>JAOYRS010000038.1:6706250-8147500 GCA_032432895.1 Dryadula phaetusa
CATAATATCTAACATCGGTACACCTCCCGAGTCGTTTTATTTTTAAAATGGCAAAAACAATTATGGCTTAAATGTTGAACCAAGATATCGGATGCAGAATGCATTAGGCATTACGTAACGTGGTTCTTCTCTCGGAATCACCTGGAATTATTGTTTTTTTTTTATATATCAAAATAATAAAATTAATGTTAAATATTTATGCAGTTTATTATCGCAGCAAACATTTGATTTTTTTAATTTCTCCGCTTCCTTTAACGTGTGTTAGAATTATTTATTTAATTTATTACATTTTTTATAAATTATTAATGACTTACTATTAATTCTTTTTTATTTAAATGATTGCAGAACGGTTTCGTCTCCGCGCTCCCTTACCTGTGCATGTGGCTCTTCTCCATGTTCATCTCAGTGGTCGCGGACTGGATGTTGTCCAGTGGACGCTTCAACCACACACAAGTCAGGAAGATTATTAATAGTATTGGTACGTATTTAAATATTTAAAAAGTTTTTTTTTATTTCAGTTATTATAAAGTGTTATTTATATCTTTAACCAGTAGTAGACCAATATTCGTTTTAACTGAAATTATTCTAAATCATTTTGCGTTTGTATGCAGAATAATGCATGTAGAAACAAATAAAAATACAATTGTATTTGTATTGGATATTAGTTATTTATTTTTCATTTTACTGAATATTTTTCTACTTTTACTGTCAAACGAAAAGCTCCTCGAGTAGTGGAGTTAAACGCTACGCTTTGTTCTATCCATCCGAACCATGGAAATTAAAACATACGTAATTGTTAACTTGGGTGTTATTTTAGCTTACAATCATTTCTTTTAATCTTAATAATAAAAAATACAATTTGTCTGGTTTATGGATGTAATGGAGTAACTTCATACAATTTATACGCAATGCAATTTGTTTATTTTATTAATTATTGTTACATATAATATTTTATAATTGTTTTTGACATTCCAGGTGAGTACGGGCCTGCTATCGGTCTGTTCATCGCCGCGAACACCGGCTGCGACCCCGCCGCGACCGTCGCCATACTCGCTGTGGGCGTTGGGCTCAACGGTGGCATCTACTCTGGTTTTAAGGTAAATAGAAGCTAGTATTACACTTTATTATTTAGTACTTTGGAACTTTGTACTGCGTATAATATATTTTTTTACCTAATTCTAAGGGCATTAAATAATGTTTCGAATCTTCGTGCTAAATTTATTTAGGTTTATTTTACAAACGGTGTACCTACCAATAATACTGGTGACTAATGTAAAAAACCATATAATCAATACATATTTTCTACTTTTCCTCGGAATTCGACTTCATTGTATTTAAAATGGTACTCTCGAAGAAAGCTTTTGCCTTACCAAACCGAGGAAAAGATGAATAGAGGGAATGGAACAAACGCACACATGCCACGCCACATTAGAAATCGTTATTCATATTTAATATTGTTATGAAACTAAGTAATAAACTGTGACTACATAATTATTAATTTGCACATATTATTTATTAGGTGAACCATCTGGATATTTCACCGCGCTTCGCCGGTATCCTGATGGCGTTCACCAACTGCCTCGCCAACCTCACTGGTCTGCTCGCGCCCATTGTTGCTGGTTATATTATCGAGGGCAAGGTATGTATTTTTTGTGAACTTTTTACACTATTTTTAATAATGCAAAAGTTCGTCTTTTAAGAATATTGCTAAAGACAACTCTGTTAGTCAATGATTTCCTTATTAAAACCTAGAATTAAATGTTTAAAAAAATAGTTTTCATATATACTCCAAAACCTCTAAAGAATTTATGAATTATAAAGTTTTCAGCTCGTTATTCGATAATTCCTTAGTATACAACTTGAGTGCTTGAAATAAAAAAAAATAGCTCGATAATCAACACAAAATAATACTAATCAAAATATTGTTATAGCCAACTCAAGCCCAATGGAGGATAGTATTCTACATCGCAGGCGGTGTGTACATATTTTGCGCCACATTCTACAACATTTTCGCATCGGGACGACGACAGGAGTGGGACAATCCGGCTGAAGACGAGGCCATTGCGAAGAAGGCCGCCGCCAAGAAAGCCCAGAGACACGAGAGGAAAACAGCATCCAATCAGAACACAGCGGAAACCGCGCAATAGCACGTTCCAACTAGTTTTGCCAGGCGTCCGGATAGAGTCGAATTCAGTAAGGCTTTTTGGATGTGTTAGATCGATTTTATTTATAATCATTTAAGAAGATTTATGGTCAGTAATCGAAACAGCTTGGTTTTTGTTACATACGATTTTTTGTTGTACTAAACTTCATGACACGAAACCCTCAATAATGTAGTGTCCGGCCTTTTTAAATTTTCTGTTATTATTATTATTTAATATTTGGCGACCTGGCAACCCTAGTTTCAACGCTCAGTATACACGACTAAATGTCTAAATAACCTTCCATAATAAGACAGGGATAGTGCTATGTGTAAGCGAGAGAGATGATACCTATAATTATATTAAAATAATATATCGTCCTCGTTTACTTTGAGCTATTTCTGTCTTTAGTTGTGTTTGCTTTGAGCTAGTTACGATATAATTTCCATTGTTAATGGAATTAGTAGACTTTAGTATGCAAAATAGTATAGATATTGCTTGTTATTTATGTTAAATACGTAGTTTTTTCCAAAGCGGATCAGCTGAAACATTCACGGTTTCAACTTCGTTTGAAATGTGTGGGATCAACGCTGGGATGTATTATTTAAAGTGAATTTATTTTGCATGCAGTCTTTTCTTCCTGTTCGATGTATTTTGTACAATAATGAAATACATGAGACGCACATCAATGAGGCTGTGATAATAACTTCTGTAGAAACAAAGTTAACCTGGAATTTGTATCGTAACGTCGAATTTGCTATAAATATTTATTAATTACTTATTTAAGTACCATACAAGTATTGTTTATTGATTTTTTTTTAGCTTGAGTAGTATAATAGAGACGCGTGAAAGAGAGGTAAGTGACGATGGGTCCAAGATTTTTAATGAGAACGTTACCGTCCGAGCCAGTGACTTGAATCAACCTCGCATCTGTGTAAATAATTCAAATTGACTTTTAAAATAAGAATCCTTTGAAAGGATTTTAGTTTGCATTAACTCGAATATAGATAAACAAGCTGAACGTTTTAATTTACATAGGAAGGATTTCGTATTACAGCTGAGACTGTTTTTAAAGATGCTTGGCTAAAATTGTTTTATGTTTGAAGTAAAAAAAAATATGGTAAAATATGTGATATTGAACATCCAGTAATGTTTATAAAATATGACCACGTGGCATAAAGATGTACAATCAAAATCGTATACGGAACCGTTAAAAAAAATAAAATATATAATCTGTTAACCAAATTCTATGTTTAATCGAACGCCAAACGGTAATGATGAGTTGTGAATTTTCAACCCTTTTCTATTCGCTAGAAGCGAATTTTGCAATTAAGCGATTTATATGTACGGTAAGGTGTAAATTATTTATGATTTTAGTTATACTAGCTTACGCGGCGCCTAAAGGCGGCACGTGCCCGGATATATGTGATCATTCTGTTATTAAATATTAAGTAGATTATAAGCAGATTTTTTTACCAACAAAACTTGATTTACAATCAATATATGACTTTTGAACATGTCAGAGATTTTTAATACATATTAATATATGAAATACTAAAATATATTCCATTTTTTAGCTCCAATGATGTTATGTTGTATTGAAAATGTTTATTCATTTTTATCACATACTAAGTATTTTGTTCAAATTTTGTCAAGTACTTCTTTGACTATTTTGTAGAAAAACTGTCCGAGACCAGGTTTATTATGTTTAACATAATACATATTATGTGGTAAACAAATGGAAATTAAAAATATAATTTTTAAACATGTTTGTATACTCTACTTGTAAAATCTTAGAGAAATACAAAAAGTTTTAATTGACATTTTTTTTCTTTTATATCTTACGTTTGCCCTACCTTGTACCTATAGTTTCTTGTACTATAATAATGAAAAAAAAAGGTATCTTCTATTTATTAATATGAACTTAAACTAATATCGCACATGATGAGATATCAAGTGAGTCTAAGTTAACTTGTATAGGGAGAGTAGAACTTTTATAAAAATGAACTTAATGAAAACAAGCATTGTATATAAAACATAATATTTATTTATCGTTTCTTAATACGATTATCAATTTAACTTACAACTTTACTATAATGTTGCAAACTAAATGCACCTGTACCGCTGCGGCAAGGCTGACCCAACATCAAGCAACTCGAAGCTGACCTTATAAAGTCCTTCTTAGAATTAAGAACTGCTTCCTTCAAGAATATAAGAGAAGATTCGAACGACATTTGTTGTAAGGGAGAAGTAGAGGCTTCCATACCTTTCCTGCTCATAGGTTCAAAAACACCATTATATGTCATGTAATCCGATATTAAAGTTAAATGTCTGGGATCAACCGTAATCCCATATACATTGAACACATTCTGAATTTCTTTTATAATAACTTTATTGGCAGCCTCTATTCCATAAGTATTTGCAATAGCATGAATATCATTGCTGTATAACTTGTTCAAATCAAGCAAATTATCATATTTAGACATTTGGACTATGTTGATGCCTTCGGTTTTTAAGTATAAGATATTTTTCTCTTTATTAGTGATAGCTCGTTTAATGTTTTTGATTTCATATATAACGGATTTGGCCGCAGCGTCACGTACAGCCTGTGACAAATCGACTCTAAGAAATGATATAGGGAATAGAATTGTCAATTCACACCATTTATGTGTTTTCGTATCAAATGAATAATTAGTAGCGTTGTTCAAATTTCCCACAACACTGGCCATGACTTTACTATCTTCATCTGTTATTTCCTGCATGATTTCTAAGTCATCTTCTTTAGCTTCTAATTTTTCTTCAGGTTCCTCTTCATCTTCCGATTTTTCTTCTTCTTCAGATTCCGGATCTTCGTATTCTTGTTCTTCGGAGCGTTTCTTCCGAATATTTACCTGGAATTGAAAAATATTAAAATTACAGTTTTGATTTCCACTAGAACGATTTATCGTAGGTTATTGATATATTAACTTAAAAAAAAAATATTTTTATAAATTTTGAATATTTATATTATAATCTATGAAAATAACATTATCAAGACGTAGCTGGACAGTATCTAACTGTTAATGGTTTTGGGTTCAATTTCCTCGAGTTCCTCGGAAAAAGATTATATATAAACAATATTTTCGTTACACCGTTCTGGTAAGACTTAAGCGCTGTGTTAAGATCGCCAAATAACACACAATGTCTTCGAATTGCAATTTTGAAAGGCAGTCAAACAGTAGATTAACTCTGGCTGCCGAACGAAGCCTGAAGGTGCCCTTTCGTAAATATTATATTAAAAATTGTTTTCATCGACTTAAATATAAAAAAGGTAATTTTCTCTTATATACATACATCAGTATTATCGTCATCATCGTTTGGTCCGTCTTCATCTGAGCTATCACCATCAGGATCTGCCGTTTTTTCTGGAGCCTCAGGAGTGAAATCCTCGTCTTCATCATCGTTAGCTGCTGTGCGTGTACGTTTCTTTTCCTCTGCTGCCCACATCACACCCGAAGTGGTCTTAGCTTGTTTTCGTATCATGGCAAACATTTCGTTAAAGAACTTATTTTGCATATGCTTAATAATCTGTGGCGGTTTTACCGCATACTGGGTTCTGTATTGTGTATATGGTAAAAATGAAAAACGCATAGTAGTTTTTAATTGCCTATCAGGCCGCGTTACTACTTCGCATTCAACGTCAATTTTTTCAAGGACATCGGCCACAGTAACCCTATTCATTTTCACTCTCAATTTTTCAGCTTTTTTATTCAAATCTGGAATATTCGACAAGAAAGGTATATCCATGCTAGGCGTTTTCAACTTCGCAGACGCTGTCATTAATATTTCACGCAATCGAGGAATACCTAGAGTCACGTTCATGTCACCTCTTCCAGCGAAGTGAAAAGTATTCAGTGTCATCTGAGTAGAAGGCTCACCAATTGACTGCGCTGCTAACAATCCAACGGGCTCTCCCGGTGCTGCCATCGAGGCTAGATATTTAGCATTCATTACTTCTACAAATCTATCTTTGTCTGTACGTTCATTGTAAATGCTTTCTTGTCGGTTTTTCAAATAACTTTGAATGATTCCATCTAACTGTTCATTAATGGTGCCAAATTTATATTCAGGAGACATTTTGCTAGGAATGGGATCTGGGCATGGTTTTCTTGTATATTGTTGTTTTTCTTCATCGTCTAAAGAGCGCCACATTTTTTCTAACTCCCAATAATAGGGATCGCGAGTTCGATCAGTTGGTATATCATCGAGATCCACATCTTTTCGAGCAATCGCAGAAAATTGTGCAAAGCCACTGGTGCGTACTTTTTCAAATGGATTGCCGTTCCTCTTTCTCCATTTCTTAAGGGATTTTTGTAACTTGCCAACTGTTTTGATATCAGACTCGTCTTCTTTTAGCTTCTTTACTACGGATTTACTAACAACAGCATTTGAGTTTGTGTCGAGGAAAGGAAATTGATCCTTTCTCAGAAATTGGCACTTCAAGACGTCAAGACCATCTTCTCCATATGCAAATTGAATAACACTGCTATCGGCATCTCGAACTGTATGATCATAAGCAACGCTTAAACCTTCCAAATGTTTTATTAAACATCTTTGTAAATATCCGGAACGACTTGTTTTAACGGCAGTATCAATAAGACCTTCTCTACCGGCCATACAATGGAAGAAGAATTCTTGCGGTTGAATACCTGTCATAAATCGTCCATCAATAAAACCTCCTGCTCTTGGTGATATATCGTAAGGGGGAAAGCTGGGCAACGATCGCCCTGATATCATTAGAGGCGGTCTTTTACCTTCCAACTCAATTTGTCCAAGTAAGCACGAGATTTGCATAGTGTTAACAGTTGATCCTTTTGCTCCCGATTGCACCATAAGCTGTAAATTATTTGACGGGAATTTTTCTAACAAACCTTCCGATAGACAAACGGTATTAATTTTATTTGTATATGAATCTAACATAGATTTGTACTGCCTATCTAAATTTGCACGGAATTTGGGATCTTTAATCATCATTTCACCAATCGTGTCTTTTAATTTACTTTCTTCAACATCCGCAGGCAGTTCAGTAGCTTTAACAGCAGCTACTCTACCTGCTTGCCGAACAAGTGTAATGATCTGATCTCTTTTCTCATCAGCCTCATCAACTACAAGAATATCCTTCACGCCGAGAGTAAATCCTATCCATTGCAAATAGAAAGTGAACACCTTAGAAAAGGCACTTAATAGTGCACTTGAACTATCTCCACCGTATAATTCATACATGCAATGGACCAAGCCATAAGGAGTCGCACCGTAATGAGTTTTATCTAGTACCCCACTTAAAAGCTCGCCTTTCCTTATAATCACTTCTGCTTCAGTCATTTCATTTGCATTGGAAAATAAAGTACCTCCCGCGTTCCATGGTCTTGGTGTCTCTTTTTGCCATGCCTTAGCACTAATCTTTGCCTTTCCATTTAAAGTAATTAAAGGTTTCCCTTTAGGAATTATGTTAGTAATTATTGTAGACAGAACTTGTTTACCAGACCACAGGGTCACTGGCTTTAGAATTGTAGGTGGTAGTAGTTTAATTTCTCCTTTAAGAGTTGATAATGCTTGGAAAACTAACTGTTGATAATCTGATTTCGTAAAAAATGTGCCTCTCAGTGACATTCTTACACCAGATATAACATGGTCTTGAATCAAACCACTCAATGGTGTTCCATCTTTTGGTACAAGATATTGTTTTCTGACTGACATAATGTTATATGCTTCACTTCTTGCAATTTCATTTTGGGGAAAGTGGGCATTCATTTCATCACCATCAAAATCGGCGTTATAAGATTTACAATTAGCATAATGTAAACGGAGGGTCTTCTCCCCTTTAAGAATTCTTGCTCTATGTGCCATCATACTAGGCTTATGAAGTGAAGGTTGACGATTTAATATAAGTATGTCACCATTAACTAAATGTCTGTGCACTATTTTCAAACCTGAAGTTTTATATTCATCTGGTGTAAGCAATTTTTTGGCTAAGCTCTTTCGTTTTTGTATGGAATCAGGTGGTATTCTTATTACTCTTCCATTTTTTACTTCTAACTTTTCAGCCCCAGGATGTTTGTTTGGTCCGTTAATTACCATTTTTCTCAACTCATCTACATTCCACTCAGTAACTGGCACTGGATATGTAAGTTTAGTTGCAAATGCATCGGGTATACCAATTTCATCAATATCTACATTGGGATCAGGTGTGATAACAGAACGAGCAGCAAAGTTTACTCTTTTTCCCATCATATGCATTCTTATTACACCGGTTTTCTTCTCAAGTATTTGTTTTAAGCCTTGACTGGTAACACCTTGGCCTTCACAACTAAGCAACTGGTTTATTTGTTTTTGTAACTCTTGCCATACAGTGTGTAACTTCTCTGGAGCAGTTTTACCCATTACACTTTCATATGCTTGTCTTGGTTGTTGGTCAAGTCCATCAATGGCTTTTTGATGGTCTGATGCCATTAAAACTTGGAGAACAGCTCTTGAATTATAAGCAGTTTGCATTATTCCCTTATAAACATTTGTCTGTGGGTGTTCAATTAGTTCACCGTTTAAAACATTGCATGGTCTTACATTTGGAGGCAATACCGGAACAACTTGCATAAAAAATACATCAGTGACAGGTTTAGTATTGGCATATTTCAACACTGGTACACAATACATAAGCAACTCTTCATCATTTTGTTCTATAGCTTTACAATAGCGTTTTAAATCATCTGGCATTAATATTTTTATACCCTTACCACCACCCTCAGAGCTCAGGTTATACATAATTTTGTTTTCTGAAGTAGTAACTTTTATCAATTTGCTCCTACAATATAGACAAGTTTTGGAAATGTTGATGGCTTTAAAAAAGTTATTTATGATTTTGGTTCTCAACTTATCGGTATTTTTATTTTGAAACATTTCACAAATTGGGTCTTTCTTTTTGAGAAGTTTTTGATATTTTCTGATAACTTTATTTGGCTTTTCTGGTGATGTTTCACTTTTATAATCTTTTACATCACCAATAAAGTTTTCTAAATCTAAAGCAGCTGTAACATGACCTGCATCTAAAAGCTCCAGTTGTAACTTTAATATGAATTTCATGCGGTCATCCATTTGAATTTTAAAGCATTTTAAACATGTTATACGAAATAATGTGTAAATATTTTTAATAAATAGCGGATTTACTACAACAAGAGGTAATTCTATGTGGCCAAAATGACCAGGGCAGTTTAAGAGAGAATTGGAACATGTAGCACAAAAGTCATTTCTTTCCCTTATAGGTCCTAAAACAGGGTCATAGAGCCCTCCTTTTGTCGGGTTACCCATTGCATCGAAAGATACAGTATTAGTAATTTTTATTACACTTAATTTTTTGATATCTTCATCATTAAACATTAGGAATTGAATGGAATCCGGGTCCACTGATGTGAGGCCTGTTATGGCGGAAGTAAATTTAGAGTTGAAATCCATGGTTATTATGCTGAAAAAATATACGAAAAATTTATTAAAAGTATAACCTCACAATCTAATATTTTATATGGACTTTAATCTATGTTAATATACTTACGGTCTTTATTTTGACTTAAAAGAAATAAAATACACTATGTAAGAATGTTTAACATAATAATTAAAGTTTTCAAAAACTATCTTTTTACAATATAAGTCATTGGTATATATCAAAACAGTATCACATGGCTGTACTTGTTTCTACATTCAGAGCTTCAATTTAACAAAGGTGACAGTTGACACTAGACAAATTAAATTATTAAAACGTAGTACGCCATAAGCTAAAACTAAACAAAATCTAAAATGTGGTGTATATGTAATTATTACTCAATGAATGAAGTCTTGTGTAACTTGTGTCGAAAAATGGTTTCTAAGTATACTTATTCTTGTATATTATATTATATTGACTAGTTACATAAATAACAAAATATTTTAAAATTAATGAGCATTCGCACAATAATAATATTCTCTTAAACGATTTTTGTCTTTATTTAATTTTCTTTTCTCGTAATGCGTAAAGTTGTAAAAGATATCAAAATTTCACTGTGATTAAAAGTAAAAATAATGCTTTATTTTATTTTGTTTTAACGTTTGCTGAAAATGGCTAATTAGGAATATGATATATTAAGTAGCGGAACTAAACGCCATGCTTTGTGTTATCAGAGCTATAAATGTTGGATTTCATATTCAAATTAATTGATATTATGTGATAATTTATACGGGTGATGGTGTGTACAAGAGTCAATTATTATGCCGCCATTTCAATTTTAGTATAATAGCAACATCATAAATCAGTCAGTCAAACAGCAACATGGCGGCGCAAGATGAAGTTGACGTATGTGAAAGTTGGGAAGATATGGACGAAATTGGCGTAAGTTTATCAGTGAAAACCGATCCCGACATCGCGTGTCCTTGACTCCTAGGTCAAGCGTGGGTTTTACATAAATAATTCTTATTTCAGCTCGACCAGAAGATCAAGCTGATGTCAACTGTGCCGCCACTGAAAGGTTGCAAGGTTACAAACGTAATTGTAGAAGACAACGCGTGTATAGGATCTCAGTGCGTAATGCCAGAGCCAGCAATTCGTATATTGAAGCGGCCATCGTCTCTTGGCAGTGGGCAGCTTAATGGTGAAAGCCGCGCTAGACCCGTAAAAACTCTTGAACAGCGGCAAAAAGAATATGAAGAGGCTCGATTACGTATTCTTGGTGAAGCTAGAAGCCCTGAAGACGTCATTGATGATAAGTAAGCCTGTGAAAAATTTTATTCAATTTGCTACAATGTACTTAACATTATATTTGTGTCTGTATGTGATTATATTTTATTTATATTAATAAGCTTATTTATATATTACAGTCTAAGTCGATTACAAGATAAATTACAAGCAAATAATATTGATGACAATCAAAGTGGTGGTAAAAATAAAAACTGTCACAACGAAAATACCAAAGCTAAAGAGAAAAAAGTGCTAGTGAGACTTCCTCCTGGTGCCACCGCTGCTGGAGTATTTCCCTCTCCCCCACCTCCTGGAGTATTAGTTATAACTCCCAGAGCACCGAGAGGTCCTGATGGAACCAAAGGTTTTATGAGGAGGTAGCATTACTGGTATATTATATTCATTATCGTAATCCATCCATTAATTTCATCTAATATAGACAGGACATGTATTAAAAAAGTGTGAAAATGGCATTTGTTTCACAATTTCACTTAAATTATTCTAAATATAGAATGACTTTCATTCAAGTAAATAAGTTTTTATAAAAAAAATATGACAATTTACGTTTTTATAACTTATTCATTAGAATATTCTTAAACTACAAAAACAAATACAAAGATAATAAAAATTGTGAAATAAATGAAGCCAATTTTGTGTGCTCATTTCAGGGAACAAATTTTATCTTATTGTAATGTATTACAATACCTTAGATAGTCAACAAATTGTAATTTTGACTTGAACTTGATCGAAGGGCTAAGTACAAGAGTATTATGTGTTGGGTGAGACAAGAGTTATCATATAAGTTGTAGTATTTTTTATTCAAATACAATTGTTTGGCAGGATTAAACTTGTATATTATTAATAATCTGTGTTAAATATCCATTTTTTAGTTAGAAAAAAAGTATAAAGGAATTGTAATGTAGAAATAAAGTTTAATTTTTTGTGACTATATGTTTTCCTTGTTTCTTTTATTAAAAAATCTTTAAATAGCACATATTTATATGATAACTATATTTAATTATCTATAATATTTCTCACACACCATGCCCTGTACAGATCGTGTGCTAATGACATAAGTCATTGTAACTTTTTATAACTTTTCTAGATATTTTTAGTGTTAAGTTTAATTTTAATTGTATATTCTTAGGCTATTTTGTTATAGTTTTATATGTTTTATGTGTTCACTGCTTAAAGATTCTATTAAATGCAATTAGTTAAAGATTCAGACGACTATTACATGTTTTAATGCTTTATGTTGACAAATGTTTGTATTGCTTTATTCTGTGACCCACCATGCTTGTTTTTTTATCAATTTGTGGGTCTATTTTATAGGCATACATTGTCACGTACTGTGATTTGATTAGTACTTTTAAAAAAAGAATAGACTTATATTTTATTTAGTCTGTTTCCCATATTGTACAGCCAATTGATAAATACAAACAATACATTGTCTAATAATTATAATTACTGGGAAAGTTATTTAAACAAACATTTATTAAACTTTCATAGCATTGTGATAGTGACAATATTTTATCAAATGAAACAATATTTCATAAATAATAATAAGCATTAAAAAAAGAGTTTAGCATACAACCTGTCACCGTTAATTATTTTAATATCAGTCTTTTATATGTCTAGTCTAAATGTTAGCTCTTTGTTTCCATTAATCACATACCTTGCGGTATACGAAAAATTTTGCTACTGAACTTTGAAGCAGCGGTCACATTTTGACTCATGGTGCGTGTAAAGCTGTATCAGAGGAAATGATTTGCAAGTGTAATTTTTTTTTATTCAGAAGTTAATATGGCAAAGATATATTATGGAATGTCTATGTGTACATGCCTTCAAAATGCTTGCAAATCCATTTCATCTTATAAAACTTTTATTTTAATTGAGCACAGTTTATTTGGATTATCAAAACTTTATAATTGATGTGCTTTCACACTGGCCTGTTGAAATTTTAAATGGCAACACCGTAACTTTGTATGTACCTAGATAATTAACATAGAACTCGTCTAGATATTGTTGTCTTGTAGTAAACTTTTTTTTAATTAAAAAAAATGTATACTCGGCCTGAAACTGTGATAATCATCTTTTATAATCTAAATAAAACTGACGCACGAATAGAATAGTTTATTATAGTTATTTTTGAGGATTGTGATATAGAATAATCTATAGCAAGCCTTATCCCATCTTTTATATACTTTTTTAAATAATAATATGACATTGTATTTATGTAATGTCATAACTATTACTGTATATATATGGCGCCTACATTAAGTATCGGAATTTCATTTTAATATCTACAATAAGGTTTAAAAAGATTAAATTAATTGCTTGTAAAGAGACAATTTCTCAACATTAATTTTTGTTATCTTCTTTCTTTATAAATGATTGATTTAATTTTAAAATACCCATCACTAGATGGATGTCTGGCTGATGTGAAACATTGAAATTATTTTGTATAAGATATATGCATAAAAGAATTGATTACAACAGGTATTTCATCTACTTTATCCTTTAAGATAATGACTATATATTATATAATTTTTTATTTTTTTATTAAGTATAAAAATTCAATATTTAAAAAATATTTCATGGATTCACATAGATTATTATAGATTCACGTCAAAAATCTAAATTATACCATAACTAATGTAATCTTTTTTTTTTAATTTAGTTGAATTAAACTTCTATATTTCACATAGGTAGCCATGTTAAAGTATTAACTTTAAAAGACATAGCCAGGAGGTGAACACTCAATTATTATAAAAAGGAGCTTAAAAAAGATGGGGTCAATTTAGCTATTTTTGTAAATAATACATTTTATCTATTGACTATTTTTACATGTTTAAAGTGACATTACAATTAAGCATCATGCATGTACAGTTTTTTTTTAATTTCCTATCTTTAAAATGTAGATTGCATAGACTGGCTAGTTTTTTAATTTTTTCATTTAAAAAAAAAATAAAGAATAACTTAAACAATCTTTTGAAGTATCATTTCATAGAGCTTGTGAGTTGTCAAGTGAATTATTGTTTTGAATGTTGGTACATAGGTAATTTAAATATTGTGTATTTACTACTTGCTAAAATAAATATTTAAGTTATTTATTTATAAATATATTAATAAAAGTTCAAACCCGCCATTTTTTTCCCGAATAAAATCTTACATTTAAATAAGTTTTAATTAACGTTTATCTTCTGTAATATCGAAATGTTGCAGACATTTTGTAAAATATTTAAGTTATAAGATTACTGAATTGATAAACAAACATACAGACCAATACGTAATATTTGAGATGGTACCACAGAGAAAGAAGTTAATTAACATTCGATGAAGTAAAGAATATATAGTCTATGCTGTCTCAAAAATCTAGAGTTTTTAAGGGTTGTTTCCACTAAGAAAGTAAATATTTTAACATTTGAACATAGCGTCAACGTTAAAAGTATGAACGGACGACAGTCTCATGGCTTAAATAATGGTCTAGAGCGTTTGAAAGAAACACAAGATGCGTGGGTTCGAGTCCCGCTTGTTGTAATTTTTGTATTTCTAAAACTTAACATGTTTATTTTCTAATAAGCGTAGTATAATAATTGTTAGTGTCAATAAGGCATTTATTGCTTATATTAGATTTTCTATATATTAATGGAAATAATAAAGCTACTGTCACAAGCATTTATTTGAAATATAAGAAAATTGAATTGTAACTGCTTTTTCACCAATAATAATGGCAATACACTATGTTTACATTTCTCACTTTAATCGAATCCAAACAGTGAGTGTCGATTGAAAGCCGCTCTTTGAGATAGTGGAGAAACGTAAATAATTTTAATATATTTTTGAAGAGGGACTGAATCCATAACCAGATGTTGTCCCACTGCGCCTTAAGGAAATATGGATACACTAAAAAGTAATTTTATTTATGAAATAAGAGCAGTTTGCTTTAATCATAATTTTTTAGGGTGTCGCTTAAGATGCCAAATGTCGCCAAATTAGAAATTGTTGCATAATATTTGTAAATATACGGTTTTTATATTCATTGTAACGCTAACTGTTATATTTGTCAAAACATAAACAATGTTAAATCAACAATCAGCTTACGAAATTCAAGGTTTTATTCAAGTATTTGAATTAATTTAATAAAATATTTAAAACGGTCTAATGTATTTTTATTATCATTGTATGACGGTGTTGCATACAATCTTTGCTGTACAGCCCTAGATGTAAACCGGCTGAATGTACCATTTTAATACTTAGTTGATAAATATTACACTTTGGCTATTTTCTTTCATTCAAAGCTTGAAAATAAAAAAAGTGCACTTTACACATAGAAACAAAACTTCGAGAGGATGGAATTAATAAAACGCATAAAATCTCATATGACCAGTGCCAGATAAAGTTAAAAGACATTGGTATGGATAAAATTAGCTTTTAAATTGCATTGCCTAATTATATATTTTGATATAAAAACACATTGAAATACATTTTTTATTGTATTTTAAATGAGATGAACGTGTGGAGATAGCTACATGCGACTAGAAGACCCTGTGTAGCTTTTTACTTTTTTACAAAGAGAATACCTTTGTCTATATACTAAACGTAGTGTAGGACGCCCTCTGGCCCGCTGGACTGACGACATACGCAAGGTTGCCGGAGCGGGCTGGATGAGGGTTGCGGAGGACCGGGATGTTTGGCGCAAACTTGGGGAGGCCTATGTCCAGCAGTGGACTGCAATTGGCTGACGATACGATACGATACGATATACTAACAAGTAATCTGTCTGTACATTTTAGTTCAAGTGCTCGTTCGGAATACTTTAAATTTTAAAAATATTGTCAATTTCTCGGTCACACGGTCGGTTTTAATGAAAAAACATTAGGTTAGGAGTCAGTCTTTAGCATGTTATTTCTTATCTTATTATTTTTGAAGTGTTGTTCCTAACTGAGGTAATTTAAACGTAGTTGGATTTGGGCCCGCGTCTCTTGTAAACCACCTTTCCATTCAGAATACCGCATTCCAATTTTAAGAGGCTTAAAAATGTTATTTCTTTATATTGAAATAAGCTGCAAGCAAAGAATTGGGATTCTTAACCCTAGCTTCACTTAATATACCCCAAATAAACGTAGATTAGAAAATACATTTTTTACAGCTTCACAATTTCCACCTGAAAATCGTGACATTACGTGCTAAATGGTAAAATCAATGCCGTGCTTTGTCCTACCAGAGTGGAGAACTTAAAATAATTTTTAAATATAATAATTCCCCCGACTGGGAATCGAACCCACAATCAAAGGTTTTTTTGGGTCAGACGCTGCCCCATTGCCCCACGATAGCCTCAAAATACATAAAAATTAATAATATTTTGACCCACTATCGACTTTGATGATTAGATCTTAATCTTTAATATTTCATAAATACAAGAAAAACAAATTAATTGCGCAATACAATATATGAAGTGGTAGCACAATTTGCATACTGGTTCATAAATATGAACACGACTCGAGAAAATGTATTTTACTATCTAGTTATACTAGAGACATTTGTTGAGAAAACACGTATTGAAGGTTGAAATTTTTTGTATAAATCGTTGTTTGAAATATGGCTTTAGATAATCTGAGTGAAAGAGATCGCGCTGTGCTGAGAAGTATTTTTGACCCAACAGCGACTATTGCTGATGTGTTCGACGAAGGAGACAAGTTTGTAGACGATCAAGGTTTTATTCCTTTATAGAATAAATTTGTATTTATAAATCTATAGACTTTGACTATATTTATGTCAAATAGATTGCTAGTAGATCTTATTAAGAACGTTTTCGGTCTTATCGTAAGGAACAATGGACATAGGTCCAATTTTTTAAAATTTAATACCTAATGTAGTGTGTAATATATAAGTTACGTGAAAATTTTTTCCGTGTAAAGTTTTATCCAGTAAAGCAGGGTTATCAGAGTCTCGTGTGAACACACTCCGTTCTCTATTTTCCGCCCCAATGCGCGAGATTGCGTAAGTCGAGTGGCACTTAGCCGTCTCGTTAAAGCAGAGCTTAAATAATTTGAATATAAACTTTTTCCAGTGGCCAGTAGAAGGCCATCCCCTTATAATATTATATACATATATTACATACAAATGGCTCGAATTGCAAATATATGTTTTTGATAATAAATAAAATCTAAAAAAATAAAATCTAAAAAATTAAATCAGTTGCAGAACAGTTTTGTTTGTTAACATTTTCTATATTTCAAGGTTTTTAGGCAACTTTATTGCCATAATATATATAATATATCCTTAGCGCGTTAAAAATATATAGAAAAATCCAAACTAACATAAATATTTAACTAAAGTATTACTAAAATATCACAGAAGACATTAGTGAAGCGAACACAGAATCTAAAGCATTATGTCTCCAAGGAGTCCAATTAGCGGAAGCTGGGAAGTTAGAAGAAGCTCTGGTATTGCTTAATAGAGGCATTGCCGCTGCCCCGGAACGAGCGCCAGCGTATAACGATCGAGCACAATTATACAGACTTATGAAAAGGGATGATGGTAATTATTTTAATTGTTTATTAATATATTTCTCTTTTATAATTAGGAATATTGTTTTTATATTATTATTGTTATATCTTCTTGGCGTTGATAAAGCCAGAATAAAGTTACATAAAAAATGATTTTATACGTCATCATATATAGGTCTCTAACGTTACCAGAAGGTTGGCTGATTATCGAAATCCCATAATATGAAGTTAGTATTAGTTACTCATATTATTAGGAAAATTAGTTTTCGAACTGAAACATTATTTCATTATTAGCATTCTACTAGTGTATTTAATAGTAGTCTATTTTACCTGACGCGTAATAACATAGCAGACATATTTATCAACAATATCGACAGCATAACCAGTTGTTGTATTAATTATTTCTACAATCTCGTATTTCTAAGCCTATTGTAGGTTTCTAAATTTTACCAATAGATTTTTTTTAGCTTTACGGCTTATCCCTCATAGCAGGTAGGCAGGGCGAGTCTAGTGTCACGTATTCTCTGCTTTCCGCACGAATTATAGACGTTTCTTGTTGAGTGACGGAACCTAACGCTGCTCTTCGTTTTACCAGAGTGGGAACATAAAAAAAAAATCAATTATAATCACTCCCTCCAGTAGGAATCGAACCCACAAGCATTGCTTTTACGGTGAACGCTGTCTCACTGCACCGCGGTGCCTTCTAACGGAATTTTGTCACAAGAAACGTTTATTGATTCAATTGAATTTTGGGTAATGTGATTTACTTCTCTAGCGTTTTGACTTCGATAACTAACGATATTGTAGAAATAAAGCATTTAAGATTTATAATAATTATAATAAAAATAATAGTTTTTTAATATAAACAATTTAATAAAATTATGTCAATAATTGATTGTTATTCTATTTAAATATATCCTCTACAATTTCAAGAAATAATTTTCCGAGGCTGGCGTGGCGCAGTGGATACCCACTCGAGGGAATGATTGATAAATAGATTTTTGATTTTCACGATTTTTACACATTTTAAATGAAACTATTTTATACTGGCGTGGTGGCATTCGTCTGTCAGTTGATACAAACATTGATTGCACGGGTCTCAAGCATACAGCCGAGCCTCGATAGGTGAAGGATGCCCTTCATCAGAACAAGCTGCCAGATCCCCACCAGCGTTGTATGAAGACCAACAAGCCACCCACAGTTGAGAGACAGCCAGCACTTCTACCATATGTGAAGGGAGTTACAGAAAGAATTGGCAATATCTTACGAAGAGCTTCTATCAAATCCATATTCAAGCCTAATAAAAAAGTGAGCCAGTGCTTGACCCGTGACATATAATATTCCTTTGCAGTGTGTAGGTGTATATAAGCTAGATTGTGATTGTGGCTTATCGTACATTATTTAAACAAAGAAGAGCATCGGGGTTAGGGTGAAGGAACACATATCCGATGGCAAGAATGGGCGTATATTCCAATTAGCTGTGTGTGAACATACAATGAATAAGTCCAACCACTACATCAGGTTTGATAAGCCAAATATCCTCGCTAGGGAAAGTAGATATATTCCTAGAATGATCTCTGAAGATGATGAAGATCTGGGAAGATGGTTGGAATCTCTCTACCACCTGAGACCACACTAGAGACAAAGATACAGTGAGCTCATTCTGCAAGAATCCAGGGCAGTAAGCGAGGCAATTAAGAAACAGATGGCGGTAGATTGATGTAATTAATTTTTTTATCAACTGACAGACGAATGCCACCTCGATCTACCTGTGACTACTGTAAAGTGTTTGAAACGTTAGGTTTCCAAAAATGTATTTTCGAATGTCAAAATACACGTGATTAATCCGCTTAAAATAGTTTCATTTGGAATGATTGATATATAAATATATTCATTTCTTCATTCTGGTAAGACAAAGCGTGGCGTTGAGATCCGTCATTTAACATGCAATGTCAGTAATTTTGGTTGGAAGCCAAAGTTTGGCCAACAGAATTTTAACCCTTCACTCTGATTACGAAGTGGTATAAAGAACGAAGCTTTTATTTCAAAATTGGCGAGGTTAATAACTAACGATAATTTTATTATTACAGATGCAATGCAAGATTTAATCAGGGTCTTAGAACTGACCGAGGGCAAGAAGACCCGTGCCAGAGCGCTTGCTTACTGTCAACGAGGGGTGCTTTTACGTAAACTTGGCGATGATGATAACGCACGATCTGACTTCCAAGAGGCTGCTCAACTTGGTAGCAGTTTTGCCAAGAAACAGGTACACTTATGTTTAAAAATTCACAATTTTTAGTTTTTTTCAGATACTTACTAAATTGAGGCCTGTCGTGGCGCAGTGGGACAGTATCTGTCTGTAAACGTGATCGGTTGTGGGTTCGATTCCTACTTGTGGGAATGATTACTGTTAAATTATTTTCACTTCTTCGCTCAGGCGAAAACGCGATTGAGTTCCGCTATTCAACAAGGAGTTTCGAATTTGGCGGAAAGGAGTACGTAGTATCTTGACACTAGGTACTTTCTGTCTACGGGAAAAAAGCGTGAAGGTAAAAAAAGAGATATGTTTTTTTTGTAATGTATAGAGTAGAAATTAGTCTGTTTCATGTAAATTCACTTAAATGATTGAGTAGTTTTAGTAACCATTACACTTGTAGTCATTCATAAGAAAATAATTATTTTTTAAATATTAAATAAAATAATTACATATGTAATTTTCAGCTATTTCCCGTATGGCAGGGTAAGAACCTAGTGTTAAGACACATCATAGTGCTCCTATTATGAAGTTTTCTTTTTTTTTATCTAACAGAAGCTTTATGCGTGTAATGTATCAATCTAAGTGTTTTTTAAATCATTATTTTTAGGTCGTGGAATTAAATCCATATGCAGCGCTTTGCAACCAAATGCTCAGTCAAGTGATGAAAGGCGAAACGAATATAAAATTATGAATAAAGGACGTGTATTTACGTATATATTTGTATATGTAAAATGAAAATACGTGTTTTGGTTAAGGAATTATAATGGTTTAAATAAAACAATTGAGTCTAATGGATTAGAAATTTATATTATTGAGTAGGGTACAATCCACGATCACATTTGAGAAAACCACATATTCCAAGATCCGACGGATCAGACGAGTTAAAAACTCCCCTCTTACACACACCTCGAAATCGAAAGTGATATTACATTTGAAAATGGCAAATATAACTACGAATCAAAGTTCTGTTACTACACTACTAATAATAATTATTAGGTATATGCAATAAAATCTCAAAAGACACTGTTTGTGGAAACCTCGTATCAAAGTCAAAATTTCCGCAAACAGCTTTACAAATAAGTTTAAAATTCTAAACTTGATAATATATTAAAAGTGAGAGGCGACCACGGTACAATATAACGAAAAATTTCGTGCTCTTTGAAGAGTTAAATTTGGGTGACGTATAAAAGTTTCGCGTCTATACAACTATTATGCTGTCAAAGATAAAAAAAAGAACAATTACAAAATTCAGTACAGGACTATAAAATTGATTTAAAAACGTAATAAATGGTATAAATCAAAATAAACAAACGATTTATAAATATAAAACCTTTTTGGCACATGATAAAAACTATTTTATTCTGACACAGTCTAAAATGACATTACAAATGGCGCGAACAGCGAAACTATTTTACGTCAACGTGAAAGGATGATCATATCACAGAGATAGTATTAATATATTATAATAACGTGAAATAAACTGCTTAATTTATAAGCGACAGATTATGGGGCATTCTTACAATATAAAGGTAACATTATGTTTATATAACCTTACATATTGATATTATTATAGAAACTGACAATAGTGTTGAGTAATCTATTATATAGATAAAGATTGGAATAACATATTTTTCATTTGAAATATTTATTTTCTTTTGTCTCGGATGCTTGTTTTATCATAATATGGCATTAAAATTAAATAATATAACAAAATTAATATAAAAAAATCTATTGTTAATTTTTTCATGCTACATATATTCTAGTTGAGACGTCTTCTTTTTAAGATACTAACTTTAAAACACATTTGTAAAATTAGTATGTCAACTGTACAGTAAAACAAACAATGGCTGGTTGACAATGATAATTGCTTATTTAAATAAACAGAAAATAATTACAAATTAAAACAATATTTAACAAAAATAATTTTACAAACGTATTATGTTTTAATTATATAATATATAATTTAATGTTTTGTTGTAATTCAATATTTTTCCTGCAATGTCCAATAAATCAAAAAGTATATTAAGTTAACTTTTATGAAAAAGCGTACCGCAATTTCGTGTTTTTAAGTATAGAGATGTTCATGCTAATCATAAACTTTTTCATAAAATTCAAAATTCCAAATTAAAATTAAATTAAATTAATTAACAATTTGCGTTTTTAATAAATAGCTCGTCCAAGATTAAAAAATTATTTCATTTTATAATATATAATACGACAAAAGATTAACAAACTGGAAGAATATAATTCAGAGTTGATTACATTCTATTAGTACAAGAATAACTTACAAGCCTCGGATTTGCTTAATAAAACTTTAAAAAAAGGTGCAATAATTTTAAAACACTTAATAAAGGTGAGATAAATTGTAAATATCGTTTTGCTGTTGTTTATTATCTGTGATAAATTAATCTCTGACTCTCAAAAATATTATCTGTTAATTAATTTGAAAATAAAAACATAGGATTTATTGCCAGTAAAATAAAAAATATATATGTATTAAATTTAATTTAAGAAAAGAATAACGATATAAACATCAGCAAAACGTCGTATTCAATAAAACTGGATCCTCTAAATCCTAATACGTTAGGAAAAATGTATATACACTTTTGGCACAGGCGACGTGCGAACTGCGAAAACGACACCGTTAATAAGTTAACTATTAAAGAGTATACTAAAACCTGTAATAACTACGGGCTTAATCTATAAGGATTTAGGCCTATACTGCGACGACTCATCGGAATTCTAAATGTAAAACTTTTTAAACATGGAAGTTAGCATTTCAGAAATATGTAAAGGAAGAGCAAACTATTACTAAACTACGCAATTTAATATCAGTACTCGGATACGTTTAGTCTAAACATATAAACTACCAAATGAATTATTAATATTGGCAATACCATACTATAAATTAAAAGACTGGCAACATTAAAGTTATAGTGATACTAATCGATTTAAAAACAAAATTCTTGACATGATATAGAACCTCTAATGAGGTAGAGTTATGCCGAAAGCAAAAAAGCGCTTGAACAAGTGATGAATGTCATAGAAAAGCTTATATTTTTAAATTAGCAACGTCATAGTTACGTTATATACAAATGAGATCTTAGTAATAATGGTTATAAATAAGCTATAAGTTTTTTAAACTTTCTATATCTATACTGACCAAGTCAGAGCGAAGTGGATGTAAAGGCGTAAGCTAGCAACACTACTATATATCAGATGAATAATATGTTAACGACTACACACTGAGAACAGACAGATCGATGAATAAAAATCAAAGCATAATAATAATAAATAACAGATCTTAGTATTTAATAAAAAAAAAACTGTTCTAATTAATTATTACTTTAAAATAAAATAAAAGAAAAAGTTTTTATATCTATAACAGTATACATACTTGGTCTACAACCGATTATCTATGCCTCAGTGTTTCTACTAGCTAAAATTACATTAAAAAACTATTAGAATTGGTGTTCAGAATACAGTGGCGTACGCCATATCTCATATATAATGAGAATCAGTTATTACTATAATATGAGAAGAAAACAAACGCAGAAGCTATATGTAATGGCGATATTTGTACAATGCCTGATATTGAGTAATGAGTCAAATTTCATAAATAAAGAATATACGTCCTTCTTCAGGACATGTGTTTTTACACTTTTAATTGGAAAATTAATATATAAAATATTTTTTTAATTAGCTGTATCGAATTGCAATGGCTGAATAAGTTTAAGCTTTTGTCATCATCAAATGTTATGAAATTTAAAAATCATACATGTGATTATTTAAAATACTATTAACTATATATAAAATCCAGATAAATGAATGGTTGGTTGTCGATAAACTCTATTCTGTATATACTTTGTCACTTATTACCAGAATAAGCTCGATATATTTTGGTCGTGTACAATTATTGCATAGCTTCTGCGCCATTTCAAGAAATATATCGAATGAGAGAATATATGTATTTATATTAAAATAAACAGTAGTGTCGCAATAGTTCAGTTAACATGACTTATACTAAGTAAGCTAGTGTTGCTGGGTGTATTATTATTTAAAAAACACTTTTAATAATTATAATTAAATAATTTCAATTTTACCCGCCATTTTTTTCATCTGTCATATATTTATCCACAGTTTTCTCACGTGCTGTTTTCATATATTCTTATCGCATATTCATACAATAATCAAAAGTGTTTTAAATAATATAGGGGTGGTAGGGGATGGTGAAATTGTATCCTAAACACATGTATAATATCGATTACAAATTCATTTGTCTGATGGTGACTTTTAACGTGTATTTTAATGACAGATTATTAATATTTACTTTTTTAAATTTTCAATTCCATTTGTAAAGCTAAGATCACACATGTGCTTGTAATACAATCGCACGGATTTGGGAAGGCGCGTGTGCGCTCTACTTGACTCCCTCTCCAGCTGATTATTACGTAATGCCGACTCATTTAAAATAATCTAAATAAACTACGCTTTTCAATTGATCTTAATTTTTCTAATACACAAAATAATAACAAAATTTCGTAAATGAAATTTTCAATTATTCAATATAATACGTCGATTACAATATGTTTTTTTTAATATAGAGAAAATGAGCCAGCATGTTATTCCTATTTAATATTAAGACTAAAAAAAAATTATTTTATCTATAATACAGTTTGAAGAACGTCATGGCCGTAACATTGACAGCTAAGACAATGTTGCTATTACAAAAATTACACAAAGAAATAACATTGAGAGTAATTTTCCTAATAGCATAGAAATAATCCTTAAATTTAAAAATAAACATCTAAAATGTCATTTTATTACTTTCAATTTAGAATCAACTGCTTTTTCATTTCATTTAAATTCACAATTTTATATCTAGCAAGAGTACACGATTTTATATGCATTTTTAGTTTATTTATTATAAATAAAGTTAGTAAGGCTATTTAGTTACATGATTATTAACAGCTGATCGCTGACGTTTACGGTTATTGAGACGATTTAAGAAAAAAAACGAACATAAAAAGCAAATATATAGTATGAAAAAAATTAAAGTATATAAGAAATATCTAATTATTAATATATCGTTCAATAACCGTAACATTTAAACAAAGAACACACAAGCACACACACTAACATACAATACACACATCCACAAGTCACACGGCGTAACCATAGATAATTAATTAAATGCATAAACACAACAAACTTAATATAACATTGAAAATTTAATGACAGCCGTTTGTAAACCAAAAATTTACACATACAAAATTAATCGTTTAAAATGTTAATTCTATTCTAATTAAATGAATTTTCTTCGAGATTCTTCTTATCGAGTTTCGTGAGACTAAATTGTTTTTTTTTTTAGATATAATTATATAAAAATTAAATTTTTTTAGACATAACCCGTAACACGCTAAAAAAGGCTTAAAATGAATGACTAATACTTAATATTAAGCGCCATCCACACGACACGACATACAATAATCTAGTTAAAAACTCTGATATGTGAATGAAAAATTATATCGAGACAGTCACACAAACTATTTAGTAATTCAAACCGTATTTGTTTTAATAATAAAGTCTAAATTACTTTAAACATTTTGTTTAGGTTACAGTTACTCACTATTACCAAGTGGCCCCAAGATCACGATATTCATAACGTTTAAACAAAAAGTGTTTTTTTTTTTATTTTTAAAAGAATCATTTTTAATGTTGTATGCCTTTTTTATATTTATGATTAAATATGGATTTTTTTATCTATGGATTTTGTGTAATTTGTTGAAACAGTTAAAAGTGACGACTTAAAAAATAAACACAGACTAAAATTAAAGAGAGCTATATATATTGTTAATCACTATTCAACTATTTAGTATTGCTTTGAATAATTCGTTGAAACAACGTTTATTATTGCATTACACAACTGAGTCATGTCGTATCGGATGGAAAAACAATACTGGAGTAATACTCAGGTTTAAAATTTAAATTAATAAAAAAATACGTAAAATCTACAAGGAAAATGAGCAAATAATGATCTTCCAAATTCCTTAAGTGGAATAAACAATATGCTTCACCCTCGAAGGACCAAGTTCGGATCTGAAAGGAAGGAACGATGAGCGAGACAGCAATACGATTTCATCGTAAGAGTGACAGAGAAATGAAGTATAGAGGCCACCACAAAGACAGCGCTGAGTTTCAATGCAGAAAGATATTCTGAAATAAATAAGAAAACAATTGATATATATTTTTTTAACTTCACGCTTTTTATCTCGCATAGCAGGGTAATACCCAGTGTCTAGACACTCCTTACTTCACTTTCCATTCGACATATTGAGCGTTGAGAAGTGGAACTCACCACATGTTGTCTTATCAGAGCGATGAAGTTAAAATAATTTTAAATATAATCACTCCCCCGAGTGGGGATCGAACCCACAACCGGTCGTGTTTACAGTCAGACAATGTCACATTGTACTACGACCGGTTTCTATTTACATATTTATTATATTTATATAACATGGGAAAACAAATTTATGAATACATTCGTATTTGATAGATGTTTCAGTGTTTCTAAGTATACCATTGAAAAAAATAATACGTTAGCTTTCCATATTTTCCTCCCAAAGCAGGGTGATCAGAGAGAATTTAATTTAAAGACACTCTATTCGGAGCGGAACTCAACTCCGTGCTTTGTCTTACCAGAGCGGTGAGATTATAATAATTAGAAATATTTTCTGTTTACAGTCAAATTCTGTTCCACTAAACCCCGGTAGCCTCAACATACTAGTTAACGCATCGGGATTCAAACCCACCATACATACGTACCTGAGAGACAATTTATCTATGTCCGATCCCGTTAAAAGTCTTATCTTATATTTTTTAACATATAAAAGGTAGAAGTTTTTAAATTATATACAAATATAAATATAATAAGAAAAGCTCACCATCAGTTCAAACATGTTGCACGTACTCCGGGTTCAAGAAGGAGAAGCCCATGAATTCGGTCTGGTCCAGGTTCATCATGAACAGCTTGTCGGTTGGCGTCAGTTCCGTCTTCTCTTGGGTGAACTGCTTGTCGAAGTTGGATACGTCTTTGCGATGTTTCTGAAATTAGTGTTGGGAATATTGTGCAAACATAAAAATTAATATACATAATTTCTCATATCAATTCTTAAGCTTCCTTTAATTTTATCTATAATTTGTTTGTTGTATTTGAAAATTATTAACTTAGTACTAGTAGGGACACAAAACACTTATTGCCGGTAACGCGTACAGTCTTTATACTAAAGTTATTGTTGAATATATAGCGTGTGTCAAAGTCAAAGTACTGTGTCTCTGCTCTCTTTGTTCACATTGTTTACGACATAAGTACCAATGTTTTTCTTTACGTACGTACTATAATAGTAAGATACTATTATAGTAAGTACATATCAAGGAGTTCTAGTTTTAACTTCTAGAACCACTTTTATGATACCTCGGATACTAAAGTAAAACTAATTTTCATTTCTTAAAAACGCAATACAAAACGTGTATTACATTGCATTTATTTCATTAGATTTAAAAGCAAATGTTAACACACCTAATATTCAAAATTCTCTTTTATATTATTATTATATAAAGTAAATACAATATGATAAGACAGTAAGCACTCACGATCTTGGGCTTGAACGGTGGCTGCACATCTCTAGCCTCAACTCTCGCCCAGTCGATGCGGCGGAAGAAGGGATGGGTGCGAACGTCCTCCTCCCCGCGCATGCCGCACCCGAGACGCTTTTGCGGGTTCTTTGTTAGGTAAGCCTTGCACGCGTCTTTTGCTTCCTATAAATTTACAAAAATTATATAAATTAAAAAAAAAACGCAGCTTCTCGTTTCATCCTGCATAGAAAAAGGGTTAAGACACTTAGTTTGCTGCATTCTGTCCAAGAACGGAATATTAGGTGTTAAGCGGAGAAATAAAATGAATTATTCCCCCGAGGGAGAATCGAACTTACAACCAATGGGGTTTAGAAACCGAAGCCTCTGGCACTGTGCCACAATTGTAGTTTAAATGAAAAACGTTGGATTTCAAATATGATCAGCGCTGGACAGCACGATCGTAATCGTAAATACGATTGATTGCGGGTTCGATCTCCACTCGGGGAAATAATTATTATTAATAATAATCCTTTAGATTAGAAAACATTTTTAGAAAAAACGTATTCTAATCCATAAAAAATGTTTTCTAATCCTAAGTGTGGAATAACACTTTAAAAATAGTAAATATACAAATAAAATAGCAATCTCTCTTGTTAAACGATTATTTCTAAATAATCTTTAAGTAGCAGAAATTTGTAAAAATCTCTCTACAGAGATGCTAACAACATAAATAAGTTGTAACAAAACGTGTAAGAATTTCGACGCAGCTAGTAGTTCAAAATTTTTATACGTTTTTTCTAAAAATGTTTTCTAATCCTAAGTGTCGAATAACACTTTAAAAATAGTAAATATAATAATAATCCTATCTGTGTTTTAGTTATATATTATAATACGTTATGTTACGTCATTTACCATGCAATGTTTTCTTTTTGTCAAAGAAGAGGACGGAGTGTTTTGGCAGGTTCTCTTTATTTATTACTTTCCCAATAAGCCCGGATAAATGCACAACAATGCGCAAATTCCACACAACTATACCTATATATTTACTTAATTTAATAAAATCTCATTTTACCGATATGTTAGGTACACCATTACGTCTACTACCGTTAGCTTAAGGAGTCTGGTTAGTGAAAACGAAATGGTAAATTTATCTGTATATAATGCTTATTCAAAACAATGTTAAATTCAAATAATACACAAAGTTTTACCGAGATTGTGTCACAGCTATACGGAAACTATTAATTTATGATTAAACTTCAAGAAATAGTTTCGCTCCAACTTATAATAACTTTGTAAACAATATCAATTTACTCGAGCATGTCATAAATTTTACAATTTTTGTTAATGAAAGTACCCATATTACGTTAAAAGAATCTTTAATATAGTACACAAAACATTATAATTGTATTATTTAAATTTCAACACTACAGTAACACACGCGGCGTTGAGTTCCGCAACTCAATACAATAATGTCCAAATTAGAAATTAAGACGAGAAATTAGACTTCTTACCTTAACATTAAAGTACTTTTTTCTAAACCGCATTGCGGGTAGATATGAAAAAATTACAACAAGTTAAAAGATTTCTTAGACAGTTACCTTGCTGAGAGTCTTCGGATAGGAAACGCTATTATCGGTGATAGCAGCAAACAATTCTTCTTCATCCTCTCCATCAAACGGCGGCTGACCTACCAGCATTTCATAAAGAAGGACGCCATATGCCCACCAATCAACTGACTTCCCGTACGGCTGGTATAAAATGATCTCAGGAGCAATATAATCTGGTGTACCGCAGAAGGTCTTGGTAGTTTTGTCGCCTGTTATACCTTCTTTACACATTCCGAAATCAGCGATCTTAATATGACCGTCTTGGTCTAAGAGGACATTGTCAAGTTTCAAGTCGCGATAGATTATTCCGCGGGAATGGAGGAAGAACAAGCCTATGGCTATTTCAGCTGCGTAGAAGCTGTAATTTGTATAATTTAAATAGGTAAGTAACAAAACGAATATATGAATATGATCATAATGTATATGGGGCCGGTCGTGGCGCAATGGGACAGCGTCTTACCGTAAATGCGATCGGTTGTGGGTTCGCTTCCCACTGAGGCAATGATTATATTTAAATTATTTTCATTTCTTCCCTCTGGTGAGACATAGCGTGGCGTTGAGTCTCGCTACCTGGTACTTCCTGTTTTCCCTGCTATACGGAATATAAGCGAAAGAAGAATTTAGATATTGTATTAAGACTATGTTCTCTCTATTTTCTGCACAAGCATACAAAAAAAATATCATCATGTTAAAATTAAAGACCTTGCAATAAATTATTTTTACACGTTTTTATTTCTCTAGTAATTATTGCTGTAATCAATAGATGCAAGAAAATCTTGCAAGGCTACTTCTTGCCGACAGGTTTGTTTGGTCCGCATCCGAACACCATACAATTTCTTCATTGCCTGATGATCTCTTTAGGATGTCCAGGAGGACGAGAACATAATTGCAAGCTTTTTAAAATAAATTATTATACATAGAATAAACTTAATAATATATAAAAAATGAGTTTCCTTTCTTCTTCGGAGCAAATATTAAAAACATATAATATATTTTAAAAAAAACATAACTTACACAGCTACAGGTTCTTTAAATTTGCCACATTGTTGGATTTGGAACATCAGATCACCTCCGTTCACGTACTCCATCACGAAGTACAATCGATCCTATAAAAAAATATAATGTTACTAAATTTATAACCTAGATTGTTAAAACCCTATAGGGTTTCAAGAGATTCAAAATCTTTTTTATCTTCATGCTTTTTTCCCGCATTCCCGGGTGTAAACAGGATCATCTTAATGTCATGTCGTACTCCGCTTTCCGCTGAGCTCGAGACATTGCGTGCTGAGTGGCGAAAGTCAACGCCGCGCTTTGTCTTCCCAGAGCGAGGAAATGGATATAATTTACATATAATCACTACCCACGGTGGGAATGTGGGAATCAAACCCACAACTGATCGAACGTACAGTCAGACATTGTTCCACAGCGTCACGACCAGTCTCAAAATCTTATAAATATCGTAAAATTTTAAGATAGTTGGTAAAACACTTAAAATAGTAAAACTAATAACAAAGTAAAAAATTAAAACAACATAAACTTACGTATTTTAGCTTTTAGAAACTTTCAAATTGGCTTAAGTTAGAGATAAGTTGGCAAGTAAAAAACACTCTAGCTAAAAAACTTTCGTACGACATTAGCAGAGTTGGGGACAAATAAACTTTGGTTTAGTAGAAATATTTATTTGTATGGCATTTCTTGTTTAAGTTAAAATAAATACGAGATTTTATTATAGATGATACAATTTTAGTTGTTATGAAACTTCGTAAAGAAGATTTTCATAAGAAGAATAAAATTTAGAAATAAATTTTGAAATAAATTTTGAAATAAAAGAAAAACAATCTAGTTTGTTTTTATTCGCATTTATCAATGTTAGAAAGCTCTTGTAGGCACTAAAATTTAGTATTAAAACATGCATTAATTGATAATATCAGACTTGGCGCTTTGTCTTCATAGGCCAGGTTCAAGCCAGGATCTTTTCTATACCATTTTTCTATGTGGAAACGAGACGTCAAGATAAAAAAAAATATATATTTTTTTAAATTATATGTTACAATATTTTTTTAAATGTTATTCTACACTTAGGATAAGGAAACACTTGAAAAATGTAAAAATATGAAGACAACACGATTCGAACCCGCGTCTCTTAATAACCGTTGGGCGGTTTTCAAGAGGCTTAGAGGTTATTTTTAGTATTATTAAAAGAGGAAAAAAGCTATAGGTCTACATATGAAAGAAATTCATTCAAAAAAACGTAGTACGTAGAAGAAGTAAATAAAAGAATAAAACTAAACTTTTAAAAAACTATAACATCAAACTAACCATAGTCTGGAAACAGGAATGCAATTGCACTAAGAAAGGCGGCTTGCTGCTCAGCGCGAGCACACGTTTCTCAACCATCGTACACTCTACGTCGTCGTCTTGAATTATGATGTCCTTTTTCAAGATCTTAATGGCGTATAGCTCGTCTGTGCCGCGACGCTCCGCTAGCATTACCTGTGTAATAAATTATAACTCACCATAGGTATTATATTGGTGTATAAAATATTTTTCAATATAGAATCTTTATATAATATGTGAAAATGCTACTTTTTAAATATTTTTTTTTATTTTGGTTAATTCATACATAGGATAATAATTTTTTTTTGAAAAAACGTATAAAAAATGGAACACAACGGGATTCAAACTCGCGCCTCTTGGAAACAGTCCAAACGCTCTGACCACCAACCCATGCGTTTTACATCCGGTTACGTCAAAATTCTTGTACGTTTGTTATCACTTATTTTATATGTTTTTATCAAAAACTTTTTACACCTTCTAACACAGTTTAAAAAGAATATTATTTAACTTTTAAATACCGAACACTATAATAATTTATTAGTCTGTCCGTGAATTCATAGAATAATAGGAAACTATTACTCTTAAATAAAGGTTTGAAAATAAATAGACGAATTTAAAAGTAATTTATTGAGATATATTGACAGTATACTTATAGTTATTTATTTTGTGTACAAAAATAAAAATAATTAAAATTAATAATACTTAGTTCCAAATAAAGTTTAAATGATATTATTTATAGAATATCATAGTTACACAATTCACTAAGTTAACTAAAAAAAAATCATAAATGGCAATCATTTTAAGCAAAAAAGTACCTTTCCGAAGGATCCTTTACCGAGCACCATAATAAAATTGAAATCAGATGCTCGGATAACATCAGCGGCCGCCATATTATGCGGCACTTCTCTATCAGGCGGTGGCGGAGGACGTTTGGCACCAAGATTAGTTGCTTTCATTTGGTTCTTTAGTTGAGCCAAGTCAGCTCCTTCTTCTGGTACCGGCACGTTATAATAGTCACCTTCTTCTTGGGTGAGGAGCTTGAACCAGCCGTCGGCGGGCGACTTCATGACCTCTGATATTCCGAAAGAGAGGGATCCCATGAAGTCGTTACGGGATGTTCTGTCCCAATCCCATACCTAAATTGTCGCAAAAGACTATGCTATACAATTAAAAAGTAAGATGAAATTACGAGTGAAAACATGTAAGGAGAAAGAGAAACAGAAATCGCCACTTATATTAAATTTCAAGCTACCAATGAGCTACAAACCTGAAATTTGAAATGTATGGTGCTTTTGATATGGAGATCTGGAGTATGATTCGGTTATTAATTTATACATAAGTCAGTCACTAGAAAAAACACCGACTAAATATATTAATAGCTCATAAATCGTTAAGCCTTTATATATGAAATTATTGTAGTCAATCTTCAAGAGATTTTACCACACGAGCCAAATTTCATCTTAATTTGTAAACATATTTTGAGCTATGGCTTCAAGGCAAGAAAAGTTCAGATGTAACAATAAATTGTTAATTTTCTTATCTCTAGCAAAAGAAAAAAAACAAATATTACCTCTATGAGCAGTCTACGATCCTTGTCCTCGGGCTTCAGATCAAAAGTAAGTGTCTCATTCCACTCCGGATTGAGAGTGCTGCGGATAGTCTTGGTTTTTTTCTTAACGTTGTCCGAATCAGGAATCAGCTTGAGTTTACAATAAGGATCGGATAGACCGTTGGGATCCATGGGGATCAAGTTCCGGCCTTGCTTGACTATAACATTAAATAAATTTAACATTTTCTTAAATTTAAGTTAGTGAAAATATTATGCAGTGAATGATATTCTTTTTACTGTTATATTAGATATAACTCTTCTAAGGCATATAGAGATTGAGAAATTAAGTTTATCAAATTTTTTATGACGTTTTCGTGGAAACTAAGGAAATCTTTAATTAAGTAAAAGTAATATTTGTGCGTTTAAATTCAAATGGAAACAATTTTTAAAAAATATGTACGTCCACTACATCGTTATACAATATATGTAATCTCCGATACAATGTCTTCAAAATATATCAGAATTAATTATAGGCACGTGAATGTTAAGGTGTTATACAATTTAATTAATTTATTAGCAAATGTAATTTTACATACCAACAACAGTAAGCTTATTCCCGTGGCAAGAAACGGACAGTTGTATGCGCCCGCGCCGCTCGGTGTGGTCGCAACCGCAGAGATTCGGTACGGATTCCTCACATCGCTTGTGCACGTTCATGTCACATGCTATAAGAAATTTGTATTAATGTAACCGTTTTGGTTGTTTCTATATTGTATATGCAAATATATATTTTCTAGATAATAATTATCTCGTAAATAATGAATAATATATTATAAAAGTATATTTTTTTGGTTATAAAATGGCCATAGAAATATATCAAACATTAAACCAAATTTAGTCTCTAAATGTATATTGTTATAAGGTACCGTAATTTACTTTATACAAAAAATATATATAAAACGAACGCGTTATGAGAAATGGAAGGTAGCTCAAAAATAAAGGACACCGGCGCGTGAAATTGACTTCTGATTGTGCATAAATTTGTTTTCATTATTTGCACGCTGTGTTTGGTCCTTCCTGGCCTTATTTCATACATAATTTCATAATAAAAAATTAGGCTTTTAAATTATTATATATCGTTTATATATGTAAATTAAATTAAAGTCATATAATGAAGAGTATAGTATTTACCTTTAAATTATAAAAAAAAATAATCAAAAATATATTTTCATATTAATTAAACTTAAAGATATACACGAAAAAATGTATAAACCATGCAAGGCAAACCACAATAGCAAATATTAATAAAATTGTTTACAAAAAAATATATGTAGAGGAAATATGAGAGTTGATATACAGCTCTATACAACAAGACAACAATAGACCATGCATACTATAAAGTGTCACACAAGTAATGAATGCTTTGTAGAACACCGATTGTATGGGAGCACAGTTGGGAATAATATTATATTTTTATAAATCAAGTTAATCGTCTAAGCGTTGAATCAATTTATTTAATATTGAAACAGAATTAAATCCGGATATCAAATAATTGAATCGTGCAGGATCATCTCTATTCCACCTTTAAATTGGTCGGCTTTGAATTTATTGTTATTTTTCGTTTAGTGCAAAGGGAATTAAAATATATTTATAAGTCAATTTTCACACATTATGCAATATGCAGACATCTACGACACCGTGACTTAGCAGATCCTGTATCGTCTGCCGCTAGGGGGTGACTGGAGGAAATAAGTTCCTCTGGGACCCATTCTTATACCCAAGAGTATACCTCCGCATTTAAATCCTTGGTGCGCGATACCATGGAGCATTGTACCACAATGATCACAAAATGTCGGGGTAAGAAACGTCCACGTGTTCCACTTGTGAGGGGCGTACGCGGCCTTCGCAAGAACAGAATGTGATTAATACTACAGATAATGATAAAAAGCCAGTTACAGAAAAGTTACGATGACAATCTCGGCAGCCTGCAAAGCTACATGTTAGAAGATGATACAATGCACAAGCATAACACACCACCAAGCTGTAATAAAAGATAATTAGATAATAAGCGTATGTTAGTTGCAGTAAGCAGTAGAGAGGTGTTTGAAGCGCGATCATTGTACCTTGACACTTGAGCCCCTGATGGATCAGCCCGTAGAGGAGGGACCCGCAGTGATCGCAGAATGTCGGTGAGGAATATGTGCATGCGCGGAAGTTGTGACGGGTACGGGTGTCCTGTACGATAAACGGTTAAAAACATACAGTTCTTAATATTTTGCTGTAACCCGATGTGAGAACTTCTTACATGGGAATCATATTAAGCGAACATTACGTGTAAAATTCTTGAAAATGATGTTATTATGAGAAAAACTTTTATTATTTTAATCAAAACATCAAGTTTTAATATTCCATTGGAAATATGACTGTAAATTTGGTTAGAACTTTTGTTTTTGTAAACCTTACAAAAAAAATATTTTCCATTTCATATTTTATGGAAGAATTGATGATAAAAGTATTTTATAACGATTTTTTCATATATTTATATATAAAAAAAACAACATAGCGGAAGTAATTCATCATTGTCAAAGCACTATTTTAGGACAGTCGTTCCGTTCGAATGAGGTCAAAACTTTTTATCTGAAAGCCCTAGTCATTGTTGTAATAATAAATTAGGAAAGGATAGGAATATTTGGGAACTATTTTCTGCCTTTCATTTTGATCGGATGGATATGTTATATGTATATATTTGCCTTGTGTTCGATTCTATGAACCATAAGTACTCACTAATTACCGTTGAGTATTTATAGGATAAAGTAACTTATTTTTGGTTTTACATGACAAAGAAAAACATTATTATAAACTAAGAATATATTTAAATTATACGGATTTAAAAGGTTTAAAAGAAGATTTTTCTATCCGTATATAGGCAGTACCACCACCCAATAAGCAATGTCTTTAATGGTTGAAGAGTTGATATTCGCTTGATTCGTGACTCTACAAATATATGTGTAAACATAATAAACACCACAAAGGGATTAAAAAAAATTGACGTTGCGTGTTTGCAAGTGTTTTGTAATAATTTGTATATTTAATTTTACATTTAGACAAATTGTCAAAAATTCATATAATAAGAATAATATTCTAGGGATGTAAATAGAAGCCTCATAGAATTCATTCAGACAAATTCAACAACAGAAAAATTCAAAACTTGCCATGTTAAAATTTTTGTATTAAAAAAAACAAAAATTAAAAAAAAAATACAAGTACAAGGTAAAGTATCCAACATACGTTCAAATTATTTAAAACTTTCAATAATAACACAGATTTAGATTGGTTACGAATTTTTCACTTATATGATTTTCTTATGAGGCAACCCAAAATAAATTTATATGGGACCGTACGAAATCTTTCAAAGTGAATTATGTTGTGACGTTTAGTTAATAGTGATGTTCCCGCTTCCCCATGTTTACTGCCCGACTGACATGTTTACACGACTTTTATGCTACACGGGAGAAACAAAAATAGTCATTACGAATGTAAAATACTAAATATATTTGTGGAATAAATTCATTAGAAACTGTTAAATATAAGTAGGTCCTCATTAGTAGGTAATGACACTTAACTTAATGGTTGTATATATATATATATATATATATATATATATATATGGTTTAAATGAAGTAAAGAAAAGAACAGCATTGAAGATAACTGCTTTAAATATAAATTTTATAACTTGCCCCAAAACCTATTTTAATATCGATTGTTAGGCAGCGGAACCTAACGCCGTTTGTCTAAATAGATCAATCATTTGCTAAACGAAAGATACTCTTCGCTAAGCTTGGTCTAGATAAAACTTTTATGTAAATTAATAAAAATCTTGTTCGTACTTTTCAAGTGACCGTTCTTGTGTAATAGCAAAAAACTTTTCAAACCTACTCGAAGTTCAGTAACGATATTCTGTGTAAAAAAAAAGAAAACATTTTGCCATATGAACTTTAACCAGCAAAATATCTTTAAAAAAAGCTCTTAATAAAGTCTTTAAAACAAAAAGTTTTTAATGTAAAAGGAACGTAAACAAAGTTGTTTACCGCAGTAAATATTTCCTCACTAGTAACAGAAACTTCGTCAATAATGTCTACGTTAAAATAACTTTTTATTAGATTCGGTAAAAGTTAGTTCCCAACTAAAGTACGGTCTCCAACCAAAGGGTACCTGTTCCGAGTTACAATTTTCCTTTTGGTCAGTAATTTGGAATAGATTTTACTAAATTAAAACTATTTTAGTTTTATATATTGAGTATTAATAAGATAGAAATTTTACTAACACCTTCTTGGTACAGTGATAGGACTGAATGCGATGGTGTTGAGTTCAATAATAATTTTTAAAAATATACATTAATATTTAGTGGTTGGGCAAAGTGAATTTTCACAGTTTTATATGTATATATATATATATATATATATATATATATATATATATATATATATATATATATATATATATATATATATATACATATGTTCATAGTTGTTAAATAAGTAACGAGTGGTAAAATTACTATTACTGGGTCTTAATTAAAAAACTCCGAAAAATGCGCTCAAATTAAAACTAGTTTGATCAAACACGCTTGTTATTTTGTTCTCCTAATACGTGTATGGCCATAGTAGCGCAGTGGGACATCGTCTGACTGTACACGCTATTGGTTATGAGCTCGATTCCCGCTCAGCGAATGATTATATTTGAAAATTATTTTCTTTTGTCCGCTATGGTAAGACAAAGCACGGCGTTGTGATCGCCATTCGGCGATTTTTACAAAAAAAAATATATTGCGTTTAATTTTCACAAAAAAAAACAGTTTTTTATAATATTTGTTTTGAACCTTTGGTATGGAAATTTTGTAATTATATTTTATTATTACCAAAAATATACCACCTACGTACGTTTATTTTTATTTCTAGTACGTACCGCTAGCTTCCATTGCTTTAATTAATATAAGTGGCGTCCCCTGTAATTAATTACGGCGTGTGAGCAACACGCTTTTAGTATATTCTAATATACATCAAAGTGTATTTTATATTACGAGGTTTATTATTCATATTAGCCTTTAAGATTGTTTTACATACAAATTCAGATACAAAATATAGCATTGCATTGAAATAAAAATAAGTAATTTAAATTTAAACGTTTTTCTAATAAGTTATAAATAATATATAAATAAGTCACATTCTTAAACTAATCCAATAATATGAACTAATTTTCATCTGATCGCGGTGCAGTGGGACAGCGTCTGCCTGTAAACGAAATCGATTGTGAGTTCAATTCCCACTCGAGGGAGTGATTACATTTAAATTACTTTCACTTCCTCGTTTTGGTATGACAAAGTGCTATGTTGAGTTACGCCACTCGACACGCATGTAAAGGGAAGTACGAATCGTTTTTACAGGTACTTTTTGTCTACCTTGCTATGCGGGATAAAAACGTGAGGTAAAAAAATAATAATAATTTTATTTATTACATGAATCGAATTTAAGTAACTCAACTGAAAACTTAATGAAGTTGACATAGTTCTATATTCAAACACAATGTTTGAAGATAGAACTATATCAAATATGATATTTGAATTGAGTCATTTAAATTTAAAATCTGCGTTATGACTTTTAGGAATAGGCTATAAAAATATGTAAAACTAGCTTGGCGTCAAAACTCTTATACTCTTTTTATAACTTATTTTCATTGTTACCATCTCGGTAGAAATATTATACAAACTTCGTATATCCAAAGATTATTTTTAAGAAAAAACTGTTTGGCAAGAGAGAACGTTATTTATTATCTATATTTAATAATTTTTGAAGTGTTAATATCAAATTGTGAGGCCGGTCTTAACCCAGTGTGACAGCGTCTGACTGTAAACGCGATCGATTCTAAGTTCGGTTCCCACGCGAGGGAATGATTATTTATTAAATTATTTTCATTTCCTCTCTTTGGCAAGTCGAAGCGCGGCGTTGAGTTCCGTCAATCAACACGCAATGTATCGAATTTGGCGGAGAGCGGAGTACGGAGTGTCTTGACACTAAGTACTTCTTATCTACTCTGCTTCGTGGGATAAGGGCTAGCTTGAAACTAAAAAAAAATGAAAATATCAACTACCCTATAAAATATATTAAAATGTATATAAGAATGTTTCATAACATTTCGCTAGTAAATACTGATTCTTAAATAAAAAAATAAACAAATTTATTAGAAAAGCAACGAAAAATATGAATTAATTTTAATAACAGAGAAAAAATTATTAAAATACTTTATTTATCTTATAAACTGAGAATAATAAAATATCGTTCACGTTATACTGTCGCCATCAATCATTGTCATTTTTGTGAGCCTTTGCTTATTCATAAAACGATTCTAGTCTAAAAAAATATTACTTGTTTCCCTATCTCACAACTTGTACACGCAAAGTTACAAACATCAGTGGAAAGAGAACTGAGGTCTTATATAGTTCTGTATGGTAATACAAAAACTTAAAAATATTTTATTGAAAAAAAAAAAACTATTATTGAAAAAAAATATCGGTTTGTCTTACCAGAGCGAAGAAAATAAAAATTATTTCCTTGATTAGAAATCGAACCCCCAACCTATCACGTTTACAGTCATACGCTGTCCCATACCATACACCATATATCTGGCCTTGTTTAAAATGTATAACATTTAACAATACTACATACTATGTACGCATTAATCCATAAATGTCTTTAATTTATAACTAGATACAATCAACATTAATCGCCTTATCATACAGAAATCCTTCTTAACACGGTACATTTATTTGAGATACTTTATCTTAACAACTCAACAAGTGACTGCAATAAAAAAGTTCATTATATAAATGCAATTATCCTGAAGACTTTACAACATAGTTTCACTACGGTACAAGTTAATTACATTTTGCATTATTAAGCAACTTTACTTGTTTATATTTCCTTTGTAAATTTGCAAGGATGAAACATAGATTTTAATAATATTTTAGACACAGCGTGTGTGTGAGCGACGGAACCCAACGCCGCGTCCTGTGTTACCAGAGAAATATGTACCCCCGAATGGTATTCGAAGTCACAACCGATCGCTTTGACAGTCAGTCGCTGTCCCAATACGCAACGACCGGCCTCATAATACCAGTATAGCAAGGTTTCCGTCGTAGATCGAGAATTGAGTGTTGGGTGGCTGACCTCAACGTCTTTTGATGTCTTATTAGAGGGGAGAAAATATTGTAACTCCTCCGAAAGGGATAGAACCCACAACTAATCATGTTTGTAGTCACGTTCAGTCCACTGCGCCACAGTGGCCTCATAAATGTATGAATTATTATACGCACATGATTATGTTAGACATACATATATACAACAATTTTTTTTTTGCTTCACGCTTTTATCCCGCATTGCAGGGTAGACAGAAAGTACCTAGTGTCAAGACACTCCGTACTTCGCTTTCTACCGAATTCGAGACATTGCGTATTGAGCGGTGGAACTCAACGCCGCAATTTGCCTTTACCAGAGCGAGAAAGTGAAAATTATTTAAATATGATCACTCCCCGAGTAGAGATCGAACTCACAACCGGTCGCGTTTACAGTCAGACGCTGTCACACTGCGGTTATTATTATGCAGGTAAATTATGATATATAAATGGAAAACTAATTGTGTTCAAAGGAATATTATAGATTGCCAAACGTTACTATAAATTTATTTTGATATATATCTTACTGAATCTTTTATTATCTAATTAGCTAGGAACACTAGGAACTTCGTGTTTACCCTAAACACGAAGTACCTAGTGTCGACACACTCCGTACTCTGCTTTCTGCTGGATTGGTGACATTGCATATTGAGAGGCGGATTTCAACGCCGCGCTTTGTCTTACCAAGTACAATAACAAATATAGTTTAATCAAATGAAATGGAAACAAACGCTGAGAACTAATACCTTATATTTAACAATATAATGAACTTATTGTTTCAATTTAATTGAGTTTCAAGAGTATTGTAAAGAGAATAACCCAAATTTTCAACATCATTAGTTTGTACAATAGTATTGTAATACATCTCATATAAATTGAGATATAAAGGAACGCAAATATATATATATATATATATATATATATATATATATATATATATATATATATATATATATATATATATATATATATATATATATATAATATAGTGACCCACATGTTAAAATCCATACTGAGGTAATAAAAAAACAATATACGAGTAAGCCGCTGACCGCAGACATTTAATAAATATTCAACAAAGTATAATTAAAGTGGGGTACTCGATCGCGAGCACGTACACGCTACGGTGACACGCTACCCAATTATTATAATTATTGCGAATATTATTGATATTTAAAAAAAATTACGCCTATAAATAGTTGTTGAGGTCGGTCGTGGCGCAGAGTGACAGCGTTTGACTGTAAACGCGATCGGTTGTGGGTTCGATCCCCACTCGGGGGAGTGATTATATTTAAATTATTTTCACTTTCTCGCTCTGGTAAAGACAAAGTGCGGCGTTGAGTTCTGCGTCTGACTGTAAAAGGGATTGGTTGTGGGTTTATTTCCTATTTAGGGGTATAACTATATAAAATTTAGTTTCATTTATTTGGTGTGGCGAGACAAACTGCAGTGTTGAGTTTGCCTCTTTTTCTTACGATGTATCGATTTCGGCTAAGAGGCAGTCAACAGAGCGTCTTTCCACCTACGTGTCGTCTCTTACATGTCTGCCATGCGGAATAAAGTTCAAAGTTACTTATAAATTAAAATTATATTTTAACTCTATGTATGAGGCAATATGTATTTGAGTACTGAAAAAAGTATGATGTTTATATATATATTTCAATTATTATATCATTTTATTGTATTTTCTTATAAATTGATCGTATTCAATTACGATTCCTCCCATTATTCTTATATTTAAAAACTATACGAGCTAACTTACATCAATAAGACAATACAGTCTAACACTTGCTGCTTAAGCGTTTTCAAAGAGAACCAAACTAAGTTTTCAAAACACTCCGCTCTCTGATTTCCTTGTGAATTTGAGACATTGGATATTGAGTGCCTCTGACATCAATATCACAAAAGTTAAAAAGTAAATAACCAAAAACAAATTAAAACAGCACAAAGTGTCATACAAAAACATGTTAGTCTAACGAGTGGCGCGTCAGTCCACGATAAAATCAAATTAAATGGCGCAGTAGCTATGGCATCACTCACAAAGGACTGAGCTATTTCCAATATTTGGTTACAAGTTTTGAAATTTGATCTTCGATTTGAAATTGAATATTCTTGTTTAAGCAAAGAAAAAACATTTTATATATTACATAAGTTACTTTTTCTCGACGACTACTAGACTATAATATAAAAAAAAAGAAATTTAAAATTTGACATATTATTATATATTTTCATATAATTTAACTAGCTCGCGACTTGTTCGACATATATCAACATTTCTATATATAATTGTCAAATAAGAGACGCTCAAGTTAATCTTCTTTATATAATTCCATCCAGTGAAAATCTCCTTAACATCCATCCGTTTCTGGTCATTAGCCGGAATAAACCAATAAAAATTGTAAAATATTATTTTAATATATGTACGTGTATATATACATCTATTTTATTTTTTCTTTAAGATTTAATATCCTAATATCCATTTATAGTCATTTCCATAATTGTTAAGTACACAATAATTGATTGATTGATGCATAAATAAATATATTGTATATATATATATATATATATATATATATATATATATATATATATATATATATATATATATATATATATATATATATATATATACTTTCGAAAACTACCCTGCTTAATTTTGCAAATTTAGAATACCTTTGAGGCCGGTCGTGGCGCAGTGGGACAGCGTCTGACTGTAAACGCGATCGGTTGTGGGTTCGATCCCCACTCGGGGCAGTGATTATATTTGAATTATTTTCACTTCCTAGCTCTGGTAAAGACAAAGTGCGGCGTTGAGTTCCACCTCTCAACAGGCAATGTCTCGAATTCGGTGGAAAGCGAAGTACGGAGTGTCTTGATCCTAGGTACTTTCTGTCTACCCTTCTATGCGGGATAAAAAGCGTGAAGCTAAAAAAAATACCTTTAAATCATACCATATTAAACTTAAAAATCCAACTTGGCGACCACGGGCTACCGGGCTAAAATGTTCGAAATATCAGGTTTCCAAAGATACCAAAATATACAGAATTATAATAAAAAAAACTATTATAAAAAACATCCATTAACGCAAATATAATACGTTTATTATAATTATAATAACTTAGCAAAAAATATATTTTTATAACAATTAACAGTAAGCTAAGAAGCGCTTAAACCAGAACATTGAATAAAATCTCAAGTTTTACTTAAGTATAAAAAATTAAATACCTCACTTTGGATTACGGGAATAATAATAACAATAAATATTTAAGAAGGATCGGCTATGAAACATTAAGTTTAATTAAAAGAGCCTTAATGGCTTTCAGGGAAATACTGATTCAGTACTAAGATTGTGAGAGGTATTTACACTTAGGTAAGAAATTTAATTCATTGTAAAATCTTGAAAAAATATTGTTATCATTACAAATCTTTAATAAAAAATGTTGATAATTTTTTGGTTATGATTTTATGCAAAAAACTTACTAGTTGTGTAAAATAAACGTATACGTCGCCATGGCAACGGATAATTTACGCGTCAATCGATCCTTTGGTAATATTTCAAATATTACCAAAGGATCGATTGACCTGAGAAATAAAATATTGAAATCTCTCATATTTTAATATAATTTTGAAAAATAAAACACATGACACGCTTAGAACAATCGGTTCATATGAGTATTACGTATTATAAGATTTATGTTTATAAAAATGTATTTTACAATATCAAAATATACGCTATCAATCATTCAATTCATTTAAAAGTATATCATATCTACGGCAATTTACTTTTAATATATGAAGGCTTATAGGAAAACTAGATGTCCCATTGATGCGTTGACAACGCATTGCCTTAGACATGTGTATATCACGGTGTTATATTAATTTTATTATTTTAAACAATTTTATGCTTTATTTTTAAAAAATATTAGCACTCTCTATATAAAGCGTAACTGTACCAAATTTCATACTCCCCCATTCGCAAAATTTCCGTAAAAAAGGGTACAAAGATTTCGCTTCACACGTTAATATATAGATTAGTTATTTTAAATAAAAATTATCATCATTTTTATGTATAAAATAACTTTTTACAAGGCCTTAATATTTAACAGGATAATATATCAGACGACACCAGCTCGTTGCTCGACAGCGAAAATTCAATTTATGTCGATTATTCAATTACCCAACGGGAAAACTTGATGGATCAGAATAAAAAGTGGCATACGACTTTGTACGCATATTTTATTATTTTACGAGGATTTATAACAAATGTAATAATATATTTTTATTTTTATTTTACTTTTACAATCGGAGACACGAATGGATGAAAACGATAAGTCGAAGTTACAAATTTTAGTAGATTTATGTAGTTTGTTTAGTTTCACGCTTTTATCCCGCAGCAAGATAGACAGAAAGTACCTAATGTTAAGACACTATACTCCGCTTTCCGTAAAATCCGTAAAATTCCGTAAAATTGCGTGTTGAGTGACGGAACACAACGCCGCGCTTTGTCATACCAGAGTTCTAATTTTATTTAAATTATTATAAACGTTAAATCTCATATGTTTTTAAATATGTTACCATGATTAAATTGTGTTAATATTAAAATAAAATTTAACAATTTAATTCTTATTTTACCGTTTTAAAGTGCTATTCTGTACTTAAGACTTAGAAAACAATTGAAAAATAATATTAAATTTTGAACGCTGCGGGATTCGAACCTACACCTCTTGTAAACACTGCGACCGCTAAGTCATGCGTTGTACATCCGGCTACGTCGGAATTCTTATACGTTTGATACAACTTATTTATGTTGTTAGCATCTCTGTAGTGAGATTTTTCAAATTTCTACTACTTAAAGATTATTAAAAAATAATCGTTTGGCAAGAGAGAATGCTATTTATTTTAATATTTTAATACTTTTAAAGTCTTATACTACACTTAGAACTTAGAAAACATTTTTAAAAACACATTTTTAGTTTATTTTTAGTTTAGTTTTGCATTGAAAATTTCGACACAAAACAAAACTTCCAACTAAAATGTCATCATTTTTTAGTCGATTAATACACAACAAAAGCCTCATTCAACTGGACCAATAAGACATACTGAAATTTTCACGGTAATTTTTAAAAGGTAGCAACCAATTCCATCATCGAGTTGATTAATAGAACCAATTATGCGAACGGTGAAAAGAACTTTCATTAAACGCCGTAGGTATTTGCCGCTTGTGGAGTTATTTAAAAGAAATGTTGGTACATTTTTTATTTTAAATTAAAATAAAAAAAAAAACTTTTTCATTGAATACTCTTTACGCTTGATAATAACTACTAACTTGATAGGTTTATTATAACTAATTATTATACGGACTTATGCTATGTATGTTATTTTTGACAATTTTGACATATGTTAGCATCTCTGACGATAAATTATCTCAAGTTTTAGAAAAATCAACAAGTCTGAATGTCTTTTATATTTTTGCGTGTCTTGTACAAATTTAGGTGTCAGATTTATGTTGAAGGAAAAATGTGAATGACCAAGGTTACATTGATTCGGAGGCAGAACTTTAAACAAAACAGTAAATAGTTTACTTTAAAATGTTAGCCGGGAACCAGTTATAGAAACAAATAGATGGGGATTTAAAAATTACGTTTATTTAAACTATTTAGATACCGAACATGGAATTCGAATATATTACCGTACAGGCAAATTTACAAATTTTGTAGTAAGAATAAGATCTTGGATTTTCGCGTTTTTTACACATTTTAAATAAAATTCCGTGGTCACGGGTACACAGATCACTATCACTCGTCAAGTTTCCAAAAATGTATTTTCGAAATTTTATATATATATATATATATATATATATATATATATATATATATATATATATATATATATATATATATATATATATATATATATTCGAGTATTCAAGTAAAAATAAATAAATAAAAAAAAAGGTGGAAATCTAGTCATGGGCTGGTCTGTTTAGAAACAATTCCAAAACAGAACAAGTGACAGAAACTATTGTAAATTTTAGGAGCTTGTGGGACTTTTTAAATACAATTTTTTTATCAAAAACAAATATGGAGAAAATATAAATAAGGCGTAAGGAGGTACTATGCTGAAAACAAAACACAATTTTTACAAAAACAATGTTATTGTATAATGTACATAAAAAAATAAGTACGTAATGTTTTTTTTTACTTTTTAACAAACTTGTTTATAGACAAAAACAATACAAACATATGTGTGTATAACTTATATAACTATTAAGTCTAAATTCCAATAGAAATAAGGAGAAATATAGTAGCAGATCACTCAGTTCCTCATCATAATTAAGTTACTTTTTATAAGAGATTTCAAATTCACTACACTAGTGTCAATTTCTGACGTCTTTCAATTAACCTAAATAATAAAAAAAAATAAAAAAATCATATCCATGTAGTTATCGATTAGAATTAATATGTTTAAATGATATATTGTTATTATATATAGAGAAACTATGAAACTTACGTCTGAATCCGCGCCTTTGTCTGCGCCAGGGCACGTAAAAGTGACGTATTCGTGACATCTCTTGTGCACCACGAAGCTGCATACTGAAATGTTATACCATTGGTGTTACTATATTTTTTTGGCTTCACGATGTTTCTCGCATATCATGGTAGGTAGAGAGAATGTAGAGTCAAGGAACTCTATTCTTTACTAAATAAAGACATTGCGTATTAAGTACCAAAATTGAACGCGGATTTTCGTCTCACTAGAGTGGAAAATGTAAGTAATTTAAATTTCTTTTTCTTCGAATGGGGTTCGAACCCGCATTTATCGTGTCAAAAGCTAGATGGGTTATGACGTCTACTTTGTAAATGAATTATGATACAACCTAAGAGATATAAGCATAGTTCGCATAGCGCTATGTTTCAAAAGAAAAATATTTGCAAAATCCATAAAATCGTCAATTATTTTTATTAAAATATATAAAACTTAGAGTACCAAATTTCAGATTACATTTCCTTACTTTAAAGAACCTCCAATCTTTTCTTACCTTAGGTTCTAAGTTAAAAGATAATTCATAATAACACTTGCTACGTTACCTTCAAAATATTTATTCAAAATAAATTGTTTTCACCGCGAATTATATTTTGAAAAGCCTCACCTTGACACTGGAACCCTTGTTTCCCGAAGCCCCTGTAACAAGATAAATTATAATTTAATCATGTATATTTAATATATTCACGCAGGAAATGGGTGTAACAAGTTTAGCCTTATGTAAACTACAAACGTATTTTCTTTTAACACTTAGAATGTAATATAAAACCGAGCAAATGTGTTAAAAAAATGTTTATACAGACTTGTAAAGAATTATCCTACTTTTATGTTTTGTTTCTATTTTTGTTTTAGTTTCACGCTTTTATCCTGGATAGCAGGGTAGACACTTTTAACTTGTAGTAGTAAATAAGTCGCAGGGTTGAGATTCGCAAATTAATAGGGAGTGCGAATGGAGTGTCTTGACACCTTTTCTCTGATATATGGGATACAGCGTGAAGCAGCTATTTATTATTGCTTTGTTAGCTTCACGGTTTATCCCTAGCAGGGCAGTTATTTTGAAATATTATATCACATCCCATATTCTATTATATCCAAGCTTTAGACATAAAAAAATTCCAGATTCATAGAAATGAAAACAAAAATTTGGTTAACGGTATCTAGTTGACGATATAATGCGCTTGTTACTTTTAGGGTCAGAGTACCCATACTCTGGTTAAAGGGAAACTATACTCAAAATATCATAAGATCCAAAATTTGTATACAATTATAAGTATCAAAATTTCGTCATATTACCCCAGAAGCAACAACACGAAGGCAAGATAGAAATGTTTGGATCCTTTCAAATCCTTAAATGTAATGAAAAAGTTTTTCATGTAAGCGTATTCAAACAGGGTTAACCGTAATCCACGGGGACAACATTTCTAAAAATAAGCCTTAAAATAGGGAAATCTTTTGTTTATATACCTTTCGCTATATAAACAAACTCCATTTATTGTACAAAAGATGATTATCGCTTTTCTTATTTGTATTTAGAAAGAGAAGGTAAGTAGAGAAAGAGATGTACAACTCTCTTTCTCATAATAAAATGAGTTCGTGTTTGTTTGACAATTTAAATGAAATGATTACTTCATTTGGTTAATTGTACATCGTTCGTACTGTATCAGTAAATTGTAATGTAAAACTAACATCAAATATCGAGGTAATTTTCTTTCTATATATATACATAGTAACGTTGTATTTTGATATGTATCATACAATAAACATAATATTCGAATAATCATATTTGTCATCTAAATGTTAATATAAAATCGATTATTACGTACTTCTAAATAATTTTTAAGCGCCTTCTAGTTTAATAATGTTCTGTCGGCGACGTGAAGGTAATCTTGAAAATTGCATTAATAGCTAATGCAATCAGCCATTACATAACTCCATAATATAAAATGCAGCCTGAAATCCCATTAACGATATTGTAGTACGGCCATACTACGTTAGGGTTGCTATTAGATTTACAAATAAATATAAAAAAAGGAAGATATCATAATGTATTTAGTTGAAATAGTGGCTTTAAATATATATTTCAAAATAATAATGATGCGGAAAACGGAGAACGGAGTGTCTTGACATTAGTTTTCCTATGTTTGTCACACGGGCGGGCAACACTTTACAGCTGTTTAAACACACACACACACACACACACTTTTATATATAATTATATATGAATACACAAACACACATTTTTATATATAATTATATATTATACACATAATATGTATTGTGTATTGGAAAGGTAGGTAGACTCAAAACCTGCATCTGAAAGACCTAAAAAGAATCGATCCCGCGAGACATTGTGTTGAATGGCGGAGCTCAACGCCGCGCTTTGTTAATCTGTTTCATCAAGTCGTTTACTTTTGTCTTTTTGTGTAAAAATAATTAAATATAATCATTCCCCCGGGTGGGAATCTACGGTAAAGAATTCATTAATTTCTCTGTACATTGTACTTTTATTCCTTCCTATTTTTATTTATAGCGGGGTAGACAGTAAGTACGTAGCGTCAAGAAGTACTCCGTACTTTGCTTTCCACCCAATTCGAGATATTGTGTTATGACAGGTGGAACTCGACGCCGCACTTTGTCTTCACCAGAGCGAGTAAGTGAAAATGATTTAAATATACTCACTTTCCCGACTAGGAATCGAACCCACAACCGATCGCGTTTACACGCGTACTCTGTCCCACTGCGCCACGGCCGGCTTCAATTTTACACTAATACTTACAAATTATTTGCGATTTTGTATAAAGAGAATTGAACCCATCCATCAAAAAAGTCCTTAAGTTGTAGATTTTTAAATAAAAATTGTTGGCTAACTTTACATGTAAAACGGGTCATTAGTCACAGCTTTCAGGGTTGAGCGGTTAAAGTACGTATATTTATTTTTCTATTGGGAAATCTCTTGTGAAAGCTAATTATATGATTTTTTCGTACTCTTTCAATACGGTATATTTAATAAAATATTTTAAGCTGCTTTTATTTATAATGTGTACGATAAACTCCTTAAAACCACTTATGCTATTAAAAAGTATGAAAAAATTTAATGATTTATTATTGATTATGCTTATCTGAAGTATTTAACAGAATTGCTAAAATTATAACTAATAGATTTCTATTTCAAGAGAAATCTAAAATGCAGGATTCACGATGACTTTCCAGTTTTTTTTAGCGTTACACTTTTAACCCGCATAGCAGGGTAAACTAGAATACCTAGTGTCTAGACACTTCTTAATTCGCTTTCCGTCGAGTTAGAGACATTGCATATTGAGTAGTGGAACTCAACGCCGCGCTTTGTCTTACTAGAGCGAAAAAATGAATATAGTTTATGTATAACCATTCTCATTAGTAGGAATCGGACTCACAAACGGTAGCAATATAGTTCTGGAAGCAAGATATATGTTGCTAGAATGAGTGATAAAACAGGAAAGGCCACCTCGCTTGCCCGTTATATATATATATATATACATATAGTGATAGATACTAGAGGAAGGTCACGTAAAAGCATAGTAGCTCCCCGGAGACCATACCATGAGCAGACCGATGGCAGTGGATGAAGCGATATAGGTTTGCCGTAACTATAATATTTGAACCTTGGTTTCTTCATTTTATGTAGCACCTTGAAGTTCCTAATCATTTTCACTAATCGTTAATGTGATCACTAAACACCCTATTTATGTTTCAAAAATACGATTTTTTTAGCTTCATCCGTTTATCCCGCATATCTGTGTAGATAGGAAGTACTAATAATCAAGACACTCCGTACTCTGCGAAAAGAAAAAGAAAGATGTTTGTATGCTAAATTAATATAAAAAAAATGTATAAAATTCATATTAATTACTTATTATCAATTTACTCGCTCACACACAATCGCTAACAATTACTCTTCTTCATGTTTTGTTTCAATATTAAAATTAAAAAAATAAACAGCTCCACAGCTTTTCCCGTTAAGCTGGCTGTTCAGAAGGAAAGAATTACAATTTTGTCATCCCCCCGAGTAAGGATCGAATCCACATCTAATCAGACGTCACACTTACCAATAACTTTCAGAAATCAACGATCGCTTTAATACTAAATATAATAATATCTAATTAATATCATCAACGCGAGCTATTCCAACGTCGCATTACTTAAAAAAAATACGCAATATGTTACCAAAAAAGGAAGCTTTATAAAAAAAGTAACAGAATTGAAATTCGAGTATTACTTCAAAGCTAATCAACCCTAATGGATCGAAAGCTTTTGGAGTGTGTCATTTTTTAACGTTACCGTTACGATATAGATTGAACGATATTGCATCGTTACCGTATTCAATATTATTGAATTTGGGGACTAAAAATTTTAACTTTTACTCTTTCTAATTTAATAGCTTTTTTTTACTTGCTTCACGCTTTTATCCCGCACAGAAAGTACCTAGTGTCTAGACACTCCGTACTTTGCTTTCCACCGAATTCGAGACATTGCGTGTTGGGTTGTGGAACACAACGCCGCTTTTTGTCTTTACCAGAGCGAGGAAGTGAAAATAATTTAAATATAGTCACTACCCCGAGTGGGGATCGAACCCACAACCGATCGTGTTTACAGTCAGGTTGTCACACTGCGCCACGACCGGCCTTAATATAACGTACAAATAAAGTAGTTTAGTGGGAAAGCGTCTGACTGTAAAATTGATAACTTTAGGTTTCATTCTCAATCGAGTGTTATATTTAAAAATATTTTCATTTCTCCGGTCTGTTATGACAAAGCGCAGCGTTAAGTTCCACCACACAACAAACATTTTAAATTCATTCAGAACAACGGAGTGTCCTGACACTAGATTCTCTCTAATAAAGCGTGAAGCCAAAAAAATATTTCAATTTGGAAATTATAGACTATAAAAATATCATTGTGTAGTGTGTTTTATTTTTGTTACCAATTTAACGTAAAATATTTTATTATAAAAAATACGTAAACGTTTACTTTTAATGATATAAAAATATTAGAGTAACGACTATAGATGATTTAATAATATATTTGTCATTTGTAAGTATAAAGTATATGTTAGTGTTTTTTTTGAGGTGTTTTGTTACAAACCACGGACTAATGGGCGTCCATGAATTTTTACGATCCTATTCATAATTATAGTAATTTATTTTTATTATGACGGGTAGAGAGCACGCGACACACGGCAAGGAACTCAGAAGTATATATAATACAATAGAGGAGCCCTCCACAAGGTCTAGTCCGGTGATGGTGGTCTTCTTGCTTGTTGTTGATTACGTCGCAGCACGTTGTCCACTTAGTTTGCGGACCGCATCCATGCCTCTTCGAGAGATTGTCAATTTTAAGTTGTAATCAATTATATCGGTTAGGGAAGATTCGTTTGCACCTGCCGATAGATGAACCTGCCGATAGATGAACCTGCCGATTGATGACACTGCCGATTGCGTCTTCTTCGGCGTCAGTGTAGTGTAGCACGTGATACACTGTCGTGTATGGCGTTTTTAGTAGATTTTGTCCCCGTCCGTACCCCTTGTGTATGAGGTTCACCTTTTCCGGTTGCGTGTGAACCAAGTACAGTGTGTTTGGGGAGTCTGCTGTGACGGAAGCATCCGTATATTTAGATCTTCTCAGAGAGCGAGTCATTTAGAGTATAGGTAACGTCCAGTGGATATCTGTACAATCTGATCAGCTCAATGAGTGGGCCGTTCTGAAAGATCATTCACCAGAATTGAAACAATCGTGTGAACTCTTATCGCTGATGCAACTAAAAGTGATCCTCCGCCGTTTCAGTACTTGTAGTTGTAACAGCTTCATCATGGGAGTGCAAAGTTTGAGGTGGTCCTTTCTATCTTTGACCGGTCTCAGTTATTCTGCTGTTCCCTTTTTGAGGTCAGTCTGTCTTCGAGGCGCCGCGCTCCGCTAGTCGTTGTCGTAACCGGTATTTCTTCTCCTTGCTTTTTTTCCTTAAAAAAAGCTAAGTCCTGTCCCCTGTCTTCATAAACGACTACGATGTGGTGTGTTGACGCGTATATGGGTCCTAATAGGTCGATAACTGCTCCCTTATCATACCCGGCTTTCATGGCATCAATACCTATTTTTGTTGTTACAATTCCTATATTCTGTAAACTGAAGGTGCTCTGAATATGTTAGTTTTGAGTATTTCAACTTTAACACAATTGTTGGATTAGTTACAATCACTCGCACAAAAATCGGACGGAAAACGGAGAATGAAGTACTGTGAAATTTCATTAGCCCGCTCTGGCACAAAAAAAGCGTGCGGCGTTCAACGCTACCACTCAACCCGTAAATCTCTAGAATTTGGGAAGTCTTAATACTAGGTTCTCTCTGTCTACCTTATGTGTGACAAAAGCGTGAAGCTGCTTAAATTGTATTTTAACGCCATTTCAAAGTTTTTTGAACGTATTTCTTTCATAAGACTCAAAACTTAGAACCAAATAATTCATCAAGTCATACCATAGCATGGCATATTGAATTTCCACTGCACTAAAAGCATTATCTCAATTATACCGTCTATAGCGGCACAGTGTACGAGCTACGTAACTGGAATATTTCAACTGATTGTAGTCCAGCTTTGATTCAACACTGGGCTTTGTGAAGTTTCAAACTATACCTACTTTTGTGTTTAGTACTATGTAGAATTGTTCTATAACAACTTTGTGTTGGACAGTTGTGAGATTATCATGATTTGTGTCGTTTTGTTTAATATATATGGTAATTTATTATTAACAAACTTCAGAAGAAAGAGGTCGTCCGTTTGATATATATGTATGTAACACGGTTGAAATTGAATAATATTTGAGTATGATGGTCTATTAAGGCTACCAAGCGTATGTGCTTAGTTTGATAAGTGTATGTTTGTTTATATGTTTGTCAACGAATTTCTCTATACCTAAAAGACATAGTCGAGATGATTTTTTAAAATTTAACTTAGATATACTTCAAGTTAGGGAAGAGTAGAATTTTCATTAAAATCGATCTAGTAGTCTCAGAGTTAGGTAAATTACTCGTAAAAAAATGATAGCAGTTGTATAGTTATTATGAAGTCGGTTTTTTTTTTATAAATTAGTTGTTAGTTGCTAAAAGTAAAAAAAGTCTTAATAGTATGTAGTAGTAGGCTGCAAAAAATGAGATATAATTAACAAGAGCTTATGGGTTTAAATTCGGCAACATAACAAAAATGGCAGTTTCTTGCTATATTTACCATAAAACCTCATCAGAGAGAAATTCAAAACTCCTTTATTTCACACTTCGTTCCCGAAATTAAAAACATTTATTGGTGTCCTTAATATTATTTGACAAACTTTGGCGTTAAAATTCACTACCAAACAATACTTCTTAAATAGACAAAAAGTGAGGAAAATTGCCAAATGCAGGCGGATGTGTTACTAATAAAATACAACTATTATATATTATAATTTAGAGCTAGTTGCGTTACTTTATTATCTAGTACCTAGTGCCGTGACACGCTTTGAACGCAACACGTCGGATGCATCGATACCATCGCAGCCTACAATAGACTACGATAGTTTTCAACGTCTATTACACGAACTATGATGTACAAAAGTTTTTAATGTTTATTATATAAAAGAATCCTAGAAAGACAAGAACTTAATGACAATAAAAATATAAATTACTATATTTGAAATTTCATATATGAAAGCGGAAAACTTAATTTGTTTGTTTGTTTGTCTAAACGCGTTAATCTTTGAGATTAATTTGAAATATAAGAAAAGAAATCAGACTATGATAGTCATGAGGAGGCTATATATAAGCTATAAAAAACCACACTACGCTAAATTCTTAGATCCATATTACAAACATTATTTTCTGTTTTTTTTTAATTGCCATTAATTGCTGCTAAGTGAATAATTTCCAATACTAAGTATGAGATTGACTTCAGAATAAAATATATTAAAATAGTTCAGTAACTTACAGTCTTATTTAGGTATACGATTACGCGATATTATAAATTGTGTTAGAATACACACGTGAAATACATTGAAATGATAGTAATAACGTCAGGTTAGCAAAAATAGGTAGCACCTAATACATCCTGCTATCCGAACGAGTGAAAGAGCCAGTGGCTTTAATTGTCGAACAAACGAAGACAAATCATAGTTAAAAACGAGGGTAGGCGTTTTATAATAATATTATTATTCAAATGATTTCTTTTAAAATATAACTATAAAGATCGAATGGCGTCCCCTTAATTACTAACATATAGATAGGACTTATACCCAATGTTACCTATATATAAACAAATTACGCTTGCAATTGTAAATTTAGTAATTGATAATTTACATACCCTTACTCTCGCTAATGTTAATAAAACACAACGCGATATTGTTTTTTGCTTACACAAATGCATTAAAAGTTATATATAATTAATATAATAATATTTCACAGCACACATGAGAAAGAGAGAGACAAAGAATTTAAAACCGCTACTAACATTTCATGAAAAACAATTTTATACAGCAGTATATATTTAAATTATTTTTCATTAGCTGTTTTGGCAACAATAGTTATCTTCTTCTAGTTTCACAAAAACTGAGAAAATTCATACAAGAAAAAATAATAAGTATTAAAAGAATATCGTTATCATATGTACGTACGTATTTGCTTATACAGTGCGTCACAAGACCGAAAATTATTTTAGTGCCTTAAAATAATAAAATGAATAAACAAACATAATTCATATACTTAAAAGATTAACACGATAGATAAATGATTTTAAGTACTGAAACATTTTTACATCTTAACTAAGAATCACGTAGAAAGATAAGGTATCTTTCTATGTGATTCTTAATTTTACGCAACTCAGTGTTAAGACACTCCGTTTATCTATTTCCGCCCAGCTGCGTGTTGGCGGAACTCAACGGCGCCACAGTGATACTAGATACAAACGTATCCCTGATTAGGGGTCGAACTGTTCTACTTTGCCACAATGGTTTCATTTTGCCCTGTTTTATTTTTGCTCTCTGTTTCCTTTTATAATTATAAACTCGTGGGTAATGTCCAAAACCTTCCCAATAAACTTAACAGAATACACTCGACTGGACATAAAATTTTAAATAAAACCTGGACCTGATAGTAAAATTTATAAATAAAATGTATTTTATGAAGTAACGAAAGAACTATTATTCAAAAAATAAAAAATTCCTGTGACATTATTGATGCACAATTTTAATATTTTAAATTTATTTATTAATATGTACCTGCAAATAAAACAGAATATGCGCGTAGAAATAAATAACGGTTTGTTGGAATAAAATGGCTATAATTATTATATACATTGGAGTTCTGCCAACGTCACGGCGAGCGACTGCTAGGTGTAACATTATTTACATTCGGACTACGGGTTTATTTCCGGCGATTTCAGTAACAATTTGAATTGGCAAACTATATAACGTTATTCAGTTTAAGAAGCGATATATTCTTGATACTGTTGTGACGAAATTTGAATACGATTTCACGCAATTTCTATAGTATTTTAAGCAGAAGGAATTCCTGTTCTTTGATCATTTTGAGTATTTTGTAAAATACATAAGTGTATGTCATTTTTACAGATCTATATATCAAACAAAGTAGTGCGTACTTTATTCATTAAATGTTTGATTTTTATCTTCAAGGTTTTATTTCGCATAGATGGGTAGACATTAAGTATTTAATGTGAAGACACTCCATACTCCGCTTTCCGCCAAATTTTATATAATATATAATATACTGCTTGTATTTATATGTATTTATTATATATATTTGTATGTATTTATATGCCTGTATTTATATTCTATATGTACCTTTCATAGTCGTTCATTCGCTTAATTGCAATAAAAGTTTTTTTCACATATTAATATATTGCCAATAGGTAACAAACCTTATCCCATGGTTATCATGTTCTTGAATTTTCTACGTTCTTGCTGATTTTTATATAAAGCCTGATTTTTATATAAAATATGTGATAGAAAGCTTGCCTCTGTCCAAGTTCTCTTTGAATTTTCATCAACGCTTATAAATTGAAAATATATTGTATACTGAGATTGCGTAAATTTTTTTAGAATATTGAAGCAAATGAAGAATGTAAGTTAGAATCCCGTTCAGAGATATGTTTTTATTCAAAACTAAATTAAAATGATCTGAAACTAAGCCCAGCACACAAATATCTCAAACAAGCCTTACATTACCCATGTGAGACTTCAAAGCAAATATTCTATACACTAAAATCACAGTACCAGATCTAGTCAACAACTGCTACAACTTTACCTTATTACTTATTAATTTTCTCAAATACAAAACCATTACATTTTACATTTATTCTATTATTTATATATTTATTTTCATTAACATCGTTTACCGACGGACTGCACTCTTTTATTGTAAGTATTTATTAATACTAATACAAACAATTGCAAAATTGAATTATTTTGATCCCTGGCGGGGCTTGATTTGGCCTATAAAAGTTTTTTTAGTATGCTCTACAGTGAAGACTATACCAAGAGAACAGAATGATTATTCACTAGATACTTAATAGCCTATGTCTAGAAGTGGGCGGTATAGGGTTAGGATGACGACTTAATGTCTAACGTGGTGGAGCAAACCATATTTTTATTTTTTAGCTTAACGCCTTTATGTATATCGCAGGGTAAACAGAAAGTACCTAGTGTCAAGACATTCCGTACTCCGCTTTCTATTGAGATTCGAGAGCCTTGCCTTACCAAAGCGAGGAAATGAAAATAACCTAAATTTTATCATTCCCCCTAGTGGATTTACAACCAATCGCATTTACAGACAGACGCTATTCTACTACGCCAAGACCGGCCAAATAATACTTACATTTTTTTATATAAAATTTTTTAAAGTCTTAAAGTAAAGATACTGATAAATCCGGTCTTAACGACCTTTCCTAGGGTTCAGTATTCAGATCACGGTACTTACTTACACTTTACTAAAGTTTTATATGGGTTTAGAGTTACAAAGTTGTTAGTTAATGTTTAACAGCCTAAGATAAGGCAAACATTGTGTACTAACTAAAAGGAACCACGATTTATGGATTTAGGTGTCTGTTTTAGGTTATTCAATACTTTTTTGTGGCTAAGATGATAAGTTATACTTCTGCCAACCAGTTAGCAACATTTTTAATAGATAGAAGGCGAAAGAAGCGTTTCTCATGTATTATAAAGTTCTAGTTGGCTCCTTTAATATAAGGTGGTAAATATTTTCAATTTATATTAATGATTTGATTTTTTTTGTTATTATTTTAATATATAGAACATAAAAAATAATGCCGTACCAAATATTACAAGTAGTCTTAATTTATAACGTCGTTTCAATTCTAAGCAAAAGCTTTTAATTCTGCAACAAGCTTAAAAACGCTTTGTTTCTTAACTATCTAATCAATGCTCTAAAAAACATAAAAAGAATAGTATTAAAAGGGCTATATATGATTTTTGTGATACAGTATAAAATTTAATTGAGGGATATTTATTTTGGTTATGGAATAGAACCAACAGTTTCCGGTTAAATATTGAATTACTAACCACTAAGCCACGGCCATGTCATATATAATACAATCTACATATATATTAAAAGTTTGTATAACACAAATTGTGCACAAGTTCGCGTAAAATTTACTAAATGAAATTCCACAGGCAATTGGCATGTTCAAGGAATTATCGAATACCTCACCGATATCTTAATCGATATGTAGTGAATGCTTCGACAATTTAGTTTGATATTTCTGGCACAAATCATTTGTACTGGAAAATATTGAGAAAAGAAAATAACTTTCTGTTAGATAAATTCTCTTTTCAGTAAAACTTAACTTATATAGAACTCGGTGTGTAAAAAATGAGACAGAGTCTGACTGTAAACGCGAACGGTTGTGGGTTTGATCCCCGCTCGGGGGAGTCATTATATTTAAATTTTCACTTCCTTGCTCTGGTAAAGACAAAGAGCGGTGTTGAGGTCCACCACTCAACACGCAACGTCTCGAATTCGGTGGAAAGTGAAGTACGGAGTGTGTTGACACTAGGTACTTTCTGTCTACCCTGCTACGCGGGATAAAAGCGTGAAGCATGTTATACAGCATTAAGCATTAAGTATTCAACCGAAGTAGGAAATAAGCTAAATGATTTTCTTTATATAGTCCTTCACTAGCATTTGTTACAAAGCTGGCGTTCACTGCCGCCATAATTAATTACGTCCGGCCACAACTGTCTAGAATACCTCCATAACCATATAAACATATATTTTAAGCTCTACGATGAACGTTTATTTAAATTTATTATCTCCCAAGAAATAAAGCACGAATTTTCATAAAAAGCTCCGACCATTTTATACTCGTTCCCATTAGAATCCTCCTTAAATCTTTTGTGAAATATTTGAACCTAATTTTCATCTTACTGAGGGATAATAATTTTTCGTTTCGGAAACACTTTTATTCTTATAAACAATTTTATTTTATATAAGTAAGTTAAATTGAATAATTTTATTATTATAATCGCTACTGCACCAAAGTTTTCTTTGGGATTCCGTGTCGTCGCAAGAGTTATAGAGCAGATATGAACAGCAGTTATACTTGATTATCGCAAACGTTGTGGGTTTGATTCCCACTTATTGGAAATATAACATTTATACAACAAGTGTGACACGGCTTGAGATGTCTTGAGACTTGAGACTAGGCTTGACTCTGAATAGAGAGGGTAGATACCCTGCTATATAAGAAAAAGCAAAAAAAGTTCCTATAATTATATAACTGAGGCCAGTAGGATTAATACTACAATTTTAAAATGGATTTAAAAGAAGTAAGCCGAGTAATAAAACTAAAAAAAAGTGACCTTTTCAGTACTCAACGTCCTAACTCTAAATATTAATTATTCAGTAGAAAACGAGAACTATAAAGAAAATTAACGATTTTTATCAAATTTGAAATCTAAATTTATTTTAACTGTTTCATGCGGTACGACTATTCGTAGCTCACGTCAAACAACAATACAAAAATTTCAAGCCGCAAAATTAATTACACATTATATTTAAAATTCTTATTTCCAACGTAACATTTTATTTTTGTCGTTACATAAAAACATGGCGTGGCGTGTTAGTGTTTTAATATTAAAATTTAGAAATCCACGTGTAAAGTAAATGGTACGAAATGGTGAGCGAGAGAAAACGACACGATTGCTTACGGGTTTTTTATTTGGTTATTTTTTTTATGTTGCTAAAACTATCATTGATTTATTGGTTCGAATGGTAAATGAATCTTTATTAAATAAGTTTAATAGAAATATTACGTAAAAGATAATAACTTGATGAATCAGATGGTGTAATTAAAAGATTAGATAAAAAATATAAAAGAAAGATAAGGCGCGGCGTTCGCCTCTAAATACAATGTCTGGATATTAGGCGGTGGGCAGTCAACGAAATATCTTGACACTAGATTGTCTCTGACTATTTTCTGATCCATCCCACTGCATCACGACCGGACCCTATATACATATAGCAGTACAGTTAGAAATAACTCGGTGTCGCCCCACCTGATACATTGCATGTTGAGCAGCGAAACTGAACACCGCATTTTATCTTATAGGAACGGCGAAATTGAAATAATTTAAAATAATTATTCCTACTGGAAATCGGACCCTTTAAAAAAGTGGTAAAGGGTCTGATTCCCACTGCCACGACAACTTAATTAGAATTACTTATAACACATTTTTAAATTTTAATACTATTCAAATAGATCGTTAACCCGGTATGCAGTGGTGTGTCCAATCGCAAACCAGACTGACACCAACCAATATTAATATCACAGACAGACGCGACTGTTGGCGATTGTCCAGTCGACACGTTAAACAATTTCTCACTTCTGATTTACGATTAAAGTGCTACTTTGCTAATGAAGCCGCGGTTTTTATTACTATTTTACATATAAATTAATACGTGAAGGACATACAGTGTTTCCCAATAGGGATGATAGGATTTTGATAGCTCACAACCGCCATCCAAGTATTGTCTCTACTCAAAGAGCATTTCGTGCTAAATATGGTCGTCATGGTGCACCGTCTGAGCTCGCTATACGTCGCATAATCCCAAAACTGGAAAGTAAATATTCTTCACCAACACGACAACGGACAGGCCGTAGTGAAGAAAAATTGCCGCCGTATCAGCCAGTGTCGAAGAAAATTAAAATGTTTCCGTTTCACGACGTGCACAAGAATCGGGCTTATCCAGAATGACAACCTACATCCATACAAGATTGTGTTGGCACAAGAACTCAAGCCAGCAGACCATCGATTACGTCGTGAATTTGCTGATTGGGCGCTTGAAATGATGGAAACGGACACCGAATTTCAAAGGAAAAACATCTTTCAGATGAGGCTCACTTTTGGCTCAATGGTTATGTGAACAAACAGAATTGTCGTTACTGGAGTGAGTCAAATCCAAGAGTGGTTCATGAAACACCATTACATCCTGAAAAATTGACTGTTTGGTGCGGATTATGGTACGGTGGAATCATTGGCCCGTACTTTTTCAAAAACGACGAAGGCCGTACTGTTACTGTCAATGGCGACCGTTGTCGTGACATGTTGAACGATTTTTTTTCCTGAAGTGTATGAAATCGATGCGGACGATATTTATTGTCAACAAGATGGTGCAACATGCCACACTGCGACCGTCACAATGGATTTATTGCGTGATAAGTTTGGTGAGTTAGTTATTTTTCGCAACGGTCCTCACAATTGGCCACCAAGATCATGCGATTTGACACCCTTGGACTATTTTTTGTGGGGGTATGTTAAATCTCAAGTGTATGCTAATAAACCAGCTACGATTCATGACCTTGAACGCAACATTAGAGCGACTATAGCGGCCATACCAGCCGAAATGCTGCACCGAGTCAATGAAAATTGGACCGATCGCATTCACCAGTGCAAAAAAAGTCGTGGCGGTCATTTGAACGATATTTAGCATAAATAGCATAAAATTTCCTATCAAATAAAGCCATTGAGCACGGAATTCGAACATATATTACAATTTTTTATTGGGAAACCCCATATTTTCAACCCGAAGAGTATGAAAGTTGACATAGTTAATATTCATATGGAAAATTATTAAAAAATATACAAACAAAGTAAATATTACACATGTGAAATGCACTTTTGTGTAAAGCGATATATAAAAGCAAGTATGTACTTATACTAAGACAAAACGCACTACGAGCGCATTAGTGGATATTAAATTCGCTTATCTTGTTTCTTTGCTAGATGATACAGACCAACAAATGCAAGCTTTTTTTATACTATAGAAAAAAGGATAATTATTTAAAAAGATCTATATTTTTCGCGATTATTACATCTTTTAAATGAAACTATTTCAATTAGGTTAATCACGTATTTAGTTATATGAGAATTCCTATTGGAAAACCAGACGATTCGAATATTATAATGTAATCCGTGATCACAGGTAGAATAAAAAAAAAACTTTTGTTCACACATATGTCACTTTTTTAATAACATCGCGTAAAGGAAAATATTTTACATTAAAAAAAAAACAATTTTTTAAAGTGTATCAATTTCACAGTTGTATGTATGTATATATTGATTTCATTTACCCAGTGTATATTTACTTTACTGCCAGCTAATGAATAGCTGCTTCATATGAATTTAATTCAGGTTTTGGCTTTGACATATCGATTACAGTTATTTCATTAATTCTGCTACCTAATTCACTTTATTAGCTTATATCCAGTCAAATTAATATATTCATGATAGAATAAACCGTAATTTCAATATTTGTCGAAAACATTGTTATATGTTACGAATATATACAATAGAAGGAGATCGGTCGCGGAGCAGTGGGACAGCGTCTGACTGTAAACGTGATCGGTTGTGGGTTTGATTCCCACTCGAGGGAGTTTTATTTAAATTATTCTCATTTCCTCACTCTGGTAAAGACAAAGTGCAGCATTAAGTTCCACCACTCAACAAGCAAGGTCTCGAATTTGGTGGAAAGCGAAGTTCGAAGTGTCTTAACACTAGGTTTCTCCTGAAGCTTGGAAAGTACGGACACTTTATTCAGGATAGCCCGAACTCCACTGCCAGTTCAATTTTGAGACACTTTGTTATGATTGGCGTAACTTACGCTCTTATCAGAGTAATAATAATAATTTAAATATAATTTAGTATTGAGTGGGAATCAATCTTACTAATCCTCCTAATCCGTTAGAAGACGTCCCACCGCGCCAATAAGTCCTCATTATGGTCGAAGTTAATTTCATGGTATTTTCTTTAAGTATAGAGAAAAAAATAAATACTAACTTAATCTTGATACTTGTAACACTTATTTAACAAGACGTAGGTGGGATAAAGTATCAGATATAATCAATACTATGCACATCCACACCTAAGCGGCGGAAGTACCAATTGGGAATAATTGAGAATACTTAAAGTAGACACCAGGATTCTAAAAATAGTATGTAAATAGCACTAAAAAGTACCTAAGCACATGTTTTATTACACAAAATATTTTAAGATTTTTTTCACCTTCATTTTAATAGATGGAAAGAACCAAGTATTAAGACTACGTTCTCCACGTTTTGTCCGTCAGAAATTTTGCGGAACTTAACACCGCATTTGGCATTTATTAGTCCGAAAAACAATGAAAATCTAAAAATCATATACCACAGTACAGCTTACACGATATAAAACAAACGACAAGGGAAACAAAAGTGTATTTTGAAGGGAATATTTATATAAGATTTGTTAACATTTGTTTTGACATGGGAAGAGCTTCTGTTATTTAAACATGTAATCTGTTGAAGCAAAAAATTAGATGAATTTATTTTTCCTTTGCAGAAAAATATAATAAATGTTTTTTTAAATAATAATAAAAATAATAAGAACCGAAGACAAAGAGTAGTGAATAACAAGAATATGAATAAACCAAAATAAAATATTTTTCTGATACACTCGTAGTACCAAGCTATATACATAACAAATTGAGACGTCGATTTCGACCAATGGAATAGAATTTTTAGATCTGAACACTTATGGATCTTTATTTCATAATTACGTTTTCTTCGGCTTTAAATCGGCCATCTGTATATCTAAATCAGTCCCGCCGTTCCAGCGATTAGCCGGAACAAACAGAGAGACATACAGTAAAACAAAAGTAAAAAAATAATGTTATTTTGGTATACATTTTATGTTTACATACATATTCATGTAATAAAAAGCGGTTGTTTTTATATTACTAATAAACATTAATTTTATTTATTAGTTTAGGTGTTTCATTAGTTTAGATAAGATACTATCTAAAGATAATAGATAATATAGTTTCTAAAGAAGGAAATAAAAAATGGATGACCTAGTCATTACGTTCTTTCTAATGTACAATTATTACAAGAGATATTACGTTAATATATATAAAAAAAATCAATACGCGTATTTGTTAAAAACATACAATGCTTAAATACATATATATGCAAAACTATAAAACCAGGACGTGGTATTTATACAGCTGCCTGTAAACGTGATTGTTCGTGGGTTTGATTCTCACTCTAGGGAATGATTTCACTTATTCCCTGCTTTGCCCGCGAGAACTTCACTATAATTAATATAAATAATTCGTTTTGCCTAAATTACTTAAATCACTGAGAAGACTGAGCTATTCATACAATAATACTTGTAGATAACGTAACAGATTAATCAGTACTGATAGTGTGATCTAGCCTTAACGAACTCAAAATGGCATTAGATGTCAGTAAAGTTTTGTAAGCGCGAACGATAACATGGCGACTGCATTTATCTGTGGGCATCATCACAAACAAAATACTCGACAATTCGAATTTTATGGATATATGTCAACTAGAAATCTTAATTTTTTACGTTTTATAATTCAGGTTAGGATTTAATTAAGACTACCGTAAACTTTTACGATATTATTAATACATAATTCATATTGAATTCGGACTGAAAGAGCAGATGAAGTGTCTTGACACTATGTTCTCTTTGCTTAAGAAATAAAGAGTGAAGCTATAAATTGATCAAAATACGTATCCACTGTTCATGAATTTAATTCATCTAAATTTTCTTAGAACCTTTCTATATTAAAAATTATAAAGTGTAATTGAAATCTTATATAGACAGGGCATTGTAATATAGCATCGGACATAAGAAAGGGAGTCTAATAACATAACTTTTAATGGCCTAAGTTTTGCTAGGTCATTATGAATCGCGGCGAACAACGATTTGTGGTATACAAGTCACTTGTAGTATTATTCTAAAGTTTTCTTGCTCCTTTAAAATTTATATACTTAAATGTCTGTAGACCGGTGGCGCAGTGGGACTAAACGAGATGGTTGCCGGTTCTTACCAACTCGATGAGTATTTTTTAAATTCACATTCTTTTTGATAAGACAAAGCGCGGCGTTGAGATCCGCAAGTCAACATGCAAAATCTGGAATACAGGTTGAAAGTAGAAAAGGGTATATCTTTATATCAGGTTTGCAAAAAGGAACATTTTATAAATATAAATTATTGCTAGTATGATCTGCAACCATTATATATTTACTGACTACGGTACGGTACCAGTTTGCTTTAATGTGTTTGTAAATTTTCATTATTTTCACGTACGATACAAACTATCAACTTGAATGCATTAACTTATAACATTTATTTTTTAGCTTCACGCTTTTATCCCGCGTAGCAGGGTAGGCAGAAAGTACCTAGTGTCAAGACACTCCGTACTTCGCTTTGCACCGAATTGCGTGTTGAGTGGTGGAACTTAACGCCGCACTTTGTCTTACCAGAGCGAAGAAGTGAAAATAATTTAAATATAATCACTCCACCGAGTGGGGTCGAACCCATATACGATCGCGTTACAGTCAAACGCTGTCCCACTGCGCCACGATATAACCACTTATAACAAATATATAATATATAAAAAAAAGCAATAAAAAATATAAAATTAAAGCTCTGGCAAGACGCGAGCACGCGAGAACAAGACGTGGCACGTAATGTTACGATTTTGGGTCAAGAATAGTCAACGGAGTGTCTTGAAACAAGATTGTCTCTGACAACCCTGCTTTGTAGGATAAACTGTAAAGGTCATACTATTGTAATCTGTCAATTTATCCAAATCAAAATTGCTTTAATTACTTCTACATTGGTATACAGGTTAAAGGTAGATTTTCCAAAAAGTTGGACTTTCTTAGAGACAGAGTTTAATTTACTTTCTAAAAATATTTGGTATATAAGTGCAATCAAGTTCACACTCAAAATCAAAGCAGCCAAGATTTATTAAAAGAATATATGACAATAATATCCAGTTATTTTAAAAAATAATGTTAAGACATTTATAACGTAATCCGGCATCACGTACCTAATTTAAAGATTTATTAGGCGTTTGATGCCAAGAACGCTGAAAGAGAAATGTGGTTTAGTTGGATAGTTTTCACTGTACATTGAGTTTATTAATAATAAAGAAAATTGTTACTAAAAATATGCACAGTTGGCCGCAATATAACGGCCCTCAATATAACGATTTTCTGTATGTAAAGATTTTTTTGATATCCCCTACAACTGCCCATAGACGTTTATATAATGAATATATTTATCAAAAATCTTTTCACTACTAAATTTCAAACATTAACAAACAAAAATAACATGTTAAGCTCTACGTAACAAATTTTGTGACGTCGTAATCGCAACGTTTTTTTATAGATAAGGAGGCAAACAAGCAGAAGGGCCGACTCATGATAAGTGGCCACCTTCGTCCATAGAAACCCACAATACTAGAGTTGAGGATGCCTTGTCGGTCATAGAATGGAAGGGGAAGGATATAGTGTAACGGGCCTCGACAGCCAGAATTATCGGAAACACCACATTCTGAGGGAAAGGATGGGTGGGAATAGGGAAAGATGGCTTACATGACATCGAACCGGAACACATCATCAGATATTTGGCAGATAGTTTTTGGCATGATAGTGGTCGCAAGCTAGTTGAAGGACTGAGTTCCCTGAAGGAACTGAGTTCCCCACGTCCCCTCACATTGAAAATCTTAACATAACGAATTCTATCAGTTATAATCAATTTTACAATTATTACCTTATTATAAAGAATTGTAGACAAACTTAATCTCTGTATAACAAACTTCACTATAGCAAATTAATCATCATAACGAATTATTTACAGTTTCGTTCTATCACGGTGGCAAAGGGTAGTCAGAGGGAACTGAAGAAGTATCGAGATCTATTCAAGTACCAATCCTCGCTAGGGAAAGTAGATATATTCCTAGAATGATTCGCGATAGGGAAGATGGTTGGAAACTCTCTACCACCTGAGACTCGCTTATAAAAAAACTAAAGTATCAAATCCACCACACCAGAGACAAAGATATAGTCAGCTCATTCTGCCAGAATTCAGAGCAGTACGCGAGTCAATTAAAAAACAGATGACGGTAGATTGATATAATTAATTTTTGTATCAACTGACAGACGAATGCCACCTCAGTCTACCTGTGACCACGGACTACTGTAAAGTGTTCGAAACGTCAGGTTTCCAAAAATGTGTATTCGAATACGAAAATATACGCGACTAATCCGTTTAAAATAGTTTCATATAAAAAAAGACATTTTATCCTCCATTTTTCGCCCAAATTCGAGATATTACACATTGAGTGACATGGTGATCAACGCCACGCCTGGCAGCAAACAAAGCAAAAAAATAAAAAAAAATAAAGAATTATCATCAATATCATCATCAAGATCACCAATGGAGATTCAACCCACAACCAATTCATATTGTATTCAGACCGTTTCCCTGCACCATAATGACCTTTTACGTATGTATATATTAGAATTATATATAAAAGATAAAAAAGAATCATTATTCACAGTCTTTTGAATCTGAATACGTGTGCTATTTTTCAACAACTCTTTTCTATGTTATATAAAACTATGTATAAAATAAAAAACTAAGTAGAATAACGAAATGTTACGTGTGGCACAGTAGGGCGGCATCTGATTATAAGCACGATGGTAAATGATTATAAAAATGAATTTATATGTACTATTAAACATTAACACACACAAACATTGAGCCGTGGTGGTAGTGGCGCAGTGGGACAGCGTCTGACTATAAACACGATCGGTTGTGGGTTCCATCCTCACTGGAGGGAATGATTATTGTTTGTGAGGAAAATTAACTAAGGTTTCATGGTACCTAGGTTCTTTTTGAAACTGTTAAAGACTTAGAACCAACCTATTACAGACTTAATACCACCCTGTTAAATACTTAGAGAAAGACATAAAAATATTGTGTTTTTTTTAACAAAAATATTCAATTAATTTACAGAATCATAAATTATTTAATAATTATAATTTAAAAAAAAGTTGATTTGCAATGTATCATACAGGATGATTTAGTTGGTTATATCGTTATCCGCGAAATGAAATTACGTCATTTGGCTTGTTATTTATGGACTATAAACAGATCATAGCAAAGATTTATAATATTCACATCGTAAGTTTATAGTTTCAACGAGACTAGAGTTATTGTCATGCGCTTGACATATATTTTTATACAAAAATGTGTATGATGCAAAAATATCTATCTGTTGTCTGCTCAAGATGCATTGTTCACGACGATCGTGGGTTCAATTACCATGGGAACAATTACTAGAAGAAATATAGACAAAAAAACCACTATTGTCTAAACAGTTTTTTTAGCTTCACGCTTTTATCCTGCAGAGTAGACAGGAAGTACCTAGTGTCATGACACTTCGTACTACACTTTCCATCGAATTCGAGATATTGTACGTTGAATTGAGTTCAGTCAAGTTTAGTTTTACCATAACGAAATTATTAGCTGTGGTCGATATATCGCTTCCTAAGGAGCAAGTAGTCGTAAGAGGCTGGTTGTGGCGCAGTGTGACAGCCTCTGATTGTAAATGCGATCGGTTCTGGGTTCGCTTCCCAATCGGGAGAACGATTAAATTTGAACAATTTTATAATATACGATTTAAAAAATGTAATTAAAAGCCAATTAAGTCTTATCAAGCCTAACTATTTTTTTAAGAATTTCACTAATGCAGTTAGTATAAAACATTCATTAATTTATTGATAGAATTAAAAAATAGACACTTAAAGTGGGTTACGTCAGTAAGTAGCTTATGAGCAACGTTGAGAACATTGCAAAATGGCGCAAGCTCGATGAATTAGAAATGCCTTTAAATCAATACTTCGCTTGTGTACACCGTTTAGTGGTTTTTACCAGGTTAATTAATATTTAGATTTGAATATTAAATTAAATCAAGGCCGGTCGTGGCGCATTGGTACAGCGTCTGACTGTAAATGCGATCGGTTGTGGATTCTATCCCCACTAGGGGGAGTGATTATGCTTAAAATTATTACCACTTAATCGTTCTGATAAAGACAAAGAGCAGCGTTGAGTTCCACCACACAACATGCAATGTCTCGAATTCGGTGGAAAGCGAAGTACGGAGTGTCTTGACACTAGGTACTTTCTGTCTACCCTGTGCGGGATAATAGCGTGAAGCTAAAAAATAAATAAACAATAACAATAAATTAAATAATATAATGGGTATATTTTCTACTTCTTTATGTTTATAAAAGCTATATTTCATAGGACTAAGTTGAGCCTAGCTTGACTTAAATAAAATACAGAAATAAAAACTTAAGCTAGCCGAAACGAGCAGTGGCGAGTGTCCGTAACGGATTTCGTTACGATTAAAAAAATGCAGAAATGCGCAAAAATCTAAAACAATAAAACATTATATCCATGTACGTAGCAGTTATTATTAAAATCAGCAACATTTTAAAAGTCTAATTTTAAAGTTAGAAAAAATATAATTCCTCCCGTAAAAGTATTATTGTATATTCTGAGAATTATTTTCTGTATTAAGGATATAGTACATACATACATACGTCATAACAGACATTAGTCTATAATTGAAAAATCCTTCTACGAATTTAGTGGTAAAATTTCAATACACAAAAGGTTTACACAATCGCTCGAGGCTCTATATCAAATTAGATGACATTTCATACAAACTTTGAACTCCTATCATAATTTTCAAAATATTTAGCAAATATCTATGTCATAAAAGCTGCATTTGTATCAAATATTAGCTTCATCGGTACAAGGTAAGTAGTTCAGCTGTGCTTTGTTAATAAGTACATCGATCAGTCAGTCATCTTATTGGATATAGATTTTCGCTAGTAGCATTCAAAAATACAATCCTATTATTCAAAATGGTGAAATATGAACTACAAATATGGTACATTACATAAATTTTTTTTTTTTAACTTCTCGCTTTTATCCCGCATAGCAGGGTAAACAGAAAGTACATAGTGTCAAGACACTTCGTACTTCGCTTTCCACCGATTTCAAAACATTGCGTGCTGAGTGGTGGAACTCAACACCGCACTTTGTCTTTTACGAGCGAGGAAGTGAAAATAATTTAAATATAAACATTCCCCCGAGTGGGGATCGAACCCACAACCGATCGCGTTTACAGCCAGACGCTGTCCCACTGCTCCATTATTTTCCATCACAAAATCTCTTCCCATAATAAATACAAAATATAGACTAAGTCAGATTTGAAATTCTAGTTACAATTTATACATAATACCTACGTATTTCCCAGTGAGGCTGTGAGAGTCACTATTGATTCAGAAGCGAGCCATTCCTTATTCATCGAGCTCGCTACTTTGCAACGTTCTCTCCATTGTTTGTTGTCCTACTGCGGTATAGCGAAGTTATGTATTCAATATAATACGAATTGCTTCAGCAACCATTCATATCCAAGTCATTTTATATAACAGTATCAAATATGTAGAATTTTTTTTAATTTCATTTTTTTATCCCGCATAGCAGGGTAGACAGAAAGTGTCACGCCACTCCTTACTCCGTTTTCTGCCGAATTCAAGACGTTGAGTGGCGGAACTCAACGTCACGCTTTGTCTTACCAGATCTAGGAAATGTTTATGTGTTGTTGTAGTTGTACTTTTATAGATTTTCTGTACGATACTAGGTAATTATCAATACAACATAACTCCATATAGATATTTTTCTTTATATATAACCAGCATATTAGATAAAAGAGACGTTCAGAGCAAGCAGGTGTTCACTTCTCGCGGCATAATGTACATTTGTTACGCTACTCTGCTTAAGGAGCAATTTCATGGTGTTTAAACAAAATTAATGAAATCAAAATATTATAGAAATGAAATAAAATATACCGGCCGGTCGTGCCGCAGTGAGACAGTGTCTGACTGTAAACGCGTTCGGTTCGATACCCACTCGCGGAAGTGATTATATTTAAATTATTTTCACTTCCTCGCTGTGGTAAAGACAAAGTGCGGCGTTGAGTTTCCTTTATATATTTTTTTATAGCTTCACGCTTATTAACCCGCATAGCAGGGTCGCATTCCGACAAATTCGAGACATTGCGCGTTGACAAGCGAAACTGAACACCGCGCTTTGTCTTGCCGGGTCGACGAAATGAAAATAAATAAACAATAAAGAGATAAACCGTGAAACTGAGCTGAGTACCTAGAAGTACTGTTGTGTGACAAAAGCTTGAGTCCGTTAAAGTAGTTCAATATTTGAGATTACGCAAAGACTTGTAGTAAGATCTTGAGAACATGAAATTTTTAAATAAAAAAATCAAGCATTCATATATATATATATATATATATATATATATATATATATATATATATATATATAAGTGAAAAATATATCATAATATATTATTATTGTGTTATTACGAAATATATGACCTAAGAGGATGAGCGGTAATCTCTTGTTTACTATACGCTCGACGTTAATATCGCATTGCCTTATGAGCCCGCAATTTATGTAATCGTTTTAAAATAGCATGAAACCATGTTTACTTATAGTATAGTGCTAAGGGATAACCCCATAATTGCTATGAAATTAACGTACAATTAATTAGTTTTTAAATTTCATTTAAATTTCATTTATATTTCAAATATACATTTATCTGTCACATATATTATTATCAATATAAGATGTTATATTTATGTACCTAACCTTATAATGAATAAATTTTATTAGTATGTATTTATTTATTTATTTATTTATTTATTTATATATGTCTGTAACTTTACGCTTTATCCAACATGGCAGTGTAGTCAAGACACCCCGTTGATTTCTTACCTCAACTCAACGCCACGCTGTCTTACAAGAGCGGAGAAAAAATTATACATTTTAAACTACTAGGAGTAGCAGTATCGGGGCAATTTTATGTTTTTAAGTAGATTTGACTAGGACTGGTGCGTACAAGTTCTTTAGTCCTATTTTACAACTATTTTCACATTGGTAAAAAGAGAACAATAGGAGAAGAAAATGACTCATGAATAAATTCTCTTTACGTAACTGTAAATTTACCTATATTAAAAATACAGTACAGCTCTAAATTTCATCCTGCATAGCAGGGAGACAGAGACAACCGAGTGTTTCTACTCCTCTAAACTCCTCGTTGGCTGCTTTTTACCCAAAATCGAGATATTTCCTTTTCAGTAGCGAATTTAGATAAATGGTGGATTTTAGATACTCTTTTACGCTTTTATCCCGTATAGTAAGGTAGACAGGAAGTACCTAGTGTCAAGAAACTGAGTACTTTCCCCCGAAGAGTGTGCACCCGAGTAGATATCGAACCCACAACCGATCGCGTTTACGGTCCGACGCTATCCCAATGCCCCACGATCGGCAACAAAAACCTCATTGAAATACGCACTATAAGTATACACTCATCGTAGTACAGGAAAGTGTTCGACCGCCCATTTACTGGGCTGTATACATTTAATCACAATTACGCGTTATACGTTGATCGCGGCCGACCGTCATTAGCCGCACTTAGCACTCGGGAATTGGCGACAGATTAACGACTCGAGTTTTCTCGACATTTTTACTCATATAGAGGAGGATTTGTTTTTAATTCTTTTAAATACTGTTTTGTTTTTGTTTTGAGCAAAGTATGGAATTCTAAATAGCAAGTTAACAATTGAAAGATTGCATATTGACTAGTGTCACACAAAATAGCGGTTTGTATTATTTAAGAGGAGAAATGAAAACAAATTAAAAATAATAGAGAAGTAAAAAAAACACGTTCTAACAAGGACATTAGATGCTAGGAAAATATTGTATTAAATATTGTCATCGGTCCCTGAGATGTACGCAAATCCAATGGCAAGATGTGGTTCATATTAGCTGCATGATTTTCTTACATTAATTGTTACATCTCCAGGTGAAGCTAATATAAAATAAGAATATCAAATAGAAATATCATAGTAAGAGCTGTAATAAGAGGCTTTATTGAACTTCAATCTTTCACTATATAAACGCATCGGTTGTGGGTTTGCTTCGCACTCTGGGAAATGAATCAATGGACTTTTGGGGAATGAATTATTTTAATTTCCTCGCTCTGGTCAGACAAGACACAGCGTTGAGTTCCCAATTCAAAACACAATGTCTCGAATTCGGAGGAGTACGGACTGTCTTGTCACTAGGTACTTCCTGTCTATCCTGCTAACCGTGTAACATAACAAAACTGAAAAAAGGAAACATTTTATGGTACCAGTGACAAAAAGTAAGCAGCATCTGGCCACAATAAAATTCCATTTGATTGTAAGAAAATACAATTTTACGATATAAATTACGTTGCCATTATCTATATTTATAATGAAAAAATATTAATAGAAACTTCTTTTCTATATAAATCTATTATATAACGAAATCATATAAAAACCTTAGGTATTATATATAAAATATACATTTTAGATCAATTACATAGTAGAAATTTATCGCCGCCTCACGCTACTGCTCGAGAAGCCTTACTCGACGGATTTACGACTGGATTTCTTTACGATTGTACTTGCTTGAGTTCCTTTGATTCTTGGGGATAAAAGAATTTGTAGGATTGAGATATACTAAGAGGTATTGAAATATGTAAGGCGTTGAACCAAGATAGTACTTAAGTAAGTGGAGACGGATCGATTATTCATTTTAGTTGTAAAAAAGTATTACATATATTTCGGGCCAGTTGATGTTTTTAATTTTTTTGTTTTTTTTTTGCATTACTATTATTTTACTAGAATATTTTTTTACCTTCACATTGTTATCTCGCATAGCAGGGACAGCAAGTACCAACTGTCAAGACACTTCATATTCCGCTCTTTGCTTAATTCCAGACATTGCATGTTCAATGGCGGAACTTAACGTCGCGCATCGCTTTATCATACCAGAACCAGAGCAAGGAAATGAAAATAATTTAAATATTATCATTTCCCCAAGTGGGAATCGAACCTACAACGGTCAGAGCAATCGCGTTTGCAGTGAGTCGCTGTCATACTATGCCACGACCTGCCTCATAATATTTCTATAAAATATATAGATTTATAAGGTTGAAGTAATAGATATTTAATTCACAATGTATGTATATTAATTCATAATTATTTAAATATATATCATAGTTTTATATTCTTTGAAAGCCAGTTCATACGATATCCATATGGGGTTTGTTACAAGAATATGCTATCCGTCATTTGGAAACAATATTATAAATATTTGCATTGTCATAAAAACTGAAGGTAAATGTCAAAATTTTATTTCAATCGGACACTGGGAAGTAGGTTAAATTTAGTTCGCAATATTTGACACTAACAAACTAATACGGCATGTCAATTACAATTTTGTAATAATCTAATTTATAAAAAAATCATTTCATAATAACATTTACAACTACCCATCTATGTTTTCATACAACTACCTAACTATACTTTCTTACATATAATTTACCTATATCTTTGAAACTATAAGACTGATGTACTCCCTAAATTGAAGTATATCTAGCTATATATATATATATATATATATATATATATATATATATATATATATATATATATATATATATATATATATATAGATCATTCACAATGCATGTTTTTGTTCATGTAAAATGTCTAATAATTTTAAATTGCCTCATTTATATATATCTCTTTTTCAATTTTCGTTTGATCAATTTTAGATTTAAAAGATATTCAACCCGCCATTTAGACACAACAATACTGATAATAATTTTTTTGCATTATAATCAAAACTAAAGATACGTTTCAGGATTTCATCTCAAAGGGACTCAGGGCAAATAAATCAAATAAAATTTTATAAAGAAAAAAGTAAATTCGTAGCCAGTTACATCGGATGTCACACACTTAACAACACATCTAATTCTCTTATTAGATGAAAATCATTAGCAATGCATGTGTTTGTCCATTTTAAATCCCAGCAATTCTCACCATATGATTTTCCTTATTTATGTATGAAGGTCTATCTCTTTTTCGATTTTCGTTTGACCCATTTTAGAAAAAGCCGTGCAAATGAATAACGATATGGTTTTTTTTCAACGTGTTCGTTTACACTGCCGAATATTCATTTTTAGGATGGGTTGGCCTTTGTACTCGGTTGTTTGTGTTCACTTTTTATTATTATTTAACTTACAATTGTTTGTGTTTCTGTTATTGTATAGATAGTTTTTTTTTAACATTTTTTTACAGAATGTATTTTTTAGTTTGTAGAACGGTCTGAGATTTTTTTTTTAAAATCATAGAACATCATGTAGAATATCAGACTGAAAACGCGATCGGTTGTGGGTTCGATCCCCACTCGGGGGAGTGATTATATTTAAATTATTTTCACTTCCTCGCTCTGGTTAAAGGCGGCGTTGAGTTCCACGCCTTAACACGTACTGTCTCGAATTCAGTGGAAAGCGAAGTACGGAGTGCCATCTTTATTGTCTTCACACATTTTCATAGATACAAAGAGACTACACATTCAAAGTCATTTATATTATTTACTTGTCTATTGGTGTTCTATTGGTGTTATTTATCTAATGGTGTTCTTGTAATCTATCGCGATTGGTTGCGGGTTCGATTCCTACTCGGAGGAATGAATGTTTAAAATTTTAGTTTACTTTCGCAGTTCTGGCAAAAGAAGTGCGGCTTTGAGTTCCGCCACTAAACCAACAGTGGTTCTATTTTGGGAGGAATGCAATGATCTTAGTGCCCTGACACAACATTGCCTCTAACTATACAGCATGAAGCGTGAAACTGCATTTATATTAAACGCTCCTTTATATAGTATAAGTAATCTAAACAATCTGAAAATAATAACAATAAAGTGAATTATCTCTGCGTATTTTGGAAAGTGATACAAATACAAAAAGGTAAAAGTGATCTTTATTTTATAAAGATATAATTATTATTAAATAATAATTAATTAGTGAGAACGTAAAAGGCGATTGCGGGTACATCCGTGGGTGCTATCGTTCTTACTTACAAAAGGAGGATAAATAATACTTCATTAAGCAGCGAAAATGATATAAAACTTAACAAAGACGTTAATTAAGTGTAATAAATTAATTTCAGGTATATATTGATTTTTTTAGCTTCACGCTTTTATCCCGCATAGCAGGGTAGACAGAAAGTACTTAGTGTCAAGACACTCCGTACTTCGCTTTCCACCGAATTCAAAACATTGCGTGTTGACTGGAGGAACTCAACGCCGCACTTTGTCTACAAGAGCGAGGAAGTGACAATAATTTAAATATGATCACTCCCCCGAGTAGAGATCGAACTCACAACCGATCGCGTTTACAGTCAGACGCTGTCCCACTGCGCCACGACCGACCGTTTTTATTAAATTGATAATTAATTTATATACAACATAGTCACAAAGTTAGCGTTAGATAATTCACGTCATATTAATTTCTAAATTCTAGTTAGCAATACTAACACTGCTTCGTTGGATCCACAAAACTTTTTACACCGAGCTTTTAAAATATACGTTATTTAATTATTATTTACCAAATTGAATTTGATAGCCGAAGATCTTTTATAATATATTCATGAAAATTTAATAATGTTTAAAAACTATCTACCATTAAAAATACAGTACAGTATAATAGTATGAGAGTACCTAGTACAGAGTGAAAGTTACTCAATACTCTCTTTTCTACCCAAAATCGAGACTGTCCTTATGAATGACTGAACACAACGCTTTATTCATATATCATACCAGGACAAGAAATTTGAAATAGTTTAAATATAATCATTCTCCGCGTGAAGATTGAACCCATAACCAATTGCGTTTACAATCAGGCGAAGTTCGACTACACCATGATAGCCTCAATATAAAGTAACTTGATTTAACAAAATGACTTCGCAAATTATTAAGAACTAGCCTTTTGCCCTCGACTTTGTCCGTGTGAAACCCAATCTCTATTACCAGGCAAACACACTTTCATCCCCTATTTTAGTTTTTTAGGGGCTGATTTTTGAAAAAAAATAGCCTATGTTTGACCCAGGGTCCTTAAGTGGTTTGTCCGTGAAAACGTAAAAGACAGACATACAGACTTTCGCATTTATAATATTATAAGTATATTAGTATTAGTATGGATTATAGCTTATACAAACTCAACTTTTCTATGGATGGATGCAAGTTAAACAGCCAAAACAGCTTTTGTCCGTTCTCGTATTGATATCACTCTTTCAAAGTTTGATTGGTACGCCAAAGTTTATAAACGAATACGCAGATACCTATTATCTGTTGTTGACAGATAGTCTAAAATTATATATTTTTTTATATTAAAATAACATTTTTCTTGATAATTTTCAAAACTTTAATAAAACTCATAAATTATTACTACGTACAACGTAGTAATAATTTATGAGTTACAAACATGTAAAAATAAAACAACTGCATTTTACTAAATGCATATGTATGTATAGTGTATACGCACCGCACTCATATATTAAAATAACATTTTTTAAAATTTTTCTGGCTGTCGTGCTGTTTGTTCCGACTTATTTTTGAAACGAATGGACTGAGTTTGATAAAACTTTCACCGGTAGGTAGCTGATGTGATAAGGAATACCTGGCTATTTTTATTTTCTATGCGTAAGAAGTCTTAGTCACAGTTAGTTATACATATCGTTTCACAAGAATAATGGCAATATTAGAATAGTGTATATATATATATATATATATATATATATATATATATATATATATATATATATATATATATATATATATATATATATGCAAAACTATAACGAATAACGAATTAAAAATATATTTTTAATATATTTAAATATAACTGACACTGCTCTAAAAAACCTAGTGAAATTGTATATTCTTATAAAAAATAGAGCAAGTTTGAAACTAAATAAAAGCAAGCGGTTTTAGCGTATTCTACGGCTCTCAGTTGAAATAAATTGCTATCATTATAAGGGAAGATGCATGTAAATTTCTATGGCAGCAAATACGTTTCTACGTACTTTAAGTGCAGGTTAAATGGCACATGACACAGTATATGATAAAAGCGGACATATAAGTATAATTTGCATGTCGTCATAAACTCCTACTTACTTTTGGTAATAATTTTTAAAATACGAATAAAATAATCACTAAAAAGTAGTCGAAATAGTTTTAAAAGTTATCCCAATCATTATTTTTAAGTAGCCCAGCTATGTATTAGTGATTCTTCAAGCTTGTTAGTTGGGCACAAATTACTTCACCAATGTCACATTGTATGGAACACAAAATATAATAGATGAAATTAAATTATAATACATTGCATGTTAAAAAGTAACCCTTTCCGTTTTGTAACCTAACCTTTTCGTAACGTAACCTAACCTTCTTCTTGAAATCGCATGAGAGACATGAATATATGCGGATCAGTGAAATCCCATGTAGACCATTGTGGCATGTATGTTCTATTTAAATCACATGTAGACCGTGGTGCCATGTGTGGATGCGTAAAGTTATATGTAGACCAAGGCGTCATATGTAGATGGGTGAAATCATATGTGGATCATAGTGTGGACGAGTAAAGTTGCATGTGGGTCAAGATGTCATGTGTGGATTAGTAAAATCACATGTGTACCATGGTGTCATGTGTGGATGAGTGAAATCACATGTGGCCCATAGTATCATATGTCGACGAGAAAAATCACATGTGGGCCAAGATGTCATATATGGATGAATAAAATCCCATGTGCACCATGGTGGCATTTGTGGAAGGGTGAAATCACATGTAGACCATGGCGTCATATGTGGATGAGTAAAATCACATGTGCACCATGGTGTTATATGTGGATGGGTAAAATCACATGTGGACCATGGTGTTATATGTAGATGGGTAAAATCACATGTGGACCATGGCATCATATGTGGTTGAGTAAAATCACATGTGCACCAGGGTGTCATATGTGGATGAATGAAATCATACGTGGGCCAAGATTTCATATGTGGATGAGTAAAATCACATGTGCACCATGGTGTAATGTGTGGAAGGGTGGAATCACATGTGAACCATGGCGTCATTTGTGGATATGTAAAGCGACTTGTAGATCAAGGTGTCATATGTTGATGGGTGAAATCACATGTGGACATAGTATCATATATGGAAGACTAATATATATCATATGTAGGCCAAGTCAAATGTGGATGAGTAAAGTCACAGGTGGGCCATGGCGGCATGTGTGGATGGGTGAAATCACATGTGGACCATAGTATCATATGTGGACGAGTATAATCACATGTGCGCCAGGATACCATATGTGGATAAGTAAAATCATATGTGCACCATGGTGGCATGTGTGGAAGGTGAAATCACATGTGAACTATGGCGTCATATGTGGATGAGGAAAGTCACATGTGGATAATATTGTTATATGTAGACGAGTAAAATCACATGTGGGCCCAGATGTAAATGCGGTTGAGTAAAATCACATGTAGAGCAGGGTGGCGTGTGTGGTCAGATCACTTGTGGACCATGATTTCATATGTGGATGAGTAAAATTACATGTGGACCAGTGTGGCACGTGTGGATGAGTGAAATAAGATGTGGGCCATATGTGGATCAGGGAAATCACATATGGATCATGATGTCATAAGTATGTTTGATATCACATGTGTATACAACCTGTCCCAGATAACATGAAATTTGGAGGTAAAAGATGTTCGTCAAAAACGGCTTTTACGACAGATTGAGACTATAAAGGTTAAATGACGCGCAGGTGTATAAAAAGTTTTGTAAACATTGTTTATATGAAGAATTACAAATTTTAGCGAAGTCTGTGATTAAAGCAAGAAAGCGTGCAGGAATAAAAAGCTAAAATGTGAGCACAAACATTTTAAATTCGATTGAGTTTTATATTTTAATAAAGCGCTGATCAACTAACTGTTTATTTTTCAGACCTAAAGCGCTGCAGATTCCCGATTTTTACTGCATCGTCAGATACAGTATAATGTCAAGACACTCATTCTACTTTCCTAAATAAGTATATAAACTAGCTTTTAAATACATATATTATAAAAGCGAAGTATTATAACTATTACGTTCATAAATATCTTTTTATAACAGAAAAGTTGTTCTCGACAAAATACTCCATGGAATAATACTATTTCAATAAAAAACACTTCACATTTTATATAAAAAATGAGTTTGAATTTTTCACGGCCCTTCGTATAAATGGAAGAGAAATATAGAAAAGGCTGGGGAGAAGTGAGCATAGTTACAACTGGCACAGAATGGCTTCAAACGTTGACCTACATTCATTATACGTTGTTGGTGTTATAAAAGTGTAAGTAAGATAGACTCTTGAATAATATTGAATTTTTAAACTTAAATTCTATACATTTTTTTATCAATATATCTATATAAATAAATAACAGCTTTGTACTATATATATATATATATATATATATATATATATATATATATATATATATATATATATATATATATGTATGTACACATGTTACATATTCCAAAATAACATTTTTTATAATTTATGTCTGTTCCGGTTAACCTTAGGACCGGCTGAACCAATTTTGGTAGGTTTTCACTGGTAGATAGTTTAGTTCAGGTTTTTCCATTTATTAACTTTAGATTGCTTTTAATTTAGAATTACAAAACTAAGATTAAGAGATTTTCAACGACGTCGTTCGACATGAACGAAGTAGGAATACCATAAGATTTAATGGCCTTCTACTGCATTGGAATCTCATGTCAAGTCCCCAATCTGGTGGGTATCCGTAACGACAACAATACACGATAAAAAAAAGATATAAAAGAAAATGTTAGTGGTAAATAGTTTTTGACTAGATATTCTAATTGTAATAAAAACAATTTGAAAACATTTTTTCTAAGTAGAGAAAACACGATATATCTAAAAACATATAATATAACATATAAATATAATAAGAAGAAAATTTAATATGACCCTTTTCCCAAGAGCTTCCTCCAATGTACGTTGCAATAAAATTCAAATTGTAATATATTAGTGGGCAAAAGGGGGGTAATTGTCCTCGACGCGCCCTAATAATTCTAAGAGCATCGTCTCCATCTTAATCCATCAAGCTGTTTCCGAGATATAATTTTCCGAACATCTCGTGGGATCTCTTATTTTTGAAATATTAAATAACAACAATATTATTATTATTAATACTTTATTGCATATAAGCAAAATACGATACATAAAATAATTTTTACAAGAAAAACATATATGTATAATGTGCAATGGTGCTTATCGCTAAAAGCAATCTTTTCAAGGCAACCACTAAAATAAAACATATTGTAAGAGAGTGCAGGGAGGTCCATAAAGCATTAAATTCTGTATATACACATACACACTTATATATATATATATATATATATATATATATATATATATATATATATATAAATACTGTAGAGGATGATTTGCTTCAAATGTACATACATATAGAACATGTAATTTAATTCTTAAGTAAGCTACACGCATACAAACCGTTGTACTTTTAATATACTCAAAGACTTTATTTAGTCTTTAATTGACAATTAGGAAAGAATCCCTTATGTATAGTATTTAATGTTAATTGTAATATATTTACCTTTGTATGTGGAAAACTGTGTGAACACATAAAACAAATGTAAGAAATCAATTAAATTAGCTCAAACAGTCGTGATGTGATCGTGAAAACAGGAGAATTTTTACGTGATAGTAAAATAAAAATAACAGTTTGATCCAGTTACGACTTCTTTATTTAGATGTTCTTGGGTAATGGTCCAGTAAGTGTATTAAATTATTTATACAGATATATATATATATATATATATATATATATATATATATATTTATACATCTGTATGTACATGTACATATATACATACGAGTATGTGCCACATAAAAAGACTGGTAGAGTGAATTCAGTGACCACACTCTCTAATTTTACATTGCATGCTGCGTTGCGGCAATAAGCGCAGCGTTTTGTATTTTACCAGAGGGCAGGAATAAAAATATTTTTTTTATATAATCCCTCTCTCTACTGGGAAACGAACAAAACGAAAGGTGCAAAAAGCGTTTACTATTTTTAAAGTGTTAATCCACACTTAGGATTAGAAAACATTTTTGCCAAAAGGTATAAAAATTTGAACTCAGCGGGATTCGAACCCGCGCCTTCAAGACGGACGGTATCCAAGAGGCGCGAGTTTTTTTTAAAAATGGTGCAAAAAGTGGTGGCGAGACATTTCAAATAGTCTCCGCAAGTTGGGTTGGAGTCCAAGGCACTGAACCTTTATAAAACGTAAAATAAAAAAACATATATATATATATATATATATATATATATATATATATATATATATATATATATATATATATATATATATATATAATTAATACAAAAAGAAAACAGTAATAACAAAACGAAAATATTGCTACACTTTTGATAAACGAGAGAACTACTGTTTACGTTGTAACAAAGGTTAATTGGATTTTTGGCAACACGAAAGCATTATGAAAGATATTTAATTATAAAGACAAACAGAACTACATTACGTTTTATATTGAATTATTAAATCTAAACGCGACGTAGATTTAGGTCGATCATCGCACATTATGAGAGTTGAGCAAAGGTTCGGGGTTCGATTTACACTCCAAAGTAATTGTGTTTTATTGTATTAGACGTAATATTTTAAAATTGTACAAAACGTTAAAAACTCAGTGTTTGACAATATTTTTTTTAGTATAGTTTATATAGAGCCTAGCCTGCTTTCTGTCAGAAAATCAAGTTATTTTCAAAGGAAGGATTATTCTTGTAATAAGTTTGTTTAACACATTGTAAGTAAAACGAGGGTAGAGCGTATCCTCTGGTACAGGACGGTGAACAAAGTGGTAATGTTATATAGGAATTTGATTTCAACTGTAACCAAAAATATATTAGTACGAAGATCATTGGGATAATATGAACGTTTTATACGAAAAGGATACGACACATTTAATAAACCTATAAAATATTTCTTCGTTATATTAAGTGTTAATTATTAGATACTTACAATATCTATTAAAATAACAGTCAGAAAATAAAAAAAAACTAACTTAGAAAATTATAATAATAAAATAATATTTATTTAATACAAGCTTGTGTGCAAAAATATAGCCTCCGATAATGACTATAACTGCATTAGTTAAAAACTAAGTCGCAGTTATTCATTTAAAAATTAAAAAATAAATAAATAAATTTGAACTAAAATAAATATTAAGTATTGAAATAAATAAATAGACAATTTTTTCATATTACATATTAAGCAAAAATGCCAAAAAAGTATATACTGCATTTAATTTAAAATTAAAAACCCAACGATGTAACAAGTTAGGAAAATCATGAAATAGCATTACTGAAACGCGCGCGCGTCATATCTTACAACTATCCAATTTCAGGCTGCACTAGGTTTCATATAAAAGAGATGTATGGGATTAAAAAATATATTTATAGCGCTCTACAACGTTTCCTGGGTATTATAAAGATTATACACATTATTTTACTATGGTTTATGCCATCGTGGACCAGTGCGAATGCGTCTGACTGTAAACGCCATTGGTCGTGAATTCCTTACATACTTGAGGGAATTATATCTTATATTATATCACCCAATGTTTTCAATTCGGCCAGTGAGTAACGAAGTGTTGTCACTTTATTATCTTTGAGTAAGCGTGAAGTTGCTTTTCATAATAATGTGATATTTTAGCTGTTATATTTTTTTTAATGATGTATATTTATAATTATTTTTATAAAATAACCAGAGAAATTTTATGAAAATGTCTAAATTTACTCTACATCTTGGATTCTTTGCCAGTTATTTTGCTATGACGCAGTATAAAAAATTATTATATATATATATAAAAAATATTATAAAAAGTAATCATATATATATATATATATATATATATATATATATATATATATATATATATATATATATATATATTACACCATAACCCTAATAAATTAGAAAGAAATAAGAAAATCCAAAAAGAACACGGAATTAATAAAAATCAAATACCTTTCAACAGTTCACAAAAGTGTAATAAAAGACGAGTTGCTCAAATGAATTGCTCACACAGTATCTAGGGGTTAAGTAGGGATAAGCTGGTACTAAGGATATCGTTGACGAGGCGACTTAACGCAAGGATTTTTATTTTTTATATCAAAATATTATCGAATTACAGCCAATTTGTTGAAAAACTTCCTCATGTTATACTTGTTTCTAATATATCTAATAAATAAAAAAATATATAACTTAATATATTAGTCAAAAAATTATATTTAGACATCTATGATAATGTAAAAAAATAATGAAGTTTTAAGTAAAACGTAAACAACTCCGTTTTCTTTGAAGTTACTTTACTTGTATAGAAATAGGCAATATTGTATGGCAAAAATACGTGCAAAAATAATGTAATATATAATAATCATTAAGTTAGTTGTCTGGTACTTCAAAATATACTTTAAAAATTGTTATATGGAGTAATTAAACAATACATATATTTTCCACTGGTCTACAATTGTTATTTTTTTTCATTTTCTCTTTAAAATACAATGAAGAGAAATTAAAAATTTCAACAATATTAAGTTCATATTTTTAATATCAATACACACAGGTCGCTGCGACCCACATAGAGCAGGGCGGTCGATGTGCGCGCGCCGCAACAGGTGAGCCCCGGCCGGACCCAGACCTTAATTATTATTTATTTATATATGAATTATTGTTTAAATTTTCTGCAAATTTTACCACTTCTCACCCAATTCCTATATTAGCTCATCAAAATAAAGGCAACTGCTTCAAATTGTCAAAGTAACAAAAGTCACAATTTAGTTTGTTTTTCAAAGTTTAAAGATTTTGCTGTGAAGAATTGCTTGTTGTTTTCATACTACCTCTATGCAGCTAATGGTATTATATTATATATTTATACTATATATTCATTCCGTATCGGGTTATAATAAGATTTTTTAAAAGAAGTCTTAAGTGAATATACACTAAATAAGATCTTACCATTATTTATTGTGTGTACATTTGTTTTTGTTATTCATATTTATGTAAATAAAGAACTGTTGAAATGAAAAAATATATAATATTTGTCGAGTATTGATTGTTAGTTTAAAAAAAATTACAAAGTTCGCAAAATCAATTACCTGTGACCTGAGATTCGGAAAACTTTACATCTGTGAACATTGTTCACAGATGTAAAAAATATAGAAGTATTATACAGTGAGATTAATTAAACACTATTATTTTAAGAATTTAAATGTTAAATGCAAATATTTTTTTTTACGTTTCTACTCCAATAAAAGGGAAGTCAGAGAAATCTAGTGTCAAGACACTGTGTTCTCCGGTTTAAGCATACCACCGAGATATAGTATATTATGTTTCAATACTCAACCACGCACTATGTCCTATGACAGAAAAAATAAAATATATGAAATATCATCATATATGAAAAATCATTCCCAGAGTGTTATAAAAAATGCAACGAATTGCTCCCAGTAAAACGCAGTCTTAACTAAACACAACTTATTATAAATAAAAAGGGAATTGAAAATATTAAATATTTATTTATTTTCGTTTGGAATGTAAAACAGAAGACCATTGTGGTGCAGTCGGACATAATCTGTAAACGCAATTAGTTCGATTCCCACTCGGAGGAATTATGTTTCAATTATGTTTCATTTCTCCGTTCTAGTAAGTATCGCAATTTTTTATTATTGAAAAGGTAAGGTAGACAAGCGTGCGGGAGATGTGATGGTAAGTGATCACCGCTGCCCACGGCCCCATGTAATACCAGGGGAGCTACAGGCGCGTTGCCGGTCTTTTTATTTTTTATCATACATTTTTCTTAAAGTGAAAGATGAAGTTGTTGTCTTAACATTAGGTTCTCTCTAACAACCCTGATATACAGAACAAAGTGTGAACATGAAATAAAAACACCTAATAAAGTATTACGACGTTTTCTTTACTTATCTAATTTAGCTTCACGCTTTTATCTCGCATAGCAGGGTAGAAAGAAAGTACCTAATGTCAAGTCACTCCGTATTTCGCTTTTCGCCGAAATCGAAACAAAACAAGGAATTAAAAATAAATTTTAAATATCATTTTAAATATCATCATTCCCCGAGTCGTGATCGAACCCACAATCGATCCTGTTTATAGTCAGACGCTGTCCCACTGCGCCACGACCGGTCTCAATCTAATTTACCAATAAACCGAAAGATGTGCAAAGATAAAAAAAATATACCTCTAATCTTGCTTGTAGGAAATTAAATCCGAACGAAACTCCAATCGGAAAATCAAAGACGTCTTTCAATAAAGATCGAGCTGCCAAGGCGGATGAAATATGAAATATTTTTAATATGCACCTTGTAATATAAAATTACTTTTCAACAAATTTTGCTTGTTTTTTTTCGCCTTTAATATTTACTTAGCTTGTGTGTTTTTTTTAATTTTGTCAATATTTACCTTCTACCATCGCTTTGCTTATGGTTTTTTTTTTATAATTTTTTGTTTCCCAATTTTATAACTAGAAAAGTGTTACATATTAAAATATATATTTTTTTGCATGGTAAGGTAGTTGGAGAGAATCTACTGTAAAAGCAATCTGTTCTGCACTTTCTGCCAGATATTCCGTATTAAGTGGCGGAATTCAACGCCCTACTTAGTCTTATCAGAGGGGAAGTTCGTTTCTATCGAACCCACGATTAGTTGTAAATAGCAAAAAATATTATATAAAATCTAGATAATTGATGTAGTGCTGTATATGTAGTTATTATACTATTCACCCAGCTATTTCAAATTGACTTGCATTGAACGTAGCCAGATAGGCTCGCTTCAGTAATTTCGCTATTAACCTGCTTCACAGCCGGTGGACTGCGCCTTCCGGGCAACAATCATGCAGCCTCGCTTACGTACAATCTGTTTTGAACATATTTTATACTTATATATAAAAATATTATTTTTGCATGTTTTTAGTCGGACATTACGTTTCTATATTTAAATTAAAATTCGTTATGATTTTTAAAGTAATAAAATTTAAAAATGTTATACGAATATAAGAATTATGAACTAAACAAGGTTTAAATAAGGCCGACAAAGGTTGGTACTAAAAGATGCAAAAACTGTATAAAAATGTTTATACGACATTTTTTTTATCACGCTTTCATCCCGCATAGCAAGGTAGACAGGAAGTACCTAGTGTCAAGACACTCTGTACTTCGCCTTCCGCCGAATTCATGACATTGCTTGTTGAGTGGCGGAATTCAGCAATGCACTTTGTTTTACCAGTGCGAGGGAATGAAAATAATTTTTAAAAATAATCACTCTTCCGAGTGGGAATCGAACCCACGACCGATAGTGCTTACATTTAGACGCTGTTCCACTACGATAATATCTAAAAGCTTTTTTCTAGCTTCCTTAACTAGAGCTTAGATTTAATATATATAAGGCACATCTTCAAATCCTGGCGTGACATATAACATCTAATTACGGAATCCTAAAGTAATTTTGAATCGATTAAGAACCTGTAAAAAAACAGCCAGGGCATATTTTAAGCTTAAAATGATTTCCTTACCTACAAATAAATTTCAGAATAATCTACAGAACTTGGCACCTATTTACATCTCATTTATCTATCGAAGTTGGCCACAATGTATTTTCTTAACATTAAACTTGACTCCTATTAGCATATTATTATATGTTCCTGATGGAACATACTCAGACTATAATACACAAGGGTTAAACCGAAACCACATTATCTTGTCAGTGCCTACCGCAAACATGTTTCCAATATACCTAAATCCAAACACGACGTATATCATAATAAGGCTATAACGCATATCCTCTACCCAGGTCACCTCGATAATACAACTTAAATGGTGAAAAAGAGATAACAAAAAATATAAATAAATAAACTTACTTGGTAGTTACAGGTTTGAGTCTTTTCACATTTAAAATCAAAATAAGAACATTATTGATCTTTTTATTTCATATTTATGCAATTTGTTTGAATATTGACCTCGAGTCTGAATACGATAACAGCAGTGGGACAGCGTCTAACTGTAAACGCGATCGGTTGTGGGTTCGATCACAACTCGGGGTAGTGATTATATTTAAATTATTTTCATTTCTCGCTCTGGTAAGACAAAGCGCGGCGTTAAGATTAACACGCAATCTCGAATTTGTTGGAAAGCGAAGTACAGAGTGTCTTGACACTAGATGCTTTCTATCTACCCTGCTATGCGGGATAAAAAAAACAAAATTCTTAGTATAAACCAAAGGTGCGTTAGAGTGACCGACAGAACGAGAAAATAACTCCAACCAAGTTGCTTTTAGGTAGTCGTTTATTTCGGGGGTTTATTTTTGGTTATCTCTTGTTAACACATTATTTAATTTTACTATTACATATGAAATATAATAATAGAAACATTATCATGCGCAATACTTTCTTATTTACCCTTTTTTTAACAAAAACATGTCTAGGAAAACTCGAATTCATGACCATTGACTTGTATTCAGGTTCTCTCAGAATAATTATATATAATTAAAAACTGCTTTCTATTTGTTTAACTTACTTATATTAAAGTCGTAACATTTTAAGACTATAAATATTATAAAAAGATTTTAGTATGTATAACTCTACCTACATAAGAAAGAATTTATATATTGGAAAAATGTATCGGAAAGTATATCGTAAGCTACATAAGCGATTTAGAAAATACTCCCACCTGTTGTGATACGAAATCAATTTTCAGTTATTGGCATTCCGTACGCGCGTACTCCTTATAACGTTGAACATTTATTTGAAATTGCATTTTCCTTTGTGTTAAATTTACTAAGAAAAATACCGAAATTGACAAATCCGAATCGAACCCTATTTAGACGGCGTTTAGTTGCGTTATTTAACATGCACAAACGTTTCAAATTTAAGGTTTTATGGGAAAATTAATAAAGAAGTATCTAATAAAAACCAAATTATTGTAAATATTATTTTAATAATTTAAAAGAACAAAGTAAGTAACGCATCGTCAAAGCGAACGGCTCGTCACGTTTGTCAACTTCCTTCCGTCCTGTTGTTTTAGGTAATTTATTTTTCTTATTATTAGATCTTGGCGCAGTACTGTTAACGTGATAGGTTGTGGGTTCGAACTCACTCACGGGAAGACTTAAAATTCATTTCTATATCTACGCTCCAGTAAGACAAAACGCGGCAGTTTGCCATAGAACACACATCTCTCGATTTCGTGTGCTGTCAATAGAGTGTCTGATCACCATGCTATATGTTAGTTGCACAATTATTAATTAATTATATAAAATTATTAATCTTTTATGCATATAAATGGTCTAGAGATATTCATTTTTTACGGTACTGGATTTTTTTAGCATATAATAGTAAAATATGTATGGCATTAAAAGGGTTAATACAACCTTTATAAAAGTATAATAAATAAGATTCCCAGCGATATGACCATACTATATATATATAAGTCTGGAGAATATTAATAACATCCAACCACCCACAAACTTCCAATGAACTTGGAAGCTTTAGAACCTTTACAAAGTTGCAGCAGTGGTGAATTAATCTTACCTCAATATTTTCGTACTAATACAATAAGCTAAGATTGCGCGTCTTTAGGAGTGGTTACGTACCTGAAAGACAAATATTAAATACTTTAGTTCTATAATATACATTATTTTTTTTTTGTTTCATATATATATATATATATATATATATATATATATATATATTGTTTTTTTTTAAAAAACTATTTTTCTTAACATGACAATGTTTTTTTTTAAATTTTTGACTCTCGATATATAAGGATATATCTTTAATTTCATGCAATTTAATTGGTATAAAATAATTTAATAAAAAACAATAATGAATCCGTCGCGGCGCAGTAACAGAGCATCTGACTACAAACTATTAGCTATGGGTTCGATTTCCACTAGGAAAATGATTTTATTTAAAATTTTTATTCATTTTGCTGCTCTGGTAAGACAAATAAATCAACAGAGTGTCTTGACACCAGGTTATTTCGGACTCTCTTTCAATGCAGGAAAAAGCGTGAAGGTATAAAAAAATCCTAATAAGATCTTTGTATTTCGCAAATTTTAAGAAAGATGGTGGCTAATGGGTGGTTGGTTGATACAAAATTTGATATAATTAATTTTTGTACCAACCAACAGATAAATGCAACCTCAGTCTACCTGTGACTAACGACAGTAGTCCAGACTTTACAACAGTAAAGTGTTTGAAACGTCAGATTGTCAAAAATGTATTTCCGAAAACCAAAATATACGCGATTAATCCGTTTAAAATAGTTTCATTTAAAAGTAAAATCATAATAGCAATTAAAAATCATAAAATCATAGCAATAATTATTATACACGAATTCTCATTATAGTATATGGGAACCATTTATCTAAGTATCTGAATCAGAGATCAATCATGAATCCGTTCTATGTCACAGCTTACAAGCGCAGTGGGAGCTCTTTAAAATGTTTACAAATAAATGTTTGATGTTTGAAACGGTCGTAATATTTTTTTTTAGCTTCACGTTTTTATGCTGCATAGCAGAGTAGACAGAAAGCACCTAGTGTTAAGACACTCCGTACTTAGCTTTTCACCGAATTGGAGACATTGCGTGTTGAGTGGTGGAACTTAACGCCGCACTTTGTCTGCACTAGAACGAGGAAGTGAAAATAATGGAAATATAATCACTCCCCCGAGTGGGGATCGAAGCCACAACCGAACAATCAGACGCTGTCCCACTGCGCCACGATCGGCCTCAATTTTAATTATATTGACGCTAATAGATGATTATGTATTTTTGTTAATTTTAATTTTTTTAATATAAAAACCGTCATTCATGTCATTTACATAATTGGTTATTTGCGTAATATATACCTGTCCTTCCATAGGAAGGGAAGAAAAAGGGATAGCCCTTTTTCTTGACTCAGCGCTCACTTTCCCAGCCTTGTGTTTTTATTCACATGCGATTTAAGAACAGCAAAAATACTAAATCAATTTTATTTATTTATATACGAAATAACTATCGGTTTGCTTGCTGCTTTGCTTGTCGCCGAGTTCTACACAATTTTTTGATTTTAATATATAAATTCTGTAACTTTCTACCTTGCCATGGAATAAAAGCGCAAAGCAAAAAAAAAATAGGTGTTATATATAAATGTTACACAAATTCATATAAAATAAAATTATATGAATACACACTCGATTTGAAATTACAAAACACACATCTTTGTGTATTTACATAAATATAAAGGCAATTTCGAGCTAAGCGTCCATGTCGTGTATTGCAATTTGAGTTTCTTTGAAGTATATCGAAAAGTTCCAAAACTACAAACTTGCTAGTTATTTCAATTTTTCTTTTCATCAAAAAAAAAAGGTACAAATACAAATAAAGGTAACGTCTGATTTAAGCGTGATTGGTTGTAAGTTCGATTTCCACTCAGAGAAATTATTATATTTAAAATATATAATATTTTAATTTCTTCGCCCTGATAAGTCAAAGTGCGGTGTTGTGTTCGGCGTTCAAACACTCTTTACTCGGCTTTCCGCCAAATTCGAGACATTGTGTGTTGAGTGGCGGATCTCAACGCCGCGCACTGTTTTACCAGGGTAAGGAAATAAAGATAATTGAAATATAATCGTTCTACCGAATGTAATTCGAACCTATAACAAATCGTATGTACAGTCAGTTGCCGGGCCGGCGGACGGATACGCCGCGACTGGCCTCATAGCGTAAGTTATTCTTTATTATATTCGCTATCTGACATTGAAAGTCTCATCAAAATAGATCTAGTTGTTTTATAGATTAGCCAAATCAAATAGATAGGAAAATACACTGTTTTTTTTATGTATCGTGTAAATGAAATAAATACACACTACAATGCGATTAAGGAACACTTTCATGTAAAGTGACATAAGTACTATTTATATTATTATATATTTTAATAGTCAATATAAAGAAATAATTTCTTAAAACAGGAAACGAACACGCGAACTTTCATTTTAATTCAAATCAACAAACTCGCTATCTAACAAATAAAGTTATCTCAGGGTAAAACGATTACAGTCAAGTTACATATTGTGGAGGATGTTGTAGTAGGTGTCCTTATTGCGTTGAAAGGTCGCTACAACGAAGATTCCCGCCCACATTGTGTTCAAAATGTTATACTATATTAGATAAGCGAATGAGGTTTTTGTACTAATTAAAACATATATGTACGTAATATTTTTAGACAATATAAAGAACATGTCGGTCGTGGCACAAGACAGCGTCTGACTATAAAAGAGATCGGTTTTGGGTTCGATTCCTCTTCAGGAAAATGATAATATTTAATTTATGTTTATTTTCTCACTCTAATAAGACTGCCTCTGATAATGCCTCGAATTCGGCGGAAAGAGGCGTACTAAGTTGTTGGGACACCTGCCTACCCTGCGGTATGCGGTATAAAAGCATGAAGCTAAAACAAAAAATAAATAAAAATAAAATAAGTTATAATAATATATAGTCACCATTGTGGCGCAGTAGGACCGTTTTCATTAACGCGATTATTATGGGTTCGATATCCACTCAGTGAAGTCTTCATAGTTAGTGACACATGATATGCAAGATTACCTTTCTGTGTTATTAGCAAAAGACGCGTATAGCCTTTTATATATTTTTATTTCTTTATTTTACACAGTGTTGTGGGCTCAAATCCATACACATATAAAGAGACCAGAAATTAGTAACACAGTGATTAATCACTAGCCAAAGATGGTTGTATATATCTAAAACATGAACAAATGTAAAAACTTAGATAGATTTATCAAATTGAAATTATATGAAATAACTTTTAGCTTTTATTCCAGTGAATGAGAACTACGTGACTTATGATACCGGCTGGTGATTTAATGCTTTCAAAGAATGATTCCTGTCAAGAAATAAGGGCTTTGTAAATGATAGCCGAGTTGATTTGAGAGTTTACTTTTGATCGTTTTAATGAAACCTTTGAATTCATTTATTTATACAAGCATAAAATAAATAACAATATTTAGAATTACTTAAAAAATATATACTCCAAGATTTTATTTATAATTGAAATGAAATCATCTATATTGTGTATCAATTTGTAATTGTTTTATTTTTCTTAAGTAATATAATTGTATATAAAATTTCTCTTGTTTTAATATATAATAAATAATTAGGTATATTAATACTTGACGGAAAACCTCTGGAATCGGGGGCTTTTTTATGTTTAAAACTTTGTTTTTATTTCTCCTCTATAGTAAGACAAAGGGTGGCGAATAGTTAGTCACTCAACACAAAATGTATTGATTTCGTGTGGAAAGCAGTCAAGGGAGTGTCATGACACTACGTTGTCTGTATATAAACGGGTACTATGAGAAATAAAGCGTGAAACTGCTTTTTAAAAAGTTTATACTTTACATGTGGAAAGTCAATTTTCTGTAAAGTCTTGTAAGAAATTTATTTAGTTAGTTAACTAATTAAATAAGACATTAACTTTAAACAAAATACAAAAATTGCATTATTTTCTGCAAGCGTTACTAAGGCAACGCGTAACTTACGCGTCAACAAAGCCACTTATTAATATCTATTGTAAATATTTAAAAAAATAAGGTAAAATATGAAAACAAAACAAAAATACGTAGTAGAATTTTATTATTTTCCAGATGAAATATTTTATGAAGGGCAGAACTAAATAAAATATCTCTCCACGGTGTTCAATAACAACCGGTGTGTCTGACATGTGTCTCAAAACTTTCTCAATCAAGCAGTCATAATATTTTCTTGAGTCAATAAGAACGAATAAGATTGTTAAATATTTTATATTTGTAATATTAGTAATATTTAAAAATATATATAATAATTGGGCAAGCGATATTTAAAACCGAGGTGTTTTTTTATTGTTTGTAAAATATTATTTCATAGCTTTTTAAGACATATTGGATTTCATAGGATAGAATTTTTTTGAAAATTCGCCTAACTTAATTAATTAATATTAACTTAATAGTTACTCTAAAACTTCAGGATTTACAATAACCGAGATTTAAAATGATTTGCTAGATTTTCCTGAATTCTAGATTTGCCTTGAAAATTTTGGTTTTATGTAACTAAATAAACTAAAAACTTTATTAAAATTAGAAATTTGGTACAAAAATAACAAAAAAATACTACATATAAATATATATAAATTTACAACAATAATATTAACCGCTACGCTTTGCTCTGTAAAATTATTGTTATAATCTACATAGCAGTTCTTACTATTAACACAAATTTTATCATTTCAAATTTTTTACCATTGAGGCCAGTGGCGCAGTGGGACAACATCGTACTCTACCGTGATTGGTTATGGGTTCAATTTCAAATCGGAAGATTATAAATAAAAAAATGGTTTTCATTTCTCCGCTCTGGTAAGACGAATCGTGACGTCGAGTTTGAAGCTAAACACGCAATGTCGGTTTCGGAGAAATCTCAAAACTAGGTTTTATCTGTTACCTTTTACCTTTTACCTTTTTTACGTATAGTAGGGTAAGTACGTAAGATTTTAGTTTTCATATGTTTCATTTTCAGCTTTCGTATGAATTTCAGACACTGCGTTTTGAGTATTGGTGCTCTGCACCACGTTTAAACAACACATTTATTTGTTCATTTACTTTATTTTAATAGTTCCTTGATTATTTAAATGTACAGTAAGTACATATAAAAATGTAAAAAAAATCTACGACGCATTTATTTAAAATAACTAAAGTACACTACAGTTACAGTTCAATTACTTCAGCGATGTCCGAAGCAGGCGTTGAAAAATGTCGCGTTTCAAGTAGACATTTTTTCTAGAAATATGCTAGATTTTCTGTATTTAGAAAATGAAGTTTATCTTGTTTTATTTTTCAAACAAAGCAATAAAATGGCTGTCCCATACAATGTAAAGTAAGAACTACTCCATTTGATAATACTATTTAAGTTAATAAATTTACGAGAGTCTAAAGACAGTTTAAAAAATATAACTTTTTAGTTTATCGCTTTTTCCAGTAAATTAGAAAACGCAGAAAGAATCTATAGTCAAGACAGTTCAAGTCACACGTGTCATGTCATGAAAAACACAATGCGTATTAAGTGGCGGAACTCAACGACGGTTTTTTTGGGCACCAGATTGTGGAAAGTAAAAAAAATAAATATAATCCTTCCTGGGGAGAGCACAACAAACCCCGTTTACAGTTTACGGTCTTATTTACAGTATCTAGATAACGGATATGTGATTTAATACTTAATTTAACTAGATGTCCCGTTGGCACGTTGTCAACGGGTTAACAACGTGTATTGCACTTTATATAAATGTATACGTCAAAAGGGTAGTGTGTATACCATTTATTTTATTAATTTAATATACTTTTATGCATTATTTTTTTAAAAATTTTACCATCCTGAACTCTATATAAATTCGTAATAAGACCTCCAAAGATTTTGCTCAACGTATTAATATAAAGATGTAGTGTGTCCATGTATATTTTTTCATTATTATAATAAAGGAGTTCTTATGTGATACCTAAATAATAAACTATTATGGCACAAAGGTTCATTAAAATCAGTTCAGCCATTTCATGATATAGTTATAAACACCAAAATAAACTAAGTTTCAATACAAATACAGATTCAAATACAATGTATAAATATATATGAGTATATACGTGTTCAGTTTAGCTTTCCGCCAACTGACGTATCAAAGTCAACCCTTGACAGTTATCGACATTTCACACAAATTACGTTGTTTAAGAAATTATTTACTGAAATCTGTACTCTGAGATGTCTATTAGTGTTTAAGGTACATTAAATTGTTATAAATGTATACTATTTATTTGCAAGAGGAAATCGTTAGTTTGTGATTTTAGATAAATAAATAGGTACTTTTTATCACACACAACAACAAAGAAACAAATAAAAAAGAATACTAACATACGAACGTATTTTGTAAAATGCAAATGCGAATATTAATTTTTTAATATATGTTTTAAATATAAGCCAAAAACTTGATACAAAGTGACTATGTAAAAAAATCCATAGAAAAGGGAATAAGCCAGAGATAATAACAAGATTATAAACTACAATTGTAGTTTGGATTTTTACATGTAGAAAATATTTACATTCTTTTAATTTCCTTGATTTTCAGATACCGTTAGTCTATTGCACCGTTAGTTCTGAAATAGAGGGCACAAAAATATTTTAAAACTTAAGCTTCTCCGGTAGCCTTACACTTTATTTCACATAATAGGGTAGTCTGAGAAAACCTAGTGTCAAGACTAACTACGTTAACTGCTTTCCGCACAAAATCGAGAAAATGTGTGACCACAGTTGAGAAATGTGAATATATTTAAATAAATAATCATCCCCAAGTGAGAATCGAACCCACAAGCAATCGCACAATATCTCACTATATAACGGTAGCCTCTTTAAATCCGAAAAGATATCTTAACATTAAAAAAATAACAAAAAACATTAAGAACCTACTGATTACACCCCATCATTAATAACATCAATAGAACAACTCAACGAGAAACAAATATGATGTTGGGAATATTCGCAAAACACGCTAAATGTAACTCATATAACGAGTTCCATCAGAAGTAATTAAAACTATCTTAAGATTGCACAAAACTTTTCTTTGTTAAGAAATGAAAGAAATTTCTTGGATGATATAGAAATCTATTGTTTTATATCAATTAATACTTTGGATTAAGTAGTAACCATTTGTATACAATTATAATGATACAAGAAATTTTATTAATATATTCATGTACCTAGCGATAAAGCCATGACGATTTGCTGTTTGTCAAACTAGATTTATGGTTTGTCAGTACCTATATTAAAATTTTACTAAGTTAGAATTAAATCAAAGCGTGGCGTTGAGTTCCGCCACTCAACACGCAATGTTTCGAGATTGGCGAATAACTGAGTATGGAGTGTCTTAACACGCAATGTCTCGAATCCGGCAAAAACCGAGTACGGAGTGTTTTAATACTGGGTACTTCCTGTCTATCCTACTGTGCGGGATAAAAGCGTTAATATAAATGAAAAATTAAGCTTAATTATGCTGCTTCGAACGTGCAAAGCACAAATAACTTCGCCGATATGACGCCATTGTATGAAATGGAAACCACACTAAGAAGATAAATCGATAAAAACAGACAAAATTATACTAAGACAGGATTAAGTCTACAACTACGTTATACTATGACGTCTCGAGAAACATCCACAATTACACTCTCAATACAAAATTATTGTCCATTCATCTCACATTCCTGCCAAATCGATTACGTGTCTATGATTAATTATAAACACCCTCTTGTTTATATCGATATATTTGGCTTAAGGTATATTCAGGTCGTATTAGTGCAGATTACTGAACATGAGACAATTAATGCTCTAATGAATATTAATGGTAATTTTGAGTATATAAGCATCAGGCGTTTTGATACAGACCACATTCTACAAGACAACGTTATCAGATAAACAAATAGCAATGAAGTTCCATACTGTGTTTTTTCTCGCTGCCTTTCTCGGCTTAGTAACTGTAATATCGTGTCAAGACTTTGGCGAAGTATATTGTGGGAGGAGATTGGCAACTGCTTTAGCTTTCCTTTGCGACAACAATTTAATCAAGAGGTCGGTGAGTCGGCACAGCGTAGAAGCATTGGACTCGAACTGGCCGTGGCTAGCACCGCACCGAGCCCATGGTATGGGCAGGAACAAGAGACAAGTGGTTTCCGAATGCTGCGACAAGCCTTGCACTATCGACGAGCTGTTATCTTATTGTGGCAAATAGGTTTCTCACGTGTTTACATTAGATAGATATAAATTGGAAAAATATAAATAAAACTTGTATTTAATGTAAATGTTTTGTTTTATTTTGTGATAGATTATTTTAAATTATTCACAATAATATAGTACATTGCATAAGACTAAATTATGATCAAATATTTGATCTATATTTAAGGCATATGGGACTCCAGACCGGCATACACCGTCCGTACACTCACGGTGCACAATCTTCTGTGAGCCCGGGGGCGGTTGCCCTTGCAGGTTCCCTCTCCCGGGCATATTACCCTTGGGTATTCAGCACTCCTTGTAAGGCCTGGTCAAAGAAACACGCGAGAGTGACCTGTGCGCGTCCACTAGGGCCCACTAGGCACATATTTAACGATGGGCAATTGGCATTGACAAATTTCGGCTATACGTACGTAAACGTATTAACATCAATATTAAATCTCAAGTTCCAAATTTTGACAGACCAAACAAAACAAAAATATATCATCAAATCATATTGTTTCATCTTCACGCTTTTTATTCCTCATAGCAGCGTAGACAGAAAGCACCTAGTGTCAAGACACTCCGTTTCTTGCTTTCTATTGAATTCGAGACATTTCGTGTTGAGTGGTGGAACTCAACGCCCAACACCGCACTTTGTCTTACCGGAGCGAGGAAGTGAGAATAATTTTAAATATAATCAGAGTGGGAATCTAATCCACAATCGGTCGCGTTTACAGTCAGACGCTGTCCCACTGGGCCACGGCCGGACTCAATGATTTTATTATATTTCATAAAATTGTATTGTAAACGTGAGTTTCCAAAATTTACGCCAAAAAACATAAATTCAAACTAATTGAAGTCTTTTGAAAAATATTTAATTCATATTATTAGAATATAGGAAAAGCAATAACTGTCATTTTGACATTCCTGGTAGATAGTTTCGGGTACAATTTACCTTTTCACTTTATCATTACAGAGACATTAATTTAAAAGATATTAAAATATTCAACAATCATTGTGTGAAGTTCATTATTTATAGCTTTATTCCACAGAGCTGGTTAGTGAGACAACCCAATGTCAAAAACAGCTCAAGACACTCCGTTGACTGTCTTCATCCTGAAATCGAGACATTACGTTTTAAGCAGAGATATAAAAATCAATTTTAAACATAATCATTCCCTCGATGATGTATCGAACTCAAAACCCTCTAAAACATTTTTGAAAACTTATAATATAAACTTTAAACGCAGCCAATACTCGCTTCCTGCTATGTTTCCTATCCCAGAGTTAAGTATATATTTTAAAAAAATATATAAATTCCTTTAAGATAGCTTCAAAGAGATCTGAACACTCAGTAAAATTTACAATAGACGCAGAATTGTTACCCTTGTCTATTTATTTACAGCTAAATTGAAACTGTTATTTCCGTAAAGATATTTTCAATAAGTATTGCATGGAGTTTTCGAATGATACATCACCATTTTCATGACTTCATCAATAATTCCCAATAAAATATTGGCGCGCGGTAAGAAATAATCTAAATAAATAAATAATAAGGAAAATCAAATAAGGAATTTATTTGATTTTCTAACTATGCTTTAGTATAGAAATAATGCGAACCATATTAGCAAATGCGACCAATTATCTGATTGATTTTACTATTATTCTAACATATTTTATTATTATTCTGTTTAAATAGATAGCAAAGCGCTGAGTTTACCACTCAACATGCAAGTTCAAGTGGGAAGCACTCAACAGAGTGTCTTAACATTAGGTTGTCTCTAAATACTAGAATTTACTTTTTTGAAAAAACGTATAAAACTTTGAACGCAGCGGGATTCGAACCCGCGCCTCTTGGATACCGTCCAAGCGCTCTGACCGCTAAGCCATGCGTTCTACTACCAGCTGCGTCGAAATTCTTATACGTTTTTGTTACAACTTATTTATGTTGTTAGCACCTCTGTAGAGTGATTTATACAAATTTCTACTACTTAAAGATTATTAAGAAATAATCGTTTAACAAGAGAGATTGCTATTGCTATTTCTAATCCTTAGTGTGGAATAACACTTTAAAAATAGTAAATATTAAAACGTAAAGCTGTTTTTTATAACAATAATAATTTAAAGTAAAAAATGCAAATGAAAATGCTGTTTCTAATTTAAGGCGGTAAAAGGAAATGCAACTATTTATTAACAAAGTACAAGTACGAACACAGATACAAGTGTAAAGAGATAAAATACTGAAAAGATAAACTATACTGCATATGAATGAACAAACATTCAACTAAAATTAAATAAAATGAAAATACAACATATAATAATAAAATGTATATTTTTGCTAAAAGTTACAAGTACATTTATTTACATTTAAAAAACTAATTATAGATTTATTAATAATATAATAAATAGCCATAGTTAATAAATTAAAAAATTAAACCTCCATCTCGATTGAGATTGGGATATCTTTTTTATTCAAAATAGGAATTAATGATAATATATGATTAATGATAAATATTTAAGTATCATATTAGAAAGCACAGTAGGACATCAATTCATCAACAGTACAAGGCTTGTCGCAGCATTCCGAGACCACCTGCCTTTTGTTCCTGCCCATACTGTGAGCTCTGTGCGGTGAGACCCACTGCCACTCCATGTCCGAGGCAACATTATGATGCAATTCTGATCTTTTTATCAAATTATTGTCACAGAGAAGTGCCAAAGCTGACGCAAGTCTCCTTCCACAATACACTTGTCCAAAATCTTGAGACGATACCATTTCTCCTAAAACGACGTACGCTAGAAATATTAACGCTGGGATCTTCATGTTGATTCGTTAAAGTTATGAAAAGTTGTGTGTGATAGAACATGTTGACTGGAGCTTTTATACTAAATTAGTGTCATCAATATTCATTCATATTGTCTTCATTTACTTTATTTGCATAATGTGTAAATTAAGCACTCAATGCATAAAATGTAATTAAGTGCCAATTTTTACTTAAAAATACGGTGTCTTATGAGTAAATTTCAAGTATAGAAATGTAGGTGAAGATGTATGACGCAGGTAGACACTTTACTTGAGCTTATCCAAGTAGATATAATTGAATATTGATGAATATTACAAAGTATAAAAGCCTCAATAAATATGATCTAAAGCACAGATCTCCAGACACACTCATCTTACCAACATGAAGATCCCAACCGTTATATTTCTGGCTATTTTAAGTTTTACAGCAATAGTCTCGTCCCAAGATGTTGGTCAAGTTTACTGTGGAAGAACACTCGCAACAGCGTTGGCGCTTCTTTGTGATAACAATTTAATAAAAAGATCAGAAACACATCAAATCAATGCCATGCCGAAGGATATGAACTGGCCATGGTATGCGCCACAAAGAGCGCACGGTCTAGGAAGGAGGAAGAGACAGGTCGTTTCTGAATGCTGCGATAAGCCTTGTACAGTTAACGAACTGATGTCCTATTGTGCGTATTAAGACACAAATAATGACTAACTTTTTTATATCACACCATTATGTATTAGCTGTAGAAATTACTATATTAAAATTGTCTACTTAAAATCGTAGTTGTATCTATATATATCCCAGTAATACAATATAATATCCCAGTAAGCCTCTAAGCGTAAACGTACATAATTTCTTGTAATTTTGTGTATAAAAATGTATTTTATAATAAATAGTAATTTTCAACGATCTCTTTCTATATATTTTTTAACAAAACACTGACCTATCAGATTTCATTTATTTTTAAATAAAATGTTTTAACAAATTAAAAATATTGAATTAATCTGAATAAAATGTAACATGGGCTTAACTGGATTATAACGAATCGAATGACATAAAAGGGAGGAAACTGCATGACACGTAATAAAACAAATGTGTACATATGTACATACATATATCCAAATCGTCCTTAGAAAATAAAACTGTAGTTATACTTAAAAGAAATTAATAAAAATTAGAATTGAAGTCACAGTGGCGCAATGAGGCAGCGTCTGATTTTAAATGCACTAAGTTATCGGTTCGATTCCCCAGTCGAGGGAACGATTATGTTTAAATTATTTTCATTATATTAAGGTAAGACAAAATGCGGCGTTGGGTCCCGCTACGTAAATTTGTTCAATGTTAATAAAATATTGGCCTCGAACCCGTGCGGAAAGTGCCAAACAGGTAAATTTCACTCTCATTATCCTGCAATGCGGGAATAAACGTTGAAATTGCTATGAATGCATTATGTTTGTGGGTTTATGTGTTGAGTACCTTAACACTTTATCCTGCATGGTATGGTAGTCACAGATAACCTAATATCAAGACAATTCGTGGACTGTTAAGTGTTACGTATATAATTGATCTGTGTTACGTCATTTGTGTTTAAGTATCCAGGTTAACCAAGTAAAAATCAATTAAATAAAGCTTGAGTAATTTTTTATTTAGGCCCATAGTAGAAAGCAATATTTGAAAAACAGCCTTATAAAACTTATATGCTATGTGACTAAAATGTGATGTAAACTAGATGAAATATGAAAAAGACGAAAAAAAAAAGACTTTTTTTAATATTTATAGAAAGATATTTATTTCTTATTAAATATAAAAAGTAATTTATTTAAAAAAATAAATAGAATTGGTGGCCTGCCCCCGGCTTTGCCTGTAAGAACTACATTATTCTATCTTAATAGGTAAATATTCGTATTACTTAATTTAGCTAAATCAATGTGAGCACTTTGCCATTGCTGATTCCGACAGGAACGCGTTTAATAGACAATGTATGAAACAATAATTATCACTCCTACTAAGTTTGCGTTGACACAATCAATCCTATTACCAATCCTTGATTATGCTTATTGTTGTTACCTCGACTTAAAAGAGGAACAATTAAATAAGCTTGAACGTCTTCAAAATCTCTGCATTAGGTTCATTTTTGGACTACGATCATGTCTCTGAATTTCGTAAAATGCTCAAGTGGCTTCCTTTTCGACTACACAGGAATACTCACGTTCTTCGTCTTTTGTATAATTTCCTTTTCAATCCATCGTCCCCTCCATATCTCAAAGAACTATTTAAGTTTTTGTGTGAATCACGTGATTCCTCTCCGCTCCAAGTTAACCTTATCTCTTAAATTTCCTTGCCACTCCTCTTCCTTCCATACAAATTCCTTTACAGTGAAGTTTGTCCGCTTGTGGAACTCTTTACCCGTAACAGTCAGGCAAGCAAAAACGTCGCTTACTTTTAAAAAAAGGCTCAAAGAATATTATTTGACACTATCTTATCAATCCTAAGTGTTAATGTCAACTGTAAGGAATTTATACTCTGTCTCCATAAAGTGTTCGTATATATGAATGTGTTTATGTATATGTAAATGTGTATTTATATGTGTATGTATATATGTATATGTGTAGATATTTATATGTGTATGTATGTGTGTTTGTTTATATGTATCTAATTATATGTTTAGATTATTGTTATATTTTTTACTATTTTTCGTTTGCTGTGTACATCCTTTCTCATTTAATTTATTCTCTCAACCTCAAGGTTGCCTGGAAGAGATCGCTCTCTTAGCGATAAGGCCGCTTATTGTGCTAATTTTCATTAGTCATTACTCTCCTGTAAATGTTTCAATCGGTGTACAAAAAAGCGTTTTTCGTTTCATTTCATTTCACTCTATTGTGTCGAAACATTGCCTTCACTGATAGTGTGAATCGACCTTATTGAGGTCAAGATGGCGTTAAGTGGCAGTGACGTTTCGCTAAAGAAAATACGGCGAGTGCGTTTTGGCTGTCAACATCATTAGATTTCAACAACCGTCCCACATCCTTTTTACCTGTCTGAAGCTTATTCGTTCTTTATATTATGTCCTTTCTCAAAAAGTCCACCGACTCTATTATGCTAGATTAAAGCGTAAAGCTAAAAATAATAAAATTACACTTATATCATTGGAATACAATATAAATACCTATACCGCTACAATTTTGGGCATATGACCATATTCGATTTTGAAATGCATCACGCAGCTAATAAATGTTTCGTAAGTTATCATGTATATATTAAAGATTTCAGAAAGTAGTTAAAAGTGGTTTGCAATATCTAAAAATCTTATCTTCGTAGGACCATTGCAAGTAAAATCATTAAATAATATTTTTTAATAAAATACCACAGTATTAATATTTTTAGATATGAATTTTTATTTTGTTATACATTTACTATACAAAAAATTACAAAATAATTTATACTTAAAACTATATCTAGTTGCATATTATACAATGTTTTATAGTAGATATAAAACATTGTATAATATGCAACTAGATATATCTACTGCCATGGAAATACTAGCAGTAACACATTTGTTATATTTTGTCAATCACCTAATGATTCTTTGTATTATATACACGATTTAATGTAGAGAAAGTAGTCATGGTTCGTTTTCTTAAAATGCACAATAGGACATCAACTCGTTAACAGTACAAGGCTTGTCGCAGCATTCAGAGACCACCTGCCTCTTGCTCCGTCCCATACTGTGTGCTCTGTGTGACACAAGCCATGGCCAGTTCATATCGCTACCAATACTTTGATGTACTTCCGATCTTTTTATTAAATTGTTATCACAAAGCAGCGCCAACGCTGTTGCTAGTCTTCTTCCACAGTAAACTTCACCCAAATCATGGGAAAATACAGTTGTCGAAAAAGTTAAAATGGCCAGAAATAAAACGGTTGGGATTTTCATGTTTGCAAGATGAGTGTGTTCGGAGATCTGTGCTTTAAAATATATTCACTGAGGCTTTTATACTTTGTAAGATTCATCAATATTCAATTATATCTACTTGGATAAGCTCAGTTAAGGTGACTTATATATGTCATAGAATTTGTAGTTTCTTTGCTTTTTATGAAATACCACAAAATTAATTCTACGCATTTTACTTTTGTTTGTATTTTATACAAATATAAAAGACAAATCCATATTTGAATATTAATTCACCTTGTACAGTATAAAAGCTCGAGTAAATATCTACTAAAGCACACAACTCTTCATACATTCATCGAAGCAACATGAAGATCCCAACACTAATATTTCTGGCTTGTGTCGTTTTCGGAGAAATAGTTTCGTCTCAGGATTTTGGTCAAGTGTATTGTGGAAGAAGGCTTGCATCAGCATTGGCGCTCCTTTGTGACAATAATTTGATAAAGAGATCAGAATTACGTCAAAATATTGCCTCGGACGTGGAGTGGCAATGGGTCTCACCGCACAGAGCACTCAGTATGGGCAGGAACAAAAGGCAGGTGGTCTCTGAATGCTGCGACAAGCCTTGTACTATTGATGAGTTGATGTCGTATTGTGCTTTCTAGCTGACGTCTAAAAATCTATACTTGATAATCTGTCTAAAACGTTTAATTGCCAGATTTAATAGAAAATAAAGACTTTTTACAACACAATACTTGTTGTTTGCTTATGTCATTGCTTATATGGCAGTACTAAAATACATAACAAATATGTTTCATACTAAACGTTACTGACGTATATCATCATACATTTACGATTATCAGCAAACGTATACATTTGAAAGCATAATTGTATTATTTTATTAATTAATAAATACATTACTTTAGTTATTTATTTTTTACATTTTTCAAACTAAAAAATGTTTTATTTTCTAATATAAAAACCTATATTATTTTTTTAAAGGGATATTTTAATATTTTAAGTAGTCCGTGGTCACAGGTGGCCAGGTAATCTACTTGTGACCACTGTAAAGGAGTTCTGTCAAGTCGGTTTTACTGTTTTTTCATAATATAAATTTACTTTATAAACTTATTGTTTTTCTTCATTGTTGGTAGATCGATTGATCATTTTAAAACGATCTTATAAGTGGTAGTATTATTAAAAAATAATATAATTAGTTTAATTTTATTAATAAATAAATATTTCTATAGCTCACTTTGACCGTATACCGCAGTTTAATTTTATTTACCATACTCCTGCCGTTTACTACCTGGGCAGAAGCTCAGCACAAGTGCCCGGTTTCCCAGTTCATTTATTTAGCGAGCTTGCATATTAAACCACCGCCTGACATGTTTTCCAAGAATTATGACATTGGACTCTTAAAGGAAGGATTAACAAATTCCTTAATAGCCTACAATTCTTTCATAGTTACTCTGGTGCTGTAAATGTCCATGAACGGGATAATCATTTAACATCCGGTGATTCTCTAGATCGTGTGTCTGGTCTTAACATATGTAGACACAAAAACTAACAACCTACATATTCGTGTCTTTTTCTATTGTCCTGTAATTAATGATTCAAGTCTCTTAAACTTAAATAATTTAGCTTTTTATAGACTTACTCAGCGGTGCTTTACTTTATACTTAGTAGTAGTGCAGTACTTTATAATGAGTGTTCAATACAAACAATACTAGTTTAATAACATGTAAAATAGAGTTGAATAACAAAATCTTGCACTATTTTTTAAAAATGTTTTCTAATCAAAATTGTGGGATAAAACTTTAAAAATAGTAAAATATTATATATAGATAGATAGCAGTCTTTGAGTAGCAGAAATTTATAAAAATATCTCAAAAATAATCCAATTATTTATAATAATATAAAAAAATAAAAATTAAAAAATGTAGCCTTACGATGTATCTTACACGGCAACAAAATCCAAGAAACTGAAGAAACTAAACGCCGCGCTTTGTCTCAACAGAGCGAACCAATGAAAAAAAGAGATACAATCATTTCAATAAATGAGAACCGGACCTTTCGCGGTTGCAGTCAGACGCTACCCCAATACACGATGGCGTTACAAATTAATCATAAAGTAAATGTATAAATAAATAATAAGCCAAAATAAGTCGTTCTAAAACAGAATGCAAGATACTTTACTATTTTTAAAGTGTTATTCCACACTAAGGATTAGAAACCATTTTAAAAAACTTATAAAATTTCGAACGCAGCGAGACTCGATCTCGTGCCTCTAGGAAATCGTACAAGCGCTCTGAAATCTGCTGCGTCAAAATTCTTATAAGTTTTGTTACAAATTAATTATTTATGTTGTTAACATCTCTGTTTTTATTTACACATTTCTTTTACGATTTTTGAGAGATTTTTATAAATTCCTGCTACCCAACGACTGCTATTTATTTTAATATTTTACTATTTTTAAAGTCTTATCCCACATTTATGAATAGAAAACGTTGGTGTCATGAAAAGCACCAAAGTAACTATGAACGAATTGTGGGCTATTAAGGAATTTGTTAATCTTTCCCTTAAGAGTCCAATATCATAACTCTTGGGAAACACGTCAGGCGGTGGTTTAATATGCAAGCTCGCTAGATAAATGATCTGGGAAACCGGGCACTTGTGATGAGCTTCTGCCCAGGTAGTGAAGGAGATACTGTTTCCGGTGGCATCAGTTATGGAAAATAAAATCAAACTGCGGTATACGGTCAAAGTGAGCTATTATATTTATTTATTAATAATATTTTTAGCTTCACGCTTTTATCCCGCGTAGCAGGGTAGACAAAAAGTACCTAGTGTCAAGACACTCCGTACTTCGCTTTCCACCGAATTCAAGACATTACGTGTTGAGTGGTGGAACTCAACGCCGCACTTTGTCTTACCAGAGCGAAGAAGTGAAAATAATTTAAATATAATCACTCCCCCGAGTGGGGATCGAACTCACAACCGATCGCGTTCCAGTCAGACGCTGTCACTGCGCCACGATCGGCCTATAAAAATAAACTAATTATATTATTTTATATTAATACTAATACTTATAAGATCGTTTTAAAATGATCAATCGATCTACCAACAATGAAGAAAACAATAAGTTTATAAAGTAAATTTATATTATGAAAAATCAGTAAAACCGACTTGACAGAACTCCTTTACAGTGGTCACAATTAGATTACCTGGCCACCTGTGACCACGGACTACTTAAAATATTAAAATTTATCCCTTTAAAAATAATATAGGTTTTTATATTAGAAAATAAAACATTTTTTAGTTTAAAAGTAAAAAATAAATAACTAAAGTAATGTATTTATTAATTAATAAAATAATACAATTATGCTTTCAAATGTATACGTTTGCTGATAATCGTAAATGTATGATGATATACGTCAGTAACGTTTAGTATGAAACATATTTGTTATGTATTTTAGTACTGCCATATAAGCAATGATATAAGCAAACAACAAGTATTGTGTTGTAAACGGTATATAGTTCTGTCTCTGGTCAGTCTTTATTTTCTATTAAATCTGGCAATGAAACGTTTTAGACAGATTATCAAGTATAGATTTTTAGACGTCAGCTAGAAAGCACAATAAGACATCAACTCATCAACAGTACAAGGCTTGTCGCAGCATTCAGAGACCACCTGCCTTTTGTTCCTGCCCATACTGTGTGCTCTGTGCGGTGAGACCCATTGCCACTCCATGTCCGAGGCAATATTATGATGTAATTCTGATCTCTTTATCAAATTATTGTCGCAAAGGAGCGCCAATGCTGATGCAAGCCTTCTTCCACAATAAACTTGACCAAAATCCTGAGACGAAACCATTTCTCCGAAAACGACTAAAGCCAGAAATATTAATTTTGGGATCTTCATGTTGCTTCGATAAATGTATGAAGAGTTATGTGCTTTAGTAGATGTTTACTCGAGCTTTTATATTGTACAAGGTGAATTAATATTCAAATATTGATTGTGAAAGTAAAATGCGTAGAATAATTTTTGTTTAGTCAATATGAAATTTAACAATGTGATATGTATATTTTAGTTTAATTTTTTAATTATAAATATCTATATATCATAAATCTGTATATTTATTTGCAATAATTTTAATTAATTATTTTTCGGAGCATAAAGAGCAAAGAAACTACAAATTCTATGACATATATAGGTCGCCTCAGTTTAGCTTATCCAAGTAGATATAATTGAATATTGATGAATCTTACAAAGTATAAAAGCCTCAGCGAATATATTTTAAAGCACAGATCTCCGAACACACTCATCTTGCCAACATGAAAATCCCAACCGTTTTATTTCTGGCCATTTTAACATTTTCGACAATTGTATTTTCCCATGATTTGGGTGAAGTTTATTGTGGAAGAAGACTAGCAACAGTGTTGGCGCTTCTTTGTGATAACAATTTAATAAAAAGATCGGAAGTACATCAAAGTATTGGTAGCGATATGAACTGGCCTTGGCTTGCGTCACACAGAGCACACAGTATGGGACGGAGCAAGAGGCAGGTGGTCTCTGAATGCTGCGACAAGCCTTGTACTGTTAACGAGTTGATGTCCTATTGTGCGTATTAAGAAAACTGACTACGAATTCTTTCCTCTATCTTTAAGTTAAATTATGTGTAATATGATGAAGGAACATAAGGTTAACAAAATATACAAAAAAATGAGTAACTATTACTATTTATATTTTTGTAAAAATATGACATCGGTGTAATAGGCAACTAGATTTAAATGTACATAATATTTTGTAATTTTGTGTATAATAAAGTTAAATATCACTAAAACCTACAAATATGTTTTACTATTTAAACGCTACCTTATCTAAATATTTGTTTTAAATATTTTTTTTTCACTTGCAATGTGACTAAGAAATTCGACCACTTTTAGAAATATTATTTTTTCTATTACATATATCCATATTATATAAATATTTTTTTTTAGCTTCACGCTTTTACACCGCATAGCAGGGAAGACAGAAAGTACTTAGTGTCAAGACACTCCGTACTTCGCTTTCCACCGAATTCGAGACATTGCGTGTTGGGTGGTAGAACTCAACGCCGCTCTTTGTCTTTTTACCAGAGCTTAGGGAGTGAAAATAATTGTAAATATAATCACTCCCCCGAGTGGGGATCGAACCCACAGATATATATATATATATATATATATATATATATATATATATATAAATTACATAACAATGTATGAAAGTATTTAACTACTTTTAAAATGTTATTCCACACGTAGGAAAAGAAAACATTTTGAATGTTTTTTGTTTAGTAGTTATTAACAAATTACAAACGACGGGTTCGATTTAATGACATAAAATAGATACCATCGGAGGATGACATAGAAAGACGAGAAAATATTTTCGTGAGGTACTTCGTAAGGTCTTGGAAGGAAAGCCAAAATCTCGTGATGAGAGGAGCGTTTGGGATTCGTTTCTAATATCTTTAACACAATTAAAAGAGGATTATAAAAAAATCTTGGTACTTTCTTTCATGGAGTGGGGTACTCAAACGAATTGAGTATCAAGAACTTTCTTTCCACAATAATTAATATTTCCCCCGAGTAGGAATGGAACCCACAACCAAACGCGTATATTTAGTATAAACAGTCGAACGCTTTCTTACTGCGCTACGATGGAATGCTTTATACATGATAGATAGATCTGAATCATGAAGATGTTAACGTATAATAAGGTATTGTGACAAAGTGAGACGTTCTGAAATGAAATTTTAAAGTTTTATAGATTTTAATCTAATATGTTATTGTAATTCTAATACGTTATTGAAACCAATATTAATATGTTGTAAAAGTAACTATTGTATGTATTAAAACTCAATATAAAGTCACCGTTGAGTAAGTTGAAAAAAAAAACGATTTAGCTTAACTAAATAAACTTGAATCATTAATTAAAGTCCAATTCACAAAGACACAATAGTGTAAGACTTCCTGTGAACACGGACTACTGTAAAGTGTTCGAAACGTCAGGTGTCCCAAATGTATTTTCGAATACCAAAATATACGCGATTAATCCGGTTAAAATGGTTTCATTTAAAAGTATAAGGCTTGTTTTTTTTTCATATTAAGACCAAGTGAACGAGTTAAAGAGTCACCTTATTTTAAATGATAATCATTGTCCATGAAGATTTTAGTCGTTTGGGGGATTTTTTGTCCTTCTCTTAAGGAGTATAATATCGTTGCTCCGGAAAAAACATTTCAGGCCGTAGTAGGCGTCATAATATGAAAATCTGCAGGGAAACTGCTCTTGTGATCCGGATAGTTGAGCTAAACCAGGCACCAATGTTGTGAGAAAGGTAGTACTTCCGGAGGAGTGACGTACGGTAAAGTAAATCAGATTGTCAAATAATATCAAGAAGATTATTTAATTAATAAAATAATGCCGAATATATTATTTTACATTCTTACAAGTACTTCGAAGATCGTCATTGAATGATCAATCAATCAATCTACTAACGATAATGAAGAAAAGTAATAATTTTATTTAAATTGTGCATGGAATATATATCGACGTAATAAACAACAAAAATAAATGGAAAAGAGAGATGAATGCAAGATTTTAAAAACATATGTTTATTTTGTTTGTGCGTATTAATCAAACGTCTTAACAGGTTACATAACTTTCTTGTTGTATAGAATATGAAATTAGGGCATAACACAGTGATATAATCAATTTTAAAGATCTAAATATTTTTTGTCTCTGCATTTTTAAAAGATAAGAAGACTTCAAAATTTAATAGCCATTGGTGCAATCATAACGATATGAACACATCCATATTTGTTAAAGCAATAAGAGTAAATACTTCATCAAATATAAGTAAGTCAACATGTTTTCTCGTTTTAAAAACTAATATTGAAATGTGTGATTAAGATATATTTCTGTTTTTGTTAAAAATAAACAAAATAAATCGCTAAAATTAAAAAAATATGTCATACAACATAAATTTTAGTAAAAGTTCAAAATAAATTAACATATTTATTTATTAAGAAAACAATATATTTATCATTTCAAATTTTATACATATTCCTTATGACGTTATAATACTGCCATAAGCAAACAACAACAATACCCTAGACGGTAATTTGTTCTATCTTTTATCAGTCTTTGTTCTCTGTTAGATCTGGCATCAACAATTTATATATAGGTTATCAAATATCAACACTAGCTAGAAAGCACAATAGGAAATTAACTACTCAACAGTACAAGGCTTGTCGCAGCATTCGGAGATCACCTGCCTTTTGTTCCTGCCCATACTGTGTGCTTTGTGTGGTAAGACCCATTGCCAGGTCATGTCGGAGCCAATTTTATGATGTAATTCTAAACTCTTTATCAAATTATTGTCACAAAGGAGCGCCAACGCTGATGCAAACCTTCTTCCACAATACACTTGCCCAAAATCCTGAGACGAAACAATTTCTCCAAAAAGGACGAAAGCCAGAAATAATAATGTTGGGATCTTCAAGTTGCTTCGATAAAAGTATGAAAAGTTGTGAGCTTTAGTATATGTTTACTTGAGCTTTTATACCGTACAAGGTGAATTAATATTCAAGTATGACATATATAGGTCACCTTAACTGAGCTTATCCAAGTAGATATAATTGAATATTGATGAATCTTACAAAGTATAAAAGACTCGGTAAATATAGTCTCAAGCACAAATCTCCGTATACACTCATCGCTCCAACATGAAAATCCCAACCGTTTTATTTCTGGCCATTTTAACTTATTCCACAATTGCATCTTCCCATGATTTGGGTGAAGTTTACTGTGGAAGAAGACTGGCAACAGTGTTGGCGCTTCTTTGTGATAACAATTTAATAAAAAGATCGGAAGTACATCAAAGTATTGGTAGCGATATGAACTGGCCATGGCTTGCGTCACACAGAGCACACAGTATGGGACGGAGCAAGAGGCAGGTGGTCTCTGAATGCTGCGACAAGCCTTGTACTGTTAACGAGTTGATGTCCTATTGTGCATATTAAGAAAACTGACTACGAATTCTTTCCTCTTTCTTCATATTAAATTATATATAATATGAAGGAAAACAAAAAATATATATAAAAATGTTCAGCTATTAACTATTTATACTTTTGTAAAAATATGACATCGGTGTAATAGGCAACTAGATTTAAATGTACATAATATTTTGTAATTCTGTGTATAGTAAATGTAATATGTAATAAATTGACATTTCTAAAAGAATATTCATGGTTTTTTTTTATTTCAACATATTTCAATAAAAATAATCATTTTCAACATAATCATTTTTGTCCTATGTATTTAAAAAAATGTATTTGACTGATAATATGCGTGTAAAAATAACATTTCCAAATCTAACAAGCCGTATTTCACAATTTTATGACATATTATTGTGCTAAAAGTGCATACATACAGTACACCTTTAATTTAGAAGTAAAGAAGGTAGGAAGTAAGCATAATCCGACCCGTTCTCTTATATGGTAGCGAATGTTGGCCCGCACTATCACGGCACATTCAAGAGCTTCACACCACGGAAATGAAAATCCTAAGGTGTGTGTATAGCATAACGCGAGCTGACCGCATACGTTATACATTCATCCGAGGTGGTCTTGGAGTTCGTGACGTAGCGAATAAGCTTCAAGAGCGTCGCCTAAGAGGGTATGGCCACGTTGCAAGCCAGCATGAGTCGGACGAATATTGATATGTCTGTCCTTGGAGTAAGACCCTCCGGACGCTCAAGGGAGCAATGGCTGGAAGTCGTGAAACAGGATATGAAAGCCAATGGAGCTACCACCGGGGATGCCCAAGACCATGCAAGTTGGAGTAGGTTAAGTGGGAAGGAAGAATCTTGCTAAGCTGGGACAAATGCCAAGAAGAAGAAGGAGATAACATAAGAAGGAAAAATTGGAAACCCAAATAATACGTTTTAGTTATTCTTATATTCCAATAATACGAGCGTCAAATAAAAATAATTACCAAGCCAAATAAGATAAATTAAAACTGTATTATTATCATGACATTTATTTTATTCTAATAATATACAATGTTTCCCAATAGGGATGATAGGATTTTGATAGCTCACAGCCGCCATCTTGGTTGTTTAACATTTGACATTTGTGTTGTTTTGTGTTCAGTAATGTTTGCCATTTAATCATCAAGTTCACATTACCTCAACGTTTCGAAATTGTCCAAATTTTCTATCAAAATTTGAGAAATATTGTCTCTACTCAAAGAGCATTTCGTGCTAAATATGGTCGTCATGTTGCACCGTCTGAGCTCGCTATACGTCGCATAATCCAAAAACTGGAAAGTGAATATTCTTTGCACGATAGTAGACCACCAACACGACAACGGGCAGGCCGTATTGAAGAAAATATTGCCGCCATATCAGCCAGTGTCGAAGAAAATCAAAATGTTTCCGTTCCACGACGTGCACAAGAATTGGGCTTATCCAGAATGACAACCTGGCGAGTTTTACGTATGGATCTTGGCCTACATCTATACAAGATTGTGTTGGTACAAGAACTCAAGCCAGCAAACCATTGATTACGTCGTGATTTTGCTGATTGGGCGCTTAAAATGATGGAAACGGACACAGAATTTCATAGGAAAATCATCTTTTCAGATGAGGCTCACTTTTGGCTCAATGGTTATGTGAACAAACAGAATTGTCGTTACTGGAGTGAGTCAAATCCAAGAGTGGTTCATGAAACACCATTCTGAAAATCCTGAAAAATTGACTGTTTGGTGCGGATTATGGTACGGTGGAATCACTGGCCCGTACTTTTTCATCGAAGGCCGTACTGTTACTGTCAATGGCGACCGTTATCGTGACATGTTGAACGATTTTTTTTCCTGAAGTGTATGAAATCGATGTGGACGACATTTATTTTCAACAAGATGGTGCAACATGCCACACTACGACCGTCACAATGGATTTGTTGCGTGATAAGTTAGGTGAGTCGGTTATTTCTCGCAACCGTCCTCACAATTGGCCACCAGATCATGCGATTTAACACCCTTGGACTATTTTTTGTGGGGGTATGTTAAATCTCAAGTGTATGCCAATAAGCCAATAAATTTGAACATATATTACATGTTTTATTTCAATTTCAAAACATATCGTTCTTATTGGGAAACCCCATATTTGTTTTATTCCTCGGGTGTTTAATGTTATTCATGCGTTTGGTTATAATACCAATTATGGTAGGTGTAAGTGATTCATATATTTTTGTGCCTGGGATAAATATTGATGAAACGAATCTATGATTTAAGAACAAAAGATTTTCTGTACTTTTTTGTGGCTGCGTAATATATATTAGTATATATGCACATTCGTACAATAATTGGAATATTGTTATGGCATTGTTTGATTTAGTATGTAAACTAGCCCTAGTATGTTAAACAAAAAAATGTAGTAAAAGTCCAAAGTTAAAATAACATATTTATTTATTATTTAAATAATACACTAATAATTTTAAACTTTATACATATTCCTTACAGCAATGCCATAAGCAAACAACAACAATACGAAACATGGTAAATATTGTCCTATCTTTGGTCAGTCTCTATACTCTGTCAGATTCGGCATTAACCATTTACACATAGGTTATAAAACCAAAATTAACTAGAAAGCACAATACGACATCAACTCATCAACAGTACAAGGCTTGTCGCAGCATTCGGAGACCACCTGCCTTTTGTTCCTGCCCATACTGTGAGCTCTGTGCGGTGAGACCCATTGCCACTCCATGTCCGAGACAACATTATGATGCAATTCTGATCTTTTCATCAAATTATTGTCACAAAGAAGCGCTAATGCTGATGCAAGTCTTCTTCCACAATACACTTGACCAAAATCCTGAGACGAAACCATTTCTCCGAAAACGACAAAAGCCAGAAATATTAATGTTGGGATCTTCATGTTGGTTCGACAAAAGTATGAAAAGTTGTGTGCTTTAGAAGATGTTTACTCGAGCTTTTATACCGTACTAGGTGAATTAATATTCAAATATGCGTTTGATACGTGGGATAATATTTATGATGTCAATATAACATGCAATATTGTGTAGGAATTCGTAATATATATATTTTTCTTTAATTGTGTAATACAACACAAAGCAATATATTTTGTTGTAATATCTTTAATAACCTATTTTTGAGACCACGAAGAGCAAGTACAAGTTTCATGACGTATATAGGTCACCTTAACTGAGCTTATCCAAGTAGATATAATTGAATATTGATGAATCTTACACAGTATAAAAGACTCGGTGAATATATTCTCAAGCACAGAACTCCGGATACACTCATCGCACCAACATGAAGATCCCAACCGTTTTATTTCTGGCCATTTTAACTTATTCCACAATTGCATCTTCTCATGATTTGGGTGAAGTTTACTGTGGAAGAAGACTGGCAACAGTGTTGGCGCTTCTTTGTGATAACAATTTAATAAAAAGATCGGAAGTACATCAAAGTATTGGTAGCGATATGAACTGGCCATGGCTTGCGTCACACAGAGCACACAGTATGGGACGGAGCAAGAGGCAAGTGGTCTCTGAATGCTGCGACAAGCCTTGCACTGTTAACGAGTTGATGTCCTATTGTGCATATTAAGAAAACTGACTACGAATTCTTTTCTCTTTCTTCATATTAAATTATATATAATACGAAGGAAAATAAAAAATATATATAAAAATGTTCAGCTATTAACTATTTATACTTTTGTAAAAATATGACATCGGTGTAATAGGCAACTAGATTTAAATGTACATAATATTTTGTAATTCTGTGTATAGTAAATGTAATATGTAATAAATTGTCATTTTTAAAAGAATATTGGTGTTATTATGTCAACAACATCCTATGTATTTTTACAATTTATCCCTTGCGGGGAAGTCAAAAACAATAGAGCGGCATACGCTACGGTCCCTGCAAACCTCTTCCGTCACGTCCACTGTCATTATCCTCTTCATACATGCCCTTCGGGGTCCTCATGCCAATTACGTGACCTTCCTTCTGTATATTCGGAATTGTATTTTCAAAGGTAAACCGAGGTCTCCCCCAACTTCTCGTACCATACCCCGTTTCTTCATAGATCTTTCTTACTATTTTTTCATCATTCAATATCTCAACGTGCCTAAACCACCTGAGCACGTTCTTCTTAATTCTTACTATGACATTCGCGCTTACACCTGCCGTTCTGCGTGTCTTCTCACTGCATGTACGGTCAGCTAAACTGAATCCGCATATCCGACAGAGAGATCGCATTTCTACTGCTTTCATCTTTCTTTCATTCTTATTTTAACACACTCACGTTTCGTAACGCGGGCTGACTGCATACGTTCTTATTTATTCATCCGAGGTAGCTTTTGAGTCCGTGACATAGTAGATAAGTTTCAAGAGCGTCGCCTGAGATAGCATGGCCACGTTGCGCGCCAGTCTGAGTCGGACGAATATGCCTTGATATATCTGTCCCTGGAGTAAGACGCCCCGGACGCCCGATGAGAGCCAATTGACTTACCTACGAGGATACTGAAGACCGTGCAAGTTTGAGTAGATTAAGTGAGAAGGAAGACCGCTGCTAAGCTGGGACAAGTGCCGAGAAGAAGAAGAAAAAGATAACATGTGAAAGATATTTCTTAATTTATGTCTTTTAGGCGTACCAATAGAGCACGATGAACTTCACCAATCTCATCAAGGACCGCGAAGACACATTGGAGATAAGTCAGTTTTATATCGAAGAAATAACGATTATAAGACTATAAAATAAAAACAATTTCAAAAATATGTTATTTGTAAAAAAAAGTGAAAATCCAAACAGTTTTAGTTGTTGTTATAATTCAATAATACAAGTGTCAAATAAAAAGAATTATCAAGCCAAATAAGATAACTAAAAAAAATTATTACTATCATGACGGGTCCTCTAAGACATTGTCTTACGTTTATATGCACTCCTACTAACTAAGACATCAAATAAACAATGTATTTTCTAATTAATTTAAAACAACGGCTGTCTTCAGACGTTTCTTTACTTAAAAATTATATTTATTTCTGATGTTATTAACAGCTTTTAAGAAACCACAGTTGAATTATAAAAAATACAGCAAGGAGTGGTAACAAACAAAATGGAGGTTTTAGTTGATCTTCATACATATAAGTGGTTAAAACTGCATTAAAGCCGAATTCCGTGCGAAAGATTTCAAATCTTGGAAGGGTACATATAAGAAAAAGTTAATACTAAGGAGCTCAAGAAGTATGTAGTGATGGGAACGTTAGGAGTTTCATTTCTACTGTCTATGATAATGTAAAAAAATGAATTATAATATATCTGTTAATTAAATAAACACGAATTATTAATTACAAGAAGTCCACAAGAACATGTGACTTGATATTTTTTATATATAAGGCAAACCAGCTCGAGAGCGAGTAGCGGGTGGGCACGCACCCTTTTAAATCCAATTATCTACTATTAAAATGTGGCTAATTTTAAATAAATTATTGAAATAGATTCGTTATAAAATGAGCTTTTTTTAATATTTCAGTAAATAAAATTATATTTTATTTTTATATATAAAAACTGGTTTTGTAGTGTTTACTGTTATTCGTGCGCTTTATTATAATATAATACCTTAAAATAAAATAGGTATGACAGAACGATGTTTTTTGTGCCTAGGATTAATATTGATGAATCGAATCTACTCTTTAGGAAATAGGGCTTTCAAACCCGCTGCCTATGTCCAGTCTCGGTATTTGCGGGACTAAGAATTTTCAATCCCACGGGATCTATGTATTTGCGGGATCCCGCATATTATAGATATTAATATTGATATAAAAGCAAATAAAATAATGAATCAATTAACATAACACTAAATTATTTGAAATGTTAACGCAAAACGTTATATTTTAATTGTTAACGTAAAACGTTAAATATTAAAATAAGTTCAATGAATTACCCCTTTTATTTATCACAGAAAAATGAAACAAAACCTGAACAATTAAATGTCTATAATTGTACAAAGTATATGATTAAGAACAAAAAATTTAACTGTCATTAAAACCGTCTAGATTACTATAAGTATGTAGGAACTTCAATTTTGTTTGGTATTTTATCCAGCTTCGACGTTTGTTTGAAAATGTTTGCAAAGGAAACATATCATGTCTAGAGTTTAGATTCTAAAAGTTCTGCGGATCCCGCAGCAGTAACTCCGCAACTTGCGGAATCGGAAAATGATGCAGGATCCCGATATACCGAGAACAATAGGTTTCCTATATTTTTTTCCATCTGCGTAATATATATTAGTATATATGCACATTCGTACATTAAAAGGGGATATTGTTATGGTATTGTTTGATTTAGTATGTACACTAGCTCTAGTATGTTAAACGAAAAAGAGTTTTAATAAAAGTCCAAAATTAAAATAACATATTTATTAATCGATAAATTAAATAATACACTTATGATTTTAAAATTTATTCTTATCCTTAGGGTATTTTTATACTGCCATAAGCAAACAACAATAATACCTTAAACATTAAATACTGTTCTATATTTTGTCAGTCTCGACTCTCTGTTAGATCTTGCGTTAAGTATTTATGCATAAATTATCAATTATAGATTAACTCAAAGTCAGTTAGAAAGCACAATAGGACATCAACTCATCAACAGTACAAGGCTTGTCGCAGCATTCAGAGACCACCTGCCTTTTGTTCCTGCCCATACTGTGTGCTTTGTGTGGTGAGACCCATTGCCACTCCATGTCCGAGGCAATATTATGATGTAAATCTGATCTCTTTATCAAATTATTGTCACAAAGGAGCGCCAACGCTGATGCAAGTCTTCTTCCACAATACACTTGACCAAAATCCTGAGACGAAACCATTTCTCCGAAAACGACAAAAGCCAGAAATATTAATGTTGGGATCTTCATGTTGCTTCGATGAATGTATGAAAAGTTGTGTGCTTCAGTAGATATTTACTCGAGCTTTTATACCGTACAAGGTGAATTAATATTCAAATATGGATTCGAGTCTCCTATATTTGCATAACATACAAACGAAAGTAAAATGCGTGGAATTATTTCTATGGTGTCAACATGAAATTGCAATTAATACTTATATTTTCCTTATTTTTTTATAACAATATAAATCTATATATTTTGTTGCAATAACTTTAAATAATTATCTTTGAGAGCATAAGGAGTATAAAAAGTAGAAGATCCATGATATGAGCTATTATTTGTTTTTTTTTAACTTCAAGACACTCTGTACTTCGTTTTCCACCGAATTCGAGACATGGAATTCAACGCCGCACTTTATCTTTTACCAGAGCGTGTAAGTGAAAATAATCTAAATATAATCACTCGCCCCGAGTGGGGATCGAACCCACGACTAATCACGTTTACATTCAAACGCTGATCCACTGCACAACGACCGGCCTCATGAGCTTATCCAAGTAGATATAATTGAATATTGATGAATCTTACAAAGTATAAAAGGCTCAGTGAATATAATTTAAAGCACAGATCTGTGGATACACTCATCTTGTCAACATGAAGATCCCAAACATTCTGTTTCTGGCCATTTTAGGATTTTCAACAATTATATTTTCCCATGATTTGGGTGAAGTTTACTGTGGAAGAAGACTGGCAACAGCGTTGGCGTTGCTTTGTGATAACAATTTAATAAAAAGATCGGAAGTACATCAAAGTATTGGTAGCGATATGAACTGGCCTTGGCTTGCGTCACACAGAGCACACAGTATGGGTCGGAGCAAGAGGCAGGTGGTCTCTGAATGCTGCGACAAGCCTTGTACTGTTAACGAGCTGATGTCCTATTGTGCATTTTAAGAGAATAAACCTATATTTCTTATTCACTTTGTCTCGCAAAATATATAATATTTCAAATTGTATTAAGTAACTATAAATATATGGTAATATTAAGTATTCATAGTTTAGAAAATGTAAAGTAGATTTTGTAGACAACTATATATATATATATATATATATATATATATATATATATATATATATATATATATATATATATATATATATATATATATATATATATATATATATATATATATATATATATATATATATATATATATAAATGTGTACATACATAACGATACGAGTAAATTTGTAACAAAAGTGTAATATAATAAATAATTTAATGTACTTACAATTTTCTTTTTATATTTTAAGGTAACACATGTCATAGTCCTCGATAACATGATTGCAACACGATTACAATATTGGGCGTAAAAAAAATCTGAAAAAATAATAAGAGTTCAACTAACATAAGCTTTACACAAAGTTGCTATAAGTTCTAAATAAATAGATGGTGGACAAATAATTTAATAATGGTTAATAATATAATAATTTTTTTAAATGAATCTATTTTAGAAGGATTAATCGAGTACATTTTGGTATCAGAAAATGCATTTTTGAAAATTTATTTTTGAGTCTTCCTGTGATTACGTACTGTTGTTAAGTGTTTGAAATGTGAAATTTTCGAAAATGTTTTTTAAATACGAAAATATATGCGATTAATCCGTTTAAATCAGTTTCAAAATATGTAAAAACTGCTCAAATTAAAGATCTTTCTAATTCACTAAATAATTTATTAAAAACAAAGTATATACTTACATATTTTTAGTACGTCAATATTTTACATTATAAATGTATGTCAATTTAAAGCAAATACTTAAACCCTACAATTGTATATATTTAAGAGAAGAAAATATGCTAAAAGAAGTAACTGAATACTGATGTAATTTGATATAATGGATGTCTTTTTTCGTAACTTTGTTCAATTGTTTTATTTTATCTGGCATTAGATTTCTACTCGGGCCTCTTGAGATTCTATTCATATTTAAAATATTTTTCATTGTACACTTTACTAAAGTAAAAGAAACTTAAAGCTATCGCAGTCGTTTCTTACTTGATTTTTTTAGTAAAAATAATAAACGTAGTTACTTCAAATAATAAAAGCTTCAATATATATTATATTGAAGCGTATTTGAAAAATTCTACGAATTCGTAGCACTCGAAATTCGCATTTATGTTATAATAGACTCTTACTCTCCAACAAAAATATTTATTTTTAGACCATATTCTATACTTATTTAATATATAAATATTGTATTAGTATAGATATATATTCTATAATTTAATATATAAACATTAAATTAGTAATTAGTACAGATATATATTCTATACTAATTTAATATATAAATATTAACTGTATTTATTTCAACAAAGACGAGACTTTAAGAAGAAGAGAATCAAATTTGGGTACAGATAGTTTAGTATCTTTTTTTTAGAAATAGAAGTCGAATCAATTGTTTTAAAATATTTGCTTTCAAATTTTTCTATTAACTTATCACCCGTGTAATTACGTAAATGATAACTAAACACTTTGTTCATTACGAAAATAGAATTTTTGTTACAGGTTTATCATACATTTTAATTAACATTTATGTAGTCGACTACGATCTTATGTTTTTACCTTAAGCTTTTCAGACGTAAAATGACAAGAACCACCAGAACAGTAGATAGGAAGCTTAAAATTTTAATTATAAAAGAAATCTAAAGAATAACTAAAAACATCACTTACTCTGCAGTAAACACCTGGATAAAGACACTTTTTCGACTTCTTTCCGCCTAAAATTTCGCACTTTATCTATCAAGGACGGAAAAATAAAAAAAAAATAAAGATAAATTTTAATCTGCAATCCAATCAACAACTAGTCGCGTCCACAATCAGACGGTGTTCCACTGCATCACGAGGGCTTTAACTTTTACTACTAATATATAGATTCAAATAAAGTATAATATATTAAATATTCTACTATACAGAATCAAATAAAGTCTATTGCTTAGCGTTGGCTAGTTAAATGCACGTCTACAAATCTATACATTGGTCACCATTCTGAAACAAGTGTTTGAAAGTCTAAACCTGAATGCGAGTAAAACTAATACCCAGAGTATTTTTTTTATTTTATATTTGACAGAGATGAGGAAAGAACGGAATGCAAAATTAGGTTAGATAGAATCATATTAGAGCAAGTGAATGAGGTGGTATGTCTGGGAAGCATGTATGAAGAGGTAAATGACTCTGGACGAGGCGAAAGAGGTTTGCAGGGACCGTACGTTTGGCGCTCCGTCCTTTCTGACTACCCTACCTTGGGATAAAACGTAAAATTATAAAAAAATCTAAGAAATAGAAAAAAAAACCAAACACATATTGCTACTCAAGGAGGACATTTTCTGCCACACCTTCATTAGATGTTAAAGTGTAATCATAATTATAAATATTTATATCTTTATTACTGCTTAATTGAAAAACTTAGTCGATTAATATTTAAAACAAAGTAATATTTACTTAATACATTGAGGGAATTTTGCATACATATTTAAATGGATTACTTTAATATATTTCTCATCTGAAGGTGAGAATGATTTATTTCTTGAGGTACATAAATTAAGTGACTTAGACGAGGCACTCTAGAAACGTTAGTAGTTATTCCTATACTATTAATTTCTTATAAAGTATAAAATTTCATTTTCTTGTCTTTTGTAGGCTTTTTTATAATCCTAACACTTTATAAAGCTGTCTTACTTGTGATTTTTACGCTTAGTAGTTCTAGCTGTCCATCTTAGTGAGAGAGTCCTGGTAGAGTTTTAAGCGGATATTATTTTTTGTAAAATATTTTATTATAAATTGCAATTAAATAAATTATATATAATTAATAAGTTCTTTGATTTTCCCAATTTTTACACATTTTAAATGAAACTATTTTAACCGGATTAATCGCGTATATTTTGGTATTCAAACCTGACATTTCGAACACTCAATTAATCCGGTTAAAATAGTTTCATATATATATATATATATATATAATTATATCCTAAATTATCATATACTTATTTTACTGGGTAAAAATTAATAATCCTTAAAATTATTTCTATGAATACAAAAATAGGTCAAGAATATACGTAATAAATCCTAAATTTTATTCTAATTATATGTCAACATAATTACATAAAAAAATATCAGGTGAAATTTCCACGCTTATTCAGGCACGTTTAATAGAATATTAATGAATCTCGTTTCGTATAAAAGTGACTGTAATTATTGCCTGAAGCACACTTCTCCAAGAAACTTCGTCCAAGAAAGTCCAGGCAAAATGAAAACCGCAATAATAATATTTATGGCCGTGCTTGGTCTTTCGGGGTTAGTTTATACTCAAGACTTTGGTCAAGTTTACTGTGGAAGAAGACTAGCGTCAGTTTTAGCCCTATTATGTGACAACAGTTTAATTAAGAGATCTTCACAAATGGATGCTGATAATGTTGCAAAGGATATGGGTTGGCCGTGGCTTCCACCACGTAGAGCTTACAGCATCGGCAGGAGCAAAAGGCAGGTGGTTTCGGAATGCTGTGACAAGCCTTGTACTGTTAACGAACTCATGTCTTATTGTGCTTATTAAATATAAACAACTAACCCCGATTATGATTCATTCAGTTTATTACATACTAAGGCATCAGGGTATTAAGACATTAGGCTAAGGCTTCTTCAATGATTATAAGCTTAAAGTTTCTCGATTTTAAGTTATTTGGTATGTTTGTATTACTATACTTGTATAGATATATGTAATTACTTAATAAATGGTTTATATAATATAAAATAGTTTCATTTATTCAAGATTTTTCAGAGTTTCAAAAATAGTGTAATATTAATTACAAAATAAAATATCTTCTATATTGCAATAATGAAATAAATATGAGATATACATATACGAAAAGGTTTCGTGCACAAACGTGGTTTTATCTCTTGAAGAGATTTCATCCAGTCAATCTGTGGAAGTGGATGAGTGCCAAAAGCGAGGTAGCGGAGGTGCAATTTTGATGATAGGTAAAAAAAATAACGAGAATATTAAATTTAATACATAAATATATATATATATATATATATATATATATATATATATATATATAACTCATACTGGTATATACCGCACAATCATAAAAATGAGACCTTAAGCTAGCTATAACAATTTTACACTTTAATTTTAGTTTTACGCTTCCCCTCGCATAGCAGGTAAGGTAGGCAAAAATAATCTAGTGTTTTAACACTCTTTAAAATAGAGATATCGATTCGATTGTTGAGTGATGGAACTCAACGTCTTTGTTTACCATAGTGAAAAACGACTAACTATGTATATAAAAGAAACCGAATTGCTGAAATGTGTGCACGCGTAACTCCCGAACAACTGAACAGTAATCCTATTTTTTGTATTCGTTTATTTCTAGCAGAAGTTTTGTATAAAAATAACAGCATTGATCATTTTTATTTTTATATCATAATATAAGTCAAATACATGTTTATTCCAATTCTATTTCGGTAAGTTGACAATAGGAGCTTGTCTCTTTCCATTGAATACTAATCAACTTTGAATTTAGTTAACCACTATCGATAGGTCCGAAATGTCAAAATACAAAAAAAAACGATAGTAAAACTGACTTTAATTTACCTAAAAGGTAAATGAGTGAAAAAATTTGTCGTAACAAAATTTGCCATATTACTATCGAGTAATTTAAATGTAATTCCCCGTACACGGAATAGAACCCACAACTGCTCGCCATAACAATTAAACGCTAACCCACTGCGACGCAGTGGCTATAAAATCAATAATAAAAGTATATCATTTTTGTCATTATAAGGAATATTGACTTTCAGAACACTCTCTATAGAGACCAAATTTCAAATAACTAAATCGTTAAAGTAAGTACATTTGTTTCGTAATGTTCCTTATAATTAATATATTATTGATAATAGATTGAAAGAAAAAACCTTTTCATACAATTATAGTATTCAATTCGAAATGAGTGTCCCGTTCCAAAGTTTGTAGTAATGTAATTTTAAGCGTAGCTAGTGGCTACGACAGTCGTAGCACTTGTATAATATTATTAGGTTTTAGTTCCAGAATAAAATTTACGTCATCTTAGCTTTCATAGTACAGAAATAAAGTTTATTTTGACAAAATTGATTTTTTTTGTAGCTTCACGCTTTTCTGCCGCGTAGAAGGACTGACCAAAAGTACTTGTCAAGACACTTCGTACATCGCTTTTGCGTGCGTGTTGAGTGGCGGAACTCAACGTCGCACTTTGTCTTACCAGAGCGAGGAAGAGTACTTTAAATGTAATTACTCCCCTGAGTGGGAATCGAACCCTCAACCGATTGCGACTGCTTAAACGTAAATCAAAATAAAAATCTTTATATTGAATGAGCAAGAAAACAGTTTTAATTATAGAAAATGTATTTATAATGCATACAAAATCTTTTTACATTTACAAATATATCGCAGTAACTAAGTCGCAGAACAACGTATGACTGTATTCGCTATCGATTGTGGGTTCAAAGCCCACTCGGGGGTGTGATTATATTTTATATAATATAACTTATTCAATAAATTATTCAACTAAGTTTCATACATTACAAGCAAAATATATTTAACTGTTTCTTTAGTAACAATTAGACTTTAAATCTGCAGCTGGACAAGGACAATGTTTCTCACAACCACCTGCCTCTAGCTCCTGCCCATACTATTGGTACTGTAAGAAGCAACTCAAGGTCATCTTACATCCTGATGCCTTATTTTAAAACAGTTTATTAAACCATTAACACAAAGAAACGTCTGTTCATCGTAAATTTTCTTCAACACTAAATTGTATCTAAGTCCCTAAGTAAACAAAGTATATCATCATTCATAATTAATACGATTACAATGTTTATATTTTGATAAATCTTTCTTAAGGTATTTATAAAATAATAATTTACACAACACATATAGTTCCACAAAATATATAGTTCTACGTTTATCGATTGCTGAATATTATTATTATAATACATTAGGTTCAATTAATCTACACCTAAGAAGTATAAATTGTAAAAAAATGCATTAACATATATTAAACGAAAAAATCTAAGAATAGACATAATTTAATTGTCATCTTGCATCTTTTACTAAAATATACATACATATATCGCAAAAGTATCATTTCTTTGTATTCAAAACACGTATAATATTTCGTACACTTAAAAATATCAATAAAACAAAATTGATCGAAATTACCTTTATTGCAATATAAAAACACACAAAATCGTTTATTATTTTCCACAATAACTTAAAAGATCGTTTACAGTACAAGGTTTGTCACAACACTCTGATACAATCTGCCTGTTGCTCCGCGGCATATTTGATTCACTAGACCAATACTTTTCTAAATTATTTTCAGATCTTTTCATGAGAATATTATCGCAGAGGTAAGCTAAAACCACCGCTAGCCGCCTGCCACAGTATATCTGCCCATTTTCACATTGAATAAACGTCACTATAGTTAAAACTACTATAAATTTCAATAACGTATGAAGCCTCATACTGTCTGTATGCAGAGCTTTACAATTTATGTGCAATGAAAAGAGATTACCGTGCTTTTATAGTAGAAAAGTTCATTACTATGCAGTTACTGGCAAATACCAGTGAAAATTCCTAGAAGGATGTATGACGTCATATAGTTTAAAACGAAAAGCTCACGTGATCCTCATAATTGAGTTGCTTGCAATAATGTAGAGGCAATTTATGGTAGTAACAACGCGCTCAATTAAGTTTAAGCTATTAAAATTTCATAAAAATAACTTATCGTACTTAATATGTAGTTAATGGTCCGATTATTATGAAAAACTTTAAAACATTAAACGAACATAGCCTCAGAGTCGTCTCATAGTGTTTTTTTTACCTGAACGCATATTTGAATAAATACACAGAATTAACAGGTGAAGTCATTCATTCAATAATTTTAATTATTAAGTTAAGTATTATATATACTGATTCAATACAAAACTCAATATTTCACACAGGTATACGTATTTCGCCTTATACGAAAGCCTATTCACGCTTTAAACAGTGTTGACATATCCTTGATCTCAGCCTACGCAACAGTTTACAAAGTGTATCAATGATTCATTCACTTGAATGAGTTTCAGATTTCATTCATAATTACACTCACGCGTTATTTCTCGACAAGACGTGTTCATTCTTCCCCATATAATTCACCCTACCTCTGCACGTCACATGTGTACACGATTATTTAAATATCATAATTGTATTTGAATATTATTAAATAACATATGAATATTTATGAAAATATCGTCTGGAAAGTTATAAACGAACGTCATAGTTGTGGGTGGGATTATAATATAGTTCAAATAAATATCGATAAGATCATTATGGCGCAGTGGGACAATACAATTGGGTTCGATTCCCAAACAGGGAAATGATTATGTTTAAAATTTAGTTTCCATTTTTCAGATCTGGTAAGACAAAGTGCTGCGTTGAATTAGCCAGTTCATACACGATGTCTCGATTTCAGGCGGAAAACACCTTATAACTTTTCTGCTACGCCAGAAAAACGTGAATATATTTTTTTTTTGAAGAAATATCCTTTTTTTGTAAATTATATATTTCACCATACGACTATCAGACATCCTAGTCAGGTCCGGCATAATATTATTGATTTTTACACTAATATAGTTATAATGCATGTAGAATAATTTAAATTTATATATTTGTAAATATAAGAATGAATGTGAAAAAAGTTTCTTTTTATGTTTTATTACAGTGCAAGCTGAGTTAGCCTATAATTGTAATGTACTTTGTAGCTACATATCTTATATGGTAAAACTTTTAATGTTAAGAAAAATGTTAGATCATTGTACATTATGTTGGCTTCCTATTAAATAAATAAATAAATAAAGTTCTATAAAAAAAATCTATACATTTGCGTTTTTATCAGTAAAAAAAAATACTGTACCTAATAATAAACGAAACGTGTAAGAAATAATAAACGAAAATAAAAATATAAAAAACCAATTAAATATACACTTTATAAATAATGCTATCTTCATAGGATCTTCATACATTTTTGGAAACCTGACGTTTACATGATACGTTACAGTAGTAACCAAAATATACGCGATTAGTCCGTTCAAAATGATTTCATTTAAAACGCGTAAAAATCATAGAAATCAAAAATCTTATTAAATATAAGCTTCTTAAACAAAAAAGATTTTCCAAAACTAATAACGTAAGTGGTAGTAGAGAATTACCTAAAATTACTTTGCCCCATAATGTTAAGCGTCACGACATTTTTAAGTAGGCAAATGTTAATATTTTGTTATAAAAGCCCATAGACAAAGGTCAAGGTAATAACAACTACTTGTTAACCACTCTTGTTATATAATGAAAATAATTTCATACAAATAGAAAAAGGCTATTTTTTGATCTGAAGCAGTAAAATTCCTTTTAAAAAAGAGATTTCACCAAATTGTCTTCGAAAATAATTATATAATAGCCAAGATAAAAACTTTTTATAAGTAATATTTAAACGTACAAAATAAGTTTGTGCGGCGTTGAGGCTCGCCACAAAAAAAAATTAACGTCTCAGTGGACCTTAACGCCGCACTTACCAAGCCTGGAAAATTAAATTAAATTATTTTCCAGAACGGGTATCAAACCTACGACCATGGCTTTTACTCACTCAATTATATTACGCTACAATAAAATTTAAATTGAAAAATTTTTTTTAAAAATATTTATAAAATAGATTAGGTAAAGCTTGTACAATAAAGTGGTAAAGATAGAATAAAATAAAAAAACCCCGTAATTGCTGAGCGAACGTGTGCGTGTTGAATATTAAAGTTAAAATAATTTTAGAAGCGGAAGTATAGCTTATATGATATATTTGCTTCTCTTCCATAATTTTAATTTTTGTGTTCGGAGAGTCCATTGTTCAGTTTTCGCTTTTATAAGGCACAGCATGCATGTATTTTGTAGTATATTATTAATAAGTACATGCATCAATGTGCATAATAATTAATGAAAAAGTACTATAATTCAAAGATAGATAAAAAATTACATAAAATATTTAAATAGGCTTTCCTTTACAAGTATATTATATAGTAAGGTGTATAAAAAGAAACAAGTAAAAATATGTACGGAGTGTCTTGACACTACTTCTCACTAGGTACTTCTTGCCTACCCTGCTCTGCGGGATAATAGCGTGAAGCTAAAAAAAAGTAAATAGTGTTATAATAATATTTACTATTTTTAAAGTGTTATTCCACACATAAAACAATGTCATAGTAACTACATATTTTACTATGAATATAAGAAACATAATATTATAGTATTTCTATAACCAAAAATAATTAAACAGAATAGTTATTTCTTATAGACATTTATTGATAATCAACATTAAAATTTACATATTAACAATAAGTTAACAATTCATCAACAGTACAAGGCTTGTCACAGCATTCGGCGACAACCTGCCTCTTGCTACGTCCCAAATTATACACATTATAGGGCGAAAGCAACAATTCATTACTTTCTAAATGTTGTCCATCTATATTGTAAGGCATCTGCGATCTCTTGGAAAAGTTATAATCGCACATAACAGCGAGCGCTGTCGCCAAACGTCTCCCACAATACACCTGGCCCGCACCCTGGCACGCTACGGCCGCTGTCAAGCCCAAAAGTGCAAAAAGAACGAATACACGGTGTGTTCTCATCTTGTTGGCGCTTAGATGCTTCCTGGAGAAGTGTGAGGAACGCTACGATCTTAACACGTTATATAGAATGTAGAGTTCATTAATATTCGTATTGTATAACGTCATTTGCAAAGTGAAGAAGGCGTGACCAGGTTATAGGTAAGTGGGTGGGTGCATGTATGAAAATTTATTCTAATTTTCGGTCGTCAAGCATCTCCTGCATTCAATAGAAGAAATAAAGCTATAGATTGCAGAGATATTGTATTCTAAGAGAGCAATTCAACGCCATATAAAAATGTTTTTTTAGCTTCACGCTTTTTATCCTGCATAGCAGGGTAGATAGAAAGTACCTAGCGTCATGTCACTCCGTACTCCGTTTTCCACCAAACTCGAGACATTGCGTGTTGATTGGTGGTTGGGCGTGTTGTCTTTATCAGAGCGAGGAAGTGAAAATAATTTAAATATAACCACTCCCTCGAGTGGGGATAGAACCAACAACCAATCGCGTTTACACTCAGACACTATCCAACTGCGCCACAACCGGCCTCGGTTTTATACGTTAGGTTTTTATGTACCAGTAAATATTTTAGTATATTGTATATTGTAATACTTTAGGTATAATATACCCCACATTACAGAAAAAAAATCATGCCTAGTTTTAGCACTTGGGCAACTTATTGTTAGTTCGCGCTCATTTCATACAATTCACTATGGAAATTCCATTGTATAAGCCTTTAAGGGTGTAACTTCCTGTAATCTTCATATGTACAGTATTATTTTTATTAATAATTTTATGTAAAAGCATTAAGAGTAATTATAATAAAGAAAAGTAACCTAAATATTTGGCAGTTTCACACTATCCCGCATAGCAGGGTATTCAGAGACAACCTAGTGTCAAGATAGCCCGTAACCGTAATAATTTCGTAATTGTCCTCTATGATAAAATATATCAGAAATTAACTAACTTCAACTGAGAGTTCACGAGGGAACATTGCGACCGAGAGGAAAATCTGAGCTCAGGTAACTTTTAACCGAAATTATGAAACCCAAAATTTTAAGTCAGCCGAAACTTTAGTTGTACACTTATCAATATTTATGTACACTTATTTTTATAAATATTATTATTATTATTATTATTATTTTTGATACAAATAAAATTGGAGTGTCTATTTGAAATATTAAAATAATCGCTTCTTACTAAATGCATACATATGCATGTACCGTGTATATGTACCGTGTTATATACACACGGTACATATATACCAGAATAATATATTTTTTTTAATTTTTAAAATCTACGTATTATTTTTGGAACGGCTGGACGCTATATAATAAGGAATAATTTAATACTTACTTTTATTCTATAATAATAACTATAAGCTGACTGTAAACGTGATCGGTTGTGGATTAGATCCAGACCCGATCTCAGTGGGGGGAATGATTATATTTATATTGTTTTCATTTTCTCGCTCTAGTAAGGCAAAACGCGGCGTCGAGTGCCAACTTGCAATGTCGAAGTCGACAGAAATCGGAGAACGAAGTGTTTTGACACTAGCTACTTCCTGTCTACACTGTTATATGGGATATAATAAAAAAAAACAATAATTATATGATTATTTAAAATATTTTTGTAAGCATTTATGGTTTGTTATACTATTATTTCTTGGTATGACACATGCTTTACCTTGGCAACGGTTACATCACTAAGGGTAGTGTACACACTATTAATTGGGTGTTTTTTGTGTCAACGGGACACTAATAGAAAATTAAAAATAACATTTTTCGTATATTATTTTTTATATAATACCTATTTTAATAACTTCATGTATTTCTAATAGATTATAATGGCTGATATTGGCTTTCTGCACTCCCTATGCATATAAATTTTAGGTATGAAAAATTTCATCCTCATAGACAGACTGTCGTCTTCATAAACATAATTTCTGTACAAAATAGTCCTATGATCTTAGATCAATGACTGATATTTGAACAATGAGAAACGCCAAAAGATTAACAAACAAGAAAAAAAACATATCTTGAAACTACTAAACTCTTAAAATTATACTTTTAACAAGATTTTATTATTATAACTGTTCGCTAAGTAAAGTTAGTAGTAGTTATATGAAGGGCGAGAGAATATTTATTTTATTATTTTTCCATTGAGTTGTAAGAATTTTTAGTTATGACTTGGCCAATGGATTTAAATTATTTTTAAAAAGTCCCAGAAATGTTTAAAAGGTTAAACTATACGAAATTTTAAGGAAAATAGTTAAAACAATTTCATATTGGCATATAATATGATAGGTACGAAAAATCTGTCTGAAGATATTCAGTTAAATTTATTATTAAGCAAGGAACGTAGTTTCGTCTATGCTATATTAAAATCTGTTTTAATTGTTTTCATTTCTTTATTATTTTATAATTGAAACTATGGTATATCGTCAATAATAAATTTCAAACAAAAAAAAAGTAAACAGTTCAAATATTTTATTTTAATACTATTTTCAATTACAAAACCAAAATACAAAACAATGTTCGATCTCATCAGCAATATGTTAACAATTCGTCTAGCGTGCAAGGCTTGTCACAGCATTCGGCGACCACCTGCCTCTTGCTGCGTCCCATACTGCGTGCCGCGTGCGGTGTGAGCCACGTCCAGCTTCTGTCCGCCGTACTGAGATACATCTGTGATCTCTTTGCCATGTGACTGTCACATAGAACAGCCAGCGCTGTGGCCAGCCGTCTCCCGCAGTACACCTGTCCCACGCCCTGACACATCACGAACGTTACCAAGCCCAAGAGTGCAAGAAGAACAAATACACTGTGTGTCCTCATCTTGTTAACTCTTTAACATTTAATAACAAAATGTGACAATTCCTTAGGAACAACAGAATTTATATCTATTGTAGTCCTATAATACTCATATTTATGGGTAAAGCTAAGTACCCACGCTGTGATGTTATCAAAATTATGAATGAATAATACATGAAAAGCGTGTGGTGACCTTGGAAACCTTACCTTATACCAAAATAAACAAGCCACCTTTGTGACGTCTAAAATGAATTTGCACCCGATTAATCCTATTTCGGGAACAACTGAATATTGATGAGAATTAACACCTATAAAAGGGTTAGTAATCATTGTTTACAGCGCACTTCTCGAACAACTCACAGAGGACTAAGATGAAGGTTCAAACAATTTTGATAATTTTTGCCGCGTCAGCTTCCTTAATGGTGGTAAATACTCAGGAATCCAGGCAGTTTTACTGTGGGAGGAGACTAGCCACAGCCCTGGCGTTACTTTGCGATAGTAACATGATAAAAAGATCAGATATGAACAGTGTAGACTCCATGGATTTGGGCTGGATGTGGATTCAGCCGAGCCAAGCACGCAGTATGGGCCGCAGCAAGCGACAAGTGGTGACAGAGTGTTGTGAGAAGCCTTGCACAAGAGAAGAACTCTCGGCATACTGTTGAGTTCGTTTCCGACTGATTTTGCTATAAACTATGAGTAATTATATTGCAAAATTTATTTATTTAAATAAAGTGTATCATGTACCTATGCAAAACTAAGTTATTTAATGCAAATACAGTCATGTAAATGTATACCATATTTGTTTAATAAAACCCCTATATTTTAATATTATATAATCAGAAAATTATTCATTCATATTTTAACGAGCTGTCTCCCCGACTACGTCCGCGTGGAACATAACATCTCTGTATTATTATACGATAATCCTAAACGTTACATCAAAATCGGTCTCGCAATTCCAAACATTGACCGGAACAAAAAAGACGGAAGATATTTTTTGATAAAACGTATAACGCAGCTGGTAGTAGAACACATAGCTTAGCGGTTAGAGCGCTGCCTTCAAAATTTTAGACGTTTTTTTCAAAAATGTTTTCTAATCCTAAGTGTGGAATAACACTTTAAAAATAGTAAATATTAAGACGGAAGATATGTATATTCAGTAAATAGCGGTTATTTTAATATTACAAACAGACAACAGACAATTTAATTATATTTGTATGTATAGCGTATAGTCACATTCAATATTAGGAATTTAATAGGCACATATAGGATGTGTTCGTGTTTAAAGCTCTCTGAAATTGACGGCAATCTAATCTAATGATCAAGTAAGTCATTTTTCTTAAGCACTTAACTGAGCTACGAACTTCGAGAGTATTTAAGCCCACAAATGTTTTTAAATAAACAATTAAATTAAATATAATGAATTAGATAAAGTAATTGAGGGTGGTCGTGGCGCAGTGGGACAACGTCCGACTGTAAACGCAATCGGTTGTGGGTTTGATTCCCACTCGGGGGAGTGATTTTATTTGAATTATTTTCTCTATCTCGCTCTGTTAAAACAAAGTGCGGCGTTGAGTTCCACCACTCAACTTGTAATATCTTGAATTTAGTGGACAGCGAAGTACATGCTGTCTTAACACTAGGTACTTCCTGTCTACCCTGTTATGCGGGTTAGAAGCGTGAAGCTATAAAAAATTGCATAAAAAATTCAATATATTAACACGGCGCTGACATTTTCTTGATAGTGATGTAGAGAGAATAGAGAAGTCATGATTTTGTAGTGACATACATCAATGTCTATCAATATATATACATCAATAATTAAAGCACTACTACAATAAAAAGATTTCATAACATTATTTTCCTTGTTCCTCCACTCAACACGGAATATCACAATTTTGGCGGAAAGCGGATTACGGAGTGTCTTGACACTAGGTAATAATACATATAAACAGCTTACAAATATTACAATTCAGAGTAAATAAGATATAAAAAATATAAATTCGCTGTTTTTTGATTTTTGGTGATACCTGACTTTGACTCAGTAGTAAAAATGCCGATATTTAAGCGTTCATATCTTGCAACTATTCATCATAATCTGTTTGCTTATTATTATGACATTCGGAATCATAGTTAAATTAAGTACTTTCAACAAATAAATTATACATTTTATGTATAAGTTAGAGATTTTGATTTATTACAACTTCATGAAAAGTGTTTTAAAATGGTTCCTGTTAAGTCTTAGGCTGCTGCGTCGCTAGTTTATTGAACTTGTATAGACTTGTCACAAATTAATTTAAAAAATATACGGTAAATTAAATAGTTTATTAATTTATCAACATATTTTTCATTTCTTTAAGACCTTTACTAATACTTAAAATTAGTTTCTTTTAAAAAACCCTACAGTGGCAGATTATTACATTAATCATATACAAATTTGGTGTAAACAATATAGATATATAATATAATGTAAAAAAGGAAATAATTCAGAGTAATACCCGCAAACCATACAAGAGCTTTGTTTTTATCTATAACGAACTCAGTAGCATAAAAACTTTGCGAGGAAAAATCAATATTCGTGTGAACTGAAGGTGTTTTACCATAGTCTGTTATTTTAATAAAAAGAAAACACTACAAAACTCTTTAAGCTATAAAAAAATAAAACGATTTTGGGCGAGTTATAATGCTTAATTAAATGTTTTTTACAGCTTTACGTTGTAGCTGTCATAGCAGGGAAGTCAGAGACAACCTAGTGTCAAGATACTCCGTTGACTGTTTTCCGCGTGTAATCGAGACATTACGCATTTTGTCTCACCAGAGTAGGGCAATAGTATAGAGTGAAAATTGAACCCAGAACTAATCGCATTTACAGTCTGATAATATCATAATAATATATAATATGTTGTTAAATAAGACACAGTAAGTAATATTAAAGTTTTAACAATATTAGAATTTGCCTTTTAACAAAAATCGAAATATCTAAATAGTACAACAATCTAGTGTACAGTATTTTCTATCGTAGTGATAAAATATGCTTTTTATTAGCTTCACGCTTTTATTCCACATAGCGGGGTAGACAGAAAGTACCTAGTGTCAAGACACTCCGTACTTTGCTTTCCACCGAATTCGAGACATTGCGTGTTGAGTGGTGGAACTCAACGTCGCACTTTGTCTTTTACAAGAGCGAGGAAATGCAAATAATTTAAATATTATTACTTCCCTGAGTGAGGATCGAACCCACAACCGATCGCGTTTACAGTCAGATACTGCCACACTGCGCTACGACCGGCCTGTTATATGTACTTTTTTTCCTATTTTTTCAGAATGGCCATTCTGAAAAATAGGAAAAAAAAACTTCCAATCTTAGAAAAAAAAACTTCCATTCTTAGACATTTAAGACGACTATCTATTCTTTACAGAATATTAGGTACATTTGAGCCATTTAGTTCTAAGCGTGTTTTACATTTTATGGTGTAAATAATAATAGACATAAAGAGTGACGTTGCATAAATGAACATCGCCCTTAGTGTATTACGGTCGAGAAAGCTTTATGCATTTAAAATATTTTACTACGGTGTTGAGTTCCGCCAATCAACATGCAATGTCTCGAATTAGGCGGAAAACGAAGTACGAACTGTCTTGCCACTAGGTACTTTCTGTCTACCCTGCTATGTGGGATAAAAGCGTGAAGCTAATAAAGTTTTTTTACTAAATATTGGTGAAAGACATAAATTGTTTCATGACAATATCATACTTTAAAACATATACATATATACATATATGAAAATAATTTATTTACACAATATATATGTATGTGTGTATATATATATATATATATATATATATATATATATATATTGTTTACAATTTTAATGTATTTGTTTGTACTGCTTAATCTCTGGAACGGCTGGACTGATTTTAACGGTATTTTCACTAGCAGAGAATTGATATAAGGGGTAACGTAGGCTAATAATATTTTAAAACTATAAAATATAGATTCAAAGATTTAAATAATAAACGCGGACAAAGTCACAGGCGTAACTGTCTTTTTATTTAATACGAGCTGTGCCCGCGTCACCGTTCCCGCGGATTTCAACATCTCTGGATCTTAATTTTATAACAGTAAAATAAAAATAAGTCATTGCATCAGCTACTTGCAAGTCAAAGTCCCGTCAAAATCAGTTCAGCCGTTTTAGAGATTAACCCGAACAAACAGAGGGGGGGACAGACAGCCAAAAATTGTAAAAATCATATTTTAGTATATTTACCGTATTACAAACAGACACTCCAATTTTATTTATTAGTATAGATAAAATAGTATTTGGAAAAGAAAGTATATAATGACGTCCAAAACCTTTATTAATTAAAAATTACTTACAAACAATAGATAATGTTATATCTAGTTATGAAACAGTACATTCAAATTACTTGAATTAGTAAGAAAAAACAAAAATAATTAATTTCCACAGTATGATAAAAGCTCATCTTCAGTGCAAGGCTTGTCACAGCACTCGGTGACTACCTGTCTCTTGCCGCGGCCGATACTGTGCGCTGAATGTTCCTCTATCCACGCCCATTTCGAATCCATTGGGATTATTCCAGTATGTGGTTCAGATCTTTTGATTAGATTATAATCGCAAAGGAACGCCAATGCTGATGCTAGTCCCCGCCCGCAATAAAAGTTTTGAGTTACCGCCATTTGCAATACAGTAACTGTTAAAATAAGCAGAATACAAAATGTTTGTGTCTTCATCTTGTTAACCCTTTGAATACTGCACGAATTGTGTGTTCAAGTGAGAGATTACTTCAATTTTTATAGGCAGCTATATTAATTAATATTCAAATTAATTAGTTTAGTAAATTAGATACAAAAATTCTTAATATGGTGTACGCCCACTTTCGTTTCATTCGAAAGGTTTGAAATGACGTCATGTGATCCCTATACTTATACGTACATCTTTAAAATAGCACAAATGCAAAGCAAATGAATATTAATAGACTAACATATGTATATAAGGGCTCTAGTTCAAAATATTAAGCACATTTATCCACGATCAATCGAAGAGTTAACAAGATGAAGGTACACAGTGTATTTGTTCTTCTTGCACTCTTGGGCTTGGTAACGTTCGTGATGTGTCAGGGTGTGGGACAGGTGTACTGCGGGAGACGGCTGGCCACAGCGCTGGCTGTTCTATGTGACAGTCACATGGCAAAGAGATCACAGATGTATCTCAGTACGGCGGACAGAAGCTGGACGTGGCTCACACCGCACGCGGCACGCAGTATGGGACGCAGCAAGAGGCAGGTGGTCGCCGAATGCTGTGACAAGCCTTGCACGCTAGACGAATTATTAACGTATTGTTAAATAAATTAATCGACTATCATAATTATTTGATGTCGTTTAATAATTTATTTTACCATGTGTGTGATATTTATTTTAATAATAAAGGTTCAAAGTAAAAAAACACTGTTTATTTTTATAAACAATAAATTTATAACTATATATTTTCTAATTTTCAAAATATAATAGATAAGTAAATTAAAGTTTTCATATGAGCAATAAGTATCTATAATTAAGGCAAATTATAAATTAAATAACTAGAAATTTAATCAAAAGTAATAAAAAATTTAACATATCTTTAGTTGTTAAAAAAAAGGTTATATTGATTATTATTACTGAAAAAGTAATATGAATATATGAAGTATGAACAATAGAAAGGTTAATCAGTAACTATACTAACTGCAGATAAAATTAATCGACCTACATATATTTTTTACTTTGATTTATTTAAGAAATGTAAAATATTTTATTTAAATATTCAATACACAATATATTAAAACTAAATAATGACAAATAGGCGAGCTGTACTAAATTAAAATTAACATTTGTTATAATAGCAAAAATGTCTAAGGAAAATTGATTGGTGCGTTCAAATTTTTTTTAATTTTTTAAACATGTTTTTCATATTCAAAGTGTATGACAAAAAAACAACCTTATTTCTTCAGCTTTTGTGGATTTTACAACAGGAAGATAAGTTAAGTTTAAAGCAAATAGCACTCGCTATAATAATGCATATCCTCTAATTAATTAAATTCAAAGGCAAAGTGCGGCGCTCAGTTCCGCCATTCAATACGCAATGTCTCGAATTCGGTGGAAAGCGACCAAGAGTGTCTTGATACGAGGTGCTTTAAGCCGTACAATGTGATTAATTTCATAGTTAATTGAATTTTCATGTTTCGTCCCATAAGGTACCTACAATAAATATATACAAAATAATCATATGAATTTGACTATCTATTCATAACTTATTCTGATAGGTTTTTATTATTACGTTAAAAAAAATTACTGTACAATTTTTTCCAAAATTAAATTCAAATTGTAAAAATACATACATTTTAAATATACGAATTAAAATTAGAGGCCTTCGTAAAGACTAAGCGTGCCATTGTAATAGAGATAATAGGTGATTCGATCCTTTTATCCCGTATAGCCAGGTAGTCAGAGACAATATAGTGTCGAGACACTCCGTTGTCTGCTTTCCCTAAATCGAGACATTGCTTTTTATCAGGGCGGTTAAATGGAAAAAGTTAGTTATTATTAATTTAAGTTAATAGTAATTTTAAATTTAATTTAAGATAAATTCAACATTCATGAGGCCATCGTGGCGCATTGGGACAGGATCTGACTGCAAGCGTGATTAGTTCTGGGTTCGATTAGATATATAAATTTATTTATTTTCTGCGATCTAGTAAGACATGGCGCGGCGTTGTGTCGGTACTCAACACGCGATGGTCTCGGAGTGTCTTAGCACTAGGTTGTATCTGACTATCCTGTTACGGGATAAAAAAAATACAATATACTAATAAAATATAAATGTGTATATTTTTAGTTTTGTCCAGCAAGATAGATCTATACACATACATAGATCTATAACGGCACAGTGACCTTTAGCCGCATCACACCTCATTCTATCTAAAATATTCATCACACGGCTCTGTGGGGACCGTATGAAATTGTACGTTTATTACACGTTATACGCCACTCCGATTCTAGTTTAGGCGGAAATATTGAAAGAATTTTCCGTACGGTTTTGTGTTAATATATTTAATGAAAAAAGAAATAATAAAAAAAATTAAAAACTATTTCTTTTGAGATGGAATTTTGTATGGACGGAAATTGCGAAGCATAAAAAAGTAGTTTCACGCTTTATCGCGGATAGCAGGATAGTTAGAGGCAACCTGGTATCAAGATATTCTGCTTCATTGTCTGCTTTCCACGCGAGATCAACAAAGGCATTGTGCGAATGGCGGAACTTAACGCCGCGTTTTACCTTATGAGAGCGTGAAAATTATAATTATTCAAGTTTAATTATTCTTGCATATAGGATCGAACAAACAACCATCATGTACATCGTTACCCACGGCTGTTATATTCAACGCCACATTTTATTTCAACGGAAGAAAGAAATGAAAATTATCAAATATATGTAATCATTCCCCTGATAGCGAATTGAACCTACAATAAGTTATGTTTGCAGTCAGACGCTGTCCCTTTGTGCTACGATAGTCCTTTAATATTTATTTAAGCGTTATTATAATGTTTATACCTAATATTTTATTACAATACGCTGGGAGTAAATATTAACATTTTACGAGGTTAATATATTTTTTGATATACATAAATAATAAAAGGTAATAGCTGAATATATTGAAGTATCCTTAAACATTCTCCTAACCAAAGAACTGAAAATAATGTTTAAAACAGGCATGTAGTGTTTTATTACAATAATCAAGCATATACATATATTTACGCACATATAGGTTATATTTATATTTATAAAAAGATACGATTATAGAATAGAAAGATAAGATTATAGAAATGGCTTGATAGATTCGGCTAAGTTTGATTTTGAAACGTTTGTTAAAATTAAAGAAAGATTTAAAAGGCGAGAAACTATTGGCTCTTTATGCCATGTATTCTATTAGTGTGCTTTGTGTGTTCTACATACAACGTGACATTGGCCAAGCAATCTGTGCTCTACTTGGCATGCTAATTAAGAGAAAAAAAATATAGTTTACTAATTTTTAAAGTGTTATTCCACACTTAGGATTACATAAGAAAAATATTATTAGAAAATAATCGTTTGGCAAGAGAGTAGAATGCATGGCTTAGCGGTCATAGCTTTCGTACGGTTCCCAAGGTGTTCGTATCCTGCTCTGTTAAAAATTTTAAAACGTCTTTAAAAAAATGTTTTCAAATCCTTTGTGTAGAATAACACTTTGAAAATATTACAATAAATAGCATTTTCTCTTGCCAAACGATCAATTTTTAATATCTTTGGGTAACAGAAATTAATCTCTACAGAGATGCAACTAACGTTAATAAGTTGTAACAAAACGTATAAGAATTTCGACGCAGCCGGTTGAAGAACGCAGGACTTAGTGGTCAGAACGCTTGGATGGTTTCCAAAGAGGCGCGAGTTCGAATCCTGCAGTGTTCAAAATTTTTGTACGATTTTAAAAAAATAGCATTTTAGAATATATAGTTTCTATAGATATTGAAATGAAAAAATTAAAAATCAACATTTTAAGTATGTAAATCGTTTTATACGGGTTGTACGTGCAATTGTATAATTGCACGTACAACCCGTCAAACACGGTATATTTGTTAATTTCTTTCTTAATATTTAAGAAAGAAACACAATTAAGTCTATTAAATATAAAAAGTCTTATAATCTGTCATCTCTCTGATGACCTTTAGTACTTTAATACTTCTAATTTACTTCACTACCAAGATATATATTTTTAACTTGATACATTTATATTTTTAAGAAAATTTCTTAACTATTACTACAAACCACCATTAGCGATTGAGCATGTTTTTGGTAATTTTTTGTATTTTTTTTTTATTTTATTTAATATTGAGGCGAAACGAAAGAATCGGGACAACTAGTCTTATATAAAAATTATATAAAAATTAAACACTGAAATTTAAAACATTTCTTAACAAAATTTTTGATAACCTATTTAGAAAGTAAAATATTTATAATTATTTAAAGAACAATGATAGACACGATATAAATACAAGAAGCATAAATAAGCTGATTACTCCTAGTCTTCGCCTTCAGTAGGTAAATAAGTCGTTTATATCAATAAATTATGATGTATAATAAAATTCCGCAAATACCGACTGACCACTTAAATAATTTAAACTTATATAAAATAAAAAAAATATTAGGCAAGTATATTATTCTAGCAAAGAATACTATATTGATGCAATGCGTGGAGTTGAGTGCTGTTGATGCCCATTCAGGTTAATATCAGTTAGTTAGTTAGTTAGTTAAAACTTTATTGCACATTGATAAAATAGTACATAGGTTAAAAAAAAGAACAATAAAATGCACAAAGGCGGCCTTATCACTGAGACTGATCTCTTCCAGGCAACCAAAGTATCAGTTATAAACTTATTGTAAAATTACATATAAAAAGAGCAACTGTTGAGTGTCTCGCCAGATCTTCTCAGCAGAACTGCTTTCCTGAGTTGGTGGTAGCTTCTAGTAGGACTGACAATACTGAAACTTATGTTAACCTTCAATTCGAAAGTGCTTGTAATAAATATCCTATTTAAATAAAGAGTATTTTAATTTAGACATTCATAGACAAATATAGACGTATGTTACAAAAACAATTTCCATAGTTGACTTCTACAAATGTATATAAAACTAAAACACGCCAGGTAATCCATTATTACGTCATTCCATATAAATTTTCAATTTCAATAAATTTCCACCGACCTAATTCCGTAACAGGTGAGTCTTGCTGACATGACGTCAACCTTCCTACGGAGAACTCGGGTCGTATTAACTTAAAACACTAGATTTGATTGCACATTACCAACCCTTAGTATAAAAAGCTGCAAAATTCCGTTCTATGCACATTACCAGTCCGAACTTTGTTAAGAGAAGATCGTTAAAATGAAAAATTGTATCGCATTATTGGCATTTTTTGGTACTATTGTGTTAGTGGCGTCTCAAAATGGAGGGCAGGTGTATTGTGGGAGAAGTCTATCCGTTGCTTTAGATTGGTTTTGCAATGGCAGTTTGTTTAAGCGTTCAGTACGTAACAACGCTGATACCGAAGTCCCTAGCTGGTTATGGATCACGTCGAACAAAGCCCACAGTCTGAATAGGCTCAAAAGAAATGGCATCGTGGCCGAATGCTGTGAAAAACCCTGCACCATTAACGAGCTGGTGAACTATTGTGGACCTAAACCATAAATTGGAATATAAAATGCAATCGCCATATAAATATATGATTTTTACATTATGTATAATAAAATAGTCAAATAAAGTGTATCGTCTTTTGAAGTTTTTTTATTTTGAGCGTGCAATACAAATATCGTTTGTGACGTTTGTGTGAGTAAATTACTTCTATGACAGTACTACAGCTTCCGACTTTAAAGTGTTCTATCTCCTATATCCGTATACCATTGTAATCAAAATGTATAGTTTAAAAAGGCCTTTTCACAAATCAATAAAGAGTCAATTACCCGACATATGTGAATTTCATAACTGGGAAATATAATTATAATATCTCAAATTCCGTGTAAAGCGAAGTACGGAGTGTCTTGACACTAGTTAGTTATAAAAACATGTATGTATGTGTATATATATATATATATATATATATATATATATATATATATATTATAATGTCCCCAATTGGGAATCGAATCGACGACAATTATGACCTCTGATTAACAAAACTAAAATAAATATTAGAAACTATTAAGTAACATACATTTCTCATCCGAGCGCTAGTTCGCTTGTTCATTCAACCTAAATACCTAGAGCAGGTTGACTGGCAGTTATTACCCGACTTGTGACATGAAAGGCGCAAAAAACTCAGACATTTACACGCCGAGCCAATATCTATTACCTAAGGACATCCATCAAACACTTACGTACTCAGTATACCTGCGACTATGTCTCTGTCAAGTTAAATATTTTTTTTAATTGCTTGCTTTTTCTACTCATCTCAAAGCATTTTTTCAAAGGATATCTGGTGCGCAGAGGGACATCGTCTGACTGTAAACGCGATCGGTTGTGGGTTCTACTCTCATTTGAGATAATGAACATATTAAGATTTTTCTTTGCCTCGCTCTGGTAAGACAAAGAGCGGCGTTGAATTCCGCCACTCAACAAGTAATGTCTCAAGTTTGGTGGAAAGTGAAGTAGGGAGTGTCTTGACACTAGGTACTTGTTGTCTACTCTGCTACGCGGGATAAAACCGTGAAAATTTTTTGATGATTTGAACATTTGAAATGTCAATATTTTTTTTATTATTATTTTCATTTATAAAATAATTTATCTATTTTAATATGAAATTATTTATAACGATTAATGTTCATTTTATTTACTATATTAATGTTAATTCTTATCTACGCTATTTTTATATAAACATAAAAAGATTTACTTTTTTGTTTAAAAGTGTAAAATACTTCATTAATTATATAGTTTCGAATAGTCATCCTATACAAGGTTGTATAACTACATCACTATAGTTGACAGGTAGACAGACAGATTCAATTGTACATATATGAATGTACATTAACTATTTATGGCTACGTCTATATGAGGACTTATTTAACGTTCGTAATGACTAAAGCCGAGTATTTTATTGAATGATATCCGAATGACACTTTTGACATATATACATACATACATACATACATACATATGTATGTATGTGTATGTGTGTGTGAAATTGTCATGTTAGTTAGATATAACCTAGTGTCAAGACATTTTCTTTTTCATTCTATTTTCTGTTTACCGTCCAAATTCAATATGATGCGCATAGAGTAGCGGAACTCAACGCCGCGTTTTATTTCACCAGAACGGAGATATGAAAATAATTTAAATATTTTAATGTTCCGAATTGGGAATCGGATCAACAACAAGTTATATTTACAGACACTATGGTTATTAAATAGGGCTTTGTCAATATTTCGTAGGAAGGAAATTATGTAAAATTATTCCGTTATACACTAACTAAATACTTAATTATTATTTACTATCTGACTATCGATTATCTTATTAAAATCAAAAGTCATACAAAATGTTTCTATAGAAACATTTCTATGTACTATAACTCATTAACTATTGTGTAAAATAATACGATCTTAATTCGCTGATAATATTAGTTAAATTAATATTTGTCGGGAAAATTCAAAGCAGCTTCGAGGTCCAGACGGCTCCATTATAAATTAAGTAGGTCAAAACACAAGCTTATATCGCTTATAACCTTATTCATTACAAAGGTATATAGTAAATAGACATTTCGAACAATACTCGCTGGGTACGAACACAAACAGGGAGCTAATTTCAAAGCGAAGACTCAAACTTGGACTATATTAGAACGTCTAAAGTTTACAGTTTAATTAAAATTTATGATATTAAAAATCATTTGTTAGTTTCATTATTTTAAAGTGTAATTTGAACAACATTTTATCCAATCTGCACCTCTTGGAGACCGTCCAAGTACTCTGACCACTAAGCAGTACGCTAAGAACGAACGTATTTAGCTGGGTGCGATAGCAGGTTTTTTTAAATAATACATTCGCTAAAAAATATTTTAAGCTTTTGTTAGTTAAGTAAAAACATTACAAAATAAATTAAATTCATTTTTTTAAATCTCTTAATTAAAAAAAATGTTTAAATTTAATTTGTTTTCGTTAACATTAGTTATTTTGTGTGGTACAAAGAAGAAACAGGTCATACATAGTCATACATAGGTCATACATTTTAGTCATACATATAAGGTACATTATTATGATCCAAAATTATAATTCATTTTCATATCGAACCAGCTTCCCTTCTAATAAAATCTTAAACTAATTCATAGAAGACTATACCTTTAGACCGTTCAATTAAAGGCTAAAAGCGTTGGAAGGTAACACCAAATGTCTTGTGAATTTAAAAACTACTACCTATATAATATATTCAGCACAATGAAACACTAAGAAACTATAAAACCTCCAAGTCGAATTAAAACATAAGTTAATTTTATCTTTAGCATCTGATAAAGAGGTAAAAAAACCGTTTGAACAGCTCAACTGTCGAATGCATTTTATTGGTCACCATATTTGTAAACTTAACTAAACAGTCCATAAAATTGGCCGTAAATGTTTAACGCTTAAATCGATCGGCTTAATTATTGGTAGTAAAGGACCTTTTACATTCGCGCGTAAATCTGTCCGAAGGCAACTTTATTTACAAGGAAAATGTGACAATGTTTAAAATATATATATTTTTTTTTATTTCTTCTTTATTATTTTGCTTTTATACGAGAATAAATACGTTTATCAAAATTGTTATCTTTCGGAGATTTTGTTTACGCAAATACGCAAAATATGTATTTATTATTATTTATATTTGTAGTTTTACCCTTGTCTTTCTACATATCACAATAGACAGGAAATACCTGGTGTAAAGACCAAACTGGTACTTCACTTAACGCCAAATTAGAGATATTTGAGTAGCGGAACACAACACCGCGCTTTATCTTACTTGAGCGAGAAAATGAAAATAATTTAAATATAACACAATCCATCGGGTTTACAGTCTGACACTATCTATACCACTTCGCCGACCTAAAATTTTTTTGTACATTTCAGCTTTATCTATTCTGTTGAGATTTTATTTTAAAAAATATTTCACGAGTACCTTGTAATATAACTGAATAAATATTTGTAAATTATAGCCAATCATCATTTAAAGTATTATAAATACAAATCATATTTATTGGAAAATTATTTTTCAATATATTTAGTTATATAGGAAAACAAAACAGGGACAGAATCCTTCTGCCATAGGCAGTCTTTGTTCACCGCCCGTGTAATATTACTTAAATTTTCCTCTCAAACACACCTTTAGGTAAAAATTTGAACTCAACAAAATAATACGAAATAAGTTATGAAACTTTGCTATGTTATTAATTGAGCTTTGAGACTTCATGGATTTCTTTAAATTATATAAATTATAAATAGTTGGAGCCCGCAACTTCGTTCATATTTAAGTGAGTAATAATTATTGTAAATGAAACTATTATAAACGGATTAATCGGGTATATTTTGGTATTCGAAAATACATTTTTGGAAAGTTGACGTTTCGAACACTTTTCAGTAGATTTACGTTTTCGTAGGTAGATTCAGTCATTCAGTCTATGAGTCATCACATACCTGTGAAGAAGGACTAAAATAGACTGGATCTGTAATAGTCCTTCGTCATCTATGTTCTGAATCTACCTATGTTCCGTGGACATAGGTAGACCAGGCCTATCGGCTTAGTCTACCTAAGAGTAAAAGAAAAAGTGTCCAGTTTGCAAAAATGTATTTTCGAATAGCAAAATATACGTAATTAATTCGTTTAAAGTGTGTAAAACTCGTGAATATCTAAGGTCTTATTGAGTAATAACTCTGTTTTGGCCCGTTACGCTTAGCTTCGACCGTTATCAGGTTCCTACGACCAGGGTACTGATATTGTGCTTTCTCGTCAGTCACCCATTATTGATATATTAATGCAAGTTATTTTATATCACATTCTACTCGAAATATTCGGATTCACGCCCTAAATACTTGTGTATTTAATTAAACACTTTCATCTAACATCTACTTTAGACTTAAAAAATACGAAAGAAAAAATTCCGAACAAGTCAATAGATAATAGCAAAGCCATGCTAAGCCGCTAACCCATGTTAAGGTCAGAGCGCTTGGACGGTATCCAAGAGACGCGGGTTCGAATCCCGCTGCGTTCAAATTTTTATACGTTTTTTCAACAATGTTTTCTAATCCTAAGTGTGGAATAACTTTAAAAACAGCAAATAATATAGTACTTATTAAACTTATTTAAGAATATATTTTTAATTGTCGAGCAATACTTCAATGAAAAATATAGTTATCAAATCAAAAGTCAAACCGTCTTTATAAATAAACACATACTCCTTTTTTCTAAATTATTACGCTATTATATAAAAGCATTCAGCTAAAAGATTTTATATTTTTATATTCCATAAAAGGATTTCAAACGTAATGGTTACATAAATTAAAAGCGCCTTGAATACATACTCCCAGTGGCCTTCACCAGCGATCTGTTCGAGAACATTTCTAAATGGATTATTTTATAATATTCTCGCTCCTACGAGACCCGTTAGAGCTAAATAATTTAGGTTCAACTCGATAACCAGGCTGTTGCAAATTTAATCATCAAGGGATTGAATACAATGGAATTTTAAAAAGCATTAAGCGTTTTTCACATTAGTAGACTGAAAACATTTGCATTTCCACGTGAAACCACAAATAATAAACTCGGTTATTTTTAACTTGAAAAATGTACTGTATTATGCGAGAAATAAGAAACGAGAAAAAAGCCTCGTGCCAAAAATAAACAACTGTCCACTTTTCGACATACATCGAAAAAGAATTTGTAGGATTGAAATCAAAATCATTAGGGACCATCGTAACATAGTGGGACAGAATATGTTATGATGGTCGATAAACGAAATGGTCGAGGATTTGATTCCCATTCGGGGGTATATTATTTATAAATTGTTTAAATTGCTTTGCTCCATTATCACACTTGCATAATAAAATGTGCACATTAATCTCTAGCAAATCACTCAATTAATGCAAAAAATAATTAAATTCCTCCACCCTGATGTCCCAGAGCATCTGCATCTCCAAATCCAGCCCTGTTCAAATGTATGTAAATTTTATAGTAAGAAAAAACACATTAACTTTATATATAGTATATTTAAAAAGTCAGTTTATACAACTGAAAATGTATTATCGTAGTCTTCAATGGCCGCCTAATTAGGCTCTGGACGGTAAATTCCTTATAAAATAACCTGCGGCTGCGTTCTTATTAAATTTTGTGTTTTTAATTCCATAATAAGCCCGACTTGTTGGATCTTAGATTAATTATAACAGTTTCTGTGTTCCGCTTTGTTTATTCTTTGGCAATTTTAAATTATGGTTATAAAATTGATTGGATTGATGGATTAAGGCCGGTCTATGCGCAGTGGGACGCCGTCTGACTCTAACGCGATCGATTGTTGGTTGGATCCACACTCAGAGGAGTGATTTTATTTAAATTATTTTCACTTCCTCGCTTTGGCAAGACAAAGTGCGGCGTTGAGTTCCACCACTTCACATGCAATGTTTCGAATTCGGTGGAAAGCGAAGTACGGAGTGTCTTGACACTAGGTACTTTCTGTATACCCTGCTCCGCGGGTTGACTGGATTAGTAAAGTGGAGAACAATGTTAGTTGTTTCTTTTGTATATCAGCATAATTCGTTTATAAATAGGTAATATTAGACATAAAATAGTCTTTCTAATTGTGAATAATTAATAGTTATATTTTAAAGTGAGCCATTTGATTACTATTAATATTAAGAGAAAATACACCCTCTTCTTGAGTCATTATTCCTTTCTTTTGTTACGTTTTAGTTCTTGACGTTTAAATAGGCGCTTGTGTTCGCGCTTTTACTAAACGTGATGTTCCTATCGTTTTTTTTTTATATATTTCAATTGTGTATTCTATCAAAAGTTAGTAAGAACTGATATAAATACAGTGCCAAATTTATTTACAAAATAAAATAAAAAGAACATTTATAATATTATTCTCCTGTTATCCTAGCAAAAGAACAGATTAAAAAGAAATTTGAAGCTAAAAATATTTTATAATGGCATATGAAAATATGTTATACTACACAAAAAATGTCATCCAACGACTGACAAAAAGTTCTTGCATTTTTTTCAAAGACCCGCCTTACTTACGCATTCTTTTAGTATTTAGTTTAATCAAATATATGGTCAATGTATTTAATGCATTTAACATGCATTATTTCATCTATGGCGAGTTTCATACTCTTCCGTCAGTATATTTTTCGTCACGATCAACGATGACGATAAACACGATCGGTTGTAGGTTCGATTCCCACTCGTGGGGAGTGATTATGTTTAAATAAGAAGATCTCTGGTAAGATAAAGTGCGGCGTTGACGTCCACCACTCAACACGCAATGTCTCGAATGCGATGGAAAGTACGGAGTGTTTTGACAAGAGGTACTTTCTGTTTATTCTGCTATGCGGGTAGCTAGTAAAAGCGTAAAGTTAAAAAAATATCAATGGCTAGTAAAAGACAATACCATCTAACTGTCATAAATATAAATATAAATGTATATATATGTAAAGATCCACACTCAATCTCTGTTATATTAACACAAATGACGCCCCTAATGACTCAACTGTATCTATAGAAAGGGCATAATGCTGTGCACGCGAAAATATCACCTAAAGATGTGTATTAATTAGAACTGCGGCTCTTTGGGTCCGTTCATTATGGCCTACTTTTAGCTGTGCAAGATTTACATTGGTCCAAGTTATGAAATAACGTACAAATTATATTTTCAAATTCAATATATCATATTACAAATTTGAAATTAAACTATTTTAATGGGATTTACCGCGTATATTTTGGTATTTTTGCATTCACAATGTTTCGCTTCACCTGTGACCACGGATTACTAAAATATAAGCGATTAATCCGTTTAAAATACGTTCATTAAAAATTTATAAAAAATGCGAAAATCAAAGATCTTATTATACTAAAACTATTTTATTATTATATTTTTAATTTAATAACAAAATAATTAATAGCAGTATGGAAATTGATACTGAATTTCTAAAACTGTGTAATTTATTTATTTTAGACATTCCCTTATTTTTTTTGTAAGTATGTTAACTATGTACATATACGTTATTTTATACATTACTGTTTCCTTAAAAACACGTGCTCATAATATTAGTACCTTGATAGATTATAAAACCAAAATTGTCTTCCAGTTTAAAGAAACTAAGCTTATCTGCACAAATTGTTAACTTTTAAGAGATGGCTTGGCTTTGGCTTGAGATATATTTTTTTTAACCTCTCGCGTCTATCCCACAAAGCGGGGTTACCTACCAAAGTACCTAGTGTCAACACACTCCGTACTTCGCCTTCCACCAAATCCTAGACATTGTGTTGAGTTGTGGAACTCAACGCCGTTCTTTGTCTTTACCAGAGCGAGGAAGTGAAAATATTTTAAATATAATCCACCCCCCGAGTGGGGATCGAACCAACAACCGATCGCGCTTACAGTCAGACACTGTCACAATACGCCACGGTCGACCTCGCCACCACGATATGTCTCAAGCTATAAAATAAAATGTAGTTAACGAGACTAGCATTTAACTAAACAATCTGAACATCGAACTCAGGGGTCTAACTTATACCATATTCCGCTTTTAACTTGCACCAACTCCGGCCTGATTACAGCTCCAACAAAGTCGCCGACGTCAGGGATTTCAACTTACCTGAAAAGACAAGAATATCATAATTAAATAATGATAAAACTCATAATCGCTTTACAGGAAAATGAGATTTCAAATTATAGAATTTAATTGCATTTCTGAAAGGTGTTTATTCCAGTAATTGATCCCATATTTAACATTAAATTGTCATGATAATTTTATTTTAAAGAAGGCATAAATGCATTTAAAATGAAAAGTGTTTTTATTTTACTTAATAGCAGTATTTTACGTCACGAGCTCTTGTGGTCACGTAATTTTCATAATATTACTAATCAGTAAATTGTAAAGAACAAGAAAACTATGACAGGCATGATTGACAAATCTTTCACATCATTCACTTTCATCTAATAGGGAGTTATAAACTACATTACGTTTTTAACATATAATAAATTAAATAAAACTTATAATAAAAAAATATGATAAATAAAACTAACAATAAAAAAATATAATGAGGCCGGTCGTGGCGCAGTGTGATAGCGTTGTCTGTAAACGCGAACGGTTGTGGGTTCGATCCCCACTCGGGGGAGTAATTATATTTAAATTATTTTCACTTCCTCGCTCTGGTGAAGACAAAGAGCGGCGTTGAGTTCCACCACCCAACACGCAATGTCTCGAATTTGGTGGAGAGCGAAGTACGGAGTGTCTTGACACTAGGTACTTTCTGCCTACCTTGCTATGCGGGACAAAAACGTGAAGCAAAAAAAAATGTAACATTTAATGCTATTTTCAGAAAATCCTCTCATATAATCCTCTCATAGTTGTCTTATCAGTTATCACACAATGTCCTGCATGACAAGGACAGATCAAAGCAAAGCTTATTCCAAAGGATAGTAATTTGAATACGTTAATATGTGAATAGTTTGAACGTTATTCATCCACCCGTTCATTAAAGCGGCCATTCGACTGCAGCGATGTGTGAATTTATGCCAGGAATAGTAAATTGTGTTAGATGAATACGACATTGTATTAAAAGTCACGAATGAGTTTTTCATGGCTATTATATATTTATATAATTATATATTTGCAACTTCATCCATTTTCCCTTTATACTTAACAGGGTAGTCGGAGAGATTTTAATATCGGGACTCTCTGTTGTTTCATTTCAGTCCCCAATCGAGTCATAACGTGTCGATTGGTGGAACTCAATGCTGCCCCTTGTCTTATTAGTGAGATAGTATTTAATTTAATCTGCTCTAGACTGGGTAAGTGAAATGAAAATAAATTCTTTTTTTCATCCCTATTAGACTGTGGGTCGGACCCTTATTGCGCAACGATAGCCTCATAAGGCTAATTTAAGTAAAGACAAATTGTATTTATTAGATTTAATGAAAGTTTATATGTTTAAGGTTATTATTAATCAGTATTAAATATAAAGATGCAATATTTCATATAGAAGGGGAAGAACGAAATATCTTTACACTATTCACATATGAAGCACATTTTATATGAGTACGAGCTGTACTCGCGACTTTGTTCGCGTGGAATTGGAAATCTATAGATCCTTTTTCTACAATACTTATTTAAAAATAGCCTCAGGTACATTTTATTACATCAGTAATCTATCAATAAAATTCTCGTCAAAATAGTTCCAGGCGTTCCAGAGATTAGCCAGAACAAACAGGCAGACAGACGGATAAAACTTGTAAAAAATGTTATTTTATTATATGTACAGTACATATGTACAGTACATATATACATACATACCTACGGCGGCGGCGGCGGTTATCCTAATATTACAAATAGATATTCCAATTTTCTTCTTTATATATATATATATATATATATATATATATATATATATATATATATATATACATATATATATACATATATATATATATATATATATATATACACATATATATATATATATATATATATATATATATATATATATATATATATATATATATATATATATATATATATATCGTGTATTTCGATTCATTTACTGTAAAATGAACAGCAAAAATACCAGTATTGTGTTCTCCTACTTTAGTGCAATAATGAATAACAAACGTTATTTCGGTACCACATTTGAAGAATTTCTTTTAGTTAATGAAAATTCAATATATATATATATTTTATATGTAAATTTCTAAATACCGAAAAGCGAGTCTGTAGTAGAGAAGACCAGAAGTAAGTATCATCGCCGCGTTTTTGTCTTACCAGAGCAAGAAAATTAAAATAACTTAAATATGATCATTCACCTAAATTGGAATCGAACCCGCAACCGTTTGCGTTTACATTCAGACGCTGTCCAACTTCGTCACGACCGGCCCGTAGAATTTTCTAGATCAAACGACACTAACTCAAAGTATAAATGTCAGAAACGACACTAATTTCTCGGGGCTTTCGCTTAAACGAAAATAACTTTTAAGTTAAAATCATTGAAACCGTAATATGGTGGTACAATGAAACGAGAAGGCCTTTCGCAAGGGTAATAAGGAAACATCCGGCCCAGCGATTTAATATCGGTGCGCTAGTGTACCGGAAGCCTCGAGTACAATCGAGGTTGGAATGTAAGCATTTTAAAACGGAGATTTTCCTCCAAACTTAGTTACGAGTTTACCAAAGCACGATAATTTTAGTCTAGCATTTTGTGTAGTATAAATTTCTAAGAGAAAATTAATAAATATGGCCTTTTAAATTGGCGTGTTAATAAAATAAAATATAACTTTACTATTTTACTATTTTGTAAGGTATTATTCCACGCTTAGAATTAGAAAATATTCATAAAAAAATATATAAAAATTTGAACGCAGCGGGATTCTAACCCCCGCTTCTTCTAAATCATTCAAGCGCTCTGACCGCTAAGAACAGCTTCCAAGAGGTGCAGGTTTTAATCCCGCTTAGTTAAAATTTATATATGTTTCTTTTAAAATTGTTTTAAACAAATTTACATACCAACATATGCTGGTAGCAGAGTAGATTCTCTCTGTCTAATATACTTGCTATACTGTTAAGATACTAGATAATTTGCGGAAATCAACGCCGCGCTTTTTTTTACCGAAGCAAAGAAATATAACCATATATAACCATTCCACCAATCGGCGAACCCACAAACAATCGCTTACAGTCAAACTGCACCCACTGTATTGCACTATGAAAAACATATACTTTATTGCTAATATGGTCACTTTAAACTAAAAAATTTATATAAAAATATCTACAGACCACATATGCGTTGATTCGACAAACAAATATATTTATTAGGCTGCATACAATATTACTAACTAGATCATATTTAATAACACACTGCGTAATAAGGTTTACGTATACAGAAATGCTTTGATAATACAAAATGAGATACAGAAATGCTTTGGTAATAACAGGATGTTAAATGGGAAAACGGATGGAAATGCAAGCTTTAATTAAATGACGAAAGCGTATTTCAGCTTTGGCAACAGAGAAATCAATTAGCGACTGTAAAGCTATAACTGTACAAGTTTGTATAAGTATATTACGAGCAACATTCGTGAGAACGAAACGTGTCTGCAAGTGGCACGCGATGGCTGTGAATTCATTTACACCGAGGGAATGTCTATATATGATATATTGGCATTTTCTTGGCCTAATTATTGCGGTATCGGGTTATGTTATCTAACACGCGATATTTCTAACAAGTTAGCAAGTGAGGAGTGAAGTAATATATCACTAAGTTTCACATCTTATATTAGTAACTAACTTTTACGTTCAAGTTGGCTCAAAACACAGACCAAACGTTGATATCTTTAATTATTAATTTTTAAATATGTTTTTAATTAGAAAGAATTTCAATTTTTTATATTTTTTTAATAATTTTAAATGAAACTATTTAACCGGATTAATCGCGTATATTTTGGTATTCGAAAATACACCCCTGCCTGTCTAAGTGGTCACAGGTAGACCTGTGACCACGTAGACAGGTAGGGAGTCTTTCAAATACCAAAATATACGCGATTAATCCGGTTAAATAGTTTCATTTAAAATGTATAAAAATCGCGAAAATCAAAGATCTTATTTTTTAATAATTTTTAATGCTAGGGTCCTAATTGAGGTGTAAATAGAAGATTGATCTATAAATTTTATGTATTATTGCGTTTTTACTTAATATCAAATGTCATATTTCTCCGTCCATCTACTTTGGTAATAATAGTAAAAATAAATTTCTAGTTGATTTAATAATCGTACGTTTTCCCATTTCTACACGAGTCGAAACTTACCGTTGGAGCACGGTTGAAGCGTTTTAAAAAAAAACTTAAGGTAATATTTACTATTTTTAAAGTGATATTCCACACTTAGGATTAGAACACATTTTTGAAAAAACATATAATATTTTTTTTTAGAAAATGAAATAAAAATTTAGAAAATATTTTTTTTTCAGCAATCTCTCTTTTAAAACGATTATTTCTTAATAATTTTTAAGTATAAGAAATTTGTAAAAAAATCTCTACAGAGATGTTAACAACATAAACAAGTTGTAACTACAAGAATTTCGACACAGCTGGTAGTTGAACGCATGGCTTAGCGGTCAGAGCGCTTGAACGGTATCCAAGAAGCGCGGGTTCGAATCCTGCTGCCTTCAATTTTTTATACGTTTTTTCAAAAATGTAAACTTAAGATAATTATTATTTTTGTAGAAATTATATTTAACCCGCGATGCTTGTAAATTCGATCTCAACGCTCCCGGGGAGTTAATTATTAAATTATTTTTGATATAATAAAGAGAAAGCGTTAAACCACGAAAAACGAAGTGTCACAACACATTTTTCTCTTCGCCTTTTACCATACACAACGGCATTATTAAAGGTATATAACATAATCAATAATAGATTAACCATTAACCGCTAAGTATCTGACATTCACTCAAAATTCAATCAAACAAGTTGTACGCCGGGACTCGAGATAAAATTCCTCAATCAGCAGCGGAATAGCTCTAAAGCGAGTACTGAATTAATTTCACAATTCTCAACTTATGAGCGGTATCTTCATTCCTATGGATAGCTTTTTCATCTTCTTCATTAAAATTGCTCTGCCATTGGCACATGAAACAATAATATAAGTAGTGGATTCAAATACAACAATATTAGCATTTCCATTGTTGTAACAGAACATAAACACACACAAAATTCATATTAACCATAGGTGTATATTAAATATATTGTTATAAACAGTTGAATTGTATCGTTTTTAATTTACTTTTCATTTAGTTTTTGTTACCGGTACTAAGACTAGGCTATATGATTCCGTTTTGTTGATTACTTCCTTTAGGTTATCTTTGACTACTTGGGAAAACAGAATATATGGAAAAAAATACTATATGTATATATATATTACACATAATGTCATTATATTGATATAATGACTGAAGTGAAGACTGAAAAAATCAGAAAAATGTTTGTGGTATGTTTTCTTAATTGAATTTTTTTTTAATTTTCTACAAAAAGTGTGACTTTTCTTGCATTCTTTACTTTCCATCTAAATTAGATGTTGTCTGTTGAAAGATGTTACTCAATGTGTATTGGAAAATACATTTTTGGACACTAGACGTTTCGAGTATTTTACTATAGTCCATGGTTTCACATAGACTGAGGTGGCATTCGTCTGTCAGTTGATACAAAAATTAATTATATCAATCTACCGCCATCTGTTTCTTAGTTGCATCGCGTACTGCCCTGGATTCTTGCAGAACGAGCTGACTGTATTTTGTCTCTAGTGTTATTGAAAATAGTTTCATTTAAAATGTATAAAAATTATGAAATACAAAGATCTTATGTTCGAAATACAATTAACAATGACGTTTATAATCAAACGCAAATGTCTCATTGAGTAACAACGGCCTACTATTTAAGAATATTAATTCTTTACACAAACATTAATTCTTTAACAAAACCCCTTGAGAAAAGTCAATGAATTATACTGACATGTTCGTAAAAAATTATACCTTTCAGTGTGAATTGTGGGGAGTTCGCATTGCAAAATAAAATAACATTTTATTTGTAAAAACATTGTGTATCAAATTGAATTGTCGTTTTTATTATAAAAGATCAGAGTGACAATATGTGCTTTTATACACGCGTGGAATAGGAACCATCTGGTTCAAATTGGATTCCACTCGAGTATATCATTTTCTGCTTTATATATTTTTATTGAGTTTTTTTTATTAACGTCTCCTGTTTTTCTGTTAGAGAAAGAAAGGATTTCTTTTAATTCTTTTACTAAAAAAATAGGCTGACGAAGATATATGAGAAGATTTGTCAGAAATAACATTTTAATGAAGGAGAAATATAAAAAGTTATTATTTTGTTAATATTAATATAATTAAAAATACAGTAAATTAGTCAAATAAATATTTACACACACCCTTGCATAAAGTGACATACACGTTGCTAAGGTTACATGTGTGCTACGTGTCAACAACGCCTTTAGTAGTATATACTTTTGTATGTAAAATATTGATATATTCTATCAAGCAGTTCAATATTTGGAGTACAAAAAAGATACGAATTAATTTTTATCATATTTACATTACATTCATATGTATTTGATCTATGTAAAGAAAACCTTGAATAAGATTTTAACCCATTTTAAAACGCCGGATTGTTTTGAATTTTACAAATTTATCAAGGACCGATGACAAAAAATAATTAAAAAAGAGGTGAAAATACTAAAACACTATTTAAAAAAAAATCTTTCATTTAATAAATTAAATTCCATTAAATACCATTTAATAAATATACAGATTTACTTGAAAATAATTTACACTAAGCAGTTTTACATCATTTTAGGCATAGCATACAGAGGGTACCAAGTATGAAAGTATCCCATCTCTATCTCCATAGAATGGCAGAAGAATTTTGTCTTACCACAGCTAAGAAATTAAAATAATTTAAATATGATAGAAGAGTATCAAATGGAATCTATATTCAATGCATTTACATTGAAATACTTTCCCGTTGCACCATAATGGCCTCAATCCCACTAACAAATAGGAAAGTTTGTGAGGATGATGTTACTCTTTGTCACTCTTTAACACAAAATCTAGAGAACGGATTTTTATGAAACTTTACTATACGCAAGAATACACACAGTCTGCGATTTATATATATTTTTTATAGTATAATGATGGTCGGCACTAATCTGTTTTCAATAAACACACCGAAGTAACTGCTACTCCTATGTAAATGTATAGTCTATACAAATATATGAAATTATAATGTTACTAAATGTATATATAGCTAAATGTACACATGGTACATATACTAGAATAACATATTTTTATAATTTTTCTCTATCTGTATATCTGTCAATTTGTTCTGGATAATCTCTGAAACAGCTGAATCGAATTTTATAGGATCAGTAGATAGCTGACGTTGTAAGGAGAAACTTAGGCTAAATTTATTTTATTACTTATACGATAAATATCCATAAATGTTAAATTCCAAGCGATCGAAATCGCGAACACAGCTAGTATGTTATATAAATATTGAAGTTATTATTTAAATATACGATTTATGTAAAGCTTTCTCTTTTCACTGCCATTCTGACTTAAGGTCAAGCGTCTGTCATATCAGAACCGGCCTTGGTATGGCTAGATAACATCTCACCTAGAAACCACTAAAAGATGCTCTAAAAATGCATTGTCTCCAAAATGACAAAAAAAAGATAAAAGCCATTAAAATGGTGCAAAATATAACAAAGCTGTCTCAGCCATTTTGGTAAGCTCATAATATATTAAGATGAGTTTCCAATTAATAAGAGTCTATATATCATTGTAAAGGGATATAAATATGTATTTTCATACTAGCAAATTGTTTTTTTAACTTTACGCTTTTATCCCGCACAGCAGGATCTAAGTATCTAGAGTCAAGACACTATACTGGGCTTTCCACCGAATTCGAGACATTGCGTGTTGATTGGCGCAACTTAACGCCGCGCTTTGCCTTAACAGAGCGAGGAAATGATAATAACTAAAATATAATCATTCTTCCGAGTGAGAATAGAACCCACCACCGATCGCGTTTACAGCAAACTAATGTATAGGACGTATAAAATCGGACGTATAAAACGTTATAAGAAACCTACGATCTACGTAGATCGAAAAATAACGTGAAATACGATAAGAAATAAAATCATGTTCACTCTTTTTCCTGCAGACAGACGAGGAGAGATATACATAGTGTCATAGCACTCCGTCTCAACATTCTAGTCGAATTCAAGAGATTGCAAGATGATATGGAAAATGGTGAAAACTGTGAAATATAATATAAATATCATATTAATCTAATTTCCCCGTATGGAAATCGAATCCACAACTATCAGATATCCGACGGTTTCTCAATGCAATTGCCTTGAAAAAAATATTGTACAAATGTTTACTAAAACGTAATTCAGTTATTGCTTAGTAGACATCCCGTGTGATAAGTGAGAAGTCACGTTTGACGCGCTAGGAAGCAATATATCACGCGAGCGCCAGGATCGGCACCATCGATTCATCACTTTGAAATCAATTACCCCCGCTATCTATATTGATGGTCTACCTTGAGCTATTGTCAACGAATTTATAAAATCATTTTAGAAAATATAAAAAAAAATTGAAATATAAAATGAGATTTTGAAATTAAACTATTTTAAACGGATTATTCACTTGACAAACACTTGACACTTGTAAAGTGTCCGAAACGTAGGGTTTCCAAAAATGTACTTTCGAACACCAAAATATAAGCGACTTAGACGTTTAAAAATAGTTTTATTTCAAATGTGTAAGCATCGCGAAAATCGAATGTGTTATTAACATAATGAAATATTTGGTTATACAATTCAATTTTTTCTTATAAACAGAACATTGTGAAAGTTTTAACATATTCATTATTCACTCTTAACAAGTTATATTTGTATTTCATTCAATTCTTTTAATAAGTACATAATATTGATAATAAAAAACCATCATGACACAGTGGGACAACGTGTGACAGTAAACGCCACTGGTTATGGGTGAATTCCGACTCGGAAAATAAATTATATTTAAAGTTTAAAACAATGCGCGGCGTTGAGTTCGCCTCAATAAGCAATGTCTTGATTTCAGGCCGAAGCAGTAAACGGAGTGTGACACTAGGTTGTCTGTATCTATCCTGCTAAAGACAGTCAGCGAAAGACACTGTAGGTTGTGTTAAGGATTGTCGTCTTATAAGTATATACAAAAAATAACAATGTCCATACAATAAATCTCACTAAAAGATATATTTTTCAATTGCATACAAAATCTTTCACATTACATTCAATCGCACCCTATATTAGACAGGATTGAAATTGGAAAGAAAAAAATACATATATATATATACATTGTACAAAGTGAACCCAAAGAAAATTATTTCAAATAAAGTGCCCCATTCAACAAGTTTAAAGAACGCAGCCTTCGTGTTCCCCCGTTGAACGGGGAATGAATGGCATCGGCGCTAATAGAAACAGACGCGTACCAATTTACATGTGAATACTGGTACGGAATAGAGGAAACACGCCCGATGAATACGAGTGCGACGGAACGAACGGAATGTAGTCGCATTCACGCCGAATATCCAGCACTACAGATGTTCGACGTCCGATAACGTATATCTGTATTACTATTGGATCTTGAAATTATCTAGGTATATATACATATACACTTAAGTATACTAAATATAATTATATATACATTTGGTTTTTAATATAATATTAGTTTAGTATATTATTAACTATTTTTTATTTTTTTTAGCTTCACGCTTTTATCCCGCATAGCAGGGTAGACAGAAAGTACATAGTGACAAGACACTCCGTACTTCTCTTTTCACCGAAGTCGAGACATTGCATATTGAATGGTGGAGCTCAACGCCGCACTTTGTCTTTACCAGAGCGAGGAAGTGAAAATAATTTAAATGTAATCACTCCCCCGAGTGGGGATCGAACCCACAACCGGTCGCGTTTACAATCAGACGCTGTCACACTGCGCCACGACCGGCCTCAATCATTTCCATTTCCAAACCTGATGATCATTTCCAATTCTTATATTTTTACTCAAATTTTACATATTTTTACTTAGTTTGTTTTTTAAATTTATAACAGTTTATGAAAGTGGTAAGTAGGTAAGCAAAATGTTTTTAATAATATGTCCATAGGTTTCAATATATAGGTTCACTAATAGGGATTTTTATAAAGGTTCCTAATTTTCTATGATCAATAGGTTATTGCATTAAAACATGAAATTTATATTAAAAAAAAATCAAAAATACTTCCAAGCGTAACTTACTGAGGTACTAAATTTATTTCATTGTACATTACTTATAGTATAACGTTAATAAGAAATACATTTTGATAAATATTATATTTTCATTTCCCATACAAACCGCACCGTAAGTTGATAAGCTACGTAAAATAAACAAATAAGCCATTAATGAATCATCACGTTTCGACTGAGCTTGAAAAATCTCAACAGTAAATCATTCCTTTAATAATTTTGACGTGATATTGCGAATAGGCCTCAAGCCTTTACCCATTAAAATGGATGTTTGCATCATTTTAAATATATATATATATAAAATTCACGCTTTACACCGCTTAGCCTGGTGTTCAGAGACAACCTAGTGCCAAGACTCTCCGTTGACTGCTTAAAAAAAATCTAGATATTGTGTGTTGAATGGACTGTTCTCAAACTAAAACATTAACTTTTTACTATTTTTCCATTTAGAATATGTAGTATTAAATTTGAATTTGATTTAAATTGTTAAAAAAACAAAAAATAACACACAAACTTCAATAAAGAAGCACAATTTACAAGATGGTGTAATTTTGTAAATTTAAAAAAACAGCAATCTAAATTATGTAAATCTTGTCCTCACCCTTTACAAAAAGAGAAACTAAAATAAACGTTCACAGTGGTCATAATTTAAAGTCTATTGTATCAATATTTAGCACATAGATTGAATTTTAGGTTTTAGGTAAAGAATTTTAAGTATTCATTGATATTTTATACCAAAACGACGAATAGTTTAGAACAGGAAAAAAAATTGAAATTAAACCATTTTAAACTGATTAATCGCGTATTATTATATTCGAAAATATATTTAGGAAACATGACGTTTAGAACACTTTACAGAAGTCCGTGGTCACCGTGGACTGTCAGTCAGTCTGTTCGAATACCAGAATATAATAGTGTAAAAATCGCAAAAATCTAAGATCAGAAAACTATAAAAAATGTTTGTATACAGCGGTTTAGTGGCAAAAAGATACGGCTTTTAATTTATCTTTTATTTATATTCTCTAAAAATATTTCACATAATATACGAAGTACCGCTTTTCAAGTACAAGTGACCTAGGATTATCAGATTACCAATCCTGACAAGGATATCAGATTTCGGATACATAAGGGAGTCAAATTATATAAAAATATAGGGAAATAATTAAAATTGAAACTCCTAGAACTAGAATTTTGGCTAATTTTCAGCTTGAACGCATCTATCAAGTGCGGGCAACACGTCATACCCACACGTGACGGCCATGATGTATCCGCTTCACGACAACCAGCGATTGCTTATTCGGTTAGTTTGTACTAAATCAACATTTCTATTTAGAGACAATTTTGTGTGATTTATGTTTCTATTTATGTATCAATTTATGTGATAATGGGGTTGTTAGTTTTTGTTTAGTGTTTTTTTTTTCAATATATTATTTTGTAAACAACATTGGAGCTTACAAATTATTAGACTATTTTTTGAGCCTTCTTTTTCTTTTTGGTTCCCTTCAGGTTTTTTACAAAATTCCATCTGTATGTACCAACTGGAGGTCCCGTTGACGCGTTGACAACGGGTTACCTTAGCAACGTATATGCCACTTTATATAAACGTTTATATAAAACACAATATTTTTTAAAAACTATGCATAGAAATATATTAAATTATTTATTTATTTTATTTATTTAGCTTCACGTTTTTATCCCGCATAGCAGGGTAGACAGAAAGTACCTAGTGTCAAGACACTCCGTACTTCGCTTTCCACCGAATTCGACACATTGCGTATTGAATGGTGGAACTCAACGCCGCTCTTTATCTTTACCAGAGAGTTTAAGTGAAAATAATTTAAATATTATATAATCAATCCCCCGAGTGGGGATCGAACCCACAACCGATCGCGTTTACAGTCAGACGCTGTCACACTGCGCCACGACCGGCTACCATTAGTGAGTGTTACATTTATTTTATTAATTTAATATTTAATTTCTATGCATTATTTTTAAAAAATATTACCACTTTGCCACTCCTTCTCCATATAAACTATAATTGTGCCAAATTTCATATTCCTCACTACGCGTAATTATCGTAAAAAGCGGTACAAAGATATTGATTCACGTATTAATAATTTTTAATGTAGATTTTTAAATCGATCTTAACACGGTCTTGTTGACATGAAAAATAAGCGTAGCCTTAGCGACTTATATGACACTTTTTAATTAATATATTAATGTCAAACATTTAGTATTGTGTAGATTGTATTATTTTAATGTATATCAAATCTACATATTAATGTTCATATATTTTTTAAATAATACATAAACACATATTAAATAAATGTAACACACACTACCATTTGTTCGACGTACATTTTCCAATTTATATAAAGTCATATACACGTTTCTATGGCAACGCATTGTAAATGGGTAAATAGGACAACCTAAAATATAGACTTTCTGCACTTCTTCTCAGTATAAATTATAAATTTGCCAAATTTAATAGTCCCCGCCCGCCTAATTTGCATGAAAAGAGTTTACTTATTACTTTACTACTATTTTTGAAATAATATTATTCAAACTTTAACGAAACTTTTTTAGCTTATTTTTTTTTTATTATAATTTAGGAATTGTGACAATAATACCATTTATTTGTACTTATTTGTCACGATGTGAAAATGATTGTATAAATATTTAAATTTCATATAAGATATCTCGTAAAAAATTTAGTGTTACAAATTTCTTTTATCAATAATAAGTAAGTAATCAAAAAAATTTTAATTCCGATGCCGGGAATCGAACCCGAGCCTCCCGGGTGAGAGCCAGGTGTCCTAGTTAAGTATGAACATAAAAGATAAGATTATTACTTAACTCATCTTTTATTACTAATCAGTAACGGAATACAAGAGGCGTTGTAATTTCATTCAGAACAGACGGCATACAATATTAAGTAGTCATAAAGCTTCAAAGGCAAGTAAAAGTTTAATTTTGTGAAAGCTGTTATTTGACTGAGTAAGATATCTGGTAGGAATCGTATACTCTTAGCGTTAATAACGAGGCTGCCTTATTGACGACATGCTCGCGTCGTATGTCGCCTGCGCCCTAGAATTTCAAATCTCAGAAATGACACTGTCTAATTTCATATAAGTTCATGTATGTATTTAAGTAAATCATGTATACGAATAAATTGAAATTGTAGCGTCTGTTTATTATATTAAAATAATCGCTTTTCAATTTTTGTCTGTCTGTCTGTTTGTTGCGTCTAATCTCTTGTCCGGGTTTACTGAATTTAACAGAAGTTTTATTGGCAGATAGCTGATGTAATAAAGATTAATTTAGACTAGTTTTATTTTAGAGTTATAAAATAAACATCTGAAGATGTATATTGTCATGTAAACTAAGCCGTGGGATACGGGTAGTATATAATAATCGTAAGCTAAAAACAAAATCAAATAATTTAAATCAGTTGAAAAATATCGGTTTAAAGACATTTATTTCTCAAAAGAACACAAAAGTTCACTTATAATAAGAAATTACAATTATTTTTTCTTGAGAGTACATTTAAGTCTGCCTTATGAATAATATACAGTAAAATAAAATGTTGCGGGTAGTGATATTACACAAACATGTTTAGGTAGGGGTTACATTAACTTATAAATTATTTTGCACATATTCCATTACACGTTTTTTGAATATAGGAAAACTCTTGCTATTAATGATTAAGTCTGATAGTTTATTATAAATTTGAACTCCTTCAAATAAAATGTTTTTCTTTCCATAGTTGGTTCTGGTTTTTGGAAGTTCTAGTTTATTACGTTTTCTAGTGTGGTATGTATGTGTTTTTTTATGAAAGTGTAATTGTGAATGTGTTTTATTTGTTATTATTTTTCTAATCAACATGCAGGTTTTTAAAGTGTATAATTGATTTATATTAAGAAATTTTGTTTTTTTTGTATAATTCAGCGGATGGCGTCTTATAATCATATTTATAAAGAACTTTAATAATTTTATTTTGTAAGGTTTGTAATGACTTTATGTTAGACTTCGCAGCAGTTCCCCATGTTTCAATAAGATATTCGATATGAGGTTCACTAAAGAATATATTAAAAAGAGTGTCGAACGAAAGTGAATTTAAAATGGAAGACTATGAATGAAATTCAGAAATTTGTATATAATAACATCTTTAGTTTTCGAGATTTATACACATTTTAAATAAAAAAAAATTTAAGCGGATTAATCGCGTCTATTTTGGTATTCGAAAATACATTTTTTTTGGAAACCTTCCCACGTTTCCTGACCTTAAATGCATAAAAAGTTATTTTATTATAATAATTACTTAAAAATACTTACATTTAAAAATATGTATATAATAAATCGCTAATATAGTCAAAAATGTTTTAAACTACAACCAATATCTTGACAAAATATGTTCAATACGATTTTACAATACAATATTTTCACCACTTCTACAAAGAGTATACTATCTACGTCTCTGATGATCTCTTACATTGCACATCATAAACTGAAACGAGCTCACATTCGCATACCTATGTTGAATCATTATTAATCTCATAATGGACGGGGGTGTGTTCTCACAATGATTACTATTTGAGGACGTATTATGAGGCATAATTTGCTTACAAATTGTCTTGTTAAAGCTTTCCTATAGATTAGATAGATTAGATGGATTTACTATACTCATCTGCTGGATATTATAGTAAAATTTTATTTAGATTTATTTAGCTTCACGCTTTTATCAACCATAGTAGGGTAGATAGGAAGTATTTATTATCAAGACACTCCGTACTACGCTTTCTGCTGAATTCTAGACATTGCGTGTTAAGTGCGGAACTTAACACCGCGTTTTGTTTTACCAGAGCGTAAAAATGTAAAAATATTGACAAGAATGAAGCTAAAAAAAGTGTTTATATGTGACAATTAACGATTTTTGTCCGTTTCTGTAGAAAACTACATTAAGATTTGAAAATTTTGCAATGTCACAACGTTTTTCACTTTAACACTTATAATAGTTCAATAATTTTATAATCAGCAATATATAATTGAGTCCAGTCGTGGCGCAGTGGTACAGCGCCTGACTGTAACATGATCGGTTGTGGGTTCGATCCCCACTCGGGGGGAGTGATTATATTTAAATTATTCTCACTTCCTCTCTCTGGTAAGTCTCAAATTCAGTGGAACGCGGAGTATGGAGTGTCTCAATGCTAGGTACTTTCTGTCTACCCTGCTAAAAAAACAAAAACCAATATTTTCTTTTTTTTTAGCTTCACGCTTTTATCTCGCATAGCAGGGTAGATAGAAAGCACCTAGTGTCAACACACTCATACTTCACTTTCCACCGAATTCGAGACATTCTGTGTTGAGTGGTGGACCTCAACGCCGCTCTTTGTCTTTACCAGAGCGAGGAAGTGAATATAATTTAAATATAATCACTCCCCTGAGTGGGGATCGAACCCACAACCGATCGCGTTTACATTCAGATGCTATCACACTGCGTCACGACCGGCCTCGATAGCAATAAAACGCTAAAGCGAAAAGAAAAAAATATCTATAACAAAAATATACTCGTATATATGAACATATATTATATCATTGTTATGAAAATCTATTTTTAAAAAATTATTTAACTTGAACAACTTTCTTTCTATAACTTCACGCTTTCATTTCGCAGAAAGCACCTAGTGTCAAGATAATCAGTACCTTTCAACTCTCCACCGAATCCACGACATTGTGTACCCAGCGGCGCAACTCAACGCCTCGGTTTATCTTACCGGAGCGAAGAAATTAAAATAATTTTAAATATAATTCCCCAGAGTGGGAATCAAACTCATGGCCTCAACTATTTTATAAAATAATATCCATATAATATTGTGAAGACGAGCTGACGTTATTATATTTACTTCATATAACAATACAAGCCATTCCCCACAAACCGTTTATAATTTTATAAACAAAGTTCTAAATTGACTTTAGAGTTTAATTAACAGTGCACAGAACATAAAGCAGAATTAATTAGCTATGACTGTGTTCTAAACTTAAATTAAGAGCGTTATTTATATGTATTTATGAATTAAGTTAAACTAGACTAATACGTATTAAATAAAGATTTACGAAACATTAAATACTATTCATTACTAGTCTGTTATCTTAATATACACAGCGCGGCGTTGAGTTCCACCACTCAACACCCAACACCTCAAATTCAAGGAAAGAATATAATGACACTACATTCTTTCAGATTATAATAAAAGCATAGTCTGTTTAAATTAAAATAACCTTTTTTGAATAAATGCATAAGTAGGTACAGACAGTATATAAAGCAAATAGGATATTTTTTCTTTCTATCTGTTTGTTCCTGCAAATCTCTGTAATTAACCGATTATGACTTTCAGTGGTTGTTTTAATAAGAAGTAACTTAGGTTATTATTATTTTAAAATTATAAAGTAAACATTTATATATGTTAAATTTCACGTGGTCAAAGTCGCGAGCACAGATAGTCTAATTATACAAATATAAACCTAAATTATAGCATCAATTCAGACAAGATAAAAACAATTCAAAAATATGAAAAAAATAAAAATCTTTTCAAGTGTTCATTTAAATATATCAGAGACAACTAGACGCGTATGTCGTTAGCCTCATATGTCATCTGTACGAAGCGTCTATTTATTTTTGTCCACAGTGATATATAAATTTAATATGAATATCAAAGGTTTGCATTTTACTTTTCTGGTTTTTATGTATATATTGTCTTTACAATCGTTCAAAACATACTTATATACAAAAAAAATAACAGGCAATCGTGGCGCAGTGGGTCAGCGTTTCACTGCAAACACGGTTAGTGGCGGATTTAAATCCCATTTGTGGGAGTAATAACATTTAAATTCATTTACATCTTTGGTAAAATTATATATGAAGTTTACATTCGACACTCTGTATCAGTACGTCTGCTATTTAAGAATTTGCTTTGTTAAAAAAATGTACAATAACTAATAAAAAAAATTGTCTTGAAAGGAAACCCTGAACTACCGCATATAATCAGGTACATGAGAACTGAACCCAATTGTTGATAAAATTGTAAGCAGAAGCCAGATTCAAATAAATCTCTTACATTTGTTAAAATTTCACTGTGTATCTATATACGAAGTACAATATATGACAGGAACCTCGAGCTATACTACGTGGATTATAGTACTTTATATTTACCTGCTTTGATGCAAGGTGCATTGCAGGGCAGAAAACAACTTTGAATTGAAAAGCAATATACTCGTATGGTTTGCTAGGTTTTATATATATAGCTGCTTACATATGTATTTTGAGCTCTACGCTTTTATCTCGCATAGCAGGGTAGATAGGAAGTACCTAGGGTCAAGACACTCCGTATTCTGCATTCATGCAATATTTTAATATTTAAAACACCACAAAAATCGTTCAAATTAGGTGTTTTTTATTATTTTTTTCCACTGAATTTTATAACTTTTTATCCGATAAGTGTCAACTAATACTGATATTCATACAAAACCTACACTCTTACCCACAATCTAAATCTATAAATCTAAACCAACAATCTTATAACTAAGATAATTTATACATGCCATTATAATTTTTGTTTTTGCCAAGAAACAAATGTAAATAAAAAAAACAAATATTTTCCCATGGCGGAATTGAACCGACTACCATTACGTATAATGAATCAATATCAACATAAAACTCATAAAAACGGAAAAGCTTTGCCTTCACGGGCGTAACTCTAAAACCCAATTAATAACTTTGTGTGTTTGAAAATCAACCAACAAAAAGCTTACAAAAGCTTGCAAATTAAACCCGCCTAACCAAACAAGTTTAAATGAATATTTTGCTCTTTACCGTTGCAATTTTGGTATGTAAATGACGTTTTTATTATTTTTTAAGTAACTGAACAGTTAGATAGCGTTTTCACGATGTTAGTGGGATAATATTATTATAAAATTTTACTAAGGATTTCAATTATTCTGCTATAATAGTGAGTTCAAATCATACTTATAAGTTTTGACCAGGACGTATGGACAAGTATTTGAAATTAACATAAATTTGTAACACGCAATGACACGATTTTGGATGGAAAGTATTCAACGGAGTGTCTTGACACTAGATAGTCCTGACTATCGAGCGAGCGGGATATTTCTTAAAAACATACTGTTTAAAATAATAAAAAAACAACATAGCGCTGTACAAAGAAAGACCTATCATTTTTTTTAATAATTGTCATAAAACCTGTGTTTATTGATAAAATATCAATTTATTATTATTATTCCAAATTTTTTAAAACTTAATTAAAACTTTTTGTTCCTTTCCTTCTTAATGGATAAACTAACATTGTATTAAATTAAATAACCAATTTAAACATATTGCGTAGCAATAAAATATGAAAGTCCCTACTATTTACTCGCTTATAAATTCAACCGAGCGTATTTTATAAAAGCTAATTTACAAAAACCACCATTCCTTTGGGACACATGAAATATATTCCATTAATTTAGCAAAGGTAACTTTCCAGCAAATATACATTTATTTTAAATAAAACAAATTTATTCACATAATATAATATCTTATAATAAAAGCGTTCACTGTACGTGGAAAAGATAAAGCGCGACGTTGTGTACCGACACACACAATACGCAGCATGCTTGAATCTGGCGGAAAGCGGACCACGAAATGTCTTGACACTAAGAAGTTTTGTCTATATTTACTATTTTTAAAGTGTTATTCCACACTTAGGATTAGAAAACATCCAAGTAGCGCCTCTTGGATACCGTCCAAGTACGGTATCCGAGAGGCGCGGGTTCGAATCCTGCTGCGTTCAAATTTTTATACGTTTTTTCAAAGATGTTTTCTAATCCTAAGTTTTATATACCGTTCTATATGGGATAAAGCGTGAACTTAAAAAACAGAAATAAATTTATTCCCATAATATATAATAATATATTATAATAAAAACGGTCACTGAAAATGGGAAAGGTCTACTACCTCTATGATAAAACGTTAAGTTTTTTATTTAAAGTTTAATAAGTTTTCTTTTGACGGTAATTAAAGAAACGTTTTCTTTCCTTTAATTATGGGGATTTATTTACAGAGATCTAGAAGTAATATGTAATCTTAATTTGTCAAAAAAACATTCCTTCTTTTGGATTGTAATATTAAAGGAATATTGAATTTGGTTAGAATCTAAAAATAAACAACGCATTTTAAAATATAGGAGCTATATCATCATCAACACCACGTCCACTGCTGTACACGCGTCTTCTGTAGCACGCCACTGATAATGATCTTAGGCTCTTTGGTCCCAGCTCGACAGTAGCCGAAGAAACGTGAACACTGACACTGAGACTCGCTCGTCAGTTTAAAGTTAGCTCAACAACCTATAAAAAGTCAATTTTAAAGGAACCTTGGATGTGCTGAAATTTTCAAGCAAACCGGACGGTAAGATGTTATTCATATTAACATTGAAAAATATTCTTACATTCATTGTTATATAGATGCAGGTGAAGGTAGTAAAACATACATTTTGTTTAAAGACTTAATCTCACACTTATGCGAGGGAATGAAAATAATATAAACACAATCATTCCCCCGAGTGGAAATCGAACCCAGTAGTAGTTTAGTAGTAGTTTACAGTAGCTCGTTGTCCTACTGTGCCACGACCGGCATCTTATACATATATAAGAAGTGAAAATAAGTGAGAAATACAAAACCAATCCATTCAACATAATATAGCAAAAGACCTTCTATGACAAAAAAAAAATAAAATTTAGAAAACAGTCATTCTACCCTGAACCATTTAGATGTGAAAGGAATTGGGAATATAAATAAACTAAGTGAAAAATTAGCATCGCCACGAGGAACCACATGAATAATGAATGGACGCCTTATTAATATTCTGCTAAAATTACCGGAACATTTTGAAACGTAGTTTCATTTATTCAGGCTACTTAGTAATATTACATTTTGAGTACTGTAATACAATCCACGAATGCTTTTGTGGTACACGCTTAAAGAAAGCCATTAACGGTTGTCCTTGCCTGATCAGGTCACCTCTTTGTTCTGCCGCGTGGCCTGCTGCCTCGTAACTAATTTTGGATGACAAGGCAATATTACCATCTCCTCACCAAGAAATAAAAATTTAAACTTATAAGACAGACGACAGACGTTGTTTAATTACGTTAAACTGAAGGACTACCAACCAGTGACGACCCCGACAATTCCAAGAGTTTAACGGCAAAGAAGAAGAATGCAATCATAAGCTTTTGTTATATTGATTAAATATATTGAGACCGCAATGAAAAATTAAAAGCTAACTGAAATTCAGTTAAATCAACTTGAACTCGAGTTGAGATTTAGTTTCATTTTTTCAACGATATTAATGGAGTCGAATAAGTCAAGTTGAAAGTGTTTATACATGCCATAATTAGACCTAAAAATTATTTTGTATAAATATATAAATGTGTATATAAAATTTATCAACAAAATAGCTAATTTAAAAAATATTTTCTAATATATCGATTGAACTCGAGTAACTAGAATTACTCGAAATACCAACTCGAGTTGACCATCACTAATAAGCATAATATATGAAATATAATAAGCATCATATTTTCTTTTATATCATTTTCAAAATACCTTAATACCTTTCAAATTAAGAAGTAATAAATAAGTATACATAAAAATTTTTCATATATACCCATCGTTCTGTTCATCGCCATTATATATGTACATATAATATATTTTACCTACACAAATTTAAGAACGTATGTTTCGTTAATAGAATTACTGAGTGGGCGTTCTAGTAACAGAGGTATAACTTATTGATGTTTTTCGGGAAACGTAATATATACGTTTGATAAATATAGAATAAATTCATCAATTATTCTGTTTTTTTTTTAATTTCATCAAATTACTTGAATTCGTGACATTGAAAACTTTTATATAAATATTTATGCAAGTATGTATGTATATAGGTAAACATTATTACTGATTTGTTTGTAATGTAATGGAGTCACAAGTGCGTCACTGTTAAATTGTTAGAACGTCACTTTGTATGCAGCAATTGTTAGCGCTTTATAGAGTTAGGCAAAGAGTAGTAATTTCATCATAAAAGGGATATAAATCTATAACTAGAGTTGTTCACTTAATAAAATGCTAAAAATATACATAAAAAGAATTTGAAACCATCAAATTGTTAATATATCTGTGCCCTTAATAAATTAAATATTCTTGACCTACTTAAACAAAAGTAATGATCCTGTTACCACGTAAAACGTTCGTTGCTAAGGCAACGTGAATAAAATTTTGTGTCAAAACACACAAAGTCAAATTTTGGTCATTAAAATTAATAAAATTAATTGAATAATAATATTTATACATACAATAATTTTACTACATAGTATTACAGTATAGATAATTAAGGCATTAGGAACTTCTTTCGTATAAATATGTAAATATTAGTTTTTTTACGTAGGACAGGTAAAGCAAACGGTACTGATTGTAGGAGTGTTTAAGATTTTACCATCTAAGACGTAATCTCTTTAAATTATCAAAAAAAGAACCGAATAACAAATTTTGTATTCATTTTTATATCTACGGTAATAATGGCAATTCTAAATGCAAGGTGCATTAAAGAAATGTAGAAATATTATACTATTTCAGTGTATTTACATTTGTAATTGTGCTGTACACCTACAAGCAACATGATACGCCGGCTTAATCATTAATTTAGCCTACGGCGGCGGACGGATCCTATGAGCAGAGAATATTGAAAATGATATAACGTTTTACGTTATTTAAATACACATGATATATTGTATTTAAATATAAATTTATTATTATATTAGAATTTTGATGTTGAACCACTCATTTAAATATAAGTATATCAAATTGATTCTTGTAAACTCAAGTAAATCAGAATTTTAATTATGTTAAATTAATTCTAAAAAAATATATTAATCTATTTAGATTAAAGAAAACGTAGATATAATAATATTCCTAAAATCTATCCACTCTATTATTAATCTTATTCTTAATTATCTATACTGTAATACTATGTAGTAAAATTATTGTATGTATAAACATTATTATTCAATTAATTTTATTAATTTTAATGACCAAAATTTGACTTTTGTGTGTTTTGACACAAAATTTTATTCACGTTGCTTTAGCAATGAACGTTTTACGTGGTAACAGGATCATTACTTTTGTTTAAATAGATCAAGAATATTTAATTTATTAAGGGCACAGATATATTAATTATATCTGTTGAAGCTAATTAAAAAATAATCCAGTTACAGCACACAATTCCGGTTGAATATTTTACGGTTTGAGCAAGACAGAACGATACCCATATGCTATCAATCATCAATTTTAATTACAATGCATTAAGTGTTTTTTTTTTAGCTTCACACTTTTTTATTCCACATAGTAGGGTAGAAAGAAAGTACCTAGTGTGAAGACACTCCGTACTTCGCTCTCAAGAATTCGAGACATTGCGTGTTGTGTGGTGAACTCAACGTCTTATATATCATTTTGTCTTACCATAGCAAGGAAGTGAAAATAATTCAAATATAATCACTCCCCTTGTTGTGGATCAACCAACAACTGGTTGCATCCACAGTCAGACGCTGTCTCACGATAATACGACACGTAAACTCTATACTAAAATATAAGAGAACATAGTAAAGATACACTGTTACTTAGTTATTAATTAAAAACAAAAAAAAATTGACACAAAGACAAGCACGCCATTTCCAAATTCAGCTGTTCTTAGAAAACGTATATTACATCCTGTAATTGTATACCAAGATTGTATCCTCACGGCTAAAGAAATAAGATGTGGGGAAATTATACGAGCTGATTTGTTGGGTAAAATCTAATTACGTTTTGTTCTTGAAATATGACTCCAACATAAGACGCTTTTTTCGAACGAAATATAAAAAAAACTCGACTAATTCCATTTTCATTCAGAAACAAATTATCTTTTACTTAATATAAAATAGTAACGAATTATATGGAGCTTGTTAAATTTCAATTTACTTTTTCTTGGTAGCAATAAAGGTTATTTTTTCCTAGTGAATAAAATAAGAAGTAATATATTTTTGCTGTCTAAATAAAGGTGGGGTTATCGTGGCGCAGTGGAACAGCTGAGATAGTTGTGGGTTCAATTTCAGAGATATAAATTTAAAGATGAAAAATTTTCCCCTGTTTGATAAGCAAGGAGTTGAGTTCCACCAAAAAAACCGAGCACAAAAGCGGCAACATCTTGACACTAGGGTTCAGGAAAAAACATGAAACTAAATATTTTCTTACTTTGGAATAAAAGACAATTAATATAATTCATGAATGAAACATACAAGCTCTTTTATTTTATTTATTAAAACACATAGTAGAATTTTTGAAAAGCTTATTTTTTTTTATTTTTTCTTTGTGAAAACATTAGGTATACGCAACTCCATGTAATACTAATTTAAATATATATTACATATTCCTATTATTTATACTAAAATATGTGTACCTTAAATACGTTTTACCCTTATATAATTTTTTCCATTTTTTTATCACCAACTAAATTATGCAGGAAAATCCCAAAAAAATGCCAAAATAAATGACCAAATCTAAAAAAACATTCAATTAAAAAAAAGAACCATTTACAATAGATCTCAATTTAAGAAGTACAATTAACAAGGCAACCATAGAAACGGTAAGTTCGAGGTTAAGCTGCAAATTGTTAAGAGGATGTAAACGGCTTCGGAAGCCCCACCCCGAGAACGGCCTAATTCAAGCCTATTGAAATGTGGTTACACAAGTACTTTCTTAGGTCAAGTCTGCTTGACAGTTGAAATAAAATACGAGATAATTTATTTGTACCAGGTGTGAAGAAGTTGGTACATTGAAAATATATACCTTTATAGATACAAATGCATGGCATAACATAGCTTATGTTTTATTAAAGAAAAAAGGAGTTAGTCTCTCAGATTATGCCTTAACCCTTGTAACACAAAATGAAGCATATATAAAATAGACAGAGACTGTAAACACGATCGGTTGTGAGTTCGATTCCTATTTGGAGATAGAATTAATTATGTTGAAGTTATTTTCATTTCCTCGCTCTGGTAAGACAAAGCGCGGCGTTGAGTTTCGCAACTCAATGTTCGGAATCCGAGTACAGATTGTCTTTACACTGGATATTTTCTACCTATTTACTATCCTGCTATGCAGGATAAAAGCGTGAAACTAAAAAAAATAAATAGACATTTTTAAGTTCAAATTTTACCTGGAAGTTATTATATGATATAAATTAAATAAATATTTTGCCTGAAAGTGTTTCGTTTTCTTGTATATTTTTTAATCCATTATAATAATATTACCCTAGTTCATTCATATAACTCTAATTTATTATACCCATAATTTACTCTATAAATATTTTCAATATGACGCCAGGTATATAACGAGTGTTTTATTTTGAAGAAAAATTATTTGCCTTACCCTTACTAATATTTCGAGCTTAGACATTTAACTGAGACTGTGACCTGTGTTCATGATGGGTGAGATTTAATACGTTACTTAAGGAGATGTTTCATTACAGCGTACTTAACTTCAACATTACGTGTTTACAAACCAAATAGATGAGAAGGCGAAATCGTGATATATTATATATAATTCCTTCGTACAGTGAAAGGCTTAAGTCATACTTGGGTTTTAAAGCAACAGGCTTTCATTAACATTGCCTGTTTCTTTGAATCTTTGAATAGTTTAAAACGCCTTTGCAGTGTGATTTTCTTGAAAATGTGCACATGTGTACGAATTTGATAACAGTATACTCATAACTCAAACTACTGTCCTTGTCAAAACGATGAATATAATAAAAAAATAATTATAAAAAATTCTTTTAAGGTTTTTTTTTAATTTAAAACGCACCTTATTAATAAATCATCCATTTTATACGCAATAATGCAATAGGATTATCTGTAAATCTCTCATAATTTTCATTCATTTTTTTAAATACAAAAATTCCAACAAAAATTAAGTAAGGACATTAACAACTTAGCAAACCCCACTTAACTTCACTCTTAGGAGCACTTGAACATCGTGGTCATTCTATATTTTCTTAGGCCCCTCTTAAAATAATGTTGAGTATATTATATTACCTTGTTTTATGAATGACAAGTGGAGTTTCTATTTTTTAGCAAAACGATAATTTATATTATTGCGAGTCGTCTAGGTCCACCAATAAAGCCTTCGAGGTATGAAAACACTAACAGAATTTAGTATTTTTATATAGATCTTATATAGACACTATTTATTCAAATATTAAAGAGGTATTAAAGTTATAGATTATAATGAAAGCTTGAGTTCTACATATCTGATTTACATTTGAAATTTACAAAATTTTTAACATTTATAAGGCTTTTAGCACTGAACATAATTGATAACGACGCCTTTAGAATATATTCTGTATCAAGCAGGGAAAAAACAAAAGAAATTGCCATTTTCACTTATAAATAATGGAGCGCGATTTGTTTTAGAAAGTGAGTGAATACGAAATGCTCTAACGTATCGAAGAGAAATAAATTGCTTAGAATGTGATAAATTCGACAGAAACATCATGTAAATGTGTTCTTTCGTATGTTGATATATCAATATATTTTCAGTCTTAGATGTTAAGACCGTTGTGCCGCAGTGGGACAGCCTCGGACCGTATATTGTACACACTTGTAGGTTCAATTCCAAGTCGGGGGATTGATAATATTTAAAAAAAATAATTATCTGTCCTAGTAAGATAAATCTCAACATTGAATTCCGCCACTCAATACGGTACGTTTTCATTTTAGAACGGAAGTGAAGAACGGAGTGTGTTGGCTCTCGGTTTTCCCTAATTACACTAAACTGACCTAACCTAACGCAGTTTAGATTTGTTCTACAAAATCATTAACAGGCGTTCTTGAGAAATTCAATTTCAATAAGTTTTTCATGTAGTACGAAGAAGCTAGAATTTAGCGACTCTAAGAACTGTAAGAACACATTATTGAAAACATCTTAAGTGTGGAATAACACTTTAAAAATAGTCAATATTAACTGTAAGAGCACTGCTTAAAGGAAAACACAAGCAAGTCGCTTTCTTCTGTTTGGCTCAGCAGTTGATGTAGTGTAACTTGTATTAATTTTTTATTCTAAAATCCAGGCATATACAAACCCGCATAACATAGATACTACAAACTTAAATGTATTTCATACCACCTTGACGATGTTCAAATATTTTGATTGTATATATAAATTTATGTTTAATTTCACATACCAATTTTTTTTATTTTAGATTGTAAAAGCAAAAATTGATCACAATTTGTCATCTTTTCACGGAAATGTATCGTGAATCGTGATGGGTAAGCAATAAAGCCAACAGGGAAACGCTGTCCCTTTCAACATAAACGCTCTAATGTTCACAAATAAAGCCTTCGGGGTATGAAAATACTAACAGAATTTAGTATTTTTGTATAAATCCTAAATAAACACTATTTATCCCAATATTAAGGACGTAATAAAATTATAGATTATAATTACAGTTTAAATTCTACATATCTGATTTATATTGAGATTTACAAAATTTTTCTACATTAACTTACTTCACAGCCTTATGAAGTGAATTGTAAAGTGACAATAAGAGATTGAGGCCATGAAGTTTGAAACTAAGTGCGATAGACGTTTGAATAATTAACGTGTGCTCTGTTAGCTGGATTTCGTATTTAGTTACTAGTTCGGTAAGCATTAAAAAGTTTTTAATGAAAGAAAAATATTTTTTACTTTAGGCAATTGTATGTGGTTCGGCCCCCATTTGATGGAATTTTTTTTAACTTCACGCTTTTATTCCGCATAGCAGGGTAGACAGAAAGTACCTAGTATTACGATTATTACGATATTTATTAAGACACTACGTACTACGCTTTCCACCGAATTCAAGACATTGCGTGTTGGGTGGCAGAACTCAACGCCGCACTTTGTCTTTGCCAGAGCGAGGAAGTGAAAATAATTATAATATAATCACTGCCCCGAGTGAGGATCGAAAGCACACCCGATCGCGTTTACAGTCGGAAGTTGACCCACTGTGCCACGACCGACCTGGAATAATTACATTTATTAATAAAAATATTTTCATTTCATCGCTCTGGTAAGACGAAGTGCGGTGTTCAATTCACCACTCAACAAGTAATGACTCGATTTCAAGAAACAAGTTAAAGAAATGTCTTGACTATAGGTTGCCTCCGACTATCCTGCTAAGCAGAATATGATAAAGCTCCCTTTTCAAGTTTTAGAAATTCCTTTAAATTAATATCGTTTAAATAAATATAATGCATTCAATAAGTATTTCAATCTTTCTTTATTCATATTAAGATTTATAGGCATTTTTGTATCAGTGTATGAAAATAAACCTACTATAGGCTCAGTAGAGAGTACTGCTTAGAAAAGCCGGGAAGAAATTCGACAGTTGCTTATTTCTAATATAAAAGGTAAATGATTTTACTACATAAATGATAGGTATATTAGAGGTTTATTAATTAATATTATTTATATATTTATAATATAATAACTTTAGATTTTACAGCCTAGAAACTAGTATGAGAAATAAATAAAATTAAAGTAGATAGGCATTTTCAGTAGGTACTCTTTTAATGAAAATAAGGGAATACAATACAATTTCCATTGTTTACCTACAATTAAATATATCATCTTAGTATATTGGTAAATATATTTGTAATATGTTTATTTATTAAAGACACACAGTATATAAGGCATTTCTAGGAGTTGACTAAATCTCTAAAAAGATAATTTTATTATGTATTTTATTCCACGAAGTAAATGTATAGTAAATTAATGAATAAAACGCCGTTCACAATGCAGTACTGATACCGACGTTGTTATACGGCTGCGAAACGTAGGTGTGTCAAAAGAAGAATGAACGAAAGATGAATTCAGTAAACTCTTATGAACTCTAGTACATTTTTACTATGACATTCGCGAATAAAGAAGAACGTGCTCAGGTGGTTTGGGCATGAGAGGATGAGTGATGAAAGAATAGTAAGAAAGATTTATGAAGGTAAGGTGAGTGGTAGGAGAGGTCGAGGGAAACCTTTATTTTTTGTCACTGGGAAATGCAATTTACGCAGAACAACTGAACGCACGGCATAGTGCCCCACTGACGGATGATACTGTGGGACATGAGTGAACCCAATACTACCCACTAAAACCCAGCGGAAACCTTGTCCACCTAAATGACACGCCGCAGTATCTCGGTTTACGGCCCGCCTATTGCAGGCCACTGTCGCCTTTAGGGTGCTCTGGGGTGTCCTCCAGAGCACCCGCAGGCCTGATGAATTTCAGGATGATCACAATGACTATCCCGCAGTAGCTCCTTTAGGGTAGGGGGAGTTGGAGATGCGCATATCGCCTTCTCCTACAGGTCGGGGGAGACCTCGGTAGACCTTCGAAAACACAGTAGGGCATGTATGAAGAGGTGAAAGAGATATGCAGGGAACGTAACGTTTGGCGCTCCGTCCTCACTAACTACCCCGCAAGGGAGGAATACACACATATATATATATATATATATATATATATATATATATATATATATATATTACAATTAATGTATATGTGTATGAATACAAATAGCTGTCTCCGCATTACATATGCACATATCCACCAAAAAATTTCTTACAAGCTTTTATTTCTACGCAATACATGTCTATACAACGAAAAAAACAAAATCATAACAAAAAAAAACATATAACTCTCCAACTTTCCTAACCAATCGAGATTTTAATTGAACCCCATACAAATAAATAGAACAATCGTCGATGGAAATATTGAAATTTAGTTATCAAATGCGTAACATTGTCCAAACGATCGACAACAACATCGGCTACATTTTTTGCTGAGCTAACGGAATATACCCTATATTCCGGCCCAATGGACCGCATCAAAGCGACTGATATAGCTAGGTTATTCGTGTTCGTGACGTAAGCTAGTATTTAGCTTGTACCACTTGTTGCATTACGAGACCGTGCCAATACTATTCGGAGTTCACACTCAAATAATAAAAGGGCAAAAGTTGTGTAAATTGTTTTGCTGTTGCAAATTAAAATATACGTTTTGAAATTTTATATTGTTTTGTAATAAAAAAAATCTTTTACTATTAATATGAGTGAAATAATTCACGTACATATGTATACCCGTATGAAGCATTCACCTTTAAGAGTTCCAAATTCATTGTTTTAAAATTCAAATTTATTACTTTAATATTGAAAATCATTTTTAAAATCTTATTTTATCTTTTCAACAGGAAAAATTCCCAAAATTAGTTTCAGTTTCACGCTTTACGCCTCGAAAAGTAGTGTCACTATACTCTGTTTTCAGCTTTCCTTCTGAATCTTAGACATTACGTTTTAAGCCGAACTCAACCCCGTGTTTTGTCTTACAAGAGTAGAGTAATAATTCATATATAATAGTTTCAACGAGTTAAAATCGAACCCATAACCAATAGCATTTCTTCGCCACGATGGCCTCTCCATTTAACCTTTCTTCGCATGATGATGGAAATTTCCATCATAACATTTAATGCCGGTAAAGAACAAACCCTGTGTAATTTAAATTTGTCGCTGCTGGCAACTTTTTACAACGCATCATATTATTTTTTACTATTTTCATATTATATATTTACACTAGGATTTTTTAAACTATTTTTCCTGTCTTCCTTTTGCCTGATTAATTTTACAAAATAAAAAAAAATCATGCAAAGAATGGTTAAAAATATAACACACCGTATAAATACTACTCATTATACTGCAATAACAAATGCATATTTCCGATTAAACATCGATGTATATTTTATAAGCTTGTTATGATTTAATTTACTTATAAATTTCACCATAATTGATGACAACAGCAATTTTGTTCTGTAATCATTTAATTATACACAAAATGTATATTTATAAAGGTTTTACGATAAAAATAAATTTTCATGTTCTTCTTCTATTAAAACGAACTAAAAACTTTGCGTTCAAGCAATTTCTACAATAATCTAAGTACGCTAATACTCTATGGATATAGGTCCATATTTTTTGATACATTCTTTATTCACAGATACCCTATCTCTATGTGTTCCCTAAGAGAGTCCAGGATTTACAATTAGTTGCCTTACTTAGTTTCTTATCAAAAAGAACAATTGACTGTTATATATATATTTTTATAATATAATATGACTTATAGTAACATACACGCAAACATTATCTTATTTAATATTTTATACACTAAATCTATATGCCGGTCGGTCGTGGCGCAATGTGACACCGACTCACTGTAAACACGACCGGTTGTGGGTTCAATCCCTACTAGAGGGAGTGATTATGATAAAAATTATTTTAACTTCCTCGCTCTGGTAAGACAAAATGCGGCGTTCAGTTCCACCACTCAAGAGGCAATATCTCGAATTCGGTGGAAAGCGAAGTACGGAGTGTCTTGACACTAGGTACTTTCTGTTTACCCTGCTATGCTGGTTAAAAAGCATGAAGCTAAACAAAAATATATAAGTTTTATTCTACCGGCATGATGACGACGGGAAGTGGATTACATTACCGCTATAGAAGAAGATGTGAACGTTTCGTCCCTGTCTTTAAAGGCCATTTTAAATCATATTCCACAATGCCTTTTGTCGTTGCTCTCCATATCAAGGGAACTAAATGTTAAAACACTCCGCTCTTTACTTTAGACTTCTATAGTGTATGTAATTGTACGTATAAAGATTTTTAGCTTTATAAATGAATACCTTAGATTACACGACATATAAGAATAGGAATTTTCAACAATAGGTCGAAGCAATTGAGCAACATTGTTACCATCTCTAGAAGTTAAAATGTATAGGATTTCAATACCGCGAGTCTTTGTCGTCATATGAAAGAAAATGCTAGCTAAATGTGATATAATAATAAATTACGATATAAATACAAGAGCAATAGTAGTTTTAAATTCATTTATTCTTTTTATACGTTAGAGTTACATACAAAAATACATGTAATAAATAAATTATTATTTATTAAATATTATTCTCATTTTAATGTAACTTAAAAGAATTTTATAAAAAAATTGGCTTATATTTTAGTATTATAATTTGACATTTGAAGTGTTCCTTTATTTTTTTTAATTACCTTTTATCTATAGACAATATTATCTATGTGATTCAATTCACAACAAATCATAAAGCTTCACGCTTTTGTCCCGCGATGCAGCGTTGATAGAAAGTAACGAGTGTCAAGACAGTCTGCACTTTGCTTCCCGCCGACTTCGAGACATTGCGTGTCGAGTTGCGGAACTCAATCTCGTACTTTATCTTATTAGAGCGAGAAAGAGAAAATAATTACCCCGAGTAGGAATCAAACCTACAACCGAACGCATTTAAAGTCAGACGCTTTCCCACTGCACTACCCGACCTCAAAATAAAAAAACAAAAAACATAAATTAAGCCTGACGTTTCTTTTTTCAATCGGAAACAACTTAGTATCAAGACACTTCCATCTCTGTTTTCTCTCTGAAATCGAGACATTGTGTTTATCTTATCGGATCAGGAGAAATAAGAATAATCAAAATCTCTGAAATCGAGACATTGTGTTTATCTTATCGGATCAGGAGAAATAAAGGTGCTGGCAGTGATGGCGTTCTACCAATATTTCTTCGCGAGTGTGCTTCTTCTTTGGCTAAGCCTCTCTCCATAATTTTTAATCTATCTGTCAATGTATTCTGTCAATTTCCAGATAAATGGAAGGAAGCACTAATTGTCCCTATACATAAGAATGGATCAAAATTTCAAATTGAAAACTATCGTCCCATATCAATATTAAACACAATTGGCAAAGTTTTTGAATCAGTAGTACAAAATTATATAAGACCGCTCATTGCTAAATCTATTTCACAAGAACAGCACGGTTTTATGAAAAACCGCTCAACTACTACTAACATTGCTGTATTCACAAATTACGTATTGAAATGCATGGATGAGAGGTTTCAGGTTGATGTGATCTACACGGATTTTGAAAAGGCTTTCGACCGTGTGGATCATGTCATCCTGCTTCAGAAACTTGCTACACTAGGAATAAGTGGCAACTTACACCGATGGTTTACGTCATATATAAAAAATCGAATGCAGGCGGTTGTGACAGGTAGTGCCAGAAGTAATTTCGTGGCAATATCATCAGGAGTACCTCAGGGTTCTATTTTAGGTCCTCTCTTGTATAATGCTTATTTATTTGATATTGGAAGTTGCTTCCAACATTCCCAATATTTAATGTTCGCAGATGACAAAAAAATTTTTGTTAGAATACGCAGCCTGGATGACTGTCATAAACTACAAGAAGACCTTAACTCACTAAGCAAGTATTATATTAAAAATCGGATATGTGTCAATGTGAATAAGTGCCACCAAGTTACTCTAAGTCGAAAAATAAACTCAATAATGTTCAATTACAAGATAAATGGGGTGCACATAAATAAAGTGCATACTGTTAAAGACTTAGGAGTCACAATTGACACTAAGCTTTCTTTTAATGATCATTTTGATGTTATAACGGACAAAGCTTATAAACAATTGGGCTTTATCAGGAGAGTAACACAGAATTTTAACAATATCCATTGTATAAAAGCACTCTATTTCGCTTACGTTCGCAGTGTATTAGAATATGCGTGTAACATATAGTCCCCTCACTATAATATTCATATTGAGCGACTTGAAACTATCCAACGTCAATTTATTCAATACTCGTCATTCAAAGATTTTAAAAAATTTAATACGTACGAGGAAGCTTGCGCACATTATGAAATTGACCCCCTAGAAAAACGAAGAAATCTAAGCGACATATTACTCCTACAAGCAATACTAACAGGCAAAATTGATTATCTTTACTTTCAACCGTTTCCCTTAATGTGCCGTCTTTCAGATCGCGTCACACACACCTTTTATACGTACCCAAAACTAACACAAGCTATGCTCAAAATTCTATATTGCTACGACTGGCACGAACCTACAACAAAGTTTACAATAAGTTGGATTTATTCCATTTGTCTAAAACACAATTAAAAAAGAAAATAATAGAAATGCATTAAATTTAAAAGAAATAGTGACACGCTGTATTTGCACGTTCATACACACACACACACACACACACACACACACACACACACACACAAACACACACACACATGTTGGATGTTGTTGTTGTTCATTTTTTAAATTGTAAATTTTGTACTATAAGCATTACTTTTGTCTACAGTTTACTAGTTTTATTATTTAGTTATATATAATGGTAATCTTTTTGGCCTTGTAATTATGTTATTTTTTATATTGTATTTTTTTTTATTAAACGCTGTTGATTACTAATAAATAAATAAATAAATAAATAATCATGCCTCTAAATTCAAATTGTACCCAGAACCACTTGCGTTAACTACCAGACAATGCTTACTGTGCTACAAGGTCTCTACAATATTTATTCTGCCTTAAATAAAGCAGCATTAAAAAAACATTTTATCACAATGGGTACATTACATTAAAAACCACAAGGGTTTATTCAAAAATCTTGAACAATCTTCAAACACTCCCGAGGTACCCAGACATAACGAAATTACTCCGAAGAATTTCAAAATTTATATTCTACACATAATCTATTATATTACCAATAGCAGTGATTGCATCGAGAATTACTTGTAATCTTTTATTGAAAAAATATAGAAATTTGAACGCAGCCGGAATCGAACCTTTAGATACCGTCCAAGCGCTTTGATCGCTAAGTAAAAAAAGAATAAGAGAATAAGATTAAAAAACAATAAGATACATTGTGAACTAAGCTACAGATTTATTATATATGTAAAATATATATATATATATATATATATATATATATATATATATGTATATATATATATATATATATATATATATATATATATGAATATATATATATATATATATACATAAGTAAAATATGTATTTAATAAGTATATTTAATTACAATACATTAACTCATTATATATTTAGTTATAAAGTTAAGTTAGACTGACTTTGTTCAATATACACTGTTTTGACCATAAACTTGACTAGAATATGAGTCCTCTATGGTTTTGAGGAAATATGAAGAGATGTATCAGACAGTTGTATATAGCTATACAAATATGTAAAAATATTTAAGTATTAATATATAAAGTAAGATTATAATTTAATATTTTTATCATTTAATTTGACTAACCTTTTATTTCAATCTTCCCCATTACAACAAATTTATCAAATAAAATAAATAACAATAATAATCTGATACATACATTACAAGGGTTGTCTACTTTAGTTGTATTCAGCAAGGCGACCTCCAAAATTTATTATGAATGATTCCAATTCAATGAATATTGGGTAATATAGGAAGAGATTAACGAGTATTACAACATGTGTAAACATAATACCTGAAATGAAATTTTCAATAAAAAGTCATAACGTAAGATATATATATATATATATATATATATATATATATATATATATATATATATATATATATATATATATATATATATGCGTTTTTGTTAGTCGTACTAACACTGATAAGCTACAGATAAAGAATTTTTTATATTTTATTCTACAAGGACACGAATAAAAATGTTTTAATATTTAACAAACACGTTATACATAGCAATCCATTTTTCGCTTTCAATGTGAATTCGGAACGTTCCGTGTTGAGTGTCGGAACTGAACATCGCGTTTTTCCTCAAAAAAAATAAAAAAAAATATTTCAAAATAATTCTCACTTTCCCTAGTAAATGTGAATTTTACACATCCATTGTGTATTAATTAATCAATTCATACAAGCAATAAATTGATAAATGTGGGTCCGACCAACAAAAAATGAAGATATACGAACAAGTTGATTGCAATGTATAACAATGAATCGTATGTTAAACAATATTTTGTTTTATTTGTACCTACTGGCAACACTGGCAATGATTAAAATGAACTTCGTTTGACCTTTCAATATACAATGTTTTTAAGTAACGTTTACTAATTGACTGCGTTGTACGTACATTATAGTCATTGAACATTTATTTTCAGTATAATTTTTACTTATTACTATTAAATATTTTCTGAAACATTCAACCGTATCTGTTTAATATGATTTTTTCCTAAAATATTAGACAAAATGCTAGGAGGACAGGAGGGAAGAGAAATTCTGAGGTTTCTTTTTATGTTTTTCCCATTTTAGAGCTGAATATTTCTAGTTGGTATAACAAAAAGCCGCGCTGATCAATTTAAGTTATAAATTTAAATATTTTTAGCTTCACGCTTTTATCTCGCGTAGCAGGGTAGAGAGAAAGTACCTAGTGTCAACACACTCCGTACTTCGCTTTCCACCGAATTCGAGACATTGCGTGTTGAGTGGTGGAACTCAAAGCCGCACTTTTGTCTTACCAGAGCGAAGAAGTGAGAATAATTTAAATATAATCACTCTCCCGAGTGGGGATCGAACCCACAACCGACCGCGTTACAGTCAGACGCTGTCCCACTGCGCCACAACCGGCCTCAATTTTTAAATTTAAATATATATTTTTTCTAAATTTGAAACGAAGTTCCATCTCATATATCTACAATCAAAACATTTGTCTTATTTCACTATAAGCAGATGCACGCATAGCAGGGTAGTCAAACAGAACCAACAACCTAATATCAACAAAAGCATAAAAATGAAAATAAATTTAAAACAAAAATATTCCCCTGAGTGGGATTGGAATCCACAACCAATCGCGTCCACAACCAGACGTTGTGCCACTGCGCCACGAAGACCACAATTTTACACCATTAGCGTCAATTTGTAACCACTAAACAATTAGGCGTGAGGTCCATATATTATCGGTAACCAATTTCAATGCCGACGAGCCTAGCCACCCGTAATTATTCTATGATCGACCAATTGCTCACCTCTTTATCCTTTAATCCGATCTTGTATTTGGGTAACCTACTTTAATAAAATCAAATTGAACGGCTAAATGGCATCGATACTGAAATTTCAACGATATTTAGGCAGGTTAAAATGTATTTAGTACTATCGGGAATTTTTCTTTGTCATATTTGTACTCCTACGTATTTCTTTCAAGTATTAACTTGAATTGTACTATTAAGTACAATGAGCAAAATTTTTGACGTCACGTGTTTGTCTGTTTGTTGGTATATTTTTTGAGAAAATTCAGCATTTGGCAAATTTATTAGAGGAATTTCTTTTGGTTTTAAAATAAAATAAGAGAAATTTCTCATAACTTTTTCTTCAAAACGTATGATATAAAAAAATCTTTTAAACTGAAAAAATAACATACACATATTTCAAACAAATTTCTCGTAATCCCAAACATCCAGGCAAGGACATTAGATTTGCGTTATGCTATCGCCGGGAAGTCGAATCTGAACATAATAAGAAGTAGATCAACATAGCATAGCAAGATTTTCATACATTAATTGGTAGATATATATATATATATATATATATATATATATATATATATATATATATATATATATATATATATATATATAGATATTGATAAAAGAGAAAGCTTATACAAATGTTAATACAACATCAACATAATCACTCAGGCACAGCGTCCCACTGTAAACGCGATTGGTTAGATTTCCACTGGGGGGAATGATCATAATTAAATTATTATAATTTCTCCACTTTATTAAGATAAAACGTGGCGTTTACATCCGCTACTCAACATGTAAAGTCTCGATTTCCAACAAAAACCATACAAGCACCACCACGCTAGGAGAGTTTTCTATTATTAACTCCTATTACTATAAATGTTTGCATACGTCACGCAATACCTATATCAATGAACTTCAAACGATGCTATTTATAATAAAACGTATAGGAATTTACGGTCGTGTTATTTAAAATGAGTTTATAAAAAAATATGTTCACAATCGATACGGTTATTTTTTTTTCTCTCCTCACATTCAGTTACACAGTATATAAAGGAGAGAATTGATTCTACTTTGTTATTTTACGTAAATTATATTAAAATAAGGCACGGTGAAACTGTGAGTTAGGTCACTTTAATTTTAAAAGTGTAATATTTCTTGTTAAATATTTATTGTATTGTATATATGAATGTCAATTTATACAACTCCAATATTCAAAGGTTGTATGGAAGAAATTGCATCAAGCGATAAGGCTTATTGCTCATTTCTGTTCAATTCTTTTATATTTTTTACATATATGGTAGACAGAAAGTACCTAGTGTTAAGACACTCCGTACTTCAATTTCCACCGAATTCGAGACATTGCGTATTAGGTGGTGGAACTCAACGCCGCATTTTGTTTTTTTTTTACCGGAGCGAGGAAGTGAAACCCACTACGCCACGACCGGCCTCAATAAATACTATATACAAATAATATATTTTTTGTATATTTGTATATTTTTTGTAAGTGCAATAAGCAGTACCTTGTTTTTGTTCTCTCAAAGCACTATGAATTATAGTTATAAAATACTTGAGCCTAGATTTTATCTAATCAGACGTTGATAAAGGCCTATATTTTGAACACAAAGCCACGAAATTATATGTATATATGTAGGTCTCAACCACGTCAAAACATAGTTTACATTTTCATACCACATCACTATCTATATTTACAATATCTCATTTAAAATCGCTTACGAACCTATTTCTGCTTTATAAAAGATTTTGCCCGTGAGGAAAATATTAATGCAAATATGGCCTTCCTTTATCCGCTATAAATAAAACATTCAAAATCGATTCGAGTTACGATATTCATGATTTACGTTGTATTGCGCTATTCAATTGTTCTGGTGCCCGCGGGACGTACATGCCCGGTCTGAATTTTCCACCGAGTTTCTCTTCCATCTCAACCACATGATATTATTATAGTTTAACATGTTAAAAGCGGCGAAAATTACATTTCTGCATTTTGATATTCAAATGATTAATTATATAATTAAAATCTTGTTATATATAAATAATATTAGAGGCCGATCGTAGCGCAGTGGCGCAACGTCCAAGTGTAAGCGAGATCGGTTGTACGTTCGATTCCCATCCTGGGGAACGATTATAATTAAGTTACTTTCATTTGATGTTTCTGGTAATCTCAAAATCGGCAGAAAACGAAGTACGCAATGTCTTCTACCGTGTCTACTGTCATCTACCGTGCTACGCGGGATAAAGAGCGTGAAGCTATTGAAAAACAGTAAGAGAACTGTAACTATGTTGATCTAAGTTAATTATACTGAAAAGCATCAAACTACGTTGCGTATTGCCATTTAAAATGTATTAACATACCACAAACAAAGCCTGCCTTACTTAACTTATTCGCAAACCTCTTTACATTTTACTAAGTCGTGGGGTTAATGACACTAGGGACAGGCTCATTAACAATTAATTTGACTCAATAAAAACTTTACTTAATTCATTAGTGTCCACAAAACGCTCCTCAAAATGTAGTGAACTTCAGTAGGCAAGTTAATGAGACGAATATAATAAGTTTAATTTAGTTTAAATTTATATATAGAGAATATATATATATATATATATATATATATATATATATATATATATATATATATATATATATATATATATATATATATATTAGCTTCACGCTTTTATCCCGCGTAGCAGGGTAGGCAGAAATTACCTAGTGTCAACACACTCCGTACTTCGCTTACCACCGAATTCAAGACATTGCGTATCGAGTGGTGGAACTCAACGCCGCACTTTGTCTTACCAGAGCGAAGAAGTGAAAATAATTTAGATATAATCACTCCCCCGAGTGGGGATCGAATCCACAACCGATCGCGTTACAGTCAGACGCTATCCCACTGCGCCACGACCGGCCTCAAATATATTTTGTAGTTTAGGAAAAAATTAATAAGCAAAAGAACCTCGCAGCAAACAATTAAAACGTTTTTGTCCTATCTATTAGGTTTTCAAGACAAAAGTAACTAGTATGTTATTTAAAGAAATGAGAAAAAAAACCCTGCTTTATAAACGGTTTTATTATAAATGAATATTGGCACAAAAGAATACATTATAGAAAATTCGACTATTCAAAGCCCTTGCAGCAGACTGTTATCTCAGAATATTGTTTGTCTAATACAAAAATATGTACATACGAGTAATCCTATTATATATCTTTTAATCTTCACGCTTTTATCCCGCATAGTAGGATAGACAGGAGGTAACTACTATCAAGAGTTGAATTCGAAACATTGCATGTTGAGTGACAGATCTCAAAGTCGCTCTCCGTCTTACTAGAACGAGGAAATGAAAACAATTTTAAATATAATCATTCCTCCGAATGGAAATTGAACTCACAACCGATCTCGTTTACAGTTCTATTGCACCACGATGGTCCTCATCCTAACCTATAATAATAATTTCAGTTAAAATTTTCGATGAATTTCAACAAAAGATACTTCTATGAACAAAGTAGGAGTCATTTAACAAAGCTTAACATCATCAGATCAAAATAATAAAATCTTTGAACGTCGCAATTTTCTCACATTTTAAATTATTAAACTATTTTAAACGGATTTAATTGCGTATATTTTGGTATTCAAAAATAAATTTTTGAAAATACTTTTTCGTCCGATATTTATGTTAATTTAAGTATATGAACAAACAAGTAGAAACATTACTTTCAACATGAATTATTTTCAAACATCTAGCAAAAGTTGTACACCAGGATATAGCTAGGTATACTAAATTCCTTGGTTATATGTGTTTGCAGAGGCTGAAACCTAAATCGAAATGCCTATAACGTAAAATAAACATATGTTACAATGTAGCACACAATCTCTGGGGATACCGGCGTGTAAAATAAATAGGAGTTTAGCAATTGTTTCAGATATATGTTTATTAATATCTTTTTTTTAGCTTTTTACCCCGCATGGCAATACCTAGTGCTCAAACACTCCATACTCCGCTTTCCATCATATTCGAGACATTGCGTGTTGAGTGACGGATTTCAACGCCGCGCTTTGTGTTACCGCAGCGAGGAATGAAAATAATTTAAATATAATCATTACCTCGAATGGTAATCGAATCCACAATCGATCGCGTTTACATTCAGACGCTGTGCCAATGCACAAAGACCGGCTTCACATTTCTTTAAATTTTCTTTGTATCTTTATATTCAATAGAATAAATAATTATAGTTGAAAAAAAAATAGAGGTAAACCAAAAGCGCAGAAAAGCTAACCGGTGTTAAAGCCATTTCTACATCGTACATCGTTACGTAATACATCTTAATAAAATTCATCATAAATACATCATAATAAAATTCTCACATTGTAAGTGAAGTGGTAAATTTGTCCAGTTCTTGACAAACGCCACATATCATTGTATAGAAAACTGAAACAAAAAATTATACATACCTACATTATTATAAATTTTTTTGGAATCTCCTACATTCTACCTTTACAAAAAAATGTTTATATCGAAAGAAAAAATATTTCAAAAGCTTTTTCTCGCATACCAATATAATAGAACAATCAAATTTAACGCCGTGTTTTATCTTACCAGAGCACAGAAATAGAATATACATAATAGAAGAAAATCGAACCCACAACGTCGTGTTATAAATATACGATGCCCACTGCGCTATAAAGTCCTCATATTTTATTCAAACCACGTTTCTAACATAAGCGATTTCTCATTACTGCCAACCAATCCAATCCAAACCAATATAATAATGCGCACCAGTTTTGTGGTAACTAATAACAATGACAACTGCAGGCTATTTAGGTAATGACCTCTGGAAGGAACACTGAAAATCAACACGTAGCTCTCGATGTTAAAGCTGCGTTTACATTGCGATATACGAATAAGTATATTGACCCGTTCAGTACAATGGATATGAAAGAGATTTCTTTAACATAAGACCTTATTCGAGGGTAAACGTACGATCATCCGACTTAATATACATGAGGGAAGGTTAAAGAAAGGTTTTTATGTAAGTGAATATTTTACCCACATATATTTGTCGCTGGTTTTTTTTTTAAGAAAATTAAGTAAAAGGAATATAGAACAATACAATAAAAATATATTTTAGTATTAAGAGTAATTAAATATTTTTTATTTCTATAAAATAACTTAATAAAGTCGTCAATTTAAATGTTAATAACTACTGGACTCTAAGGAACTTATAGAAACTATTTCTGTAGTTCTACAAGTGGAGCTCAAATGTCAAAAGAAATGTGAAATTAGTAAGAAAGTACTAAATAGCATAAGTTACACAACACATATTTATATCTGTCTATCACGTTAACAGGTTGATTGGAAGAGGTCTCTTTCTGTGATAAAACCTCAGTATAATAGCTTCGCGCTTTATCCCGCATGGCAGGGTAGTCAGAGACAATCTGGTATCAAGATACAGGCAGTCATGCTTTCCGCCCGAAATCAAGACAATGCGTGTTGAATTTCGAAGTCAACACCACGCTTTGTTATAAACGAACAGAAAAATGAAAATTAATTTTAATTAAAAATAATTATTTCCCCAGATTGGAATCAAACCTGCAAACGATCGCGTTTACAGTCAAACATTGTCCAACGTTTGACTGTAAACGCGACCGGTTGGCTATAAACAATATAAAATAATTAAATAAAAATCTTGCTTTATTTTTTTTTACAAAACACTGCATGGTGGGTAATAGATTCTAACAACACTCTTTATCTTAGATAGGTTCAGTAAACAATAACAAATTTAAGAAATTTCCCCTTTTTCCAACATATTTTATTTATACAAGTAAAAATATCGTTATAAATTATAATTCCATCAATGGATCGTGAGCTACTTAGACACTTTAAAGCTACGCTTTGTATATACACAATCTCAAAATAAATTATTCCGTTTATTCTCGTCTTCGTAAATATATTATAAGTACAGTACAGATTTAGAAGATTTTGACACAAACAGCATTACTTAATAGGCAAATGAAATTACCTACTCAACGTCTCATGATTCAGGTTGAGGAAGATTGGGGCTCCCGTAGCCCGGCTAGTAGCAGTCGAGTAGGAGCACCATGTGGTTTTAATAGGTATACCGATGACGTTCTGATGATGAGTCCCAATTAACCCAGCGAGAGTCCCCAATCGGGCGGGTAGGGTAACCAGGCAAGTATCCCTATCGGATTTCCCCACGAATAAAAAGTTTGTATAATTTTCTTTGTATAGAAATTGTATTAGAAATATCAGTTAACTTGTTTTTCAACAGTGATTTTTATTCAATATAAAATACAATAAATAACTTTAGCCTATATAGAATGAAAATGTTAAAAATATGTTTTTACACATTTTAAGCCAACAAGTGCTTTCATAAAATACGTGTGCAAAGTGCTATCCAAAACCAGTGAAATATTAAAATTATTTTATAAAAGAAAATAAATATCCAAAATTTATTCCTATAGTAAAATAAATTTGGAGTGTCATATTATAAATTTGCGCGTTTCTGCCAGGATGTTTGTGGGTTCGATTTCCACTCGAGGGAATGATTACATTTCAAGATTTACTTTCATTTCTCCGCTTAGGCAAGGACAAAGCTCGGTGTTTGTCACTGAGCACGCAATGCCTTGATTTCGAGCGGAAAGTAGTCAACGGAATGTCTTGAGACTCGGTTGTATTAGACTACCCTGCTATAACGGTAAAATAGTATATATTTAATATGTAATAACTGTTAAATAATATAAAACCTATAGTAAATTTGACGTAACATTTTTGCCCAGCATGAGACAAATATTCGTATCAATCTTGTAAATTAATATCAAAAAGATCACATTTCATTAATTTTGGTGATATTTAGGTCACTAGGAAATCAAAAAAGGTGACAATTTTTTTCTAACAGTCTTCCTTGTACCCGGACAAATTGATTCACCTCGTCCCTTTCACTAATGGACACTTCCGGACAGGAAATTACAAGTCACCCTACTAGCAAATATTTATTTTAGGAATATGTTAATGTTTTCTAAAAAGGTAGTATAGAGAAAGCGTGGAAATAGGTCATTTTCAAGGTAAGCTTTTACGCGTTCATAAAGACTTAAATGCAATGTGATTCGAACCCGCTCCACTTGGAAACCGTCTAATGCGCTCTTACTACTAAGCCATGGGTTTTACATTAGCCAGAGACAAAACTCATCTGCTTCTGACAATTTATTTTGTTTTTAACATTATAATCACTTTTTTGCTACTTTATAAAAAAATAAAAAATGAATAAGGGCAGGTTATACTTATAAATTGTTCGAAACATACAGATAATCGAACAGAACCTACTAAATGCCAAGATTTTTTCATGTTTCCCGTACAATGGAGAAATTCGAAAAAATATATAAGTAATAAATATTACAAAATCAAAATTAATTACTTTCGTTTCAACTATGCAGTTATTAAAATTATTTTTAACGAGACAGTCTTAAGCATTCATATATCTAAATAAACTTATTTCTATAACAAACCTATAGGAAGTAGATTTGCTATAAAAAAAATCTACGATAATTATTACAAGGAAATAGTCACAATATTGTATACATACATCAAAATACTATAAATTTTGACCTTAAGGTCAACCTTAAAGTCAAATCTAATATACGTCCAAAAAACATAGTTCTTTTTTTATTATTTCCGCCACGAACAGAAATTATTCAATAGCCAGTATATTTATTGTGTTCTCGTGTTCCCGACATTAAGTGCTAGCAATTTAACCGTACGACAGAGGCGTTGGGCGCACAATCTAACCGGCATCCTCATTATGAAATGGAACAACGCGATATATATTAACAGTACATATTTCAGACTGAAACTATGTTAAATATAATAACCACCATAACAATAGTTGTGGTTTACGATTTATTTATTTATGATAATATAATACAGGGCATTCTAGAATGCTTCACGCTTTCTCCTGTATTGCAGGGTAGTCAGAGACAACCGAGTGTCAAGACACTCCATTGACTGCTTTCCGTTAGATATCTAGACACTGGGTGCTGAGTGGGGAAATCAACGCCGCGCTTAGTCTTACCAGAGTGGAGAAATATTGTTTTTTATATATAATCATTCCACCAACTGGGAATTGAACCCACGACCCGCATTAACAGATCGATCACATTAACAGTCAGACGTTCTCGTAGTAGGCGTCGTTGAAAAAATATTTTTACACTTAATAATCGTTAGACAAGAGAGAATGTTTTTTGTTTTCGTCAAGAGGCGTGGCTTCGAATCCCGCTGCGTTCAAGTCATTATATTGTTTTTAAAACATCTCTGGTAAAAACTGAGTGGTGCTAGGTACTGTAAATTATCCTAATGACCCGAATATATTGAGAAGTGGAGAAAGGAGTGTCGTAACACTAGGCTCTCTCTGCCTTCCTTATTGCTTATCTGTTTGCTTCGGCTAATCTCTCTAACGGCTGGACCGGTTTTGACTGGATTTTCACTGGCAGATAGCTGATGTAATAGCCCAGGTAATAACCTAGATTTTATTTTACAATTATAAAATATAAATTCAGATATATAAATTCCACGCAGACGAAGTTGCAACGCAGCAAATGTAGTATAAAATTTTAAATATTTAGTTTTAACATAATCGTGAGCCATTATTATGTTTAAATTTAAATCAGATCTGATAATTAACACGCGTAAGTTTTCTTCATGAGCAAAACGTACAAACAAAAAAAAATATATTATCTTTTTTTTTGTTACGTGACCTTCCGCCAGTATCTTCGATACTGTGTTTTTGAAGGTCAACCGAGGTCTCCCCCGACCTCTCGTACCCCTCACCTTGGCTTCATAAATCTTTCTTACCATTCTTTCATCGCTCATTCTTTGCACGTGCCCAAACCACCTGAGCACGTTCTTCTTCATTCTCACTATGACACTCGCGCTTACACCTGCCATTCTGCGTATCTCCTCGCTGCATATACGGTCAGCTAAACTGACTCCGCATATCCGACGAAGAGATCTCATCTCTACTACATTCATCTGTCTTTCATTATCTCTTCATACTTAATTAAATACTAACCATATCACATACAATAGGGCAATAAAATGTGTTGTATTATTAGTATTAAATAAAACTCCAGATCTTGTAGACACGTAATATTATGTTATGTTAATTTTATCAATTTAATGTCATAATTGTATGTCGGCTCGATCTCCACTCGGGGGAGTGATTATATTTAAATTATTTTCCCTTCCTCGCTCTGGTAAAGACAAAGTGCGGCGTTGAGTTCCACCACTCAACGCGCAATGTCTCGATTTTAGTGGAAAGCTAAGTACGGAGTGTCTTGACACTAGGTACTTTCTGTCTACCCTGCTATGCGGGATAAAAGCGTGAAGCTAAAAAAAAAGTATGTCATATGTAATTTTATTAATTTCTAACACACATGATAAAAACTTGTAGAATTTTTTTAGCTTCTCGCTTTATATCCCGCATTCTTCTTTCATTCATTCTTGCATTTCCTTTGTATATAAATATTACATTACAACTGTGCCAAATTTAATACTCTTTCAATCGCCTAATTTCTGTAAAAAGGTATAGAACGTTCTTCTTTATATAAAATATAGATTAACATATAGTTTTTGAAACTATCAGTTAAGCCCAAACGCATATTACCAACTTAAGATAATTATAATTAAACCAGTAATTAGTTCTTCCATACAATAGTTGGCTCATTTTATGCAAAGCACGATTCAAACTAGTTTAATGTATGCAGATCACCTCTATTACAATACCTTAGTTTGATACCACTTACCTGCTTTGTTGCACGTGCCTTAGTATTATAAAGCCTTATTATATGTAAAGGAAATAAGTCGATATAGAAAACTTATAAGTACAATATACCACATTAGCGTATTGGTGAAATATTTAATAACAATTATTTACAATAAATTATTATTTTATGCATTTCCCAAAGAAGTCATAGTAAGTGATGTGTGTAATAACTCAAAAAATTCGTATAAAACATCATTTTTAAATATTTACTATTTTTAAAGTGTTATTCCACACTTAAGATTAGAAAACATTTTTTGGAAAAACGTATAAAAATTTGAACGCAGCGGGATTCGAACCCGCGCCTCTTGGATACCATCCAAGCGCTCTGATCGCTATTCTAATAAACGTATAAGAATTTCAACGCAGCTAGTAGTAGAACGCATCGATTAGCGGTCAGAGCCCTTGGACGGTTTCCAAGAGGTACGGGTTCGAATCTCGCTGCTTTCGAGGGAAACAAAGTATACGTTTTTTAATGAAAACTTTTTAGATACATGATTATTTACTTGATAATATGTATAACCGTCAAGTACAAGATGCAAAAATGCTATTTAAATAATATCCTTTTTTTCAGTTGTATGATTTCCTGCATAGTCAGGGTCATATCAAAACACTTGCTACACGAAATTAAAATATGTTACGTTTGAAGTGGCGAAACTGAACGCCGCGCTGTGCGTTATTAAGATGTATATATATTTTTTAACTTTACACATCACCCGCACCTTGCAGCTTATGTGGCAAGCCCATTTAATAAAACACCATTAAGTATATCGTTCTTTATGCGCATAAGTCTCAAAAACACTGTAACTCTCTTGTATTATCAATAAATTTTGGGACCCCCATAAACACTCGCTAAGAGGCTAATCATTCATTTAAGCGTTTCGCTAGTCAACCTTAAAAGGATATTAAGCCCGTAATTCTATTATCAACCGGATATAAGGCCGTTCTTGTTAACGCAACTGGGACCCGGCTTTTATTCGGAGCACGACCTAAATCCCGTTAATATGTGCAAATCGCCATTTTAACGATAGCTCAACTTGATTCTATCATTTATCGGTAAGTTTTAGTCAATAGTTAAATAGCGGTAAAGAGAGGTTAGCTAGCTACAAATTGGTTTTCTAAAATTTATACCTAGGTTTGCCTTCGTTTTGTGTTAAATTTAAATGTTATTATAAGAGGGGAAGCCGAATCGGTAGGCGGTATATTCTATATGTAAATACATAGTTTCATAAGCATATATACATACATATACAAATATTTTTTTATTTGAACGGGCAAGGCAAACGAGCGTGCGGCTCCCCCGATTGTAGGTGATCACAGGAGCTACAGGTACTTTATTTATTTCAAACTTTATGTACATTTTTTTAGCTTTACGCTTTTTATCCTACATAGCAGGGTAGACAAAAAGTACTTAGTGTTAAGACATTTCGCTTTCCACCGAATTCGAGACATTGCATGTTGAGTGGTGGAACTCAACGCCGCACTTTGTCTTACCAGAGCCAGTAAGTGAAATGAATATTTTATTTGTTTATATCTCCTTAGAGTTGAACTTTTTTTTACTTTTTTTAAAATGATATATTATTACACTACAGACAACTCTGTACTCTTCTTTATTTAACGTTATATTATTTCGTTTGTAAAGCATATATTAGTATAATATACATTCTGCGGCAGTGTATGTTGGAATAAATATGGTATGAAAACATTATGCATAAGCTAAAATATGAATAAATATAAAAAAAGAAATATTTGGAAAGACAAAACTAACAATGAAAATTCACAACCTATACAAAAAATTTCCACAAAATTAATAAAAATATAACAACTTAAGAAATATTTTTAAATAACTTTGAAACATAGAAGTGTGACTTTAAAATATCCGTTATTTATGATCAAAGCAAAGAAGCTCACGTTTCATTGAAAAATATTGCAAACATCGTCTTCTAAAAGCTTTGTAACAAACACTTTGCCAAGATACAAGTCCTTATGTCGTAGAAAATTTTATTATCAATATCATCTTTTTATACTTTTCAATATAAAATATTACGAGGTGTTCTTCTTATACGTTTTATGGTCAAAGGTATATTGACGTTAATCGGTTCATATTTATTTTATAGGCGTTTCGCGCTACATCCTTTTTATTTGCCATGAATAGATTTTCTCAGAAGATAAATAATTTAACTTAGGTAAGTCGTTTCTGTACCATTTATAGATTATTACCCGACTGCCAATAGGTAGTTTATATTTTTACCGCTTTAGTATGTTTGTATGTCCATTTTTGTGTTCCTTCATAACTGCTAAACCCGTAAACCGATTTTGACAAAAGATACGTCATTAAATTCGTCTTAAAGGCTTGAGTGTCACTGAATATATAATTACTGAAAAAAGAAAGTGGAGGATTTCAATACTTAGCTTACAACGACATTCAGGTTTTTAATTATTTCTTGTTTTAACTATAATGTTTAATTAACTCAATTGGAATAGTTGTTTTAGTGTATCATAGTTAAATATTTTTTTTAGCTTACCATAGCGAGGAAGTGACAATTATAAATATAGTCAATATTTCCAATAACCAATTATAAATTCAAGTAATATAAAATGGATCAGCTTTAGAGGACATACTTAGAATGAAACAGGACAGAGGAGAGTCATCGTCAAGGCAAAAGCTTTGAATCTAAAAATTGTATAAAATGTTAAATAAAAGGCGGCGAACAAGACCTTCATCCCTTTTTTCAAGAGCTTTCTAAGAATACTCGAGGGGGCTTGTGACAGTATATTTTTAACTCTACTTCGATTGACGTAAAGATATTTAAACGATTCTCTTACTTTCATAATTTGTACATACAATTTATCATATATTTAACTATTTATATACTTTTTTGCTTCACGCTTTTATCCCGCATAGCGGGGTAGATAGAAAATAACAAATGTTAAGACATTCCGTACTACCGCCGAATTTGAGACTTTGTGAGTTAAGTTGCCTAACTCAACGCCGCGCTTTATCTTACTAGAACGAGGAAATGAAAATAATTTACCATATCATACCCCCGAGAGGGAATCGAAGCCACAATAGATAGCGTTTCCGTTCATACGCTGTCACACTGCACCACGACCAGTCTGTTTGTTAATTATTTAATTTGTTACAAATGTACTTGCGTTTAAAGTAGTTCGTGCTGCCATCAGTTATGTTTTACATTACTAAATATTTATTTAGTTTTAAATAGAAATAAGAATTAGGAAATACACCAAACACGTATTTTCCTTTAATTTGTATATACAGAGAGATTTAAGCCCTAAAAACTGAAAATAAAAATATAACTGCATATATTAGATTCGTATCTTACACTAAATTTAAACCTGTTATACTGTGAATATCACACACTAGTATAATGTAGAGGTCGTTACGTCATCGAAGTACTATACCTACAGGCACAATTCTTATAGGCACCAACATAGGTATTCATAAAGCAACACTAAAGAACTACATTTATCGTCGCCAAGTAAATAAAATTCTAATAGAGCAGCTTTCAACTAGCGTTTTATATTTCCGGAAATAAAAATGAAATAAGGTCAGTCTTACAAATGCAAGTCTTTTGTGGAAATTCTACTGTTTCAAAATGACGACTACAATGTAACAGTGGTTTAAAAGCACGTGTAGAAATTTAATTTCTTTCTCAGTTACCTTGAATATTAAATCTTGAATATAATGAAAATTGTTAAGCAAAATAAGTCTAAATCAGAAGTCTGATTTCCAGTTTAATATTGATTATTACCTATTTATATATGTACATCACTAAAAGACCATATATATATATAGGCGTATCATACTGAAACTTAACATATATATGTTTTGATTAGGGGAATACTAAGAGAGGCAATTTGTAGTCAAGTAGTAATATATATATATATAGTAATATATATATAGTATATGGTAGTATTTTACATTTCACTTGTCATTTTCTGTATTTTAAGCCTCGTACTTCCTACGTAGGTTTTTATTCCTTGTAAAAATGTTGTTCAATAATGTTAAAAGCAAATAAAAAATCTTTAAAAAACCTCTTTTTAGTATGTTTATATTTTTAATAATTATTTTTTTTATTTTTCACTTGGCCTGTCAAGCTCGAACTCTTAATTATAAAATCATGGCATTTAAGAATTTTTTTAAATATTTTTAAAACTTATTTGTTAATAATCAGTACAGACCAGAAATAAATTTAACATAAATTCATATTTACACTATATTTAAAATCAGAAGTTGACCTAAGTAAGTAGTTTAATTTCTTAACAAAATCATAAAATATTTAGAATAAAAAACATAAGTGCCTAAGTTTGAATATTTCAATTTACTCGAATTTAATGGGGTTGCTTAAGTACGCTTGCATCTAATTCCAAAGCTACGCCATGCTCAGCACACGTCTGGTTAGTTTAATCTTCTCAATTTAATTTAAATGTTAGCGTTCTACATTAAAGGTAAAATCTAGATTATATATATATATATATATATATATATATATATATATATATATATATATATATATATCCAAGGCTAAACGACGACGATATAAAAACATATAAAAATCTCATATAAAATTAAACGTTATGTTAACTATATAATCTAAATAAATATATAAATAATTAAATCAATGTTCAAAACAGTTGGTCATATTGATTTGAACTAAACCATTTATTTGGACTACCGAATCAGTTTGGCACAATTGCATTGTCTGATGCATTTAGAAACATTCATTCATCCGGCTGGAAAGGTAAATTCAATTTATTTCAGCTATACTAAATAATATTGACAATGTTACTTTAGAATATAATTATTTTATTATCTAATTTTTTAAAATATAATACTTTCGTACACAGGAAGTAGTCAAACACCGTACGCCGCTTTCCGTCAAATTCAAGATTAAATGGTGGAACTCAACGCCGCGATTTGACAATCGACACAGACAAACGCTGTTCCGCTGCGCTACGACCGGCCTCGGGGATATAATATTTGAATGATGAATTTGTTAGTTTTTTATGTAAATTAACATACTTTATACAAATTTATTTTTGACAATTCTTAATAGTTATTATTAAATAATGGTTATGATTAAAAAAGGTAAAGTAAAGTATGAAAACATTTATATATAACTCATACATACATCATATTCTACAAGAGTGTAAATAAAACAATAGGAAAACGTTAAATTATGCACTCATATTAACTCAGTAACTCTGGAATTACCTTATTGTGTGCAATATTTTTTAACTAGATAAATGTGTAAAAGTATACGAAAAATGCAATTATTTAAAAAAAATTATTATCATTATTATAATAATAATAACTATTATATTTTCCATTATTCTGTTATATTGTGCAATAGACGTTATTGTCCAAATAAAACTAAAGTAACTATGTACCTGATACTACGCTCGCTCGTTTACTCAAGCAAATAAAGGCTACGTGATTTCGTAGCGCTACGAGAGCTGCTACGCTAGCATACAGGTGTGTTATACAGATAGCTGTATTCTATAGACATAGTTTAATTGAATATAAAATAATTGTTATATTTAGTATATATTTTTGAACGTTAACAAACAAGATGATTAATCGAGATAGCTTACCTTAAGTGACTCAGAACATGGTATATATATTTTTAAATGATTTCGATTATTTTCTTTCACAGTGATAGAAATAAAAAATAAATCATTATTTAATTCTGTACTGTACTTTTCTTTTAGCTTCACGCTTTTATCCCGCGTAGCAGGGTAGACAGAAAGTAACCTAGTGTCAAGACACTCCGTACTTCGCTATCCACCGAAGTCGAGACATTGCGTGTTGAGTGGTGGAACTCAACGCCGCACTTTGTCTTTATCAGAGCGAGGAAGTGAAAATAATTTAAATATAATCACTCCCCCGTTCTATCCGTCCGTCCGATCGAACCCACAACCGGTCACGTTTACAGTCACACGCTGTCACACTGCGCCACGACCGGCCTCAATAGTTATATTAAAAAACTTATTATTTCTGGTAAGAGAAAGCGTGACGTTGAGTCCGCCACTCAACAGCCTATGTCTTGATTTTAGGCGAAAGGCAGACAACGTAATGACTTGAGATTAGCTCGTCTCTACCTCCCTGCTATGCGAAATAAAGCGTAAAACTGTTATTTCTTGTTTGAAAGCTTATATCCAGTTCCCACGTACATAAAAGCACCAAAGCCTAAGTTATTTAGATTGAATCTCAATTTAAGCACAGATATGCCATCCATAGTGTTGGTATTGTTGAATATTTATGCGATCCGTTTGTGACTCTCTCACGAGTGCTGTGGAAACCATTTTTTATGCATATCAGTTTTAGTGGAACTGTTTTCGACCATTATGCCTTTTACTGTAAATTGTGATTTTAAATATCAAATTATTATTAGTAGATGTTATTTTTTTTATTATTTTGTCAAATTATGTCAACTGTTAATTGAAATACAATTACGTTAAAAAAATATATTATCATTTTAAGCGTTATTCTCTGAATAATACACTTGACGTACTTACCAGCGCGGTAAAATGGAGATAATAAATAAATATAATTATTAGCAAATTATATCAAAAAATATTTCCTATTTTTCTTTCATTTCTTCATAAACAGCGATTACAGCACTATTTATTCAGTGACACTTTGAGCACACATACAATTGAACAAATACACTTACATAAAGCATGACTCCAAGAAATAAGTACTGGAGGTATAAATATTCAATATGGTCTATACGGATGAAACATCTACAAACAGAATAAGACCCAATAAAGAAGATTAATTTCTGAAAATGCAATAATACAGTATTTACAATAAAATACATTAGTAGATTTTATGATGATTGAAGTCTTCAGTGAGGCTGGTCGTGGCGAAGTGTGACAGCGTCTGACTGTAATCACGACCGGTTGTCGATTCGATCCCTACTCGGGGGAATGATTATATTTAAATTTACTTTCATTTCCTCGCTCTGGTAAGACGAGATACGGCGTTGAGTTCCATCATTCAACACGCAATGTCTCGAATTCAGTGGAAACCGAAATACGGTGTGTCTTGTCCCTGCTTTGCGGATATAGAACGAGTTTGCCTCGTTTGTAACAGGTAAAACTCCGATAACCCCCTTCCCCGTAGAAATTTTAGACTCCCTTACACTTATCCAGGAACCAACTACTTAAATTTCAACCATTGCATTTGTATATACTCTTAGATAACTAAAGGAAAACCCTTATTCTTCTCCATACGAGAAGTGTATGAAATTTGGCATTTTTAATGTTTAAATAGAGAAAAAGTGCAGAAAGCCATCAGTTTTTTATTATTTTTATCATTTACATTTAAAATTAAAACAAGATTTAATTTTTAAAAAAATATAGAAATGAATAAATATACGCGTATTATAAGATAAATATATTGTAATTATTACCCAAAATAAAACTAAAAGTTAGTTATTCTAAAACGTAGACAGTACCAATGACAAAAGTCACAAAGAAAATAACACGGGATTTCCATCAATGTTTTGTATTGGAAAAGTTGTTCCTTTGTAACCCTTCGCTAGGAAATAGGCGCAAAGCTGTAAGAAATGACGAAAGTATACTTATGGTGTTAACTCAACAACAAAGAAAAAAGGAAATTGGAACGTACGCAGTTATTTTACGTCTTTGAGACGTAACTTTATAAAATAACTATGGTTTTTTTCTTATTATATATATATTTTTACTTTACTTTTTTTAATATACTAGAAGTTCCTGCGATTCTGCTCGCAAAGAACAACGTTTATTGCTTATTTTACAGTTATCTGTTCTTTGCATTGAAATTTTTGTCGGAAATCTCCTTTAGGTATTAGTGGTTAGTGTAGGAATCGTTTGTTGTCATGATGATCTTTCTGCAAGTCATTGAGCAATCCCAGGATCATCCTGAAGGCGGCAGTGGCGCGCAATAGGCTGGCCGTCAACCGAGGCACCTTAGTGGCATATGCTAGAGGACCTGCGACGTCTCACAAGGGTGGAAGTTTGCGCTGGACTTTAGTAGGTAGTAACAGTCCCACCGATAAGTCCTACAGTTACCGATTGCTCCGTTACGAGAAAGCGATTTATGTAAATGTTATTTCTCAATATCACAAAAAAAGTTCATTTGACGATAAATTCTGATTTTAATTAAAGTACATAAGCTATAATAAAATTAATTTCCGATACATTAACAGACAACTTTTATAAACAAAATTAACTTTATAATTTTTTTTTAGCTTCACGCTTTTATCCCGCATAGCTATAGACAGGGTAGACAGTAAGTACCTAATGTTAAAACACTCCGTACTCCGCATTTCACCGAATTCGAGACATTGCGTGTTAAGTGGTGGAACTCAACGCCGCACTTTGTATTTTTACCAGAGCGAGGAAGTGAAACCCACTGCGCCGCGACCGGCCTCAATAAATACTATATACAAATTCTAATTCTCCTTGTACATAATTATGTATGTCTTATTGCAGTATAGTTCACAAATATTATTTAGTTTATAAGAGTTATTTTTTTTAAATGAATACTTCCAAAACAGAATCGTTTTGTACTTGAAATTATAAGGAAGTTATTTTAAAAATCAATTTTTGTTTTTAACTTCACGCTTTTATCCCGCATAGCCGGGTAGACAAGAAGTAGCTAGTGTCAAGACACTCCGTACTTCACTTTTCGCCGAATTCGTGACATTTCACGTTGAGTAACGGAACTCAACTCTGCTCTTTGTCTTACCAGAAAGACGAAAGCGAGAATGTGCAAATAGTTAAAATAATAATTCCCCCAAGTGAGAATGGAACCCACAACTGGTTGCGTTTACAGTCAGACACTGTCGCACTGCGCCACGGCTGGCCTCTATATGATAAGAAAAATGTATTTATTAGGCGAAAAGACATAAAACCTACCAACATATTGCTAGAAAATATTACGGTTAATTTAAATTCAATAAGAACAACCTCACTCAAAGCAACAAAACAAGTATTACAAGGTAACAAATTAATCAAAAGTACCTATTTATAAGGAAAACTCAAAAGAAAATAAAGGTATCCATCAAACACACTTAGCCAACGATCGTTCCCAAGTTTCCGATTTCAGATGCTCCGTAAGTGAATACCTGGAAAGTGGGTCAAACAACTCCTGCTTTCGATTTTAAATTATAAGTAGCAGTTTGAGATAGATATGACAATATTTTGGTCAATTACGACCAAAATATTGTCATATTGTTTGTGTTCTATTTAAAAAAAATTAGAACTGCATTAATATTTATATCATGTATGCCTATATATATAAATACATGAAGCAAAACCTATGTACTATTTTAATAAACTTATGGGAACGAAGGTGTATAAAATTTGGCACCTTTATAGTTTTTTTTATAAATACAAAACAAACACACATACATATCTACAAAGCGATATACCTGTTGCTAGGGCAACGCGTTGATTACCCGTCAACGGTATCTACTTATAGCAAAAATCTAATTGTAATGCATGGCAATGCAATAAGCAAGTGTAATAGGCGTGGCGTATAGAAGTAGTATTTTATCTTGCATTTATTACATTTTTCAGGAAAAGATAGTAAAATATCTCTTAATTTTAATTGAAAACGAAACAGTTTAATGAGTCTACTCGCCACTTCTACCCAACATTGAAACATTGTGTGCTACGTGGCGTAATTTAACGCCGTGTTTATTGTTATTAGTGAAAATGAAAATAATTTAATTGGGTTCGATTCCCTCCCTTAGAATATATTTCAAAATTATTTTTCAACAACTATTATTATTTCTAAGTAAATTTAAACATTGATTAAATGCAAACGTGTAGTTAATAGCTTTAGTCGGTGGTTATACAAGCTCATTTATTTTAATTTAGTTTGCAACCGCAAGCTTATTTGCAGCTTCTACCCTACAGAGCTTATTATGAAAAGGTCAAAGTTGCACAATATTATATTCAAGAAGTTATGAATTTACAAAAATTTAAGCTTAAAGCTATTTTAAATAAGCTATTAATACTTGTCTCCTCCAAATTATGAGGCTTAATGGTTGATCATAATTTTATGCACTAACGGTCATTTTAAGACAAAACTTATATAAGCTTCCCGTGATTCTGTCTATCTATCTATATATATATATATATATATATATATATATATATATATATATATATATATATATATATATATATATGTAAATAACATATGAATAATCTTAATCTCTATTATGATATAATAAGTCACTAACTTTTAACAACACATGTAATAAGATACATCATTAACAAAATAATTTTATTTGAACCATTTTCATATATTTAAACGATTTAATAAAATATAAAACTTATTAACAAAGTGTAAAATGTAAAAATTAAAAGATAAGAATATTATTATGCCAAAAGTACCAAAGTTTCGTACAAAAAATATTCTCAAGTCTTTGGCACTCGTCCATTGACCACGTATTTTATTGACTGAATGTCGTTGAACATGTTTGGCTACTTAAACAGTATAATAAAAGCAGAAGATATAATAGAACAAGAAAGAATTATATATTAGATGATACTCTGAAGTACTAACTAAATAATACATTTTCGCAGTTCTGTGCATTATTTAAGATTTTAAGTGTATATAAATAAAGTGAAAAAACATTGTTTTTCCATTTTATTGTAGTATTTTTGTTTAATATTCTTTTATATTTTGCAATAGAAAAATGTGTCTTCCTTTCTACATTGCATTTTACCTAGTTACCATTAAATAAGAAAAATTATATATATTTTCACGTAAGTATAGACTTCCATTTGGAAACCATCGTTTGGTTGTCACTTTGTCTCCCAGGATCTATCGCACACTTGTAAACCAAATGTACAAAAACATAAATATTTTATTTTTACTAAAATAATATTAAAAACATACCAAGTATTTTTTGAAACTTTTAAACTATATTTTATGTTCATAATTTATAGCACAAAAAAGTAGATATTTAAAAGTTTCACAAGCAATTCGTGGGATATTTACTATTTCCACAACTTTAAGTCAAGTTTAATTTTCTGTTTGAGAGTTCTACCAGTGTTTAAAGCTCGTTGAACTCAATAAATACATTATATTGAATAAATTATATTGAATAAAAACTTTGTAACAAAATAATAAACCAAGAAATATGTTACCAATAAAATGCTAATTTACTATAAAGTTATGACTCAATAAACTAAACTTTAGTTTCAGACGTTGTAAAAATATTTTGCTTACTATTTTATTACGTTTCTATCTTTTCCAGTTTTTATATACCGCATATAGCAGAAAACCGCATATACAGACAGAAATATATATTTTATATTAGTTAGCTATTTCGAGCCGATTTGGGACAATGTATATTGAGAGGCGTTACTCAACACCGCATATGATCATACCATGCGTCATACCATAATCATTCTCCTAAGCAAAAAAAACATAAAATGTAGTAATATTATATTTTTATACAAAATATAAATATATTGTAGATTTATTTCGTGGCACAAAATAAGCTGTCTAGACCCAAGCTGCGCTTTTAAAGCTCCTTCTTATGCCAACGCCGGAGACTGCATAATTTAATTCATCCCAGTAGTTTCGGTTGCGACAGTGAAGTGAAGTGAAGTGAAGTGAATACAAACAGAAAGTACAAAATATAAAGTTTTAAATATATTGTATGAAATATTTTAATCTATTTTTTGACATTTTTATAAAACATTTTCTGTTTTCTTTTTGCGTGATTAAAAAAGAATTTGCAAAACAGTATGTATATAAACATACATACACAAAGGGCAAAAAGTGCCAAAAGGTATAAGCAAAATATAAAGACATTTGTTTCATCCCGCATAGAAGGGTAACAGGAAGTAGCTAATATCAAGACACTCCGTACTCCGCTTTCCGCCGAAATCGAGACATTGCATATTAAGTCACGGGGCTTTCTTTCCAGAGCAAGTGAATGAAAATAATTTTAATATCACTACCCAAAGTAGGAATTGAACCCACAACCATCTTCATCTTCCCAGTGACATGCTCTCTCACTGCGCCACGACTGGCATTGGTTCTGGTGTCGTGATTTTTTTTAGCTTCACGTTTTATCCCGCATAGCAGGGTAGAAATATAATCACTCCCCCGAGTGGGGATCGAATCCACAACCGATCGCGTTTAGAGTCAGACGCTGTCACACTGCGAAACGGCCTCTATGTGATTTTTATGTGTTTTTTTAATAATAATGAATTATATGTGATTTTTAATAATAATGAAAATAAGAAGTAAATTATATTTCTGCTTATTTCTTTATTTTTAAAATACTTTTCTGCTAATAAAAATATTCAGTTGTCGATAAATAAATTTAACTTATAACTCAAACCATATTCGTTATCAACAAACGTAGATAAACTTCGCTCGCCGTTAATAGCGAAAACTTCGTATCCGGTCGCTAAATGAAAATGAACAAGAAATTCGATTGTAAAGGAAATTAGATCCGCACATTGACTGCGTTGAAGACGGAGATGCAACTACGGAGTTAGCGGGCAAATCAAATTTGTTACGGATAACAGTCAGACAGTTGGGAGTCCAAACTAATTTGTGTGATTACGTTGAACGTTTGCTGTGTTTAAGTGGTAAATAGAAGGTTTTACGCTACAGTATTTGTGATAAAACTCTGATGTGAATTTTATTAGACTATTTATGTGTAAAATATTATTTTATATGAACAAGCAGGCCGGTCATCGCCCAGCCCAGTCGGGACAGCATCTCACTGAAAACGCGATCGGTTGTGGGTTCGAATTCCACTCGGCGGAATGATTATATTTAAATTATTTTCATTTCTTCGCTACGTCACTCGATAAGCAATATCTCGAATTTACAGAGTGTCTTGATACTAGATATTTCCTATATACTCTGCTAAGAGAAATAAAAAAACGTAAGAAGAACTACAGTTTAAACTCTTAAAATAGAGTGGGTTGTATCCGCCATTTTGTTGCGGCAGACATTTCAGATAGATAACAATATAAATTATATACAAATTCATTATATTCCAAGTCCAAATGGACACTGAGTACTTTAAATATAATTTTCATTGTATCCTTCTAAATACATTGCTTATATTAATAATCAAACATAAAATCATTTTAGTATTATTTAAAATTGAAATAAGTTAAATAAGTGTATTCATTTTTGTACTAAATCTTTAATATATTTTGATATAAACGAGATCGTATAAGTCATCTAACACTAACTCGAACGAAATGTGTAAAATTGAGCAATAATATTATCTATAGGAGAGAAAAATATGCCATAATACTAGGCAGACACTGGCTAAGCTGGGAGAAATGCCAAGAAGAAGAAGAAGAAGAAGAAGAAGAAGAAAGATAAGCCATAAAACATAACAAATATTCCTACAATTTATCAAGTAAGTAACTGCTAGGTTCTATTGCAAAGTTTCAAAAGCAAAATAAACATTTTTCACGAGACAAACAGTACCGTTTAAATCAACTAACTTCAGTGAACGTAAACACTCCACCGCTTTTATTAACCAAGAGACGGGCACTTAATTCTATCGTTATCCTTTAATTAGAACAACAAATTAAATAAATCGAGTCAATGAAAGTGTTAGTGGGAAGCATTGTAAATAATTAGGAGATAATAGGATTTAGTCTTCACTAAAATAAACTAAAAATTAAAAAATAAATCGTTTATTATCAACTTCCGATTACACAATTTATGTGATTTAAAAAGCTTGACGCGATATTTAATGTATACTTTTGTAAGACCACGCGCAGGGTCGAGTTTGCCCCTCAGCACGCAATGTCTGTCTCAAACCAGTCAACAGAATGTCTTGACACTAGGTTGTCGCTGAGTACCCCGATATGTGAAGCCGCTACTTTTATACCAAATTATTATTTCATTTGCTTGTTTATGTACGCGGATTTAATTGATTAATTATTTAATTTATTTTAGACAGTGTAAATAGAAATTTCTAATAGCATAAATAGTAAATAAACAAACACTAGATTAACATATTGATAAGTAGTCTAGAGTTATACCTAAAAATATAGAAGATAAAAAAAGTCCAAAACACATTATAGTATATAATATTCATTATCATGGAGATCAATTCGATAATGATGGTGTTAAGTGTAACGCGTAAATGGTAAGTTGCCGTTAACAAAAAATATATATTTTACATGGTGTATTCACATGTTAATTAATACTATAATAGTTATTTTACTAATTTAATATATGTTTAATATAATACATTACTACAAAAAACATATATTTAGTGCATTTTACCGTTTTGTTTATTTTTTGGTAAAAATTGGTTCAAAACATTTCTTTACTTATGAACAGAATTATTCTATTCATATTGAGCAATGAAAATGGAAATGTTCTACAGGTCTAAAAAAAGTAACATAACTTATAAGTACATTTCTACCACAAATTGCTAGACAACCTTGAGGTCAGTATAATAGCGAATCTACACATAAATGAGTTCTAGATTAATGACTTATGATGCCTCAATTATCATCCAATACAATAGAACTGCGATTACAATCGTATATTTAATTAGCTTTATTGCGAACAAAACATATAATTTATTATTAGATCTGTGACAGCGTGATTGGATAAAATCGATTAGATTGATATGTAAAATCGATATGATTTTTTTTTATTTGTATATAATAATATACATATAGTAATATATTTTTGATTCCTAATTTGGTTAGGTACTTTAATCTAACACATAATGTCTATAATATAAAAGAGGAGAGGTAACAATGAAACGTTATTACAATGAATTTCTAATTACTTACCCGCAAAGTATACGAAAATCAAAAAAAATATACAAACGACGTTTTTTAATATATTGATACATATAAAATCGTATATATCAATCGTATATATTAAAGGAATTAAAAATATCTTCAATAAGAAATAAGAAAAAATAAGTAAAGCCAAGAGAAAAACCTATTTATAAGTAATGTATAATTTAGTTTCGAGTGTCGAAAATAGTCGTCCACAAATTAATGTTTAACTAAATGTTGGAATATCAATTTGTTTTTATAGTTGGTGAATTGACTTATGATTTCACTTAATAGAATATCATTTGATTTTTGTAGACGTAAACCAATATTTTGTAATTATAAGTAAGTTATAATCGTTTAGTATTCTTTTGTATTATAATTTTCAGTTAACACACAATGTTCAAGTGCTATTGTTAGCATTAAGTGCGATTTTAAACTGAAAGACTACTTTATTTATTGTGGTGTATGGTGTGTTAGTGGTTTGAAGTAAAGCATGAAGCATTCGTTATTAATGAAAAAAATAATAATAAACCATGTGTCTAAATCAAAGTATACTTTTAAATATATATTGATATAACAGTCGAAAGTAACGGTACTGAAAATTCATGAGGTTTTCAATAGCAATAAAATATTTCCCTTCTACACAGTAGAATAACTCCGCCCTTAGTGTCCGCTACTTAAGCACCTCTCTACCTAGTATACCTACGTCAGTGCGACGGATAATATAATAAGTAGTTTTTCCGCTTGTCCATCTATGTCCAAAAAAATACCATTTAATCAGTTTCTTCTTCCTTCTACCTATTATTACATTTCTTATTAAAACATTATTGGCTAGACTTTTCCTTTAAGTTAAAATCCTGTCTTTAAATCCAGAGACGCCACAGTCTGAGTATAAGCTCGATTGAGTATGGGTTCGATTCTGACTTGGGAAAATCATTATATTTAAATTATTTTTATTTCTACGGTCTGGTAATACGTGGGCCGATTTTGAGTTCCGCCTTTTAACATGATTGTGTTAAAATGTCTCATATTCATGTGGAAACCGATGGGCGGATTGTCTTTACGCTATGTTCACTAGGTTTATTTTCATTCCCTAGTCCTGAAAACACAACGCGCGGCGTTGAGTTCAGCCACTCAACACGCAATGTCTCGAACTCGGCAGAAAGCGGAGTACGTAATGGCTTAATACTAGATACTATATGAGATAAATGCGTTTACTCTTATTATTTTTATATTTGATTGATCAGACCCTTAAACAAAGCATTCCATCTATTAAGCTATACGCAATTATACATGGATTATTATACTGTCAGATGAAATGGTCGTTAATATTAGACCAACGACTAGGGCTGTTTGCCAAATGTTTCTTCCTAAGCAATGAGATTCAAAATTTGAAAATTTTAAATATACTAATAAAAACTTAATTTAAAAAACGACGGGGCAGTCTGAGACAACGTAGTATCAAGACACTCCTTAGACAAATCAAGACATCCGAGAAATTCTTAAACAATCGCGTACACAGACAGACATAATCCCCTGCTCTACGACGTTCTCAAATATTTATTAAATTCAAATAATATATAGCGTGTTATTATAATAAGAAGATATTTTAATTACTTTCCGTTTCCGCTATACAAAAAGTTGAATTTCCGTACAGTATCTCTTTTACGCCTAAATTCTTATGTTACTACAGCATTTGTTCCACAATTTGTGGAAATATTTAATTAGAACCGGTACCGGCGAAGGGTTCCTTAATTGTTATTTTAATAGAGAAATGAAATTATTTCACATCTTAGCTTTCTAGAAACGCTTATTTTGTACTTAAGTATAAAATATCTTTGTCGACATGTGTCGCCATATATGTTTTAACACATAAAAATTTAGATCTGTTTATGAAAATTATGCAGGTATAATTTGAAGACTGGCATCAATCTAATTTAACATAAAGAACAAAAACTGAAAACCAATATTTTATTTATAAAAAATACATTAAAGTGATAAATCTTAAACGATCATACATATAATTTGTTTGAAATGACGTATATGTTGCTATGGCAACGCTAATTTTACTCGTCAAGAGGTCTACTGGTATAAAAGAATCACGTTCATATATAACATAACAGCCTTCAATATTTTTATATTTGTGAAGTAAGTATTGTATAGAACTACTATTATTACTATTATAATAGCCTGGTCTCAGGTGACCTAGTACTCGCAAATATTTTGAAGAACGTCTAACAATGAGATTGATTGTCCCAACTCCATACAATAACTGTTTATTATAAAGATGACTTCGAACAAAGCTATTCATCGTGGATCCGTTTCAGCGATGAGATTTGTTACGTCACAGTTATTGTATAGTACATTAGTGCACGATTTGCCTTCACTCAGCCGTTTACTAATAATTTCAACATTTCTCTTTTCTCTGTTTATTTATAACTTCATCTTTACTCCGAATTATTTATATACAAATAAACGATATCGAAGTAATATATACATAAAGCATAAATAACATTTTTTTGTGTTTTTGTCGGTCGGTCGGTGTTTTGGCCTAATCTATGGAAGCGCTGGACTGATTTCGATGTAATTTTTACTGGTAGATAGCTAATGTAATAAGAACTAACTTAAGCAACTTATATTTTAAAATTACAAAAATCCAGAAATATTAAATTCACGCGGACCAAATCGGTTAAAATCAACTTTAATATGTCTGATAAATATGATATAAATAAATAAATAAATACGTATAATTAATTATAACAGCAAGTTTATGATGCTTGCTTCAAAAAATATGTGACAATAAAAATATATACATTTTTCAAATGTTTATTCTGGTGTGAAAAATGAGTTGATATTTCTTGCAAGATTTTTTAAAACCGATAGACGTAGATGCAAGCAAAGCCCATAAAGGCCTATTAATATACGATCAATTAATATACGAACGCATATAGAAAAATATGTTAAAAAACCTTTTTACTCATCTTTTTGATGTTTGATTACGAGCGCTTACCTGAAAAAAAAGACATAGTTAGTAAAATGTGAAATTGTAAAGAGATTTATAACTTACAATTAATAATAAATCAAATTAAATAGTTAACAATATAATAATAATATAAAAAACAATTTGACGCTTTATCCCGTATAGCAAGATAATCAGAGACAACCTGGTGTCAAGAAACTCCATTGAGTGCTGCTGAGTGGCGAAATTAAAATAAATTTTAAATATAATCAAATTAAAACGAAAATAAATCTTTTACTGAAAATCGAACCCACGATGTCAGATGGCGCCACGATGACCTCGATGAACTAAAAAAAGAATTAATTAATAATCTAAATATTATTTATTTTAATATTGATATTATTTATTACATAAACAAAATAATTAAGACAACTTATATAAAACACAGCTGCTATTTATCCAGATAAAATCATTTTAAAAAAATAAAAAGGAAATAAAAATCACCTTAGAAAGGACATTAGATGTATACTATGATACAATTGCATTAATGGACACGTTTGCAATTTTTAAAGCAAATATACAAAAAGTGAGACATTAGCGTTGACCAATTTCCTTACATTGCTAAATAGACAAACAAAAGTGGAGCTGAGAAAGGCATAATAAAAATCAATTATAGTAAAACACAATGACAGTAACAAGTAATATTTAAAAAGATAATATAAAAATCCAACTACGGCTAAGTTTCAAAATCCACCATTTTCTTTTTTTATTAATTTTATAAAGTGACACTCGCGCCCTTAAGACGAATCTAATGACGGTATCATTTGTCAAAATCGGTTTACAGGTTGAGCAGTTATAAGGGAACAAATAAACAGACATACAGGCATATACTAGATAAAAACACAACCTTTCTTTTGGCAGTCGGGTAGAAAGACATAGAGAATAGGTCAATTATAAAACATTTTTAGAAAAAACGTTTAAAAATTTGAACGCAGCGGGATTCGAACCCGCGCCTCTTGGATACCGTCCAAATTTTGCTGCGTTCAAATTTTTATACGTTTTTTTCTAAAAATTTTTTCTAATCCTAAGTGTGGAATAACAACTTTAAAAATAGTAACTATAGGTCAATTATATTAAACAAACCAAAAAATTCAACGTAATTATTATAATATAATATATATTACAATACACTAAACACAAATACGAGTATAATTAACTTCGCTAAACTCATTTTAATATACCAATTCCAATTTATCGAGAGAATTAAAAAAAAAGATTGATTGAAATGTAAATGCGAAGTCGTTTGGGGAAGATGAAAAATTGGGGAGAACGGCGCCAAGGTCGCACCTGACCGTCCAGAGTGAACAAGTTAAACTCTCATTAGCAACTGAACAGAACAATTCGTAAAAGTATCGCCAAAATCTAAAAACTTTGCTACTGTGAATATTTCGTTAGACTCATTTAGATATGAATACTAACTGATGTATAAACAAGAATATTTACTTAATATACTTTACAGGATAAATGATTTCATTTTGTATATTTTTTTGTTATAGTTAGTATTTATGAGATAACTTAAGGCCGATGATTGAGGTCGTGGCGCAGTGGGACGTCTGACTGGAAACGCGATCGGTTGTGGGTTCGGTTCGCACTCGGGGGAGTGATTATAATTAAATTATTATCACTTCCTCACTCTGGTAAGACAAAGCGTGGCGTTGCGTTACACCACTCAAAACGCAATCTCTCGAAATTAATTAAAAAAATAATTTAAAATACAATATATATCAAAACTTAATTATTTAAATATATATACTTGAAGTCGAATCTACGATCTCCGCTTATAATAAATCATACACATACAACAATGGCATTTTACCTACAAAAAAAGAGTACTTTATAAAAAAAAGTCACGTATAGATAAGGATATCTTATTCCCGGATCGTACCTCATTCGTGCGAAACGCGAAGGTTTCCATGCAGATTTGTTACTCAATCACAATTTTACACTGAAAGGGGTTCTACGTAAGTAGATTGCAAGACGAGTGTATATTGTGATAGCAAAATAGGTGCACGAAATGAAAACATTGCTTTACAATCGTAGCGTATATATCTATACTGATGATGCGTATAACACTCGTTGTCATGACAACGTGTATGTCACATTATACAAAAGTGTATGTCAAATGCATGGTACTATATTTAATACGTATATATATTTCAATTACATTATTAAAAAAGAAATGGCTATCTGCGCTTCTTCTCAAAATAAACATACACTTAAAATTCATAGTATTCCCGTTCGCATGTTTTTTTGTAAACAGCGATCGAAAAAGTTTGCTTCGCGTAAATACAAATACTATGGGTTAATTTTTCAAATTCACTATTAAATATATAAGTGTATGTTATCCAATTAAAACTGTACTTATATAATTATTATTTAGAATTTAAGTTATAGAAAATATTCTATATGTCCGAGTAAACCCTAAAATTACAGCTAGAGTAAATTTTGACGGAGGACGTCTCATTAAATATGGATTTGGCAATAGGAGCACTCGGGGACCCTCGTATTTGTCTTTCGATTCTTTGTGATTTTCGTAACGACAAGTTTGACAAGGGTAATTTCAAGAATAGAATGTTCAGTAACACTCAAAACTTTTTAAATCAAACATAAATGTGACATATTTTCCAATAGAACTATTAAAATAGGCCGGTCGTGGCGTATGACTGTAAACGCGATCGGTTGTGGGTTAGATCCCCACTCGGGGTAGGGATTATATTTAAAAGTATTTTCACTTCCTCGCTCTGGTAATATGCAATATCTCGAATTCGGTGGAAAGCGAATTACGGAGTGTCTTCACACTAGGTACTATATATATATGGATGTAAACAGAGATAGAGACCATGTTTTATTGCGGAACTCAATGCAACTTTTTGTCTTACCAGGCAAAAGTATAAGAAAAATACAATCATTCTACCGAGTGGGAATGGAACCCCCACCCAGTTAAGTTACACAGTGTCCTATAGCGCCTCAATGGCATCAATTCTAAAACATGTCAAAGCAGAAAACCATTAGAATATTACACTAACAAACACTAAGCATTTAAGAGCATTTTTACGTCGTCCCAAGACAAAAATAAACGTTGAACAAGCTATATCCACGTTGTCACCACATAAATTTTGCTCATATAAATTTTATGTTTCAAAATTAATGTACTAACTCAATGTTGTTTGTTACAGTAAACACGTGCCGTTATATCAAGTACGTATGGCAGTCGAAACGGAGTATAATCAATCGGTGTTTACTCTGAGAAAAATGTATATCTTTACATATTATCAAAAAATATTGAAGTTTAAATCTAATTGAAAATATTAAATAAAATTGAAAAGCAGAAGGTATTGTTAGATCGATACTGAACCGTATAATTTGAATAAAACAGTGTGTTTGTAAAAAAAAATAGTTTAATGATTCAATAATATTACATATATTAGAAGATTGTAATTTAAACGAGAAAGAGGGTAGACGAAAACACGTAATAGCTAGTTTAAAATACTTCATTTGTGCGGTATTAAATTTCAAGCAACCGTCACACAATATCTCAAAAACGCCCATCTTCCAGTATGTATTATAAAAGAGATACACGATGTGAAAATAAAAAATATATACCAATATAATTACAAATACACATATATACACCTAAGATTAACCAAAACGATTACGCCGGAAGTCATTATATTTTATTTATTTCCACTTACTCTGGTAAGACAAAGTGCGGCGTTGAGGTCTTCCACTCAATACATATCTCAAATTCGACGGCAAGCGAAAAGCGGAGTGTCTTGACACTAGGTATTTTCTGTCTATCTTGCTATGTGAGATAAAAGAGTGAAGCTAAAAAAAACTTAACCAAAATATTAACAGTTTTAATCTTTTACGAGATCTAACACTCAGAATCGACAATACACATCACAAAGATATTAATTAACGAACATAACGAATGAGCTCAAATGAGTATAAAAACCGTAATAAAATGGTATTAAAGAAAGGGGCTGTACGTGTTCAAGACTATAGGTTTTATCTCGAATACGCAGAGCTCCGTAATGCCTGTGCAATCAAGACCACCGAGATAGAACGGCAAATAGACAAGAATTATATAATATAACAAGATTTATATACTACATTACTTTATATTAATTTATATATATATATATATATATATATATATATATATATATATATATATATATATATTAATTCTATACTACAATTATATACTACATACTGTATACTACAAACTAAGCAGTAATACTTAATATATTTATTATAAATAATAAATAGTTAATATATTTTTTATGGCTTTCTTTGATCACTACGGATAAGTGATCAATACTCTTTATTAGTATTTATGGAATTACTATACTTTTTCTTTACATAAGCTTAAAATAGTTTAATTTAAGAGAAATATATTGATGAAACAAAATCAATTTTATCTTCGTAAGTCTATATAAGAATTTTTGGATGTCTAATGCATAGTTTTAAAACTTAGTCGAACCAAAGTCTGTTTTTGTGAGGTGTACCATAAGGTGTTACCCTCATTAGTTCATTATAACTAATTTTAGTTACAAATATACAAAGAAATTGATAAAATATATATCTAAAAAATTTTTACTATACTTAATATTATTTAATTGATTTATCAATGTATTGCTTTGTGTCAAATTTATTATTTTCTATTCTGCATAGCTCGTTAGTACAACGTTGAGCAGCGAACTCGAGATCGCGCTACAAAGAACTACCATACCTCTTATTTCCTTTATTAGGATCATGACGTTTCTACAATATAAACAATATCTATTACAAAACAGTTTAAATGAACAAGACAGCCGATACCCTCCCCTTGAATTCCTGACAACTTTTCGAGTTGCAACCACAGGAATGCAGTTAAGAACTAATTTCGATACAGGTAACGAACAGTTACCTTCTAATCTAAACTTAAACTTCACATCTAAAAACTTAACTTCTAATCTACTTCCCATCCTGCTAACATATTTAGTTATATGGTTTTAAATAAAGAAACGTGAAAAAAATACGTAAAGGGTACTTAGGAATGTAATGAATGTAGTACACATTTGAAAAATTTTACAATAGCTTATTAAAAAGTTTTTTTTATTTAGTTACTTAACTAAGTGTATAGTGTCACGCCTTAATCCATATAGCAGAGTGATCGGCGAACATGGCGTCAAGATAGTCGTAATTTCACTTCCCTACCAAAATCGAGATTTTCAGTGTAGAGTTTATGAAATCATATATTGTGATTATATAGTCTAAAGACACTAATTGTAATTAGTGAAATTTGGATATAATTTGTAAAAACAAAACAATGTAATATTTAAATATTATTTAAATTGCGTTATCTAAATAGAAAATCGAAGAAATAATGACATTTCCTAATGAACGGGTTGACTTAAAAAACTGGATATTGATAAGCTAAAAAACACTAAAAATTTCTTAATGATAAACATAATTTTATCATAATATGAACATTTGAGGCTGGTCGTGGCGCAGTGGCGCTGCTTCTTAATGTAAACGCGATCGGTTGTGTGTTCGGCCCCACTCGGGGGAGTGATTATATTTAAATTATTTTTACTTCCTCGCCCTCGTAAAAGACAAAGTGCGGCGTCGAGTTCCACCAATCATCACGCAATGTCTCGAAATCGGTGAAAAGCAAAGTACGGAGTGTCATAACACTAGGTACTTTCTATCTACCCTGCCATTCGGGATAAAAGCGTGAATAATTAATATTGGGTCACAATATAATAGCCAAAGCCACAACATAAAGGTAAAAGTAGGGTACGGTAGTAGTAAGATATGGAAGTAGTAAAGTTTTCGGAGACAATGTAGAGTCGAGACACTCCGTTGAGTCCTGTCCATACAAAACGAAGAATTTTTTATAGGACATGCAAGGCAAACGAGTGTGCGGATCACGTGATGGTAAGTGAATACCTTTCCATCCAAAATGAAGATTTTTTTTATAGGACATGCAAGGCAAATGAGCGTGCGGATCACGTGATGGTAAGTGAATACCGAGGCCCACGGCCCCGTGTAACACCAGAGGAACTGCAGGAGCGTTACTGGCCTTTAAGCTGGGAATAAGTGCACTTTTTGATGGTGTTCATGTCGTAACGACCTGAAAACACTGCCACAGATTGCCATGCCATTCTACAGTAATGTGGCGTGTTGAAGGAAATTTTGTTAGTAGTTTTTAAAAGTTTTGTGTTAAGTGGCAAAATCAACGCCGCACTTTGTCTTACCAGAACCAGGAAATAAAATTTTAAATATAATCAAATCCTCTGACTGGGAATAACAATCGCCTTTACAATCAGACACTATCAATAATAAACAAAAATATTAAACAAAGAACAATTGGATGACAATTAATATATCTACAAGATCTACGTACATATGTATAAATAAATTATTTCATTATATGTGTAAGTACTAGTACACAGCGAATGTACCAACTTGTGTACATCGCACGGCACCTGTGATAACATTATTGTAGAACCGCGTCGTATCACAATTCCTGGGATGTTATTCAAACTATAGCAAGCGAGAACAATATTCTCAACACTCGCTTTGATTTAAATATTTATCTGATGAACATAAATAAGAACGTACAACTGGAATTAAATATATAATGCTTTACGCTTTTTGATATATGTCTGTTCACAATAAAATTAGAGACCATCATGGCGCAGCGACTGTACACACAAGCCTATGTAAGTTCAATTCCCAAATAAGGGGTTAATTGTATTTAAAATCTATATTCACTTCTCTGCCCTTGTAAGACAAAGCGCGGCTTTAGAGTTCGCCACCCAATACGTAGTGTCTCGTATTTCGGATAAAAAGAAAAGAACCACCTTAAAGGCCGGCAACGCTTCTGTAGCTCCCCTGGTGTTACACGGGGCCATGAGCGGCGGTGATCACTTACCATCACGTGACCCGCATACTTGTTTACCTTGTCTTTCCTATAAAAAAAAAGAAAAGAAACCGAGGCAGAGTGTGTCGACACTAACTGCTTCTGACCACCGTACTATATCCGGAACAAAATATGAGGTACGATTAAATATATCAATTTCTATTCCAAGATGTTGACAGTCAATAAAATTTCTTTTACTCTGTTAGATTATTCGCGTTGAGTGAAATATATTGTACTATTGTATATATTAATAACGCTTTTAAAAGATATCAATGATCTACACATGATGAACATCCGTATGATAGATTGAAAATAGCTACTTTAATCAAAGTTTCATCTTTATTTTATTAAAGTAAAGATGAAACTTTGATTAAAGTAGCTATTTTCTAAACTAAACGAATGATCGATGGAATAATACTCGAAAGTTGAAAAATATGAGATCAATCGTCATTAGCCCCTTCGCCATTTTGAGACTCAGACCTGGTTTTTTTAATATATATTTAATATTTTTTTGCTGATTTTTAAAAATTAATATAAAATAACCGGTATAGTGCACATAGTGGTACTGTATAATGCGGAGGTTGATTGTGGGACAACCAGGACGGTTGAGCATTTTTTACCTTTGTCGTACCAGCTTCTGGTATATCTAAAACCGACGGGGTGGAGTACACAAACCAAACATTAAGAATATTTTGACGAGATATCGGAACTCAAACGCAATTTGGTACAAAGTTATGTTAGAATAAGCTTACTCATGTTCCCCATCTGGTTTGGTGAAAAAGACTTACACATCACCATGCGATAGCTCCTAAGTTACGATCTGATCATATTCCCTTAAAAGAACTCGGTTTCCATATGCAAAAAATATCTAACACTCAACACGTCACAACCTAATACGTCCATATAAGTTCAATTTTACAGATGTGAGCCTTATTTTTTTTTTGCTTCACGATTTTATCCCGCATAGCAGGGTAGACAGAAAGTACCTAGAGTCAAGACACTCCGTACTTGGCTTTCCACCAAATTCGAGACATTGTGTGTTGGGTGGTGGAACTTAACGCCGCTCTTTTTTTCAGCAGAGCGAGGAAGCGAAAATAACTTAAATATAATGAACTCCCCCGAGTGGGGATCGAACCCACAACCGATCGCGTTTACAGTCAGACGCTGTCACATAGCGCGACGACCGGCCTCTGAGCCTTTTTTAACTTCACGCTTTTATTCGACAAAGCATGGTGCCTTATTCTGTAATGTCTGAAAAAGTTGTACGAATTTACAATTAAATAATGTTAGAATTTCTATTAAATATAATGTGTTTTAAGTTGGTTTTATGCCAAGATGGGACTGACATTCTTGATAAATAAATAATATTTATAAAATCCCTTAACAAAAAAGTAGATGTGAAGTAAAAAAAATAAGTGAAAATGTGTAAACGTATAAAATATAAGCCTACGAATCGTTACTTACTAACTCTTGCGGCAAGCGACAGTTACATATATTGCGATGTTCATGACTCTGGCTCGTCCTATACATGTTTATAGCAACATCTGCAATAAAATGCATATTACGTTTTTCTCCGTTCTCCGCTGTTAAAACAATGTATATATGATGGAGCTCAACGCCGTATTTGATCTAAATAAATTAGTTAGACAATTATACATCTATGTTAACTTAATTAACCACATATAGCCACAGATGCGACTGATACTTACGAGATTGTATCAAGTCAGTTATATGTATCCAAAAGTGATAACAATGCACAGTATTTCTGTGGAAACATTAATACATAATTACAATCTGTAAAAATAAGTAAAAATTACGTTACTAATACATTTCTTTAGTATTTTGCTAAGTCAAGGATTATTGACATTTAAAATTTAGCAAATACCGTTTTCTCAAGTTACAAACAAGTTAGTACTAAAATATACGCAATAAGATATTCAAGTCATATATTTTTAATATTTTAATGGTCATATATTCACTTAATTAAAGTCGTTACATGAAACGTGGATAGTATATTACGTGCTCAATTTGCAAAAACCAGCTAACGATAAGCGATAGCAGTTTTATGGGACAGGTTGACCAGCCTATGAATAAAATTCTTTAACGTTCATAGAGATCATTTCCTATCTGGTAATATAAAGCGCGGCGTTAAGTTCCGTCACTCATAACGCATAGTGCCTAAATGGAAATATCTCTGCACTAGGCTCTGTGTCTGCCTAGATAAACGTGTTAAATGAGTCAGAATAAAATACAAACAAGATAAATATGAGATCCATATCACTAGAAGAAATGCTATAATGAGTACGGTTGAGAGATTATCTTACACTTGTTATATAAAAGTTTGGCGTTCCTAAGTCTTCAGAAAAGATAGAAAAAAACATAACTCAAAAGTAAATAATTATTGTTTTAAAACTACATAGCTTATCTATATTATAAAGATAATTTAAACTGAAGTATCTGTTTGTAATGTTGAAATAATAACTGCATTTTACTAAATGTATATGTTTGTAAACACGGTACATATACCTAAATTATATTTGTACAATTTTTTTCTGTCTGTCTTTTTATTTGTTCTGGCAAAGCTCTAGAACGACTAAACTGAATTTGATGGAACTTTCCCTGGTAAATAGCTGCTGTAACAAGAGGTAATATAGAGCATGCTGGCTAAATTTCGAGCACTATTGATGTAAAATAAAAATGAATATTAAATTGAGAAAACAAATAGCAAGCTTCATTTCGTTGCTTATTTTAATGCTAGAAGTAAAATAGTATCTGTAAGTCAATATTATGAGCACCATCGATCAACTACTTTATATAATAAATAAATATATTTTAATAATAATATATTTTCGAGGCCGGTCGTGGCGCAGTGTAAACGCGACCGGTTGTGGGTTCGATCCCCACTCGGGGAAGTGATTATATTTAAATTATTTTCACTTCCTCGCTCTGGTAAAGACAAAGTGCGGCGTTGAGTTCCACCACTCAACACGCAATGTCTCGAACTCGGTGGAAAGCGAAGTACGGAGTGTTTTGACACTAGGTACTTTCTGTCTACCCTGCTATGCGGGATAAAAGCGTGAAGCTAAAATATGTATATAATTCTACGAATAGCTATTACTATCTATTTTAGTATTACTTAATTGTAACATCATGAAAATGTCTAAAAAAACTGCTATTATTACTTCATTAATTTCTTAAAAAGAAATTAAATTAAGTGGTTGATATTTACAAAGTTCACCAAAAATCCTTTCCAACAAAACCGGTAATTACAAAATAAATTTAACCAAATCCAATATCAATATAGGGATCAGCAAACCAGCAGCATCTCATATATAAAAAGATAGCATTATAAGGCGTCAAAGTATTATCATGGCACCCGTTACTTTTTTATTACATTTATCCCGCTTAAAACGTGAATCGCTTACAAAATAAGATAAATCACGTTACGCATTGTTTCAAGTCTATTATGTCTTGAGTCACGGCCATAAAGTCAGCCGTAAATATTTGATATGCCGGCGGTATTTTTACACACATCGTTACACTGAGGTAGGGTTTTATTCGCATATGCTTGAAATTCTTTTTAAATTATATAAGTTTCACGTTGCAATAGAAACATTACTTTTGATATTTATGTATGTGTTTTCTTTTATTTTTTCAGTGTTAGCGTTGACACATCGTAATAAAATCGTTTCTAATAAAATAAAATTACGATATTTTTAACACGCTTTTATTAGAGGCTGGTCGTGGCGCACTGTGATAGCGTCTGACTGTAAACGTGACCAGTTCTGGGTTCGATCCCCACTCGGGGGAGTGATTGTATTTAAAATTATTTTCACTTCCTCGCTCTGGTCCCGTCTTGAATTCGGTGGAAAGCAAAGAACGGAGTGTCTTGACAGTAGGTACTTTCTGTCCACCCTGCTATGCGGGATTCACCTGTGTGTATCTATATATTAATTTTTAACTTGTTATTGAGATTTGCAAACTTGTTAGGATCCCATAAAGAAACAATATTCTTGACAAAACCATAATATCTTTGATAAGTAAACCAAATTAAGGGAAATTATTTTTAAAAGGAAATTACATATTTATATTCACTTCCACTATCTACAACATATAACAAAATGGTCTATCACACATCGCTTGTATTGATATTCCAATACATACTGTACTTGTTTCATTCAGTATGAAAATAAACGTAAAACGTACCGAGCTAACAGTATGTTGTCAATGGGTAATAGCATTGTCGACTGTCTGCACAATAAAGTAGGTAATTTAAATAAGCTTCTTGTAACTTTTATCACTTTTAAATTTTCATCTTTCTCCTTATATTAATAATAATAATAATATTAAACAAGAAATAAAAAAAAATATTTCAATGTCTTGTCTATCCTAAGAAAGATATCAGGTTCATGCCACGAAAATATTGTATTGTCATCTAAAACGCACACTTGCTACAAATTTTAAAACAAATCTGACGACAACAAGCGTATCAAAATCATAGTACACGATATTTTTACTCTAATCGATATTTATGAAGCTTTGAACATATATTTACAAATATGCAAGTATATACATTCTATCTATGCAAACCCCTATAACCTTTGCACTGTTCCGGGCAAGGATAATAAATGACGTATCACGTATACATATTCATGTTTGAGATCAACCCAGAAGTTATACCCGCTGGCATAGGTCTGACCCAAACTAACTGACGTTATTTATACGTAAGGGCCCTTCAAAACTACCAAAACTACATGATGTGGGTGAGCTTTTACGTTATACAAAAAAATTGAATTGGAAGCTTTAGGATTATAAATTCAAGTTAACTACACACTTTATCTTTAACCCCTAGAACCCCTGCATACTTCTTTTGTCTCGTTCACAGTTATTTAATCTCTTCATACCATATATTCATAGTGGAGTACTATAATCCATTTATTTTAGGTATAACATTTGTCATAGAGGTGGAACTAAACGCTGCGCCGGTAAACAAATCATATTCTCGAGTTCTACACAGAGATATGATTATATTTGCTGTGAACTCAGCAAATCAAGTTTAGTTACAGGCTGACATTATATATTGAAGAAACTGGAAAAAACCTGTACTCCAAACAAGAATTGAATCAATAAAATAAACATTTAAAATTGATAAAATGGATATGCAAGTCACATTACACAATAATCTCATAAATCTATGTAACCATTTGCCCCATATGTCCTGTCCCACAAAAAAGGGCAATATATTTTCTATTACAACCCCAATATCATCCTACTAACATGATGTATACATTTCTTGCCTGAAGGACTTGAGCGTCCCAAAATAGTTTGACAACACATAAAAAATCTTTTTAAATAAATTATGCCATTTTCGAGATAAAGTAACATTGCCACTGAATGACTAGCTCATTATGGAGAGAGTCGCGTCGCTAACTTATTTTTTTTAGCTTCACGCTTTCAACCCGCATAGCAGGGTAGACAGAAAGTATCCAGTGTCAAGACACTCCGTACTTCGCTTTCCACCGAGTTCGAGATATTGCGTGTTGAGTGGTGGAGCAGAACGCTGCAATTTATCTTTCAGTAGAGAGAGGAAGTGAAAATAATTTAAATATAATCACTCCCAAGACTGGGGATCGAACCCACAACCGATCGCGTCTACAGCCAGATGCTGTCCCACTGCGCTATGACCGGTCTCGCTAACTTATATGCCATTTATATATAGTCTTTGACTACCCTGTTATAATGGTAAATACACAAAGATGAAAAAAATACATTACGCTTCTTTATTGTTGTATGGGTTTCCCATTGTGAAAAGCCCAGTTCCGGCCTGGTATTCCCCTGTCAAGCGGCCTATTTAATATGTATATAACATAACTCATATCTAGATATATTAATTTAACTAATTAAAATACATCTATTTTTACTACACAAAGCGCTATACGCGTATTGTATCAATTTAATCAACCTACCAATCCTTCCACAGAAGATCATCTTGATATATTTCTATCAAACTTCCGATTTGCCTGTTCAATTCGGCGTTGAAACCCATTATAGTTACGCGCCAAGCAGATTGCGCCACAAGCGGTGGCAGCTGACGCAGCAGTAAAGATTACTTTAGAACTTTTGCAATGTAAATTTCACGTAAACTTTTAAGTGCAGTATTGTCTTTTTGTGGTGTGTTTGAAGGCATTTTCAATGATGTTTGAATTAGTAAGGAAGGGTATATATTTTTTGTATATATATATTTATTCATATTATAATATATTGAGCGCTGAAATCTATAATTCAGTATTACCTACAGCCCAAAACGTTTCAAATAACAGATTTAAATTATAAAATTACGTACCGAAAATAATGCAATACCTAAGACAAATTATTTATTTTAAATCAAACAATTTTAAGCGGATTAATCGCATATGTTTTGGTAAATGTATTTTCAAATATCAACATAAATAAATATTAATAATAGAGAGTGATAAATCCGTTTAAAATATTTTTATTTAAAATATGAAAAAATCGCACATATCATATATCTTTTAATAAGAAAAATTATTACCAATTTCCTGAAAATCAAGCAAATCAATATTAAAACAATATTAAAACAAAAATTACACACTTAAAATTACAAGCCGCTCATTTAATCCATACGAAACCAATATTTACATGAAACTTCCATGTTCATACATAATATAACACAGTGTTGTGTGTTTATCTTTGCTTTGTATACGAATCAAATATTCATAGATCTTGCTAAGTTTCTGTAATATTAATATATAAATGATAAATTGTTCGAACATACATATTTAATACGTGTACTGTTTATATACTCGTATATTACTATATCAGCTTCAAGTAATTTGCCTCATAAAAGAGCAGCCAGTATAAACTTTAAGACAATCCGTTCACCACTTCCGGCTGGAAATGACAATATTAACCATAATTTAAATTCAAACGGTAAAATAATTTGTCACTAAGTTCTCTAGAAAATCATCTTAACATGAATTATGTCCTACAGGCAAACTTCTATGAGCACTAACTTTTATACAAATATATACAAAGGCATTTACATACGGTCCGTCTACAATAAACGATACCATATGTATTGTCTTAGCAATCTTTCGCGTCATAGTGACGTATAGATGTGAGATAATCCACACGGAATTTAAGCCTCGATATTTATTTTATAATTCTAAAATAAAAGTAACCTAAGCCTTATTGCATTAGCTATCAGCCAGTAAAATTCCATCTAAAATGGGTCCAGCCGTCCCACAGATTAGTAGGAACAAACAAACAGACAAACAGATAAACAAACAAAATTTTCAAAAAAAATTATTTTGTGTATACATATGTACATATGCATGTAGTAAAAAGCGGTTACTATAATATTACGCACAGACACTTTAATTATATTTATTTGTATATGTTATAACGATTTTGTGTTCTGCCACTCAACACGCAATGACTCGAATTCGGCGGAAAGCGGAGTACGGGTTATCTTGTCACTAGGTACTTCTAGTCTACCCTGCTATGCGGGATAAAGCGCGATTTTTTCTAACTCTATCATAATATGAGGATAATTAATATCAAGTACTAAATATTATTTTATCAACACGTGTGTGTAGTAACCACAGTAATCTAGTAATCGATATATTATATACTCATCCTGTAGGCTTATTGGTTAGAAAAGTGATTCATATCGTCAATTCGACACTAAGCTAAATATTATTTTGTTTAATATGTTTTTTAATTTCATTGTTTAAAGTTACCAATCGAATAAATAAAATCTCTTTTTAACAGTGCGCCATTAAAACAAATTATTTATTTAACATATATACGTATAAAATAATTAATAAACACAATACATTAAAAAAAGTTAGAACACTTGAATAAAAATATAAAAGAAAATTAATTATTAAGTATAGGCAAAATAATGAATATATTATAATTAGAAACGTACTACGACATGGCGCCAATAATGACTAACAATACATTGTAACGAGATAATCGGTAAATAAAAACGACCCGAGCTTAATCACAAATAATTTTGAACAGGTATATGTACTCAGCCTACAAATTATATGCACTTTTATGAGCAAGGTAAACGAGCAAGGGAAACGAGCGTGCGGCTAACCGGACTGTAGGTGATCCCAGGAGCTACAGGTGGGTACTACATAGACATAAAGCTAAATAAATACACACAAAAGTTATAATATATTAATTAAACTTTAAACAAACTTGAATATACTTATTATTGTGATTTCAGAACTTTATTTATTTGAAACTTTATGTATATTTTTTTAGCTTCATGCTTTTATGCCGCATATGTAGACAAAAAGTACCTACTGTCAAGACACTCCGTACTACGTTTTCCACCGAATTGCGAACGAGACATTGCGCGTTAAGTGGTGGAACTTAAGGTTAACACTTTGTCTCACTAGAGCGAGGAAGTGAAAATATTTTTTAAATATAATCACTCCCTCAAGTGGGATCGAACTCACAACTGATCGAGTTCACAGTCAGACGCTGTCACACTACGCCACGACTGGCTCGCATTATAAATGTCAAATTATCGGTATTAACAATGACTATGAATTCGGTAGATAAAACCCTTCCGGTCATGGCGCAGAGGGACAGTGTCTGACTTTCATCTCTTCGCTCTGGTAAAACAAAGCGCGGCGTTGAATTCCGCCACTGAACACGCAATGTCTCTGAATACAGCTCAGTATAGGATGTCATGGCACTAGAAAACACTAGACACTTAAAAAAAACGTCAATTACAGCATCAAATTGTGCTCTAGATATATTGAGATACATATATACTACTTAAACGGGTAATGTGCGTCGATCACGCCTATACGCAGATTGATAGATCAAAACAGACGGTAGTAATTGGAAAACCATTAAATAGCTGACACGTTTACCCAATTGTGTTATTAGTGTATTTACTTTAGTATTAGTGTACGCTGCTGTGTTTCAGAAGAGGGCTTGACTTCATATAAATATTGACAATTTGGCTTAACATTTATCATTACGCCTCGATGCTTCTCAGGTGGTCCAAAGGAGACAGCATCTGACTGTTAACGGGTCGTTGTGAGTCCAAGATAGAATGATTATATTTTTTCCTAACTTCCACACTCTGGTAAGAAAGCACGGCGTTCAGTTCCGGTTAACACCCAATGTCTTAAATTTGGGCAAAAAGCTAAGAACATAGTGTCTGTGTTTTCTCCAATTGACAGACAATTATTATTGAAAGATCAACCAGGCTTTTGAATATAATATTATTTCGGTAAAAAAAATTAGCTTTACGTATATCAGAATAGCCAGAGATAGTCTAGTGTCAAGACACTCCTTCGATATCTTGTAATAAGGTATTGAATTATATACTTTATCTACATATATAAAGAATTTGTTGATAAAGAAAAAACATTAAAGCGATTAGTTACAGTTTTTCCACCAGACCTCTAAAGAAAACATGTGTAAATAAAATAAGCAACGCATGGTCTAGTAGTATCCATTTGTATTTACGTCCAAGTTCCTGTCACACTAATAAGGTATTGACATACATAATCAACTCATAGATAAATAGTGACGTTAAAACGTGTTAGTAGGCCGCTAATTTAATTATCCAGCCGTATGTTAGTTGCAATAGTCTAAGCCGTCGACAATCTTTGTTTGATAATTCGATGTATTATTGGATCGATTCGTTCGCGAAAAAAAAATATTTTAATTTAAACACCCTATAAAAAGTCCATCATCCAACATTCAATATCTCGAAAACGCTATTTTATATATTTTCTTTTATTTACCTTGCTTTAAGACTATCCGTACTATGTATTCCGCCAAATTCGAGACGTTCCGTGGTGAATGGCGGAACTCAACGCCGCATTTTGTCTTACCAGAGCGAGGAAGTGAAAATAATTTAAATCCCCCGAATGCGAATCACCCCCACAACCGATCGCGTTTACAATCAGACGCTGTCACACTGCGTCACGTCCGGCCTCAAATTTCCTATTCTTTGTAATGATAAATATCCTATTTTTTATAATTATAATATTGATTTCCAAACGCTATCAATTCTAACTAAACATGACAAAAGGCTTGAAAGTAAAACTTATAACCAACCAAACCAAAATGTATGACCATAAAAGTATGTATATAGAAACATATGTTTACTTGTATACAAATGTTTTATATTAATACTTATTTATATAATTTATATAAATGTTATTAATTTTTTCACAAACTCGCTTAAATATAAATATATAGATCTTAGTTCTAAGTAGCCAACTATAATTATGGAAAAAAATGTATTGAATTAATTTTGTATCAAAAAAAAGTTAATAAACAAATTACGTTTAAATAAACTTATTTGACACTTAATTATACTAGCGAAGTACCGAGCGTCTTGACGTTAGGTACTTTCTGTTTACCCTTTTAGAATTTTAACTTGTTCTCTTTATAACATGCAATCTAACAGAATTCTCGTCCTTACCGTACAATCACCTTCGTATATTCTTCACACAACGTGATATTGGCGAAGTGATTTGTGCTCTACTGGCACGTTCGAAGCGCCATAACCTAAAGAACTGAACTGAACTGAACTAGACCATGTTAAGTAATCAGATATTTGGGAAACCCAAATCTTTGGTTTAATATTATTAATATACACACATAAGTTGTTACTCATTAAATGACAAACACACATGCAAAACTACTAACAGTAGACTTTCGGCATTGCTTTTTTGAAAAGAAAAAGTCACGAATAAAATAAATTTTATGATTTACAGTTAAAAGTTAAAACTATAAGAAAAAAAATAGCATAACAAGTGTTATAAAATCCGCTCAAACTAAGTTACATACGGCAATTAGTTTATAATACATACCTATATAGAACTGAAGGTATAAACTTGAGGCCGGTCATGGCGCAGTGTGACAGCGTCTGAATGTAAGTACGATCGGTTGTGGGTTCGATCCCCAATCTGGGGAGCGGTTATATTTAAATTATTTTCACTTCCTCGCTCTGGTAAAGACAAAGAGCGGCGTTGAGTTCCACCACTCAACACGCAATGTCTCGAATTCGGTGGAAAGCGAAGTACGGCGTGTGTTGACACTAGGTACTCTCTGTCTACCCTGCTATGCGGGATAAAAGCGTGAAGCTAAAAAAATAAAGGTATAAACTTTAAATGAAATCTCATTTTAAAACTACTTAATTAGTAATCAATTAATAATTTTATACATAATTAGTATTCCATTAAAGATAAACGTATTACCGATGTTAATGCAAGAGTAGAATTTCATGAAGACGATGTAAATAAGCGAATTTAATTTGTTTCCCGAGAATTAATTTTATCTTTCACATGTTAATTACATTCCATTAACATTGAGAGAAAATTTCGTTTTATATATGATAAATAAATATATGTATATAGACGCCGGTCGTGGCGCAGTGTGACAGCGTCTCACTGTAAACACGACCGGTTGTGGATTCGATCCCTACTCTACGATCGATCCACACGGGGGAGTGATTATATTTAAAATTATTTTCATATCCTCGCCCTGGTAAGACAAAGCGCGGCTAAGTGCGGCTACGAGTTCCACCACTTGACAAACAAAGTCTCAAATTCGGTGGAAAGCGAAGTACGGAGTGTCTTGACACTAGGTACTTTCTGTCTAACGAAAACTAACAAAAAATATGTAAACATATGAAGATATACAAACGTATAGAGGTCATCAAGACGCAGTGGAGCAGCGTCTGACTGTTAACGTGGTGGTGGTATTCGAGTCTCAGTTGTGAGAATGAAATTTAAACTTCATTTTACCGTTCTGATTAAGATTAAGGGCAGGGTTAAGTTACGCAATCATCTAGGGTATCTTATATCTAACCAAATACATGATTATATATTCAATAGCGGTAAACTCGTTCAGTATCCTAGAATCACTTAAGCATAACCAAAAAAAATATTTCTTTAACCTTATGATGATCAAACATGATCAGAAAATGAAAATTAAAAAGACAGACTTCAAATTCATTTAGGGTACATATTTAAAACATATGTTATTATTAATCAAATACACTAAAATATGTCATAATAAGCCATCTATTTATAACAATGCGTTCCTTTGTTTCTATTTAACTACACAAGTTTCCTCAAGGATAATATAATTATAATTCAAGTAAGATAACTTGCATACATACCTATTGTATGTATGTTAAGTTATCTAAATAATATAAAGAGAAGTTGACGTGTAAAATACGCGTTGTCTCAACAACGCATTATATACGAACGATTATTAATTTAAAATATTATTACTTCAAAATATCATTTTTATTAACTTTTAAACTTTACTGTGATAATTTTCATACTTCTTCGTCCGCATAATTATCGCTAAAAGGGTTTCAAAGTTTCTTTACGCTTATAATTTAAATTTATTCTTTAACCTTTATCACAATATATGGTGCATTTTTACTATAAATTAAACCCTTTTTTCAAATGAAATCTTTTAATCTTATATAAAAATAATGAGAAAGTAATATATTCCAAAAAATTTTTACAACAGATGTCTGTTTTTTTAACTTCTCGCTTTTCGTCCCGCCTATCGTCCCGTACTTTTAACCTAACTTTTAACCGAATTTGAGACATTGTGTGTTGTATTGGTGGAACTCAACGCCTTCTACTTTTAACCGAATTTGAGACATTGTGTGTTGTATTGGTGGAACTCAACGCCACACTTTGTCTTAACGGGGCGAAAAAGTGACAATAATTTAAATATAATCACTCCACCGAGTGGGGGTCCCATTATGCAACGACCGGCCTTTTCAGTTTCTTAACAAATAAATCAAATAATTATTTATTAATCAATAAATAAGTAATATTTTTTTCAATTTTTATCTGTCTGTCTGTTTGTTCCTCCTAATCTGTGTAATAGTGTGACCTTTGGCTACTTACGTAACTTAGGCAATTACTCTTTAAAAATTATAAAATAAAAATTCAGAAATATATAGTTCCAAAGCGAACCAAGTCGCTAGCACAGCTTGTTGTACATAAAAATACATTTTTAACACAATCAAAAGAAGCTCAGTACATACTATAAAAGAAAAAAAAAATACTAAATTACTAAAACTGGAAACAGAATCGTGTCTAACTAACAAGCAAACGAAAACTAATCAAAAATCAAATCATGTAGAAGGAGAATCTAATAAGAGTTTAAAACAAGTAAGCTTTCAAGATTTCCATTGTCTTTTCGTTAACTTTTCACAGTGCTATCTTACAAATCTATTTGTATACGAAAACGTCGCTGTCTTTCTAACGTTGCAATTTACTTTTTATTAAAATATATTATATATTAACATAGCAGGGTAAACAGAAAGTACCTAGTGTCAACACACTCCGTACTTCGCTTTTAATATTTACATATTATTAAATGAAATAAATTACATATGACATCGAAATCTGTCTAGAATCTAGTTAAAGCGTGTCTAGAATTATATATTCAATTAATTTCTAGCCTGTACTTCGAAAGCATCATTGGAGGCATTGATAGGTGACAAGTTCGTGGCACTACTGCATGGTATTTATTTATTTATTTATTTGATATGCGATATATTTGATATATATATTACATATAATTAATTATTTATACATCACTCTGGTTCTAGAACTAGTATCAACAACAGGCGCATACAATATTCGCAAATTCTCCGATAAATTAGATAAAATACATAAAAAAATAACATAACGACTACAGTAAATTAATTAATTAAAAGATTTAAAATTAACAAAAATATATAGAACAAAAAATATAGAACAAAATAATAATCAAAATAATAATAATAAAATGATTAAGACAATAATGGTAAGACAAGAATTAAAATATATAAAAAAACAGATTTAGAGAAATATGAAAGTGTTATATAATGATATAACAATTTGAACAGGTGAATTCGAACCTGCGCCACTTGGAGACCGGCCAAATGCCTCTGACCTAAGCCATGCGTTCTACATCCGGTTGCGTCAAAATTCTTATACACTTGTTACAACTTGTTTATATATTAGTTAATACTTATATGATAATAATATATATATTTAGGGATAATATTTTAATATTTATTTGCCAATCACAATATGTGTTCATAAAACACAATTTTATTCAATTATAAGATGCCTTAATCAAATAGAATGTTGATAAAAACTAAACTAGATTTTATCACTTTAATCATCCTATTAATTCATTACCTAAACGTTTTTTGATTTTTGCAATTTTCAAACATTTCAAATGAAACTTCTTATATTTTGGTATTCGATTAGACGTAGTCTTCTTGTGACCACGCATTACTGTAGTGTTAGAAATGTCGAGATTTCAAGAATGTATTTACGAATACCAAAATATAAGCGATTAATCCGTTTAAAATAGTTTCATTTAAAATGAATACCTATACAATAAACTACAATCCTATATTATATATAACTAAATATACGTATATAGTTAATATATAATTATATTTTAAAATAATTTGCCAAATAACTTTAAAGCAGTCTATCAGTATACAAAAAATAACCACGAATTACTAAGATTTCTTATAAGAAAACTGGATGACTCAGTTAAGTTGGTAATTCCAGTTCATATTAGAACAAAAAATAAACAGATGTTTTTTGTTGACTTATTAGTCAACAGTAAACTATAGAACTGGTTAATCTATTGCTGGCCAACTTTACATGTAAGATCGTATTTCTTTTTCTTTTCTTTTCTTTCATTTGATTTTTTTTTTGATTTCTTTCTTCTTCACGCTTTTTCTGCATAGCAGAATAAACAGAGAGTACATAGTGACAAGACAGTCCGTACTCCGCCGCAAAGTACGGAGTGTATTGACACTAGGTACTTTCTGTCTACCCTGCTATGCGGGATAAAAAGCGTAAAGCTAAAAAAAATGGAACACAATCTTATTGCATTCAATTAAAATATTTATACAGTTTTTATATGTTTCAAGCGTTTCAAACATTACTGTAGTCTGTGGTATTTTTTTTAATCTGTAACTTGGTTATTGAATTTAATGACGTTAAGAACAGTATAATAATAATTGAAAAAAATCTTTTATTTTTTGCTCATTTAATGTACAATATTACATTAAATAATATAATAAAGCAGTTAAGATGTTAGTAATGATACACGTACTACAAGCATAAGTATTCTTAAAGTCAAAAAATGACGAGAATTAGAGGAAATATATTAGCACTACATTTTATGTCATAAAATGCAGAATATAGAATCACAATATATACTTATTTATCTTTTAAACAAGAATATAAAGTTAATGTCCTTTGTAAAATATACATATAACTAAGTACATACATATCTTTTCTTAATCGAATTTTACCCATATTAGTCAACACAAGTTATAATCATGTTAACGACGACGACGGGTACAAGTTTCTTGGGTTTTGAGTATTTCCGGTTCGGTGGTTGATAATCTAATAACCTTTAGGTTATTAATTATTATTGTAAAATTTATAATATTATTGTAATTAAATATTTACGTCTAGAAATCATTGTGGCGCAGTGAGAGATCCTCTAGCAAGTGTGTAGCATTAACCTATCATTACAAAACATTTTTGAAAAAACGTATAAAAATTTTGAACGCAGCGGGATTCGAAACTGCGCCTCTTGGATACCGTCCAAGCACTCTGACCGCGAAGCCATGCGTTTTACTACCAGCTGCGTCGAAATTCTTATACGTTTTGTTACAACTTATTTATGTTGTTAGCTTCTCTGTAGAGAGATTTTTACAAATCTCTACTACTTAAGATTATTAAGAAATAATCATTTAACAAGAGAGATTGCTATTTTTTATTTTAATATTTTTAAAGTGTTATTCCACACTTAGGATTAGAAAACATTTTTGAAAAAAACGTATAAATTTTTTTTTTGAACGCAGCAGGATTCGAACCCGCGCCTCTTGGATACTGTCCAAGGGCTGTGACCGCTAAGCTATGTGTTCTACTACCAGCTGCGTCGAAATTCTTATACGTTTTGTTACAACTTATTTATGACGGTATCCAAGAGGCGCGGGTTCGACTCCCGCTGCGTTCAAAATTTTTATACGTTTTTTCAAAAATGTTTTCTAATCCTAAGTGTGGAATAACACTTTAAAAATAGTAAATATTAATCTATCATTATAAATCTAGTCCAGCGATACTGTAGTTAATTATGTACTAACGTTTGCTAATTTCTTTGTTTTTAACTTTTATTAAATTGTCTTGAATAGAATTGTCCGTAATTAAAGTATTAAGCTTGTTCCATGTCTTTCAAACAATCAATTTAGTTCTTACTTCACGATACTAGAGCTGGTCCAAATATGTTTTAAATTCGATTTTGTAAACAAAAATAAATACGTAAGTTTTTTTTACTTTGAGCAACACCTGATAACATTATCTATTTAAATTAACAATATATATATATATATATATATATACATATATATATATATATATATATATATATATATAAAAAGCTGTCCTGTTACTCATGCTGCGAGCGCGACGGACACAGACAAAATTACTAGTAAAGTAATTTTTTTGTTACTATTACTTACTGAATTTAAAATTTTTGATTTTCTGACAGTTTATATGAGTACTACGAGATTATTATTCAAAAATCAAACAGTTTCAACAAATTATTTATCAAAATTCCAGTCATTCTGTCGCACCACACGAAATATCGTTCGACGGGCCACAAAGTCTACGAAAATCATATTGGGAACTCGAATTTGAATATATAATTCAAACTCGCTGCTCACCTTTAATTAATAATTTCCTAAATTCTATCAATAATTACCTAAGCTTGTCGTAGCGCAGCGTGACAGCGTCTGACTGTTATCGCGATCGATTGTGGGTTTGATTCCCACTCGGGGGAGTGATTAAATTCAAATTATTTTCACTTCCTCGCTCTGGTAAAGAGTCTCTGCCACCACTCAACACGCAATGTCTCAAATTCGGCGGAACTCAACGCCACTCTTTGTCTTTACCAGAGCGAGGAAGTGAAAATAATTTTAATATAATCACTCCACCGAGTGGGGATCGAACCCACAACCGATCGCGTTTACAGTCAGACGCTGTCACACTGCGCCACGACCGGCCTTATTAACTTTCTTCAACTTCTTCATAAATATTTATGCAGCATCTTGCCTTAATTAATATATTTTGGGCCAAATTAAGCTAAATTTCAAACCATTCATATTTTAATTATAATGTTATATCTGTATACACGAACATACTTAGCTCATCGTGACGCAGTTATGACGTTTGAATGTAAACGGGTAAACGAGTTGTGTGTTCGATTCCCATTCGAGGGAATATTTATATTTAAAAATTATTTTCATTTTTCTCTGGTAAGATCGAATTACTCCACATACTCTCATCACGAAAGCCACTTATCGTACAATATCTCAGTTCCACGCGGAAAGCACTCAACGAAATCCTGCTATATGGAATAAAGCGTGAAGCTGTAAATACTTAGTTAGACATTTGAGTGAATTACTATTTAATACAAATCCTTTGAATTTTGCAGGATAAGTAACATCACAAGGAATCAAGCCCTTAATCCATAAGTCACTCGTCGCTCTCCTTTTGTCCTATTCATATTACGACTAGAATTAACGCCAATGCTTCTCTTTGTTTGACACGACAATAGACCAGGCAGGAAATGAATTTGCGTTGGTTTCGAACTTACAACCATCCCGTGAAGAGTTAAGGACTGCGCCTCAATATCGTCAGAATATTATTATTTTATTTTTAAATTTACTTGCTTTAATAAGTATAACTAACTTTCAACGTGTTATTTGATCTTTTACATTTTATAGTACAATGCTCTTATATTTAATTAATCAGCACTTTATTGCTAAATTTACTTGTTCTACTAACGTAAATAATTTTCCATGTATTATTCATTGTATTAAATACCTATTAAAAATTACGCCTTTTAAAAAAAAAATATAATGCTATTATAACGAACCATAACCATTTTGCTGAAATATTAAAACAGGTACCAAAACAGCTTTTGCCGTTTAATTACTAAACCATTTCCCAGCGAAGAGAAAATTTTTATATAATATATAGCTGCCAGCAGAATTTTGCGAAGAGAATTGGTAACGAGTTCAGTGTATGTACACTGCTGTTATAATTTTATGTACCTACCGAATGTCATGGATACAATCCTGCAATGTCAACTTTATCAATTAGAAAAAAAAGTCAATAAAAAATATTCAAGCCTCCTTTGAGAAAAAATATATTACCTTCGTCCTCTTGTATCGTTTAAGCCTAATTTAAATAACGCAACAAAAAGACTTTGATTATAATATAATTCAGAATAAGCAAATTAATATGGAAAAAAAATTATATGTACAGAAATTGATAGGAGCTTTTATATCGCTAATTACACGATATAAAAATATATATAAGCTTCAATGTAGTATCCATGAATAAAATTGTAAATAATTATAGCATGCATGCGTGAAGATTGATTTCATTATATTAATAACGTTGACGCTCGTTGTATCACAGTTTGTTCATAATCGCGGTGCTATGTCTTACCACAGAGGAGAAATGAATGGATATATATATATATATAAATTACGCATTAATCAGATTTACCGCAATGTTTCAAATGTACAAGTACCCAATCATTTTAGATTTGTGTAAATAAAACATTAATGCAAAATAATGTAAGGCCACTCTGATAAGTTAGGCGTTGAGTTCCGTCATTGTCTTTATATTAGTAGGAAATATCCTCACCCTATAAAATCAGTTGCGAGAGATGCATAAATATAAATATATATTAAAATAAATTAGTAAAGTACCTTTACTTATTTGTAAATGTAAAATATGTATCTTAATTAGAATCCATAATATTTTTAATCCAGTAATAATTACAAATTATGTATAAACACATAATTTTCGTATATCATCACTCCATATAACCATATAACGTGCAAAATCTAAAATCGAAGCTATTATAGTCAGTTGTCTTGTTTTCAAATATTTCTCATATGTTACATAGTACGCAGATATTATAAGTCATTCTATTCCTTTTTCTACATTATAAAAATTGACCATTGGTTCACGTAAAGCAACGTTACGTAAATTAATCTCCCTATTAAATGGCATTTGAATCTACATCTATTGTGTTTCTATATAATTTCTTTATGAAGAATATTTTTTTCTTTTTTTTTAGCTTTCCGCTTTTTATCCCGCCTAGCAGGGTAGACAGAAAGCACCTAATGTCAAGACACTCCGTACTTACAAAGAAATTTGTATATCAATAAAATTTTATAAGCAGTTCAAAATATAGTTTGTAATAAAATAATATAATTTTACAAATAACGAAGCGAGTAACCGCCAAAAAATAACTGACCGCATTTCAGCGAGTCAATAAATATGTTATTTTGAATTTTTTTAAACCTTTCTCTCGTACGTAACTTATACTCGTGTTATTGTGTTGCTCGTTAAAAACCGATTTATTTAACTGTAGGTCACGGGCTCAAAGAATAGAGCCAAATTTAGGCGATTACCACTGGGTCAGGGTCCACTTGCTGGATTAGTTGAAAATGGCCGCTTTTTACTATTTAGTAGCAAGTAATCATCTCATTAAATGTTTTATTACTATCGCACTGAAATATAATTATATGTATATGACATATATATTTACCTATAAAATATAAATAAAAAAATTATAAAAATATAAGAACTTCTTATTTAGAAAATCCTTAGAATTGGCAACACCCACACATCTATATTTTATAGTACTAACATCTACATACAATAATGACATCTGTCATAACAAACTCACCACATGGTATTTGGCATTGATTTTCTTATAAGCAAACACTTGTATACATATTTTGATATATCTTTGGTATGATTATATTTTTATACTATATTGATTTATTCAGTAACGTCAATTTATTACATTTTCTTTTGGTTAAAAAATATTGTCTGTTTAATTTAAAACACAAAAATTCCTTCAAAATGTATATATAATTATTTTTTGATATTTCAATTAATTATTATACAGAATATAAAGTTATTTATACTATAAGCATAAAAAGTTATTTCTACAATAATTATTAATGTGTTACTACAAGATTTTTTTAGAAGATATATTATATTGATTTTACCTATTTCACGCTATATGTAGATGCTAAATCAAAGTGGTATAAAAAATATAATATTTAATTATATAAAAAATTAACAATAAACTATTTTTCATTCATAAATCGATGAAAATGTTGTCACGTAAACGTATTAATATTACGTGAAATACAAACAGCAATGTTTTTTTATCTTTGAAACAACATATAGTGGACTAACTAGTGTATATGGATTTAAATTATGCCATTATACCATAATCTGCCTTATCGCGAGGAAACCGCGCGTTCATCCAACTCACCATCGCATTGTAAACATTGCCTATTTATAATACACATGAATGATCGAGTACCAAGCAAGTACTAGTAATCTAGATATAAAAAATAAGCTTACCATATGAAGTCCTTGCAGTGGGAACAGAATGTTGGCTGCTTGAAGAATCTTGGCATAAATTTGTGATCTTTTACCAGGTAAACATTCTTCTTCTTCAGGGCACCCTTTCGGCCTCGCAGTCGCATCGCCTGCCCTGCCTTTACATCACCACCACCGTCATCACAATTATTTTCCTCGTCCGCCATAGTGACTCGCCTGCGATTATACGCCGGTGCAGTCGGAAATAATTATTATCTCACAATAATCCACAAGGATACGCGACCCGCACGAGCAAACCACCGTTCTCAACCGAACGTCATCGCGCTTTGACAAACGATCCGACTTCAGAGTGCTCCCTACGGTGTCATTGTCAATGTCAATTGTCAAATTAGATAAATACGAATAATTATGTTACCAGTATGAAAAAATTTAACAATTTTAGAATGTAGTATATTATTGTAGTTTAGAATTATTATTGGGTCTGATAAATAGCTCGAAACTTTAGGATAGCTTATTCTTAAGATATAAAAATGTAACTATTTTTATATTAAATAAGTCGAGCACTTTTATTTAGCTTCACTCTTTTACCCCGCATAGCAGTGTAGACAGAAAGCACCTAATGTCAACACACTCCGTACTTCGCTTGCCACCGAATTCGAAACATTGCGTGTTGAGAGGTGGAAGTCAACACGGTTTTTTGTCTTTACCAGAGCGAGAAAATGAAAATAATTTAAATATAATCACTCCCCTGAGTGGGATTCGAACCCACAACCGATCGCGTTTACAGTTAGCCGTGTCACACTGTGCCACAACCGGCAATCGAGCAGTTCTTTATTTCTATAGAATATTTTTTATGTTTTTCCTTAATTTTGTGAGCTAAAGTTTTATAAGTGTTCTTCTAAGTGTTTTTTATTTGCTATTTATGGTAGATAATTAAAAAAAAACGATAATCTGATGACATGAACTCGCACTGAATGACTATTGCAACGTGATGTCATAGCGCCTATGCATCTTTTTTTAACGGATGGATTGAATATTAAATAATATTGTATTTCTTAATAATATAAGGTAAAACTAGATACACATTATTATTTATTGTAACTTCATAAGTATTAGCCCAGCAGAGACTTATTAGTTTAGCTCTTAGAAATTCATATTCAGTTAAATATTTTTTGATGTAGCCATCCACTAAAATTTTGTGGAAATAATATTTTAATTCAAAAAGAAAATTTACATAATTCCCTGACCGCATTGCATATGCTCTGCAGCCAAATTCTAAAATAACCTGCAGTTTGATTTTAATTTTTTTAGATCATTGCCTCCTATTAGTCAACGAAACTATAACTTATTTTTTTTTGAGTTATGCTGTTCTAATGTTTTTTTTCTTGCATAAGATAAAAAAAGTAAAAAAAATGACTAGTTAGTCAGTTTAAAGAATCCAAAATAAAAAAGTTTTTTTTGAATAATTGGTCAGCGTTTGATGTCAATTTATTAATAATTATTGAAGATAAACTAGGAACATCTGCAGATAATGTGTTCATCATACTCGTTCTTTATTTAGAACGATGAAACTTTAGTTTCATCGTTCTAAATATATTAAATAAAAAAAAATTAACCCATATTTTATCTTTTAATGGAAGGAAAAAGAAAAAAAAACATTTTTAATGAGTAAGAATAACTAAAGTTTAATATATATTTTTTATTACAATTAAATTATTTTTAGTCATATTTATGTAAATTTTGAACGCATCCTTTAAACGGCTTCGCCAACGCCAAGACTGACTACAACCCGCATTGGCCAGTTCATTTGGCAGTGACTTTAACAAATATTTCAACCGACAGGTAGTCGTTATTTGAAATTTATACATCGTTCATATTTTGTGCTATGTAGTGTATTGTTTTAAATATTTAATTACTGTTCTTTAACCATCTATTGAACGTTTGATGACAAATATATAATTAGAATAATTAAAAGAAAACGTAAGAAGTATAAAAATGAGTACGGAAAGCTCAGAATCTGGAGGCCTCGCCCTCTCGCTGGTGGCCCAATTTGATGATATAAATCGTTTAAATAATGTTTTAAATGACGGAGCATCAGAAGAATGTAAGTATTAAGTTAAAATTGAAATATTTGTTGATCAAGTTAGCTGCGAAAAAATGGCGGTATAGATAAATAATGCTAAGTTTTGATAGTTTACCCTTTAAAAGTTTCACAAACCATAACAAGTAGATTAATAAACTTTACATATAATATTTTTCATTAAAATATACACATTTTAACTCTTTGTCTTTAGTGTATATGATTTATTAACACCCTATTATTCATCAAGCCACTTAATTTAACGAATTTATTTGCATTTTAATTTGACATAATGTTTTAGATATATATCATTTATACAATATAGATTGTTTTTGCTCAATTTATAAAAGTAAATTAAACTTTAATGATACAACAGACTTACTTTATATTGTTTATTTTTATAAATATATTGTTAATTGTATCATTTTATGTTTTAAGTTATAATACATTTTTATGGTATTTTGTAATAATTTATAATTTGTAATGTTCTATAACACTTCCTACAGACTTCCTAGCTTTTGTAAAGCAAATGGAATGGGTCCGTAGTCAATGGGCTGCTGCTGAGGCAGAAGCTAGTCGACTACAGACAGAATTAGATGAGGCTTTAAAAACACTTTCTAAGTGGGAAGCCAAGTTTGCACATGTCCGGAAACTTCTTGATTCAGAAAAAAGAGAAAGAAATATTGTAATGAAGAAGTATAAGGAGTTGGTAAGCTTTTACAGGCATTTTATATTAATTTATATAGAAATTTGACAAAAAATATTAAATTAAGTTACATGGTAATATTAACTTCATTAAGAAAAATTAAACAAGTGTTGTAATGTGATAAAATTTTTATCAATTATACTAAGTTTAATATGATATTGTAACATGAGTCATACATAGGCTTGTAGATTATTTAATTTATGGTTATTGTACATATATCAAAAAAAAAATATTGATATAAACCTAATGTTTTAATTTTTTTTCATTGGTGAAGAACAAATTATATAATTTGAACATATATAATGTTTGCACATTGAAAATTAACAAATAAAATATAGCTTTTTATACTTTTTAAATTCAAACACCACTTAAATTAGTTAAAAGCTAAAATTATGTCTAAATAAAACTTGTATAATTTTTTTCTAAAAGATGAATTATGTACTCTTGGGTTATTGTCTATTTGATAGACCTTCATATTGTTGGGTATTGGGTATATAAATAAATTAAAGGTTTCTAAAGATGTTCTTACACTATTATTGTTATAAGAAAATAAATCTTCAAATAATAATAAAATCCTTTGAATAATATCAAAATAAAACATTTATAAATTCAACTCTGGTAAAGTTATTTTTGAACTTGCACCAATCATTATATGTTTGATGTGTTGTTGTTGAGCTCCATATTCAAAATTTACATGTATATTATTTATCTAGATATATTAATTTCTTCTGTCTATTTATAACATTATTTTGTCGTATTAGTTACTCTAACCAAGAAATTATTAAAAATGAAGAACTCCTTACCAGAAACTTTTATTAGACTTTTTCAATAACAATCTTTATTTCTGCATCTAGCTAAGTAAGCCAAGTGACTTATTTTTTCCTTGTGAAGAGATGTCCTAGTATTTAGGTGATATGAGTCCTCTGACTGGTTCACATCCACTATCATGATAAAAACAATCTGCTAAATATTTGATGATGAAGTGATAAGTGATGATCAGTGTCAAGAAGGAGAGTCTTCATATCATACGTCTTCTGTCCTATTTAATTCTAGGGAAATTAGAAAAATATATTAACAATAAACAAATTTCAAACATCAATTTCTTTACAGAGTAAACTCCTAGATATGGCAAGAGATTTACTTTTCAATGACAATCGAGCCAAACTAAACAATGAAACACTACAAAAGCTAGCGTTTCTTAATGGCACAGCTCAACAGGATCACAATGCTAAGCTTAGTGGTGTTCCGGAACTTAACTCTACTGGTAATTAATTTTATTTTTTATTAAACGTGAATTGAATTTTGGCTCAATTCTATCTTGGGGAATAATACATGATTATTTTAATTTAATTACTACTGAGAGGATAAAGTGCGGTGTTGTGTTCCGTTATCTATAATAGCAGTCATGTGTTTCCCGCATGGCAGGGTACACATACAAATCTAGTGTGACATTCCGTTTTTCACTATTCATACCATTTTAAGACATTGCGTGTTTAGTTATGTAACTGAACGCCGCGTCTTGTTTGAACACACAGATACAAACACAACAAGAGAAAGAGAGATATTCCAAATCGTCGAGAAACACCAGACACTTCGGAGATTTTCTCTTGATTCCACTTTTCTGAATAAACCGTGAAGTTGCTTTTTTTTACAATTATTCCTTCCCACATCGATCGGATTTACAATCAGACTCAGTCCCACCACACCTTGATAGCTTTAACAACTAACTACGCCATAACTATATAATAAATATTTTAATACAAATGACTTTCTTTGGGTTATCTTTTTAATTCTAATGAACCTTAGTTCATTTTGCTTACAAAATTATCAAAAATAATAACATAATTGGGCCTTTTTTTATTTCCAGGAACACTGTTATCTGAAATGTCGTTTTCTCGTTCGGAAGACGATTTAGACTTGTCGTTGATGTCGACGCGCCGCTCGTGGGTACAACGCGGCGGTTGGAACGCCAGAGAAACGTCGCCCGCTAATAAAAAACGTCGCTCGTCTAGATCGTCTGAAACTAAGGTTATTTTTATATTTCTTAATATAGCGTAAAGGTTGTTTATGTAGCACTCGTAATGTATTTATTATCTATATTGTATATAAAAATCGAAAAGAAATACATGAGTTAAATATATTTTGCAGGCTTATAAAGGGACATATTCAAAGAGGTGTGATTTCTTATTTCCGGTAATGGAATACAGATATCATACATTTTACCAAAATGTTTTTAAAAAATATAGCTCAATATTTAACATTCAAAATGTGGTTTAATTACACTGCAAAACTATTTTTGCAATGCAATGCCTTGATTTAGGGCAGAAAGTGGTTAACGGAGTGCTTTGACACTAGGTTGTCTTTGACCCTGGTACGTGGAGTACAGCTTTTTTTTTCTAAGATTTTAGTTTCTCGCCAGCTGTTCTCAATACAGGTGTTTTCTGAGCCTATAGATTAATCAGTCAAAAATAAAAAAGTTATTGAAGTATGGAATAATTCTAATATGTGTTTAATATGTTTTTTTTTTAAATTTAACAAACAATTATATTTTCAGACGGTAGAACTGCAAGGGGGCAAGGTGCTGGCCACCGCCACGACCACGCTCACGTTGGAACGCAATCCCACTACGCAGGATTTGAAGCCGCCTCAGAATTTCGTAAGGCTTTCGTTAAGGCTTTTCTGTAAACAAAAGCGAAATAGCAATTTATATATAGACATTTAAAACTGGTACTTTTTGTCATAAGATTTGTTCGAAAATGAGTTTCAATTCAGTTTTCACAGCATAGGTACTTGTTGTGCCCGCGACTTTATCCGCGTCAAATTTAACATCTCTGGATCTTTATTTTATAATTCTAAAATAAAATTAGCCCAAGTTACCGCTTATAACATCAGCTTTCTGCCAGTGAAAACCACCCCGCAATAGCGGAAATATCTAGTGAAAGAACACTCTGTATTTCGCTTTCCGCTAAAATTGAGACATCGCGTGTTAAGTGGCGGAACTCAACGCCGCACTTTGTTTTACCAAAGCAAGCAAGTAAAAATAATTCAAATATAATAATTCAATACATCATTTCTATAAGTGGGAATTGAACCCACCACAAATCGCGTTTACAATACCCCTAAAGACACTACCACTGCGGCACACCGTTTTTTTTACCAGATCGGATATATATAGAAATAACTAAATAATAATAATAATATTCCAGCAACCAATATCGGAGAGTAGTGACGAGGGTCCTCCGCCGCGCAAGTCCGCCACCAGGCTGTCCCATGTGAAGCAGGAAGTGCCTTCCGCTCCGCCCATGTCTGGTAAGAATTGGTTTGGCTTTACCATTGCTGGGTAGCGCCGTACAGTCCCTGCATACCTCTTTCGCCTCGTCCACAGTCATTACCCTCTTCATACACGTCCTTCGGGGTGTGACCTTACTCTAGTATCTTCGACTGTGTTTTCGAAGGTCACCCGAGGTCTCTCCGACCTTTCGTACCACTCACTTTTGCTTCTTATGAAGCAATCTTTCTTAATATTCTTTGATCACTTATCCTCTCAACGAGCCCAAACCGCCTAAACTGCTTCATTTTATTAATATATTATATGTTTTTAATATATTTATAATAGTCATTTATATATTGAGTGAATATTTTTGTAACCCACTGATTGACAGATAGGATAAGTAGGATAAATAAAAATCATGGGGCTTCATATTTGGCTAAAGACAATTAAGGTCATGTATAATACAAGTTCGAAACCATTTGAGAATTTTGTATAGTTAATAATTATAATTAATTGTCATGAGGTCGGTCGTGGCTCAGTGGTATAGCGCCTGACTGTAAATGCGATTGGCTGTGGGTTCGAGTCCCACTTGGCGGAGTGGTTATATTTAAATTATTTTCACTTGCTCGCACTGGTAAGACAAAGTTGATTTCAACTTCCACTCAACATGTAATGTCTGGAAAATAGTGTGAAGTGATTATCATTTCCCCACTGAAAAGACAATTTGCGGTGTTGAATTTTGCCACAATGCGCAATTGAATTTGGCCAGAAGAATACGAAACTATTTTTGCCTACCCCATTAAAAACTTCCCTTTTGATTGTATATAAATGATTTTCACAGCTTCACTATCTAGTTTCTAATATTATTATACACACACATACACACAGACAGACATACACACACACACATGCACAGAGAGAGAGACACACACATATAATTCTTCACTAATGACTCCCATTTCCTGTCAGAAGCAGAAAGCCTACCAGAAACCCCTCGCGCGTGTCAGCGCACGCCGTCCGTGGTGTCGGCGGCGTACGGCGCGTCCCCGCGCCCTCAGCCGCGCCTGCACACATTCGCGGCCAAACACTTTTATAAGAGGGAGACTTGCGGGCCGTGTGGGAAAACGTGAGTGTTTTTTTTAACTAAATAGCTTTAATAAAATCGGTGACATTATTATTTGTGTACATTGAAAACAAAACTTTCAGTAACTCCAAGAAAATAGTTTTTTTTTAGAGTTGTCGTACAAAATAATTTAAATTGATATAAATTTCTTATTTGCAAATCGATTGGTTGAAGAAAAAACATTAAATTTGAACAAAATACAATATTTAAATTATATTTAAATTAGTTAATATGTTTCCGAGATTAGTCTGCAAATGCACAGACAAACAGATAAAAATAAAAAAAAACATTCCTTTCATTTCTACTGTATTGATAAATGCCACCAATAATGTGTTTTCTCATATATCCTCTAAGATAGCTATCATTGACATATTAATATTATTTTTGCTTATTATATTGGCTTAAAAGACCATTTAAAAATGAGTTTTAATACTTAACTCCATTGCCAGAGCTTTATTTACTTAAGTAACGCTTCATACACTATATAACAACCATATAACGTCAACGAATAACCCAGTCAAGACAGGATTGGCTGGAGGAGGCCTTCGTGTCGCGTACAACACGCTGACATCCAATAGACACCTATAAATAATAACGATATTTTTGATCAAAAATAAATGTTGGCAATAAAGACTTAATGACTGTGGACGAGGCGAAAGAGGTATGCAGGGACCGTAGCCTTTGAAACTGTGTCCTTTCTGACTACCCCGCAAGGGATAGAGTGTGAAACTAAAAAAAATTAAGGCTTAATAATAATACACCATATAACAATAAAAAGAAAAAGTACAAACCAATATGGTTTATTTCTTTGGACGGCCTTATTAACACTTACAGTATAATAAATCTTATAATTAAATTATTTTCATCTGCTGAGTATGGAGTGTTTTGAAACTAGATACAGGAAGTACCCTGCCCTGTTATACGGGATAATGAGCGTGAAGCTAAAAAAATAATAATAAATAAATGTGATTTATCATGTAAATTGCAGTATCTGGTTCGGTAAGCTGGGCGTGAAGTGCGAGCACTGCCGCGCGCAGGCGCACGCCGAGTGCCGCGACCGCCTGCCGCTGCCCTGCGTCGCGCCCGGACGCATACACGCGCAGGTCGGCGCGGATATTACTAACTAATATAAAAAAGGACTAGGAAACATTTTTAAAAAACGTATAATAATTTGAACGCAACGGTATTTGAACTTCGGCCTTTTAGTAACCGTTCAAGCCCTTTGTCCGTGCACGTTAGCATCAATGGCGAGTAAGTTGTAACAATACGTACGAGAAATCAAAAGAAAATTATACGTTTTTTAAAAATATTTTCTGATCCTAAGTGTGGAATAACACTTTAAAAATAGTAAAATATATAAATAATTAGCATTCTCTCTTGCCAAACGATTATTTCTTAATAATCTTTGGGTAGCAAAATTTTGTAAAAATCTCTCTACATAGAAAGTAAATAACTTTTGAAAAAACGTATAAAAATTTGAACGCAGTGGATTCGAACCCGCGCCAAAGTACTTACTTCTTGGAAACCATCCAAGCGCTCTGACTACTTAGCCGTGCGTTCTATTACCGGCTGGCTCGAAATTCTTATACGTTTTTTACAACTACAGAGTATAAATTGGAAGGTAGTGTGTGGAATAGTATATATATATATAGGTAATATACAAAATAAAAAATATAATATAAGAACAGATACATAATCAATAACTTTTATAATTATATACATACATAATATTACTCTATATTATTATATACGTCTAAAATTAGCTGAATTAATGAGTATTGTACACTACACTATTGTTGAGTTACCGGTTAGCTGTTATATCCCAGCACTTTATTAGTTTACTTGTATGATAATCCTATTACTTTTAAGTATGAGAATCCAATAATATGTTTAACTTATCAAAACCTGGTCATTAATTATAATTTATTTCAACACTTTGCGCATATTTAATTATTTTAATTATGAAAATGTCACATTGTACTGAAAAATAAAAAAATCAATATATAGTTGAAAATATTTATTAAACAAAATCACTATTGGGAAAAGTCGGCAATTCCCGGTAAAAGAGGTGCAAAAATTTCTAGGCTTCATTGTGACTATTGGTTTATGTGTTGAGAAGGTTTCATGGTACCTGTGTGTTAATTTGATAGGTTCTTCAGTACAATATTGTCAAAGTTTATTTTCTAATTTTATTATAACACTAGCTATCGTTTACGACCTCGTCTACATGGAAATGAACATTTTTTTTTAATTCTAACCTCTATTCTGCTACTTACAACATCAAAAATCTGCCAGTGAAAATTTTCTTAAAATTGACCCAGCTATTCCAGAGATTAGCGGGAACAAATAGACGGACAGACAAAAATGGTAAAAAATGTTATGTTAGTATATACATATATGTTTATTTAGTGAAAAGCGATTATTGTAATATTACAAACAGACTCACAACTTAATTAATTTTAATATATAATTGACAATAACTGGCTCTTTCTCATGACTTTCAGAGTAAAGAGCAAGAAGGCAGCATAGCGGAGTACGCGCCGTCAACCCCGCCAATGGTGCCCGCGCTGCTCGTCCACTGCGTTAACGAGGTTGAACGCCGCGGTCTCACCGAGCGCGGCTTGTACCGGCTTAGTGGTGCTGATAAAGACGTCAAGAGGTTGAAGGTTAGTGGAGATTTGATTTTTGTATAGGGTAAATAAAAAGTAATAATAATAATAGAGGCAGGACATTCTATCTTTCCTATTTATCTTAGGAATAATGTTTGGATAGTGAAAATTTATATCTTTTTACATTAAAATTACAATTTTCATGTTTATATATTTGAATTAATATCGTTTCTCCGTTTTGATAAGATGAAGAGCGGCGTTAAATTTCGCCATTTAATACGTAATGTTTTGGGTGGTGGAGGATAGTGTTTTAACACTATGTTTTTTGACTATGTTTTTATGTATAGCAGAAAGTGAATCTAAATAAAAAAATAGCTCTACAAAATGTGTATTGAAATTACACTGCCGTTTACGTTTATCTTTGTACACACGAACATTTAACCTTACAACATAATGATGGTCAAGTAAGCTCCTTTATGGCTTATTAAATGTTACAATTAAAATTTAAATTGCATTAAGAAATTTAATAAAATTAAAAAAATCTATTCATTTAGAAAAATAAAAAAATCTGCATTTGTAACTGCTCTATTTTTTTAGATTCACGCTCTTTATCTCACACAGCAGGGAAGACAGGAAGTATCTAATGCCAAGACACTCCATTCTTCGATTTCCACCGAATTTAAGACATTGTGTGTAAGTGGTGGAACTCAACGCCGCACTCTGTCTTACTACAGCGAGGAAGTGAAAATAATTTTAATTATAATCACTCCCCCGAGTGGGGCCGAACTCACAACCGGTCTCGTTTACAGTCTGACACTGTCACACTACGCCACAACCGGCCTTTATATATGTATATGTAAAAATTATTTAAACGTCGCAAAAAATGTAAAAGTACTAAGACAGAAAGTCGTCACAGGAGCGCTTCCTGCGCGGACACGGCTCGCCCAACCTGGCGGGCGAGGACGTGCACGCCGTGTGCGGCTGCATCAAGGAGTTCCTGCGCGGCCTGCGCGAGCCGCTGGTGTCGGCGGCGCTGTGGGCCGACTTCATGGCGGCGCCGGCCGCGGGGGCGGAGGCCGGGGACGCCGCCGTCGTGCACGCCGTGTCGCAGCTGCCGCCGCCCAACAGGGACACGCTGGCCTTCCTCATGCTGCATCTGCAGAGGTTGCTCGTCTTTATGTGTTTAATATTACCTTAAAGAAAGTCCCACTGAGTACATATCTTGTTAGGTCTGAGGCGTTAACTTAAGTAAACTGGTGGTAAATTATTTGATGTTCACACATGTAACTTCTTATTTTACTTTGACGTTAACTATTATGACGTTGACGTGTGTTTGTGTGTGTGTGTGTGTGTCTGTGTGTGTGTGCGTGATACGATGAAATTTGTTATTGGTAGAATATTCTATACAAATACACATGAAATTGTTAGTATTGTACCTACATAGGTTTCTTGTTAAAACTTTTTTAAATGAATAAATAAGAGACCTTTTTAACCTATTGTATAATATATCTATTTTAATTTGGCACTCACAATGATGACGTCATTTTGATATATTATTTGAGTAATCAATAGAATGTAATTTGTATATAAATGTGTGCTCTCTTGATTTGATTGTTGTAAATTTTTAAAACGTTTATCATTTTCATATTATTATTTTTAAATGTTCATCCTAAAAATTAAATATTTAATAAACCAGTCAACAGAAAGTTTCAACACTTTCAACATTTTAAAATTCTAAATCTAAATTCCAGGGTAGCAGAGAGTCCAGACTGCGAGATGGGCATAGACAACTTGGCGAAGATCTTCGGCCCCACCATAGTGGGATACGGCATGATGTCGCAGCCCGGCGAGATGTATGCCGCCACTGCGCAGATGTTTAATGTTAGTTGTTATATTATCTCACTATATTACTTAAATTATATTATTTGAACCCTTTAATATTTTTAAAATAAAATAATTCATAATTCCTGGAACAAATACGAAATACACTTTTCAATAATTGTTTTAATAAAACTTAAAAATATTTTAATCTTCATTTATATTTAAATATGTTTAGTTTTATATGTTCAATATGAAATATAATTTATATAAATGTGTCAAGAATTCGCTTAAATTTAAATATAGATCAATAGTTTAAGTATAGCTGATTTAGTTATAGATAAATGAAAAATTAATAATAATAAGGAAAAAGGAAATACAGGCTCAGTCTGTAGTGCATTAAGTGTTATATTAATAAATAAAAGCAGAATTTCAAGTAGATTAGATAGAAGAATTGCAATGTTTGTTTGTTTGTCCGTTGTGGATAAAATTATAGAAAACCTTTTCTTACGAGAAGTAATGTTTGAGTTATGTGGCGCTTTCCACCGAAATTGAGATATTCCGTTTGGAGTGACAGATTTCAACGCCGCGTTTTTTCTTACCAGAGCGAAAAAATAATTCAAATATATTCATTTCCCCAAGGGGGAATCGAACCCGCAACCGATCGCGCTTACAATTATACGTTGGCCATTTTATATGTATAGCTAATACCGCTAGGAAAGTAATGTTTTTATAATTTCAATATACTTTTCCAGGTAATGCAGTTGCTACTGCGTTTGCCGACGGACTATTGGGCGCAGTGGGCGTGTCCGGACGCCGCGTCTCCTCTACAAAAGCCTCGCGGGTTTTTCTTCTCGCCTGCTGATACGGGGTAAGGATATTTTTTTTTTTGGGTTTTATAATTATTTTTAAATCAACGTGTATATTTATTTTTTTATATTTTTATTTATATTTAAGTTTTGTTTAGAAATTTTTCAAACAAACATTTTATTTATCTATCAATAAATATACTAACAGACAAACTAATTAATATTATATGTACTATATTCAAAACCTCAATGTACCGGAGTTCACATGGTATAGTGCTCAAAACAATAAGACAATTTCTAAAAGCTGCAGGTTCGAGTCACACTGCGTTCAAATTATTATACATTTTCCAATATTTTTTTCAGATCCTCCTAAGTGTCTTAATAACATTTTTAATACATTAAAAATGAGGCCGGTCGTGGCCTGATGAGGTTTCTATTCCCACTAGAAGGAATGATTATATTTACAGTATTTTCATTTCCTCGCTTTTGTAAGACAAAGCGCGGCGTTGAGTTCCGCCATTCAACACGCAATGTCTCGGAACCGGTGGAAAGCGGAGTACGGAGTATCTCGACACTAGGTACTTTTTATATAAATAATTATTAATTTATTAATTTATATCTTTACAGGATATCAAGGAAGAAGAGAAACTACTTTCAATAATTCAACTAAATTGTGAACCCTAATAATTAACATTAGAATATTTTAGTTAGTTTTTCAAACAAACTTATGTTAACCATTCTCTTTATGTTGTATTTTCTTAATATATTTCCTTAACTAATATAATTTTGTCTAATTTAGTGGTTTTTTATAGAATTAAGTTTTGTTTAAGCAGCTGAAGTAGCGTTGTTATTGAAATTGTAAATATCACTTGAAAGCCTTACAAGGCCTTACTATAGATATAATATGATTCGTCTATTTTTTTAGCTGCTTTTTTTCATTAAATATATGTATAATTAGATTTTTTTTAACTTAAACCACTTCATAACAAAAATGAATAATTAATATGTATATATTGAAATTATATATTTTGCTCCTTTATTTATATAATAATTTATCTACAGAACTAATAAAATAATAAATACTTGAATTTCAAATTTATATATAAAATTGACATTTTAATATTAATTACCATTTAAAGATGTATTCGAAACGTTTAGTACTGTAGTGGCTTAAATCAAAATTTGTATTTCTTGGTCTAAGAGTGATTCAAGAATAATTAATTTTTTTTAGTTATCTATTGAGAAAATGACAAAAATAGTGAGTTAGGCATTTTCTAGCTCATACAAGTCGATATTGGTTTATTAAACTGATAGAAAATATATTTTCATATTATTAAAATTATTAGGTCACTTTAATTCTAAACATAATATATTAGTTGTTTCAATGTCTTATTATACACTATTCAATGTATTATCCCACCGTATGTATACAAACAGACAAACATTAATATTTAAATAACAATATTATGATAATATATTTTTTATTATTTAATAAAAAATACTTAAAACGGTACTTAAATATTATTAAATAGATATTTATTTTAATGTACATTTTTTTCTATGTTATAATAAGATTTGTTAGTGGTTATTACATAATAAATAACTTAATATTAAATATATGATATTTTTGTATAATTTTTACTTAGAAAGTATAGTATGATTATATCATTTTAAATGAAACTATTTTAAACGGATTCATCGCATGTATTTTGGTTTAAAAAATACAACGTACTACTGTAAAGTGAAAAATGTCGGGTTTTTAAATATGTTTTTTTTTTCAATATAAAAATACACGCGATTTATCTGTTTCAAATAATTTCATTTAAAATGCAACTTAACCTTATTTGATTTATACCAATTCCTGTTTCAAAATTTATATAGAATTTTTTACTGAAATAATTAATACAATCGCGAAGTATTTGTATAGATATATAATTAGACTAATTCAATACTGACAATAAATAAATAAATTATCTATATTTATTTATGACGTTTTATCTTAGTTTATTTAATACACTAAAAAACGTCAGCTTTGAATTAAAAAAAATGTAATTTCTCATAATATTATCGAACCGGCTACCTCTGTCTATTATTTTAAGTAATTTCTTAATTATTAAATAAATTCATGTAATAATATACTGACTTGAGTATTTATTGTATGTATATATATTATAATATTAGTAGTAGGCTTATTCTCGGTTTAGGTAAATTGTTCCGTTATCGTGACGTCACGCCACCGCCTAAGATGGTTTAGAAGATACTTTTTTGTTTTTTTTTTAATTCCCGTCGCACGGCCATCTTTGTTTTGTACATGTTTTAAATGATTTTTTTATCAAAAAAGATATTTATAATTGGATGCTTTTTTGTGCCAACAACTTTGATTTTGTAATTCTAATTAAGTTTAAGAAACCAGCTATCGGCCAGTGCAGTCCCATTAAAATTGGTGCATCCAATCAGAGATTATCAAAAACCAACAAATAGACAGATAGACAAGAATTGTAAAAAAAGTTGTTTTGGCTATTATTATATATTTTTAAGTTTTAGTATATATAAAATTAATTAAACGTAAAACTTTAATTTCTAGGTTCATTAAGTCTTGTCGGTTTTGTCTTGTCAATTTGATTCAAACAACAAGAGTTCTATTGCAAAGTAATGGATTATTTTAAAAATACATACAATTCCAGATATTTTTTTAATGTATAATTTTTTTCTTAAAAAAAACCATTCAACATATAATAATTAATGTGAACTTTGAATTTGACATTTAAAAAGTCAATTTCTAAAAATATTATTATTTTCTTAATAATATTATATATTTTTCTAAATTATTTAAAACATTGCCTTAGTTTTTGGTGCGTTCGGGTTTTCTTTTTATTTTGTAAATATCTATGTTTATTTATTAAAATTACGAGTTATATTTAACTGAATTAAATTATTTTTTAAGCCCCAATAACTGTTTACGTAATATATATACTTATATATTTTATTCTAGTTTATATAATGTAGTGTTTATTTTTCATGTAATTTTCTAAAGTTGAAAAACAATGTTTTTAAGTGAATAATTCAATTTTAGATATTCTGTGTGCTGTATAATATATGTAGTAATATTTATTTAGTCAAAATTATAACTTTGGCCAGTTTTTTTTTATTATATAAATTAAAAACGTTGAAATATTTTTTTGGTTTGTACATCCGTACATAATTTGTTTATTTCTTTACATATTTAAAAGACAATTTAGTCATTATTTTCAGTCTTATATTATTTCCTATGCTAAATAAAAAAAAATATGTTAATTTCATATATATGTTAAAATAATTTTGTCTAAAAGTATATAAAAATTTAAACGTAGCGGGATTCGAACCAGCGCCTCTGACGTTTTATATGGTTTAACGTTCAAATTTTTATATGTAAGTAACAATTTCATAATATAAAAACTTTTTAGTTTATCAAACGCATATGTTTATATCAGAAACTATGATTATTAGTTAAGTTAATATTAAGTTTTTTCTTTACTTCTATAGAGCTATCTTTGCGTTACATTTCCTAGTCATTGGCTAGTTAATGCGTTTTTTTTTGTATTTTTCCAAAAAGAAAAACATGTTTATTTAACAAATAAACTGACATTGTATTTGTATAGTTAGGAATTAATAAAATCATTAAATAACTATACTTGTTTTATTTAAATTAAAATTTTTAAACATGTCAATATTGTTTTTTCTTTTTTTTAGCTTCACGCTTTAACTCTTATAAGGTAGTTAGAAGGGCACAGCTTCAAACGCTACGGTCCCTGCAAACCTCTTTCGCCTCGTCCACAGTCATTACCCATTTCATACACGTCCTTTGGGGGGTCCTCATGCTTTTTACGTGACAACCTTTGGGGGGTCCAGTATCATTAATACTGTATTTTCGAGGGTCAGACGAGGTCTCCCTCGACCTCCCGTACCGCCAATAATTCCCTTTTAAAATTAATATCGCTATATATTTAAGTAAGAATTTAATTTTAATTTATTAATCCATTTTGTAATAATGGTTTTATTTGTAATATATCTTAACGAGCGCTGTTATTAAAATTTCACGTTAAAACAATGTATATTAGTTTTCGCAAGGATTCAAACACCAACAACAGTCGATAAAAAAATTAAAATATTCTTTCTTATAACTTGTAATAGTATATTAAAGTCTATGGCCTGACTTAGATATATATATATATATATATATATATATATATATATATATATATATATATATATCAAGTTATCTTTTAGGTTTTCAGCGTATGAGACATGGTTTATTTCTTCCAATTTTATTATTTATAAAGTGTTATCCCACATTTAGAATTAAAAACATTTTTGAAAAAAGGTATAATTTGAACGCAGCGGGCCTTGAACCCGTTCCTAGCCGGATATAGAATGTATGGTGCATTCGACAACCAGCTTGCAAGTTAATGTGCGTGCGTTAACGTTGGTCATAATTTACAAACCTCTGGGAAATTACAAACGTATGTTTGGGTATTTTTTTTTCGGAAAGTCGTAATTACAAATAAGCAAATTGGAAATTATAACAAACTATATTAAAATATTCTTTTATTCATACAACTGAATATAATGATGTTCAAGAAATGTATGACTGCTTTATAAAAGAAATTATTACACCTGTGTGTAAGAGTATTCCTTTTAAAAGAATATGTACTAATCCTACCTCAAGTATTTAAACTCAAAACATATTGGAATCCTTCACTATCATAGCAGAAAGACAATACAAATATACTTTATTGCACATAACAAACAAGAATTAATTAATAAAAAAAAGAACGAACAATAAGGCGGCCTTATTGCTTTTTTCGCTTAATTCGCTTAAAGACGTTTAGCTTTAAAAAACTTCAGGTGAAACCCAATTCCAATTAATTTCGACAAACTCAAATCAAAAATGGCTCAAGTACAACGTTTGATCCGATGCGCCATACTTACAGATCGTTAAAATTTTTATTGGCAAATGGACGAATTTACGGATAGCCCTGCTGTGTGGAATAAAATGTGTTGGATTAAAGTGAAGTAAAGCAGCAAAGAGAGAAGAAAGTAAAGTAGCAAAAGAGATTATTCTAATAATGAAATATTAAAACAGGATTTTACTCTGGAAGAACTACAAAATTTTCTTAAAAAAAGATACTGCATCAGGGAATATTGGTATTACAAATAGTATGATATACATTTTGCCTTTGGAGGGTAAACTGTTTTATACTTCGCAATTATAACATGATATTTAGTCAATCTCATATCCCAGAGCAGTGGCGTGATATTAAAGTAGTCCCTATACCAAAACATAGTTCCATTTCCAGTACATCTCCCTAGTTAAGACCGATTTCTCTTATTTCTTATATGTGTAAAATATATCACATAATAATAAAAATAAGATTGAAAAACTTTGTAAAACAGAAGAAAGTATTAACACCATTTACTATTGGTTTTCGAAAGGGTCAACAATCTTGTATGGGTCGTTAAGTACGCCTCGTGTCATATATACAAATAGGTTGTACGAGAGGCAATCCGACACTCACATGCTTTTTGATACATCGAAAAGGAGTATAATAATTTTTGTAAATAATAAATTAAATACTGGCGTTAAAATATGCAATTATTTGTGGCAGTTTTTGAATAGGTGATATCTAATGATTATGGAGTACCGCTTATTAGGTGGACAAATAGAGGGTTGGCTCAGGGAGATACAATGTCGCCATTGCTTTTTAATATAGTCACTTCTCAGTTATATACCAAAATAAACGATATTAACATCTTACAATATGCCGATGACTTTTCTGTTTTATTAACAAATGTTGCTAGAAGTTCTACGACGATACAAAGTAGTCTTGATATTGTAGTGACTGAATAAAAAGCTATTGGTTTGGATGATTCACATAATAAAACTAAATATTGCATTTTTTCTAGGAAGAGAAATATTGATAGTAATAGAGTATCTCTTAAAATTAATGACTACAACATTGAGAAGGTTGACTGTTTTATGTATTTGGGAATGAAATATTGATTGATAAGTCTTTGTTATCGAGTAGGCATATTAATGAAATTAGAGAAGAAACTATGAAAACAATAAATTTATTTAAAGTATTAACAGGAAGCTCGTGGGAAGTTCACCCAACACATTTGTGTCGACTATATATTGCATTGCATCAGAAACCGCTTAGATTATGGTGGTTTCTTATTTGACAGTGCGGCTAATATTCATTTATTAAAATTAGATCGGATACATAATTCTGCCATGCGTATTATAGGTGGCTTTATAAAAAACAACTCCCATTCACGTCATAGAAAGTGAACTTAATATTCCTCCACTTAAAATAAGATGCAAGATTTTGGCTGCTAACTATTTTCTGTAATCCATGATGTCTGACTAATAGAAAATACCATTATTTTGGAGTTGAAAGAACTGGTACAGGTTCTGTCAATTGAGATATTGGCAGAAAGAGAAGAAACCACTGCTTGTTGAAGTTTATGACAAACTTAAAAGGGAGGAAATTATACTAGACTCTTATAGTTTTATGAATAATTATTATTTAAGCACCTCGCACCCCACCCCACCCCACCCACCTTGTATAGATTCAAAGTTAATATATACGGAAATGCAGAGTTTCTCTGGCAAAAAGAACAATACAAATACTATATTAAAATATTGTACACTTGATACTCTTAATGTCAAGTATAAAGGGTGGCATAGACTATACACTGACGGTTGTAAGACAATCAATGGTCTGATGATCCTAATCACAATGTGAAACAGAAGTTTAAAATTACGTCAAATGTCTCCATTATGTCTGCGGAACTCCTTGCAATCTCGGAGGCACTGTTATACGTAACAAGTAAGATTACTTTTAAAAAAATAGTCATCTTATCGGACAGCAAAAGTGCACTCCAGCATTTGGCTCGATGCGTCTCTGGCCAAAGAAGTGTATCGACAACCTATGCTATTATAAGAAAAAATTTACAACTTATTAATAATGGACGGTCTGTGAGATTGCAATGGATACCGGCGCACGTTGGACTAAGTGGTAAGTGGGCTAAGGATCTCAATTGGTGCAGAGAACATATATCGTTCCAGAATTACAGGAATTATGGCAAAGTATAAAATGGTTTTTTTTGTATAATTGGATTAAATATTTTATTGACATTTCAAAAGTTAAACGCATCTGATACAGTACTATACGGAAAGAACACATTATACTAAATAATTTTAAATATTTGGTGAAAATTCACCTACACCCAATTGTAACACATGTAATGCGGTAGATGTACTTTAGTGGAATGTACGCGAACAGAGGTCTTGAGCAATTCTGTAGTTGGCAAATTTAATTTTAATATTCAAGTTGTTGGTGGACTTCGTAGTATTTTAAGTAATCCAGTTGAAATAGAAGCAAAATTATTTTTAAATGAAATTATCAAGGTTTATAGATAGCACCTAAGTTATTTTTATACGAATGGGTCTGGCATAATCTGCAGAGATTAAAAGACCTTTTTTTCTCCTTGTAGAATTAAAAAAATATAATTTTTTTTATAAATAAAATATATTTCTTTGGTTTTTGTTTTGTGGTATTTAATTTTATTTTAATTTATTTGTGGTAGTATAATCAGTAACTACAAATATTTTTAAGTGTACTAAAAATATTTAAAAAAAAAGTCAAGTATTTCTATCTCAGAACGTAGTGTATTCAATATTTATATCTATATGTATGTGTTTATGTATATAAATATTTATATTAGTGTGTATATTTATTTATATAAAATCTGTAATATATGTATATATTATGTATTTTTTTTATCTCATGTAGCAGACAGAAAGTACCAAGTGTCAAGACACTTCGTACTTCACAATCCACCGAATTCGAGACATTCAGTGTTGAGTGGTGGAACTGAACACCGCACTTTGTCTTACCAGAACGAGAAAGTTCAAATAATTTTAAATAAAAACACTCTTCCGAGTGGGGATCCGAACCCACAACAGGTCGCCTTTACAGTCAGACACTGTCCCACTGCGTTTGGGGTATATATATATATATATACACCCCCCGTGCATATATATATATATATATATATATATATATATATATATATATATATATATATATATATATAATCCTCCGCATAATGTCCGCACTTTATATCTAAAATTATTGCCAATATTTTTCATAATCTAATTCATATAAAATACACTATATACATTGAAAAAAAATATATATAAACGCCAACTCGAGAACAAATACGATTTCACCTGGCAGTTTAAATCTACTAACACAGATTTACATAAAACAGGCACATTCCATATTATGATTCATAAAATTTAATTAGTAGATTTTTATTATCTACATATTTTAAAACATAAAATATTTAGGATAGAAAGAATAAAACAACTGAGGTCAAGTGGAAATGCTTTATCAAAATATAATCACAATATACCCTTAAAATAAATAAAAATAACCAATTGAGCAAATAAAAGGTTTACAATTTTAATTATAAAGGAACACTTTTACTTATCAAATAAAAAAATGTATATAAATAATATTAATATAAATATATATTAAGTTTGAGAAGCTGTAGAAAAATTGGAATAAACATTTCAAATTCTAAAATAACTCCTCTTAATCAACACTATAATACATTTTTATTTTTTAATTAAAAATATTTACGGAAAAATATATGTACCTATAATTTATAAAAAAATTATATCAATTAAAATAATATTCAAAAATGTTATTAAATAATGTAAAATAATATCTTTCATAAATAATAAAAATAAACTAAATTTCTTATAGCTTTTTTTAGCTTTATGCTTTTATCTATTTATTATTTTGTGGTGGAACTTAACGCCTCACTTTGTCGTACTAGAGCGAGGAAGTGAAAATAGTTTAAATATAATCACTCCCCTGAGTAGGGATTGAACCCACAACCGATCGTATTTACAGTCAGACGCTGTCCCACTACGCCACGACGGGACTACCACCCATATACTATACTACATTATTGATAGAAAACTAAATTTCATAATTTTGTCTCCATTTCAAAATTGATGTAAGTTTTACTAAAATCAGTTCAGTACTTATTTTTGATTTTAAAAAAAAACAAACTTTCAAATAGGAATAAATATTTCAAGCTGAAAAATTAAAATTTTCTGTTTTTATTTTAAACATTTTATATGAAACCATTTTAACTGGCAAACAAGTGTCTGTCTACTAACATTCATATACAAAACATATGCAATTAAAATAATTTAATTTTAAATAATTTAGTTTTTTTGTATAATAAAACCTTTGTAACATATTATTTATGAAAGATATTATTTTATTTATATTATTTTTTTGTTTTATAAAACCTTTGTAAGCTTCACTCATTACTTTCAAAATATATTCAATTATTAATATGGCCAAATAAATAAACATAAATAGATAGATATAAATAATCTAAATATGTGTTTTAAACTATAAATTAGATTTCTTTGGTGATGTTATGAATGTAACGACTAGTTTCTTAATTACAATTAATAGTTGCACACGAAATTGAACTTTAAAAGTATTGGAACAAGTATGAAATTATTTAGCTTCACGTTTTTTATCCAGCATAGGAGGGAAATAGAGAGAAAGTATCTAGTGTCAAGACAGTCTGTGCTTCGGTTTCCACCAAATTTGAGACATTGCGTGTTGAGAGGTGGAACTCAACGCCGCGCTTTGTCTTTACCAGAGCGAGGTAGTGAAAATAATTTTAAATATAATCACTTCCACGAGTGAGTCGATCGATCGAAAAATCGATTTTTTATTTATACTTAAAAAAATCAATTTCGTGTGTAAATAACCTTATACCTAACTCTTAGTGAGGACTGGTCTTTCTACGTTGCTCTTTACAAAACACTTACTAATTATTACAATATACATATAAATGCCATGAGACATTGGTACAAAAATCTTATAGTACACACATGTTTTATATGTACAAGAACATATATATATATATATATATATATATATATATATATATATATATATATAAATTATTAGTCTGTCTATCCCGATAAATTTTCATTCATAAACAAAGAATGCTTATAAATCCAATATATTATAATTGAAGACATGTAGTATGGAGATTATATAAAATTTTTGGTGTGTATAAATCAAGCTTATTTTTTTAAAATAATTACTTTAGTAATAGTTAATAAGTAACAAAAAGGAAATATATTATATATTTTTAATAAAATATGATTAATTTTTATATAAATTAAACGAATTAATGAAATTTAATATTTATCTCACAGTTTCATCCTTTATCCCATATAGCATGATAGTCAGATCATAACCTAGTGTCACGACACTCCGTTGACCCCTTTATTCCAAAAATTCTAAACATTATGTGTACAATGGCAAAATAAACATGAATGATAAAATGACAATAAATTATAAATATAATCATTTCCTCGAATGGGAATCGAACCCAAAACCAATCGTGTTAACAGACAGACGCTGTCCCACTGCGCCACGACGACCTCGAATTAAATTATGCGTATATTATAACTTTCAACCACTCACGTCTTCAATTATATTCACAATTATTAAATAAATATTATTAATATATTATGCTTAATATAGCAAGTATATTATGGCAACATTGGCTAACATCAAGTTACATATTATGCTAAGTAAATGAGATGTTTACACATTTTAAATGAAACTATTTTGAATGGATTAATCGCGTATATTTTGGTATACGAAAACACATTATTGAAGCCCAAAATATATGCGATTAATCATATATTAAATTATAAAAACTTCACTTATTAGATAAAATAATAACAATTAAAATCGAGATTCATTATAAAATCGATATTGGGAATAACATTACTTCTGACTACACTTTGGTATATTTGTTATTTTTTTATTAATATATTAATATCTGTAAAATAGTATAAATAAAATAGTAAACTCCATTTTGAACATCTTTCATTTCTATGAATGTCAAATTTAAAAATAGAACTTGCTTCTATTTTTAAATTTGACATTTTGGCGTCAATTTTCTACAATTTAGCAAAAGATCTTAAAATATAGAGCCTAGTTTTTATATAATTATTATAAAAAAATCAGCCATCTCATATAATGCACATATTGTTTTCGTATACGCTTTGCACTTCAAAAGCAATTGAGTTAAAAATATATATTAATTAATTTTGCTGATTTTTTATATTATTTTACAACTATATACATAAAAAAGTCTGTATGTCTTTTACATTTAAAATAATTTGTTATTATAAATTAATTTCTTTTAACATAAAACCAAAAAAAAGGCAAAATATTATTGTAACAATACACTACTGTTGTATTGAAACAGATTATAAATATATATCTATGAAATGTCACAGGTAATCAAATCCGCTATTTTGGAAAGCTGTCATTAAGCAATATTAATATAATAATATATAAATATATATATCTAACCTTCCAACCGAGTATCGTTCCTAGGTAGACTCCCGCCGCCATAGCTAATTCCATACGGCCTCAAATGATATATAAGATAGTCTAATACATACATTTGTTCCGGTTCCACATAGTGGAAAGACACCGCGTGGTCTGAACAGCAATCGAGACCCTGGAATGATGGAGAGCATTTGGTTCAATATTTTAAATTTATTGCTTAGAATTAGTTATTGTACAAAATCCTTTCTGTATTTAAGGAATAAAAATATAAATATATATAATAAATTCTTTTTTAAGCATCACGTTACATTCCGTATAGCAGGGCAGACAGGAAGTACCTAATGTCAAGACATTCCGCACTTCGCTTTCCGCCGAATTCGAGACGTTGCGTGTTAAGTGGTGAAACTCATCACCGCACTTTATCTTATCAGAGCGAGGAAGGGAAAATAATTTAAATGTAATCACTCCCCCGAGTGGGAATCGAACCCATAAGCGATCACGCTTACAGTCAGACGCTGTAACACTGCACAACTACCGGCCTCAAAATTCTAAGAAAAAGAAATTTGTTCCATATAGAAAAGAATTGGTAATAATTAAAACTAAAGAACTTAGCATGAAAAACCTATGTTCTTCACTCGAATACAAAAAACTGCGTGCTATGTGGCGGAACTCAACACCGTGATTTGTTTTACCAAATAGAAAAAACTAACAAAAACAATAATCACACTCCCAAGTAAGAATTAATTAATATATTGTATTCAATATAACTTCAATTATACCTTTATAAAGAATATAAGCTCTAGTAAAACGTATAAGCGCGGCGTTGAGTTCCGCCACTCAACACGCAATGTCTCGAATCTTTCGAGTCTTTTCCAGTTTAATTCTCACCTCATCAGTTGGATAGTATATATACTGCCAGTACCAAAAACCCTTGTCTTTGTTGGGGAAGAGGTGGTCTTTTGGCACGAAGGGGAAGAACCGACCGCGGTGTAAGGAGTCCCGTGAATCCATCGCCTTAACGCCGATATGCTGGAGGCATATACCTGGAAGTTAATTGATTTTATAGCATTTATTACACTATTGTTAGAATATACAAGTGAAATATAAGATAACATTGAGGCCGGTTATGGCGCAGTGTTATATTTTGTTTTTAAATTTACAAGGAGCGCCTTCGTCCGCGTGGAATTCAACATCTCTGAATCTGTATTTCATAATTCTAAAATGAAAATGGCCTCAGTTACCACATTTTACATCAAAATCTGTCTAACCGTTCCGCCGTCTATCCGGAACGGACAGATAGACAGATAGATAGAAATTGTAAAAAAGTATTGTATATACATATTTACGTGTTTAGTAAAAAAATGTTTATTTTAATAATACAAACGGACACTTGCAATTTTATTTATTTGTGTAGATTTAATAATTTAAACTTGGTGTCTAGTTATAATTATCTTAGTTACCCATTGTTCTTGTTTTTTTGTAATTAAGGTTGTTATATTTGAATCTAATTCTACATAGAATTGATGTTTAATTTTAGGAAACTTTGATTGGTTTTTAGAATACACGTTTTATTTACGTACATTTTTTTCATCACACGCTTTATCCCTAGCAGAGTCAAAATGAAATTATTTCGGCTCGTTCACAGTTATTACCCTCGTCACACATGTCCTTCTGGGGTGCCCTTCTTCTTGCTTTTTACGTGCCCTTCCTCCAGTACCATCGATACAGTATTCTCGAAGATCAACCGACATCTCCCCCAACTCTTCCTACCACTCACTTCTGCTTCATACATCTCTCATCCTCTCGACGTACCCAATCAGAGACACATCACAAAAATGTTACAAAACAATATTATCTCACGATACTGTACGTTTTCCTTAGAAGAAGAAAAAAACAAATAAAACACATAAAAATCCAACCCCATACCCATTTCAGCGTCCTCGGCGCCATGGTCGCTCGCCTTGCACAAGTGCGGCGAGGGCAGTCCGCGCGACACGAAGCGGTCGAGGGCCGCCCGGCTCAACACGTAGCCCGCGCCTCCGCTCATGTACCCCTTGCGCACGTCATTATGTTTTGTATCAAATTAGATTTCCACCATTTTTACACATTTTAAATAAAACTGTTCCTATTACTGTACTACTATTGACGTCTGTCGTGGCGTAATGGCACGGCGTCTGTCGACTCCCACTCGGAGGAGTGATTATATTTAAATTATTTTCACTTCCTAGCTCTGGCAAAACAAAGTCCGGCGTTGAGTTCCGCCATTCAACAAACAATATCTCGAATTAGGCGGAAAGCCTAACACTAAATATTTCCTGTTTGTCCTGTCTATGCGGGATGAAAGCGTAAAGCTAAAAAAAAACTATTTCAAACGGATTCAAGCCACGTGTCCGGATATAGTGTCCTTGATAGAACAACCAGGATAACGAGGAACGTGATAACGACAAGCTTTAATATTGGTTTATAGCGTTTTTTTTATTATCAAGTTTTTATCCTGCATAGCAGAGATAGGAAGTATTAAGTGTGGAAACTGAACGCCGCACTCGAATCGGTATCGAATCCGCAACCGTACGCTTTTTACAGTCAGACGCTGTTTCTTCTGTTTTCTGCATTTTTAATTTATTTATTTCAAAATTATCATGCTTATAAAATATGATTTTATTATTTGTTATAAATTATTAAACTTACCTGCGATGTAAACGGTTTGAAGCGACATCCAAAATATATGGGATCTTTGCTGTCATACTCAGATAACATGTATCTCAGATTCTCTACTATTACGTACCTGGAAATTAAAATATTTACAAAAAAAACAATTATAGAAAGTAATTACTTAAGTAAGACACTAAAATTGTAAAAGTTAGTGTATAGTATCATTTTTTTTTCGATTTTTAATATAGACAGAACTGTATATTAACATTGATTAATAAGTCAAAAGTATTTTATAAATACATACATGTAATTTATATATTATATTAATAACTTTATTTCATTTTATGAAAATAATATAGATATAGATATTCACTTTGAATAATCATTTCAACTCTAAAAATACAAAACACTTTCTATTCATTTTTGCGTAGTTTTTTTTAAATTTATTTATAATATATTTGTAGACAGAAAGTATCTCTGTCAAGACATTCCACACTTGGCTTCTACCGAATTCGAGACATTGCATGTTTCTGGCGGCACTCAACGCCGCCTGTCGCTGTCTTAACAGAGCGAGGAAGTGAAAATAATTTAAATATAATCACTCCCCCGAGTGGGGATCGAACCCACAACCGGTCGCGTTTACAGTCAGACGCTGTCACACTGCGCCACGACCGGCCTCGATAAACTACATATCAATGCATTAAATTTAATTCATAACATCAAAAATACATTTTTATACTAGAAAAAAAAATCTTACGTATCATCATCTGCCTTTAGGAACCAATCGGCGTCTCGTCTATGGTGCTCGTATACATATCTGAAAGCTGCTTTAGTTTTGGCCCATAAATAGTCCCTACCCTCCGATACAGGCAGTTTAATGGTTGGCAGTGTAGAATCTATAATATAATGCCTACATTATTATATAACTATATCAAAAAACTTATTGAATAATTCTATTTATATATAGAAATAGAAAGAAATATACCTATATTTTTAATAGGGTAGCTTCCCGCATAACAGGATAGTCAGGGACTACTTAGTCTCAGGACATTCCGTTAACTGCTATTTGTCCAAAATCACAGACATTGCGTGTTGAGTTCAACGGAACGTTTTATCTAACCAGAGCGGAAGAATGAAGATAAATTTTAATTATAATTGATTATAGCCCGAGTGGAAATCGAACCCACAACACAATGCCTTTACAGTCAGACACTGTTCCACAGCATCATGAAGATTTCTTTTTTATTTATAATGTAAGCTAATAGAGACTTCTACTTCCTGTGCACTAATCATTTTCTAGAAATTGGCGGAAACGAACACCATGTTTTGGTCTACTAGAGCGGATTAAATATTAGCATTCCTTGTGGGGATTGAACCCGTAACCATCGGGTAAGCAGTCCCTTTACAAACTACGCCTGTACACACTTTTTAGACACACTTTTTGTCCGATGAATAATTTTTTAGCTTCCTGCTTCATCCCTAGCCGGGTAGTCAGAGAGAACGGGGAGTCAAACGCTACGACCCTTGCATACTTCTTTCACTTCCATTAACCTCTTCTAATATTTCCACTCTCATTAACCTCTTCTAACATTGCCAGGGATCTTAATATATATATTTTTTCATTAATTATGCATTAATATAACAAAAAATAATACCGTTAGAAGTGCTCATAAACAAGAGCTTGTTGCATCTCTTTCCCCACGTGGCTTTCACATGGATTGCTTTTTTCTTATGATTATTGGGCTGTGTCATAACCCAACATAGCACGCGAACGCGTTTAGATAACTCATCAGCAACGGATCGGTCTTCGTCCCTGTGCGCCGGCTCCTCGCTGCCGTGCTCAATCACATTTGGTATGGGATGCCTTTCTAAATCTCTTGCGGAATCTCTGAAAATATCTTTTTTATTTCACAAATGTTATTTATTATAACTATATCGATAACTATAACGATTCGACTTCCTAAACTATGGCGATATTAAATATTTAAAGTTTCATAGATGAAGTTGGGTCATTCACAAATTACGTAACATGAATTTCATGATTTTTTGACCTCTCTACCGTTTCTGTCAAAGTTGGTCTTATTTGTGCGAACACCGTTATCAAGCAATTTCACACGTCTCGCCTCTTTCACCTCTTCCCTCCTACTTTAATATGTGACGTAATTTATGGAGGGCACCTTATGCCTCGATGAGGTGGAGAAAGTTTCTACAGGGTTTTGTACAGTGGGTAGTATCGGTCACACCGATTAGTCCCACAGTTCCGATAGCTCCTGTACGGGTGGGCGTTTGCGTAGATGTTATTTCCCAGCATGAGTAATTATTTACAATTTAAAATATTCAATTTGGTTAGATAAAACTCGGTTTTGGAATAATTGTCCAACGCAAAATGCCTTCAAAAAAAAATTTGAATTTTTTTTTATATTTTGCATAAAATAACAACAATGCGTTATATCTATATTTCAAAAGCGTTTGTCAACAAGAGGATACATAATGACATGTAAAAATTTGACAAATTGGATCTTTTTAATATATATTAAAAAGTAGAAGGTATTGTTTTCGTGGATAGGTAAATATAGAGAATTTAATATCAAGACATAGAACGGAGTTCTACGCTTCCCGTCCGAATTCAAAACACTGTATGTTGAGTGGCGGAACTCCACATCGCTGATAATATAAAAATCATACCAGAGCCAGGAAATGGAAATACTTTTAATAAAAATGTTTATATATTCGTGCACATCTTTATATATATTCGAAAAGTGATCTAAGTCGAAGTATAATTTCGCATATATATATATATATATATATATATATATATATATATATATATATATATATATATATATATATATATATATATATATATATATATATATATATAAAGGGTGTCCCAAAATTAACGCAAGATTTGAATTAAATAGAAAATGCCATTTTTAGTCTTTTAATAGTTATATTTTTATTGACTCATAAAGTACATAGGATAGGGTTATGTATGGAATAACACATCGGACAAATGGCCTCCACGGCTTGGCATGCACATGCGCACTCTTTTCTCGAAATTTTCCATGACCATTCTGCATAAATGTGGCTGAATTTCGTTGATGCAGCGTTGAATCTCCTCCTTTAATGCACGGGTGGTTGTGGGCTTGTTGACATAGACTTGTGATTTCAAATAACCCCATAAAAAGAAGTCTAATGGTGTTAAATCACACGATCTAGAAGGCCAATTTTGATCACCGAAACGAGAGAGTACACGACCTGGAAATGTCTCATGTAGTAATTGAATTGTTTCACGGGCTGTATGACATGTGGCACCGTCTTGTTGAAACCACATATTGGGTACATCAATATCATCCAATTTTGGCAGAAAGAACTGTGTAATCATGTCGCGATATCGAGCGCCAGTAACAGTCACTGCTTGACCAGCATCATTTTCAAAAAAATATGGCCCAATTATGCCTCCAGCCCAAAATCCACACCATACAGTCACGCGTTGTGGGTGAATTTGTTTTTCGACAATCACATGTGGGTTCTCCGAACCCCAAATGCGGCAATTTTGGCGATTGACAAAGCCATTAAGATGAAAATGTGCTTCATCGCTTAGGATGATTTTGCTTGAAAAATCAGGGTCCATTTGTTGATGTTCAATAATCCATTCAACAAACTCTCTTCTCTCTGCATGGTCATTAAGCTTCAATTGTTGTGTTAATTGAAGTTTGTAAGCATGAAGACACAGATCTTTGGTGAGTATACGCTGTAGAGAATTTGCCGACATTTGTGCAGTGAAGTGTGGCAACCCTGAAAAAAAGCAATTTGACAGCTAACAGTATAGGGTTATTAAAAATGGAGCGTTACACGATAGAATCGTGGATTTTGGGCTGGAGGCATAATTGGGCCATATTTTTTTGAAAATGATGCTGGTCAAGCAGTGACTGTTACTGGCGCTCGATATCGCGACATGATTACACAGTTCTTTCTGCCAAAATTGGATGATATTGATGTACCCAATATGTGGTTTCAACAAGACGGTGCCACATGTCATACAGCCCGTGAAACAATTCAATTACTGCATGAGACATTTCCAGGTCGTGTACTCTCTCGTTTCGGTGATCAAAATTGGCCTCCTAGATCGTGTGATTTAACACCATCAGACTTCTTTTTATGGGGTTATTTGAAATCACAAGTCTATGTCAACAAGCCCACAACCACCCGTGCATTAAAGGAGGAGATTCAACGCTGCATCAACGAAATTCAGCCACATTTATGCAGAATGGTCATGGAAAATTTCGACAAAAGAGTGCGCATGTGCATGCAAAGCCGTGGAGGCCATTTGTCCGACGTGTTATTCCATACATAACCCTATCCTATGTACTTTATGAGTCAATAAAAATATAACTATTAAAAGACTAAAAATGGCATTTTCTATTTAATTCAAATCTTGCGTTAATTTTGGGACACCCTTTATATATATATGTATGTAAGCATGTATTCAAATTATTTTTAAATTGAGGTCAGAAACTTACTAAAGAAAAAATTACCTAATAATAAAAATAAAGTTTAATCTGGCGTGGTTTTCATTTTATAGACATGTCTATCTAATGTGTCCGATAATTTTGACTAAATTCAAAAAGTTTATATCTTACGTATAATATTGTATTTAATATTAAATTATTTTATGTAATGCAAATACTAACGAGATATAAACATATAGCATACCTTCATATAGAAATAAGAAATATGTGCAATTATTTTAATACTAAGTGTACTATAAAGCGGTTTACTCAAATATCGCAATGTAATCAATTTTAAAACAAACTACGAATTAAAAAATAAATATTACGCCATCATGGCGCAGCCAGACCGTCCAACGCCCATCTGACTTCCGTTAAACGCTATTGGTAGTGAGTTTGATTGCCACTGCACAAAGCAGTTAACGGAGTTAACATTGGGTTATCTGACTGCCCTGCTATGTGGGATAAAGCGTGAAACAGTTTTTTTTACAAAAAAATATACATTAATGTAGCAAAATTGTGTATCGATTATTTATTATCTAAGTAGCGTCTGACTGTACACACGATCGGTTGTGGGTTCGATCCCCACTCGGAGGAATGATTATATTTAAATTTATTTTCACTTCCTCGCTCTGGTTAGACAAAGTGCGGCGTTGACTTAAACCACTCAACACGCAATGTTTCGAATTCGATGGAAAGCGAAGTACGGAGTGTCTCGACATTAGGTGCTTTCTACCTACCCTGCCATGCGGGATAAAAAGCGTGAAGCTATAAAAAAATCTCTAAGTAATTAAACTCAATACGTTAATATTTCATCACTAACTGTTTATCATTCTGTCATAAAAGAGCATTACTTAAGTAGTCGTTAACATATTTACAATTTAAATGACGAGTCAATATTATTAAATATATCTATTACTTACGAATAATTTTGTTGCATCCTAAACATCTTTTAAGTAAATAAGGTTGGCAAAAAGAAGGTAGGATAAAACGATATACCGAATATTCTTTACAATGAACAAATATCTTAATAAGCAACCCTAGGAATAGAAAAAAAGCGATTGTCATCTTTTTTTTGCACCTTTGTAGCGACTGAGAACTTGACTTAGGAAGTTGCAAGCAAAGCGAGTTTGCCTAGAATTTTCAACTTGCCACTATTTAATCTGAGAAATAACGAAATGAATTTATTAAAATATAATTTTATCCATATCATGTTCAAATAAATAAACTTAATATAGATAGGAATCGTTACAGTAGCGTTTTCGAGAAATCATATCTTAGTGTATACTCGCCAATGAACCTCTATGTCCAGTAATTTCGGCTGTGCATTGTCTGTCAGATACTTAGGAACGCAAGAGTTATATTGATACGCAAAACAATTAAAAGATAATGAAATTGAGTCTATTATAAAGGATAATTTTTGAACGAAGGATAATTTTCATAGGAATAAAATTGTAATAAAAGGTAAAAACCAAATTGACGGTCCAACATTCTAGGTTCGTAAAGTCGGGTCATTGTTTATCACATCTACCGTTGTAAAATAATCTCAAAAGAACTTAACATAAAAAGAAGGTACAATTTTTTTCAAATATCCTTTAATTAAGCTGCAACAAAAAGGTTCAATATTTTATTCATGCAGAGTTATAGTGACTGACCGAAAAAGTCACTGTCAACTTTCACCATTCGTAAGTCTAGTAATAATGGGCGGACAGAAAATTCAAGTAGGGACTTGAAAACCTCTAAACATTCTCTATGACATTTTGTTAGTGGTATATTATACGAGATGAAAAATTCATTTTTTTTTTCTATTTATATATATATATATATATATATATATATATATATATATATCTCAAGTTAAGTTTATGTCGTGTTCACAACAAATTACTATGGAGGTTAATTTTTCGGTTCTTACTATTTTTTTATATTAAAATAAAAGATTTTTGTAGCGTCTCCGACTATTTCTGTCTCTCTGGGCCGTTTTATTAGATTGAGATTAAGGTGGATGTGAAAAATTAACATTTATATTAATACTTATATGATAACTTAGAAAAATTAATTTAGACTACTGTTCAAAACCGAAGTTGTACGAAGTATTCACCGTGCGAGTGCAGTGCCTTTCATTTAAAATTAGTATTAGATTGAAAACATTTTCGTATAAATTTCGACATATAATTTTTAATTTGACAAAAAATATGTATCAGCATATACTACGGTATACATGTACATTACAATATAAATACAATAATATAGCCGCATTGCAATAGTTGTGAAGTAGCGAAGCGAAACAAGAAGTATTTTAACAAATAGACTAAATTATATTATTATATTATTAGTTTAAAATAATTTATAAAAGATATAAAATAGTTTCCATATAACAAACCTGTAATTGTCCATGTAGCACATAAAACAGAAAAATATAAAATAACATCAAATAAGAAAACATAACACTTAAAAAAGGCGCCATGCAACACAGAAAAAGCACAGATAAAAAATAATACAGATAACATACAGAAGTAGGAGGTTATGCCATTACCTGTAAGACCAAGCTACATCCCGCGTGAATCCGGCTGAGGTTAGCAGAATATACGCGAAACTAAAACCCGCGGATATCCCGATCACCAGAGTTAGCACAAAGCGACGCCCCATCACCCTGCCATCCTGCACAGGGGCGTACATTGCCAAATTTGACCAAAAAACAATTGTTTTTTTTATCGTTCCCAAACTGTGTTCACACAACGAAATGTCTTTAACATATAAAAAAAATACGATCCACTATTTTTTAATTTTTTTCAACGTTTGTTATAATTTTAATTCGAAATTATTCACGAATGCACGCATCAAATTGTAAATTGTCAATAACTTTTGTATATCTGTATTGCAATATATTTCACATTAAAAATAACGATTGTAACGAGCACAACGGATGCATAACAATGAAGTTATGAGAATTTTATCTTTTGTTAAATAATTATTTTGTAAACTATTTAGCTTTTAATGATATTATTTTACAATTTACATGCTTAGTGAAATATTTTTTAGTAATAATTTGTATTACGATTACTGTCGCAACGATAAAATTTCGAGGGCAAAACATATATGTAAATAAAATTAAATATATCATAAAATTACTTTTTTTTAATTTAAATACAGTCAATATATTACAATTCCAGTTCAATGACTAAGCTATCAATTCGGTATTCTCTTATGACAATACTAAATTAGGTCTCATTTATCGCAATCTAGCTTTAAATAAATACGCGTACGTTGAGCTTAGTTTACACAGCCGTTTCATTTATTTCGTATGAACAGTTCATGTTTAATTATCATTAAATATTGAGAAATTAAAAAATAAATTTAAGTCAATATAATTATACGAAGTAACGAAGCATGTATCGATGACATGATAAAACTAATTTAAAAGAAAAAAAAGTTCCATTCCATGTTAATTATACTATATTGTCATTTTTATCTTAAAATACACAAAAATTTACTAATTATGAAGCCCTCAATTTTCCGAGTATTTTATCAAGGAATTAATTAATTAAAATATTTTTTTATTCAGTATACAAAATCACCTAATAATATTAAAGTAAGAATTTCTAAATATAACAACAAATCCGTTGAGTGAACACATATTTCACCAAATAATAAAATCTATACGGTACTTTAGCATAGTGCTAACCACCACCGATACTGAAAATGTTAATAGACATTGAAGAGAGATTGTTTAAACACAGTTAAAAGCTTGTTTGTTTACAATTAACATACTTTGTTATTTGTGTTTGTTCATGTGCTGTTGTTATGACCATTACATATTGTAGACTTTTGAATTGACAATGCGTAAACAGTGAAATTTTTTATTATTCATAGAATGTTATACACATTCTATATTGATTATCTACATTGAACATAAAGCAGAGTAGGCAGAGACAATATTAAATCTTAAAAACTCTGTTTATTTTTTAATTTCTAAATGTAACCCTTTCACCAAATATTATACAGAGCCAAAAGTTTATAAAAAAAATATGTCCATTTGATTTTCTGATTTTTACACATTTTAAATGAAACTATTTTAAAAAGATTAATTGTGTATATTTTGGTATTTCATAGTACATTTTTGGTAAGCTAATGTTTCAAACACTTTACAGTACATGTGACCATAGACTACTATAAAGTATTCAAGACATCAGGTATCCAAGAATATATTTTTGAATACCTAAATACATGTCCCTAGAAGAATACAAATCCCTAGGCCTAATATTCATTTATCAGTTTTACTTGCTTGTGACTCGAAGTAGTAATATTGTAATATTAATTAGCCAAAAAATATTATTCACATATTATTTGAGTAAATGAAAATTACAATACAAAAGTCTACAATACAAAGTTATATTTTTAATTGTATAGTCAATTTTTAGTTGTGTGTAATATTTACATTATTTACAATTTTAGTGTGTGTGTAACAAAAATTGAACAATTAATAGGAATGAAAAATATTATCTTTTAATAGTTCCGTTTTATATGTATAACATTTAAAAATAGATTATTATATTATATTTCTTATATTTTATTTTATTTTCTATAATTTTTAATTTATTAAGTTAGAAAAACAAAATAAATATTATTCACCAGAATTCATATGAATATATACATTATAAATAATACAAATATAAAAAATATTAAAAAAAATACTTACACTTCCATTTGTAAATTCCAACATTTCCGTTTTATTACAAATAAAGTTAGTTAAAAAACCTATAAGTCAATTAAATTCGCAGCAATGAATATTGATTGAGCAATTACAATTACCCTGTATTTTATAGTTCTTTTATTACAATAACATTAATTGAAGAAAAAATCTATTTTTTATTAAACTACCAAATATAAAGAATATTCTTACACTTGAAGACAACATAGTATTGAAAATGAAATTTAAATACTATGTGTTGTATCTAATACAAAATAATATAATAAGTACATTACTTTTAATATTAACAATAAGATATTCACAAAAACATCCATTACCCTCAAAAAGTTTATACACAGTTATCAGTAGGAAATAGATATGGAATGGAATACATACGATATTACATTTAAACTAATTTTATAAAAATAGAAGTTTATCTACTCACGGTCATCCTGTAGCTTATTTTACTGCACAATTAATTTACTATAAAAAAATGGAATATATCTTTCATTTTTTTGTCGTTTTTATATTAACTTTAACTAATTGTTTTATCACATTTTATTTATGAGGAAAAGTCGAAATTTCTAGGGTGAAGTAATTATAAAAATTATGTACAATCAAAAGGCTAAATATTACTACTGATAAATGTCATTTAACAACAAGCGAACAGTCAATAGCGACAGTAGACACCGGCTAATTCACAGATACTCAACTTTTATGATTTATTAATATAAATAAGTGTATGCACAACTGAATTAATCAAAAGAAGTGATAAATAAATTAAATAATATTTATAAATATTTTGTGTATAAATATAAATATTTTTTTGTAAATAATATGAATGGGAAAGCTTTCAAAAATATAATAATATGTTTGTATTGCTGTAATTAGTAATGTACCAATAATATGTTTGGAGGAAGGAATGGCAGACTTGGAAAGGAAGGGAAGGAAAAAAATAAGCACAAATTACTTATATCAATTAGAATGTATTATTTACTATTATCCTATTTTGATGGTTTAGTTTATAAACTAGTGACACTATTTATCAGTAAACTTTTGTTATTTCAATAAATGGTAAAGGACAGATGTTTAGGTTACACACCGGTCAATGTTAATATTTTATTAAAATGTCGCTATAACTTATAATATGTAACTAAAATTTTTTACGGGTATATTTAATTCAATTTAAGTAATGTAAGGGGAGCAATGAGTTAATGTTTTGAGGGAGGTTTGGGTAATGAACACGTATTGTTCATTTACTTTTTTTCATAGAAAAACGAAGCAAATGAGCAGAAACGCCATATAATGGTGCGTAGTCACAGTAGCCCATCCACAACATTCGAAAAGTGGATGCGTTGCTGATCTTGGGATGAATGTCAAAAGAGACTGTAGAGATCTTGGCAGCCAGAACTTAACCAAATCATAACACTCTAATTAATAAATATTACATATTCAGCAATAAATATTAACTATATTAATAATTAGACATTACATGAAAAACTGCCCAAGCCTCGTCTACTTATATCTATATACATAATTAGAAATTGTGACCTTTCCAGAAATAAATGCCCTATAAATAAGATATTATCTTTAAACTTCAAAATAATTTTAGTTTTAAAGTAAATTTAAAATAATGGATGTGCCTATGGCTCAGTACCCATTTATTAATGTTAAATAGAAAAAACATCTGTTGATTATTGAATTTTTAATCTGTGGATATTCAATATTCTGCCATATTGTTTTTGTAGTAAACTCGTCGTCGTACTGTAAACAAATTTATTGCGTAGTGTGTTATATTTGCTTTGAGCTGATCAGTGAATATTTAAGAAGATAATCATGTATTAATCTTTTGTTGCTATGGAAGTGTTATATTTTTATAAATTACAACCCTAATTTATTTGCGGGTACAAAATGGGGAAAACAATTATTTTATTAGCTTTAATATTTTTCTTTCAATATGTTTCCGGACAACATTATCAGCTTTGTGAAAATAATACAAAAATTACTCGCAGTTGCACAACTCAGGTAAAATATTGGCCCTTATGTTACTCATTGATAACAGAGTTGCATTATGTTATTGATTTTATCGAGTTACACGTTCAACCTTGAAAAGCTTATTGTGTGTAATACAATGATATGTATCAGTATTTTAAATGAACTATGAAATAAATTATTATATAACAAAATAACATTGTTTTGATTTGATTACTAGATTATTTATATTCGTCTTTTATAAAGACTTTAATAAATTACACTAGCAATGACCTATATGCAAATGCTATTAAGATTTGTCGATAAATATATTGTCAATAAACATTTTTATTAATATATACATTTTAAAATTATATTTTAGATATTAGGTGAACAGTATTCAGATGATGACAGTTGTAAAGTGGAGTATATAGCACCAAACAGTTCAGATTGCATAGCTAACTTTGGACCCATATCATCAAATTCAAATATGGGGGGAGTGAGTCTTAAGCCTTATATCTTACCAGTGGTGCATAAAGAATTACAGTCTTACTATTCAGTCAATTACACTCTTCTCAATATAACTTTTAGCAACATAAAATGGAAAAGTAAGTTAATTTATACACATTTATCTATATATTTATACATACCAAAGATAAAATTATATTATATGAAATCTTTTTTAATTTTAACTGACCTCTTTTATGGTATTATACCCTGCCCAGCTCTGAAATTAAAAAAAATCTTTTTAAATAACTTTAAAAATAACTAACTGTTACTGTGGTAGATAGAGAATTAATTTAGAAGTAAATGGTACTAAAATTCTATCTCTGATTAATTAGTTTATTACCCGATAAGTATAATTTTTGCTTAAAATATTTATTGCGTAGAGTGTGCGGAGTGCTCTATGCAAGACTTTTCACACTCATCCTTTGGGGTTGGAATGAAAATGACTTTACCTATTATGCTCAAATTTTGCACATATATTATGGTCATGGATGAGGGTTTAAAAAAAAAAATAAAAAAATACAATGTTTTTAAAAAAATATCACCAGTACTTGCAAATCCCATTGAAGTTAATAGGAAAAAATTCGCGCGAAAATTTTCTGTCTCTGTCCAATTTTTCTTATTTGCACCCTTTTTGATATTTGGCAGTCATTCTATTTCAAAAAAATACTTACAAACCTTAGGGCTTTAAACATTTCAATTACAACTATTCTTTGCTCATTTATTGTTAACCTCTTGTTTCGCTCAATTTGCTCAATGAGTTGAAATGGTTTTGGTGGCCCTAGTATAAATATTTAAAAAATTAAATATTTTATACTTTGTATTCTTAGTTCCAATTTAATAAGAATGAAAATAGTTGAACCATAGGTTTAAGTAGTAATAGATAATATATTAATTTATGCCTGAACCTCTCATCACTCTAGTTTTATTATTTTATTTATTTTCTTTAGCATATCAAAATAAAAATTTAAGTAAATACTTTTTATTCTAGCCATGAAATTTCGGTTCCAAAAATACAAAAACATGGAGAGTCACTGTAGAAATATAGTTATTTCTAATGATGTGACAATAAACGACCAATCTGTTTTATATTATGATTGCTACTGGTCCCTCACAGATGGTACTTACAATAACAGACAGAGTCACGTCCTAGATTTTGAAGCCACCGATGATGTTGTTGTTAATAGAGGAAGATATTATTTTAATATACCGTCAGCTCAAATGTTAAGTGAGTATTGTTTAATAATTTATCAGATATTTAGTTTTTTGCATACATTAGAGTGTTTGCCCTTCTTAGTGTTCTCTGTTCACAGAACGTCTTATTGTTACGACAATCAATTTGAATTACATTGTATAATTGCATGTTAGGTGTATATACTTTTTTTTAGCTTCAGACTTTATCTCTAGTATGATAGAGATTAGAGCCCTAAACAGGTCCCTGCATACATTTTTCACTTCATCCACAGTCATTATTCAATTCATATATGCTTTGCTGCTCCGAGGTCCTCATTGATACTGTGTTCTCGAAAGTCAACGGAGGTATCACCTACATATATAACGATTTTTTTACACTTTGTTAAATAAGGTTTTTATATAGACAGTATTGTAGGAGTAACACAAAATTCGCTTGCAACTCTCTCTGTACATGCAGCTTAACTCTGGAACGAGCTTCCTAAGTCCATCCAGAGGAGTCCTAGTGTTTATTGCTTTAAAAAAAGGGTTAAAGAGCACTTTTTCAAACAACTTTCGTCTGACTAAGCAATTTATCTATTTTCTATATGTTATGTGTGTGTATATATACATATATATGTATATATATATATATATATATATTATAAATATATATATATATATATTATATATATATATATATATATATATATATATATATATATATATAATTGTATAGTATTTATGTACAATTATAAATATTATAAATATGTAATTTATTTATTATTATATTTAATTGATATTATTCTTTCATTTGTCTTTTGCACTATATATATACTACCTGCTAATTTACACTATCTCTTTTAACTATGGGTTGGCTGGAAGAGATTTCTTATAGAAATAAGCCCGCCTTTATAAACAAATTATATTATGTAAAATTACTCCAAAACTGTTAATGTGCAATAAAGAATATATATATTCCTTACCTATTTTCATGTACGGTAACATCTTGAATCTCAAGTCTTATTATTAATTTATTGCAATACTGTGACAAACAAACAAACAATTTTTCACAAAGTCTTGCAATAAATTATTTTAATATTAATTTATTTATAAATTTATATTTTATGATGTTTATTTAATGACAATATTGTTTTCCTTGTTCGTAAATAATTTATTATATATTTAAGACGCTATTTCACAATGCAATAACAGGAAGTTCTTTGGTATAATAGTTGTAAAAATAATTAATATGGCCATTAGTAGTTCAGGAATGTTTGACGAATTGATGTTGTGGGTTCAATCCTGTGTGAAGGACTTTTAATATTTTGAATTTTGTTTTGTTTAATTTAAGTGTGGTGATATTTTCATACGACATAAATTTTTTTTAAAAAGAAGAGATGAAAAAGTTAAAGGATTTTTAGATCTCTTTTAGGTTATAATGTATTAGAATGTTTTCTTCTTCGTCCTGTCAATCCATGTAAAATGCCTGATGTTTTGTATTAGCTTTTTTGTAGTATAATTTATTTTTATCTTATAATTATAACAATTTTTTTATTCTTTTCTCTGTCAAAAGTAACATAATGTATATGTTTAAATAAAAAAGCATAGTTTAAAAGAAGCTCAAAGGAATACATTTTTGAATTATTTTTTCCTTAACTTGAGCCCTGAGACAGATTTCAGGTTTATGGTGTGAAAACCTGGTATTGACATCCATACCAGACACCATGTTTTATTTAGAATGTCATAATGCATTGAAAGATTTCCTGACATTGGTTGATTGATAGATTGATAAACAGGTTTTATTTTTCTCTAAGAGGTAGATATGTATTTACTAGTGCTTGTGTGTATCGTTGGCGTGTATAGGCAGTGCCACTCATGTCACACCCTATATAAAAAGGAATATTTTGTTCTCATAAGAGCAAATTTGAAAAATCTTACACTTAAATCGACACTTGTGTAGTTGGTTATCTATTAGATTTTAGGCAACAATGTTTGGATGATTTAATATTCGTATTCTGTATCTTTTAGGTTTTTTCTTGTTTAATTTCATACTTTTATCCCGCATAGGATATAGGCATAGATAGAAATATATGTGTGTGTGTGCTCAAAACTAATTAATTTAACAAAGTCTCAAGTGTACGTATTTTTCACTTATTAGTATGGAATTGTAATGCTGTATTATCATTATTGTTATAAGTATTGATAGATAAAACTAAAACAAAAAAATTTTATTCAAAGCAAGCAAAGTGGCCGAATCATATATAGCGATTGACATAATTAACATTGAGTTCTATCGGTCTGCTTATACTAATCAATAGAATTAGTAACAACAAAAAGGTTTTAAATACACAATGGGTGATATTTATGTAACTATCATATTGTCCGTCGTATGTTTTAAGTGTTTTGATAAGTTTGAACAATAACTGCATGTGAGGTGGGTAATATATGGATGTTCTTTGCGACCGTGGTATAGTTTATTGATATTATCGCCATTTTTACACATTTCAAATGAAACTATTTTAAACTGTTTATTCACGTATATTTTGATATTGGAAGATATATTTTTGAAAACGCGACGTTTAGATAGCTAGGTAGTCTTACCAGTGACCTCGGACTTCTGTATAGTATTCTAAACGTTGGGTTATTATAAAATATTTTCATTAAAACTTTATAAATTAATTACAATTTTTGAAGAAACGTATAATAATTGTGTTGTTCCACACTTAGGATTAGAAAACATTTTTGAACTTAGTATTTCTAAGTGAAGTATTTACTCAATTATCCATTTTATTATCATATTTGATTAAATAGTTTTAAGAATTCACCCACAATAATTAAAAACAATGAGTAAAATTGACTTTTGATTTTAAATTTATCACGTAGTCTATTAAGAAATTTTCTAACTTGCCGCCTTGTTAACACGTTAAGTATTAGTTTCCTTAGAAACGTGTGCCACTTTACGCAAAGTATTGAAGTTGAAATATATTTATTTTATTTATGTTATTCGTTTTATTTTATTGGAACATATATTTCCTATATCTTATGTTCTTGTAACTTGTGTCAAAACTGTACCCACCCCCTAATATTCTTATTAAAAAGACGTCGAAAGTTTTACCTTGTCCCCTTAGCAGGGTTAAAAACAACCTAGTGTCAATACATCTATGATTGTTAAGAATTTTTAAATGACATTTTCAGGTCCAACCATCAGCGAAACAGAATGGAAACCCTTTGTGTATATAGAGATTTTGACCACTTCAATGAAATTACGCATAGTACCACCACCGCAACACCTGAGGATTCACGCTTACCAAATTGAAATCATGAAAGAGTGTACCAAAGGCGCACAGGCCGAGGAAATAGTTGAAAGCACGAGTTTGAAACTAAAGAACAATACTCAAGAGGTGACATTTGAGTACAGTTTGTTGATCAAGGCCGGCTCGTACTACTTCGTTGTGACGCCGATACATGAAAAGTGTAAAAGTGGTATCGTCGAGTGTCAGTCGGTGGAGAGTCCCAGGATTGTTATTATAGGTGAGTTTTCGACGTTTTTTTTTGTTACTATTTGTAATAAGATCTTTGATTTTCGCGATTTTTATACATTTTAAATGAAACTATTTTAACCGGATTAGTCGCGTATATTTTGGTATTCGAAAATACATTACATCCGTGGTCACAGGTAGACTGAGACCACCTGTGACCACGGACTACTGTAAAGTGTTCGAAACGTCAGGTGTCCAAAATGTATTTTCGAATACCAAAATATACGCGATTAATCCGCTTAAAATAGGTTCATTTACGATTTGTAATGTTTTCTTGTTTGTATTTTGGTCTGTCTGTCTATCTGTGGTGAATTTCGTATTTAGCAAATAATAATTCTAAACACTTTGCCTGTCTTTTCAGGTAGCGACTCGGGAACACTAAATATATGTATAGCGAGTATAAGTGCGTTAGTAGTGGCGACTTTATTCGCGTACTACGTTGTACTGCGAGCTGTTAGACGGTATTGGTGCAAGGAATATGGACAGGGTGAGTTTTTATTATTTTTTATGGAAATAAAATAGGTTCATAGCAGGATAGTCAGAGAGGACATGGTGTCAAGATACTCCGTTGATTGCCACTTGAAATCGTGAGTGACGCAACTATACGACACGCTTTGTCTTGTTTTGACAGAGCGGAGATATTGATAGATATATAATAAATATTCTTCTGTGGGATTCGAACCCACAACCGATCGCGCTTACTGTATGGCGCTGTTTTACTGCGCCTAATAGTCTTAATTATGTGAAAGGTTTATGTTTTATTTTAAGCTAAGAAACCCCCTTTTTTGATTTAAATTTGTGTAATATATGGTATTTTGTAGATTTTAAAGCAGTGTTGTTAAAAGCTTTTTTTCGAAATTTACCTTCTTGTTCTTTGTAATTTAAACTTAAAGATATTTCAGAGTAGCAACTTTTATAATTATTTTTTTTAAATAAAAAAAATATGAAACCTTTCCTTACTAGAAACTAACCAAAGAATAAAATTTGTTACAGAAGTGCCACCACCAACAAAAGTACTTGTCATATATTCACCAGCTAATCGTCTACACGCCGAGTGCGTTTCCTCTTTCGTTACTTATCTAAGAGTCGAATACGGCTTCGACGTTATGTTCGACGATGACATTTCCAAAACATCCCATAGCGATCCCTATGTGTGGGCTGGCGAGGCATTGGAATTTGCATCGCACGTCATATATATTGTAGGTCCAGCTGAAAACACCAACTTGTATAACAATATATATGACAAACCGATTATAGCTCACAAGGACGTTGATAAGCTACTTTTGTCTCTACTGAAACAAACCCGCGTGTCCCGTTGCCCCAAAGATATTATGAATGTCTTCTTCGAATATTCAAATGGTCCGGTACCCATAGAGACCAGACACGATAAAGTGTTTTTCCTATTAAAAGATTGGCAGAAATTAATTGCGCACTTGTCTAAGAATTTGTTGCCGAAAAAGCAGATTTTGCGTACGGAAAAGGGTAGGTGCTTTTTAGATGATCTGTCTAGGGCCAAAAAGATTTTGAATAACCGTCATGATGATGTTATAGTTAGATGTGAAAAGAATGTTCTGGAAAAGAAGGTTTTATTGTAAAGATTTTTTTTGGGTCGCCATGTTAGCAGGAGTGCTTGGTTGGTTAAAGTAAAGGCTTAAAATTTGTTCACAGTTACAATTTCAAAGATTGTGGCAAAAATTTGGTTTATTTTCATATTTGTAATGTTTTGACAATATCTTGTGTTTTCATATAGAAAAAATATGATTTCGCGTTAGTCTTTCTGAAATAATCGCGATAAAATTAAATGTTGCTAGTTGATTAAATAAAAACCATTTGTGTTGCTAGTTGAAAAAAATATTGCTTTTTTATATCAAGGTCAGTAATTACTTTTAAACATTTTTTTAATTTAAACTACATTAAATATTATATTTTTTTAGGCACTACATGTTATGAAAGCACGTATTAAAATACAGTTAGGTATAAAGAAACGGGGTATATAAAGCTGGGCTGTGCAATTACGAGATTTGTAAAAAAAGTAAAAAGAGAGAGGAATCGTTTGTTAGAATTTTGGCGTTTGATAATTTAGTTACATTCTTTTAATATGAAAACGTTCTTTTAATGTCAAAGTTATATATATATATATATATATATATATATATATATATATGTATGTATATATATATATATATATATATATATATATATATATATATATATTATAAATATCGTCGGATTGGAGTGCAGGTGTGGTAACATTTTTTTCAGCTGTCAAATTCAAAGACGGCATACTCCATACAAAACCAATGTTAAAGTCTTTTTCAAAAAATATATTCAAACTTCTTGAGAGATACTTCTTTTTTTTTATTATTTTAAACAGATTTTCTTAATAATCCCCGACTATATTATATTGATTTACAAAACTGTAAGTAATTAATTCCGTTTTTTAATTAATATAAAAATAATTATTCTAATAAATATCACAACCCTAATATATCCCATGTTATCAATAGATTTAGTTGTCTATGTTCGATTAGTGATGTATTGATGTAATCTGTATTTTAAGTCACAAATTATTTCGGGTCTTCCCCGTTATATAAAATGTTAAAGAAGGCTGATTTAAGCCAAAATGTGTGGCGGAAGCGTTTTTATATGCTTGGAAAGTATTGTTTCACGTACAGTAATACCTCGACGACCCAAAAAAGCATTTAATTTAAAAATACAATGATTTCTAGTTCATATAAAAACCAGACTGTTCTTTTAAATAAAAATTTCACTTTTATATTTAAAAACAACTCTCGGCTCTCAACAGAACTATCTTCTAAGTCAGCGGTTATTTTCGTACTAAAGTGCTTGAAATAGTCAATGGGAAGTAAGTTCAGTTTAAATTCATCTTACAATTTTTAAGCTAGCAGATCGTTATTTTCTAATGATTTGATATTTTTTGCCCTACTGCCAAAAGGACTGTTATCGTGTATGTATGTCCGTTTCTTTCTTTCTTTACATGTAACTGCTAAACCCGTAAACTGACTCATATATAATACGTTGTTAGATTCGTCTTAAGAATGCGAGTATCACAGAATATATAAAATTATTGAAAAAAAAAGAAAATGGCGGATTTTAAAGCTTGTTTATTCGCAGTCGGGTTTTTATTTTTTAATAATGACCTTCTCTTATATATTTTATCTATGTCAAATATATTATGCATATCGTGTGAACTCGTGGTATTACTGTACATAAATATACATATATGTGTTGTATAATAGTATAATAATATAAAAAAAATGTTGTTCTTAAAATATTTCGTTATAAAATTGAATAACGATAAGAAATATTAAAATCGATAATTGAATATTTTTGTGGTCATATATGTATATTGTTTACTTAGTTGTGTTGTACCCAGTTGTATAGTTTTATACAGGTTGGTGAAAAAGTGATGGGACTTTAATTGTTATTTAAGATTCGTAGGATTGTTTTTTTTTTTATTATTCACTTTTTTTTATTAGTGTAGTAGAATTTTTTAATGTCATATGATTTAATATAACTTTTTTATGTCCTATTGATTTTTTTCCAACCTGTATATATCTTTAGATAGATTATGCGTCATCTTTAGTAGAATTATGTGTAATATCTGTAATAGCTATATGAAACTTTCTTTCTTCTTTTTTAATTTTCTTCTTTTCTTCTTCTTTAATTTTCTATATGTGTTCTATGATTATTAACAGTAGACTCGATTAACCGGACATATTGTTGTGTTTAAACAGGCAAGAAGTAAAACGCGTTTTTTGTTTTTGTTATACATTAAAAAATATTTAAAGCTGAAATCTCTTAATATATTAAGAAACTGCGTTTTTAATCACATATATGCTTAAAGTCATTTGTTTCGTGTTGATAATCGCGAATCGGTATAACGGAGGACCCATAGGAGGAATGGAAGGGAGGGCCGGTTAATCGCGTTACTACTGCATATATATATATATATACATATATATACACACACACACATATATATATATTACATGGTGCTACCAAAGTGAAATCATTTTATTATTGTGTAGACGTGTTTTCAATTGTATAATCTCTTTTCTTATTCTTTTCATACCATTTGTTAGTCAGAAACGCCTATTAGCGTTTAATTAACATTAAATTTTACAGTACATATATATTTAATGTGAATTAACCGTTATATGATATCTCTGAGTGCATTTGTTGTTAATATTAGTCATAGTAAAATATAGATGACGTATTAAGCTACTGCTAATATTTATTATATTTTCATATTATAAACACCTTCCGAGTCCGATAAGTTAGTCTTTATATTTTCATACTTGTTGTCTATCAGAAAAAAGGAATTAACTTTTACCTTGATAAATATTTCATTATAAAAACGTTGCTATTTTTGTCACTCTTGTAAAGAACAAATGTTTTTGTAGGAGCTTGAAACATTTTTATATTTCTTGCTTTTGATTGTTAAAGCGATTAAATTTTAGGGTTTACAAAAAAATTATCGAATGTAATCGTTTTTTTTTCACAAAACTAATGAAATACCTTTATAATACAGTACCTGATCAAAGTTTATTTAAAAAAAAAACTTTTTGTTTTTTTTTAAAAAAAAACTTTTTGTTTTTTTTTTACTGTAACTACGTAGTTGTCTTATTGGTCAGTCTTTTTATTTATTTTTTAATTCTATTTATAATTATATTCTTATGTTAGTTTAGTCGTAGATTCTTATTATGTAATGTATTATTTAAAATCGATTCGATTAATATCGCTTTCATATCGATTCTTGCACTTTGCTCTTTTTTCTAAAAATGTAATGCCTTTACATTTGTATACTGTTGAGAATAGAAAGACAAACATATTCATTATTATTGATATTTAAATGTTTAATATTTTAAATTAATTTAATTAAATACTTATATCCATAAGTTGGTGTAATGTTAAAACGATGTGATACTTTAAGTTTGTTCTCTAATATATATATTTTGAAGAAATCTACTTAAAACTGTAACAAAGATATTTTATATATTTTAATTAGCTTTGCTTTTCGGTCGTTTTTGATAACTTCTAAACTAAACGTTTCATAATAAATTGTTAATTATCTGTATTCAACACTATTATAATGAAAATAGAAGTATAATTAAAGCATAATTTTGCGTGTAGAATAATTTCTTTACTTTAAATCGTATAAATGTATTAATTTAGTGTGCCATATTTAACGTATGGATGAAAAATTATATATATGTGTATGTATATATATATATATATATATATATATATATATATATATATATATATATATATATATATATATAAAATTAAATGTTGTTCCACCGCTTCATTTGTGACTGAGAAACACATATTTTTGCACCTGTTAACTATTTTATATGTATTTACGAATATTTATAACTTAGCATTTCTAATCTAAATGTTGTGTCATAAATGTCATTTTGTAAGCTATTATAATAATATATTAATATATAGTTAAATGTCAAATGAAGCGGTCTGTCTGTCCATCTGTTTGTTCTCGTTGATCTCAATTCCAAGCTGTGTGGGTGTGGCTTGGTGTGAACGTGTTCTATCGTTATACAGGACTTTTAAGCTCAATATATACTTTGTGATGTATTTTTGTAAATAAAACTGTCTTAAATATTGTGTTGTTTTTCTTTATTATTATTTGCACAACCTATATACTTTCAGATATTTTTTTTTATTGGGATTTGTTTTACAAAATAAATAATTTCGAAAAGTAAACTTATGTGCAATTAACTTATCTTTATAAGTATGGCGCTTAAGAATCCCAATTAAATAAAATTTAATCGTATGATGATGTTTAAACGTAATTAAAATAAAAGATAACCCACTACCATATAATAAAGTAAATAAAAAGTATTTTAATATTATTTTGTATGTTTAAAATTCAATAAATTGCAATCAGTTTTGGTGAAACTGTGTAAGAATTAAAAGCGTATACGTCCATATAATTAGACGATAGCAATTAGAACACCAGTGTTCACAATGGAAATTGACAAACTTTTTAAATATTTATTACCTGAAATATATAATGTCTTAATTTTAAAAGTACTACACTTGCCTTTTCTCACTATGTTTGTACATAGACAATATAGAAAAAAAGGAAAATTAAGATAATAAAAAAAATACAAAATAGTTATCATTGGTTTATTTATCACCCATAGATTATCAATAATAATTACATTCACAAAATTACGGAATGTCGTACTAAAATTACAACCATTTAAAAATACATGAAAACAAAAATATTTACACGTTTAGTAAAAAAAAAAATTGTAAATTATTTATAAAAATAATAACAAAACAAAAATTAAAAAAGTAAGTCTATTCTACACATTCTAAAGTACACTAAGAAGCTCTGTTAATATTAAATATCAATGAATAAAGTTAAAAAAGGAAGATTTTTTTTAATGTTGTTGTTACTTTAAACAAGGAATCCCAATTCGTTTCATTGTGACAAGCAGGAAGACAATATTCAGTGCTGAGCTACGTTCTTCATAAAAAAAAATCGTTAATTAAAATGTGTTTTTCAAATAACTATGACACACCCATATTAGATAAAATAAAACATTTAGAAATATACATAAAATTGTATGTGGCGGGATTCAAACTTGCACCTCCTGGAAACGGTTGAAGCGCTACAGATAATTAAGCTGTATTTTCTCATCGAGGTATGTCGAAATTCTTATACGCTTGTTACAATTTAGTTGCAAGCTTTTTTAAACATTTCTGAATATTTTACTTGCTTTTCTTAGTACCTTTTCTACAAGTTAGACAACCTCACAATAACCTTCCTTACAAAAATCTCTAGTTTTATGTTAATTTTTTTAACCATTTCGAAAAAAAGAAGCGTAACACTTACATAAAATCACTACACCTTTAATTTTAATTTTCCTAGCATCTAGCAAATGATAAAGTAAAACACCGTCACTTTATAACACTGAAATAATTTAATCTACAATAATATAATTAATTAATTTAAATTGGAATTTTCATACGCATAACAGGGTAGTGGGAGACAACCTAGTGTCAAGACACTCCGTTGACCGCTTCCCGTCCGAAATGTTGGTATTTAAGCCAACTTCTCCACGAAAAGCTGATTAGTTAGAAAGAATCTAATTTCAAAACACTTCGGCCTTTACTTTTCGTTAGACTTGAGATAAAGCACTTTGCATGACAGAACTCAACGCCGCGCATTGTTTGTGTATAATAAATATAAACAAATAAGACACCTTATTACCAATAGAAATAAAATCAAACCAAGAATTACCTCATATGAAAATCATATAAAACAAAAACTAACAAAGATAAAGCCTGACAAATGAATGATATTTTATTTATCAACCATACCTTTTGTTGAAAGATTATAAAAATACTAACATTGTGCAAAAACATGATAATGACATAATTCTAGTGTTGAAGGTAAAAACACAAATTATGCTATTTCCATATATATATATATATATATATATATATATATATATATATATATATATATATATATATATATATATATATATATATATATATATATATATATATATGTTTGTATATAGTTTTTATTTATCCACTTTTTAAATTAGACTGGTTTGTAATTTATGGTTGTTGTATTTACTTAGTAACTCTCTTATAGAAGTCACAATATACCTTATAACTTATATAAAAAATCTGATAAAATGTCTCATTTACACAGGGAGTTCAGAACATGGCAAAAAATCATAGAAATCATATCATTTCACCATAAATCTGTGCAATTCAATGACAAAGTGTCGAAATCGAAAATAATAGAGTTTTCTCTCTTATCCAGTTTACGCCTACCCATATTTCAATGTAGGTGAATATCTAGGCAAAATACAGATAGTAAATTACTTAAATATCTGTCCTAGATGGGAGTCGAACTCCACAACCCTTCATTAAGCAGTCAATACTAACCACTACACCAAGAAGTCGGCGAAAATATAACTAATATAATAATATTATATGTATACTAAAGCGGTTTTTTTAACAAGAAACAAAATTTAATTCCTTTAATAAAACCTTGCAATAATTAAAAAAAATAACAAAAAACCACACAATTCGTAACATTAGGAACACAAAGCGTTAGAAAAAAAATTGAGGCAAGCTAACATGATTTATTTAAAATCCACAATCGTTGGGTGTCCATGTTGTACAGGGTGTTGAAATTCACGTTCTGAAATTAATAATAACATAGTATTAATTTTTTTTACGTATGACGCTTTTATCCCGTTTAGCAGGGTAGACAGAAAGTACCTAGTGTTAGGACACTCTGTACTACGCTTTCCGCCATCATAACGAGAAAATGAATCAATTTAAATATAATCATTATAGTGGGGAATAGAACCCTCAACTCATCTTGTTCTTTAAAAAAAAAATTAAAATATAAAATAAACAATCGACATTATAATAAATAACACCTTTGACTAAATAAATTAAACACGTATATTAGTTAGTTTTATTCGCTTTACAGTATTTTCTTGCGCCTTATCTATACAAAGAAATGACATTGGAGTGTCTGCAGGCAATAATAATAATACTAAAATAACAGCTTTTTACAAAATGCATATGTATGTATAGTAAATACACGGTAAATATACCAAAAGAACATGTTATACAAATGTGTTTGTTCGTTCCGTCTAATGTCTGTAACGGCTAGACCAATTTCGATGGAACTTTCACTCGCAGATATCTATCGTATATATAAATAAGTAACAGGCACTTTTATATTGTAAAAGCAAAATTAAGATGATAGTAACGAAATGGTTAAAAATTATATATTTTTTTTATATCCTATTTGCATTAGTATTATTATTTCTTAGAGTCCGGTTATGAGGCCGGTCGTGGCGCAGTGGGATAGCGTCTGACTGTAAATGCGATCGGTTGTGGGTTCGCTTCCCACTCGGAGGAGTGATTATATTTAAAATTATTTTCACTTCCTCGCTCTGGTAAGACAAAGTGCAGCGTCCACCACTGAACACGCAATGTCTCGAATTCGGTGGAAATGAGTACGGAGTGTCTTGACACTAAGTACTTTCTGTCTACCCTGCTACGCGGGATAAAAAAATGAATTTTATATATTTTCTAGTAACGAAATATAATTGTAAGAGTGAGAGATTGGTGATCTGTAAAACAGGTTTTTATTTAATACAGAACACCAGTCTTACATAATTTGCCATTTGTGAGAAGAAAAAATAAATATATTAATATTATTTTAGAATAACAACGGACGAAATCGCGGCCACAGCTAGTTTAAGGTTGATGGTATGTGAATGTCATCGGTAACAAAACATTGTAACAATTAACTTAAGAAAATTTTCATATATATAACTTAGGAGATATCTAGAAGTTATACAATAAATATATATATTTTATATATTTATATATATATATATATATATATATATATATATATATATATATATATATATATATATATATATTAATTTAATTTTGTTTTATATTTAAACAATATTCTATAAAAGACAGTAATCCAATATATATGAAATATTTATAAGTGATTCTATAAAAATAACGAGTTACTTTGTTTCATATCAATATGTAATATAATTATTTAGAGCATTGACATTCGTTTTAATTCAATACAAATATGTTAAGCGACACTCACAATAATTAATTAGCATGTGATTTTTTTGTAACTTCTGAATCAAAATTTATTCTTTATTCATATAGGCCACTACACGCACTTTCGAACTTTTAATTAACATTAAAAAAAATCAGAATTCTCAGTTGTATTTACTAGCAGTTACCACCGGTTCGGAAGGCAGCTTTGCTGAGAAGCATAATAAACTAATTTTGTGTATTCAAAGAAAACTAAGATATAATCATCTCGTTCAAATTTTTACCGCTTTAAGAGAGGTATTCTATGACATAAGGAAAAATATTAATTGTACTTGGCAACATATTGACTTGAGTTAATACTGTCAACTATGACTTGAAAAAAAAACGTAATTAAACTATCGTATACGTAAACGTAAATAAATATATATATATATATATATATATATATATATATATATATATATATATACACATATATATAACTAAAACTGGAGTGTCGGTTTGTAATATTAAAATTATACAAATACCAAAATAACATCTTTTATCATTTTCAACTATCTCTTTGTTCCGGTTAATCTCGGGAACGGATGGACCGTTTTTGACAGGACTTTTACTGTTAGATAGCTGATGTAATAAGAAGTAACTTAGGTTACATTTTATTTTAGAATTATAAAATAATCTAGAGATTCCAAGCGAACAAAGTCGCGGGCCAAACGTATTATACATAAAAGTTTTATATAAGCAATACTTGGCTGTCTAATACAAACGATTTTTTTTTTAGCTTCACGCTTTTATCCCGCATAGCAGGGTAGACAGGAAGTACCTAGTGTCAAGACAGTCCGTACTTCGCTTTCCACCGAATTCGAGACATTGCGTGTTGAGTGGTGGAACTCAACGCCGCAATTTGTCTTACCAGAGCGAAGAAGTGAAAATAATTTAAATATAATCACTTCCCCGAGCGGGGATCGAACCCACAACCGTTACAGTCAGACGCTGTCCCACTGCGCCACGATCGGCCTCAAACGATTTGTTTTTACATATTATGTATAGGATAAATAAACATTGTGTTATGAATACGTATTTAATAAATTTTCAATATAAAATAACTTAAACACTTAAATAAAAAGAATAATAAAAAGAATAATAATAAATAAATAAAAAGAATAAATAATAACTTAAATAAAAAGAAACGTTTTACGATTTATCATTTTTTTGAATGACCTGGACAAATAATTTGTTTTTTGCTATAATAACATATAGTTTCAAATTAATATTGACTATTTTGTATGGCATCTATATTTTACACGCTCTTATACGCTTGTCAGGGCAAGTCCTGTGTCTAGCCTAGTGTCCAGACAATTTGATCTCCATTCTTAGCCTTCATTGCATATTAAATAGCGAAATTCAACGCCACGTCAAAAAAAAACAGTGAAATGAAAATAAATCATTTTTAGTGACACCATTTTAAGCGGATTAATCTCATTTATTTTGGTATTCGAAAGGGCATTTTTCGAAACCTGACGATTCAAAAATAAATCAAATAAGATAATCCCATCAAGTCAGAATCGAACTCACAACTAATAGTCAACCTTACTAGTCAACCTCAAGTTTAGTAAAGAATATTCATACATTAACAATAAAATATTCAATTTAATGTTAAAAATGCCTTACACAATTTTATAAAAAAGGTGATATTCTTGTAAACTGCTGGAAGTATTTTTACCATAAACAGCTAAGAACTACCGTAAAGTTTTTTAATGAAAAAACCAAATCGAAATCAGTATATCCGTTTGATAACTACGTTCCTACAGACACACAGAAAAATAAAAGACTTCAAATTTATATAACAATTTTGCCGTCGGATATTTGATAAATAAGACCAGAAATCACTTACATAATTTCCAAACTGCTATCACTGTTCTTAGTCGCCTGTTCCCCTTCACTTGAATTCGAACCCCCCGACTCTGATCTCTGACTCCTGCTCCTGTGCGTCTTTTTCTTCTCTTCAGCCACTTCTGTTGACGTCGCCTCTTCAGATTGCCGCTGCCACGCCGGTATAGAGGGCGGCTCGGTACGAGTTTTTAGTGCTGGGAACTGATTTCTGGTAACAGTGAAATATTAACTAAGTTTTAAACTTAATTCTAATTAAAAAGATAAGTTTGTTTTTAATTTATTCATATGTTGCAGTTTTACGCTATATCCCGCATAGGAGGATAGTTAGAAACAATATAGAGTCTAGGCAGTCCGTTCGTTGTTTTCCGCTTGCATTTCACACGTTGCTGCGTGTTGCATAGCGGAACTCAAGGCGTTGGATTCGAACCCACAACCATTTGCGTAGTATTCAAAAAAGATATCTCTATTTGAAATATTAAAATAATTGCTTTTTACTAAATGTGTACTATCTATACACGGTACATATACCACAATGCACAAAGAAGTCGCGGACACAGCTAGGTCGAAAATATTTAAATTAAACTATTAATGAAAAATATATGAATTCGATTATATAATATAAACCCAATTTACCTATTAAGCAATATGCCTTTGACTGATGCGATGTCCGATTTCAGATTGTCCAATTCCGATCTGAACGTATTTCTTTTCAGTGAAGTCTGTACATCGCCCCTTAGCGAGCATATACTCGCGTTCATAATGTCTAGTGATTTCCTTAACTCTTCTATGCATTCTGCTGTTGTTTTGCGTTTGGGCTGTTCCACGAATAAGAATTGTCGCAGGCAGTTCTAAAAAAGTCGGTAAACATAAAAAATACACTATAATCTACTTTTTTTTTACGTTACATTTATTCGTTCTTCATATCGTGGAGAGGCTTATATAGAGGGAATTTATAGCCATTAAGTTTACAATCAGATGCCCTTCCACTTAACCACAATGGCCAGTTCATGTTTATATTTATATGTAATTATAAAAGCAAATTCTTACTTTAACTTATAAATAACGATTTATAAATTATAGTAAGTTGACGATAGTTTATAAATAATTGTATAACGTTTTATAAATTTATTTATACAATAGGTATGTACATATAAAAAATGAGAGGTCTTAGATATGACAGACCGTAGTGTTGATTTAAGTCATAGGTTCTCCACTCTGAAAAAACTACGAAAATGTACAAGTATTTTTTTTTATATTTAAAATTAATAATGCTTATAATATTATCATTTCCCTGTTGAACAAAGTACGGCGATGAGTTACGCTATTCAAAACTCAATGTCACTAGAATGGTAATATTGCAGTGTATATTCATAGAACACTTTATACTTTTTATATATTTAGTCTGCGAGAATATAACTAGTTATTATCTTTAAAATGGTTTTATCATATGTTATCAGCCACGCGATTTCCAATATTGTATGGAATAGAGTTTTAGGGTTTAACCGTACATTGACCTTTGAATTTTATACGTACATTTTTACATTTGTATTACATAGATAGTAATATACGAATTTTTAAGTTCAGTTATAAATATGTACATAATTAAATATAGAGGCCGGTCGCAACGCAGTGGGACAGCATCTGACTGTAAACACGATAGGTTGTGGGTTCGATTCCCACTCGGAAGTGATTATATTTAAATTATATTCATTTCCTCGCTCTGGTAAGTAAAAGCGCGGCGTTAAGTTCCGCCTCTCAATACGCAATGTTTAGAATTCGACTGATGGCGGAGTATTAAATGGCTTGACACTAGGAAATCCCTGTCTGTATGTCTGGCTCAATTGAAGCGTGAAGCTAAAAAAAACCTTGAATTATATAAAAATAATCGTTTGTTTTTGGCACATTGTGTTTCAAATACATATGTAGAGTATATAATAACAAAACATGTAGATATACAATCAAGTAATAATTATAGCAATGTGAATATATTTAAAATCAATAATTTTTCCTATTATTTACGGAGTCGTTAATTAAAATATTAAAATTTGGAATAAATAATGAGAAGAGATATATTATAATTTCATTTCTCCGCATTGGCAAGAAATAGCGCGGAGTTGAGTTCGCCACTCAATATAAAATGTTTCGATTTCGGGTGAAAAGAATTCAATGGAGAGTCTTGACACTAGATTGTTTCAGACTACCCTACTACGGGGGAAAAGGCATAGAGCTGTAAAAAAAACCATATAACATCTCAAATAATCTCTACCTTGTAAAACCAATAGCAACCATAGATAAATCCACCATAGACAATCAGCGGAACAATCTTCTCTTTGAACCAAGACGTTCTGGAGTGATGGAACATCATCAACTCGGTAGTCAACGACGGCACATCTAACAACTCGCCACACTTTTCAATTGCCTTGTGTATTTCTGCATCGGAAAGTCCTTTACTTCTAAGAAATCTTTCCTTACTCTCCATTGTGCATCTCTGTACATTTGGATTTGATAGAAATTTGATAGCTGTTGTTACCTGGAATTAAAAAACATGTCAATTTTTTATGTTCTTCTAAATATAATACGGCAAATAGCAAACTAGTCTACCTATCACCACGGACTACTGTAAAGTGATCGAAACGTCAGGCTTCCAAAAATGTATTTTCGAATATCTAAATATATGTGATTAAACCGTTTAAAACAGTTTCATATAAAATGGGTATAAATGGCGAAAACCATAGATAGACACGGATCATTAGACTGAATAAATTAGTGTTAAGACACCTCGTAATCACTTTTCCGCTTTCCGCATGAATTCAAAATAATATTTGTAATAGCGGGACTTAACGCTGTGGATTGTTTCACTATTGCAGGCAAACAAAAATAATTTAGATATAATAGATTATTAATAGAGTGGTTATATAAGTGATAATTGCCACGTTTACAATAATGTATATTGCCGTGTAATGAGGCCGGTCGTGGTGCAATGGTACAGCGTCTGACTGTAAACGCGAACGGTTGTGGGTTCGATCCCCACTTGGGGGAGTGATTATGTTTAAAATTATTTTCACTTCCTCGCTTTGGCAAGACAAAGTGCGGCGTTTAGGTCCAACACACACATGTCTCAAATTCGGTGAAAAGCGAAGAACGGAGTGTCTTAATTACCTATGAGTGATAATAAATGTGAAACTAAAAAAAAAAGGTTCTGATCCACGATTGCTTGAAATATAGTTACTTTTTAATAATATCTATATTTATAATAAAACTGTAAAAGTTTCAATTCTGTATTGGTACACGAAAACTGAAACCAGATAAAAAATCTACTAAGTGTATTATTGGCTGTATATATTATATACCAATGTATTTTTTTTTCTTAATTATTTCATGTACTAAAATAGGTTTTTCTATTCTTTTATTGTATGTATATGTGAATAGATATATTGGTGGATAAGTTGTGGGTCTGTATAGTTTTCAAAAGGTTTTAGGTTGGTGGGTGGGGTATTTCTAACATTTATAATTACTTTAATTATTCAATAAAATTATATATTTTAGCAAAATATGTATTTTAATAAGGAATAACGCGGGCAGGTGAATGAACAAAATAGCTATATTCGTGAGTCGAGCTATAGTCACGCGGGCGCGTCGCTGGTGGTTTAGTAAAATCAATGATTATACGACAGTACCCTATTCGATGCAATGATTTGCTTTCATTGGCAGTCATAGGTTTTTTTCTATGCAGTTTTTCATAGGCAGAAATAACGTAGAGATAAGACATTTACTTTTAGGCTTTCTGCCAGAATTTTATGGCGGATAGTAAGTAATTATTTAAATATTTTTGTTTGGAAAATATTGTACTAACTTGATTCAGTTTGAAAATTGTTTTAAATGTAGCAACAAAAGTGTATTCAGAGATAACATTATATCAAGACACTCTGTGTCTCTCTTCTCCGAATTGCGAATTGAGCGGTGAGCTCAACACAGCACTTCGTCTAACCAGAGCACATAAATAAAAATAGATTTTAAATATAATGATATCCCCGACTGGGAATCGAATTCACAACCAATTGTGATTACAGCCAGACACTGTCCTACTGTACCACAAAGGCCTCTTAAAAACTAATAAATATTTTCATAACAATAATAATAATAGAAAAAATATCAAAAACACCAGCTAATCGTAGATATCGTAATTATCAATACTCTTTAGATTATAAATAAAAGATATGCTCACTTAAGTCGAGTACAATTTGGATGTATAGGATATTTCCTGTTCAAAACTTATAATAGGCATATAAATATACTGAAATTCAGTTCTTAATCTAATATAAGTAACAGTGTCATGTTTTTTTTTATTTTATTTTATAATTATAATTTTTTTTATTGTCTCTTTTAATTTATGAGATTTTATAGTTTTTTTTTGTCAAGTTGAGTGTTTGTCATTCTGTGAGCAATAATTGCTTTTCTTTATTAGTTAAGATTATAATCGAGACATAGTATAAAACAATTTATTTATAAATGTATATAAAAAATATAATTATAGTATGTAACATTGGCTTCCTAGTAAATAAATAAGTAAAACAATATTTTTTGCTTTGCATCATGGTTGTATGTTAATTTTTTTTTAGCTTCACACTTTTATCCCGCATAGCAGGGTAGGCAGAAAGTACCTAGTGTCAAGACACTCCGCACTTCGCTTTCCACCGAATTGGAGACATTGCGTGTTGGGTGGTGGAACTCAACGCCGCTCTTTGTCTTTACCAGAGCGAGGAAGTGAAAATAATTTAAATATCACTCCCCAGAGTGGGGATCGAAAACATGTATGTTAATGTATACACATTAAACACATTGTGTGTGTGTGTAATATTTAATCAATTAAATGAATGTGGTCTAATGCATTAAGTATCATAAATTTTAACTATACCAAGTTTTACACATTTTCATAAATGAAATCTTAAATTTTTGCTCAACATAAATGTCAACATAATGTAATAATATTTTAAATCATACTATTCATGGTGAATATTTAGAAACTTATGCATGTGAACTCTTTGTTGACTCTCTGCTTTCTACTGGAAATAAAGTGAAACATATAAATTTGAAATATAATCCTTCCCTTGAATGGGAATCAAACTCACTATTTATCTCATTTATATTTAAATGCTGGCCCACTGTGCCACTGTGCCTCAATGTTCAAATAAAAAGCCTCATTCATTAATATGTTTTTTATGTTATGGGAATATAATCTTATGGCAATAAATTCAGATGACATAGTACATTCACCATAGATTTCTTACAAGTAAACAAATATTAGTATAATTAAAATTTGTTAATTATAAATTTTAGTTATACTAATGTAGTAAAAAAAATTTATGACTTTTAAATGACCATGAAATTGCCAAAGTTATACAACAATAAGTCATTTTTACAGATTTTTATACAAATAATCAAAACTTATCTAATCTTAAAATGCTTCATACATTTCTGAACGTAGTAATAGTAGACCAAAAATATCTATAATATCTTAGTCTTATATTAATTGAATAAATTCAAATTAAATCATATTCTTTTTTCATATAGGCTAAGCTTTCTCGATAATTAACATAAAAGTGTCTGTATTAACGTTTGGATATATAATGAGATTGGGTGTTGACAACAGAAGTGACAATACTAGGACAGTTCTAAGTAGAAGCTTCCAGCAGCTCGGAAGGCAGTTCTGCTGAGATGAGCTGGTGAGACAATTAATAGTTGCTTTGACCAAATGTAATTTACAATAGGTTTACAGCTGTGAGCGACCATATCTTATCAATTTAGAATATATATTCTATGTTTTAGAAAAAACGTATAAAAATTTTTGAACGCAGCGGGATTCGAACCCGCGCCTCTTAGATACCGTCCAAGGCGCGGGTTCGAATCCCGCTGCGTTCAAAAATTTTTATACGTTTTTTCTAAAATGTTTTCTAATCCTAAGTGTGGAATAACACTTTAAAAATAGTAAATATTCTACATTTGTTTTATTAAAACCTAGGCTTATGAGACTCATAGAGCTTAATGTTCCCTAAGAAAGTGCAGTTTCTGTAATTAGTTTTCATTTGTTTAGTATCTGATTAAAAAAAGATGAGGCTTACTACCCAACTTTCAAGCATAGTATATTGAATTTTCTTCCTGGCATTATTAATTGGTCTGTACCAGGGTTTGCCTTTCAACTCAATCTCCCAAACTTTGTAAGATTGTTAACAGGTTGATTTTAAGACACTTTTTTATATTATCATAGTAAAATGAAATTTATTTACAAAATTTAAATTCATTGTATTGCAATAAAATTAATGTTTTTTTTTATCAAATACTTGCCATCCTCAACTCTGTAATGTTAATACCAATAGTATTTAGTATTTTTATTCTGTGACTAATATCTATTGAAAATTACACATAACATATTTATAAGCTTGTAACCAAAAAATATCATAGTTTATAATTTTCATACAAGTTGCACAGCTAATGGATTGTTATTGTATTTATATTGATATTATTAAGTAATAATATTTAATACACAACACCTTAATAGCTCTAATTAACACAATGGATTTGATTGTAACAATAAAAAATTTGCATACAAGTATATTTGTTACAAAACCTTCAGGTTAATATTAGAGTTTCTCAAAAAAGTATACATTTACAATAAATGTACATTCTTTGAGGCACGAAGGTCAAACTCGATGTTTTTTCATAATATGTTTCTTTAATATGCAGTAGTTGGCAAGGGTAGATAAACCGATTCTTATTTAACACAAATGAGCATAAATTACTAATTGATGAATATAAATAGAGATAATTACCAAGTTTTCACGAATTTCGGATCCAGACGATGCTAGAACATCTGAAGCCATTTCTAATTTAAATTCTTCGAAGTTTTAGTCTCTATAAGAATCACAGTTGAACTCCCACTAAATTGTAATGTATAATCGAAGTTTTTATGATATTTAATAATATTATACACACAAATTTAGAAAGATGATAACTATTTCACAATAAAACACATCATAGGTCACAATGCACAACTCACAATGAATTAATGAAGAACGATTTACGATTAAGTGAGAAATACTAATAGGAAATCAAAATTTGACATTTACAACTGTGAACTGTCAAATAGTATAGCTATTTTAGTTTATAACTTCTGCTATTGTCTGTTGATAAAATAAGAAGTATATATATTTTTAACCTTTTATTTAAAGAGTGACAGAGACAGTTTACGTTAAAATGATTCATAATAAAGGCTATAATTTTATTTAAGCATAACTCATAAATACAGACAGATCTGAACTGACTTTTCATTACTTTGTTTCAATATTCTCAAGCAGATGTTTACCTTTTTATTAGTATTGTAAAATTACATTAATTTTTATTTATGTAAAAAAACTTTTGTAGCATTTAAGTAAGCTAAACATAATCATTTATAATTAATATTATTATTTTATCGGTTTCCCTTGTTATTGACATATTACATAAATTATAACGTCAAACTGCGAAAGTTGACATTTATAATTTGACAGCTTGAATCACACAAAAGTCATCGAGGATTGTGTTTATTTATGGAGATTAGAATTCAGAAAATAATAACCATAATATGTTCACATTAAAATCTAAACATGAGTGATTTTATGAATGCAACGGAAGCCGCATCATTAGCTGTTACATTTGATCAGGCTGGTCAAGCTGATAAAGCCGCGGAGTGTTACAGAACAGCTGCTCGGTTGCTGGATAGAGTATGTGGTCAAATATCGCCAGAGAGACAAGGAGATCTACGACAAAAAGTTAGGGAATACTTGGAACGTGCTACTTTCTTACAAGAACAAAAAGGTAAATAGTTGCTTTTAGTGAATTAAATTTAATTTCCGTAAAGAAATTTTACCGCTATTCGTAGATGACTCATGAAGTCATGTTCTTTTGTTGCAGTATCATTATATAGTGCGCTATAAAATATCATCTGATGCCGAATTCTGTATAAGATGTATCTATTTACATTGGATTAATATTAAAAAAAATCTCGTAATATACGTCAATAAACAAAATTGACTTTAGCAAAAAGATATATAAAATAATTGTTAATAATTATAATTGCTTATGTTTATATTGCTAAGAAATAAAAATATCTTTGCTGACTATCTTAAGTAGCAAATTGGAAACGTAAAGATATGATATAAAATAAAACATTATTTGAATAACCATTTATATAACAGAGGATGGATGTGTGGTGCACTGGGACAGTGTCTGATGGTAAATGTGATTGATTGGGGGTTCAATTCCTACTCGAGGGAATGATTATATTATTTTTATTTCCTTGTTCTGGTAAGACCTGTTGAGTTCCACCACTCTACATGCAATGCCTTGAATTTGGCAGATGGTGGAGAACATAATGTCTTGACACTAGGTTCTTCCTGTCTATCCTGCTATGTGGGAGTGTGGAGCTAAAAAAAACAAAAATAACTATCTATTTGATTACAGAAAGGGCACAGCAAGAAGACAGTGAAAGGCTTATGCAAAAATGCTACTTTCTTATGCAACAAGCTTTAGATGCAGATGAAGCAAATCTCACAGATCTTGCTTTGCAATTATACACTCAAGCCGTTGAATTAGCAGTTAGTGTGGTATGTATAACTTTAATTTTAAAATCAATTAATATAATTAACAGGAAATTAATAGGAAATATATTAATAATCAAGACCATTGTAGTGCAGTGGGGTAGATTCTGTGTGTAAATGTTGTGTTGTGGGTTCAATTACCATTCAATAAATAGAATTATATGTAAAATTTATTTACATTTTGTAGTCCTAGTAAGACAAGATCAAGCATTGAGGTCTCTATGGAAAACAGTTAATGGGTAGGCCTGATATTATATTATCTCTGACTAACCTCCTATATGGCATAAAGCATGATGCTGAAAAAAAAAACAATAATAATATGTATTTTAAGCATCTAATAGAGGATGGTACTTTATGCCTCTCTTTTTTTTTGTAATTATTTTATTTCTAAATTATTATAACTTAAATTTGTATTGTAAATTTGTTAAATATTAATAATTTTTCCTTTTCCAAATCTGTTTCAATAAACATTAAAAGTCCATGTTATTGAAACATTTTTTTTTACGAAAAACGTTTATTGTTTTTATTGTTATAGAAAGTTACTGATTCAATTATAAAAGCGAAGATAAATGGCTTAGCAGCCCAAGCATTAGACAGGGCTGAGGAGATTAAAGGGATTAAAAAGATGGGAGCCCTGTCAGTTACAGAACCAAAGAAACCTGGTTGGTATTTAATGTCTATTAGCATATAATGGTAATAATAATTGAATTTATACATGGTGCTCTTTTTAATTTTATTTATTTGGTTATTTTTTTTTGTTTAAATTTAAATTAAATTTTTAATAAATGTTGATTGTGCTAAGCTATTTAATTTACATTTTTATAAAAGTAAACAAAGAGCAAAATAAAAGTTAGTTTTTTTAATAATGTTGTTTATTTTTTTTATACATATTAAATATTATTTGAACAGCATATGTTACCATATGATGTTGTGAATTATACCATATCTTGAGTATATTTCTTTCATTATTGCAATACCACATTACATATTTAAAATTTTCTAAAAAAAATGGAATGTTTTTAGCTATATCACCTAATAAAGCGCAACTCCAACGGGAACAAAGCGTGCACCTGAAAGTCAGCGGAAAACAAAATTATACAGAGGAAGAGAAAGAAGTTCTACGAACGACTTCAAATATAAACAATAATTGTTTTTTACCATTCATGGACGTTGATTTATCTGAAAAGTTTCAATATGCCCTGCCCTTTGAAGACAGAGCCAGTGAACTAAAGTTATCGTCCAAACAAGAGAAGGAATTCGATGGTTGGGTGAGACCTCATGAAGTGTCGAGCGATCCGAAGATGATTGTGGGCGACCATGTTGATTGTTTTAGTATTAAACAGACTGTGAGTGGTTTTTTTTATATATGCATTTTTTTTATTGATTATTCTGTATAGTCTTTGGTTAGATATCTTTTTGTAGTAAATATTAAACTTATGCTTTTTATATTGATTTTAAACTTAATTTGATTAAACTATACAAAACTTTTTATTCTCTCTGTATTTTTATTTGTTTAGAGATATTGTGTTGTTGTTAGTGGAAACAGCCGTAAAATAAAGTAACAGAAATATTTATTTAAAAACATTTCTCTAGACGAAATTTGTAGCCAAAACCACATTTAATTATAAAAATAAAAGTAATACTTTCCTTGATTATAGATAATTAACAAATTTTCACATCATAAATATATATATTTTTTAGATAGTATCGGATTGCTCATTTGTAGCGTCTTTAGCAGTGAGTGCGTTATACGAAAGAAAATTTAATAAAAAAATTATTACTTCTATCATATATCCGAAGAACAAAAACAAACAGCCTGTATACAATCCTTTTGGCAAATATATGGTGAAGTTACATTTGAATGGAGTAAGGAGGAAGGTATGTGTAAATATTTATTTTAATTAATATTTTTTTTAACTTAAAAAGTATAAGCATTTGACTATATATATACCCTTGTATCTATATACACCTGTATATCAGTTGGGGGAGTTACTATATTAAACCCCTGTATCTATATACACCTGTATATCAGTTAGGGTAGTTACTATATTAAAATTAATTAACATTACTAAACACTTGTGTCGAAAATAAGTTGATCTTTACATTACATTCAGTAGTTATACTGTTTGTGTTATAGCTTCAGGGTAGACAAAAAGTATAGTAAATTTGGAACTTAACGCCGCACTTTGTCTTACCAGAGCGAGGAAGTGAAAGTAATTTAAATATAATCACTCCCCCGAGTGGGGACTGAACCCAGAACCGATCGCGTTTACAGACAGTCAGACGCTGTTCCACTGCGCCACGACCGGCCGTAGTTATACTTCAATGTTTAATAGTAAATTATTGTCTTATATTTCTCGCTAATTCATATTGACCTGGTAAGAATAAAAGCTTTAAAAACCGAATTTTATTGAAGTGTTTTTACATAAAACTCCTTGGGTTCCGCCAAGCAACATGTAATTTATTTAGAGTAATTGAAAAGTGGTGAAGGGAGTGTCTCTGAACACTAGATTTTTGTAGGGACGAGAAGACTAAGCATTGCCTAGGACTTGCAATACACATGTAGGCCTAAGGGGCCCTTTAAAATGCATTGATACTTGCATCTACAGTCTAACATCCTCTCTTTCTAACCAAATTTAATAAGATCCTATTAATACTTCCCTCGAAATAAGTACTAGAAATTTAGTTCATATAAATAATTCGTTGATTGTTAGATTTTAGATTTTTACGATTTTTACATATTTTAAATGAAAATATTTTAAATGCATTAATCCTGGTCTAGTTAGTTAACTAATCAGGTAGACTGGACTACTTGTGACCACGGACTTCTGTAAAGTGTTCGTAACTTCGGATTTTCATAAATGTATTTTCGAATATATACACGATTAATCCGTTTAAAATAGTATCATTTGACATATTTTAGTTTATTTTCAATTTTTTTTAGATAATAATCGACGATCGCTTGCCCTACAGCAAATATGGACGATTATTGTGTTCTTATTCGAGTAATAAAAATGAATTTTGGGTGTCTCTACTGGAAAAGGCATATATGAAAGTTATGGGTGGTTATGATTTTCCAGGATCTAATAGTGTAAGTATATATTAAAAAAAATTAAACTTTTTTTTTATTTATTTAATTTGTTTTTGGTGTTACTTGAACATTTGATTGTTTTTGGTGATTACTTGAACATTTCGTTTAATTAATATGACTATTCTTTTTGGTTTTCTTTTTTATAAAGTTTAAACTAAGGTTGCACTGTAAATCAATTAAAAAATATGTTTGATATGATTATAATTAAATGCTAATTAGTATTTCTGAGTCTAGCTTCTCCTATTTCTTAGAATTCCGTATATATTTTAACAAAACAAGACTTGAGAGTGTTACTTAAAAATCGCTATTTCAAAGTAATTTTGAAGAGATTATCATAATAATTATTCTAACTTGTATGACTCATGAGGACATTCCGCCTTAATTAAAGATTTTTCGTATTGAGTGGCGCAACTAAACGCCGCACTTTTTTTGCCATAGTTGGAGAGTTTACATGAAATTATTTCTCTAAAGGAATATCGAATTCGCAAAAATCTCGTTTACAGTTATTATGTACTCCACTGCGTTGTTGACAGACGTTGACAGACTAAAATGATCATTAAAAAAAATCATTCTTTTCCCAGAACATAGATCTCCATGCTTTAACTGGCTGGATACCAGAGCGTTGCGCTTTACGTAACACAGAGGATTTTAACGCCGATGCCCTATTCGAAACGGTTAGGTCTAGACTGGAAAGGGGCGAAGTCCTGGCGACGGCCGCCACCGGAGCCCTAGACGATGTGGAGGCGGAACGGACCGGTTTAGTCGCGAGTCATGCGTACGCCGTACTTGATGTGCGACTTGTTAATGTGAGTTTTTGTATGAAATTGAAAGTTTCTATTACGAGAGACAGGAAGTACCTAGTGTCAAAACACTCCGTACTCCGCTTACCGCCGAATTCGAGACAATGAGTGGTGGAACTCAACGCCGCGTTTTGTCATACCATAGCGAGCGAAAGAAAATAATGTAAATATAATAATTTCCTGGAGTCAAAATCGAAACCACAACCGATCGCGTTTACAATTTAATGCTGCGCCAATATGCGACGGCCGGCCACGAAATAAAATTTTGAAGATGTTTAGAAAATTACTTTTAATTAATATATATACCTAATTATTGTTTTTTACCTATTTACTATTTCTTAAAGTGTTATTCCACACTTAGGATTAGAAAACATTTTTGAAAAAACCCAAGGTATCCGAGAGGCGCGGGTTCGAATCCCGCTGCGTTCAAAGTTTTTATACATTTTTTTTAAATATATTTTTTACATCTTTTTTCGTTCTATTTGAGATTATTCTCCTAGGTTAAAGCAAGTTGTATAAAGTAATCAGTGTAAGCGCGTTGTTTTAATTTTTTTTACTCTATTTTCTCTTACTTTCATGACGATATGTAAATAATTTAAATAAGGTTATTCTATCGAATTTGTATATCATTATTTTGTCGATGTACATAAAATTAGTCTATCGATTTGTATAAGATCATTTTAATGATTTAAATAACATTATTTTAATTTAAATAAGATTATTCTATTGGTTTAAATAATATCATTTTAACGATTTAAACAATATAAAAATATCGATATTGACGACATTCGATTATCGACATTAACCATTTGAATAAGAACATCTTTCTACCGAATGGGAACTTGTTACTTTGCGTTTACTCCTTATAATAAGAAGCTGCCATACAGCAACGGTTTTGTATATTATTAAAGTACATTTTAATTTAATTTAACTTTCAGGGTGTGAAATTACTGAAGCTCAAGAACCCGTGGTCTCACCTCCGGTGGAGAGGCAACTACAGCGAGCTGGACACGCGGCACTGGGCGCCGGCGCTGCGCGCGCAGCTGCAGTACGACCCGGACAGCGCCTCGCAGTACGACAACGGCGTGTTCTGGATAGACTACGCTAGCATATTGAAGTTCTTCGATGTTTTCTATCTAAATTGGAACCCCGAGCTGTTCAAGTTCACCTATTGTATACATCAGTTAGTGTATTCTTTTTATAATTTTTATTTTATTTTATAAGTAAACGTAGTGTTTATATATTCCGTTCTTCAAAATAGTCGGATGATGATTGCTCGGAGTAGGAATCGAATCCGCGACCAATTGCTTTAACAGTCGGACATGATCTTATCACGTCATTAGGTTTTTTGTAATTTATTTAATAACCACTCATGGTAAGTAAGTACCTACTATCGACACACTCTGTACTACGCTTTTCGCTGATTTCGAGGCATTGCGTATTAAATGTCGAAACTTACCACTGCAGTTTTTTTAACTTCACGCTTTTTATCCCGCATAGCAGGGTGGACAGAAAGTACCTAGTATCAAGACACATCGTACTTCACTTTCCACCGAATTCGAGACATTGCGTGTTGAATGGTGAAATTCAACGCCGTTTTTTATCTTTACCAGAGCGAGGAAATGAAAATAATTTAAATACAATCACTCCCCCGAGTGGAGATTGAACCCACAACCGGTCGCGTTTACAGTCAGACGCTGTCACACTGCGCCACGACCGGCCTCAAAAAGTGAAAATAATTTAAATATAATCGTTCCCCCAAGTTGCAATCGAACCCCCAAACCTATCGCGTTTATAATCAGAAGCTTTCCCATAACTAGCCTCAATTAAACATTTTTAACGTTGAAGTACGGAGTGTCCTGACTCTAGGTACTTCCTGTCTGTTCTGTTATGCGTATGCGGGATAAAAGCGTGAAGCTAAAAAAAATATTGTATTCTTTCACTCAATACGCAAAGTTTCTATTTTGGGTGGAAAGTGCTGAACAGAGTGTCTTGGCACTATATTCTCACTAACTACCTTGTTATGCGGGATAAGGCGTGAAGCTGTAAGAAAGCCATAAATTGCATTTCTTTATCATAACGGCGTCTCAAGTCACTTATTTCTTTTGTTTTACATAAGGATAAAATTAATTCATTTTTTTTATAGAAAATGGGATGCGGGCAACGGTCCCGTGAAAGATGCGTACAATATAAGCGAAAACCCGCAGTTCACGTTGCACGTGCAAGGCAAAGGAGCGGTCTGGTTGCTTCTAACACGTCACATCACGCGGATAGATGACTTCCGGGATAACAAGGAGTATATCACTTTGCTGGTGTACAAGGATGGGAAACGTGTTTATTATCCGTGTTAGTTGTGGGGAAAGTGGTTTTTATGGACCTCAAAGTGTCTTAGAATAATATTTATTAATACAAACACATTATACGAGTTTATTTATTTATTTATTTATATATTTAGGAACACCAACAGTACACATATGCAACATTTATATTAAATATACAGTCAAAAGTATCAAGTCTTCATATGTACACCAATTACAGGTATTCACAACATTGTCTGAGAAGTTTTATAACAACAACGACTTAAATTAAAGCTGGGAAAAACAAAAAAAATATAAATATTTGTAAAGTGTTTTATTTTACACTTAATAATTTAGTTGTAACAAGCCTGGATGTAAAAACGCATGGTTTAGTGGTCATAACGCTTGGACCGGTTTCACGGGTGACGGGTTGGAATCCTTATCAATTTTTCTATAATTTTATTTTAAGTCAAATTATTAATTTTCTCCTGCCAGATGACCCACCGCCCTACATCGATGGTATCAGGATCAACAGTCCGCATTATCTGTGCAAGATCATAGTGAGTGACGTCAGCAGTGACCGATACACGCTGGTCGTGTCCCAGTACGAGAAAACAACTACTATATACTACACGCTGAGGGCTTATGCCACTTGTCCCTTCTCTATGGCGAAGATAGAGCCCTATCCTTATAGGAAGATGGTGAGTTTTGGGTTTCCTTTTGGTTTTTGTGTACTTTCTGGAATATGTATAAAAAACTTTAAATGAGGTTAAAAAAGTTAAAAGCAGTTATAATAATAGAAAACAAATCTATGATTTTTAAAATATTTGTTTGTCCGTTTGTGTGTTTGTACGTGCAGGTTTTGAATTAATTTTTTTGTTTTATAGCTACTTGGTCTTTTGAAGATTAGGGTTCTTTAGGGTTATGAAAATATGTTATTTTAATAAAAATTTTGATATAAACATATTAGAAATCTGATTTTCTATTTAATCTTATGAAGAACCATAATTTGAGGCGTGGCGCAGTTCGACAGCGTCCGACTGTAAACGTGATCAGTTGTAGGTTCGATCCCTACTCGAGGCAGTGATTATATTTAAATTATTTTCACTTCCACGCTCTGGTAAAGACAAAGTGCGCCGTTGAGTTTCACCACCCAACACGCAATGTCTCGAATTCGGTGTAAAGCGAAGTACGGAGTGTCGTGACACTAGGTGCTTTCTGTCTACCCTGCTATGCGGGATAAAAAGCGTGAAGCTAAAAAACAAAGAACCATAATTGACCATTTTGACTGTAACATACATATAAGTGTTAAATAAACAAGTGTAATATACAGAAATAATAATAATATAATAACGCCAGGATTAGAAAAATAAATAACACCGAACACAACGTACTATTCAAAAGTCAACCAGTAAATGAGCCCCTTGTGGCTCAATTTTCGACTTGTATAGGCTTATATAGACATAGGAAGGCAAATCATAGTAAAGGGAGGGTCCCTTTGGCGTTTTGTAATAATATTATTATTCAAGTGATTTTTTTTAAATATAACTATTATAATCAAATAACGTTCCTTTAATTACAAATGTTTAAAACTAATATGTAATGTTATCTATCTATAAATTAAATTACGTTAACACAAGGAAATGCCATTTTAACAAATGTATAATGGGTAATTTTCTATTATAAATTAAAATCATTGTTCAGGTCTTAAAGACCACGCTAACATTTACTATCAATTTGAAATATATTTAAAGCAATTTCTAAATAATTCCTATAAGAAGTTTTCTTATAATAATAATTATTAGATCATTTACTTATTATTAGAAATTAAAAAAATATATAAAATCTTTTTATAAGATACGAGGCGAGTGGACGGCTCGAACAGCTGGTGGTTGTGAGAACCACAGACAGACGTACCAAAACAATCCCAAATATATAATTACTGTACCGGAATCGAGAAACCCTTGCCACCTCGTCGCCGAACTGAAGGGCCCCAAACAGTATCAGATCGGTATCGACGTCAGGGTGGAGGGCTTGGACGACCCTGGTGTCACGGCGCCATTTTTGAGAGAATCCTCTGGCCCTTATAGGTATGTGGAAGTTTTTTTTTCTACATTTTCATGTTTTTGAAGTGAAACGTCTTTATCGAGGGATGGGAGAAATTTTATTTTGTCTATGTCAATTTTTCCATTACGCGCCATATTTATTGTTTAAAGTTGTAAACAGTGGTAAGAAAAAATGCAGTGTTGAGCTCCACCAATGAACACGCAATATCTCAATTTCGGGCGGAAAGCAGTCAACGGAGTGTCTTGACACTAAGTTCTCTCTAATTTGAAGTAATTACTATATATAAATTAAACAAAAACAGATATTAGTGATTTTAGTGTCTTGACACTAGGTTCTACTTTTCTAAACATGAAACTGTTTCGATTTTAAAATATATATATTTTTTCTAGATCGGGTTTCGTATACATAGAGCTGCACAACCTTCCAGCCGGTCGGTATTCCCTCATGCCCTCTACTTTTTACCCCAACCAAGAGGGCCCATTTTTTATCGAACTCCGATCCACCTACGAAGTAACGTGTGAAAATCGTAACTGAATTGCATTTTTTTAAATATTGTTTTTGTTATATACAAAATTTATATGCATTATCATGGATTGTTTTTATTACAGTGATATTATCTTCATTATATAAAAAAATATATTATTAAAAATAGAAGAAATATAATTAGTATATATATTTTTTATTTCTTTTACAAAAAAAAATAATTTTCTAATGTTATGATCGTTAAATAATGAAAATGTTGATATTTTTTGCGCTTTACGCTTTTTTTAAATTTGTATTATCTAGATTTTAATATATATTTTTTTATTAATTTATTTGAATTATTTTACAAAGTATGAATTTTGGAATCCTATAATGAATTAATAAGGTTTATTATGATAATTACTAATATTGCTTCTTGCTGCTTACTGGCATGCTAATTGTTTACTATAGTTAAGAAAAAATGAAATTGTAATAAAAAAAAAGTATTTGAGAAAGGAGATTTTATTAAAGGTTTATAGATATATTAAAGTCTATCTATTTTTTTTTAATTTTAGAATTTAGAAAATTGCTTTTTTACAAATTCTGTGTGTGTGTGTTACCAGTATAGATTATTTAGAAATTGTATTTTGACAGTTTTGTTTGTTTGCTAATTATGAATGTTCAATGAATTTTAAAAAAATATTTTTTATATTGCTATAAAGATTTTATATAAGCTAATGTCTGCCTGTAAAAAATATTATAAATTTAGGCCATCGTGGCGCAGTGTGACTGAAAATGCGAATAGTTGTGGGTTCGATTCCCATTCGGCGAATGATTATATATATATATATATATATATATATATATATTTTAATTTTTATTTCGCTTCTCTGGTAATACGGCGTTGAGTTCGCCACTCAACACGCAATGTCAACTATTTCTGGTGAGAATCAGTCAGCGGAGTGTCTTTACACTAGGTCGTCTCCGAATATCCTGGTATGCGGGATAAAGCGTGAAATTCTAAAAAGTTGTACCAATTTTGGGTTAATATTTTAATTAATTTTGACTTATTTACCAACTTAATGGAGTATTGTAATTGGCATACTTAGTGCTTTCTGTCACAATAACTGCCTGTGTTCAAATAAAAGCAAAGCGTATTTGTAAGGCGTGTTCTTAGTGATTTTCGTGTGTTCTTAGTGTTCTTAGTGATTTAGTATAATAAAGGCTCATTTAAAATTATATTTTTTCCGCACATTAGTATGTTAATGTTATTTAATTTGATAATTGTGGTTAAGTTACGCTTTTTTAGTCAGATTTAAAGATGGGTGTGCATTATTTTTTTTAATAACAGTTTTTACAGTTTTTAACATGATGTACTGTTTTCTTTTTTATTCTCAGAAGACTATAGTAGTGCAGTAGAATTACATCTGACTGTAAATTCCATTGTTTGTGGGTTCCATTCCCACTCGGAGTCATTGTCATTTCTCTGCTCTGGCAAGACAAATGCACCGTTAACACACTTTTTTTAGTTTTTAGATTTTTATCTGCGATTTTTATTAAGCTATTATAGCTTACTATAGGCACTGTGATATACATTATATAAGATGTCACTATAAATTGTATGAATTTTTATAGTTAATATATTTTGATACTACATTGTGTTTTTTTTGTCCTTCCCAATTGTTCCATATAAATACATGCAAGTAAGCCAATATATATATATATATATATATATATATATATATATATATATATATATATATATATATAATATTATTTTACGTATTATAATGAAAACGTTATAACGTCATTAATTAGGAAACAGAAAAGTCAAGCCTTCGTAGCGCAGTGGGACAGTGCCTGATAGTAAACACGATGAAGTGTGACTTCGATTCCCATTTAGAGGAATGATTACAATTAAACAATATTTTCATTTCTACGCTCTAATAACACAAAGCGCCGTGTTAAGTTTGCCACTTAACACGAAATATCTGGATGTCAAGCAGAAATCAGTCAACGAAGTATCTTGACACTAGGTTGTCTCTGACTTCTGTGTTAAGCTTGATAAAGCGTGAAGTCACTATGGACAAGTGCCAAGTCACATTTGGACACGAGAAATGAAATAAGGACTTTCATATAAATGTAAATGTAGTAAATGAAAAATAAATAAATGCAATAGACATGCCATCTCTTTGTCGTATATGCGGAGTCAGTTTCGATGACCGTATATGCAATAAGGAGGTACGCAGAATGGCAGGTGTAAGCGCGAATGTCATAGTAAAAATGAAGAAGAACGTGCTCAGGTGGTTTGGGCACGTTGAGAGAATGAGTGTTGAAAGAATGGTAAGAAAGATTTATGAAAATAAGGTGAATGGTACGAGTGGTCAAGGGAGACCTCGAGTGACCTTCGAAAACACAGTATCGAAGATCGAGAGGTAAGGAATGAAGAGGATAATGGCTGTGGACGAGGCGAAAGAAGTATGCAGGGACCGTAGCGTTTGGTGGTCTGTTGTCTCTGACTACAACGTCAGAGTTACAGCGTGAAGCTATAAATTAAACGCACACAAATGGCTTAATGATGTTTCGTTCATAACTATGAATTATATATCTTTATTATTATACTTACGAATTTGCATGTCATAGTTTACAATAAAAAAGCCAGCTAAGTGTGAGTGATACTTGTACACGAAGGGTTCCGTACCATCGTTTATATAAACGGCAAAAAATAATATTTTTTTATAAGAGCCCCTTTAAATATTATTTTATTATTATTTTTTGTATTTGTTTTTATAGCGGCAATAAAGTTACTTGGTAAGATCTTTCACGATTTTTATATATTGTAAATGAAACTATTTTAACCGGATTAATCGCGTATATTTTGGTATTCAAAAATACATTTTGGACACCCGACGTTTCGAACACTTTACTTTTAATTATATCAAACTACCGCCATCTGTTTCTTAATTGCCTCGCGTACTGCCCTGGATTCTTGCAGAATGAGCTGACTGTATCTTTCTCTCTGGTGTGGTGGATTTGAGACTTTAAATTTTTTATAAGTGGGTCCCAGGTGGTAGAGAGTTTCCAACCATCTTCTCTATTGGAATTTGAATGTTTTTGATTTTCAATAGCCTCGCGGATCATTCCAGGAATATATCTACTTTCCCTAGCGAGGATATGTGGCTTACTAAACCTGATGTATACAAACTAGACTGTGACTGTGGCTTGTCATACATTGGCCAAACAAAGAGGAGTATCGGTTTAGGGTGAAAGAACACATCCGATGACAAGAATGGGCGTGTATTGCAATCAGCTGTGTGTGAACATACTATGAATAAATCTATCCACTACATCAGGTATAATAAGCCACATATCCTCGCTAGGGAAAGTAGATATATTACTAGAACGATCCGCGAGGCTATTGAAATTCAAAAACATCCAAATTCCAATAGAGAAGATGGTTGGAAACTCTCTACCACCTGGAACCCACTTATTAAAAATTTAAAGTCTCAAATCCACCACACCAGAGACAAAGATACAGTCAGCTCATTCTGTAGGAATCCAGGGCAGTACGCGAGGCAATAAAGAAACAGATGGCGGTAGTTTGATATAATTAATTTTTGTATCAACTGACAGACGAATGCCACCTCTGTCTACCACGGACCACGGACTACTGTAAAGAGTTTGAAACGTCAGGTGTCCGAAATGTATTTTCGAATAACAAAATATACGCGATTAATCCTGTTAAAATAGTTTCATTTAAAAAGACTTACTTGGTTTATGAGATATAGCCTGGTGATAGATAGACGGACGGACAGCGAAGTCTTAGTATATATCTTAGCCCTAGTTTAATCCTTTAGGTACAGAAACCTGAAAAACCAAACCTTAAAATAACGCATATTTAATACACTCACAGGGTGTATTAAATATGCAATAAGTATCAATAAATACTTAAGAGTATACTGTTCTTCCTTTCACACAAACAATCATTTCTACACTACAATATACATAATTGAATGAAATTTAGCAAATTACAGACAAACAGTGTTAGTGAGCTCGGCGTGGAACGCTGCAAGGATATGAATTGCAAATAGCACTTGGGCCACTTTTCCACTACTATTAGTGCTTAAATAATGCTAATTCTAGATAGGGTTGGCACACATATTATTGATATCTGTGAAAGATTTAATTTTCTAGTATTTTAAATGTAGTGGTTGCGGGTTCGAATCCCATACGGTGAAATGACTGTATTTAAGATTTAGTTTCGTTTCTCCGCTCTGGTAAGACATAGCGCGGCATTGAGTTCGCCATTTAATACGTTATGACTTGACTTCGGACGGAAAGCAGTTAATGGAGTGTCTTGGCACTAAGTTTTCTCTGACTACCTTGCTATGCGCTGCGCGTAAAGCTGTTTTATCAGTAAGGTCATGGTGACGCATTGGAGTACACCGTTTGACTGTAAGCGCCTTTGGTTCTAGGTTCAATTCCACACAATGGAATGATTATAACTAAATCATTCACATTTGCCTGATGGAGTAAGTTAAACGATTGTACTTACCAATCATTGTTTCGAATTCAAGCAGAAAGCAGAATACGGAATTTCTTTACATTATTAGGCTCTGTCTGTTTATTTTACCTATCAACGTAAAATAAAATACGGAACAAAATATAGGTAAATACCTATTTTATCCGAGTGCCATAAGGAGGGTTATATTTTTTACCCGCGTATGTAACTCGTCAATGAAAAAAATTGTTTGGTTGACAGTTGTTTTTTTTTGCTAACATAAATATATTTTTTTTTTCAATAAAAATGATGTATCCTTAATTAATGATATTAAATGATAACCGTTTCGGTAGATATGTGCTCTTCCCTTCTAACATATTTCTATTAGCTATACCAACGTTGATAATAATTATATATTTATAATTTCCTTCCATATATTAATATGGAAGGAAATCTTGCAACGATATTTTACCCTCTTAACGTTCGATTTACAGAAGTGTCTAGATCCGATGATACTGCAATTTTTACAGCATGAATTTTATGGACCACCAGGTTATTCGGAAAATATTTCTTCTATTAAAATTTAAGTTGATTTTAAAACGTCTTTGTAAAATCTAGGAATAATACTCTTTTAATGGTAACTTATATTCTCTTAGGAACATAGATGCCAAATTTCAGGTTACTGCATCCGGTATATACCCTTGTTTGACGTCTACCAGTACTCAGAAACGCAAGAGTTTTATATCTATATATTTACACATATAAAGCAAATTGGAATGTCTATTTGTAATATTAAAATAATTTATAATATTAAAATATGTATTTAAATAATATTTTTTTACATTTCTTACCTGTTTGTTTGTTCTGGTTAATTTCTGAAATGTCTGGGTCATGACTTTCATAATCTGTAATAAGGAATAATTTACTTTTATTTGAAAATTATAAAATAAAAATAATATAGATTTGAGGCCGGTTGTGGCGCAGTGGAACAGCGTTTGACTTTAAACGCCATCGGTTGTGAGTTCGATCCCCACTAGGTGGAGTGATTATACTTAAATTATTTTCACCTCCATGCTTTGGTCTGCGGAATTAGTTCTACCACTCAACACGCATTGTCTCAGATTCGGTGGAAAGCGAAGTACAGAGTGTCTTGACACTGGGCACTTTCTGTCTACTCTGCTATGCGGGACAAAAGCGTGAAGTTTAAAAAAATAGAATTATAGATTATATATAGAATATAGAGTAAATAATATACATTTAATTGATTTTAATTGTTTTTCCGAATGTGAGAACTAATCACTAACTTCATATCATCTAATAAAATTATTTTTTACTAAAAAAATATTTTTTGCTAAATTGCTTCCAAATAGGTGTATGTTTGTGACATCCCTGAGTAAATACCGAGTTAGAGGTTGTTGTCAAACGTAGGTGAATCATAGACTGTATTCTCCGGTTTGGCAGTAAATTTACTAATTAACGTGATTAAAATGATATAATAGTAACAAATTATAATATACAAGAGAATGAGTTACGTAGACTTTTTATATTAATTTTATTTTGATCTACCTTGGTGCAGTGGTAATGTCTGATTGGTTGTGGGTTTGATCCTTGTCGTGGTAAAGGAATTTTCTTTTTTATTATTACGGTGCTGTCCCGCGTAGCTCTGCTTTCTGTCTACTGACAAGAAGTACCTAGTGTCAAGACATTTATTCCGTTTTCCGCAGAATTTGAGACATTGCATGTTGAGCTGCAAAGCTCTACGCCGCGCTATGTCTTACCAGATTATTATTTATATTATTATTTGGGGATTATTTTATTTCCTTTTTCTTTTATTTCATCGCTCTGATAAAACAAAATACAGGGTTGACTTTCGTCACTCGACACACAATGTCTTGATTTTGGGCGGAATTTAGAGAATGGAGTGTCCATATATGACTATCCTACGTATATCATAACATGGCTGATTAAATAAAAACTTTACTTATTTTTCCATTTGTTCATACTATGAGATATTGTGAAACTAAGTTATACTCTGTTAGATTTGTAGGCAAAAACTAAATGAATCTAAAATAATTTAAAATCTATATTTTGAACCACCTTCATCGCTTATATATTTGCTTTCCACATGCAATTACAGACTTGGCTATACCAAGGCTTCGTAATCCGAATAGAATTACCATATAGATATATATGTGTATGTCTAATATTTTCAACGTTGACAAAATTGATGAATAATTATGGTCTGAACGTGGCACCGTTGGCGATAGGGCGTGGCGTTATACAGTCATCTGTTGGGCCACTAAATCAACGAGTAATGTTTATAAGCACATCAATCATTTCAATCCTATTATATATTTTTAAATCAATATTTGAACGTTATTTTGACGTACTTTTTGTATTTTTAAATTTTGGAAGACAATCGTACAGAGTCTGACTGTAAACGTGATCGGTTGTGGGTTCGATTCGCACGCGAGAGAATGTTTATATTTAAATTATTTTCATTTCCTCGCTATGGTAAGACAAAACGTGGCATTGAGATCTGCTGCTAAACAAGCAGAGAATTCGAGATTTGGTGGAAAGCGGAGTGTATACGGAGTGTCTTGACAATGGGTACTTCCAGTATACCCTGATATGCGGGGTTCAAAAAGTCAAAAAAAAACTTGTTAAGCTTCGCGCTTTTATCTCACATAGCAGGGTAGACAGAAAGTACCTAGTGTCAAGACTCTCTGTACTTCGCTTTACACCAAATTCGAGGCATTGTGTGTTGAGAGGAACTCAACGCCGCACTTTGTTTTTACCAGAGCGTGGAACTGAATATAGTTTAAATATAATCACTCCTCCGAGTGGGGATCGAACCCACAACCGATCGTGTTTACAGTCAGACGCTGTCCCACTGCGCCACGACCGGCTTGTAAAAAAAATTAATATATTTAATTAAAAAACTTATATTAAAAAATTATAATGTTTGTATGTATAACACAATATTTTATATGCAAAACCTCGTCGTGAGCTTTAAGTAGTCGTATTTACATGATATAGGCACACAAAACTAATAAAGGATATCAAGCCAAAGAATTTATCTGATTATGTACAGATAAATCTCTTAACTTTTAATTTTTTATTGTTTTCATATCTGTTGGGAGAAGCCGGTCGTGACGCATTGTGACAGCGTCTGACTGTAAACGCGACCGGTAATGGGTTCGATCTCCACTCGGGGGGGTGATTATATTTAAATTATTTTCACTTCCTCGCTCTGCTAAAGACAAAGTGCGGTGTAAAGTTCCACCACTCAACACGCTATGTCTCGACTTTGGTGGAAAGCGAAGTACGAAGTGATTTGACACTAGGTACTTTCTGTCTATGCTGCTATGCGGGATAAAAGCGTGAAGCTAAAAAAAAATCTGTTGGGAGGTTTCCGCTTCCCAAAAGTTATTTTTAAAAATTATTACTTAGCAAGAGAGAATGCTCATTATAATATAAGAGAGCGAGAGAAATAGAGAGATATTTACTTAGTACATACATTATTAATAGATTTTTTTCAAAAACAGGCTCTTAAACTCAAGTATAAAGTTGACGAAGTATAGTCGGTTATCAAAGGCGTGCGCTCGTAGACGAATGACGGTCCCCTTTTCAGTCAAATCCATTCTTCTACAGGCCTCGAGGCATCACGCCCCAGATTTAGTCCTTTGCCAAAGTTTCCTGATTCTGAATAGCAGAATATCTTTTATATGTTGAGCGTGTATGTATGTACGTATGTTCCACACGTCCTTCCGTTTTAGGAATTAAGCTTGAAAGTTTCCATGTAAACGTAAAAAGCTCTTGAATAGCTTGTAAATTACCGTTTTGTGTATTATGATCATATTTTCAAAATGTACATGATTTAGATGTTCGAATATATTTTTTTACAACTTCACGCCGTATTCTTGAAGGGATGGTCAGGAATATCGGAGCATTTCACGCTACGTTCCCGGCATACCTCTTAAACCTCGTCCTCAGAATTTACCATTTTGAGATGTTCAACAATAAATTTATTTTGGTACATGGATACTTACCTCTAGCATGTGGAGGCAAACTAGACTATATATTATGGGTTAAAATCTTTAGTTAACTATATAACAGTCATAGAGACGCAGCGGCGCAGTGTCTGACTGTATACGTTACAGAGCGTATTCGATCATCCTGTGCCGAATCAAGGTTACCTAACCTTAATTACTTACCTTAATAATTATAATAATTATAAACAATAATATATAGTATTATTTCAATTATTATCGTAAGGTCGTTCGTGGTGAACTCGCAAACGTGATCGGTTGTGGATTCGATTTCCATTTGGGAACATTCCCCAATTATTTTTAAATTATTTTCATTTCTTTGTTCCAATGCAATATGTTTTCTCAAAACTAATAAAGGAAAAAATTGTATCACAAATAATTGTTAAGTATTCGCTTGAAAAATCAGTAGCAGTTTCAATTTTAAAAATAAAAAAACATATATTTTTTTATGTTTAAATAAAAACAAGGAGTCACTAGTTCAAAAAGTTAACCGAGAATAAATCTCAATACTTATTACGTGGTTGAGGAGTTTTTGCGGCTTTCTAAGTTCTGATAAGGCCAGTGAGATTGGCGATAGTTAGTAACTCGCCTTAAACTTCGGACGGCTCTTTGGAATTCTTTTCAAAAAAGAGTGTTTTTGCATAAAATAAGATAAATATTTGCCTATAGTTGAAAAATTATGAGTAATTTAAGAGTATAGTGGCTCAGTGGAGATTTAAATATGAGAATTATTATATATAAAATATTTCCTATTTCTCGCTGTAGTAAGACATAACTCGGGGTTGAATTCGGGCGGAAACCGAAGAACGGAGTGTTTTAACACTAGGTACTTCCTGTCTAATTTTTTAAAATAAGCAAATCGGTCGGTATCGGTAAAACGTGTTGTAACGATTGTATAAATAATTTAATTATAACATTAAATAATTTACATAATATTTATAGGTAGTAATAGCATAATTAATAGTTTTATTTTTCTTAAATATAATTTTGGCTGAATGAATGACTGGCAATTTAGAATGATGTAATGGATTTTTTAAAAAAAGAAGAGAGGATTGGCGTCAGCGTCATGAGCGTAGAAAGACTCTTTAGAAGATAATGAGTATTTAATTTGGAATAATAGAAATATAATACGTTGAAAGTGAATGTAATAACCATATTTAATATTGGAAATACATAAGAATATGGTAATTATTGCTTATGTGGTATCCGTGGTCGGTAGGATTTACATTTTTATAACAAGAAGACTTTGTTGGTAAGTTCTTTTTCCATTATTAATATAAAAATAACATAATATGAATATAAAGTTATTATTAATAATTTAAAATAATTATATTAAAGATATTAAAGGTTTAGAATGTACATTTTAAGATATATAAGAAATTTGTATATTCATATAATATACTAAAGCGTCTGCCGCCATCTTTGAATAGTGTTGTATGAACATATTGTTATATGCATTTACTAAGTATTATAAAATATTTGAATATTAAGCACTGCGAAATTAACTAATAAATCATAATTAATAAAATATTATGTATTGATCGAATAGCTTTTATGGTTATATTTATTTAATATTCTTAAACATATAGGAGATCCATCATGATTGCGTTACGCGACTGTCGGGGTTCGGTGAGCGTTACTGCTTACTGATAACTGATGTCGGTGGAGCAACCCAACGTTGCTTGGCGTCACTTACGCTGCTATAATAGATTTTGGTGAACCGCTATGGCGATGTTGATTGGTTGTATCGAGTCTGTTGCTATCTCGCGTTGCGTAAGCGATGCTTGTATGGTTCGGTGAGTTTTATGGCTTACTGATAACTGATGTCGATGGCGCGACTCGTATCTTGCGATCTTGCGATCTTGCTGATGGTGTCTTGCGTTACACATACGATACCTGTATGGCGACGGAGTACCAGACTAGATTCAACTATTTCTATGTTGTTTTACACCCCTAGTGTGGGATGAATGGTTGTGTGACGCTATTATGTCTCGTGTGTTTCGAAGTATGTTCTAGTTGCCTCCTTACGAGGAGAGCTATACTATTATGTCACGAAATACTATAGTACTTGATGGTGTTCGACTGTTTGTCTAGCGCCTTATTTGACGTTAAAACGTATAACCGAGTTTAATTGTTGGCCATGACAAACGGCTGCTACGTATGTGCTGTGCGTGAATATAACACAATTGGCCGCCTAGCGGTTGTGCGTCTGAACTGATATGCAAACCGGCAAGTAATATTGGTCTGGCAGGCCAATCGACGTATCATCAACTTATATTGGTCTTACAAACCAATCTACAACACATAATGGTCTCACAAACCAATCTACAACATACAATGGTCTAAAGAACCGATCTATGATATACAATGGTCTATCGAACTAATCTACGATATATATGGTCTCACAAACCAATCGACGGCATAATATATTGGTCTCATAAACCAATTCAAATATGTATATAATTACAATATATTCTTAATATATTTTTAACGTAAAAAGTACGTATAGAAATATCGTAAGTAATTTTAAGTATCGAGTTATATATTTAGAAGCGTGTTAAGTATAAACCTCTTTGAGGGATCCTTACACGGACGGAGCAAATAACTAATAATTGTTCGTTTGCAAAGGCATTGTAAGTAACATATGCGTTCGATGTGCTGTTGCGTCTCGGAGAGTTCTCTCTGAGGTCAGTTGCATTCGCTGATCGGTCGGAATTCACGGTATATGGCGGGGAGGGGCCATTAAGCTAATATCCCTTCTGCTATGACTACCAGCAAAGGATACTTATAACAGAGGGTTAAATAAGACGCATCTTTGGCTTTCCTTGGAAAAGCTGGAGGTGAATACAACGGAATATCTTACATACTACAATCTCTTACTATAATCACTTCCAAAAGCTTTATATCAATATAAAGATAATAGGTAGATATTACTGAATCTCTAAAAGTTCTTGAGTTATTGCAAACACGACGTTAATGGGTCTTAGCCGCGAGACGTATCATGTGCATAGCATTTTAGTTAGATGAAGGGATAAACGTAACATTGTATTAACATTGATATGTATGACTATTGATGTATCGATCGAATGACAGATGACACAAGTAAAAAATATAATAAACAGGTAAGAAAGATGAATGTCATATATTTAAGTCATAAATAAATTATATTTTTTTAAATTCATATTTTTTCTTACTTTTTGACAATAGATCGAATATTTTACTATTATTAAAGTGTTGTTTCTCACTTAGGATTAAGAAAATATTTAAAAAAATATATTTTTTCATGCATTTTTTAAATTGTTGTCATATCGAATGTTCTTTGTTTTACTTAAGCACAATATAAAGGACCATCTCTATAACACACTAGCTTCTATTATTTCGCCGTAATGTATGTACATACGGGTACATATATCGGCTATTATTTCAAGAATATAATACTGGGCGTATAATAAGGGATTGAGGTCGTTCACAGTCAACTTCCGAAAGGATTCACCTAAATCACTTCATGACGAGGGTTGAGCAAAGTCAATACAATTTTTGGTCGAAGTAGCCTTAATGTTGCCATATTTTTTATTTATTAGCCGAAGAACTACGTGATTCATCGAGCCGTTTCCCGTCGTAAATTCATCTCAAGTTTGTAGGCAACTGTTTTTGTTGATATCGAGTATATGAAATTATTTAATATTTTGTCTCGATAAAGTTATCGATATAGTAGGGTTAGTATTTTCATGTATTTGATATTTTTATATAAAAAGTCACTAATATGATATCTAATGTAATTTCGTAACTATGAGTATTTTTTTATTTTATAAAACATGTTTTCATATTGATAACCTATCTAGTAATAAAGGCATACAGTTTAGTAATATAATGTACAAACTAAAGCAAAAAAGTATGTATTTTACTATTTTTAAAGTGTTATTCTATACTTAGAATAAGAATAAATATTAAAAAAAACGGTTTCTAATTCTAAGCATATTCATGTACATATGTATATTTGTTATTTATGTATATATCTAAACATAAGTTTTAATACCTGGTATTGTTTTTTTTAATTTTTTTATTGTTAAATAATATTAATCTCCTCTACTATAAAGTTGCTTCATTCTTTTTTTATTTTTTGAACCCCAGGTATTCAGGTCCTTCCATTGTCGGATCAGTGCTTCATCTACTCTTCTCCGGATATGCGAGATAATCTCCCTCAACGACCGTTCTCTTGAGTGGTATGCGTGAGCTAACTAGCGAGCACTTCCGCTTGGATGTCCTCAGGTGGATCGGCAGCCAGGAGAGTGGCTGTCGTCCATAACATCATACGGTGTCCCTGTTTTGTGCTCACCGTTATGACTCTCTGAGCTTCGGATTTGGACCCTGTTGCTTGCGGTGAGAGTATCCGCTCACACAGGCGCACATTATAGCGCCATAGATTTTAATATATTGGCATAAAGCTGTTGGTATAGAGAGAACCCCGGCGGTGATCACAAGCTTCAGCGCAAACTGAACGAGTGTGAAGCCCATACGATAGAAGTTTGGCAAGGAGCGCCCTGTGCCACACTCGATCGAAAGCCTTCGCCATGTCCAGACTAATTACCAGGCCCTCTCCCTTGCTTTCAATAGCAGGAGCCCAGCGGTAGGTTAAGTATACTAGAAGATCACCGGTGGTTGACCGACTATGATGGAAGCCATATTAACGGTCGCTGAGCAACCGTTGATCCTCAAAATATATCAGGATTTGGCTGTTTATTATGTTCTCTATTACTTTGGAGAGCATAATAAAATTGAGAGCGATAGGCCTGTAGTTAGTCGGATCAGAACCATTACCTTTTTTCGGGATCGGGTGGATTATCTTCCATGAATCAGGGACTACGCCGAATAAATAAGAGTGCCGAAACAAACGCGTTAGCACCGGTGATAACTCAGGAGCACATACACGGAGCACTAAGGGAGAAATGCCATCCAGCTCACTTGACTTGTAGATGTCCAGATAGTATAGGGCTCGCCAAATAACTTTTTAACTGAACTTAATGACAGGCATCGAGCTCTGGCACCGCGGAGTGGTCGGTAGTGTGGTTCCTCTGTCATCCAAAGTCGAGTACGAGTTGAAGAGAGCGCCCGGCTACCTGATATAAGTATCATTATTCTAATAATTTTTATAATAGGTGTAAAATAAAGAGTTTTCATTTTAAATATTAACAAATAGTGTCTTAGCACAATTGCATTCTAATGTCTAACAATCCACAGCACTATTTTATTCTATTGAATATTTATACTGATGTTAATATGAGAAATTAAATACCATTGGAGTCTCGGAAAGCTAGTCATAGTCTTGACTTCTTGTATAATTATAATATTTAAAAAGATGAAGGGGAGAAATTAATTAAAATATTTAAAAAGAGCAACTAACTGTATAGTTTTTTTTGGTTTTTCTGAACAGAACTGCCTTCCGAGCTGGAGATAGCTTTGGTGGACTGACAATACTGACATTTGTGGCCTAACTGACGATTTCAATGTGCTTATAGTCTATTTTAACGAATTATTTATTGAATATACTATTTCAACACGATTAAATAATTCCTGTCTCACTTTGGCTTAGGTGAGGTTTGCGCAAAAGAAAATAAATTTACGGGTTAGATACCTTTCAAATTGTTCAGCAACCATTGGGAACGAGGATCCGATGTAATGCTAAAATGTAACGACGGTCGTTTTATTGCCTTCGCTAACAGACTGATTAAATTACATTTAAATTTATATACCAACTTCTTTATTGGACCCTCCTTTTTTGGGAACTTGATTGGTTTGCGGGTGAAGGAAATTAAATATGACCATGGATTGTCTTTAGTTATACTTGGGGTTTTTTTAATGCTTTTTTGATGAGATCTTTGATTTTCGTAATTTTTATACTTTAATCTTTGATGTCTACATGTGACCACGGACTATTGTAAAGTGTTCGAATCGTCAATTTTTCAGAAATATATTTTCGAATTCAATAGTATACGAGGTAAATTAAAAATAGTTTGATTTAAAACACTTTTATTGACTTCAGTTAGTTTATTTATTTCTTATCACAAGATTTTATTTTTGTGTTTGTATGTGAATCTTGCAAGCTTAATTTGACCCACTTCCCAGTGTCCGATTGAGCAGAAATTTGGAATACGAATTCAGTTCTGATGGCAATGAAATTATATATCAATTTGGTTGTCAATTTAAAATAACCGCCGTAAAAATGCCATATTATAATTTTTGGCACAATCCACGCAATATAGGTATTGAATGAAAGTGCCAAACATGTTATACGCTATTAATCCGTTTAAAATAGTATCATTTAAAATAGCAAAAATCAAAGATTTGAGAAATTGGTTAATTAACAATTACTTCGTATTACGTTAGAACAAGCGCTCCACTAAGTTGTCTTTTACTTCACTATTAAAAACTATTTGACTATTAAAAACAAGTGTTTTTAATAGTCTATAGACAACTTAGTGTTAAGACATCGCGTTCCGTTCTTAATCTTTTATTTTAGAGATATTCAGTGTAAAGAGAGAAAAAAGTATATATATATATATATATATATATATATATATATATATATATATATATATATATATATAAATATATATATATATATATAAATAGATGATAATGGCTCTTGCGGAGAGAAAACTAATAAAAATTGTCTGAAAGTCTAAAAACAACTCATTTCTATCCTCCCATACAAAAGGCCCCTACTAATACTTAAAAGTAAATTTGAACTTTACCATACCATAAAGTTTAAGTATTAGTGCAGAAGTTCCGAGAAGGCAAAACAATTGAGTAACATTTCTTTTGATACAATTGAGTAGCTTTTCAAATTGTGGCTATTTAAATCCGCTGCAGTCCGGATTTGGAATTGGGAACTAATACTGCTCTGTTGAGAGTCTCTGAAGACATTAGACTACCAATGGTAAATAAGCTTATAACCGTGCTTATTTTGGTTGATTTTAGTAATGCGTTTAACGCAGTTGATCATGATCTTCCCATTGCTTCTTCTCTTATCCAGCGCTAATGTCTCCAGTTCAGCTACGGAATGGTTTTCTTCCTATCTTCAGGGACGTCAGCAGCCAGTTCGTGTGGGTCAGAGGAATGGCATCCCGTAACGGCTGGCGAGCCTCAAGGTAGTACTCTTTCTCCTTTACCATTTTCAATATTTATTAACTCCGTTTTCCGTAGAAAATGCTTTTTAGCGTTAAGCCGGTGCTTTTTGTGCATATTTATTAAATTGTACAATAAAGAATACATATATAAATAAATAAGTATTGTATAAATATAATGCCAATATTTCTCAAAAACAAATAGTCTATAGTAAAATTTAACTTGAAATGTAAACGTCTACTTGCTGTGCATTTATAATATTACTATATCGAAAATCCTCAATAATATTAAAACAGTGTTGTGAATGTGAATCCTATAAGGCTGCAGGCAAATTTAGCCGTAAGAACCCGAAATTCATCAAATCAAATTAAATATCAATCTAATCGTACTGCTCAGGAACGTGAAGATGTCGAGAATGTCAAGATGTGGGAAGTGATCGTGGAAACCAGTTGATTAATATTGGTAATGGTAAATTCCCTATAAACTCGCTGACGGGCTGCATCATCACCTTTAGGTGATGATCACCAAAGAGTTTTTATCAATTCAAAAAATGTTTTAAAATGTTGCTCTAAATTACTTATTCCATGATTGGTTAAGCGAACGAGCCATACTGGCTGCCACAAACACTGATGTTTGAATTAAATTTAAAAATTCAAGATCACATTCCTGGCGAAATGAGGACATATATATATAAGTTGGTACGGCAACTAATGAAGATGATGTCGTGAACTACCTACCAAAATTTTTAAACTGATTAGATTTTCTGGGATTGCCACCTTTAATTAAAAGTTTGGAAAAGACTTTGTAACGACACACGATTAACGATAAGAAAACTACTGTATAACGTAATAGAAGAAATCATATTGAAAGGAAAATATAAAGAAGAAGACGTTTTGATACCCCGAATATAAATAATTTCAACTGACGAACCATTCGAGTTAAAACAACTGCAGTTTCCAGTGCTTTCAGTCATTAATTATTTGTGGTATTAATCTTGAAAACCCATGTTTCTCGCAAGGTCAATTGTATGTTGACTATTCCCGTGTTGGAATACCATCTGCTCTGTTGGTTTACGCGTCAGATAAACACAACCATGAAGTACTATAATAAAAATGAAACTAAATCTAGAATAAATAATTCATAATTTATACATATTTATATAATTTATATAATTTATAATTTATACATATAATAGTTTTTACTAAATTTTCTTTTTTTTTTTATACAATTTTTGAGGTTAAGTTGCTTTGTTATATTTTTTTTAACAAGTTGTTTAGTGTAAAGTTTATTTTTTTTATATTTGCTTTTACTTTTATTTTTAATATGTTTCTATATAATGCATGTAGAATAATTTAAATTTATATATTTGTAAACATGGAGTGAATGTGAAAAAAGTTTTTTTTTATGTTTTATTACAGTGCAAGCTGAGTTAGCCTATAATTGTAATGTACTTTGTAGCTACATATCTTATATTGTAAAACTTTTAATGTTAAGAAAAATTTTAGATCATTGTACATTATGTTGGCTTCCTATTAAATAAATAAATAAATAAATCGTATATAAGTAGGGTATCATAATAAGAAGTTTGAAATTTACAATTATTATCATTGTAATTTTTAAGTGGCTATTAAAATATGACACATTTACATTGTGATTATTTAATTTTATTGTATTAACTATTAAAAGAATTTTAAGTGTCTTATAATTTTCAAAATTTGACATGTAATTGTTTTCTTATTACTTTTCATTTTTTTGTATTTTACATATCTCGTACATCCATATACCTCATAATAAAAACAAGTGGTATGATGTAATGTATCATAATAAACTCTGTTAATAAGGCCAGATTTTAAAGTTGCAAAACTTTTATGATATACTGAGCGAGACCGTTATCCATCTTATTTGACACCTTTCATTATAAACTGAAAATCTCGCATTTAGTATGGGCAAGTTGGAAATGTTAGAAGGTTTTTAAAGTTATTTACCTATTATTTTAATACTGTATGAAAGATCTCAATATTATTCCCCCGTATAACAGGATAGACTGGAAGTACCTACTATCTAGTACATTCCGTACTCCGCTTTCCGTCGAGTAAGAAACATTACGTATTAAGTGGCGGAACTCAACGCCGCACTTTGTCTTACCAGGGCGGTTTAAGAGGAAATTAAAATAATTTAAATATAATAATATACTCATTTCCCAAAAGGGAGTCGAATCCACAACCGATCATGTTTACAGTAAGACGCTGTCCGACTGCGCTACGACCGGCCTCAATATTAGATTGTCTATCCAAATCGAAGTTATACCTTATTGTACATATAATGACTTCCAAGTGAAGTAGAAATTAAGTTGTAAATAATTAGTAAAGGAAGATAAGTCATTGGCTTTGAGATAATAATTTAATATTACACACATTTTGAGAAAGAAAGAGAGTGACATATATATTGTTGCTACTGTAACAGGTATTTTACGCGCCAAATACAGAAACAGGTAACAAAAATAAAAAGAATATTATGCTATCCTTGCTGTTATATTGCAAATAAAGCGAAATATTCAAATGAATTAATTAAAGCAAAAAAAAGAAACAAAACAAAGTCTCGAAACGACATTACAAGGCGAGGCTAAAATATTAGCAAAACAAATGAAATATCGGTTATTCGCAGCCATAGCTATTAGAATTGCATATTACGAATGGCGAATTTTCAAATATTCCGCACTTTTAAAAATAACGGGAGCGATATTTTTCAACGAGAAATGCCTGTTGGAGCGGCGCGTCGCCACACACCCGCCATGGAATCTAATAATTCTTTGTATTACAAATGTTCTATTCTATTGTTTCACGATACGGGTTATATTCTATTTAAATTTTTCATTTTATACATATAAAATAAATTTGTTCCGAAATTTCCTAGATGAAAGAATTATGACGCAAAGTTGAGTGGTACGAGAGGTCGAGGGAGACCTCGGTTGAATCTTCGAAAACACAGTATCGAAGATACTGGAGGTAGGTCAAGTAAAAAGTATAAGGACAACCCGAAAGGCATGTATGAAGAGGATAATGACTCCGGACGAGGCGAAAGATGTAAGATGTATGTAGGTATGCAGGGAAAGTAGCGTTCGGCGCTCCGTTTTTGTGAAAAAAGATGCTAGATGTATTAATAACTTCACGCTTTTTTCCATTTCTCGTGAGAGAACCTAGCGTCAAGATACTGGATTCCTTTGCTGTCCAAAATTAAGATATTGTGCGTTGTGCGTTGTATTGCAGAGAAATGATGATAATTATTTCCCCATGTGGGACTCGAATCCATAACCAGTTGTTTACAGTCAGTTGTTTTCTTAATGTGCCACGATATATATGTATGTATGATTTATTTTGCAAAGAAAAATTATATTTCCATTTGTTCTATGTTATAAGACAAAACGATGCACTGAGCTCCGACAGTTATCAAGTGGGGAATGGAGCGTCTTGACACAAGGTTCTTTCTCAACGCTCTACTTTGCGCTTCAAAATGAATGGAAATCAAAAATAATTTAAAGGAAATGATTATACTTAATTTTAATTTAGTTTCTCCGATCTGATAAGACAAAGCGCGGCGTTGAGTTGGCCACTCAGCATGTCTTGTCTCGATTTTGGGCGGAAAGCAGACAACGAAGTGTCTTGACACTAGATTGTCTGCGACTACGAAAAAATTATAAAGATAAAACAAACATACACTTGAGTACTAAATAACAACAACATTATTAAATTAGAACATATTATGCATATTTAATGCTCAACGTATAAGGTTCCTAATCCATCAATATTCATTCAATAGAGCCTCTATTTAAAAAGTTTTCTATCGCCGCTTTTAATGTATATGAATGTGCCTTAAATGTATATGGACAAGACAGTATTTAGTTATATTTAGTATAGTACTATTTTAGCTTCATGCTTTATCCCCTATGGAGTAGTCAGAGTGAATAGTGCTTTTTGTCTTTAGTCTCGTCCAGTGTCGCCAAACTCTTCATACGTGACCTTCGAATGACATGAGGTCCCTCATGCTTTTTATGAGATTTTTTTTTATGGGATTTTCCAGTACAATTCTTGGTTACTACTTTTAGTGAATGGTGATAATTGAGTAATTAGACTGGCTTCTTTCACCTCATCGACTGTCAACAATGTATATGTATCTTAATGTACTTCTATATGTCCTTTTGAATATTTTAAATCGACATATTAATATGACAAAAAAAAGCTTTGGACCCTTTTCGCAAATATTATACTGAGAAGTATGAAAAGTCCATCGTATCGCAGTGGGATAACGTCCGATTGTATTCTAAGCGATTTTTCCAAAGATTAGAAAGAGAATTTTTCCGCTTTGGTTAGAACGCTTGGAACGCTTTGTCTGTTTTTCTTTTGAGTAGAGTTTGACACTAAACATGTATTGTCTCCATTTCAGGCGTAAATTAGTCAACGGAGTGTCTATGCGGGCTATGCGGAATAAAGCGTAAAGCGGACAAAGAATTATAAACAAATTCTTATGAAAACGGGGAAAAACGAGATTTAACGTTTTATAGCCTACTGAAGTTAGACACTAAGGTTTTATATATCATAGATCATAGAGTCACAGTACTAATTTTTTAATTGTCTCTCAAAGACAAGGCTTTACACAAACAAACACCTGTCAGTATCTGTAACAAATTAAAAACGTTTACAAGTCAAATTAACGCTATTTGTATGCGGTTTCAGTGCTAATTTGCCTGTCAGTGGAGTAAGCCGCCACTGTTAATATTTGAAAGCGTATCCGGTTGCGATCTTAGTTGTTAATGTTTCTAAACTATATATTAATCGCTGGTTGTCACTTCCGGTTTCAGTAGGAAAGGAGGAAAAATTACCTTATTCATCATCTCATCGTGCTTTGTATCAAAATTAATGATCAGCAACTTTAGGATTTTTCCATGTAATAAGGTCGACGTTTTTCAGTTATTTCAAACTTAATTATATTTTTATATATTTTTTATTATTGCATTTCACATTTATGATTTTAAATTGATTATGTTGATTCCAAGCAAATTGTATGTACATATATTTTAAAAGAATCATTTACTTAAAGTAAATAATGAGGCCATCGTGATGATAGCCACTCGGAATATAATTATAATAATTTAATAGACAATAAACTATAAAATTTTTCTGGTAAGATAAAACACGGGGTTGAGTTTCACCTGAAGACGCAATGTCTCGATTTCGGGCGGAAAGTAGACAACGGGTTGTCTTGATACTGGATTCTCCGTAACTAGCCTCCTATATAAGAAAAATCGTGAAAGCATTATTATAATAAGCAAAAAACTGATCTTGTGCTACAACAACTCCACATGTAATAAGTAATAACTCATGTTATTTAAATAGAATATGATAAAAAGTATATTACTCCTATGTTTTTAGTAATAAAATATTAAAATGAATTTAGAGTTCCGCAAGTAAAAGTGATATTGAAATAGAATTGTTTCGTTGGAATTCGAATTCGTATGGGAATCATTTAATATATATATATATATATATATATATATATATACATATAACCTAGTGTCAAGACTCTGTTTTCCACTATGCGTGACAGGCAAGGCAAACGGGCGTGCAGGTCACCCAATAGTAAGTGACTACCCCTCACACCTTCACGTGTAACACCAATGAATATATAGGTGCGTTGCCGGCCTTTAAATTCAGAATAAATGTGCTTTTTGAAGGTAACTACGTCGTATCGACCTGGAAACACTGTCGCAGGTAAATCATTTTACACAGTTCTGCAGCACTGGAAGTACTTAAAGACAGTATGATGTGCCATGATGACCTTTAAAAAAATTAATAGTGTCAATACAGAACTCTCATGGTAAAAAGTGAGACCCTTACTTGGTTGATTTTTTTACATTCTTAATATTACCGTACGCCGTGTGTTGTAGCGTTGTAATGGAGACGTGTAAAAAGACCAAAATTAAAAGAGATATTTTATAACATCTCATATTTTTATAATAGCTTTAGCTTGTAGTTTTTAGCTTCCAGTGCTTTTTAGCTTTACGCTTTTATCCCGTGTAGCTGGATAGACAGGAAGTATCTAGTGGTAAGACACTCCGCACTCTTTTTACCGGCAAATTCAAGACATTGAATGGTGATGCGGAACTCAACGTCGCGATTTGCTTAAATATTAAATTCCCTCGAGTGGGAATCGAACCCATAACCTTTCGAGCTTACAGGCAGATACTGTCCCACTGCGCCACGACCGGCGAAGACGTATTTTTCAGTATTAGTTCAGTGTTGAATTTGAAATTTAAAATTACAAGTTATATTGAAATTGGACGAATAAATAAATTTATACCTATAAGCATATTAATACGTATGAATATGAATGGCGGCATATGAAGTTTTGCATATTTACGATTTATATGAAGAAGTAGTGCGGAAAGTTAACCTTTTTTTTAAAGATTAAATACTTACGATACGTAACAATACGATAAATACTTTAAATTAATAAAGTTAATAAAAAACATTATTTTTAGTTTTTTTACACGTTTCCAAGGCAACATGTATTTTAAACATCAAGAAAGCTTCTAGTAATAATAGACATATAAATACAAATAAGCGGTATATTGTACGGCTTATTTTGCCTTTTGCTACTTACTCATATGTGTAAGTTTAAGGTTACCTAGAATAAATCTGAAGAAGAAGAGAAGAGAAGAGAAGTCTTTGCATGCTGCAAAACATGAATTTCTATATTCTTCTTATTATTTTTTTAGGCTTATTCAATAAAGAGTATCTCATATCATCTATCATATTAGCAATAAAGAGTATCTCATATCATCTATCATATTGTAAAGTCTAAGAGGTGTTTTGTGGGTAATTATATGTACATATTTATAAAACTATTTCCTTGCACTGATATAATTATTACATATATTTGTGTATTTCAGTTTCACGCTTTATCGTAAATAGTAGATTATTCAGGAAGAATTTAGTATCCATGTTCCATTTTCCGTCCACATTCAAAATGTTCTGTGAAACTCATCAGGAAATGAAAATAATTTAAATATAATCACTCGCTTGAATGGGAATTGAACCCACAAGTGACTGTGTTAAAGTCAGACGCTGTCTCACTGCGCCACGGGTGCCTTAATACATATATTAAAAGCTTCAATCAATTGACGTTGACAGAAGTCAAAGTTTGGTAAACTTTGACTTATCTTGAGATTTATCATAAAAATAATTAATTATCTGTTACTTTGTAATAAATTGAACCCTAATAAGGTTAATCTACAGGTGACAATAATGTCGGCCTAATATTCCATGACATCTGAAGTAAGCGAAACTATGGCAGAGGTCATAAAGCCCAGGCAAGACCAGGCAGGTATCTACTAATAATTATAGGTAAATATTCAGAGTACCATTACTCTATTGCACATTCCTTCTACGAATATAGGCTCCGTATGCGCCTGAGAATGTCGAAGCCACACAACGTCTATATCAAAATAGCTGTTAAGATAACGCGTGAATTAAATGCTCTTAATTAAATAATTCTTCTTTGTTTAATTTATAGAAAATAATTAATTTTAATTTTTTTTTGATCTGAAATTATAACCAAAAGCATATATTTTTTTTTTGTGTTAATACGTAAAACTAAAATAACAGCTTCACGCTTAATCCCGCATAGTAAGGTAGTCAAGACACTACGTTTTCCAATTGTGGAGATTATATAAATGATAAAAACTACAAAATATACGAAGAGACTAGTTGTTACAACTTCGTTTGAATCTATGACTGTAAGCCATAAAATTAGTCAGAAAAAACGTTCTTTGCCATGAATACATATATATGTAGATATATTATACATAGTTTTTTTTCTAAAAAAATATTAATGACGCTATATATTTATTAATAATTTTAATTCTGTAGAATATAATGTTGGCTGAATGAACTACTGGCAATCTAGAAGGATTCAATGAGAAATATAAAAAAAAGAATAGATTTCATATCTCCACCTTTTTGAATAGTTTTATATATATAAAAAATTAAATAATAACGCTAAATATTATTTTATATTATATTTTGTATTTAGTAATATAGTTAACAATTTTAATTTTGTTAAATATAAAATTAGCTAATGAATTCCTGGCAGTTTACAGTTATGTATGAGAATAAAAAAAAAAGACAAAGAAATCTGCATCGCAGGGTAGGCAGAAAGTGTCAAGTGTCGAGACACTCCGTACTTATACACTTCCATGAAACCTAAATATCTATTTTCAATTTTCTACGTCCAGTAGATTAGGCTGTGAGGATTCAATAAGATATTTAGTAACTAAAGAGTTTTATAATATATCTTTATTTACGAAACGAAAAAAAATATGCGAAGGTAATTTGAATGCTTCGTATATTGGCGAATTGTTTACGATTAATGCATGCCAAATAGGAGCAATAGCACTGAGTGTGTTGGTTGTTTATAAGAAAAAAAAAATACATTTAAAGTGTGAAATAAGCCACAATAATACTACAGGAACAACGTTTACAGAATTTCGATTATTATTCGACATTCCAGTTGACACTCTAGATTACGTCACTAAACGCTATTTGCAAGCAGCATAATAAACGGTTTTGCTGTGGGATGGTTATATATATATATATATATATATATAACCATCCCACAGCAAAACCGTTTATTATATATATATATATATATATATATATATATATATATATATATATATATATATAAACAACGCATGTACCGCATAGCAGGTAGACAAAGAGTCTAGTGACAAGACTCTTTCACTTTTTGGTCTTCGCGTACACCATTAATGTTTGTCATTTTAATGATTTGATATTATATTGTGCGTTAAAATGTTACAATTTAAAATAGTGTTAATATTGTTAACAAACGTAAAGGAACTATTGTTTTAACAATAGTCGGTTGGTTGGTGTGATAATGAATTTTCTACCTGTCCTTTGGGGCTTGAAGTTCGTGTAAAAAGCTTGAGGACACCCAGAGGGCATGTACATATGAAGAGGTACGTTATAGAGAACAAGACGAAAAAAGCAGGCAGAAACTGTAGCGCTTCATTCTCTGACTTTCCTACTACGAATAAAGAGTGATACTAAAACAATAAATAATTTTTTTTTTAAATTTCTATTACTATTTTAGTACAAAATATATTTTTAAGGAATTCTTTTTCTTGAATTACAAAAGTAGGAGCAAAGCATTCAGCGTTGGCAACTGCATCGATATTTTCTCATACACATGCCAAGAACGTTTCTTTGTTTCTCAAAAAGAGAAGTAAATTGCGAGTAATTTGCCATCTTCATACGAGCCAGCTATTTCTATAACAAACCTTAGTTGTATTTTATATTTTATTATTTACTTTACCGCATATTTTTTAATTTTGTAAGCATAGAGAACTTGGTGAGAAACCAAATAAAAGATATAGTGTGTTAAAGGGCTTACCTCATCATACAAATGTATAAGAATTTCAACGTTCAATAGTACGTATGGCTTAGCGGTCATTGAACTTGGAAGGTTTCGTTGTGTTCAAATTTTTATGTTTTCCGAAAATAGATGTACTCTAATGTAATTGAAGTATTTTTATGAACCTTTATTTTATTTTTGATACACGTTTTTATTCCGAATAGAAGGGTATACAAGAAGTCACTAGTGTCAAGATACTCCGTGATTCACTTTCCGCCGAATTGGAGACATTGTGGTGTGGCAAGGGGTGGAACTCAACGTCTCACTATGTCTTATCTCACTCCCCCACGTTTACAGTCATTTATTTAAAAATATTAGCATTATCTATTCTATATATTTTTTAAGCTTTACGCTTTAATCCAGTTTAGCAGGGTAGACAGAAACTACCTAGTGTCAAGACACTCCGTACTTCTCTTACCACCGAATTCGAGACATTGCTTATTGAGTGGTAGAACTCAACGCCGCACTTTGTCTTTTTACCAAAGCGAGGTGAAAATAATGTAAATATAATCACTCCCCCGAGTGGGGATCGAACCCACAACCGATCGTGTTAAGAGACAGACGCTGTCCCATTGCGTCACGTCAAATTTAATACTTTCACATTCAAATAATTTTCGTAAGAAGGGATAAAAAGATTTTACTTCATGTATGTACACGTATATATAGATAATACTTTATTACAAATGCAAGCTAACAAATTTTCATATATATTATTTACAAGTATTTATTACAGTACAGCACTAAGTAATTTATCTTGAATTTCATTTGAATCCATAATTATACGATAATATAATGAAATAATTTAAAAAATTGTAAACAAATTATATTATGTAAAATTACTCTAAAACTGTTAATGTGCAATAAAGAATATACATATATATATATATATATATATATATATATATATATATATATATATATATATATATATATATAATTCTTATAAAAAATACGTATTTATAACAATAAAAAAATATTTGGTATAATATATTACTGTGTTTAGTAAAGTAGTTTCCTCTTTAAAATATGCATGAATGAATCTCTAGTGTATTAAGATAAATATGAAACAAGCAGTTCCATATACATTTCAGTATAGCGCATATGTGTTGCGTGGCGAAACACAACGCCGCACATATTTAATACCATAACAAAAAAAAATGTATTTACTGCACACTTGCGTAGAGTGTAAGGAAATTATGTTTTTGAAACGTTAGGTATATTTTTTAAATATGAGATAGAAAGAGAGAGAAAGTAGAGTTGTTCAATTTTAAAAGAGAGAGAGAGAGATCTCTTGAAACATTTTAACATAAAATGGGTATTAAAACTTCACGCCTTACATACTTATCACTCAAAAAGCGTAGTTCTGTTCAGATTACCATATACATAGTTTTACACTAGCTGTTATGTTAGCCCATTTCAACTTGCCACTGTTATATAAAATAAGTAATACCGAGTCAACAGTCTCGGAAAATGTAGGGGAAAATATAACAGAATGCAAAATTTCTCTAGAGCTTCATGTGGTGGTTGCATTTGAATTGGGAAACTTTATCAAAATTATTGTTTTAAGTATATTTATGTAATAGCTTTAAACGAGCAATTGTTATATACTTATATAAATTAAATCTAAACTCAGTATATAATGATTTTTATGAAGTTTTTTAGGAAGGGGCTTTCGAGCGCCATGTACGGTGTTTTAGTTTTAGTTATATGTTAGACATATGATTTTAGGTTAATAAATATCTATATAAATACACTAGCCGTTGTGACATTCCGGACTTTCCATAAGTTCATATTTATTAGTGGTCTGTCGTGGCACAGTCTATAAGCACGACAAGCTGTAGGTACGAATTTAACACGGGAGAAGGATTATATTAAATTATTTTCATTTCCTCGCTGTGGTAAGACACTGCGCGGCCTAGAGTTCAACCACTCAACACGCATGTTTTATGTAATACAGAAAGCTCTCTTTTAAAATTGAACACCTCTACTTTCTCTCTCTTTTTATGTCGTATTTAGAAAAAATACCTAATATTTGAAAAACATAATTTCCACAGACTCTGCGCAAGTGTGCAGTAAATAATTTTTTTTTGTTATGGTATTAAATATGCGCGGCGTTGTGTTCCGCCATGCAACACGCATACGCTATACCGAAACAAATATGGAGCTGCTTGCTACAAAATGATATTTTTAAAGAAAAACATCTAGAAATATATCTTTTGATTAAATTTAAACCTTTGACATTTTCATTTAGTTCTATACGTTACGTCTGTATAATTTTACTCTGAGGGACGGCTGATCCCAAATTGTTACCAAGTCAACCCTACCAAGTACGGTCAATGATTTACCATTTCGTTTAGTTACACATTCTTTAGGACAGTCTGTTTGCTTATAAAGAAATATTAGTTAGATGAAGAAATCAATTTCTTATTTATTATAGAGTTTGACGTATCGTGGGTTCGATTCCCACTCGAGGGAATGATTATAAATAACGTTTATTTCAATTTACATTTATTTAAGGGTGCAATGTCTCGATTTCGAGCGCAGAGTAGTCAACGGAGTGTCTTGACACTAGGTTGTCTCTGACTACTTTGCTATGTGGGATAAAGCATGCAGCTGCTATTATTCCTACATAGGTATATTAAATGACTTTATAACGACGATGATTGTAGGTATAATCTTTCTATTTACCCTTCCTTTTGGGTATGATTAATGTATTGTATGTAATGTAAATTTGAGGCCGGAGTGAATATATTTAAAATATTTGCACTTCCTCAGTCTGGTAAGACAAGGCGTTAAGTTCCACCACTTATCATGCAATGTCTCGAATTCTGTGGAAAGCGAAGTACGGAATGTCTTCTCAGTAGGTACTTTCTATCTACTCTGCTATGCGGGATAAAAGCGTGAAGCTAAAACAAACAAAATAGTTCAAAAATATTTTGTAAAATCAATATCTTTGAAGATATACGTAGAGATATTACAATATCTAATAACTTCATGCTTTTTCCCTCATAGCAGGATGGTCAGACAGATTATAGCCAAATCATTCCGTTTTCCACTTTCCACCCGAAATCGAGACAAAAAAATATAACATAAACATTATTTATGTATAATATATCCTAGGAGCGAAAAACGAACCCATAACTGCTCGGGCTTATTGTTTACGATCAGATACTGTCCCATTCCGTCGTGGTGGCTTCTAAATCAATATGCCATCAATATATTTATATAGACATCCCAGCAACATTATTAGCATTCATACGATACATGTCATGGTACATTTAAGCCTGGAGTCCACTTTAGGGGACTCCCCTTTGTATGCTTTCGATCTATTCGCTAGGGAACTTGCAGATATAATGCCATTCGGAAGATACTATTATTTTCAGTTATACTATAACTTATGTTTCGTTTAGTTCACAGTTTTGTAATATTTAAAGATGTAAGACAAACATATATAATATAAACTTGCTAGTAGGAATCAAGCCTAAAACTCAACGCCGCACTTTGTCTTTACCAGAGCGAGGAAGTGAAAATAATTTAAATATAATCACTCCTCCGAGTGGGGATCGAACACACAACAGGTCGCGTTTACAGTCAGACGCTGTCACACTGCGCTTATTAATATATCTTATTACATGTGACAATGAAAGTCCTATCAAAATTGTTCCAGCCGTTCCAGAGGTTAATAAATAGTAACAAAATAAGTATATCACGTTTACAAACATTCCAACTTTGTTTATTTGTATACATTAAATATTTTATCAAAATGTAATTGTGGATTCTTTTTACATTTAAATAAACTAACAATCAACGGAGTGTCTTGAAACTAGTCTCTAAATAAATAAAGCTTGAAGCTGTTAGAAAGTAATTTATTATAATTGCTTAATTTATTTTAGATTTAATAGAAGAATATATAAGGAGTAAGTAATTAAGATAACATAGATATGCGACTATGTTGAGATTCATGAATTTATCAAAATATTCTATAAAATATTTATATCTAGATTATGTTCATTTACACGTTAAAAACACAAGGTCTTATTAATGTGCCGGTGACTTCATACTAAAGTGTATGTTAAACACATGATATTACACATAAATATGTGTATAAAATTTATTTTGTAAATTTAATGTACATCACGTACATTATTAACAAAAAATGTCTTTCTCTACTTCTTCTTCATATAAACTTTAGCTAAATCTAATAAAATATTCCAACATCGGTATAATTTTCGTAGGAGGCCGCAAGGTCACAAGTAGCAAAAGGATCATATAACAAAATATAGATTTAATTAACCCGGTGTTATATTTTCTTTTATATAAAAGTATAATACAGGCTTAATATAATAGTTAAGAGCAGCCTAGGCGCAGTGGCACAGCGATTGATTGGGAAATGTAAATAATTTAATTGTAAACATTTAAATTATTTTCATTTCCGCTCTACTAGGAGAAAGCACGGCGTTCAGTTCCGCCACGTAATAAATAATTGGCCGAAAGCAGAGTATGGAGAGTCTTGACACTAAGTACTTAATGTTTACCCTGCTATGTGGAATAAAAGCGTAAAGTAAAAAAAATATAGGAACATAACGTCTATGGCCACAGTAGTCTGTGTAGCGTAGAAAGTTTTGACTGCAATAACGTAGGCCCTGTCAAGTACGGTCCGAATATTAAAAGATCAAACGATTGAAACTGAACTGAAGCAACGTAATGAGCATTAGCTTGTGTACTTCAATCTATGTTATAGATATAAGGAAATGTAATAAAATCAAAATCATGTAACAAGGTTAGGAAGGAGGAAGTCTTAAGGAATCCCGAGAATTTTTAGCTAAAGACACACTCTTTGTTCTTCTTGTACACAAATTACACAAATAATATTTTGTATTTACAATTTTGCAATACATACCTTCACTATTACAGTGTAGGTATTTATCATTTAAACAAAGTTTAAACCAAGTCTAAAAAGGTGGTTATCAGTTCGAAGTTGTTAGAATTGATTTATATTTGAGTATTATAGTATCAACCATTTAATGTAAAGCAAGTGTGCTTGGAAAACTGAATATGTATGTCCAAGTCCACCAACGTTCACGAAAACTAAGAATTGTATCGAGATGATCCTATTTAATTTCAGTTAGGTACACTCAACTTAAGGAACAGTGTAAGTTTCATTAAAATTGGTTCAGTAGTTTCTGAGATATTTTTTTTTAGCTTCACGCTTTTATCCCGCATAGTAGGATAGACAGAAAGTACCTAGTGTCAAGACACTCCGTACATCGATTTCCACCGAAGTCGAGACATTGCGTGTTGAGTGGTGGAACTCAACGCCGCTCTTTGTCTTTACCAGAGCGAGGAAGTGAAAATAATTTAAATATAATCACTCCCCCGAGTGGGGATCGAACCCATGACCTATCGCGTTTACAGTCAGACGCTGTCACACTGCGCCACGACCGGCCTCTGAGATATAATTATATTAAATATAAATTAATAATAAACTTTATTATTTTCTATGCTCCAGTATGTGGTTCTGATATTTTTTTAATGGAAACTGTACATGTAATAATTTTAACATATTTAAAGTTTTATAATAGTATGAAAATTCTGCTATAAGCCTTAAATTATAAAATACGTATGTATATATATGACACCCTACTGATGTCACAAAGTAAGAAAAGAGAAAAATACAGAAATCTCTTTCAATAGAGGTAAGATTCGCAATTACGGAACTTTATTAGCTGTATTTTGTTCGAGATAAGAACGTTGTGAATGGCCACCATTTACTTCTGATTCAAGGCAAAATTGGGGCGGTCTAATTTTGCAGTTTCAGTGTCTTTTTTTACTTGTAATAAAAAAAGACAGGGAATGGAGAAAGGAGTGACTCGACACTAGATACTTTATGTATATGTGAAGGAAAAATAATATGATTTAGATTTTTGAAAAACATTAAAAAATCCTTTTTTATTAACTTTTTCTGGTCATTTATTTAGTAAATATTATGAATTATTTCATTAAAGTCTGTTCTTGATATGAATATTTTATTATAGAGAATGTTATTTAGATTTCATCAAGTTAAGGACACAATTATTATTAGAAAAAATAAAAAAATTTAATACACTTGGTAAACTATAAACCTTTTTGTCTTCACGCACTGTCCCTAATAGCAGGCTTGACTGAAAGAATTTTCTAGGATTGAATCTACATCCATCGCGTACACAGTATAAATTTTTAAGCTTCACGCTTTTATCCCGCGTAGCAGGGTAGTCAGGAAGTATCTAGAGTCAAGACATTCCCTAACTTACCTTTCTGACAAATACCTCGGACATTGTGTGTTGAGTAGCGGAACTCAACGCCGCACTTTATCTTACCAGAGCAAAAAAATGGAAATAAAGTATAAATTCTAATTTAACCTATAGATAGTTTTTTAACATTTATATCAGAAACCTAAATCTCTGTATATTTTTAGTAAATTGGGCCCAGATCTTATAATCCCGATGTGGGAACGAATAGCCTAACACTTTGAAATATCGACTTCAGTTCCGGGTGAAGAATGAGGGATTACATTTCAATTTTCTGCTTCGGATATGCATTGAGTTGTACAATTGATTGCGGGGCCTATTTGTAGAGCTTCGGAGGTTTTTTTTACAATTTATACCTATCAAGGCTATGTGAATATATTTAGATCGGTTTTTTATTAATTGTGATATTGAAATAGTTAATTGAATGGAGTTTGAAGATCTTCAGCGTTGAGTTACGTCACTCATCACGGTGTGTGCTTGCTAGAGCTATCCGCCATTGAAAGTTCCGTTGAAATCGGTCCAGCTTTTCCAGAGATTAGCTGGAACAAACAAAAATCATGAGAAATGTTTTTTAGTATATATACCTGTTTACTCGTACAGATGTATGTGTTTGGTAAACTGTAGTACTAAGTAAGTAAACAGTTGACTTAGATACTTCAACATATTTCAAGTCCATTTTGTTAATATTGTAAATTTTTTTAAATTGTTTGATAAAATTTCCATAATATTCAATTCATAATTTTTTTAACAAGAACAAGCTTTTCCCGCATAGCATGGTATCCAGAGATAACATAGTGTACAAATACTCCGTTGACTGTTTTTCCGGTTTGAAATCAAGGCTTTGCGTGTTGATTTGTCTTAACAGAGTGGAAAAAAGGAAATAAATTGGAAATATAATGTCCCAGTTCTATATATTTCAGTTTAAACATACGCAAATTGTTACTTTGAACCAAACAAATAAAATAATGTAATTTAGTGACGTTAATGATGCCAACAAAACTCCATTATCCATGGTGTTGATAAATAACACAAATACGTCACATGTAGCCCATTTCCTGACATTATAGATGGAAATTTCCGCTTTTGATCGCTCAAGTTCTCGCTTTGAGGAGGTTACGCCGTTAATGATTAATATATATATCGCAAGATTAGCTGTTATCATTAGATTAAATGGTTACATTTGTGGGATTGGGGATAATGTATGATGTTATGAGCGTATTATAGTTTTATATGGGTGTTAAGCGATATACAGTAAAATCTTAAATAATACAAGGAAATATATTTAAAATATATTGTTCCTTTCTTTAGTAGACGAAAAATGAACTCGATATACTCGGTCAAAAAATTAATTCGATCTCTGTAGTCATACTACAGACTTGTGTTTGTATTCGAGTTGCGTTTTCGAATACTGAAATATAAGCGATTAGTTCCTTTAAAGTAGTTTTATTAACAAAAGGAGATTATCATATCGATTGGTATCTATGTAAAATTATTAGAATTGAATTTGAATATGATGCATATAGGTTTTCAAGCACCTGTGTGCCTAATTTCATAAATGTATGTATGTCAGTTTGTTTATTCACGAATTTCTCGAAAACTGAACGTCGTATAGAGATTATCTCTTTTAATTCAGTTTAGTTACACTTCAAGTAAAGGAAGAATTTAAATTTTATTCTAATAAAATCAGTTCAGTAATTTCAGATATACATGTAAATGACTCCTAAGAATATAGGTAAGTAGTTGAAGTCGGTTTAATTTTTTTATACTTTATTTTTATTATTATGTGGAAAAAGTTGTAAATGTATTTTTTACGACAATAATGAACGCGAATACGAAAATTTGAAAAAGGTAATATTACATTATTTAGAAAAGATTCTAAAAAGAAAAGGTTATAGAAAAGGTTATATATTATATTTTCTAATATTAATTTATTTTGCCAAGATAAATATTACACACTATGTTGCGCTTACGTACAAAAAAGAATTATAAGAATTTATTATTTTTCTTTTACCATGCTAAAAATAAACAAAGTTTTCATCCTTCAAAAAACGTGTAAAAATTTTGAACACAGCTGGATTCAAACCCGCGCCTCTTGGGATTTTGCTTTACCCTGCATTTACTTATTAACTTTTATACGATTTTTCAAATATATTTTCTAATCCTAAGTGTGACCACCTTGAAATAGTAAAACATTGTTTTTTTTTAGTTTTTATTGTATATTTGTAAGAACCAGCTTCACTCATTATACCGCATATTATACCCTAATATACGGTATAATGAGTGAAGCTGGTCAGACACAGCGTAGTGCTGAGATAACCCGCCGACTGCTTGCCGAGTGCTCTATAAGTTCCATGTAGAGTGGGGAACATAACGCCGCGCTTTGTGTTATGTGTGAAAAAAATAATCGATTATATATTTTGTATATAACCCCGAGCGGGAATTGAATCCAAAATAAATCTTATTTACAGCAAATGCTGTTCCATTTAATATAAAAACCTTTAATAATAATAAAAAGTAACTCAAAAGAAAAGTAAAAAGACAAACTAGCCACTTTATTGTTATCAAACAGCTGTCATGGGACACTATTAATCGCTCAATAGCTCTTAACACATGTCAAATATAAAAAAAATCGCACAGTTAAAAAAAGCCAATGCCCATTTCCACATGTATACACATATATTGCATATATGTGCCTATATTGCATGTATGTGTATGCATGTGGAATTGGGCTGTATGGATTCCAATTGTAGTCAAACGTAAATACACTGCCAAATCTCTATATTACTGGTTTAGTTTCGAATGTCAAAACAAGAGTATCTAGGTATTTCAATATTCCTCATACTCTATGTAAATTAAAAAGCGTGGTGAATTGTTGTTATTAACAAAGTGTTTATTAAAATACCATAGTGGCGCAGTGGGAGTGTCAGATTGTACGCGATGGTTGTGAGTTCAATTCTCATTCGGGGAAAATTTGATATTTAATTTATTTTTATCAATTCAATATTCATAACATCGTTAGCATAAATTTGATTTTTGCTATAATTTTGTCTATCAAAGTACTTTAAAATAATATAACTTTCTGATTGGTGAACTGCATTTAAATCAGTTAAGGCCTTTTCGGGAACGGCGTCAACAAACACACAATCAGTCATAAGGAAAATGTTTAAAAAATAGTTGTTTTGGCTTCTATTACGGTAGTAAATGCCCCAATAATAGTTTTTTTCACATATTTTCCATGTACAGATAGCGAACAGTTATCCTTGTAATATATATATATATATATATATATATATATATAAATATATATATATATATATATATATATATATATATATATATATATATATATATATATATATATATATATATAGTATGTTCCCTTTGATGGAAACCTTGGCGTTAAGTTTTACTAATTAACACCAGATATCTTCAATTCAGGTATTTGAAATATGGTGAATGAAATATGTATCATGGGGCAAAAAATATCTTTGAGTTTTGACTTTTAAGAATATGATTTTTTAGTATAAAAAGTTTTATTAGTGAACCAAATTTAATTAAAATCTGTTTGGCAAAAATAACAGTTATTTATTATTGTAATAAATACCCATATCTTTGTGTAGTGTATGTTTTTTTCATTTGCTAAATATTAGTGAAAAAATATTTCATTTCTCCACTCTGGCAAGACAAAGTGCGGCATTAAATTCTCCACTAAACTCGCAATATCACAAATCCGGGCGGAACAGTCAAGTATCTTGACGCTAGGCTGTTTCTGGATATATCGTGAAACTGTATTTTTATATCATTTGTGTAATATTAAATTAGTTATGTATTTTAAACACGTAATAGGGAATGTTATTAAATATTGGTATAGAAAAAAACCTTGAATTTATAATTTACTAATTTAGTTATAAATAGAATATTTTATTATTAATCGCGTATATTTTGGTATTCAAAAATAGATTTTTGGATACCTGACGTTTCAAATACTTTACAGTAGTCCGTGGTCACAAGTAGACAATCTGCTGTAAAGTGTTCAGGTGTCCAAAAATGTATTTTCGAATACTAAAATACACACGATTAATCGGTTTAAAATAGTTTCAATTAAAATGTGTAAATATCGCAAAAATCAAAGATGCAATTGATATTGCTATGGTAATGAATAACAGATAATATTGCTGTATATGGTGCGTTAATGCTCTCTGAATTAATATTACTCTGTGCAACAGTATCAAAATTTGCTGACATACCTTAGTGACATTTATTTCTTCTGAATTTATTCTCAATATCTAAATTAAATATATTTCTTTTTTTTTGATTTAGCTTCACGTTTGCTCGTATTCTTTCCCGCGTAGTGGGGTAGACAGAAAGTACCTAGTGTCAAGACACTCCGTAGTCCGCATTACGCTGAATTCGAGACCGGCCTCAGTGAAAGTAGTTAATATTTCAATTATTTTCATTTTTTTGCTTTGGAATGACTAACTGTGTTGAGTTCCGTCATACAACACGTAAGTGTTCGAATTTTTGTGGCGCAAATCCGAAAACCGAAGAACGATGTCTCGTGATGCATGAATCTTTTTATATATCCTCCTATATAGAATGTAACATGAAGCCGAATGAAAGATTTTCGACAAATCAGCTTAAGACGCTGCCACAAAATACCTAAATTCTTATTTATTTTATGTGTTTGCATTTGCTCATTTTGTTTCATAAGGATTTTATCAGTTCAACTCAGCTGTCCATTAGGGGAGTTCGTGTCACAGAACAAAATATACGATAGAAGTGTTTTGTATATTTTGAAAATACTTATACAGTTTTTCCCAATAGGGATGATAGGATTTTGATAGCTCACAGTCGCCATCTTAGTTAATTAACATTTGACATTTGTATTGTTTTGTATTCAGTAATGTTTGCCATTTAATTATGCTTATCAAAATTTGAGAAGTATTGTCTCTACTCATTAGAGATTATCAAAATTTGAGAAGTATTGTCTCTACTCATAGAGCATTTCATGTTAAATATAGTCGTCATGGTGCACCGTCTGAGCTCGCTATACGTTGCATAATCCAAAAACTGGAAAGTGAATATTCTTTGCACGATAGTAGACCACCAATACGACAACGGACAGGCCGTAGTGAAGAAAATAATAAATGCCGCCGTATCAGCTAGTATCGAAGAAAATCAAAATGTTTCCGTTCCACGACGTGCACAAGAATTGGGCTTTTCCATAATGACAACCTGGCGAAATTTACGTAAGGATCTTGGCCTACATCCATACAAAATTGTGTTAGCACAAGAACTCAAGCCAGCAGACCATCGATTACGTCGTGAATTTGCTGATTGGGCGCTTGAAATTATGGAAACGGACACCGAATTTCATAGGAAAATCATCTTTTTAGATGAGGCTCACTTCTGACTCAATGGTTATGTGAACAAACAGAATTTTCGTTACGGGAGTGAGTCAAATCCAAGAGTGGTTCATGAAACACCATTAAATCCTGAAAAATTGACTGTTTGGTGCGGATTATGGTACGGTAACGACGAAGGCCGTACTGTTCCTGTCAATGGCGACCGTTATCGTGACATGTTGAACGATTTTTTTTTCCTGAAGTGTATGAAATCCATGCGGACGACATTTATTTTCAACAAGATGGTGCAAAATGCCATACTGCGACCGTCACAATGGATAAGTTTGGTGAGTCGTTTATTTCTCGCAACGCTCCTCACCATTGGCCACTAAGATCATGCGATTTAACTCCCTTGGACTATTTTTGTGGGACTATGTTAAATCTCAAGTGTATGCCAATAAACCAGCTACGATTCAAGACCTTGAACGCAACATTCGAGCGACTATAGCGGCCATACCAGCCGAAATACTGCACCGAGTCATCGAAAATTGGACCGATCGTATTCACCAATGCAAAAAAAGTTATGGCTGTTATTTGAACGATATTTTATTCAAATCATAAATAGCATAAAATTTTCTATCAAATAAACCCGTTGAACACGAAATTCAAATATATATTTAATGTTTTATTTCAATTTTAAAACATATTGTTCTTATTGGGAAACCCCATGTATAACAAAAAAAATAGTTATGTTTGTGTTTTTTTTATAGTCTCATGCTTTATTTCGCACAGCAGGGCTTTGACCGCTAAGCAAAGCGTTATATATTCGACTGCGTTTAAAATTTTATACGTTTGTTACAACTTAACTCGTATATTGTAAATATCTCTTTAGAGATTATAACAAATTTCTGTTACTGAAATATTACTTATGAGATATATGTCGTTAATTCCTTAGCAAATAGGGCATTGGCGTTTTGATAAAAAAATGTATCTGTAAAAAGCATGAGGACCCTCCGAAGGGCATGTCTGAAGAGGATAATGACTGTGGACGAGGCGAAAGAGGTATACAGGGACCGTAGCGTTTGGCGTTCCGTGCTCTATGACTACCCCGCGAGCGATAAAGTGTGATACTAAAAAAAATGTATCTGTATCACTTCTAACAAATTCAATTCATCTTAAATGTATATATCAGCAATAGCACTAGTTGTTGTTATTTGACTGAAACACTTTAGGTTTGTTGACTTTCGAATAAAGCGCATTTTCACGCTTTATTTTTGTCAAAATTTATATATTCTTAGCCTTGATTTTTAAAATTCTACCTAGATATTAAATTAGTTGTATTCATGATTTATTATAAAAAACTTATTTTTTTAATTAAAAAAACGAGCCTTTAAGACAATTATATACTTAATATATAGATATTATGTACTTAATATAGATAATTAAAAAAGTAACCAGCGTATAAAAATATATATGAAGCAAAGTACGAGAAGTAGAGTTAGACCTTGGTTGATTTTCGAAAACATAGTATTAATGATACAGGAGGAAAGCCATGTAAAAGCGTAAAGACTCTTGGAGGAAATGTTTAAAGAGTTAAATGACTGTGGACGAATGGAAAGAAATACGCAGGGACCGTATTGTTTAGCGCTCCGTTCTCTATTATATCGAAACCGCAAAGTTAAATTCTAGCCCAGAATATTGCATAAACGTAGGAACTATGTTGTGTGTGTTGGCTCTAAAACTTTTAAAACAAATATATAACGTTGTAAGCAAAGATCTAAATATTTTGTCTGTTAATAACAAGATATCTAAGGCGAAACTCGTTAATTTGAAAACAAAGAGGTTGGTGCTGAATGCTGTAGTACAGGTTTCCTAGTACGGCGACTTGAAAGCCACTGCTTTCAAAAAATATTGAACGACATTGTAGCTAACTTTATTAACTAAATAACTTTTTTAATTATACTAATATTAAGAATTAAATTGTGAAAACTGTTTGTGGTGAAATAAATAAAGTTATTGAAATATGCAGGGACCGTAGTGTTTGGCGCTCCGTTCTCTATGATCAACCCGCTGGGATAAAGCGTGAAGCTAAATAGACATATTTTTTTGTATTATCAAATTCATATATATATATATATATCTATATATATATATATATATATATATATATATATATATATATATATATATATATATATATATATATACTTATGATGAACATATTTTCATTTCAATTTTTATTACGTTAATTTAGTTTTAGTAATTTAACACACAATAATGTATCTTAGAAAAAACGTATAAAAATTTGAACGCAGCGGGATTCGAACCCGCGCCTCTTGGATACCGTCCAAGCACTCTTACCGCTAAGCCATGCGTTCTACTACCAGCTGCGTCGAAATTCTTACAACTTATTTATGTTGTTAGCAACTCTGTAGAAAGATTTTTACAAATTTCTGCTACTTAAAGATTATTAAGAAATAATCGTCTAACAAGAGAGATTGCTATTTTATTTTTATATTTACTATTTTTAAAGTTTATAGAAAACATGTTTTCTAATCCTAAGTGTGGAATAACACTTTAAAAATAGTAAATATAATAATGTATCTGTTTAAATGGTATATTAAAAAAAAGTGTCCGTCAATAAATTATTTCATTTTAGAAATAAGTGTGGAATAACACTTTAAAAATAGTAAATATTGAAGTTATTTCATTATTTCTTGAGAATTTTCTTGAGAATGTTGAGGTAATTGATATTTATAACTTATTAGTTAATTTATTAGTTAATCTATTTAACTTATTAGGTAATTGATATTTATAACTTATTACTTATTAGTCCATTTATAACTTAATTAAATAAATTTATTTGATTCTATCGTGGCAACATAATACAACTTCTGGTTAGAAACGCGACGGTTGTGGGTTCAAGTTCTAGTTGGGGGAATTCGATAATCAAATTATTTAAATTTCTTTGCTCTGGTCTTGATGGTGGAAGACATCAATACGCGGTTAGTGTTTCGATATCTTGTGCAAAAGCAAATTGTATGGTATTTTCACTAGATTCTCTCTGCTCCGTGGAATAAGATTTAAGATGCTGGGAATTATTAGACCTTTGATTTTAAATGAAATTATTTAGATACGCGAGGAAAATTAAAAACACATGGCGGTAGTTGACACAGGTCATTTTTGTGTCAACTAAAAGACGAATGCCACCTCAGTTTACGTGCAGCCACGAGCTCCTGTAAAGTATTCGAAACGTCGTTTTCTCAAAAATGTATTTTCGATTTCTAAAATATAGATTAATTTACATTTAATTACTTATTTTAAATATCTGGGTCCAATTCCGCTGCGATGGACACTTTTAAATAAATTTTCTTTCTTAATTCTCGATTTATCATTTTTGTTTAGGTTAGCGTTATTTCTTACGGGAACCGTGAGCTTATCTGTGAAATATTAACAAAGTAAAAATGTACCTGACTCGGCTATTAATCAATTGTCAAAGCTATTACGAGTTTCAAACTGCGGCTGAAGGACAAAAAGTTTTGTATTTCACTTTACAAATTAGTGTTCTTGTTTGGAAGCAGTGGAACAATTTTTATAAACGAGAATCGTTTTAAAATTTTAAAATGTCAAATTATTGACTGAGAGGCTTGTTTTTTTTGTATTAATAAATCATGAATAAAGCTTTTTGTTTTTGCATGTCACATTTATAATATTAGGAAGAACAAGCCAAAGCCTTTGCTTGATTAATTTTAAAAGAAAAAAATAACAGCGTGGCAAAAGATATTAAACGTTTTTGTTTGCTAAAGCGACCAATTTCGGTCAATTTAAATAAGATGGTGCTTATCATTCATTTTAGAGGAAAATAAAATACAAATTTTGGTCAAAGATTTGTTGTTTCTTTTGATTTAAAATTTGAAACGTTAATTATTAAAATTGTATATATTTTTTCATTAAATGAAAATTTGAATGAACTGAATGACTGAACTATAATCCAAAATAACGAATTTTCAAAATTCTTTTTGTACTGCTCTAACTGTTGAGCTTAGTGTGAAATATTTCAGCTACTGTTCTTCATATATGTATGTATATGATTTTTTCAATATAAATTTAAAATGAAATTAAACGTAATTTTAAATTTCATTAAATTATAATGAAAATTTTAAATCAACTATTATTTATTTGCATTTCATATTGTAGGTGATATGTACATATTTATTATACTTCAAAACAAACAACGAGCCTGCGTCTAAAAATTGCAACCATTTACACAACACTTGTGATTTTGTTCTTTATTTACATGTGTGTCGATTGTTATTTGTCAATGGGAATGCGTAAACCCAATTGGTTGTTGGTGTGAATAAAGAAAAATTTATTTTACCGCTCTGCTAAAGCATAGTGCGGCGTTGAGTTGCGCAATACGCAATGTTTCCAATTCACGAGGAAAGTAGATATCATAATTGAAGTAAACAGAAAATAGTACTACAACTTGAATGAAGGGGGAATTACTGAGACGTATTAATTTTTTTACTTTCTTACACGATTTAAATATTTGTATGAAATTGTTTTATTTACTAAAATATTTAAATTCGCTAGACGTATACATAAATTTGTTTGCGTGACTTGAACCCGTGACTGCAAACATTTGTTATATGCAGCCGTAACGCTTATCGGGAGAACGTCACACTTGTTCCGGAACACATTTTACATATATTCGTTTTAACGTTACTTTGAGCTATGGGGTGGACTATAGTGTTCTATATATTTACTATTTTTAAAGTGTTATTCCATACTTAGGATTAGAAAAAAAAATTTGAAAAAACCTGCGTTCTACCACCAGCTGCGTCGAAATTCTTATACGTTTTGTTACAACTTATTTATGTTGTTAGCATCTCTGTAGAGAGATTTTTACAAATTTTTAGTATTTCAATGCAGGTGGTAGTTGAACGCATGGCTTAGCGGTCATAACGCTTAGACGGTTATCCAAGAGGCGCGGGTTCGAATCCCGCTACGTTCAAATTTTTATACGTTTTTTCAAAAGTGTTCTATATATTTTTTAGCTTTAACCTTTATGCATAGCAAGCGAAGTTAGAGACAATCTAGTGTCATGACGTTCTGTTCTGTGCTTTCCGCCCGAAATCAAGATATTGCGTGTTGAGAGGCAAGCTCAACGCCGCGTTTTGTCTTGCCATATTATATTTTTAATTATAAACATCCAAATAATTTGATAAATATTTGAAATGATATCAAGGAGTTGTTACTAAGTTTTACTTTTCTACTATAAACTACAGGTATTTTCGTGGATATATTATATATGATTTAACAAGCGTTTTAAGACTTGTAAAATTTTTAATTATATACACATATAGATTCACACACATAGGTTCACGCATATAGGTTGATCAAAGGAGATCAAAGGAGATCTCTTTCAGAGATAAGTTCGCCTTTGCCAACAACACAGTTTTGATTTTAAATGTTCATTTCATTAAATATGGTTGTCCCGTTGACGTGTTGACAATGCGTTGCCATAGCAACGTGTATGTCCCTATATAAACGTGTATTACAAACACGTGGTAGGGTTTGTTACATTTATTTTATAAATTTAATATATTTTATTATTCATTATTTTCCTCTTAGTATAATGTGGAACTGTGCCAAATTTCATGATACTCTCGCTGTATTAATTTATAGATATTATAAAAGTAATAAAATACATTTGTAAATAATTCCTTTTAAAATAAAGTTATTTCAATTTCTCCATTAGCTAAGTAAGTAAGTCTTTTAAAAATCGTCCAATCAATGTAAAATAGCTGTGCATCAGGAGATTGTGACTGGTAATTAGTTAGTGAGATCTATAGCGGCGATCGCGTCGCCGGACGTATTTCACATGCAATCGATTTTTAATCCACGGTTTTGTGGACGACGTTTTCGTAATTAGATGGAAATGGAAATTTCTTTTAAATATATATTAAGTTTGATTAATGTAAGACTCATAGTTGATCGGCCACAGGCTATCGTGGTGCAGTGGCACCGTGTAATACTGTAAATGCGATTTTTACTTGGGTGAATGATTATATTTATGTTATTTTCATTACCGTTTTACTAACATAAATGCGGCGTTAGGTTCCGTTACTCAACATGCAATGTTTAATTTTCATGTAGTGTCTTGACACAAGGTTTCCTCTGACCACCTTTCTATGCGGTAAAACTAAAACAAATTAAAAGTAAATACGGGATTATTATAGAAAATCTAGTGTTCTTACTCACTTGCTTAGTCTTTTTTTAGAAGTATTGCGTTTTAACTGACTCACACTTGCAACTGCTTCGTGAAACTAAATGTAAGAAACTCATTGACATGAGAGGAAAGAAGAAATTGTATTATAAATATAATTAAAATTTTAAAACTGTAGGAAAAAAATATAGCTCAGGATATGAAGCCTAGCTCGTGCCAGTGCTCGTGACTTCAATTGCGTGGAATTTGACATCTCTATACCTATGTTTTGTTTTATAATTCTAAAATAAAAGAAATCTAAGTTACCCCTTATTACAATAGCTATATGTCAGTGAAAATTCCTTTAACATTGGTCAAGCCGTTCCATAAATTAGCCGGAACAAAAAGGCAGGCAGATAAAAATTTGAAAAAACGTATAAAAATTTGAACGCAGCGGGATTCGAACCCGCGCCTCTTGGATACCGTCCAAGCACTCTGACCGCTAAGTCATGCGTTATCAAAAATATTTTCTAAATCCTAAGTGTGGAATAACACTTTAAAAATAGTAAATATTCAGATAAAAATTGTAAAAATTATGATTTAATTGTATCCTACATTTAATACATTTGCAGATATTAGAAAGTTCTATTTTAATATTACAAACAGACACTCTGATCTTATTTATTTATATACTCCATACGTTTATATAATATTAAAAAAAAAGAATTTATTTTATTATACGTAATGGTGTAGTAGTTAATAACTTTGAACATTTTAGTTCAGCATATATCATTTATCCAATGTCACGTTATATAGAGACCTCACAATAGACATTCATGTTTGGTCGAAACAAATCATATGAAATGATATGATAATATAGATAAGGGCCTTCACGGCGCAGTGGGACTGTGTGTGACTGTAAATACCATGGATTTTGGGTTCGATTCCCAATGGGTGGAATGGAATTATAATGTAAATTTATTATTATTTCTCTACTCTGGTTAGACAAATTGCAACCGTAAGTTCACCACTCAACACGCGATATCTCGATACTATACTTCGATAATTAACAACCAAAACATGCTATGTTAAACCCCAAAATATATGTTATATTTAAATATGAGTTTTCTTCTTGTTATCCAATTTATGAAGTCGGCTATAATAATATATTAGGCATTATTTTGAAAATATCAATTCCTATTAATGTTATTTCTACAAGATTTAATTAACAATGAAACTTAACAAGCTTATATGATTTATTTTTATCTGCACGCTTTATCGCACACAGCAGGGTAGACAGGAAGTGCTTAGATCAAGACATTCCATACTTCGCTTTCAGCTAAATTCCAGACATTGCGTGTAGAGTGGTGGAAATCAACGCCGCTCTTTATCTAACCAGAGCGAGGAAATGAGAATAATTCAAATAATTTTTTACGAAAAAGCGTACACAATGTTTTGAGAGCCATTATGTCGAAGTGGGCCAGACCCTGCTTGTAAACGATAGGTTGTGGGTTCGATTCCCACACAAAAAAATGATTATATTTAAAACATCTATTTTCATATCTCCGCTCTGCTAAGAGCGCGAAGATCCTTGTTTTTTACATGTATATTTTTTATTAAATAATCATTTTATGTACGAGCGTATATACATATTTTGAGGAACATCATTGTGAAGAAGACAGGCGCAACGTTAAATTCGGCAACCCAAAACGCAATTCGATGGAAAGTAAAGAATTGAAACTGTTTTCTCTCTATCTATCTGCTCCGTTATTATCTAAAAAGATATGAAATTTCTATTAAAAAAAACCCTAATCAAAGATAATAACAATATTCTTTCCAATGTTATAACATTTACATCGCCAGGATTGGTTATAAGATTTGTCACTTGATTCGATTTGGCCAATTTGCCAAGTAAATTTGGGACCATTGCAAAGTAAACAGAGCGTCGGAGCTACAAAATTAAGTTTATACAGGATATTTCGATTTATACGAATATCAAATAGTGTTTGCAAAAATTGCGTGAGAAAATATTTAAACGGGCTAAAATGTTTGTTAGAACGTATATTGTATGCTCATGAAAGACTCGCTTTGTCCGCGACTTCGTCTTTATAATTCTATATTAAAGTAGTGGTTACTAAGGAGTCTGGGCAAGTCACATCAAATTCGGGTGGTTTGGTATTTTTAGGTTCACGCTTTTTATTTCTCATATAATTCGAGATATTGCGTGTTGAGCGGTGAAACCTAACTCCCCCGAGTGGGGATCGAATCCACAACCGATCGCGTTTACAGTCAGACACTGTGCCACTTATAATAATGTCTCAAATAATTGTCTCCTATGAGAGTTAACAAAATAATTTTAAACTGGATATCGCGTTAATGCGTAAACAACGCGTTGCCTTAGCAACATCACGTTATATATACATTAGACATAAACGTGTGATACATTTTTTATTTATTTAAAGTATTTTAATGGTATTAAAAAACTATTTACAATTATTCTCTATATAAACTATAACCGGGCAAAATTTCATATAAATATAAAGAGCTTTCAAAAAAGAGATTTTTTGTAAAAACGACTTTTTCCCCTACTTAAATAATACAGGTCAAATTCATTTTGTAATTAAGTAGAAATCCAGTAAAAGCACATGTTAAAATCACAAAACCAAATGTAACTTAAATGTAAATTAAATGAATATAAATTCGGCACATTTTAAGTGCAATGCAATATCCAAATAAAAGACTCAATCGAATAATAATATTTAACTAGTGAAGTCACTTTAACATTTATTGGCTATGAGTGGGAACGTTCGTGAATACAGGAAAAGATGTTAATATTTGGATAATAAATTTTTAAACAATTTCGATATTTATACTAAATAATTTTATATTCATTAATTTTAAACTAAAAACTAGGTAAGATATTTGATTTTCTCAATTTTTATACATTTTAAATGAAATTATTTTTGATCGGATTAATAGCGTATATTTTGGTATTCAAAAATAAATTTTTGGAAATCTTACGTTTACGGTAGTTCGTGGCCACAGGTAGACTGTATTCGAAACGTCAGGATCAAAAAAATTGTATTTTCGAATACCAAATATACGCGTTAAATCCGTTTAAAAAAGTTTCATTTTAGAACTAGGTATTCTTCCATCCATATAGGATTTTAGGTACCTTAGTGCTCTACCCTCCTTAAGAAACCTACATTTAAAATTTTAGCTATTTACCTGCAGTAAATTTATCTGCCATGAACGTTTTCTTGCATAAGAGGATAGATAAAACCACAAGGTAGGCAGGCACACGTTCTTGATAATCCGCCAGACATCGAGACATTGCGTAATACGTGGCGGAACTTAGCACCACGCTTTGTTTTAACCAAATTATAATAACTTAGGTAAATATATAAAAATCTTTCCACCAAACGGAGATTAAACCCATAATAGCCAATAAAAAAAAACTTCCAACGAAATCAGACCCACATTTGTTGTAACTAAAATATATTTAAGAAAATAATAAATATGATTAAGAAAATAATAAAATATTGCTTGATTTTTTTTTGGTTCACATTTTTATTCCGCATAGAAGGGTAGTCAGAAAGTACCTAATGTCAAGACACTCCGTATTTCGCTTTCCGCCGAATCCGAGACATTGCGTGTTGAGTGGCGGAACTCAACGCCGCACTTTGTCTTACCAGAGCGAGGAAGTGAAAATAATTTAAATATAATCACTCCCCCGAGTGGGATTATTGCTTGATAGAGCACTGATATAAATTTTCCACTACAATGTTATAGAACTGTAGTGTACTTCAAACGGAAAGTGGATAAACTAGAACTACTGGTAGATATTGGGTCAACTAAGACAAAGGGTTGGTTTCTCTTTATTCATTCAACAGGGTTATATCTTTAGAGCAAAACTAACTTTAGTTATTTTCAAAGTTTTCAACTGATAAGTATGACGTCTTCGAATTAGGTTTGCGAATGAGATTCTGTTGACGATAATTCTGACAACCTTAGAAGTAGTTAGAGATATGTAAATTATAGTTTTCATTTATATGCTCTGATAACGTGCGGTGTTGGGTTCCGCACCAAACAGCATGGCATAAATTGTGCAAACGCCTGGTATGCAATATTTATTGTGAAGTCAAAAATAATACTGTAAACCTTCTTTCAGCCCAATTTATACCAAAAAGTGGTGGCGACATTAAACGCTGTGTATTATTTGTCAATATAATTATGATCTATATGTTTGAGAGAATTAAACGCCACGTTTTATTTTAGCAGAGCACAGAAGAAAATCAAATAAAAATGTAAATTATATTACAGGAAAAGACATTTTGAAACTGAAATTATTCGCTAAGCCAGCATTTTCAATATATTTCATACGAATATGTATCGGAGTTGCAGTCTGCGTTGGACAGTTAGTTGCATTTGTGTTTTCAATAAATCTTTTTATCTTAGATTTTTCATTTAAAATACTTTGAAATGCCTTTCACAATGTTGATATTGCAAATATGTATTAGCGCTTCGAATTGTCTTCTTCATAAAAAATTAAAACTAGATTCTTCTCGTGGGCTAGATTCGAACTGGGGGAAATATTTATATTTAATTTTTTTTAATTTCTAGTAAGACAAAACGTGGCGTTGAGTTCTGCCATTCAACACGCATGTCTCGATTTTGGCGGAAAACGGAGTACGAAGTATCATGATACTAGTTACTTCCTGTCTACCCTTCTATGCGTGATAAACGCGTGAAGCTTAAAATGAAAATAAAAATACTATAGGCAAATTTCACAATATTTTTATACTTATATATACTGTTACTGATGTGTTACTCCGATATATAATCTAAATAACTGAAAAGTTTCATCGATATCCGTTCAGTAATTTTTCTTATACAATTCTAAGTGTATCAATACGGTGTGAATATTATGGGCTTAATCTCCGATCTGTGAACAAAATGATATATTTACCCAAGTTATTATTGTTTTCCTAAGACAAATCGCAGTGTTAAGTTCCGCCACTCATCACGCAATGTCTCGCTTTACGTTGGTTAAAATTTTCAATAAAATTTTTCCTTGAAACAAAAATTTCGTTGCAAATTTCTCCGTCGCTTACACATTTCTAGGGATTTGCTCAAACATTTTAGAGTCGAATTCCGTTATACGCCACGGTCTGGTCGCTTTTGCTGTTATTTTACGAGGCCGTAAGACTTGTACAATGTACTGCGAGTGCTTTATGGGTGCAACCACGCGCGTCCTTCAACCTTCAAAATACGAACTTTATTAAACTAACTCGATCGATTTGACTTTTAGAGCTTAAAGTTGGAGCACAAGTTTATATTGAAATGTTTTGGTTTATTTACACTGAGAAAATCTAATTATTTAATTTATTTTGTATTTATTTTAAATATATGTATGTATATGACCTTAAGATCAAGGGCGCAGTGGGACTTCGTATTAGGGTGGATTGGTCGTGGATTTGATTCCCACTTGCTAGTATTCCGTGCTGGTAAGACAAAGCAAGGAATTTAAATCTTATAATTAATACGTAATATAATATTCCGGGCGCAAAGTGGAGGACAAAGTGAAAAATTGAGTAGAAAAGCGTTAATAAAAAAAAAGAAAACACGATATATTCAAATATCCCTCTACATACTTCAAAATTTAAGTACATTCCTCCCAATAGATATCGAATCTACAGTCAACGTGCAATGCCAAACCATTTCCAACCCGTTATAATATTCCAAAAACCACTACGATGCCATTTCTAAAATGTCTATTTAGCTTAAACGTACTGCTGACTAAAACTTAGATCGTAAATTTTTCGCAGCAGTGGCAAAATTGCTATTTGAAATTAGCTTACGTAAGTATAATATCCAAATATATACGAGTATATCTTGTTTCGAGATATGTACATTATATCGAAGTTATTATTATATACAAATAGCTAAGTAATTTGAATATAAAATTAATGGGTATTTACCTAAGGATATAATGTATATAACTTCAAAAGTTTCCATAGATTGTGGCATAATGGGACATCTCAGTACAAGAATGATTATATCGAATTATTTTCATATCTCTAGTATAGTTGGACAAAAAACAGCGTTAAGACCCGAACGTGTATCAGCTCATAAGAGAAATGTATCTTTAACCAGCGTGGAAAAATGAAAACAAATTTTAAATATAATCTTACCAGAAACAGGATATCATACCAACAGCCAATCGCGTTTACAGACAGACACTGTTCCACTGCGCCACAAGGGTCTCTACTACTATTGTATTATTATTTACAAAATATATTTCTATATAAACTAAAGTAACAAACTTAAAGTGAGTTGAAAACTATGTGGTAATAGGTACATTATCTTCACCTGAAGCTTGTTTTGTCTAAGTAAGTGGGAACTGACATCGCTACGTCGCCGAGATAACACTATTAATTTTCAACCGTGTTATTATAACTATAATATACTATAATATAATTCCAGTATTTATGTAACTAGTTTTGTAAATTAATATAATTGTATATAGAAATTTTCTTCCAAACATTGCATATTTCGTGTTCGAAAATAAAACATAGCAATTCAGAAGCTGATAATATTTTTTGAAAATTTCCTTAAAAAAAACTTAGTATAAGACACTCATGTCGCATGTTTATTAATTTGCAGAACTATAATTTTAAATGTATCTCATTAGAAGATGTTGTATAATAACGATTGATATGATGCTCTACATGTCAAGTTTATTCCCCTCTTTCTTGGACAATAATAGGTATCCATTCTGTATAACGACGTCAGTAGAAAACCTATAAAACAAAAAAATAAATAAATAGCTATAACAAATATAATGAAAAAAAAAAATAAAACAATATATATATATATATATATATATATATATATATATATATATATATATATATATATAATAAAATGATAATAATAAGTACTGCATTTTATTTGCTTTATGCAAAACTAACATAATAACGAAATTTATTTAGCTAGAGCTTCTGAAGCCAGCGCTTATTGGATGAAAACCGAGATGTCGGCTCTAATCTAAACAATATTTACGCCGTACACAACGTAAATATTTGCTTAAATTGTACATTGTTTAACAAAAAATTGTGTGTAATTTTATAAAATTGTTGGGAGTGATTATATTTAAAAATATTTTCTCTTCCCCGCTCTGGTAAAACAAAGTGCGGCGTTGAGTTCCACCACTCAACACGCAATGTCTCGAATTCGGTGGAAAGCGAAGTATGAAGTGTCTTGACACCTTAGGTACTTTCTGTCTACCCTGCTATGCGGGATAAAAGCGTGAAGCTAAAAAAATCTTTGCTTACGATTATTACATCCATACTAATATTATTAACGCGAAAGTAACTTTGTCTGTCTATGACGTCACCACGAACAAATTGCTGAACAAATTGTGATGAAATTTCATAACCGATACATGAGGGTCTTGGGTTGAACATAGGTAACTTTTATCTTCCTTTTTTTTGTTGTTTCTGTTTTTACATTGTTGACAATGGCGAAACCACGTGAAGGATGCTAGTTTAGTTTTGTAATAAATGTAAATGAATTTCGTTCTATTTAATTGATTGTATAACCAGATAGGCAGAGAGAACCTACTGTCAAGGTCCTTGACAGTTTCTGAAGGAAATCCGGATTGCGTGTGAGTGTCTGGGCTCAATGTCAGTACAGTGAGGCAGCGTGCGACTATTAGTGACGTGTTTATGGATTTGAACCCCGATTAGAGGAGTGATTATATTATAGTTTTTATTTTCTTTCCCAGCTCGGGTGAAACAAACTGCAGCGTTAAATTTCGCCACTCTGTTGAGTGGCGAAATTGTAATGTCTCGAATACAAGACTGTGGAGAACAAAGCATCTTCTAGGATCTATCTACCTCTGCTATTATGGAAATTATGCTTTTATTTTAATTTGAACCCATATCTATCATGTGGTCAGTTTCAGCTATGTGAGATTGGATAAAGCCACAATGCACAATGAACTATTTAAACTAAGCCTAATTAAAAGTTTTTGATTCCAGTAAATGGGTTGTGTACTCTGCGGCTTTGGAGCTATATATAGGAATTTAATTTAAAAGTTTCATATATACATATTGATATATCTGTATTTACATACCTTTTATAAGACTGTCGAGAATATTTTGATTCGTGACTATATTGTATAAATATTTATTTATATACGTAGCCTTTCGATGAAATATCTAATAGATTAAATATAACGGCTCGATAAAACAGTCCGAAAAATAAGAGCTCGAAAAGTTTTGTGTTCTTATTTCATTTTAGTATGAATAAAGACTATCCAAAATGTGGACGTGCTAAAATATTTCAGTTTGCTTGTAATTTAATTTGTCAAAAATTCGCTTAAATTTAAATATTGATCGTTAGTTCTAAACATCTAGATCATAATTATATGTTAATGAAAAATAAATAACTATAAAAAAAAAGGAACAGACCCAGTTTGTAGGGTTTAAATTTTATATTTAAAAAACAACTAAAAGATTCAACCGGAAGTAGAACGCATGGCGTAGCGGTCAGAGCGCTTGGGCGGCTTGCAAGAGGTGTGGGCTCGAATCCTGTTACGTTTAAATTTTAAAACATTTTATAGTGTTTTCTTATCGAAAGTGTAAAATAACACTATAAAACTTGTATAATAGCTTTACCATTGGTTTTACTACTTAATATCAAGGTTTCTCAATAAAGTCTTATTTATATGAAGGAATATCCTTTACACAGTTGTTTGGGTGGAGAAATATAAAAGCTGGCATAATTATTATTTATATAAAAGTATATTAAGAATAAATTAAATTCCCTAATTCTTTTTAAAAATCATATAATTCTCGACTCCACTCTCGGTTTCGCTCGCCTGATGTATGGATAAAAATTTCTTAGTACTTGCTATTTATAAGACGAATTTAAAATGATTATAAATTACAGACTTTATGTTATTCTAATAAACTGCTTTTTCATCTAAATCCATGTAGTAGTTTTTATGTAAAAGATTAAATAGTCTTATTAGTATGGTTTAGTATGTGGCGGCGTTCGGGTCGCGCACTCGGCGATGACACCGCTGTTAGGCGCTTTATGGCGCTCAAGTCAATCCTATTGTTATAACTTTAAACTATTCGGCCAAATAACTTAGTGTAAAAATAATACTTAAAATTACAAATATTAATATATACATTTAATATTATTTATTGGTGATTATTTTGTTCCTAGTGGCTTCCACGTAAGAGATATTTGTATGCTGATATATATGCAGTTGCGGACTTTTATTTAGATCTATGTAAGGAAAATCATCCTACCTTACATCATTTTTGTCCAGCTCCAATGATTTAGTCACACAAGATAGTTCTTAGAGGACATATTTTTTGCCGACTTATTTGATATCTACTTTTATATTACAACCAAATTACGCAAATTCATTATAAATTATAGCCTATGTGTTATGGAGTATAACTTATAATATTGTAAAGCTTCATCAAAATCTGTTCTGTAGTTTTTTCATCCATATGTACATCCTCATAAACTTACAGATTTATATTATAAGTAGGATAAAAATAGAATTTAATAAAATATTTTCTTAGTTACTTAATAACAACCACCGTTTTTTGTTATACCCAATTTAAGTTGTATTTTAAATTCGTAAATTATATGCAATAATTTGTATCATATCAAAGTTAACCTATTGCATACAGTTTACCACTAAAAAGACTTAAATTAAGGATATACTTATATTGCCCAGAAGCAGTCAAAATTACTGTTTTATAATAAAATAATAAAAGTGTAAAAAAGGGCGCAGTGTGACAGCGTCTGACTGTAAACGCGATCGGTTGTGGGTTCGATCCCCACTCGGGGGAGTGATTATATTTAAATTATTTTCAATTCCTCGCTCTGGTAAAGACAAAGAGCGGCGTTGAGTTCCACCACTCAACACGCAATGTCTCGAATTCGGTGGAAAGAGAAGTACGGAGTGCCTTGACACTAGGTACTTTCTGTCTACCTTGCTATGCGGGATAAAATCGTGAAGTGAAAAAAAATGCAATTATTAAAAAAAAAAAATAATGTTTCTCTCTAATATTAACAGCTATATACTAAATCATAAGTAAATATTAATCAATAAATAAATCAATTCACCTAACAATCAAGCCACATGAATCACCGTCTGCACATTTTTTGCAAATAAAACTGTTATTTTTTTCATATGTACTCTTTCCAGATACTGCTGTGCAATATCTCATGCAAAGCAAAGTCTAATCCTACTTGAATTTGGATTGTTCGGCAAGTACTGGGGGTACACCTGCACCAACTTCTTGTAGGAAATAATTGCTCGTCGTATTATATTGTGCTCTAGTTTATAGCAAACTTTACTGTTATCAACGAATTTATGCCATTTTACCAAAAATCTAATTTATCTGTTTGTATGTGCTTACTTCTTTAGTTCCTTTTGTCAAATCGTTTGATTTGATCAATTTTTCAATGTTATTTTTCAGGGATTTTTTAAAGAATTCAGGGATTTTTTAAAGAAACCTGATCTGACCATAAATAGCTTGGTAAACTCCCATAAAAAAAAAGAAAAAATAATCTGGCACAGTAGATTAGTTAGAGATAACCTAGTGTAAATATAGTCCGTAGACTGCTTCCAGCCTGAAATTGCGTAACATTGCGTTGAGTGGCGAACCCAATAACGGGCTTTGTAACATGAAAATAAATTTTAAATATTTTATTTCACCCAGTAGAATCGAACCCAAAACCATTCGCGTGTACAGTTAGCAGTTGTTCCCATGTACCATGAAAGCTACAATATATTTTAAGAAAATAATTAGTGGAACTACATTAATTCGGGAATAATATGTTCATATATATAACCTATGTATACGTTACTATCTGCTTCTAATGACTATCATTAACGTAAGATCGATAACTGAAGCGGTCTGCTTATAGCGTCGAAATTTATCAAACACGTGGTAATGGCCACATCACTTCTAATGTATAATTTATATTCTGTAATGCATTAAATATCAATATATAGTACACAGTACCATCATTGCGCTATGGGACAGTGTTTGAGTTTAAGCATGTTGGGTTGTGGGTTCGAATCCCATTCGGGGTAATTATTTTATTTAAATTATCTTTGTATCTCCTTTTAAATTCGTCTTAATGAGTTTAACATTAAATTTACACCTAGCACAGTAAAATAAGGGTTATTAAGTATTTCTTGTCTAGCAAATAATATTCATAAGCTGTTTATATCTATACAAATAAAATTTGATCGTTTGTTTGTAATAGTAAAATCACTGATTTTATTAATAGAATATGCAAGTAAATATTTTTACAATTTATGTCTGCCTATTTATTCCGCTAATCTCTGAAATAGCTGAATCGGTTTTGATGAGACCTTGACAACCAAACAGACGATATACTTTTACTTTATAATTATAAAATAAAAATCACTATATATATATATATATATATATATATATATATATATATATTTTTCGTTCTGTATGAGTGCACAGAAGGTCACTTCTATTTACAACTAAGTTTTACTTCATCTAATAAAGGCCTGTGAAAGGACTCTCCAACTAATTCATCTATATTATCTAAATTACTTAATTTAAGGCTGCAATGTTTCAAATTGTTTCAAAAGGACCGCTTAATCCTTTTGCCTTAATTTGGACATCATAGACCAGGAGCTGAGATCTAGTATTTATTATTAAATAGTTTATTTATATATGTTCTCAAAAACGAAGGGCAATAGTCGGCGTTAAGTTAAGCATACATAATGCTCCTGTTTCTCTAAACAATTTCAAATTAGTTGTCTCCCATCTTTGATAAGACAGAGCGTGGCGTTAAGTTTCGCTATTTAACATACAGTATTTCAGTTTCAGATGTAAAATTGAGAACGGAGTGTTGTGACTCTAAGTTCTTTCCTCTTATTGGGAAAAATCTATAAAATAAATAATTTTGCAATTCCAAATTCTAAAATTCCAAAACGACTTTTATTTATAGCCTCTCATCTCTTATTCTATGAAGATTTCGTAGTCAAGTTCTTTGGAGGATTTAATTAATTTGTCACAAGAAAGCTCTTATTACGATGTTGTACTTTTAGATTTCAGTAATATAAAGAACTATTTAATTTAATTATTATATTTTTCTTAATTTCATGTGAATATAAAAGTAATGCATTTTTATACATAAAAGACATGAAAGATATATGAATAGGTGAAGGATAAATTGCGGTGCTAAGTTACACAGACAATGCGTATATAAAAATATATTTTGGAATATATACTGTAAAATGCAAATTAGCTACAATACCATTATTATAATGTAATTTTGTATGAAAATTTTATTGAAAAAATTTTATTAAAGGGATCGCGTCGTTTGTGTAAAAATGATGGCATTGTTGATTGAACTAAGAGTTACTAAAACCATTATAATAATTAAATCCTTTCTTGTATTACAAGTATTGCGTTTACCTATTTTTTGTTTTTGTATACTATTTTTAACACTATACTATTTTTTTAAGAGTGTGTATATTTTATATTTTGTTTTTTTTTGTGAAATTCACAATTATTCAGAATATTATTCAGAATACTTGAACTATTCTGAATACTTTTTCTACTTGCTGTACGGAGAAAATGCGGGATGTTTTTTTTTAAATTTTATAATATAATAGAAATAAGTATAGTGAATAAATTTACCAAACAATGCTAGCATAATGTGCGGTTTTTATTTGTTAATTTAGCCTAAATGTGGTTTGCTTTGAAATTAAGTTGTTTATAGTGTTTGCGAGTTATAAATAACTGTCACGTTTGACAACTCAGTGTGCAACTAATAATTAAAATATGTTTCTACTAAAATTTTCATATCAATTGAATTTCCAACGTAATATAAATTCAATTATTCAAACTTAGTTTTGCGTGAATATAATGTTAACAAAATACATTTTTAAATAATACATAGATTAAAAAGTAAGGATAAAACATATATCTCCTATATAATAAATAGAGACAATCTGAGATATGACTGTGGACATGACCGTTGTAAAATCAAATCCGATAGAATGACATTAAATTAATTAATTTCCCTCATTTTGTTAAGACAAAGTTATTAAAAGCTAATTTATATGCGATATTCATTTAATGGTACTTAACAGTTTTTAACTTCAGATTCTAACCTTTATAAGTATTTTTTTCAATAAACGTACAAAATTGACAAATTTATCATATATAGTTATATATACACATGCTTGAAATAAAAAATACCTATTCTATACATCTGCCTCTTAGACTATAACGCCTGTGGCCAACCGCATCCTGTCTTAAGCTAGCGCGATGTAAGCGTAACCGCTTACGAGTACATAGCGGATCGAGTAACGTCAGTACTGTGGTCACAATAGACTGGAGTCGCATTCAAGCGATGAGTAAGCGTTGGTTTCTATCTAATTCTATATTAGGAAGTAATTTGTTAGATGTTATAGAATTTAATTTATTAGAAAGGCCATCGTGGTGCAGTGGTGGTCAGTGTATGACTGTAATCTCGGATAGTTGTGGGATTCGGCCTTTTTTCGGGGAATTTATTATTAAAAAAGCAACTTCACGCTTTATTCCGTATAGCAGAGTAGTCAGAGACGACCCGGTGTCAAGATACTCCGTCGACTGCTTTCCTCAAAAAATCGAGACGTTAAGCGTTGAGTTGACTCCACATTGTCTTACCAGAGCAGAGAATTGAATATATATTTTAAATATAATCATTGCGCCAAGTGGGAATTGAGCCCACAACGAATCGTGTCAGATTACATTTCAATTATTTGTATTACCCGCATTATTAGAAAAACACTTAATTCGTGTATAATTCATAGAACGGAGTGTCTAGACACTATGTTATCTTTATTTAGATAGTGAAATTGGAATATTTTGCGGGAAAACGTATGAAGTTGCTAAAAAATTTTTTTTCTTTTTTTTAGCTTCACGCTTTTATCCCGCATAGCAGAGTAGACAGAAAGTACTTAGTGTCAACACACTCCGTACTTCGCTTTCCACCAAAGTCGAGACATTGTGTGTTGAGTGGTGGAACTCAACGACGCACTTTGTCTTTACCAGAGCGAGGAAGTGAAAATAATTTAAATATAATCACTCTCCCGAGTGGGGATCGAACCCACAACCGGTCGCATTTACAGCCAGACGCTGTCACACTACGCCACGACCGGCCTCAAAAAAAATATATAAATGCAATATAGAATCCAATTACTAAAATCTATACACCGACGGCTCGGCGTCGCTTAATAGCACCTGTAACGATAAATATATGATAACAAAAGAGTATTTGTGTTTATCCAGTGAAACGTTCATATGTAATTAAAATTGTACTAACGATGCTATTGTACCGACAATGGGACTAATTTTTCAATTATAATATTTACTGGTATAGTACAAATATAAGCAATTTTAAATAATATAAATATTGTGTTTATCGTCACACATCGTCACACTGCGACATAAAGACCTCAAATATTGTAATCTTATATACATACATATATATACGTATATATATATATATATATATATATATATATATATATATATATATATATATATATATATATATATATGTATATATATGTATGCATATATATATATATATATATATATATATATATATATATATATATATATATATATATATAAAATATATATATATATAATATTTAAAATGATAATGAGAATTTTAAGGCAAGTCGCGGCTCGATCCCCACTCGGTTGAGTAATTATATTTTAAAAATTGCTTCCACTTCTGCACTCTGGTAAGACAAAGTGCGGCGTTGACTTCCACCAAAACACGCAACGTCTCGAATTTGGTGAAAAGCGAAGTACGAAGTGTCATGACTTTTGGTATTTTCTGTCTACCCTGTTATGCGGGATAAAAAGCGTGAATTAAAATAAAGTCTTTATTTCTACTTATCCATATCCGTTAAGATCAAGCTCCTTTCACCAAAGGTCGTCTGGCAGAGATTGCTACTAGCAATAAGACGGCTTTTGCACACTATGTACTAATTTATATATATATATATATATATATATATATATATATATATGATAACAAAAGATATATATATACACACACAATCTATCTATGTACATTTCATTATTCTGCTTAGACAAAGCAGTATTGACTACTGGTGCTAAACACCCAATGGGCGGAAAACGGAAGATAGGCTATACTATCTCAGCCTCTCTACCTCAAAGCGTGTGAATAATTGCGTATATTTGAATTCTACACAGGATATCTGGAAGTGCAATTCACTGCATACCTCTGACTACACAACGTTCCAAGTATTGAGCGTTTTTATCTTAGGAAATATATGACGTTAATATATATATTTTTTGCCTATTAATATATTTTACATTAGCTGTGGCCGCGACTTCGTCTGAGTAAAATTTAGCGTCTTTTGATCTTTATTTTATAATTCTTAAACTTACTCTTTATTACATCTACTTGAACTGGTACAAACCAGTGAAAATACTGTCAAAATCACTCCAGTCGTTCCAGAGATTAATCAGAATAAATATACAACAGATAGATAAACAGTCGAAATATTTAAAAAAAACATATATCAACTTAAACGTAGTGGGATTCGAACCCATTCGAACCCACTCCTCACTCTGACCACTAAGCCATACGTTCTACTACCAGCTGCGTCGAAATTTTTATACGTTTTATTACTTATTTACGTTGTCAGCATATCTTTACAGTGATTTTTACATATTTCTGCAACCCAAAGATTTTTACGAAGTAATCGTTTAGCAAGAGAGAATGTTATTTATTTTAATATTTTACTACTACTAAAGTGTTACTCTACACTAAAGATGAGAAAACATTTTTAAAAAACATATAAAAATTTGAACGCTGCCGGATTCGAACCCGCGCCTCTTAAACCGTCCGAGCGCTATTACCTTAACAAAATGTATAAAAATTTTGCCTTTTTTTTAAATAAAATAAATACTATACGTATCACTTGTATGACATACTCGTTACTAAGACCACTTAAAATTAATAAATACGAAGCGTTATTTAATAAACTCAGTCAACTATTTGTTTTTTTAAATTGCCTAACAAAGACACAGGCGACAAAGAACGAATTAAAAAAACCTGTTATGTTTTAGAAAAATGTGTTATGAACGCAGCGGGATTCGAACCCGCGCCTCTTGGATACCGTCCAAGCGCTTTGACCGCTAAGCCATGCGTTCTACTACCAGCTGCGTGCGTTTTCTAATCCTAAGTGTGTAATAACACTTTAAAAATAGTAAATAACGTGTTATGTGTTTATATACTTTTAAAAGTGTTTTAATAAACGTATAATCTCATTTAAACTCGGCGGGATTAGAACCCACGCATATTGGCTTAACTAACGACGTAAATAAAGTACGAACATACGTAATTTTATATATATATATATATATATATATATATATATATATATATATATATATATATATGTATATATATATATTTAAGTATAAAAGTGCTTGAAAAACCACAAGAAATAAAACACAGGTGTTACATCGTGGTCACAAAATTAATTTGGAAAACGAGCACGTTTCATTTTATATCATTTAGAGGTGTCATAATCCACAACTGTTTAATTTTTCTTAACTTTAAAATTATCTTTATTTATAATAATATATTGTCTGAAATAGTACGCGCTTTATCCCGCAGAGGGTAGTATTAACACTCCGTTCTCTGTTTTCCAAAGACAGAGCGGGTGACAGTTTTATAAAAAAAATGTTTTTTCTAAAATCTTTAGTTATTTTTAATTTATTTTTTATATATAAATACTGATTATAGTGTGTTTCCGAATAGGGATGATAGGATTTTGATAGCTCACAGCCGCCATTTTGGTTGTGTAACATTTGACATTTGTATTGTTTTTTGTTTGTTTTCTGGAAAGCGAATATTCTTTGTACGATAGTAGACCACCAACACGACAACGGACAGGCCGTAGTGAAGAAAATATTGCCGCCGAATCAGTCAGTGTCGAAGAAAATCAAAATGTTCCACGAAGTACATAAGAATTGGGCTTATCCAGAATGACAACCTGGCGATTTTTACGTATGGATCTTGGCCTACATCCATAAAAGATTGTGTTGGTACAAGAACTCAAGCCAGCAGACCATCGATTACGTCGTGAATTTGCTGATTGGGCGCTTGAAATGATGGAAACGGACACTGAATTTCATAGGAAAATCATCTTTTCAGATGAGACTCACTTTTGGCTCAATGGTTATGTGAACAAACAGAATTGTCGTTACTGGAGTGAGTCAAATCCAAGAGTGATTCATGAAACACTATTACATCCTGAAAAGTTGACTGTTTGGTGCGAATTATGGTACGGTGGAATCATTGGAACGTACTTTTTCAAAAATGACGAAGGCCGTACTGTTACTGTCAATGGCGACCATTATCGTGACATGTTGAACGATTTTTTTTCCGGAACCAGCCGAACCAGCCGAACCAGCCGAACCAGCCGAACCAGCCGAACCAGCCGAACCAGCCGAACCAGCCGAACCAGCCGAACCAGCCGAACCAGCCGAACCAGCCGAACCAACCAACCAACCAACTCAAGTTAAATAAAAACTTATAATAGATATACTCACATTCTGAATTATCTACTTTAATTAATTTTTTTTATTTGCCTTTATCCTGCATAGCAGGGTAGACATAGGGTAGGAAGTAACTAGTGTCAAAATGCATTACTTCACTTTCATACGAATTCAAAACAATATGTATTGAGTGGCAGAACATAACGCTGAACTTTATTTACCAGTTCTGGGTAAAATTAATTTAAATACATTCACTTATCTTCACCAATCCAACGGGATCGAACTCATAACCATCGTGTTTACAATCTAGCGCTCACTCACTACATCACTATTTTACTTAGAAGTTAAGTAAATGGAGCAATATCATTTAGTCAGAGCCAACCGAGTGCCAAGACACTCTATTGTCTGCTTTTTGCTCGAAATCCGGACATTGTATTTAGAGTGGCGAGCTCAGCACTGCTTTTGTTTTGAAATATAATCATTCCCCCAAGTGGGAATCGAACCCACAATCGTCGAGCTTATAGTCCAACGACGTATTACATTATACGACGCATATATATATTAACGAATCAAGTAAGTAAATGCAGATTCAGAACAAAAATAAACTTAACGATTTAATTTCATTTCTATGTACAAAGTAAATATGAATTCAGAATAACAAATATTGTACAAAAACATAAGTTCGCTCGTACAAGGTGTAAAAGCTTCTCTGCAAAGCTTCCCTTAAAACTAGGATTACAGAATATTGTTTTAACGGGTTCAGTTGTTCAACAGATTTTTCTCATATTCTATTTTTTTTTTCAACTAACTCGTGTTCGTTTTGTGAGAGAGATAGGGAAGAAAATGTTTTCATTGTCACTTTTTATTTCTATTAGTTCTAAAAGTTCAACATTTTTGCGGTATCGTGGCGCAGTGCCGCGTCTGAGTGTGAATGTGATTGGTTGTGGATTCGAGTTCCATTCGAAAAAAATATTATTATAATATCCTGATAAGACAAAGCGAGGCGTTGAGTTCCTAATTTTTTTTTACTTATTTATTTATTTATTTATTTATTTATTAGGGAAACATACAGCATATCGTATATTACAACTTGATACATACAATAATAATAATTTAACATTTATGCCAGTTAAGTTTCCACTACTGTTTTAACAGGGAAGTGGACTAATTTTGATGTTACACAAAATATAACTATTTATGACAAAGTAAAATTTTAACATAATATGGTTATGGTTAATTACTAATAAGTATTTTTCACAAGATTATAAAATTTACTTAAACTATTTTTAAACAGATCAATGTGGCTGTATTTTCTATTATGACTATGACAAGATCTTAGAATAAAAGAATTTTTGAAATAATTAGTTTTACAAATAGATATTGAAAAAGTATCCTGAGAGCGAGCGCTGAAATGAGGACATTTAAATAAAATCTTACTGAGCAGATATGGAGAATAAATTAAATTATTTAATATTTTGTAAAGAAACGTTTGGTCTCTTTGTTCTCTACGTTCTTCAAGTGGCAAAAAGGCAGAATCAGGAAAAGTAAATTTGTTTCGCAACCTCCTGATAAATTTGTTTTGTATATTTTAAATTAATTTCTCTGACTCTTAATTTATGACCTTAATTTCTCTGTTCTGTTTAACATTATCAGGGCTTAGTTGCGTCTGCTTACGTGGTTAGTAGGTTTGTTTTCTCCTCATCAAAAAGCTTTGCATGTATATATTTTTTTTATAGAATAAGGAAGCCGACCTGATGGTACGTGGTCACTTTCGTCTGGACATCTACAGATGCGGTACCAGCCCTGTGAAGTGAGGACCCCTGAGGGAAAGGATGAGTGGGAATAGAGAAAGCTGGCTTACATAACATCTAACCGGAACACATCATCAGATATTTGTCGGATCGTTTTTGTTATGATAGTGGTCGGAGAACTAATCTTCTAATACATACCCCGTCTTACGGGACGCTACCCAGCAACGGTGGAGAGCTATGTACAACCCTGTCTTCTCACAATATATCAGAAATATTTTTGTTTACTTTGTGTATTTTGATTAAAAGCGTCGCTAGGTTATTATAATACCCAAAATCTAAAAGGCAAGAACCAATACGAAGACGCACGTGAAAAAATGATCAACGACATTCATTTACCATTTGTTTATATATATATATATATATATATATATATATATATATATATATATATATATATATATATATATATATATATATGTAAAGAATACAATGGGTTTCAACAACCTTTGGTAAAAACTAGATAAAAATGTTATTAAAAATAAAAATAACTTAATAATTAATTAATAATATTTTACTATTTTTAAAGTATTTTTCTATACTTAGGATAAGAATACATTCGCTGAAAAAACGTATATTTTTATAACAAAAATAGCTAAAAATATTAAATAATTTCATAAAAAAAATGCTTTTCGATAGTAACGTATACTGATCAAATTCCTCATTACGCCAGCTAAACAATTTATCTATAAACGGCCGACGGCTGCCATATTGACATTTTGTAACATATAATAATAAATTAGTTTTAATCGAACCATTATACCGCACTGTTTATAATCATCGCGCTTGGAAAATGCTTTGTGTGGCATAAAAATGTTATTATATATTTTATATGAAAACTGAAAATATATTTCAGTATTTTAAATAAAACTGTTTTAAACGGATTAATCGCATCTATTTTGGTATTCGAAAATATATTTTTGGATACTCGACGTTTAGAAAACTTTACAGTGGTCCAGTGCTCACAGGTAGGCTAAGTCCAATTGAATACCAAAATATACGCGATTAGTCCGTTGCAACATGTTTCTTCTAATTATATTTCAAGTTTCTGTCTATGATAAAATATGACTTTTCAAATGAGTTTTTTTGCCTTAACTATTTGTCTGTTTATTTGTTTTGATTAATGGTATACCATTATATCTATACAAGTATATCTTTTGAACATTGCTATTAAAATATAGCTATTTTTTGTAGTCAAGTTTTCGATTTTGAACTTATTTTTATATTTGTAAAAACAACAAGACTTCTAGAAATTACTATTTAGTAATTGTTTATTTATTTACATATCATTTAATCCTAACGTAACAGGACAGTTTTATATTTGGCGGAGTTCAACTCTGCATTTATCATGTCATAGTATCTTTTAGTGAAGTAAGTAAAATGCGAGCAACATGAATATAAATGAATGTAACCCTGGTTAAAATTTACTAATTGTTTATCAAATTCTTCTTGAGGCTGGTCGTGGCGCAGTGGGACAGTGTCTGACTGTAAACGCGATCGATTCTTGGTTCTATTTCCACTCGAGGGAGTGTTTGACATTAAGTACTTTGTATCTACTCTGTACTTTGGGATAAAAAGCGTTCACTTTACTGGCATTGGAAAAATCAGTAATCACTGTTTTTTGTAGGACGCAGTTTTAAGTCACTCCTATATTATAGAGTAATAGATAGATATGACCTTAGTGTATTTTTTTTAGTTTTTCCTTTATTTCTTTAAACCTGTAATCTGCTTTATGTTGCCAGTGTGGATAAATTAAAAAATAATCATAGACGTAGATGGTTCGATTTCCACTTGAGAGCATAATTAAAATTTATTCTTAATTTAATCTTAGGTCTGGTAACACAAAACACGGCGTTAAGTTCGCCACTCAACACGGATAATCTAAATTTCGAACGGAAAACGCTTAACGGAATGTCTCGTTACTATTCAGTCAGTCAGTCACATAATATGGGGAATATTATGCCACTACAACGACAAGATAAAACTTTCTCAACTATATTATATTATCACACAATACAATCAGCTGACTGTTGGTGAAATCAGTTGTCACTGTTATTGCGGGAGGTTGGAATGCTCTACCGCAATTTATTATCGCCGTCTGTCTCGACAGATGGGCCGTTATATGTCTAGATATTAAGCGTAAGCGATTGTGTTAATGTTGTGAATGTCGCATTCAGAGACGTTAATAAAGTCTTAAATGCCATTAAGCTGCGATAACCTTTTGCGTTGGTTAACCAACGCTAAATTACAAAAATATAAATAATTTTGTTAAAGTTATAATTTTAGCTTTAACTTCAATTATCTAGTATCAATTATCTAGCAAAAATAATTTAAGCATATTTTAAAGCGTTTTAATTTTTAAACATAACACGTAACTTATACTTGCGTGAAATTTTGTCTGTAAATGACTGAGATCTTGTGTAATAAAATATAATATAACAATAAAATCATTTTTTTTAAACACGCAGACAAACACACACCTTAAAAAGACTATTAGTCTTTCAAATGTTCAGAGCTATTTTGAGCAGAACTGTACACTTATTATGTTTAATTTCATTGTTTTTTAGTGTAGGGATCGAACTCACAACTAAGGTCCTAAGTAGCTGATTATGATTATATATAAATGAGAAATAAATAATTGTAAGGAAAAAAGTATAGACCCAGTCTGTAGTGCATTAAATTTTATATTAAAAAAATTACAGTTAATCGGCTTAAGTAGAGTTAGACATATCTAATTGCGTTTTTTCAGCTTTACCCTTGTTATCCCACACAGCAAGGTGGACTGAAAGTGCGTAGTGTCAACACACTCCGTAATCGATTTCCAGCGAATTCCGCGTATTGAGAGTTAAAACTCAATACCACACTTTTTCTTAACCAGAGCGAGTAAGTGAAAATTATTTAAATATATTCCATTCTCCCGAGTGGGGGTCGAACCCACAACCGATCGCGTTTAAAGTCAGATGCTGTTAGTGTCATTGCATTATTTGAAGTATTTTTTAATATTCAAATTACATAATGTAATATTTTAAAAGTAGAGACGAAAATCGCTTCAGCCTTTAAAATGCGTCTCGTCAAATCATTTCTCATGGCTGTCAGGGTGTAAGAAAAAAATGTGTGGAACGTATGCCCCTTTTTCTATGACGGGGGTAGGACTGTCTTTTCAGTTACATTGGAATAACATTTTCATATCAACGCTAGTCAAGTGCGTTAGTGACTTCACGTGTATTTCAGGATATTAGGTGTCAATCACTTTGAGTTTTGAAGGCGTTAAAAGTTGACGTTATCAATCTGCAACATATAGTTCTAGCTGTATCTACAAGCGACTGTGAGTTTCAGGGATACTTAAATAAGCGTGGCGTTAAGTTACGCCCTTCAACCAAAATATCTATGGAATATCTTAGACTAGAGTTATTTTTGTGGTAAGCAAGCGATTCACTATTAAGGTAGTCAAAATAAGCTTTAAATTTTAAATAAAACATTTGTTTTGTAAAAAAAATCATGAAACTGACGCATACACACTCTAGAATTATGACGTAGAGATGGTTAACGAAAAAAATATACATCTTCCTAAAGGAAAAATTAAAAAAAAAAATTATAAATAAGTTTTAAATATTATACAATTTTAAGTTAGGATAATACCACTAGTAGCGGTTGAAATCACTTTGTGTGCTGACTAAATAATATTAGAGCTTGCCAAAAGCTCTTTAACCAGCTGAACACTTAAATGATAGCAAATGTAAACACATGTACACACGTCCATGGTCATTCAATTAAAATAATGTTTGTCAAGATATTTTAATGAAAACTCCCATAAATAAATGCAGTTTCACTCAGTACTGCAGTTTTACTTTTCATCCAACATTTCCACCAAACGGGAATTGAACCCATAAGCAATAATTCAAATATCTGATATTGCTGTTCCACTGCGCTAAGATGGCTACACCTATGAACAATATACTCGTATATTTTTGTATGTTACTTTAAACAATTTGCTGTAAAACCAAAGGAGATTGGCATCCACACCTCTTGGAAATTGTCCAAGCCCTCTAGCCAGTTAGCCTTTAAGTGTCTTAGTGTATTACGTTAAAATTCTTAAACGCTTGTTACAAGTGTGTGTGCGTACACACACACACTCACACACACACACACACTCACACACACACACACATGCACACATAATAAAATATAACACAAATTATCTTGCATATCGGAATAGTAAAAGGTAACCAAGTCTTTTTTGAGCGGTGCCCGCCTGACATCGAAACATTGTGTTTTGAGTGGCGGTTTTGAACATGTAATTAAATCAAACCATTCAAATAAGCTACCACAAGCATTTTCGAATCATCAATTAAAATAAAAGCTCGGAAGGGAGTTTTGCTGAAAAGAGTTGAGAAACTTAACAGTTGTTCTTTTCAAGTATAATTTTACAATACGTTTACTTACAACTGATATTAGATTCCCGAATGAGCGTTAACAGCACATAATTTCAAAAAAAGAACTCCGTACTCCGCTTTCCACTAATATCGCCGCTTTCCACTGATATTGAGATATTGCGTGTTGAATGGTAGCACTCAACGTCGCACTTTATCTTACCAGAGCGAAGAAGTGAACATAATTTAAAGTGGGAACCGAACCCACAACCGATCGCGTTTACAGTCAGACGCCGTTGTGACAGCGCCACGACTTGCACTCTGTGAAAACTAAAAACAATCAGCTTATATTTGCTTCTTGTATTTATATTGTGTCTATGACTTTTCTTGGAATAATTATAAATATTTTTAAGTACATACATATACTATGATGTGGCCTTAAGAATGCCAGCTTTATTACAATTTTTACAGAGAATCCCAAGTTCCTATGCTATAAATAGACTGAATAATATTTTCTGGGAACAAAAAAAAAGACAACTAGATTAAAAAAAAGCCGAATTCCTCTTTAAGAGACCTTATATTATGTTTATGTACATTTTTCGTTTTATCTCAACTTAAAACTCAAATAGCCCGAGCCGCTCTTCTCAATATTAACAGTTTAATAAAACAAACGAGTCAGACACTTCAAGTAGCCTAATTACTTGAGAAAGCATACAATTTCGCTATAAACTTTTATTGCCTTCTTAAACGGTTCTAATCGAGACACGACTCAAATGCTCGTAAACATGTTTTATTAAATCATTTTCTCGTGTTTTCCTCGTTTCGTCTCATCGTTTTGCTTTGATAAGTTCAGATCTTTCGATTGTGTGTATAAAATGTAACGTTTATTGTGAGGTAGATGTACCTGAGTGTCGAATCAACGTTTGTATTGTCATTACAGTGAGAAAAAGATAAGCGGAATTGTTTTGTTATCCGAGTAAGGTGCTAGAATTTTGTGGAATGGAATATTAAGCTTATATCTATTTATAATGGAGTAAAAAATACATTTTTTCATCATCTCACTTGGTTGTGGGTTTGATTATCAATTAGGGAAATAATAACGTTTAAATTATTTTAATTTCCCACTAAAGATCAAGCACTATGCTTATTATCCGTCAGGACGGATATCAGAGAATATCTGAATGTGTTTTAATATAATTTTCTCTCTACTTGTCTTGTTATTCGGGAAAAAGCATGAAGCTGTAAGCTTTAGGCAGAAAAAATTATGAATTCCATTGGGCAATAGTTGTTGCATGATAAAGTGATTATAATAATATAGTTATTGAGATTATCGAGGCGGTTGTGGGTTCCATTTCCATTTGGGGAAAAATTTCAATATTGTATTTACGATTCATTATCATTTCTCCCCTCCAATAAAACAAAGTGCAGCGTTGTATACACGCAATGTCTCGATTTCGAATAAAAAGCAGTGGACGGAGTATCATACTAGGTTGTCTGTGATTACCACGCTATGAAGAATAAAACGTAACGTTGCAAATATAATACAATAATTTACAATGTTTTTCACACACTTGTACTATGTAAAATCCGTTAATTCTATAAAAACTAACAACACTAAGAATCTTTCATACTGTTTAATTTTGTTACTTTGAAAAACTTGAATACATTTTAAAAGCTTAAGTTATAATATTCTTACGTTAAAAGCTTTTTTTTTCTAAAAAAAGCCCAAAAACGCCTAATGTAAATCCATAAATTGATTTATATGGAAGAAAATATCTAAAGTATATAGGATTTACGTAAAATAGATTAACTTACTTGAACTTTTCTTGATTCACAGTTTGATATATTCTCACTAATGGCATGAGAACAGTGGTTGTAAAACAGGTTTCGTGTCACGAGCAGAATTAGGGTCGTTTCATACTGTTGTGACGATCACGGTTCGTTCACGGTCCGGTTCTCTAAAATATTATTGTGTTCTCATTATACGACGGTCACATTTCAGTCAGTTTTTGCAACCTGTTTCCAATTCAGTCTCTGGTAAAGACAAGTGCGGCGTTGAGTTCCACCACTCAACGCGCAATGTCTCGACTTCAGTGGAAATCGAAGTACTCCGTCTTGACACTAGATACTTTCTGTCTACCCTGCTATGCGGGATAAAGCGTGAAGCTAAAAAAAAACAAGATGACATCTATATCAACAAATAATAATAATTAAAATATATTCCATAATAACTTCTGTTTAATTATAATAACTTACTCAAAGTTTTGATGATGACTGTCTGAGCTGAGCTGAAATAGCATTCACACGATCGGGACATGCTGTTAAAAGCTTTAACGCGTTGGTTTAATTATTGATTTTTGACTGTAATCTATATTATTAATGCCGTTAATTTTTCTCGTATAAGAATACCTAACCAGACCGAGATCGGACCGAGAATGCACAGTGTTCGGCATTACAGTATGTAGCGACCCTTATATAAAATCTAATTTTTCTACTAGTATTATATTGTTTATTAAGTAGACTTAAAAACTTAATATTAAAACTCACCATTCTCCGTTTTCCGAAGCATTTACAAGTTCACAATTAGAAGGTCTCTCACTGCGCCATTATAGCCTGAGTTTTAATGAAATATCTAAGTTAAGTTATTGGAGATAGAATAAAGAAAAAAGCATACTTTATATAGTAACAGTGTCCCCTCACGCATTATGCGGGACAGGCAGGGTTATTCTATAAATTTATTACTTAGTTTGTAATTTTTTAACATGTTTATAGCACGTTAGCTTAAAGGGGTTTCAACGCCATATTTTGTGTTCTCAGGGGAAACATGAACTCTTTAATATGCTTTTAATAGCCTTCATTCTTCATCAATAAATTGACCCACTTCTTGATCGGCTTGAAATTGCACTCGTGTCCGGATTTAATGACCGGACCCAATAAAATAGTAATTCGTTAACATACAAAAAAAATAAGTTTTAATATTAAATTTCAATTATCGATAAGTGTAAGTTAGAATTTTAAAAGGACAATATTCTTGCTATAACAACTTGGGTATAGAGAAAATTATGAAATATGTTACAATATATACAATTTGCTAAAAACAATGCATATTTATTTAATTGGTGAATTATTTGCAAAACGAAAATTAAAAAAAAAAAACAAATCTAATTCGTAGAAAATTGGTCTGCAGCTTAAATAGACTCTCACTAAGCTCTCAATGTAGTACAAAAACAGCAGAACGTAAAACACGGAGTGTTTTTCACTAGTATTACCAAAAGTACATAAAACCTCGGTAACAATATATAAATTACTGTAAACGTATTGTATGGAACACGCATAACAGTGTTATTAATGGCACGCTTCACAGAAGTTACTAGGAATCTGTCACAATTAAGTGTCGCTTGGTCCGTATACCACCCAATTAACGTAATGTGCACACCGCTCCGTATATGTGTAATGTGAAAATAGCTTGCAAACGATTTTACAGTAGGAAAATGTATGCGGCTTAATTTATTCTTTCCATCTTTGGGCAAACTCGTTTCTAATGATATATAGAGGGTCGTGGCGCAGTGGAACAGTGTCTGACTGTAAACGCGATCGGTTGTGGGTTAAATCCCCATTGGGGGAGTAATTATATTTAAATTATTCCTTACTTAGTAATCCTTCCTATATATATATATATATATATATATATATATATATATATATATATATATATTTATATATACATATATATAGAGCGAAGCTGCTGTCTGCTAGTATATGACCGCCACTCTTAGATTATTTGAAAAATGTTATATAATTTAGCAATCATGTACTCCATGTACTGTAAAGCTGGACTACAGCTGGACTGGACTGTAAATTCAGGATCAGTTCGATTTCACTCTAATAAATAGAAATAAAATTATTATTATTTTTATTTCTGACAAGTCAACACGTCGAACTCACACTCCCAACATACAGCGTCTCAAATTATCAATTTTAAATTAAATATTTATTAGGTACATTTAAACAAAATCGTCTATAACTATATTTTTATTAAAAAATAAAGAACTAAATAATACATTCTTAAATACTGCATGCATTAAAAGTTAAAATCTTATTTAAGAATTATATTCATTAAAGTTCCCATCCGGAGGCGGGTGCCACGATCCGCCTCCGGATGTAGCAGGACAGTATCTGACTGTAAACGCGATCGGTTGTGGGTTCGATTTCCACTCGAGGGAGTGATTATATTTAAATTATTTTCACTACCTCATTCATACCTTCACTACCTAAGACAGGTTACGGCGTTAAGTTCCACCACTTAACACGCAACATCTCAAACTCGGTGGAAAGCGAAATAATTAGTGTCTGCACACTAGGTACTTTCTGTCTAAACTGCCAAGCGGGATAAAAGCGTTAAGCTAATAAAATTACCACATTTTCGCGTAAGAAGAACAAAAAAAATAAAAAACTTAAGAACTCTATCACTTGGACCTACAACAAAATACTATATTGACTTAAATACTGAATGCATTAAGCGCTATTTAAATAGGCAAAACTCTTGTCGGGGATAAAATATCTAGCATCGGGACAAAGTGCGACACAAACAATGGAACGGGGGCAATCGGGCGCAGGAAGAACAATGTTCAGAAGTTTCTCTATAACGCGATACATTTTAATGTAACTGTATATACGAGTATGTGTATGCTTTAAACGCGATTGGTTGCTGGTTTGATTCCCATTCGGGGGAATGATTATATTAAAATTATTTCTATATTCACGTTCTGGTAAGACAAAGCGTGACGTTTTTTCTTTCACTCAACATACAATGTTGAGACGTTCTTACTGACTTCAGTGGAAAGCGGAATAAGGAGTGTCTGAACACTACGTACTTCCTGTCTACTGTATTATGCGGGATAAAACCGTGCAACTGTATTTGCTACTACATTTTTTAGGTTTAACGTTAGTATATTAACTTGTGAAGTTATCATGTTATAGATTTGTCATGTGGCACACAATTTTTGCGGGGAATTTACCAAATACATACCACGCTTTGAGGTCGGTTGGTGGCCACAAACGGGAAACCGTGAAATTATATTTAAATTATTTTTAATTTTTCTCAACTTAAAACACAATGTCTCGATTTAGGGGAAATTCAAGGAACGCAGTGTCCTAACACTAGCTTCTCTATGACCAATCTGTTATGCGAAATAAAGAATGACGTGGACGACGAGAAGCACCAAACCTTAGTTAAGATTTCTGTAGGTACATTAACTTATGTTTTAATATTAAATTTCAATTTTTCAATACTAAGGTTAGGTTAGCATTTTTTTCTTAATTATTTCATCTACTTAATACTTCCAAAATAAGAAGAAAAGCAAAGACTTAATAAAGTTATTCAGGAAAGTGAGTTCATAGAACGGTTCCAAACTTTTCTGGCTCAATTTTTGTTATTATATAGTAAATTCTTATCTATTATATTCTCAAAGCCTCTCTTTGTAAAAGTTTTAAACAGCTTACTTGAGTGAAAGAACAAGATAAAACATGTAAAGTCGAATGGTTGGGCGACATATTATAAAAAAAACCTTAAGTGCATGTTCTGTCTGCAAATTAAAAAAGGCAATAATCTTTCTCATTAGCATGTATTTTTTTGTTACATGTTTTGTGATCCAATTACCAGAAAAAACCAGTATTCATGAAGCAACGAAAATATTGACATTTTTGTTGAGTGCCTCCATGAAATATCGCACACTAAAGATCCACACACTACAAAAATAATTATACACGTTCATATATGCACACACACATCCACTACACTCTATATCCCGCATAGCAGGGTAGACAGAAAGTACCTAGTGTCAAGACACTCCGTACTTCACTTTCCACTGAATTCTAGACATTGCGTGGTGGAACTCAACGTCACACTTCGTCGTACCAGAGCGAGAAAAATAATTTTAAATATAATCACTCTCTCGAGTGGGGATTGAATTCGTAACCGGTCGTGTTTACAGTCAAACGCTTTACCACTGCGCCACGCCCGGCCTCGCTAATTATTAGTTAAGTGTTAATATACTTTGTTTATTTGGAATTATTGTGACCATGTCCTGGAGGAGGGCAATAATGTCAATAACACAGTTATAAGCTATAGCAGTCATTACCGTAACGCATGTTTTTAATACTTCTTTTATTACTCTTATATCAGGTAAAGAACAAAGACAAGCGTATGGTGATAAGCGGAACATATGTACCGGGCTGAAGACCTAGATGGCATAAAAGAAACGTGGGACAAAAACCACTAAGATGGACTGATGGTCCTGTTAGGACGATGAGCCTAACTTGACACAGTTCAGAAGAACAGTAAACAGTTTAGTTTCTATGTATCTATGAAAAAGCATATACTTAGCAGTGAGTGATTGAAGGATGAAAAAGAAGATATAAGTCAAAAATAAATATTTTAGAAAAACATAACCAAAAAATATATTTGTTTTAAATCTTAGTAGTTCTATCAAACGGACGCCATTAATTTCTTAGCCTTTTTCATTAAACAATCGGATTGCTGGAATCTAATTTTATATATACCTTCAATATACTTAAAATACAGTTTATGTACAGAATTTCCCATAGTATTTCATATTGAGGTTTAAAAGTATTTGAATTTCTTTCTACAGTGTTTCCCAATAGGGATGATAGGATTTTGATAGCTCACAGCCGCCATCTTGGTTGTTTAACATTTGATATTTGTAATGTTTTGTATTTAATAATATTTGCCATTTAATCATGAACAAGTTCACGTTACCTTAACGTTTGGAAACTGTCCAAATTTTCCATCAAAATTCGAGAAATATTGTCTCTACCGTTAGGTGAGTCGGTTATTTTTCGTAACGGTCTTCACAATTGGCCACCAAGATCGTGCGTTTTAACACCCTTGGACAATTTATTGTGGGGATATGTTAAATCTCAAGTGTATGCCAATAAACCAGCTACGATTCAGTACCTTGAACGCAACATTCGAGCGATTATAGCGGCCATACCAGACGAAATGCTGCACCGAGTCATCGAAAATTGGACCGATCGTATTCACCAGCACAAAAAAGTCGTGGCGGTCATTTGAACGATATTTTGTTTAAATCATGAATAGCATAAATAGCAAATTTCCTATTAAATAAAGTCATCAAATACAAAATTCAAACATATATTACATGTTTTATTTCAATTTCAAAACATATCGTTCTTATTGGGAAAACCCATACATTCTTTCTATACATTAATCATTAATTGAAATAACAAATATATATGATATTTTTTATAGGTTTTAAAAATTCGGAATTATAATTGTATGCAACTCTGGCTTCATAAAATATTAAATATTACGTTCCAATAATAACTTTTATATTAACTATGAATCCTTCAAAGTATAACTTTATCTTGTTCATATTTTGATGTAATTTAAAACAATTTATTGATTGATTAGCTTATAAATTGAATATTTCCTTTAAAATTAATTTCGCAACTTGTTCTCGGAGGCAAACGAAAATTATAAATTACAAAAGTTTGCCTAAATATGGAGACGCCGCAATGATTATTTATGAGTTTGCTTTGTATTTAAACCAATGTATTGAATATTGGTGATAAGAAAACAATATTTGAGACAATTTACCGGCACGCGTTGAATTCATTTTTGTGAATTATTGACTCTCGACACTAACTTGCTTATCAAATTATCCTTAACATACAAATAAAAAACCACAAGTTACAAATAAGAAACATTTAACTTTAACAAATTTTGAATTATAATCCTGTAATAATTTTTTTTAGCTTCACGCTTTTATCCCGCATAGCAGGGTAGACGAGATAGATAGAAAGTATCTAGTGTCAAGACACTCTGTACTTCGCTTTCCACCGAATTCGAGACATTGCGTATTGGGTGGTGGAGCTCAACGCTGCTCTTTGTCTTTACCAGAGCGAAGGAGTGAAAATAATTTAAATATAATCATTCCCCCGCTTGGGGATCGAACCCACAACCGATCGGTTGTGTGTGGTCGCGTAATAAAAGTTGCCCAAGTAAATAATATAATAAGCATAATAAGGAGTACCTTATTATATCAGCTATCCGTTAGTGAAAGTTCTGTTGAAATTAATGTAGATATATATAAGCATTTGGTAAAAAGAATTAGTTTCTAATATTACAAACTGACACTCCAATTTTATTAATTAGCGTTTTTTTACCGTCACGCTTTATACCGCAAAATAGGGTAGATAGAAAGTACCTAATGCCAAGACACTCCGTACTTCACTTTCCACCATATTCGAGACATTGTGTGTTGAAGGTCAGAACACAACGCCGCGCTTTGTTTTACCAGTGCGAGGAAATTAAAATAATTTTAAATACACTCCTCTGGGTGGGAATCGAATCCTCAACCGCTACGCCACGACCGGCCTCAATTGGCATATGTTCGTATTTAATTTGACCGTGCATTTAGCAAGTGTTTCTTGGAATTCTGTTTTTTTTTTTAATTTTTATATTTGTTAATTTTAGAAGAAACACTAAGAATATTTAAGAGCATAGTAAAAAAAACCTCTAACATTCAATTTGTAAACGTTTCTAAAAAAAATTTACTATTGAGAGATTATTAACATTTTATTCTATAAATTTTTAAGAAATTATTATACAAATTTATTAATACAAAAATGTGCTATAAATGATATTTTTATAGTACACTATTAAATTGATTTTATATTGGATGTATCAGAATAATTGCTGAAATCGCTCGTCGGTCTGTCACTGCAATATTAAAATGGCGACTATTTCAATAATGTTAAAAAGGTTATATTTATTCTTTTTAATAATGGTAATATTTATTCTTTTTATATTATTATAGCTATTTTTTAAATGTATATTCATTATAGACATTCAGGGTACAATATGTGTAGAGTACATATATTTAAAGCTTCTTGCTTCCCGCATAGGAGGGTAGTCTGTAATTATCTTAATGAAAATAAAGGTATATATGTATGAAAAAAATACATAAAATAAATAAGTTTGAACCCAGAATCATCTCGTGTTCATTTATTTTTTGCTTAATGCTTTACCCTACAGTAGCAGAGTAGTTAGATAAACCCTAGTATAAAGTTCACTTGGTTCTTTGCTTTCCTCCCGAATTCAAGACATTGTTTGACAAAAAGCGGAAAAATAAAAAGGAATATAAATATACGTAAATATACGATCCACAAGTGGGAATCGAATCCACTACCAATCGTGCTTACAGTCACACGCTTTCTCATTTCGCACAAGGTCCAATAATATGAGATAAAATAAATATTATCGTACAGCTGCATAATAAATATTCTAAGCAAAAAACAGCTTGAAGATAAACATTGCTAAAACAATCTTCTAATGTTTTTACAAGAGCAGATCGTTGCCTCCATAAAGACGTATAACAGGCGCACTAAATACAGTGAGGGTGACGATTAAATGTGCCTTATCTTTTGTTATATATATATATATATATATATATATATATATATATATATGTGTTGTATTATTTAATCATCGGTTGTGGGTTCGATTCCCACTTGAGGAATAACGATTGATTATTTTAAAAATATTGTCATTTCCTTGTTCCCGCAAGACTAAGGAGCGGCGTTGAGTTTTGCCACTCACGCCGAATTCGAGACATTACAGTATTCGGCGGAAAGCGGATTTCGGAGTGACTTGACTCTAGGTACTTCCGGTCTACTTTGCTATGCGGGATACAAGAGTGAATCTAAAAAAAACAAGTTTACGCAACAGTTTAAATTATATTTCAATAAAAAATACTTACAACGGAACACGGGGATATTTTTTTATTCTATTAAAATTATATTTAGACATTTTTTCTTGTATGTAAAATAATATTTATACTTAATTTCTATGTCACACCGTTCTTATTTAATTTCAAGCGCATTTAGTCGTGAGTACGATTCCCAATCGAGGGAATGATTATTTTAAAACTCTTTGTAATTGTTCCGCTCTGGTAAGACAAAGTGCAGTATTAAGTACCGCCACTTAACACATAATGTCTCAAATTTAGGTGGAAAGTGGCGGAATATTTAGCACCTTATTATAATAAGCCTCCTAAATTTAATTTGAACCCAAAACTACCGCGGTGAGTCACCAACTGTACCACAAAGGTTTCAACTGTTTCTTAGAAAATATTTTATTAAAATATTCAATTACATTACCCCACGATAACCGCTCACTATATGCGTAACTTATAACGTGATTATTGATTTCCACACAAAAGCCGCGAACTCAATAGCTAAGTTCAAGATGTTTCGTGTATTTTGTTCTCACTAGCAACCCTGTTGATGAGTAAAACACGCGTTACCTTAGCAACGTGTATATCACTTTATTAAAAAGTGTTTTTCATAAATATAGCAGTGTGTGTATAATTTATTTTATTAATTTAATGTATTTTAATGCATTTAAAAAAATATTGTCACTTGCCTCCATATAAGAAAGCTTAAAAACTCACGTATGAACATAGATAATAATAGATAAGACAAGAAATATTATAATTTAGGAATTGAATCTTAGTCTAAGGTGAATAAAGATATATCTATACGAATAAATAGATAAAAAATAATTACTTTATATAACTTCATACATATACAGCTAACAAAAGGCGCTTATTTTAATATTTAACTAATGTATACACGGTAAATATACTAAATTATACATGTGTCTTTGTCCGTTTGTTCTGGCGAATCTCTGGAACGGCTGGGCAAATTTTGAAGTGAGTCTCACTGGAGATAGCTAAAGTAATGAATGTTCTAATTTAAACCTTTTTTTAGCTTTAAGCTTTTATCCCGCATAGCAGGGTAGACAGGAAGTACCTAGTGTAAAGATACTCCGTACTCTGCTTTTCACCGAATTCGAGACATTGCTTGTTGCAATGGCGGAACTCAACGCCGCACTTCGTCTTACCAGAGTGAGGAAATAAATTGAAATTATTTTTTTATAGAGGGAATGATAGAATATTCATGGCAAAATAGAGTACATTTTATTCAAATTCTCAAAATGTTATTTACATATCATGAATAGCAAAAAAGATCCTTAGACAGTTACAAGAGATGCAGGTTCGATTATCGCTATGTTAAAATATTTTTTCTAAACATTTTATTCTCTTGGAGATGAATTTACTAACAAACCTCCAATTATCTTTGTTATTCACCTCCAAAATAAACAAGAAATTCAGGTAAAAACACATAACGTATTATCATAGATTTAGGCCTTTTCCGTTCAAATCAGTACAGCGGAAACGCAATCATTTGGAACCAATTGACCCGATTACAATACCCTCGTTATCTTTCGCACTTATAAGAAATAGTCATATTTATTTTACAAATTGCTATAATAATATTGGGAGTGTGTTAGTGGCAACATTGTTAGAATTAACATTCATATCTAGATTTCGTGTGGTAAAATTCAGTAATGTTCAACTCATGTTGGTATAAAAAAAAACTATGTTGCAAATAAACTAGACATAAAGAAAGACAACAATTAATTAAAGAAATTCTATATTCAATACATAATTAATTGTGAATTATTAACATTTCAACTCTCGCAAGCGTTCATATAATCTATATAAAGGTACTATAAAGTCAATGACATAAAAACTCCTCGGAGTGTCTTGACACTATGTCGTCTCTGAGTCTTCTATGACGCGGAATAAAGGAAGAAGCTGTCTTTTTTTAATTAAGTCTTATTTTGTTTACTATAAAATTTCAGGACATTCAATCAATCTTGAATAATCAGTTTCTAAATCATTCTGAGCAGAGTGGCGTAACTGTACATCGCATTCTTTTAGAAGTGGAGAAATGAAATTTATTTATATATTATATATTCTTTGAGTGGGGGATGAACCAACAACCATTGTGCTTAGAGGCATACTTTTTCCCACTGTACCACGAGGACTTCAATAATTGTTTAAAGGTATTAATAATTATATAATGCTAAACTAAATTATCAAATTGTGACAAAAATTATACGGATCCAAAAAATCTTTCTTAATATCAAACGGGTACAATTATAATATGTACTTTAAATATTTTTAAGAATAGTTTTTGAAGTTCTAAATAGAATGTGGCGTTGGGTTACGCCACTTTACTCAAAATTTTTAGATACAGATGAACTTCGAGAAATAAGTGTCTTAACACTAGTTCTTCTCTGACTATAGAAACTATACTGTATAGGAATATAGCATGTATGTATATGAGATAAAGAATGAAGTTTTATAGTTAACAAAATAACATACAATTAAAAAGAAGCAGCTTCACGCTTTATTTCGCATCACAGAGTAGTCCCAGATAACATAGTGTCAAGACACTCCTTGCACACTTCCTTGAAAGCTTGCGAGAGTTGAAATGTTAATTTTTCTCAGCTTCACGCTTTTATCCCGCACAGCAGGTTAGACAGAAAGTACCTAGTGTCAAGACACTCCGTACTTCACTTTCCACCAAAGCCGAGACATTGCATGTTGAGTGGTGGAACTCAACGCCGCACTTTGTCTTTACCAGAGCGAGGAAGTGAAAATAATTTGAATATGATCACTCCCCCGAGTGGGGTCGAACCCACAACCGGTCGCGTTTACAGTCAGACGCTGTCACACTGCGCCACGACCGGCCTCACTGAAATTTTAATAATTCACAATTAATTATGTAGTGAATATAAAATTTCTTTGATTATTGTTGTCTTTCTTTACCTCTAGTTTAGTTTGTAACGTAGTTTCTTTATATACCAACATGAGTTGTTAAGCGCCACGGGCTTTTCGCGTCCATGCTTTATTTGGTTCTTTCTTCATTGTTATTTCATTGAATGGATTTTCAGGTAGTCTCAGTTATAAAGCTTGTTATTGTTTAGGAAAAGTATAATATTTTCTACAAAGAAATGTCTTCTGGTTGGGAAGACTGTAAGTCTAACTGAACGAAAGTTGTACAGAGTATATTTTGATGAATGAGTTTGTTTCTCTAACTTCACGCTTTAGTGTCTTCGCAATGTCTCAAATTCGCATCGAATTTGAGACATTGCGTGTTGAGTGGTGGAACTTAACGCCGCACTTTATCTTACAAGAGCTAGTAAGTGTAGTAATTTAAAATACAATCACTCCCCAGAGTGGGGATCTAACTCATAACCGGTCGCGTTTACAGTCAGATGCTGTCTCACTGCACTACGAATGACCTCATGTATAAGTTTTCTTTATAATTTAGGTTAATATAATAATAATAAGTTATTTAATATAATAATTTTTGTATCAACTGACATACGAATGCCACCTCCAGTCTACTTTCTAAAGTGTATTTGTGAATACTAAAAGATACGCGATTAATCCAGTTAAAATAGTTTAACTGAACATTATTCCAACTTAAATGACATTTAAAAGTTTTTCATAGTTCTACATAACAAGACCTATAACAGAAAGTTGTCATCATTAAAATAAATTACTAAGCCCTGCTCCGAGCGTTTAAATAATGCATAGCAAAGACTATGAGGGTTGTCTACCATTGTTTTTGACTTCACGAACGTTTGGACTCATTTTTCTTCGAAAGCTGGAAAATATAAACGTTTTTAAATTTTCATGTAAATATATTTGCTAATTTGATTATTTTAGTTAGTTTGTATGTATTTTTTTAGTTAGTTTATTTTAAGGTTATCATGGCGCAGTGGTCTGATTGTAAACGCGATTGGTTGTGGGTTCGATTCTCAATCGAACGGAAAGAGCTATTGATTATATTTAAAATTTATTTTAAATTCCCTACCTTAATGATAACTTAATAATAATAGGACACACCGTTGACATCTTGATTTTTTTAATGGAAATTAAGTTTATTTTTTTTATATGGAGGCCGGTCGTGGCGCTGTGTGATAGATTCTGACTGTAAACGCGATCGGTTATGGGTTCCATCACCACTCGGGGGAATGATTATATTTAAATTATTTTCACTTCCTTATTGTGGTAAAAACAAAGGGCGGTGTTGAGTTCCACCACTCAACACGCAATGTTTCGAATTCGGTGAAAAGCGAAGTACGAAGTGTGTTGACACTAGGTACTTCCTGTCTATCCTTCTATGCGGGATAAAAGCGTGAAGTTATAAAAAAATATTTTTCTTGGATTATCGCAATATATCTCCGTCTTAACGTAAATGCTATCTTTCCGTTGTAAGAGACTCCATTCTCAGAAAAACATTAACAAAATAACGTGAAATATGTAAATTCTGGCTGCCTGCTCGCGGCTCTGAGGAGTACAGTAACTACAATGTATAAATACATAATACTTACAATGACAGGTTCATTAGATAATGTACAGTACTTTTGCTAATAATACTTTTATTACCACTGTACTGTGCTGAAGCTTTGAATTTACTGATAGTGTGAATATGCCTTAATGAACTCAAAATGGCATTAGGTGTAGGTTTTGCTCGGGATCACATTAGAATTTAGCAAAATACTCGACAATCTGATTTTTACGGATATATTTAATTTTTTGGTCGACTCAAGGTATTCCTTTCTTATGTTTTATGATTTAAATAAGTTTCAGGCAAGTCTACTGTAGGCCTTAACAAATTATTATTATATTGGTATATTAGATATAACTAATAATTGATTATGTAATATGTCAGAAACGATTTCAATTTGATTGAAAATCAATAATGAAACTAAATCTGAAACAAATCCGAATAATATTAAAAACTAAAGAAATACACATAAAATTTTATATTTTTTGTTATACCAGTAAAAACATAATGCTATATACAATATTGCATTTACATTGGATTCGGACACAGGTGTAATTTTTTAGGCAAAATTCTTAGTCAAGAAGTGAATCATCTAAATAGTATTGCAAGATTATCCTATATTAATAGATAGGAACTTTTTTAGCTTGTGGAGACCCTTTTACAAGTATCCACCCGTATGGGGTTAAGGGGATTATGAGGGAGTTCTAAGTGGGCTGGCCGACTGACTTCCCACTAAAACCTCACGGTGCTCTTCAAGAACCACCACTAACTAGGGCCACTATTCCAACCTTCTATGAACTTTGGCAGTGGGAACCTGCTAGATATGTTGTGAAGTCAGGGGTGGTGTGACCAGCACGCACTTCTCCAATCTTCCCCAAGCTGACCGTAGAATAGATTAATACAGGTTAATGGAATAAATACGCCATAAAAAATAAGAAATATTCCTAAGTAAAATTTTTTACAATTTTATTTACAGAATATGGCTAAGTTGGAAGTTTTAATGATATCATATTCGAGCTTTTTTCAAGTTTTACATTCTTGTTAAAGTGAATTTAGTGAAGGAACTTCGTTCAAAGTTTAAATTGTTGGTAGGTTCGCTAATATTTTCTACATTTTTATATATTTTTTTTATATAAACTCGTACATTGGATTTAAAAAGATTATTACACATCCATATTTATTTTATTTTCATATAATCGCTCGGTTAATACAAAGCGCGGCGTTGAGTTCCGCAACACGATATCAGATGGTAGGTGGATAACGGTGTGTTTTTGCCACTACGTAGTCTCTGCTATCATATATAATATAATATCGAATTTGATACAATTGTCATAGTTATGTTAAAATTTCTTGTCCATCATTAACTTCATATTTAAATATAAGTTTATTTTAATATTTTGTTTGTAAGTAAAAGAAGAAGTAGCCGAGTTATTATTAAAATATAATTTTTGTATATATATATATATATATATATATATATATATATATATATATATATAGATAGATAGATGTGGGCTTGATTCCCACACGAAAAAAAAATTCATTTCTCTGTCAAAACAAAGCTTACCAATCATCAATCTTCACTTCGGAAGCAGTCAACAAAGTGTCTTGACACTAGGTTATCTCTAGCTACCCTGCTGTGCGGGATGGCACTTGAAGCTCCAATATGAAATTCGAATACCTAAGTCCGTATAATTTAATTAGTGTAATTAGTGTAAATCCTCCTTTACGTATTAATATAATGATGGGAAAAGTAACAAATACGGCATTCGTATTCAATTACATTTCCTTACGTATTCTCTATGGATGATACGAAATATAATTGATTGTGGCTATTATTGTTTTGGTCTCGCAGCGTTTATTCTCATAATAAGAAATGCTCGTTATTTTTATACACAAAAATGTTATTATTTTTCTGTCGGTTACAATTATATATATATATATATATATATATATATATATATATATATATATATATATATATATATATATATATATATATATATATATATATATATATATATAATGAAAAGGAAGTAACACTGACCGGTGTTCAGCAAGAATTACTAGCATTGTGTATAAATAGTTAAGTGAATACAATAAATAAGAATAAAATAAGAAAAATCAAGAATTGAGGCCGGTAGTGGCACAGTGAGACAACGTTTGGTTGTAGGTGCGATCGCTTGTGCGTCCGATTTCCACTCGGGGTAATGATTATATTTGAATTGTTACATTTCCTCTCTCTGGTAAGAGAGTCTTGACACTAGGTACTTTATATCAATCCACGGAATCTTTGTATTTTTTCAATTTTTTCCACGTTTTAAATGAAACTATTTTAACAGAATTATTCATTTATATTAAATTATGTATATAATTTTTCAAAAATGCAATTTTAGTTTAGTGAATTTCAAAACGATAACAATTTATTTCAAGTTATAAAAGTCAATTTGTAATTCTACACTTTATAATATAAAGTTAATATAAGTTAGAAAAAAGTAAGAAAGTAAGTCAATTTATATGAATGTAGTAAGCCAATATATATTGTTAATGAACTTGTTAAGCTGTGAGGAAGTTCGGCATTCATGCCCAATTCGTTTACAGCCGCAGGAGTCGGGCTTTGGAAGGACTTGCCTTAGTCCATTAGAAGAGCAAGCCATCTCGTGAAGTCTCCAAGCGTCAACTTTAAAAGCCTATATATGAAGTTTCTTTAGTAAATATATATATATATATATATATATATATATATATATATATATATATATATATATATATATATATATATATATATATAAATAAATAAGTGTGTGTGTGTATAGGTCTGTGTGTGTGTTTTATATATGCTTCTTCAGCAGTATCATTAATATCTATTAGAAATAAAGAAAAATTAAAGCTGGCTAATACTTTTAGTGAGTTTTGGGCATACATTTGGGACACATCACAATACACAAAAAACCATGATGACGACATACTAAAACGTATAACATATTCATAACAAAATTATTTCTACAATACATTTCATACTTTACTTAAGGTACGAAATAATTCAATTAACATGATATTATTCCTTTCCATTATCATGGGAAAAGTACTGAAGTAGCAGGTCGTATGGTTTTAACGAGCATCTATAACCAGGGGCATAGTAAAAGTCCTTTATGTGATATAATTTGAATATTTATTTCGTAATGTCACTGGTAACAACATAAGAGCGGGCGGCGGTGACGCTTAGGACTCGCGAGCGACGCCGTCGCGGCTACGTAAACTATAAACCAATTGTCAACGTTGCTATTGTATCATATATCTTTATATTATTTACAATTCAACTAACTTATTATTTACACTAGCTACAGACGTTAAAGTATGTATAACATACATAAAGCCGAAATATATTACAAATAGAGGGGATAATATAGTCCATCTGAGACGGGCTCAGGTATACACGTAGTAGTGGCATTTTCGTTAGAATTTTTTATTACGTCCACGTCGGTGAGTGCCGAAGAGGATCCGAGCGAATGCCTGACGGAAATCAGGACTGAATATCGTATAAATAACCGGATTGAGTGTCGAGTTGAAGTAGCCGAGCCATAGGAAGAAGCTTGCGAGGTAGTCGCTAATCACACACGTTTGGCAAATTGGCATAACTAATGCCATGATGAAGAAAGGCAACCAGCAGAAGACAAATGCTCCTGTGATAATTGCAAGTGTCTTGGCAGCTTTCCTTTCTCTTTTCGCTTCAAGAGATTCTTTCTTCTCTCTGTGAGAAGGAGCTGGGGCAATAGACCGTTCCTGTTTCGATCCATTCGTAACGGTCGAGGAAGACTTTTCTGGAGAGACTGATGGAGGTATCTTCTCGTTTATAGTGAATGCCGTTGTGCGAGGTTCTTCATCTAATGTATCTACTGTAGAAGTACTTTGACCCTCAGTCAGTAATAGAGCTGCAGCTAGCGTCTCAGCACGAGTTCTTTGATTACATTTCTTCAGATTAAGAAATCGCTTCTTAACGAATCGCCTGTCCCTCGCTGGTTGTATTGGCCTTCCAGAAGGCGGAGCGCCGTCAGCTGATGTCGGTCTTGGAGGAGGTGGCTCTCGTCTTCTTCTAATGCGTCTTCTTGCTGTTTGAAAAATCTTCCAATACAAAATCAGAATAACTGCAAGAGGTACGTAAAAAGTTGAACACGTCGCAAATATTTGGTAAGCCAAGTCTTGACTTACAAGACACTTTTGTTGTTGCGTTATTCTTGCAAGGTAATCGGGATCTTTCCACCCTAATTGGGGTGCTAGGGAGACTATGAGGGCAGCTGCCCATACGAGGAAGATCATGGTGAAGATACGTCTTTGGTTCCTTATATGAATATAGTCTACGTCTGTCACAGCCCAGTATCTATAAAAAAAATAAAATATTTATAAATCTAGTATTACCTATACCAAAATATGTGCTTGTTGTGAGATACTTTTGGTTACTATATATATATATATTTATATATATATATATATATAAGTGTGAAATATATAGTAAATGTCATATTTATATTTATGGATTTTTGAAATATAATTTACCTATCAGTAGCAATAGCAACAAGATGAAGTATTGAAGCGGAACTGCAGAGCACGTCGCTAGAAGTCCACATATCACAGAGTTCAGGGCCCAGGATCCATCCTTGACTGACCTGTAGTTATTATTTTTTTAAAATAATCATTTTGTTTAAAATATATTAAATCTTTTAATAATTTACAATAGAAAACTGTTTTTCCGAACAGTATAACTGTCTGCTTCTGTTTGAAACATGGAGTTTTCAAAGTACTATAAAACTGACCTATGAAGAAAATCATTTTTGTGTATATTTTAACAGAATTAAGCAAATTGAGAAAATTTATAAGAATTTCTTTATACAAATGTAAATATATATTTGGAATGAAAATTTATTGTTTGAACTAGCGTATAAAGTTGCCATAAATCACTAAGCCTCGTAACGAGCATGTTAAATACTTATACAATTAATTACCGAAGTGGCTCTTGGCATACATTAAACTTTTATTACATTATTAATGTTAATCTACCTTGTTTGTGTACTATTAGGTGTAGTAACTATTTATTACAAACGAAGGTTAAAGGTTCGATTTCTTTTTAATCTCATACGTCTTTTGTATTTAATGACATATGCAGAAAGAATAATATGGGATAAGAGATTCTGGTATTTTCACTTTCTTTCTTATTGTCACAATAAGTGTAGGTGTAGTGTTTATTATTGTAATACATCATGGGTTCAATTCCCAATCAAGAGGTATTACTTCAGTTTTCTGTTATATTAAGAAAGTAAGCAACATTTTGAATTTAGGTAGGAAGTGGGGAACAAGTAATGTCCACACTAAGGTTTATTTCAAAAATTTGAAACTATAAAATAAAACTTACTTCATATACAGCACCCAAAGGCATAACAAGGCAGGCGACCATAAGATCGGCCACCGCTAGTGAAGCTACGAGGTAGTTCGCAACGTTCTGCAGATTCCTCTCTATTATGATCGCTGCTATTACAAATACGTTTCCTGTTGGATAGAAAATATTATTAAGAATAAATAAAAAAAGTTTAGGCTGGGCGGCGGACACTGTCTGATTATAGAGGCGATTGGGTTTGAATTCTTTTTTAAATTAATATATACAACTTTTGTTGTTAATTCTTACTTTATACCAGGGAAGTAATGATTGATTTACAGAATACAGAGGAATGATAATATCTAATTAAATTAGCTTTTTCTGCTCTGGCAAGATAAGTCTAGACAGAGCGCATTGTTGAGTTCCATTATTCAACAGGTAATGTCTTCATTTCGAAGAACGGAAACTTTTGACACTAGATTGCATCTGATTTCTTATCTATGCAGAAGAAAGCGTGAAGCTGTAAAAAATAGATGTTTAAAATTTGGGAATTCAAATTCTAATCCGTATTTGTTTTAAAAACTATTAAATGTCCGCAACTTTGGCCTAAATCCAATTTCCATCTGAATTCAGAGTTGAGTGGTGAAACTATATGTTACATTTTGTATTATCCATGCAGGTGCTCAGTGTACTCAGGTATTCAGTGTACTTTATTTGCTGTAATTACTTAATCTTATATATTTACTCTAATCGGATTGGTAAAGAGCTTTCAATATTAAAGTCAACAGGAAGTGCTCATACATTTCTAATGGTATGATTTCCATACATATTATGGCTTGGTTTGGTTTTTAGGAGTCCGCATCAAATCCTTGAAAATTATGTCAACAGAAACTGCTTAAAAAGGCGAATATGGTTTCCTAAGGCACCATATCTTTACCGAGTCGCTGACTATTCAGGATTTTTGTATAGAATATTCTAATCCCTTGAATTCTGTACAATAACATAAAATGGATTTCAAGCTCAACATGTTTTTTTTTAAAGCTATATACCTCAATATTTTACGCTCTTTTAGAGTTCCACATAGTGGAGACCAACCACCAAAACGTAAATCCAAAAAAAAAGATTTATTAAGAATCATTTAGTAATTTTAGGTTAGCGTGAACATACAAACAAACAAACTGACTGAAAAAATTTTCAAAATCATAAATTCACATTTTATTAGTGCTTTAACGACTCCTTAGGGTTTTTGGGAATTTTATTAAATTCCCAAAAGGAAGTTATAGGAATTTCTATAGAACTAAGTTCCTTTTCACGATGATAAAATAGAAAAATACAGTACTCATATTGTTATGCCCTATATATTTTATTTAATAAATTGCGTTTTGCTCGTTTTAGAGTTACTAATTGATATTTTTCAGCCCATCGAGCCTTCAAATTTATTATTTAGTTTTTCAATTTTTTTTGTTTTGTAAATAAGCAAAAATATTGTATATCATGAATTTGTAAAGCAAAAGGATGTAGTGAAAATTTAACATAAATTAAATTGCATTTAATATAAATATTTTTTCAATAACATTATAAAGAGCCGAAGATGAAAACGATAGTATTTTCTGAGATATGTTATAAATTCAAATTTATATTTAAGCTTAAATTAAAAATGTTCTTTATTCAAATAGTACTTGTGAGTCGTCGAGTGAACATAAAGCTGTCACTGGCTTCAGAGACAGTTGATCTTTTCAACTATAAAAAGTTACAATTTATTTATTTCTTTTAGCTTTATATATATATATATATATATATATATATATATATATATATATATATATATATATATATATATATATATATATATATATATATAGTCAGAGACAGCGTAGTGTCAAGACAGTCCGCCGATTGCTTTCCACCTGAAATTAACATATTACGTGATAAAAGGCGAAAGGCGTCTTACTAGAACAGGGAAATGAAGATAATTTTAAATATAATCATTCATCTGAGTGGGAATTGAATCTATAACCAATAACAGTTAACAGGCCGATGTCTCACTGTACCACTATGACCTCAACTTTATTATTTAATATAATGACAGCTAATCTGTATGAAATCAATTTATTTTAATTCCACACATAATTACGCTTTAAAGCTTCTACAGAGTTAAAAGGCTTATTTATTAATATAATTTGAATTAATGTATTACTTCTCTTCTCTTTTTTACAACACACTTAATTTTAGTATTTTCACCTAAAATCGAGATTTCGTGTTGGGCGGAACTCAACGCTGCGTTTTCTTCTACCAGAGTAGAGAAACGACTAAGGTAAATTCCATATAATCACTCCACACAATTCAGTGGAATTGGGATCGAACCCACATCCAATCGCTTTTACACTGGCCTCTATAATTTCTATACAAGTTATAGAATTCTGAAGTAAATTACAGAACCCAGTCAGGCTTAAAGATCAACAACAACAAGCCGGTAATCCATTTAAACTAACACAAATAAGATATTCATTTGTATACTAACAAAGAAGCGGAAACTGAGTCTAAACGTTTGCTTAGTAATAAAATTATTGATTTTCGCAGTTTTTACACATTTTAAATGAAATTATTAGAAACGGATTAATCGTGTATATTTGGGTTTTTGAAGTACATATTTTGAAAATCTGACATTTAGAACACTATGTAGCAGTCCATGGTTACAGGTAACTGAAGTTTCCTGCTAAATAAAAAAAGGCCGGTCGTGATCAGTTGTGGGTTCGATTTCCATTCGGCGAATTCGGCGGAAAGCGGAGTACGGAGTGTCTTGACAATTGGTACGTCTTGTATACTCCGCTATGCGTTATAAAATCGTGAATAGTTTATTATCATATTTTACGTAATTATATTGTACATACATCGTAGGAGTAATAATTTGTTTTAATTGATAGACGAATGCCACCTTAATCTATCTGTGACCACGGACTACTGCAAAATGTTCGAAAAGATTTTCGTCGGAGTGTCTTCACACTAGCTACTTCCCGTCCACTCTGCTATGCGGAATAAAAGTGTGAAGCTAAAAAAATTCTTCTTTCTTTGTGAAAATTTATAAGGGTGAGAGTTTTTTTTGCTTTTTTATACGAAAAGTACGAAACGGCTTTAAATTCAACCTTAAAGTAATATAGCTTTATACGAGTACATCAAAATAACACATAGGCGACAATTAATAAAGATTTTCTATTATTTGAATTTAACATAGCGATAAGTATCTAAAAGAATATGTATTTAAAAAAGATATTTATAAAATTTATTCCATTTCTTTATATTTTTTCTTTAGTTCAGTTCAGTTCTTTAGTTATGGCCAATAGAGCTAAAATAATTTCACCAGTATCACGTATGGAGAACACACAAACAAAATTGATTTAAAAATTGTATAAAGTGACATACACGTTACACAAAGAGGCTGCTAGTTTAAAACAATAGTTAAAAACAACTGAAGACAGCCAGCTATTTCTATTTTCTTACATTTCCCTCGCCTCCATCGAGTTAAACAATTATTAATATTATTATTCATAAGGCATTGTTGATATGATTTTAAATTAATCTCGCTCTGAAATTCATAGATTCATATGAATATGTATTCCGTACTGGTTTCTGTTTGTTAAATTGATTAAATACGATCTCTGGGGAGCACCTATCCGATGTATTTAGCGGGTCGTTGATTGAGAATAAGCTTTGATAGACATAATAACTGTTAAACGGTGATGTTTGAATAGCAGTGTAAATATATATATATATATATATATATATATATATATATATATATATATATATATATATATATATATATATATATACATAATATATACATAATATAGAAAAGTATGTAGTGTCAAGACACTCCGTACTTCGCTTTCCACCAAAGTCGAGACATTGCATGGTGAGTGGTGGAACTCAACGCCGCACTTTGTCTTTACCAGAGCGAGGAAGTGAAAATAATTTAAATTAAATCACTTCTCGAGCGGGGATCGAATTCACAACCGATCGCGTTTACAGTCAGACGCTGTCCACTGCGCCACGACCGGCCTCAAATATTAATCAATTTATAATATTATCAATATCTTTTTCTTGTCAATAATAAGTGGTAGAAAACTGAACTGACTTCTAACTTCTAACTGAACTGAGAGAAGACTTCTAACTGAACTGGAAGAAGAACCTCCTAAGCACGATATGGATTCACTTTCCCATCCTATTGCAGACGGAGGAGCTCAGAGTCACAAAATAAGTAAACACATTAAAAAACACAATGAAATAAAGTTTTCAATTTAAGATAATTTGACTTTAAAAACCAACAATTACTGACTAAAGTAAATTAAATTAATTGAACGCTTCCCACCAGCTGCTACATTGTGAACTGTACAGTACATACGTGTTAATGTAAGTGGCAATATAATATTTACAACCAGCTGTCTGAAATCACATGTCAAAATTATAAAAAAATAGATACTCATATAGAAAGTAGCATAACGTCTGACTGTAAATGCGATTGGTCGTTAGTTCAATTCCCACTTGGGGTGATAATTTTATAAATAATTTTCCCATTGTAGTTAGTCATTTTAAGGCGGTGAGTGACGAAGAATGTTGAGACAAGACGTTCTCTCTGACTATACACTACGCGGGAGAAAGCGTAAAGCTGTGAAGATATATTTTTTAAATTGAATTCGATTATAAGGAATAACTTTATATATAGTTTTATATATTTGTTTATTTAATCTATACCAATTACTGAAATTGGGGTAGCTGTTAGTAATATTAAAAATAACCGCTTTTACTAAATGCATATATATATATATATATATATATATATATATATATATATATATATATAATTTTTGTCTATGTGTCTGCCTGTTTGTTCTAGCTAATCTCTGCAACGGCTGACCCAATTTTGACGTGGCTTTCACTGTCAGTAATTGATAGATGTAATAAGAAGTAAAGTAGATGACGTTTAATTTTAAAAATGATAAAATAAATATTCAGTTATGCTAAGTTACACACGTCAGAAGTCATAGGCACAGGTAATCAAATAAAAAATCAACTACAATTTGGAGATTTAAAATTTTGAATTAAGTAACGTACACGTTGCTATGGCAACGTATAGCATGATCATTTGTATACACACGAGTATATAAATCACCGAGAAATATAGAGAATACCTATAATTATGTGCAATATATGCGTATTAACGTACGTATTAACTGATAGAGTAAACTTTGAATAGCTTCTATTTCGTGAATGGTTAACTCATTATTAGAGTGTTGATTGATGGACCTGTAGTATTGAATTTCCTTCATGTTTCATTAATGCAGGAGTTATTATACCAATAAATATATATTGGAAATGGTCTAATTATTATTATATTATAGTTTTTGTTGATAGCTAACCGATTCCAGGCCATTGTGGCACGTTTAGACAAAACTTTCGAATCGTCAATCAATACAAATGTCAGTATTGTCAGTCATATAGGAAGCTACCACCGGCTCGGAAGGCAGTTCTGCTGAGAAGAGCCGGCGAGAAACACAACAGTTGCTCTTTTCAAATATAGTTTTAGAATGAATTAATAAATTTCTCAAGCGGTGGATCTGACATTGTTTATGGAATATTGCTATACATATTGATTTTGTTAAATTTGTTATACATTTATACCTTGTGCCATAAATATTCTATTTATTTTTGAAGACGAACACTAGGAGTGATCAGGTTATTTTTTTATTCCTTGTATTGATACCGTGTTTATTAATTTTTTTTTAATTTTAATAGTTTTCTTCGGATAAATAAAACATAATTATGGATATATTGTGAGGCAACCAGCTTCATTATGATGATGCTAACTGTTTTACATCTAATAGTTAAACTAAATAAATTCAAACAAGCATCGATTTACCAAAAGTAATTTAATGCATTTATTCATTAGTCCGTGGATAGATAGCAGATGTTTCAAGCACATTTGATTGTGTTATTGAGTTTTCAATATAAACTATATAGTTTTATTTATTCCAATACTAATTTATTAATATTAAATATAGTCAGCAATTTCGTTTGTTTGAATATTTTTACCTATATTTTCGAGTGCAATATATATGTAAATTACCTTTTTTTTTAAGAAAATTTTAAGAAATTTCCAGGAAAAATATCAAAAAATTCAATATTTATATTAACTTCAATCAAATTATTAATTTAATATTTATTTTATTTATTTTATTGTAACATATTAACCACCTTAAAATAACTTTGACTTTCCAATAAATAATAAATAAATAAATAAATAAATACCATTTCATTGATAAACGTTCAATGCCGAGTAAATCTGTACATTGATTTGTGAGTATACTTAATTACGCCTTCATTTACTTATTTAAGCTCAACAAACCAATTTTTACTACTACTGGTTGTGTTGTTAAAATATATTTATTTTAATGATTTTTATACATATTAAATGAAACTATTTTAACCGGAATAATTGTAACACACCCTCCGTGACCTTGGCTTACTGTAAAGTATTCGAAACGTCAGGTTTTCAAAAATGAATTTTCTAATACCAAAATATACGCGATTAATCCGTTAAAAAGTAGTTTCATTTAAAATTTCCCATCTTCTTTGTAACATACAGCAAGATCAAAAGAGAATTATAATAATAATATTAATATATATTTAAGAACCAAAAACAAAAAGTTATTCAAAAACATTGCTTTAATATTAAAATAAGTAATTTATAAGCTACTTTAAAAAGTTGTGAGGAGCACTCAACTAAAATGATGCTTGACTTGCCAACTTCGTACAGTTGTATGTAAACTGAATCGTTCCCGACACTGTGGTCTATCGATTTTCTACTTTGATTGTATTCAAAGTTCGATGGGTGTTATGGACTTTATTGGCATATTGACTATCTATACTCTTATAGTTTCTGTACAATGTTACCAACTATAGGTATTGAGTTCGATTCTCGGTTGTGTTTAATTTAAATTTATTTTTAGGTAGCTTTACGCCTAATCTCGCATAGATTTTGTGACAAAATTTAATTTATTTCTATTTCATCGCTCTGGTAAGACAAAGCACTGCGTTAAGTTCCGTCACTCAACGCTTCTGTCTAATTTGGTGGAAAGCGAAGTAAGGAGTGATACTAGGTACTTTCTACCCTGCTATGCGGGATAAAATCATGAAGCTAAAAATAATAATAATGTCAATAATTATAAGTATTGAGTTCGATTCCCGATTGTGCCTAATTTAAATTTATTTTTAAGTAGCTGCATATTGACTCTAGCATTTCATGGATAGTCAATCGTTCTAGTTGCAACATTCTGTTGACTGCTTCCCACTTGGGGCATTGTTTTGAATGGTGGAACTTAACGCCACATTTTTTTTCTTAATAATAAAACTTAGTTAATAACTTTGTTGGTTTTATTCATCTCTTGTAATTTGCAAGATTAAAGGAGGCTAAATTCATTGTATAAAATTTTTTATTTTCCGTTTGTTTTAAAATCTACTTGTTGAGTATACGGCCACTGACGTTCTTATAGTTTATTAATATCGCACTTGTATCTATGTATGTATGTACGTGTTCCAAGAGTCGCTCTCAAAGCTCTTGCGCATTATTCAGTGATCATTTCTGGACAGTGCGCAATGGCTACATAGAAATGGATGCAATATAAAGCTTTACAGTAGAACAAATTATAGTCTTAAAGAGGCCTCTTCGTTGGACCTTCTGAAAGACCGTTTTGACTGTTTATTTTTTGATTGGAGATTTGAACATCATAAAATACATAATAATTTAAGGTTCTGACAATATAAAACTCTTTCGTTATTTACTAAGAGTCTGAGAACAACGTGTAGGAAAATTACTCGGCGTAGAAACTGAACTTTGGACCTAGTTCGGGAGAAATAATCCCGGGATACCGAGAAATCCTGGGATTTCCCGATTTTTTTATGGAGATAGGAATAATGATAATTTTAGTTTAACAGTAATTACTATGGAAGGTAAAAAAATTGTGTTCTACTTGGATGAGGTTTATTAATATACGAATACAAGTGTAAATAAATATACATTTTATATTTCATATCAAAACTGAGAAATATTTTAGATTTTGTGGTTAATAGCGTAATGAGACTGTCGGAGTAGACACGCAATTGGTTGTAAGTTTGATTCCGGCTCGGTGGTACGATTGTATTTAAAAAAAATCCGCCCTTCCCTTTCATCACTCTGGCAAGATAATGGATGGTGTCAAGATTCACCACTTAAAACGCCGTTGAGATATTTCTCTCTCATTCCGGTATAACAAAGAACAGGGTTAAGTTCTGTCACTCAACACGTAATGTCTCAAATTCGGCAGACAGCGGTGTGCAAAGTGCATTGAAAATGGGCATTGAGTGATTTTTATTATAGATTCTACAAGATCCTATTAAAACCTAATTCTAATTTTTTTAGCTTCACGCTTTTATCCCGCATAGCAGGGTAGACAGAAAATACCTAGTGTCAAGACACTCCGTAGTTCGCTTTCCACCAAAGTTGAGACATTGAGTGTTGAGTGGTGGAACTCAATACTGTATATTGTTTTTACCAGGGCGAAGAAGTGAAAATAATTTAAATATAATCACTCCCCGGAGTGGGATCGAACCCACGACTGGCCTCAATTCTTACTGTGAAACATGGTAAATAGTTAAAACCAAAATACTATATAATTAAGACAAAGACTTCACCAATACCACCAACTTCGACTCAGATAGCATATGCAACTACAAATATAAAATTTGAAATAAAAACTTTTTTAATAAGCATTTCGGAGTCATACTTTCCAATATTGTTGCTCGTTTTATTTCTGTTTATGTTTTTATTTTTAAAGTATAATAACAACAAAAAAAATGGTAAATTTTAAACGCAGTGTTAGTCTGAATTAGTTTAAGATGAAGATTTAGAAAATATTGAAGTTTTACAATAATAAAATACTCATTAACCATACAACTCAGGCTATGTTGGAAAATCCGACTGTAAATGCAATGGTTGGGAGTTCTTTTCCCATTAGACGAAATTTCATTTATATTATTTTCATTTCCAAGCTGGCGGCGCTTAATTCCGTTACTCAACACGCAACGTTTAGAATTCGGGTTTTGATATAAGGTTCTCTATGCTTATCTTGATACGTGGCATAATACAGTAAGTCAATTATTACACTGAAACAATGTCAAAAATACTGTTTCAACTCAAAATAAGTATAGAGAGAGAAAAATAGAATTAAATAATAATTCTTTTTATTACATTTATCCTCAAAATTCTTAACAATTAACTGAAGCTTTTTTTGTCATTATTGAAATTACTTTAAAAACTGAGCCTTTTGTCGATTATCATCCACTTTAAGGCTTCAGTAATCCTATTAACACTTTATTTATAGACACCTTAAGATCTACTCATTTTTAATGGTGAGTAAATTCCTGAATATTGGCCTAATTGAATTGGAATTAAGGAAACAAAGGCCGTGGAAAAATACTTAGTTACACTCATTGTTTTAATCGCTTCCCATTTTCCGGCGCTGTTGGTCAAAAGAATTTAATTATCTACATTGGATAATTATTCATGCAGTGTTGATTAACTTTTCCCGTTTTTCGATCAAATTAGGACAAATTACGCCCTTGTGGTGTGTTTTAGTGACTGGTTGGACGCGATGACTATGGGATCATATCTTAGTTATATTTTTGATAGTTTTATAAAGTTTTTATTGATAACGTGTCAATGAAAATATATTATTATTGAGGCCAGTTGTGGGTTCGATCCCCATTCGGGAGAGTGATCATGTTTAAAAAAATATTTTTACTTCCTCGCTCTAGGAAGACAAAGTGAGGCGTTGAGTAGTGGCTCAACACGCAATGTCTCAAATTTAGTGGGAAGCAAAGTACGGAGTGTTTTGACACTAGGTACTTTCTGTCTACCCTGCTATGAGGGATATAAGCGAAGCTATAGGTTTTTTGATTAAGAGTCAATGACAATGATGTGAAATTGGTAAAAATATAAGAAACGAAAATATATAAGAGATATTTTTCTTTACCTGTTCTATTTGTAGTTTATATCTAAAGTATTTTCTGTCAAATTTTAAGTTAAACCAATAATTCTTAGTAAAAAAATATTTAAAATTATATTTTTTAAAAATGTACATAATATTTTATTATTATTGAGGCCGGTCGTGACGCAGTGTGACTGCGTCTGACTGCACTGGGAGGAGTGATTATATATATTTAAATTATTTTCACTTCCTCGCTCTGGTAAGACAAAATGCGATATTGAGTTGAACCACTCAACACGCAATGTGCACTCAAGCTCGGTAGAAAGCGACGTACTGAGTGTCTTGACACTAGGTACTGTCTACCCCGCTATGCGAGATAAAAGCGTAAATCTGTACGCGTCAAGTCGAGGCTATCGATATACAGACTGGCTGTATCTCCATGTACATTCGAGTGTTTGATTAGTATATAATAGAGAAATATTAGTAATTTCAATCACAATTAGGCCAGTCGTTGTGCAGTGGAAATGCGTGTGATAAAGGCGTCGGTCGTAGGTTCCATTCCCACTCGGGGGAACGATTATATGCCTTCTTGTTGTCCTAAGACATAACGCGACGTTGAGTTCCTCCTCCCAACACGTAATGGCTCGAATTTGGCGGGAAACGGAGTGCAGAGGGTCTTGACACTTGCTACTTTCCGTGTACCCCGCTATGCGGGATAACAGCGAGAGGCCAAGAAAATATTAATATTAACTATATTTTTTCTTAGAATATTTATTAGTTCACGTTATATTCATTGTATTTAAGCTTCATTGGTTAGATGAGTTATTAAACAATAAATCAGAAGGCTACTACAATTATATATTGGATTTGATTTTCGAAGGCATATATATGCCTCAACATTTTTAATAGAAACACAGTAATGTTTCTTTATGTCTTTTAATTAAAGTCTGTTCGTTTTTTTAGCTTTATGTTTTCATCCCGCATAACAGGGTAGACAGAAAATACACAGTGAATAATAAAATTATAGGGTAATGTGCGTGCGTGTGTGTGTGTGCGTGTGCGTGTGCGTGTGCGTGTGTATGTGCGTGTGCGTGTGCGTGTGCGTGTGCATGTGCATGTGCGTGTGCGTGTGCGTATACGTGTGCGTGTGTGTATATATATAATTGCTTGTTCTGAGTCACTGACTGACTAATTGATCCATCTTTGCTAAGCGGATACTATTGGATTTCGATGCATGGTTTTTGGTCAGTGGACTCATTTTACGTTCAATAAGAACTAGGTTTTTAAAATTCATCCCTTAAGTGCTTAAATAGGGTTGGAAGTTTGTACGAAAGTACGCCAATTTTGAAGAAATAAGCATAACTTTTTGTGTTTGGCTTACTCATTAAAAATAAATTAATATAAAAATCAGCAACTCTAGAACAACAGCAAACCTAGGGCTGAAATATAGGGTTGAAAGTTTGAATAAAAGTGCGTCAATTTTGATATAAACACAAAATGTTATGTTTGGGTTTACTGATGAATGTGAATAAAGTCTATTTCAGTGATTGTACAAATTTAATACTTAAGTGTAAAAACAGGACTGAAAATTAGTTTTTTATGGTAAAAACAATTTTTAAAAATAGTATATATATATTTAAATAGTTTTAGAAAATTTACTCCAGAGATGGTTTAGTAGAGGTTAAAAATTTATCTATAGAAGTTAGTTATTTTTAATGGTATTTAGATACATGAGATTTTATTATAAGGCTGCTGATTATAAATTATAAAATACTTATTTCAGTGTTTGTGAAAATATCTTTTCTTAGAAAGCCAAATAGAGATTCATATCTTATAAGGAATTCCTTGAATATTGTCGGATTTAGGTACTTTAAAGTATATTTTTTATTTAATATTCAACAAATAGTCGGTACTGAATGAACTTGAAAATTACTGGAGTCTGTAAATTATGTTTAAGATATGATGCTTGTTCTTAGGATATTTGGCAATAAATTGTTCCAGTGATTATGTAGATTTCATCACATGGGGCTGGAAGGTTAAAAGTATGTCATTTTAAATGAAAGATATGAAACTTTCTTTTACCTTTTCTGATTAACTAATAATAAATTATATACTTTTTTTCAGTCATTATGGCCCTAAAAGGTTCAAATAATGAATGGTTTTGAAAATTTGTATGGAAGTCTCATTTTTTATCAGAAAAGATTTAAGGTATTGTATATGGGTTTCTATATAATGATAAAACATTATTTCTACATAGTGAAAGTGAGAAATCGAACTTGTTTTGAGCAACTGTGGTAATTTTATCTCTCAGGGAGCGATATAGGGGTTGAAAGCGAAGTAGACACTAGGTACTTTCTGTCTACCTGGATAAAAGCTTGAAGCGTAAAAAACGAAAAAAATTATCTTCTAGAAGGTACTTTTACTCTACGTTTCCCAAAATATAAAACACCAATGTCCACCCATGTAAAGCCGGGATGGGTAAGTAATAAATATATATATATATATATATATATATATATATATATATATATATACATATATATATATATACATATATATATATATATATATATATACATATATATATATATATATATATATACATAATCAGTACGTTCCTTATAGGCAAGTATGTATTTTTAAGAACTTGTTTGCAATAACGTGAACAATGTATTCATACCATCTATTTCGGTACAGGATTGAATTGGCACGAACAAACTGAATACGAATTATTATGGACTCGCGTTAGCTGTTTTATGTATTATACGATAGTTTTGCTCAGATTCCCATATTCGTTACGTCGTACTAATTTGGATGGCCGCCAGTAAAATGCTGCCAAATATCCTAATAATATTAGTATGATTAGAAAAATATTGGTGTTTTGGCCATAATGAAATGCCTTGTATTTTGATTGAGGACTATGTTTGCATTATACTTTGGTTGTGTGGGATGTATGAAAGAAAATTATCATAATGAGTCAACATCTGATTGGTCGCTTGATAGTAGTGAATTCAATCCTCTTTTAGAGGCATGATTTTGTTTAAATTATTTTTATTTTTACGCTTTATTCCGCATAATAAGGTAACCTAATGTTCAGAAACTCCGTTGATTGCATTCGAATTCAATAACGCATATGATTTTTTTTACGATCTTCGCAATAAAACAAAGTTGTTTTATTGCGAAGGAATTAAAGAAATATATATAATAATCTTACTAAATAATACTGCTACACGATGGCGTCCATTGGCGTTGATATGATATAGCGCGGCGTTAAGTTCCGCACTCAATAAAAAAATATGGATAGAAAATTTCAGCTAATTACGATGATTGAAAGTCATAGCTCAACAACAAGTAGGTATTATAACACTATAATATTTGGTTTGGTTAGGTTAAATAGCGTTCGCTTTGGTATTACGATTTGATATGTGCAGGTTATCCCCTCTGTGTTTTGCCTACGGTTGCTAGTTGATAGCAGTATTAACGGGTTTAATTGTTCTGGTATGTACAGATTTTATAACTAGAGTTACATAGAATGTTATTGGTGTATCATCTATCTATCATTGTCTCAATAAAAATGGCTAAACGACGAATGTAATGCCATTAAAAACCAACTGAGACTAGAAGAAAAAGCAATCACTGTAGTACTGTTGACAACTATAGTCCTGTGGAACAAAAATTAATACTTTAAAAATATTATTTTTTAATCAATTTCTTTTTATTTGATATATTATTTGGCTAATTTAGACTTAGTTACTCCGGGAATAGTGGAATGCGATGACACATTACTCTTATGCAGAAAATAGAAAACGGAGAATAACATTCGTTTCTCTATTTTATCAGAGATTAGGTTCTGACCATTTGGTACTTTCATATTTTACCCCCATAGCAGGGTTTCCAGAAAAAACCTAGTATCAAAACACTACGTTGACTGCTTCCCACTTAAAATTGAGACACTACCTATTTAGTGGTGAACTCAACACCGCGCTTTGTGTTACTAAAGTTGAGAAATGTTAATAAATTTAAATTATAATCATTACCCTGCGTGGACATAGAACCTACAACGAATCAATTAAAAAGCTGAATTTTGTCAATACTGACATATTTCAATTATTTATTCTGTACGTGACAGAAATAACCATTTTACTATAGAAATATTCCCTATCATGTAATTGTATGGTTGATCATAAAATGGAATCCGAGTTCGATATTTATTTACGATTTACTGAATAATGTTTCTAGATTATTAGACTCTAACGACAATGTTCCTATAAAACATGGCATCATAAAACGAATCTATTGTAAAAATTATATAATATTCTTTGCTTTCCTCATATAGGAGGGTGGGCTAAGAGGCAGTAGCGTTAATAACCTTTTTACTTTACTTTCCGCCTGATGACTAGATATTTGGCGTTAAGTGTTAGATTCTAATACTGGTACGATAAAATGTGACGTTGAAATGGCCACTCAATACGTAATGTCTCGACCATTCTGGTTAGAATACAATGTAGAAGTGGAGTGTCTTGATACTATTTTGTTTCTGACTAATCTGGCAAGCACGATAAAGCATGAAACTGCTGTTTTATTGATATATGTAGAATTTTCTAATAATCTCAAATAGAGCAAGGCATCTTAGAACTAGAAGTTGGCTTGTATTTATCCTGCTCTACTTTGGTCGATACCTATATAGGTACAGTCATCGGCATTCATATGAATGACATTTTGATTCGGCAGAGATGATCAGACTTCGTATTGCCTATTAATTAGCTGAACACGAGTGTGAGGCTTTATAGCTGTAGAATAGATAATTTTTTGTTCTTAGAATTTACACAGTAGATATCCATGAATTTACAAGATTAGTACTTCTTGGTGCGATTTCATAAATTTTTAATTGCTATATCAATATGATAAGAAAATTTGAATTCTGCATTATGAAACTACCTGGGTATTATTAAAGATAAAGGTAAATATGTAAGTTCCAGATATTTTTTTTAAAATAAGTTTTTTTTAGCTTCACGCTTTTTATCCCGCATAGCAGGGTAGACAGATCTAGTATCTAGTGTCAAGACACTCCAAACTTCACTTTCCACCGATTTCGAGATATTGCGTGTTGAGCAGTGGAACTCAACGCAGCACTCGTTCTTGCAAGGAAGTGAATATAATTTTAAATATAATCACTCCCCCGAGTGGGGATCGAACCCACAACCGGTCGCGATTACAGACCGGCCTCAAATAAGTTTTTAATACTTTTAAATTTGGCTGAATCATATTAGGCCCTGATTATTTGACATGTTTTTTGAACAAGAATCTATAAGAAGGTAAGTTCTAAAGAAAATCGATATCAAACCAATATACTCACCGACAATAGTAGCGAGTATAATCAGAGCTAGGACAACAGACGTGACCGCCATGAGGACGAGCGACGTGACGTCGGTGGCGGTCGCGTTGCGAGTGACGTTCAGCGTTCCGTTGCATCCCCATGTCACCGCGTCCACCCACGAGCAGTTACCGTCGAACCACTCTGTTGTGACTTCATCTGGGAACAGAGAAAGGGTGGTGTTTTTTAATATTTAAGTAATTCAGAAGAAGAGGCAGGGAATTTGACGATAGACAAATCTGTACTCCATTTAAAAACTCCAGTTTTTACCTATTTAGTTAAATTATAATCAAAAGGAAATAATTTTTAATACACAAATAATGATATAGAGAATATGATATCGAGTGTCGTAATTTCCCTGAAACACGGGAAGTAGATACAGTAATCGCTAGAAGGTAAAAGATGTAATAATATCTTGTTGAATGAATGATTTTTTAAAATGACTTTGTGTTTCAAATATAACTTTAGGTTTTGAAATCAAAACATCAATAATATATGAGTTGAAACGTTAGAACAGGTCTTGCGGTACTCCCGAACTGTACCGTCTAGTGTGAATATTTTTCAAAAAAACAATGAAACTACATTCAATAGTGTTTTCAAACAATAGTCAAAAATTGCTATTCCCGATCGCATTTCTAAAAGTTTGTTCGAAACAAATGACGTTCGTGGTCAATTTTTGCGTGGCTTTGCGCTTTATATTTATGTAGTACGATTGGTTATTGGTTATTAAAACTGCGTTGATTAAAACGTATAAAAGCATATATATGAGAAATATATTTAAAAAATTATTTTAAATGGATTAATCGCGTATACTTTGGTATTTGATTCAGGAAGACTCAGGAAGACTATTTTAAAGTGTTCGAAACGTCAGGTTTCCAAAAATGTATTTTCGAATACCAAAATAAACGCGATTAATCTGTTTAAAATAATTTCATCAAAAATGTGTAAAAATTACGAAAATCAAAGATCTTATTATGAGACACTAAGATATATTTGGGTATACACCCTACTATACGGGTTAACAAAGGTGAAGCTGAAAAAACCCTGCTCCGTATGGGAATCAAAACTAAAATCATTCGCGTAAAATTAGACGTGGTTCCACTGCGCCATGAAGGCCTCATTCTCGCTTGTCATCTGGTACATATAAACAAAATCATCACATGAAAACTTTCCTGAAAGCCATTTCATTCTTTATCGTCCAAATCCTATTAAGCTCCCTCTCAATTTACTTTAACCGCTTTATTGAACACTTAAAAATTTATATCACGGGCCAATGTAATTGAAAATCTAAGCCTTGTTTAGAAAAAATAAATGTTGCCACTTGAATAATAATGTGTAATTGATATTGGTTTGTGGCATTTGGAAGTTTGATTAATGTCAAAGTTTTGTTAATCTAGGCCTAAAAACCGTTTAAAATTAAATAAAAAATGAACTCATCGACATTCGAACCTTTACTTCCTGGAACACGTCTAAGCCCTCGACCACTAAGCCATCTGTAAGCGTGCGTTAAGAAATTCTTGTACGTTTGTTATTGAGTATATATAGTTCTTATACGTTAACTGTAGAGGCGCGGGTTCTAATAATATATTTTTTTAAACGTTCGTTTGTTCTAAGACTTGCATAATATTTTCCAAATAGTGGAAACGTAGGCCTTGTTTAGAAGGAACATAAAAAATACTTGAAAAATAATATTAATTTGTGATCTTTCAGAAATGCTTTTATGTATATATGTATATATATAAATATATTTATATATATATATATATATATACTTATATATTTATATGTACAGTAATAAATAGTTTCTTACGATATAGTTTATTGTATTTAGTATATAATATATTGTTGTATTCAGTATATAACATAAATATTTTTTTAAAATAAAACTTAAATAATTATTTTTTTTTATTAACGTATATAAATAAAAAACTTTAATGTATATTTTTTAATTTCGTTAAGCTACTTTAACAATGTGATTAAATACGTCATCAGACAGTATTTAGAAGGACAAAGATGTTGGCCATGACATATTTTATAATGATGTGTGTGCTAACCTCAAAAAATTGCCATTTTAATCTAGTAAATAAAATATAGGCCAATGTTACATAGTTGTTACAATGTACTAGAGAGACATTAAATTATTTAAATAAATATTAAAAAGAGGTCACTAGTTAGACATCCGATAACTGAGGCGGAACTCAACGCCGCGATTTATCTATATTATGGCTATCAGAGCAGAGAAATCGTAGTAGTTTATTCATAATATTTTTAATAAAAATATTCTAATAAAAAGAAAAGTGCAATTATTAATATTTGTATGACTTATTTATGTTTGTATAAATGGATAAATATCTTTTATTATCTTCGTTTATGGAGGTTGTTAAAATGGCGTTTTTAGAGATATTGGTTATTTTAAATGTTTTATTAACCATGCTGACTGTTCGTTGAGTTGAATATGTAATAAATAAATACATATCTTTGTGGGTTTTGTATTATTAAAAGCAACAATTCAATTTTTAATATGTCTCCTAAAGCTTTATATATATTAAAAGCTTTTTTACCAAACATTTCCACCATTGCAGAGAGTTCTAGATATTTTTTTTTTATTCATAACAGTTAAAGCGTTATTTATACTTAGAACAAGAAAATATGTTTTGATAACGAATAAATAATTAATAATAAAATATAGTTTTATTACATTTGCGTTGGATTCTGCCACTCAACACGCAATGTCTCGAATTTGGCGGAAAGCATTGTATCTGTACAAATTACCTAGTGACATCGAAACACCAGAGTGTTTCCACACAGGGTAATTCCTTTCTACCTTGCTAAGCGGGTCTCGCGGGCTAAATATACCGCGAATATAGAAACCGTGAATATGGAATGATAATTTATATGGCATTATAGAGGATACCTTCCGCCACGAAATAAAAATAGCAAAGACATAAAAAAGCGGTTTAAATTAAGCTTTTGACCATTCATTTAGATAAGTTACATATTATATTCAGATTTAGGCAATGGTTTAAAAAATGTTGTAGTTTCTTGCTTGGCATTTTTTACAAGTTCCTTCAATTCTTACTGGTATTCAGCAGTGGCATTAGCAATTTGCCTCTTAAAATATTCTTCCATTGATGGCTTCATTTTCATAAAGAAATCACAAAGCTCATTTGCCATTCTTAAGCCTTTACTGAGAATTTTTACATTAAATGTCATATTTTAGTGCTTGTTGGAGCCTCTTCTTAAATGGAATTCTGAATTCAACATTTCCATTTCCTCTAAGCCTAAGTCGATTTCAGTCTAATCTTCATCTTGCGATGTAAGCAACTGCTGAATGTCACTTGATTCTTTTTATTCGAACTCATCTCGTCCTATTCCACTCGCAATTACGGCAATGTTTGCAGTCAAAGTTTGAATTTGCATAGATTTACTCATTTTCCAGTATGATTTTAAAGTGTATGGCTTCAGTTCTTGCAACGATTCTTTTATGTTTAGGATGCATTTTGTTACGTCAAATTTCTTCCCGCATTCCATAACATTCATATCAGTCGTCGATTATTATAGAGTGTGAAGGGCTTGATTAATACTTGTTCCATAGGTTGAAGCAAAGCCGTCGTATTGGGAGTTAAAAATGTTACTTTTATGTTGGGATCCATAGTTTAAAGTTCACGAGCACAACCTGGTGCGTTGTCCAAAACTAGAAATCTAAATTCTTTAATTTCAAATAAGTATTTTCCGTTTTTTATTAGCACGCCATTCACTGGCACGTTGTCCTTATTTTGTTTTTTTAACGCTTGAGATCTATAAAGCATCAATGGTTTATTAATACAATCTCCAGATGCATTACAACAAAGCAGCAACGTAACGCTATCCTTTGCTGCCTTATATCTAGGGGCATACTTTTCGCTTTTAGAAAGGAATGTTTTGTGTGGCATTTTCTTCCAAAACTGTGCGGTTTCTTCTTAAATACTTGCTCAGGTGTATATCCTTTACCAGCTAGGAGGTTCACAAAGTCTTCAGGATATTTATCTGCTGCAACAGTATCTGCAGATGCAGCTTCTCCTATGATTCAGCTATGCAATAATTATAATTGTCGCACCTTAACTTTATTAAATCAACCTTTCGATGCTCGAAATCCTCCATCTGTACATCCATCACCACCACTACCACTAGGTTCTTTGAAATGTGCTTAAAACGCTTTGCCTTCTCCTGGACCATTGTACTATTCACAGGCACCCTTTCTTGGTTGCGATCTTGGATTCACAATGACAACGCCACTTCAATTTTTTAAGCTACAGACGACCGAATGCTTTTTATTTTGGCTATATATATATATATATATATATATATATATATATATATATATATATATATATATATATATATATATATATATATATATATATATATATATATATATATATAACAAGAAGTAGTATTTTATATTTTTTAATACTTGTTTTAAACTTTGCAGACTTACTTAATTTACGTGAAAAGATAGCGAAGTAAGATCTTATTTAAAACTGTCCCATTCAAATATAACCTTCAAAGTCTACACGTAATTATATATATTTTTTGCGTCTGAAGTTCTAAAATTTAAGCTGTATAAATATTACTATTTATTAATATTTCATAATATAAATCAAAATCATAATATTCTTTATTAAATAAGCTAAATATAACAAGTCCTTTAAAATTGTCAGTCAACATTAAATTGTCAGTATTGAAAGTCCTACTAGAAGATACCACTAGCAAAGAAGACAGTTCTGCTGAGAAGAGCTGGCAAGAAACTCAACAGTTGCTCTATTTAAATGTAATTTTTAATCAATACCACTCAACTCCACTCATTAACGTCTGTATAGTATTCTTGTATATGATTGTATGCTTTCCACAAATACAAATAGTTCCTCCTATTTTAAGGATTTTTTTTACATTTAAATTACTTTTATATTTTCTGTTCTGAAAATTTAGAATAATTCAAACATAAATAAAACAAAGTGCAGTAATGAGTTGCGCAACGTAACATTGACAAGCGGGAGTATCTTAACACTTTTTTCCTTAGATTTTTATACCCAGTTTGCCATAAAAAACGTTTCTTTGCCGTAAAAAAAGTGAAATTGGACAAAAAAGGTTAAAAAATTGAACATTGGCACAACAAGGTATGTATATCGTGAGCGCTTCAGGCTTTCCATTCATTCAGCGCATGCACTTCAGGCTTCAGCTATCGATAGCGGGTTCAAGTGACGCAGTAACCTAAATCTTTTCTTAGTTTTTTTTGTTTTATTGAAAGTTTTTAGGAAGTTAAAAAATAAATAAATGGTGACTGATGCAAATGAGTGATTATAAAATTTAGTACAGTATTTTATTACGGTAGATTAATAATATATTTGAAATATATTTGAAATATATTTGAAATATATTTGAAACATATTTGAAATATATTTGAAATATATATTTAACGGGCCTGCGATTTTGTCTAACTTACGCTACCTTTACTTAAATAAGAGTAGCCTAAGTTACACGTTATGCCATTAGCTATCTGCCAGTGAAAACCGATCCAGCCGTTCCACAGATTAGGCTAAACAAATAGACAGACAGGCAGACAGACAATACTTGTAAAAAAATGCTTGTAAGTGTAAAAAATTGTTTCATATGTATATAATTAATTTTGATATTATAAACAGACACCACCTAAACAGAATCTTTCTATGTAGATAAAGTAAATAAAATAAATTTATGTAATATAAATAAAAAAACTCGTCTTAAATTAAAAAAAATAATGGAAATTTAAATAAAGATTTTTTGGTATTTATTGGTAGGTTTTACATTTTAACCGGAAACGAGATAAAAATTTATAATACACATAGACTTAAACTGTATTCAATAGAAATAGCAACTTGTTCCAAATAAATCCAAGAGATTAATCTAGTACCCCCTACTAACCAGGGGGTTAGTAGGGGATTACCATTGAAGTGCACAAAATCTTGCTTTAATTGTGTTCATAGAAAATGTTAGACGTGGTATGTGCGATTTCTTCAGTTAAAATTTGTTTATGGTTGTCGCCTACAACTTTGCTTCTATCAACTTCATCACCTCTGACATATTAATGCCATTTCTATCTTCTAAAATAAAATGTAATGTATTATTTTTTAGTTTCCGTGGGTATTTCCGAAAATTCTCTCGTAATCTCGTTCTGTAAGAAATCTAAATGCCAAATTTAAGCCATACATATAAAGTAGGAATGTCTTGTTTCTATGTTCTTTTTGATTATTCTGCTATATGGGAAACTTTTAACGGTTATACTAAGTATTACATGTTAATTTTATAGAACAAATTATAATTGAATAATTGATTCCAGGAAATTTTCATATCATGACACTTCCAGGTCTGTCTGTTCTAAGGGAGGGGCAAAAGATTACTCTAATCGTCCGCTCAAGTCGTAAATTACTAGTCAGATACTAACTAAATTCAACTTGTTCCAAAATCTTGAAACGCTGCCTATGAAACCTTACACTTTACAGTTAATTGTACGTCTCTTATTATAAACTTTGGAACTATGTACCGTATAGGGTAATAAGTGAGAAATTTCTTTTGGCAACTTCACTCCTTCTCCTATATAGCAAGAGAGGCAGAGAAGATAAGAGAATCTAGTGTCAATACACTCCGCTTTCCACCTAAGTATGAATATGGCTGAGTGATGGAATTTAACACTGTGCTTTGTCTCACAACAGCCGAAATGTAAATAGCTTTATCATAATCGCGTTTCCGAATAGAATCGAATCCGCAATCTCGAATGAGTTTTTAGAGACAGACGCTATCTCACTGTGTCATGACGGTCCTTTTCTTGATTTCTTCTATATTTTGATATAAAATATGATATATTATATCTACGTATGCTACTTACATTGTCTTAATAAAAAAAGGGTCCCATTAACCTAAACAACTTAGCCAACTGCTTTTTGTAGCTTCACGCTTTTTATCTCGCATATCAGAGTAGACAGAAAGTACCTAGTGTCAAGACACTCCGTGCTTCCACCGAATTCGAGACATTGCGTTTTGGGTGGTGGAACTCAACGCCGCTCTTTGGCTTTACTAGAGTAAGGAAGTGAAAATAATTTAAATATAATTACTCTCCCGAGTGGGTTTCAAACCCACAACCGATCGCGTTTACAGTCAGACGCTGTCCCATTGCGCTACGGCCTCACTTTACAAGCAAATACAAGCTTTAAGAATGCTAGATATCCCGTTGATGTAGTGTGTGAGTACATAAATTTTTTAATTTAATATATTTTAATGCATTATTTTGAAAAAATATTACTGTCCTGTAAACCTTCGTTGTTTAGTGACAAAAAATGCCAGAATATTATATTTCAGTTATTAAAATTAATAAACGAAATATAAAAATATTTTTAATAAAATACATTTTTGAATAAAAATATAAATAAATAGCAATTAATATTAAATATGAATTATATATATATATATATATATATATATATATATATATATATATATATATATATATATTGTATAACAAACTCAAGGGATAATAATAATTTTAATTATATTCAATTACTCATATTCCGAATATATTTTCATATTGGCTGTATAAATATATCTCACGTGTCAATAAGCACGTCTTTAACGGTTGGCTTATTAGTTATTAAAATGAAACGTTAATAAAACGTAACTAGAAGCCGTTGACTTCGCTTCGTTGCTTAGCAACGCGTTAGTACTTTACGCAATACTGTATTTCAGATACTTGATAGTGTGTGTAATCCTTTGTTTGCGTAATATTGTAGTAAAACATTTTCTGTTTATATATTTTTATATATAAGCATTATTATTCGACTTTGTCTGCTTTAACTATATTACTGGACATTTATTAGATAGATATTAAAGAGATAATTGTTTATTAAATCTAATAAAACATTTATAATTAACCCCTTTCGTTTGATTGGGAGTCGTAGCTCTAAACAGAAAAAGAACGATAAAAAGCAACTTCACGCTTTATTCTGAATAGTGGTGTGGTCGGAGACAACCTAGTGTTAAAACACTCCGTTGAATGATTTCGTCTGGAAATCGAGTCAATGCCTGTAGGTTCACAACGCCGCGCTTAGCCTCACCAGAGTAAAGAAATGAAAAAAACACATAACCAATATTGTTTACATTCGGACGCTGTCCCACTTCACCATGATGGCTTTTAGTTTTTTTTATTTGCATGATTTATCCCTTGCGGGGTATTCGGAAAGAACGGAGCACCAAACGATACGGTCCCTTCATACCTCTTCCACCTCGCCCACAGTCATTCACCTCTTCATATATTAATTTTAACGTGACCTTCCTCCAGTATAATTGATACTGTAAGGTCGACCGAGCTCTCCTCAGACCTTTTGTAACATTCATCTTTACTTTTTGGTTTTGTATTCATACAAAAACAAAATATAGTGGATGATTGAGGGTAGGCCAAAGGCATCGGAAGGCAAGATATAGTCAGCTCATTCTATATTAATGTCTCAAAAGAGAGCCTTTATTTACATATAACCATAAAGTACTGTAAAGTGTTCGAAATGTCGGATTTCTAAAGTGTATTCTTCAAAACCTACTTAATGATACTCGATTAAACTAATTAAAATATATTTTCTTAACTTTATGCTTAACACTTTTGTCTCGCATAGCAGGGTAGAGAGAAAGTACCTAGTGTCAAGACACTTAGTATTGAGATATTACTGGTTGAGTGGTGAAACACAACGCTGCATTTTCCGCACAGCGAGGAAATGAAAATAATTTAAATATAAGACTCCACTCCCCTAAGTAAGAATTGAATCCACAACCGATCGTGTTTACAGTCAGACGCTGTCACACTGGAAGATCGACCGGCCTCAAAACACATTTATTTAATACAATAAGTCGTTTTGCATGTATTTTCCATAAATTACAAGTGTTAATTGAGCTTGCCGTGTTAGTTAGTGTATGCGAAATCTTGCAAGTTAAATTTGACCCACTTCCCAGTGTCCGATTGAGCTGAAATTTAGAATACATCTTTGACTCAGAACGATTACAATACAATTTTATATAATCTCTATTGAGGTTTATTTAAAATGACCGCCGTAACAAAATGTCGGAATAATTTTTTTTGTACAATTCATCCAATATGGGTATCAAATGTAGTGGCTTGAAGAGTATAATACAGTAAACTATTTAAATTATAAATTAATTAAAGATGTATCCAAAAGATTTTTCTTTTTAGCTTCGTTTGAAGATTCATTTTTATCAGTGTCAGGACACTCCATTCTTTACTTTCCACCGATTTCGAGACATTGTGGGTTGAGTGGTGGAACTTAACGCCGCACTTTGTCTTACCAGAGTGAGAAAGTAAAACGAATTTATAAATAATCACTTCCTCCAGTGGGAATCGAACCTACAACCGATCGCGTTTACAGTCAGAGCATATTTTATATACGACTTATTAGTAACTTTAAAATAAAACTGTAAAGTAAAATAAAAATTTCATCACAAAAAGCGCTTTTGTCTGCTAGTGCTAGAACTAATTTGAGAATAGAAGTAATTAGTATTATATTATAAAAAAAAATCTTTTCGAAATTCTTTGCATTATATACTCTTATAAATTTTCAACCACATGTGACTCCAGTATTATCTATGTGTTATCATTAAAAGAATAGTAACATATAAAATATATTCTGAAAAAATCAAGTTTGTTACCATTCACAGTATATCGCTTCACGATTGGCATAAAAAGACTTTGTAAAAACCTGACTGTCAAACAAACGTACTCCCGTTATTATATACATAGTTAGATTTAAAAAAAAACACTAGAATTTTTTTCTTTCTAGAAACATATTGAGCGAAAAGCCATCGTGGCGCAGTGGAACAGCGTCTGATTGTAAACACGATCGGTTATGGTTTCGATTCCTATTCGGGAAAATGATGTTTTATATTATTTTCATATACTCTGGTCAGACAAAGAGTGACGTTAGCTTCCGTCACGCAATGTGTCAAATTCAGAGGATAGTGGAATACAGAGTGTCTTGACACTAGGTATTGTTTACTCTATGCGGAGAGCGTGAAGCTAAAAAAGGATTACAACTACAACTAGAGAGGTAATTGTTTTTATTACTAAAGTCTAGAAGTAACATTAAACTCAATTAACAAAGAACGCTTATATGTAGTGAATACGCAATTTGTATACATAATTCACTTGTGATCCAAATCGGACTGTCTTTGTACAGTGACGCCAAGGACGTGATGGTTGCAGGTTGGTTTTCTGTTGAGGCAATATTTTAAAACAATTTTTTAATTGCAATTAACGTTTAAAAATGAAGCTATTTAGGTTATTTCTTTGCTTTTATTAACAGAACTGTTTTCCGAGCATATCGACTTTACTAAGTTCAAAATAGTAAAGATGTAAAAACTTGGAAGATTTTTCAATTTCCAAATTTTTATATATTAAAATGTATTAATAAAACTATTTTAAACAGATTAATCAAATATATTTTGATATTACATAATGCATTTTTGAAAACACTGCTTTTCAAAACATTTTACAGTAGTCCCTGAAAATATAGAATAGTTTTTAGAATAACGAAATATAGACGGTTATTTAATTTAAAATAGTTTCATAAAAGATAATTAAAACTTAATTTCATTAACTTATTTACTCTTTATTAAGATCTCTTTGCCAGCTGGATGGCAAACCAATATTTTTAATATGGGCAAAAAGTTGGAATCTTTACTTTACGTTCTCCCCACTATATAGTTCTAAATTTAAAAAAATACTTGTTAAATGTAAGGAAATATAACGAAAACTGAATATACATTGAAAGTTTAAACTCACTGAATACGCAATTTGTGTATGATTCAATTATAAATTGCAAGACTTAGTTCAGTACGATATTTCACTTTGATTCATCTTCTTTAAATTTATTTCTTGTACAATTCGCTGTTTTTACTAGAATTTATTGCACCATGTATTTTAGATATTTTAGATAAATAAATACCTTTTTTACTTTACCTCGTGTTCGTTGATTACATCGGGGAAGATGATGTTCATCAACAATTATATGGGCTTATATATTTGGAAAAACTTGTAACTTGAAACTAAAGAAAACGTCTTTTAGTATAGTCTTAGCTAAATATATTACGTAGCCAGTTTTTTATTTATTGATCGTCCGATATTATAAGTTATATTAGTGCTAGACTTGTAATCGTACGAGAAAACAAATTTAGCTTTATTTTTGTTTTTTACTTCCATGTCTTAATAAGAACTCTTTCGCCAAACGATTATTTCTTAGAAATAATATTTGGGTAGCATAAATTTGTAAAAATCTCTCTACAGAGATGCTAACAAAGTAAATAAGTTGTGACAAAACGTATAAGAATTTTGATGCAGATGGTAGTAGAACGCATGGCTTAGCGGTCAGAGCGCTTGGACAGTTTTCAAGGTGCACGGATTCGAACCCCGTTGCGTTCAAAATTTTTATACGTTTTCTTGAAAATATTATCTTAAAAGTTTTAAGCATATGTATATCCTATACCATAATTTCCTTAACAACATTTAAACCTTTGTACAAACAAATTTTATTTAAGAGTTCGCTTAAGTTGAAACAAACTGCAGTTCACAATAGTAAATTCTGGGCATGGTGAATGACGGCGCATATTTTAAATTCATTAAGAAATTGTCCGCATTTGTGGCCAGTGGAGTGTGAAGCCATAGAGCTCAGAGTAGATGAGACGTGGCAGGTTTTTATAAAAATAATTTTTATAATATTTTAATATCTTAAATTGCTATTTTACACACTTGGGTTAGTGGTCAGACCTCTTGGATCCTTTAAAAGTAGCACAGGTTCAAATCCACTGCGATCAAATTTTTATACGTATTCTAAAAACGTTAGGTTTGGTTATAGATAAGTGTGAGTTATTTGTATTAAAAGCAAATAGCTCGTAATGAAATGTTTATAATATTTTTTTTAATATAGGCATTATTGGTTTGGTGAAAAAATGTAGCTTTAACTACCATGCATATGAAATGGTACTCCTGTTTAGACCAATAATTGAGTATAGAAATATGTTTATGACAGTAACCTATAGACAAAATTAACTAAATTGAAATCAATATACTATGTATTTTACTCAAATAATATGATTTTTCTAGATTTCCAATTTTACATGAATTTCAGGCATTATTAACTTAGTGGCGCAACTCAACGCCGTATTTTGTAAAACCAGTGTGAGAATATAATATATATATCGTCAAATAATCATCGTTAATCCCATTTGGGAATCCAAAATCTTCGCGCTTATAATAAGACACTACAACACCCTCTAATATTTTACAATTTTATACAAAAAATACATAATTTTATACAAAAAGAAAAAATATATTTATCACTTATACAATATTTTCATACTCTGCTCTCAGTCATAATTGGATTAAGGACGCACCCAAGTTTCCCAAGCATAGGCAATAAGCGACCTTTTTATATTTTTTGTTCGTGTTCTTTATGCAAATGCTTAGAGTGTTAGCGTTTACGAATATGCTTTTGTAATTCAAAATTGCAATTAATGTAAAATTTTATATGTTAAGTTAGTTTTATAATAAAATAAACAGAAAGAAAATAAATGAAAGAAATGGCTTATATGTAATTTAATGGGGTTATTTTGTTGCAGGGCATAGTGGGTTAGTTTGACTGTAAAAACAATTGTTTGGGTATTCAATTCCCACTCAGTGGAAAGATTGTTTTGGAAATTTCCTTTTTAGTGACACAAAGCGCGGTGTTGAGTTCCGTCACTCAACACATTGTCTTGCAAAGTGGACTTGACATAGAAAGCGGAAAGTATATGACTTGAAAGTTCAAATTGAGATATTGTGTGTTAAGTTCCGGACTCAACCAGCCACCAGAGGGGAGAAAATGAATTTTAATTATAGTCATTCCCTAGAGTGGGAATTGAACGCACAACCAACCGCGTTTGCAGTTAGATAGTATACCACTATGCCACGATAGACCTTAAGAAGCTGAGCTAGAAAATAAAATTAGAGTACTGATTTTATCACTTCCCAGGTTTAAATGTTTTCAATTACATAATACCGATCAGATTTTTATAGAAGAAATACATTAGATCAAAAAACATAATTTCTAAGTTTAAAACATTTTTGAACAAACGTATAAAAATTTGAACGCAGCGGGATTCGAACCCGCGCCTCTTGGATACCGTCCGTTAAAATTTCTAAGTTTATTATATAAATTAAAATACCTACATTAAGTAAACTAAAAAGAAAATAGTTAAAAACGATTTGTTGCCTGCAATATCGTTTGCATGGATTAAGTAAATGTAAAATCCCACACTGATCTTATTTCCTCAGGAATTTTGAGAAATTCTCTCAGAATATATTGAAATTTCTAAAGAATCCTCGTGTCATATATCAGCTTGCTACGCGCAATAGTTTCAGCTATGCTTTTCAGTATTTTAGAAACGAAATTGTTTTTTATAAATACATATATTAATCTTTACATATAAATAAAGAGTAGAAGTCATTTCTGTACAAGAAATATTTATATTATATATGTTAATATATAGGCAACAGAAGCTAAAAAAACCACTCATTAGATCTATCTGTCCGTTTCTCTGTTCCTTTGTGCGTTAATCACGCAAAAAACAACTGTACAGAATTAAATGAATTTTGGCATTGTAATATCTTGTAATCTAGAGGTATATATGGAATAGCTTTTATCTTAATATTTAGTAGGAGTTTTCGTATAAAAATAACTAAATTCATGATTTTTTTTATTTTATTTATTTATTTATTTATTTGATATACCAATATACATAGTTCCATTACTCATAATTAATTATTTATACACCACTCTGGTTATAGAAATCGTATAAATAAGACGCATACAACATTAGCTAATTCTCCGGTAAATTACATAAAAAATACCATAACGACAAATTTTTATACTGATAACCAAGGGCTAGATAGGAATGATTTTTTAAATAGATTGAAGTTTGGAGCATCATATTGGATAATTTCATCCTGATATTCAATGTAATTCCTGTAAATGTATTTAACTGAATTCGTAAAATTATGTCGATAAGTTAAATTCTTCCCAATGACACTTACTAATGTTATTAGAAAATAAATTAATAAAAATAAGATATAGTAATAAATAATTGATTTTAAATTCTAATATTAAATCGACCCTTAGAGATTACCACCATCGACACTTCGATGTCAAATTTGTTTGAAAATTTACAAACTTACCCACTTCTGAAAATAACACAATAATTTAAGCAAGGTAGTGTGTTTAGTGTTGTCTTAATATAATTTTTAAAATAAATTTATTTATTAAATATTTACACAACACGATATCTTGTATAGTAAAGTCATATTAATTTAAATTAAATAAAATTAATAAATAATCATCTTACAAATATAATCACTCATTTACGATTAAGAGCATGTAGTTATGATGAAAAATATGTATTAATTAAGCTAAAGGCCTAGACCGTTTAGCTTAACGGCATTGCTGGGCAAGCAAGATAGAAATAAATATTTCAAATGAAATAGAGATGCACTTAATTTTGTGTACTTCTTTTACTATATTTAAATGATAAAAAACGTAAAGGTAATGTTTTAAAGATATTTTTTTTTATTTTTTTTTTAGCTTCACGCTTATATCCCGCGTAGCAGGGTAGACAGAAAGTACCTAGTGTCAAGACACTCCGTACTTCACTTTCCACCGAATTCGCGACGTTGCTTGCTGAGTGGTGGAACACAACGCGGCACTTTGTCTTACCAGAGCGAGGAAGTGAAAATAACTTGAATATAATATATAATAATCACTGCGCCACGACCGGCCTCTTTTATGCCAGCTTCTTATTTGACGCTTATCAAAAAATATACTATATTTATTCATTAGTTAACTACATACTAACTATACTACGCGAATATATATATATATATATATATATATATATATATATATATATATATATATATATATATATATATATATATATATATATATATTCGCGTAGTGAATCACAGTTTTTAATAAAAATTTTAATATTTTTAAATTATTATTGGGGCTAGGCGTTGTCCTTCTGTCCCAGTCCCAGATAGCGCCTATCTGTAAATGATTGACTGTGGGTTCGATTCCCACTTGGGGAAATAATAGAATTTTTTTTTCTCGGTTCTGGTACTGAGATTTCATTAGTTAATTATAATTTATAAATAACTACTTTTAATTTATAATTTCATTTAATGTAATATTTTATAAATCAGTAATGTACGTTATGGATATCATAAATAGGTCGTACGAATTACAAATTAGTTTAATATGGCCTGTGTAGTATAACATGCCATGTAATCTTACAATGTGCATCATATAGCAACAGATTTGTTAAACTGATTTAGCTTTTGTTTAACTATTTGGTTCCTTTTATAGAACACCAGACTGCGTTTGCAATCTGGCGCGCTGTGCTCAGTTCCACTGCACCACAGAGGTGAACATATTCTTAAAATTACCTGTGTACCATGATGTCATATGTGGACAAGTAAAATCACATGTGGATGAATGAAATCACATGTGGTCTAAATACTCATATGTGGATGAGTGAAATCACATATAGATGATAGTGTCATATGTGGATTTCCGAAATCAGATGTGGACCATGATGTCAGGTGTGGATGAGTTTTCACTTATGTTGACCGGAGTGACGCATGTGGATGAACGAAATCACATGTGGACCATGAGGTCATGTTAGAATGAGTGAAATTACATGTGGGCCATGCTGTCATGTGTGGATGAGTGAAATCACATGTGGATCGTCTATCACATGTCTGCAGGGGAGGATAGCCACATATTGATCATGCTATCATACGTGGATGTATGTAATCACATGTCTATACAACCTGTCCAGGATTATATGAAATTTGGTGGTAGAAGAAGATGTTTGTTAGTCTGTGGTTTAAGCAAGAACGCGAGCAGATAAAAGAAAGAAATAGCTATAGTATAGCGAGTTTACGGGACAGAAGTCATGAACGCTGCTGCTAATATGTTAATATAATATTTACTATTTTTAAAGTGTTATTCCACACTTAGGATTAGAAAACATTTTTGAAAAAACGTATTAAAATTTGAACGCAGTGGGATTCGAAACCGCGCCTCTTGGACGATATCCAAGAGGCACGAGTTCGAATCCCGCTGCGTTCAAATTTTTATACGTTTTTTCAAAAATGTTAATATAACAGAAGTTAGAATCAAGAATGTGTGATAATCGATTTAATGCTTAAATTAATATATTAAAGATTAATTTATACGAACTTTTGAGGAATTAGTATAGATTAGATAAAAGCCACTTACCACTGGAGTCATTGAACCCGAGTGTTCGCGACGCGTTCATGATCACCTGTCGCTCGTGTCGCTCGTCCTCCTGAAACAAGAAATGCAATAATAATATATTCAAATAATATAATTTTATTTAACTGCCTAATAAGATAGTAGTAGCGCGGCGTTGAGTTTCGCCTTTAAATGTGCAATGTCTAAATGAGCACAAATCAATCAACTGAGTGACTTGTTATGAGTTTGTCTGTGATTACTCGCTATGCGGGATAAGTAGAGGCTGCTATTTTTTTATTTAAATTACTTCAATTTCGTCACCCCGTTAATACAAAACGCGGCGTTGAGTTCCGATCATTAACACTCAATGTTTAAAATTTGAGCAGAAAGAGGAGGACGCAGTGTATTGACACTAAGATCACTGATTTTTTAAAAATATTTTTCATACATCTTCATACAAGAAAACACCAATATTAGTGGCATTCTTGATATATAGTATGTACATGATAGTGACATTTACAAACTACAAACAACCAAATCCAGCGTTTTAGGAAAAAATCGAACGGCAATGCTGCAATGGCGAAACTTGTGAGGCAAACTTCAATTTATACCCACATAAATTTTATTTGCACATCCAAATGTCCATGCAAGCGATAGTAACTTTTATTAATAGACTTTGAGTTATTTATGACGATATCAGGTTCTTATTAAATGCTGCAGAACTGATTGTAGGGAAGTGGAGAACGGAGGGTCTTAGAGGGGAGTATTTTGACAAGAAGATTTTGGACATATAAGGATTCGAACCCGCGCCCCTTCGAAACTATCCAAGCGATCTAACTACTAAGCTACGCGACTGCGTTCAAGTTATACGCTTGTTACAACTTATTAAAGTTGTAACTTATTAAATTTCATTAGAAAATTGTGACCTAGTTTTATTTTTTTTCTTATATATTATAATTTATATATTAATTAGTGGTCTACTTGCGGCTTCACCTGGGAGAACTATACGAATATATTTTTATATATATAAATATTTAGTTTTTACTTAGATCACCTAAATCACAAAAGATCGTTTAAAAACTGAGAGCACTGTGTCATGACACTGAGAGGGGATACCTTCATTGATTTTTTTTACGCTTTTATCCCGCATAGCAGGGTAGACAGAAAGTACCTATTGTCAAGACAATCCGTACTTCGCTTTCCATCGAATTCGAGACATTGCGTATTGAGTGGTGGAACTCAACGCCGCTCTTTGTCTTTACCAGAGCGAGAACGTAAAAATAATTTAAATATAATCACTCCCCCGAGTGGGGATCGAACCCACAGGCGATCGCGTTTACAGTCAGACGCTGTCACACTGCGCCACGACCGACCTCATACCTTCGACCTTCATAGATAATGTATGAAATAAAATTTCGCATATGATACTGTGTCGAAACTGTAAATTTTGTGATAGTGCGAATTAGCCTTAAGGGTTTCAAGATAGCACCCGGTGTATTAACGTTTTGGTAAAGAGAATATGGCGTGTGTCATTATAATTTAACAAAATATTAGACAATCGGAATTTCTTAGATATATTTTGTCGATTCCAAATCTTTATTTTTTTATGATTTATTATTTGGCTTAGGTTTCAATCGAGTCTACTGTAGCCATTAATAAAATAATTATTTAGATAAATTAAAAAAAACCTTTGTATACATTTCTTCAATTTTTACAAATATAATGCAAATAGAGGAGTATGAAATTGGCACAGTTATAGTTTATATAGAGGAGAGCAGAATGATAATATCTTTTTTTAAATAATGCATTAAAAATATTAAATCAACAAAATAATTATAACACATACGGTAATATATATTATTTTTATATCTAACTGGCTTTTTAGGATACGGCATTTGATTTTAAATGGAAGACGCAAAGTATTCGGCGACCTTACTTACCTATAAACTAGAATTTACTATATTACTAGTAAAAATTAATCCTAAATAGGAAATATAACAAAATTTATGTATAGGTGTTTTTCCTTTTAACGCTGGTCACCATGATTTAAAGCAGCTTCGCGTTTTAAGCCATATACCAGGGTAGACAGAGAGAATTGCACGTTTATTTTTCCCACCAAATAATCCAGGATATAATTTGTTATGTGTTGTAATTCAACACCCCACTTTGTCTTACCAGAACAAACCAAAAAAACAAATTAAAGTAAAAATATAATAATTCCCCAAGTGGTAATCGAACCCAAAACTAATCACAATTACAATCAGACAGTGTTTTACTACACTATTATGTATATATATATATATATATATATATATATATATATATATATATATATATATATATATATATATATATATATATATATATATATTTTAAGGCAACTTTATATTAAAAAGTTGAAATAAAGCGATGGAGAACACAGTTTTCAAATAAAGTTGAAGATTTATTTGCTTTTACGTTAAAAGAATTGGGATAGTGCATGTTATAACAATTTTCATTTTTGAAATGAAACTTCTTTTGGATCCTTTTATTTGAAACTCAACAGTCAGTAGTCCTACTGCGGCCACCGGCCCCATTTAACTACCTTATATTTTTTTAGTGTCCCCAGTGTCAAGACACTCCGTACTTCGCTTTCCAATGAATGTGGTGGAACTCAACGCCGTGCTTTGTTTTACCAAAACGAGCAAGTGAAAATAAATTCAAATATAATCACTCCCGTGAGTGGTAATCAAACCCACAGCTGATCGCACCTACAGAAGCTAATCCCACTGCACCACCAACCGGCCACTTTTAACTACCTTATATTAAAACAAATATTTAACTTAAACATTTGGGCTCATATATTAAGACTTGTAAGGTACATATGTGTTCCACATTTTATAAACACACCTCAAATCTTCCAGAGTTGGCCAATCAAGGTTTCAGTCAAAATAAGCCGTGATTTTTCTGCTGAAATCTTCCTTTAATTGTTACCAAAAATTAGACATAAATAGACGTCGGTCGTTTGAAATCAGCCTTTTATAAACACCCTAATAGATAACATAGTAGACTCTGAGAGGTTCAATACTCATTCCCTTAACAAAAGTAATACAAAATATGTCATACATTAAATGTATAGTTTATTTATTTTATATTTTATTAATTTATAAAATTTCCAATAATACATTATTGTAAACAATTATGGGATTTTTACATTTATTCTTCATATAAATTTGAAGTATGCCAAATATCATTCATCTGTACTTTTCATTATTTAATGAAACTTACGTGAGTAGGAATCGAACCAGCTACTGGCCGTCAAGGTATTGGACAAGTAAGCTGTCAGAGACTTACCAAAAGCACAACAATTGGACCATCGTTAATCAATTGATCAAATAAAAGAACACTTAAGTAGAAAAAATAATTTGGACAAAAACACGATGCTCTCTATAGACGTTGTCCAATTATGTAAGATTGACGGTCTAATGCCGATAGTATAAAGTATTCTATAAATGAATGTTTGGATTGATGGGCCAGTTCTTTCATATTGTTCTACATGTGTAATCTTTGTTGCTATACTCCTACTAACTGTGTTGAGTGGCGTAACTTAACCCCGTGCTTTGCCTTACCAGAGCGGAAAAATGAAAATAATTTTAATATAATCATTCCTTTGAGTATGATCGACCCACAACCGATCGTGTTTTCAATCAGACGCTCCGGTTAATTGTTTGAGGAATTCATTTTGCTTTGTCCGTACAAAGTGTTTCTTAATATAATAATAAATATAATAATAAATAATAATAATAAAACATTTCTAAGTGTAAAGATAAATTGTCTAACATGTCCCTAAGTAAAATATATATTAATATAGGTAATAAGGCCTTTGAATTTCAGTATTTTTGAATATTATTTTAAATGCAACTATTTTAAGCTAATCAGTTAGGCTACCTTTAACCGCGGACTACTGTAAACTGTTCGAAACGTTAGATTATCTAAAATGTATTTTAGAATATTAAAATATACGCCTTTAATCTGTTTAATATAGAATAGATCCAAGGTCAAGGTCAAGGTTCATAATTAAATTTAGTATTGAATATACAAATTAGGCAATTTCATGCAAATTAATCATACATTTTAATTGTAATTCTCAAAATTTCTAGGCTCTCTCTAGTGGTAAAATTGTATAATATTCATGGTTTATTTTAATATTTTCTGTTTTATTTTACACTTAAGATAAGAATTATTTTTTGACATCGTATTTAAAAAATTCGCTTAGTTACAAACGTTTAAGAATTCTACGTAGTCGGTTTAAGAACGCATGGCTTAGTAGTTAGATCGTTTTAACTGGAAATGATAGGAGCGAGGTCAAGTCCTATTACATACAATTTGTAAAAATGTATAGCGCTTAAGGGATAAGTATTGTTTTTTGACTAAAATAAAAAATGTATTTTTTTTATAATATTTAAAATAAAGCTTTTATTATTTTAAACGTTATATTTAATTTGTATTGAAAGTAAGGTAGTTTAAGACATTGAGCAGCGGAACTCAACACCGCATCTCATTTTTCCAAACCAGAGAAATTATTCTCCATTTTTTGGTAAATTAAATATAATCATTGGCCTGAATTAGAACTCACGACCCACATTTCCAGTTACACTCTCTTCCATTGCACCACTATACTCTTTACAAAATACATTTTTATTATAACTAATTTAATGTTAAATTACTAGCATTTAACCTTGTCGTTTATTCACTTGATTCAAGACCTCATACGTACATATGTATGTAGCCGCTAAGAGAGACAATAGCAGCCACGAGTGGTTGTCATCCTCTACGAATGGCGTGACATTTTCAAAAGAGAACATTTGTTTTAACATTTATTTATATTTGGCTAGCTACCGCTACGCCCGCGACTTCGTCCGCGTGAAACTTATTATTTCTGAATATCTACATATTTTATATTATAATAATATATATGAAAAATAGACAAAGTTACTCCTTATCAAATTGTCTATCTAGCAGTAAAAATCTCGGCAAAATCAGCCATGCCGTTTTAGAGATTCGCCAGAATAAACACATAAACAGTAACATATACACAGTAATAATACAGTAATATGCATTTTGTAAAAATCTTGTTAGTTTAATATCACAAACCGATACTCCAATTTTATTTATTTGTATAAATACAGGTTGAAAATGAAATTGTTTTTGTATCTTATTGGGATAGAGAGTGCGTAGTGTATAGGCACTACTTTCTTCACTCTCCGTTAATGATAAAATATACTTCAACTATGCGCTTTAAATTTTTTTTAAATTCGCCAGGTTGTCATTCTGGATAAGCCCAATTCTTGTGCACGTCGTGGAACGGAAACATTTTGATTTTCTTCGACACTGGCTGATACGGCGGCAATATTTTCTTCACTACGGCCTGTCTGCTGTCGTGTTGGTGGTCTACTATCGTGCAAAGAATATTCACTTTTCAGTTTTTGGATTATGCGACGTATAGCGAGCTCAGACGGTGCTCCATGACGACCATATTTAGCACGAAATGCTCTTTGAGTAGAGACAATACTTCTCGAATTTTGATAGAAAATTTGGACAATTTCCAAACGTTAAGGTAACGTAAACTTGTTCATATTTTAATGGCAAACATTACTAAACACAAAACAATACAAATGTCAAATGTTAAACAACCAAGATGGCGGCTTTGAGCTATCAAAATCCTATCCTCCTATTGGGAAACACTGTATTTTGAACATTACACTGTAGGACACCTTGAGGCCTTCTTGGCGTGATAGGAAATTATCTGAATGTAAACCTGATTTCAGTAATCACTCAGAGGTATCAGTATATACTCGTATTTAATTATTTAATTTCACCGCTCTAGTAAGACGGAGTTTGGCGTTAAGTTCCGCAACTCAGCATGTGTTATATGTTTCGATTTAAAACGGAAATGGAAGAAAAATCTTTATTGATATTAGGTTTTCCCTCAATTATCTACTATATAAATGCGAGGTTGAAGTGTGGAGCTGTAAAAAGTCAATAGTCCCCTTAACAGGGATCGAACCGAAACACCATAAGAACATTGGGACACTCAAATGCCCCACATTATTATTTGAATAATAAATTAAATAGATTTAGTAAAAAATTCTGTACAAAAGTTATGAATTTCCAGAAAAAAAATAGTTTCGTAACGGTTTGCGGTACTGAAATTGGAATTAAACGCGAACTCATTTCAACTGCATATTATACGATAAATTTAAATTTAAATTATATGCAAAATTTAAATTTCCACAAATTAAATTTTAAATTGTTTGGAATAACTGTGTTTGTTATATCGGAATAATAATGTTAACGAAGTTAAGAATTTTAGAAATTATTTATTTATTGTATGTAGTAAGTACGAAAGGTAGGTTGAGGGCGGTCGTGGGGCAGTGGGGCAGCATTTGACAGTAAACGCGATTGGTTGTGGGTTCGATTTCCACTCGGAGGAATGATTATAATTAAATTATTTCCATTTCCTCACTCTGGTAAGACACAGCGCGGTATCGAGCTCCATCACACAACAAGGAAGCGGAGTACGGGATGTCTTGACATTGAGTACTTCCTGTCTACCCTGCTATGCGGGATAAAGATTTTTTAGGAAATCACGTTTTGAATGGCGGAACTCAACCCTGCGCTAGTGATATCAGAGAGATGAATTTGTTATTTTTAATAATAATAAATATAATAATATTACAATAATCAACAAAATGTAATTTTTGTATAATTATAAAAACAAACTCATAATTATAAAAACGATTATTTAAAAAGATATATTTATTAGCAATCAACATAAACTATCTTTTCCACTCTTTTTAGGAAAAGGATGTTTTATAGTGGAACTCTACGCCACCCTTTACTAAAGCGGGGAATGAAATGAAAATACTTTTAATATAACTCCTCGAATGTGAACTACCAACGGCGTTAAAAGCCGCTTCGCTGCGTAGTGATTGCTTTCAAATTTTAAGCCCTAACTGTGTACTTATATTAAAAGTATACGGATGTATGGATAAAAAACAAACAGTTAAACAATATTAACATTTTATTTATTTTCAATAAAAACAAAAGTAAATATATAGCCAAAGTAATGCGAGTAATATTTTAAACAAGCAAATGAATCATTTTAGTATCGAAAAACTTTAAAATAATCGCTGGATAATATTTTATTGTTATTGAAATATATATGGCATGTTAATTGGGAATATTTATGAATATTGACAGTATGTTAAAGCTAACTGTTTCAAAATAGATAAGAGATATATTTTTTTATAATATTCATTTTATATGTTCCTACATACATTGTGTGTGTGTGTGTTTGTTTCATACTTGGTTAGCTGATAAAATCTTGTACCAGAGTAGTGCACGGGAGTAGTCTGCATGCAGCTACTAGGGCCAGGAGACTGGGTGATTAGCTTCCTCACGCTGATAGCCCTAAAGCCCCCCTGGATACTAGGGTAGAAGGCGACGGTCGTGTGCATTCATTGGAGACACAGTCACCTGCGGCGGATGGCAAGGTGGACGCCTCTCTTGCCCGCCTTCTTCTCGTGAACCACTGTCTTGCAGAAGAAGCAAACCGCATCTCACGACTTATCGCAACCCACCATGGCCTTCACCACGGAGGGCAGGTAAAGGCTGTTCCCGATGTTCAACATGTTGAGACGTCCATGCTGGGCACACCTAGGCGTGTGATATGTCGTATTCTCGAGACAGGCGTCATATTGATGGTAGCAAACGACAGGCTCCCACGCTGCGATCTGGTACCTCCCGAGATATTCACTCCACGTGAGGACGTGAGTGTTGAGAAAGGTTAGGATGCCATGACACCTCGCTAGCCACTGGCGGAACACCGGTCAAACTGCCTCGTTCGTCCTCCATCTCATTTTCCGGCAGATCATTTTCTTTAAAGCCTAACTCAACTGGCGCACTTTGTAAAAAAACGCATTTTATTTATTTAATACTAGTGTTAGCGTTGTTTATTTATAAATAAATAATATGAGATATAAGTCCATTGTCCCTAGCAGTCGGCAATTAAAGTCAGTTGACTTTCGAAAAGGGGATTGTATTCGGTACAAACTATAAACTATATACTTTAGTTCTGTATTGTAACTAGTCTAATTATGGGCATCAATTAATTCTAGTAACGTAATATTGTCGGTTAGTACAGAATGCATAAAAACTGATACTAAAGAAACGTATTTTATTATAAAAGGAAAGTTCTCGGTAGATTTCCGAAACCTTTAAATAAAAATATGGCTCATACGAATCCTAATTGAACTGTTAAATATAGTTACGGTCTTGTGCGTAGTTTCCTGGTGATTATGATTAATTGCCTTTTATGGGAGTAACATGTTGGTAATGAATTATATGGAGGTTTATTTCCTTTTTCACATGTAGCTGAATATTCAGTCTTTACGCAGTGTCAAGATATTCTCAGTGTCAACACTAATTTTTTCAACTTTCCATCTAAATTCCAGATGCATGGCGGATCTTAACGCAGCATTTTGTCTTAGTAGAGCTGGGAAATAAAAATAATTTAATTAAGACCTTTACATAAAGTAGTTGTCAAATCCAAAACCAATTGCGTTTCCAATAACATTCTATACGTGTATGGAAACACATATAAAACAAACTGAGTCTTAAATAAAATCGCAAAAACCCATAGACACTATAAGCGAAATTCAACGTTAGTAGAAACGTTATATGTTTTCGCAATAGGTATTCTATATTTCTTTCATTTTCCATCGGTAATGGATATAAAGAATCTTCATTATGCTCTTATAAAACAAAGCACAAAGGGAGATCCATTAGTTTTCTCGTCAATTTAATATTACGCCTTTTGCTTGCAACAAAAGGAATGACGATATTGTTTCTTATTATTTACTTCTATTTTTATTTTCACGCCAGTGTCAATTAATAGGTAGATAATTAGTGTTTTAGTGTCTAAATACTCTAAGGTTTAGTGACAAATCACTTCGTTAAGTGTTTCTCTTTAAGTATACTACATACTTTGATATAAATATAATTATGTTCTTCCAATTCATAACTTATATTTATTTCCTTTTCGGAGGTAATTTTCTATTGACTGACTTGACTGACAATTCAGTTAGTGTAATTTAATATATATTTATAATATAATAAATATTTTATAACGCCGTCTCTTCTCAAAACTGCTTCCTGCAGTATTGACAACTCTGTTTTTCTATGATAAATCATAATAACTCATTATCTACCACTATTATATAAGGCCGATCATGGCGCAGTAAGTTAGCGTCAGACTCTTGACGCGATTGGTTGCAGGTTCGATCCCCACTCGGCGGAATGATTATATTTAATCACTTCCTCGCTCTGGTAAGATGAAGTGTGGCGTTGAGTTCCACCACTCAACACGCAATATCTTGAAGTCGGTGGAATATATATATATATATATATATATATATATATATATATATATATATATATATATATATATAATGACAATGAACGTTGAGTATAAAGCCATGAACAAACAATTGGTACTGCAACTTCCAAATAAATTGTTATTTTTTTCAACATGGCAAAAGTGGGCTACGCTATCGTAGTTTCGGTTAATTTGAAGATTAGTCCCATTGTCATTGTTTTAGTAATATTGTAGAAACAAACAATAAACAAAAGTATTAATTTAGTCTGTAGCTTTTGCTCTTATATTTTTAATATATTTTTTTTTTGTATTTATATTTGAAATTTCATTTTAAAAATGTTGCAAAACGTTTAAAAGCATGAAAATTTGTTTAGTACATGTTATTTTAAATCTTATCTCTCACTTTGCACTTGCATTAGAGAAAGTTAATAATCAATAATTTATTATATTTCTTTCATCTACACTAGGGTCAACATACTTCCGCTCGAATTTTAGGGATCACGGCGCGTAACTAAACACTGTGCTTTACATTACCTTAGCAGCGAAATCCATTAATAATCGTATTTATACGCTTATTCTACTGCGTGTAAATTTAACCGACAAAAAGGCTGTTTGTGTTTGTTGTGTCCCGCAGTGTAGTCAGAGACAATTTGTTGCCAAGTTGCTTCATTGACTGATTTCCGCCCGAAATCGAGACATTGTGTGGCGTTGAGTTGCGAACTCAATCCATTAATAATAAAAGAAACACTTTATATAAATTACTAACTTCATAATTTTAAATATTATTTTGAAATCAACAGTAAAAAATGTTACCTCACCTCGACAGGTGAGACCTGCAAATTCATCTGAAAACATTAATAACGATTCAAAGATCTATAGTATATAAAGAATTGTATATATACTATCTATCGACTTTCGATAAGCCCTGTAATACGTTACTGACATTTCGAATTGGACCGTAAAGTAATAGTGGCATTAATCTAACGTGTTCCAGGGATTCGTTTTTGTTTTACTACACACTTGTATGTATGTGAAACGGTCATATATGATTGACATGAGATGTTTGTAGGTTTGATACCCTATTTAGGGAATACTAATATTTTAATTTAAATCCAAGCGCGGGGTTGAGTTCCGCCAATTAACACGTAAAGTCTCGAATTTGGGGTGCTGATTTTGCTAACCAAGCTTTGACCCACATCGGAAAAAGTAAATAGGTTAACCATAATAGTTTCTTCGAGAGATCAAACCTACGACCAATCGTATTTACAGTCAGAAACAGTGTCATTACGCCGCGATGACCTCCCAATATAACTAAAGGGATGGAAAATAATTCAAATAAATATATTTAAAAGGACTGGTATCCAAGTCAACGCGTTAACAACGCGTTGCCTTAGCAACGTACCTAGTGTCAAAATACTCCGTACTTCGCTTTCCACCGAATTCGAGACATTGCGCGGTAAGTGGTGGAACTTAACGCTGCATTTTGTCTTTTACAAGAGCAAGGAAGTGAAAATAATTTAAATATAATCACTACCCCCAGTGGAGATCGGACCCGCAACCGATCGCGTTTACAGTCAGACGCTGTCCCACTGCGCCACGACCGGCCTCTTTATATAAACGTGTATTTCAAACACATAATATTGTGTGTTACATTTATTGATTAAATTAATTGATTTATCAGCACTCTGCACTCATTCTCCATATAAACTATAACGGTGCCAAATTTCATAATGCAGCGTTCACATAATTTTCGTAAAAAGGCGTACAAACCTTTTGTTTCCGTATATAGATAAGTCTAATAAAATAATTACATATAAAGTAACATTTATTCGACAATATTGTATCTATGATATCAAATATAAAAAGTATGGCCCTTTTCATATTTATTTACGAGATTTATATATTCATTGAGATTCAGTTTTTACAAAAGTTTTCTATGCATATGCTTATGCCGTTTCTTATTTTTATGAATACAGATTGCTTTGAATGTATTTCGTTTGGTAAAGGAACTGGGTCAACCTAGTTGGTTAATATGTGATTGGGTTTCAGGACAGATAGTACCTACTTCGCTTTCCACCGAATTCGAGATATTGCATGTTGAGTGGTGGAACTCAATGCCGCACCTTGTCTTACCAGAGCGAGAAAGTGAAAATAATTGAAATATAATCACTCCCCCGAGTGAGAATCGAACCCACTACTCATCGTGCTACGACCGGCCTCATTATTATATCAAAACGGTATCTTTTAACTAGACTAGCTTTTTTATATAAAGCGACTTCAATATACTTCAATATTAGGAGGTTTCTCGTTTTAATTATACATGTTTTTTTTTAATTTTTTTGCGGATAATTTAGATGTTTATAAACTGTTTCTAATGATATTTTTTTTAGATTAGAAAGGAGATATAAAGGCTGGTCCCATGATTAAACTAGGATCTGATGATGATTTGCTAGGGAAATTTAGGGCAGTTGCCCTTAGAAAATCGTTAAGGGCATTAAGGCCCTTGTTAACATTTTTCACTAGATTTTTTTTAGTATAAAAGAGTTTTTGATATAAAATAGATTGAATATAAGTAAATTTAACTAAAGAGGTTTGTTAAGGAAATAAAATTGACGTAAAATAAATAAAACCCTCTTTATTTACTTAGCAATTATACAAATATAAACTTATATACAAGAATTGATTAGAAATAAGCAATAAGGCGTTGTCATTTAAAGCGACCTTATTAGGAAATCTTTGGATGTCGTATAGAGTGATCTTTAGAATATATTTAAAGATGTATATACATTTAAAATGTGAAGTTCGCCACTCATCAATATTATGGGATGTCTTGCTTCTAGGTAGAAAGCAATAAACAGAGTGTCTTGACACTAGGTTGTCTTAACTTAACAAACTTAATGAATGCAATATCCTCCTTTGTGTCTTGATTCGGATAAAGAGATTCTTCAACTTTATTGTTGATTATATTTGTTTTTTTTTTATTTATTACCGTTGTATATTTCCGAACTAGACAAAAAGATAACCCGGTGGTAAGACACTCAGTTTCAATTTTCGCTTATTTTAAGCGGGTTTAAAAAAATAACAAGTTTAGACTTCAGATGATATAATATATTGATACTTGCCATATAAGCTGTTGTGCGGACATAACATTTTGAAGTATGCAACAATTTAAGCGTGGGTATCGATTTTTCATTAAATTAAAAATATATTTTTCTTTAACAAGCCTGACCTGATCTGACCTGAACAACAGGTTAGTGTCAAAACAATTGGATTCGATGTGTATAGCTGGAGGAATTTAACGCCGCGCTTTGTCTTCCCAAAACGGGAAAAGGGAATAACTTATATATAATTACATTGAATTTTCTAACCCTATATATTTCGTAGAATTTTCTAGTTTCTAAGAAGTTTCTAGCCCGCAACTATGGTAATAGTCAGATACCATATACAGTATGGTATTATTAAAGTAAAATTCATATTTCCTTCTTGAATTTACTCTCAAGGTACAACACATCTGCTGTATATATATAGATGTATGCTAAAAATACTAAAATGTGACTTATATTTTGATAATAGAGTTCAAAATTGAATAATCTATAAAATCATAAACAGAAGCCATCTCGATGGTAATGGATCGCCGTGAAAGCGTAACATGAGATATTCAAGTTCACAATTTACACACAATTTTTTTTGGAATGAATGAAGAATTTGTATAACGAAATATAATTTATCATATGATGTAATATTGCAAAGTACAGTGGGAACTCGATTAATCGAATTAATTGTTTTAGGCATTCGGATAATTGAATGCCAGATAAAGTGTTTGTACATATATATTATAATTGTTAAAAAATATTTTTATTTAGCTTCACGCTTTTTATCCCGCATAGCAGGGTAGACAGAAAGTGTCTAGTGTCTGTCTAGTGTCAAAATACTTCTTACTAGCTACTAGTACTTTGCTTTTCACCGAATTCGAAACATTTCGTGGTGAGTGGTGGAACTCAACGCCGCACTTTATCTTACTAGAACGAGCTTTATTTAAAATGTGTAAAAATCGTGAAAATTTAAGATCTGACTTTAAGCTTTTTAATTAAATTTCACTTGTCTATATTTACACTTGGATAATTGCCAGATGACAAGAAGAGGCTGATAAACGAGTATCTATTATACACAAAAATAGATTTTAAGACTCATGACTTGTTTTAACAATTGCGGCCCTTTTAGAGATAATATATAGTGGGTGACGGAACCTAACACTGTACTTTGTTTCACCTTACAACATGGTATTCGATACTTCAAGAATGTTGGAAAACCAAAAAATTAAATATATTGAATACTTGAAAAATAACTTGATATTTTTAAATGTTATTAAAAATTTTAGTACAAATAATGCGCCATACAGGTAAAAGCGCAGCGATCCAAATTCGCGAAATTGTTTCCACGTTTTTGTTTCAGGAGCACTACGCTGAAAGCGTAAATATGGAAGCAATTTCTTAAAATCTTTTGTAAATTCTTCACTCTTATATCAGCGGCAACTTCATATTTTTGGCTTGAAATAAAAAATTGACAAGGTATATATATATGTATATATATATTCCGCTGGTAATGGTAATATTGTAACATACATCTATTTTATATGGAGCGGAGTAGCGGAGCGCCAAGCGCTACGGTCCCTGCATACCTCTCTCGTTTCGTCCACAATCATTATCCTCTTTATACACGCCCTTCAGCGGGTCCTCGTTCTTTTTCCGTAACCTTCCTCCAGTATCTTGATGCTATTATATAATTTAAATAAAAAAAACATAAAACTTATAATAACATTCGCGGTAACAATATAATTATAGAATCGGGTAGATTGCAGTTATGGAGTCGCATCAATGTAACGGGTGAAACCGTTTTTCAAAACTGATTTCAATAGCTCATCTCCTCATAGAAATGCACAACCTACTTTAAAATTAAATATATTGAAAGAATTGTATATTTGTATGTGAAAGTACCTAGTACTTCGCTTTCCATAGAATTCGAGACATTGAGTGGTGAAACTCAACGCCGCACTTTGTCTTTACAATAGCGAGGTAGTGAAAATAATTGAAATATAATTACTCTCCCGAGTGTAGATCGAACTCACTACCGGTCGCCTCCCACATAAAATTTATTTTGCTATAAAATACGAGGGGACTGCGACTTACACCGTCTTTGACTTCTGATGATTTCAAAACGAAGATGGCACCGTGTCGAGTCTGTGCGAGCTTTGTGTGGACTTTTTTTTAATATGGTATCTATTTAGTGTGTGAGAATTCTAGTTTTAATATTTTAATTGTCATAGTTATTAAGGTTTAAGTTTATTAAATTAAGGTTTTGTATTAAGTTTTTTTATATATATATTTTTGATATTAGTAATATTTCGAATTGTTACAATGCTACAAGATATTTATTTTTTAAATGAACACAGCGGGATTCGAAAGTGCAGCTCTTAGAAACCTCTAGGAGTCCAAGACGTGCGGGGTTCAAATCCCGCCCAAGTTTTTATACGTACTTTAAAAATGTTTTCTAATCTAAAGTGTGGAATAACACTTTAAAAATAGTAAATTAATAGTTATGTTCATAATTTTGTTTAGTAAAATAACACTTATGGGTAAAGTGGTGAGCTGAGTGATTTAATATTAGTTATTCGTATGAATAACTAATATTATGTATTCTAATAGTATTATTAGAATACATAAATGAAATATATTGAAATTATTATAGTAAATTACGATAATAATACAATATTGCTAGTATAATTGGTTAAATACAGGTTGTGCGTGAATTTGAAATAGGAGATGCATAAAATAAGTGGATTTTTTTTTCTATCTCGCTAGTCAAAGTGCGAAATGTGTAAAAATTCAAACTTAACTTCCCAAAATTCTCTTCTCAACTGGTAAGCGTGAAAGGAAGAAATCAATATTATTTTATTCTTGCTAAATAGACATACATCGTGTTAATTTTGGGCGGAAAACAGTAAACGGAGTGTCTTGACATTAAATTAATTCTCACATCTTACTATGCAGGGTACAGGTTGGAGCTTAGAAAAAAGTACACTTAAGTTACAATAATAGAAGTCGATTGTGGAGCAGTGGGACCGCGTCTGGCTGTAAACGCGATCGGTAGTGGGTTCGATTCCCACACAGGAGCATGATTATATTTAAATTATTTACCATTGCCTTGCTCTTTAAAGACAAAGCGTGGCGTTAAGTTTCGCCACATAACACGGACAACTTAAATTCGGCAGAAAGCGGAGGACGGAGTGTCTTGACACTAGATAATTCCTGTCTACCGTGCTATGTGAGATAAAAGCGTGAAGCTAAAAAAAAAACGTTAAAATAACACTAGAATTCACCAAGCGTGAACATGTAACGTTATGTGGATTCGTTACGAATACGCAAGCAGACACTCAATGTGATTGTTTCTGTATATTTCAGGGAGCGCCCTCGAGACCGAGATGCGACTTTATTAATTTAACCACCAGTTTCGAATGGAGAGCACTCAAAATAATTGTCTAGAAATTGGGAAAATCAACAAAATAGACGCACGTCTCGTGAGACTTGAAGTACGATTGGATACATATGGGAAGATATATTTTTTTTGTAATATAATTTTTCATGATATTAGAATTTTTGTTTGGTTATGCTATGTTTCTATATGGGGAACGAGTAATCGAATGGATTATTTTAACTTCTCGGGATTCTTGGTATATTTAAAAGATTTTATTTGCGTTAACAACGTGTATGTCACTTCATATTAACGTGTATGTCAAACATGGTAGATAGTACTGTAGTACTTGATAGATGTTACTTTTATTCTATTAATTTAAATAATTTTTTGATCGATCATTCGATCCCCACTCGGGGAAGTGATTATATTTAAATTATTTTCACTTCCTCGCTCTGGTAAAGACAAAGTGCGGCGTTGAGTTCCATCACGCAATGTCTCGACTTCGGTGGAAAGCGAAGTACGGAGTGTCTTAACACTAGGTACTTTCTGTCTACCCTGCTATGCGGGATAAAAGCGTGAAAATAAAAAAAAAGAAATTTCAAGAAAATATTAGCATTATGCATTCCTTCTCTATATAAATTATAACTATGCTAAATTTCATATTCTTCTGTTCACGTAGTTTTTGTAAAAAATGCTACAAATATTTTGTTCCAAGTATTAACATATATAAAAGAATTCTTGGTGTTTTTTGTATACCTACTTAGATAGGTATAGTTTTATACATAATATCATAGTTTTTGATGTGTTTCAAAAAATCAAATTATTTTATTTTATTTTTATAAAAGATTATTTTGTGAAAATAAGTGATTCATAAATGGTTCAGGAATTTATTAAAAATAACCTAACTTTTTAGCTTCACACATTATCCCATAAGCAGGGTCGTTAATATGATCTTGATAATAAGACATTTCAAGTACCGCTTTTTGCCCGAATTAAAAAAAATGCTTGCTAAGCGGAGCTGAACACCGCAATCTGTATAAGCTAATTATTTATTTTTAATATAAGTATTATAACAGATAAATTTGAAATATAATAAAGATTTTAACAATACAAATTAAATATAATTTGTTATTGTTAGGGATTTTTGACAATTTAGTTAGTTTTATTATATTCGGCTAGTTATACACTAACAATATAGACCCTAGTTCATATAAAATCCAAATCAAAAGGTACATCCAAGTGTACGTAAAGTGGGATAAGGACCAGGCACATGAAAGGAAGGACTGCGGAAGTAGCTGAGGAGATCCCTTTTACCTTCAGATAACCTCTAATTGCTTAAACTGAGTACTTGATAGTGATTTGAAATAGCCTTGACTTACTCTGAAACCTAAATAAATATTAGAATAGTTGTTAATACATTTAATGAGGCCGGTCGTGGCGCAGTGGTATAGCGTAACTGTAAATGCGATCGGTTATGTGTTCGATTCCCACTCGGGGGAGTGATTATATTTACATTATTTTTACTTCCTTGCTCCGGTATAACTAACTGTGGTGATGAGTTCTGCCACTCAACGCGCAATGTCTCAAATTTGCCGGAAAACGAAGTACGGAGTGTCTTGATACTAGATACTTTCTGTCTATCCAGCTAAAAACAGGTTTTTTGTATAACTCCATGGTAGTGTGTTTGATATCCATTTGGCGAAATTATATATAAGTGATGGGTAATATGAGATTGGCTTAGATGAAAAACATAGACGTTTCGATGAATGATGTTATTTAAATTATCCCAATTTTGTTTCTCTGGCAAGACAAAACACGGCGTTGAGTTACGCTGATAAATAATAATGACTCGAATTCAAGCGGATAGTAATGAATAGAGTGTTTGACATAGTGGTTATCTAAATACCCGGATATACAGTGAACAGCGTTAAGCTTAAGGAAAGAATGAACGAGTGGATGTTTAATTACGTAGTTGGCGAAACAAGTGTTGTTTTAATTAATTTTTATCGAATTCCGCATATGACTTCCGCATATTCATCCGCGTAGAATTTAACCACTATCGAGCTTTATTTTATAATTCTCATATAAACACAGCCTAAGTTACGCCTTATTATATCATCTAGCAGCCAGTGAAAGCTCATAAAATTCAGTCCAGAGATTAGCCAGAACAAACAAATAAACAGACAAAAATTGTACAAAATGATATTTCGATGTATATACCGTTTATATATACATATACATTTTGTATAAAATTTAATATTACAAGCAGACATTCTAATTTTATTTATTTATATAAGATCAATTATTTGTATACATATCTGTTTCTATACAAATATAAGAATAAATTGTACTGGACCTTGATAATATATAAAAATGAGAAGGGTATTATAATAATAAATAAAGCGTTTGTTTTCTTATACCATCTGAGATAGTCCTGTAACTTAAGTATTCTTTTACAGAGATAACCTCATCTAAGGTTTTTATCAATATTGGAAAAAATATTTATATAGTAAATATCTACGTCAAATAAAATATGATGGTCCTTTTAAATATACGTGGACTATATTTAATATATAATCAGTATTTATTTCTTCTTAATTTTTTTTTATTTTCTCACTTTGGTAAGACAAGTCGCAGCGTTGAGTTCCGCCACCGTATCATGACAATAGGCATGTCTAGGGTAGATACTATACTAGATAAAAGCGTAAAGTGTATTTTTGATATTAGAAAATCATAGAAATATTAAATGCATAATGAAAACGAATACAGTAAAACAACGTAACAAGAACAGTATGAAACAAAATAAATAAGAAAAAGGCGTTATATATTTTGGTATTCTTAAAGCTACGATCAGATGATAGCGAAATTTACGTAGTAGTTAGTAAATGGATTAATCACATATATTTTGGTATTCAAAATATATATTTTGTAAACCCGACGTTTAGAACATTTTGGAGAAGTCCGCGCTTACAGGTAGACTTAGTCTACCGTTTGCCGTAAAATCATTATCATAGATTAATTAATACAATTAGCCTGTTTATGTAAAAAAATTTATATGTATATAAATAGTAAGAGTTTAGATTAGAAATAATTGTATTATTTTTAGCGTATTTCAATAAAAGCCTGTTTTAAAAAGGCTTTTTTAACTTTTAATTTATTATTAATTTTCTCACACTGATGAAGTCACTAGCATATATAGTTATGAAAATTTCACGCAAAGTCAATATAGGTATATATGTATGTATGTATTTACCCAATTTAGTATGAAAATACTTGATCTGAATATAGTAGATAATTTCTAGTTCAATTTAGTATACAATAAAGCAGATATCTTTCTTCTATCAATTGGATTGATTGATTTCTATACGTTTCTTTTGAATATTGTATTGTTTGTTTGTTTATATAATCGTAAAACCTTACTATCTAAAGCGATTGTTTTTTATTTATTGAATATTTTAAAACTTGGTTTGGGATTTGATGCCCGGGGAGAAGAATAATTTTATTTAAATCACATTTATTTCTACTGTCTGGATAAAACGTAGCGTTAAGCTCCGTCAATCCATATGCAGTAATATATGAATGGCTATTTATTAATTTAATTATATACAGATAAATAATAATTATAAAATTTAATAAACTAGCGTAACTTACAATTTTAACAAAAAAAAAGTATCATGAAAAAGTCGTTTTTTTTTCTTACAATAAAAAAGAACTATTGAATTGCCTAGTTCCAGTTATTTAAAGAAAAGATAATAGAACTCAATTTCGCAATCAGAGGTGACCCAGAAACTTGGCGATGCATTTTTGCATTTTATTTCACCCTTTCGCCGCTTTATTACTCTCGTTAAAGGGTTTATTATTCCCTTTAATGCTTTGCTTTGCATAATTAGAACCATAGCTGGTACTTGGAAACCTATGAAGACGTTTTCTTTTGTGTTTCGATGATAAGGCGAGTTGAGATTAAGACATTGTTCTATACCATACTATATCATACATATACATAACCACTTGGTGTTGTTTTAAAATCATTGTGCTTCAAATAACTGATATTTATTATTAATTTAGTTGCAAAAGCATTACGTTTAATTTAATTATAATTAATATAGGCACTAGAACTGTGCGAGCGAATTAAGATAAAGATGCAGTCAATAAATTTTAAAAGGTATTTTGAATTAAAAATTGAACTAAAACTATATGAGCTAATAGTAAAGACATAAGGGGTCAATCATAGATTACGTCACACTTTAAGAGGTAGGGAGTGGGTTAACGAAGTGTGACATTGCTTGACAAAGGAGCTCTCACAAAAGGGATCAGCTGCGACAAGACCGGGGAAGGGGTCAAAAATCATAAACAGATGGCCCCTAATAAAATATTTGATTTTCGTGATTTTAAGTTTCAATTTTCAAGTTATTTTAAAGTTTTCTATTATATTTTTATAATCAAAAATAGAATTTGTAAACCAGACTCTATTGACAACGAACTACTCTAAAGTATTCGAAACGTCGAGTTTTTGATCAATATGTTTTCGAATATCAAAATATATGCGATAAATCCGCATAAAACGTCCGCCCAAAAATTTATTAGATGGGTTGTGTTAAATTGTTAATCCGTCATTTTGTTTTGGTGGCCATTGTAAATTGACAACAATATTTAATACTATATATACTTTTGAACATTGAGAAAGGGGTCAAATTAAGCTTACAAGATTTCATATACACTAACTTACTTGTAGTATAGTTTAGTAATGAGCAAGTCATCTCTTCGTCGTCCATGTGTTTTACAAGAGTATGTTTTACATGTGGAGGTAATTTGGAGGAGAGGAGGTTCAAATAACAAGCCGGTAATTTATTTATTTAATAATTTTGGTTCTAGATGGAGCTATGTATAGACAAAGAAAGTTATCACAAACTAAAACGATCACAAAGTTATGAATAGTGATAAACTTTCAAAGATGTATTTTCGAATACCAAAATAAACACGATTAATCCGCTTGAAATAGTTTAATTTAAAATGCATGAAAATTGTAAATATCAATTCTTATTATACAAGACGATATTCGAAATAGAATCGAGAAAATATTGGCATCCACACTATAGCAGTACCGTACATGAAAGTTGTAAGGTGTGGTGTAAAATCAATATACATAAGCGACCCATCCAAAGTGAAACTTAATATTGCCTCTATTAGCGGTTATGCATGTTTTAGTTTACTCACATCACACGCTTGCATTGACTTACAAGAATGTTACCGCTCTGTGTATAATATAACTTTGTTAACAGAATATTTCAGTTTAGTTCGTGTAATACCACAGGTATTATGAGTTAAATATACACATACTAAACGTAGATTAATATTAGGTCTTATATATATATATATATATATATATATATATATATATATATATATATATATATATATATGATATTGGTGAAACTATTGTCAAAATCTTAATATTTTTTTTAGAGATTGTCCGGAATAAACAGATAGACAGATAAAAATTGTGAAAAAAAATATTAATAATTAATTTAATAACTGACGAGCTTGGAGCGTCGTATATAATAATTTCATCCCGACTTAGTTCCCGAAGGAAAAATAAAAAACCGACATCGGCAAGTTACATCGATTACTCGCAAATTTCTTCTTCCAATTGATATTGGTAATATATATATATATATATATATATATATATATATATATATATATATATATAAAGTAATGTATTATTAGAAATAAAGGCAATAAAAATTCTATAAAACACCGATAGTGTATCAAATAGATGACCTTAATGTTCCAACATAAATAATATTATTTAGATCATTTCAAAAGAAATGTTTTATAAGCATTATATAATAAAGTGGTATTACCATCTCCTGTATTTTTGTATGTATGTATGAATTAAAAAATATAAGAATAAAATATTTTGATGTTAGATTTACTTGAAAATCTTATACATATCTTGTTCTGAAAATAATAGATTTGAAGCATATTCGTTCGTTTTATATATATTTAATTCCTTGTACATTGTATTTTAATATCTTTTATAAACTGATTTGTTTACGAAATATTTATGGCAAAATATATTCCTAAAGGAGACACAACATGACATCAAGTATCATAAACTTACCTTAATCAGTAATAATAGAAATAAATTAGTAAGTATTAATAAAATTTAAAAAATATAAACTAAATTTCACATTACATTAAATATCATAGTAAAAATCGAAGTACGTCTGTACGCTTAGATCATTTAAACTACACAACCGATTTAATTTGGTATACATTAATAGATAAGTTGATATATGAAAAAAAATAGACTAAAGTTTATGAGCTAGAGGAGAACACGGGCACCAAAAAAGTCATTTAGTTTACGGGAGCGAAGCCGGGAGCAGGTCACTAGTTTATGATAAAACAAATTAATACCTGAAGTAAACAAGTAATTTAAAACTTTCCCCTAATAAATTTACTAAAACCGTGGAACAGGCGTATCGTTACAGAACAAACGGCACACCAACTTGGTTCTGCATTTCAATTAGCAACAAGTCAAATTATTTCACCGTCAGCGCTCGAACGGTAACTAATTGTAGCCAAAGATATTGAAAAACAGCGAAGCGAAACGTTAAATTTGGTTTAATGAAGCAAAAGTTATGATATTATTCAATGTTATATAGAAAATTCGTCTATTTTTAGCTGAGTAATAGATATGTATAGTAGAATTTACCGAGTGTTTAAAGCAGAAATTTGCAATATTTGGGGTGATTTTTCGAAAATTTGCGAGTTTTTTCTTTTAAAGATTGGAAGTGCTGTGTAAAATATTGTAAATTGAGTGGCGCGTGAATATTTATTACTAATATAACACGAATATTACACTGGAGACCTAGGTAGGGTAAAAAAACGTAGGATGACGTATAGTAAGATGGACCTTGTCAAAATGTAGGGATTGGATAAAAATATATAACCACATTTTTCCAGAAATCCAAATAGAATATTTTTTATCTAATAACAAAGACAAAGCGCGGCGTTGAATTCCACCACTCAACACGCAATGTCTTGATTTTGAGCGGAAAGCAGTCAAAGGAGAGTTAAGTCAAGTCAGTGACAAGACACTTGGATGTCTCTAAGTATCCTGCTATGCGAGATAAAGCGTGAAGCTGCATTTACCCAGCAGTGGGTAAAATAGCGGTTGAAACATTGTTGTATAGATTTTTATTGTTTTTATTTTTAATAAGTACAATATTTAATGAGATTTTAAGAAGAAATTTGCGAATAATCGACGTAATTTGCCGATGTCGGTTTTCTATTTTTCCTTCGGGAACTACATCAGGATGAAATTATTCTATATGACGCTCTAAACTCATCAGTTAGTACCATGCAAAAATATTCCTATTTACCTTATAGTAACCAATATGTAAACTAATTTAACATTTTCTATCATTTATTTTTCCTACGAAACTAGAATAAATATTATCTATGTAACTGTAGACTACATGTATTCCTGTACTAATATTCATTAAAGTCTATCTAATAGAAGTGTCAGCTTTTTCTCTTATAAAGTAGCAAGGTAGTTAGAGACGAGACACTCCGTCCACTCCGCCCGAAATCAGGACATTGTGTGTTGAGTGGCGAACGCAACGCCACGCTTCATCTTAACAGTGTGGAGAAATGACAACAAAATTTTAAATATAATCTTTCCTCTGAGTGAGAATCGAACCTACAAACAATAGCGTTTACAGTTGGACACTGTCCCACTGCGCCGTTATGGCCTCAAAAAATGTAAATATTCTGTAATCAAATGGACGTTTACGATAGTCTAAAAATTAAAATTATGCAATATTATTAATTTAAATATTTTTGAAAAAGCGATTAAAAATTCGTATAGAATAACAGTTTAAAAATAGTAAAATATTAAAATATTTAATAATGTAATACAAACGATTGTCTATTAATAATCTTTTGATAGTAGAAATTCATAAAAATCTCTCTACAGATATACTAACCAAGCAAATAAGTTATAAGCATTTTTTTCTTATCCTAACTGTGGCATAACTTTAAAAATCGTAAACAATGAAATGAAATAATTACGAAATCTCTTATATTATTGTTTTTCATGAAACACTTAACAGTATTCAGCCAGAGAAAACATCAATATATATATATATATATATATATATATATATATATATATATATATATATATATATATATGTATATATATTGTAAAATAAAATAAGAGCAATCAACCAGGAAGTCACGTCATACAACATTTGTAAAACACCTTTATGTATACATATATTAGAAGTTAGAAACAACGTGAGGTGTTCGTAGTTAATGAAGTGAACATCACGCGATGCCTTCACCGCATATATGTATAGGTACGTATTTTATATAGCGTTGTATGGTATTTATGACCTTCTCTTGTAAATCGTTAGAAATAATAATATAACCTTAGAATATTCTACGCTGTTGTGGTTTATATGAAGTGTTTGAATGTATTGTTATGGTAGTGGGTTCGATTTTAGTGGGATAAATAGTATATATTTTGTATATTTTATTAAAATTATTTTAAGCTGTTTAATCGCTAATATTTTTTTACGAATTCGACGTAGACTGAGGTGGCATTTGTCTGAAAGTTGTTATGAAAATAAAAAATATCAAAGTACCGCCATATTTTTATTTATAATATAAATTGATTCGCTTAAAATAAATTTTTGTTTTCCAGACTCTGGATATGTTAAGTTGGGTTTTAATAGAAACTGAATATCTCAGAATTACCTTTTTTCTATATCGCTGACATTTTCATTTAAGGCATGTCTATTTTGGCAAAAAAAAATCAAGTCCATTTTTAACTTAATTGTTATTCCTATCAGTTTAGTCAATTTATTGATTATACAACCGCCTTAATATAACAATATACAACTTATATATTTAAATTCACAGTATTAATTACAATTTATGCTATCTCCAAGTATCGCGTTATTCAACAAAGAAACTCTACGTTCTATCCAGTAGATACTGACCCTCTATCTCTATCTCATACTTTAAGATCCATCAAAGACCCATAGCAATATAGTGAGAGAGAAACTAGAGTCAAGACACTACGTTTTTAAGACAAATGGCTTGATATGAAGATTGTATTGAATGAACTTGAAAATCAAACATATACATATGATAATTAACTTAAATTGCAAAATCTGTATAAAATTTGTTTAAATATTATTTAATTTCTTTACTATGGCATCGAGTTGTTATGTAATATGTTTACTAACGCGGAGAACAGGCTCAATTTCTATTTATACGGAGTGTTTGACACTAGATGAGTTCTTTTTTAGCCTTATGCTTTTTCTCGCATATAGAGAGCATTTCACCTTTACCCTTTTTTATAATGATTTTAGTTCTTCACTAAAAATTTATAATGAACGCCGGCCATTGCCACGTACAACACCAGGGGAGCTACAGGTGAGATGCCGGTCTTTGAGATGGGAGTAAGCGCGTGAAGGTACCCATGTTGTATCGACCGGAAACACTGCCACTGGTAAATCATTTCACAGTTGTGCGGCACGTGGAAGGAAGTTCCGGCCGAACCGCACAGTAGTTGAAGGCCACGCATCCAAGTGGCATGAATTATATTTTTTTTTTTTCGTAATGTGCGTTTGGCCAATTCAGCGGCAGGGCCCATGTCGACCTAGAGCCAAGACATCCCGTTGACTGCTTTCAACCCAAAATCGAGATATTACGTGTCGAATGATGCATTATCTTATCGTAGAGGAGAAATCTAACCGTTCCCCTCAGTAGGAATCGAACTCACTAGGAACCAGGTTACATTCAGACACTATTCGTCTAATAAAATTATAATAACATTTTTTCAGTCAATTTGTCAGTGTGGATGTCGCAAAGTGAAGACAATTTTATTAAGAAGAAGTAAGAAGAAATATTTTGAAATTTAAAAAGAGTAAAAATAATAACATATTAATATTAACATTATATGTTGAAAACGATACAAATAAATAGAAAAGAACATAAAAAAGCCATATCTACAAGATATTCCATCACACACGTAATCTGTAGGTATATTTTAGTCCATATATAAATCTAGCAATGAATAAAATTACAATATTTCGTGACGCAATTCAATCTGTATGGTGATGCGTGCGCAAACAGTTATAAAAGTAACAAGGTAGTGCTTCCTATTGTAACTAACAAAAAAATAAATTACAATGAGGCGTGTTTTTCACACGTTATTATAAATATATATGTTAACGTTTATATAATGTTTATATAATTAAATTTTCTAGTGAATTCGAGACACTGCATGTTGAGGGATGGAACTCAACGCCGCACTAGGTCTTTTTTTTCATTTCCACCGGAAATTAACGCCGTAATTAATTTAACCTGACCATTTACAAATATACAATCAGATGGTGTTTCATAATGACCTCTTTAAATTTAAATAAATATTACTCTTATTACAATATTATACTTTTATTACAATAGTTAGTTTAAATAAATGGAGCTTTCTAAGTCATAATTTTTACATTTCAAGCGGAAAGCAGTCAACGGAGTGTCTTGTCACTAGATTGTCTCTAACTATCCTGCGGGATAAAGCGTAAAAAAGTAGATTAGTTACTCTAGTTTTTTTACTGTGAAAATGAGTTGTTTGTTTCATCCCGGTTTGAAGTAAAAGATTTATTATATATTTATAATATAATCTTACAAGTAAAAAGCAGCCTGATTAAAAATTAACTAGATTATTACATAGTAATTTATTTATTCGTTAAAATACTACTAAACAGACTATATTTATAATATACCCTAGTGTCTTAATACTTTATGAATCAAAAAAAGCAAAGATATCAATCTATACGGTATCTCTAGCATCAGCTTTACGCTATATCCCGCATAGCAGGGTAGACAGACAATCTAATGTCAAGACATTCCATTTACTGCTTCTTGTCAGAATTTGACACATTACTTGTTAATTAACGGAGCTTAACGCGCGTTTTTTTAAACTAGAGCACATAAATGAAAACATCTTTAAATATAATATTCTTTCTCCGAGTGCCAGTTGAACCCACAATGCATTTACTGCCAGACGCTGCCTCACTGTTCCAGAGATGCTATATATATTCAGTACATAAACAAAAATATTAAAATTAAAGAAAAACAGTATCTAAAACTTATTTAATATTTATAAGTAAAATATCAAAAAAAAAACATAGGTTTATAACGACGCATTTTAGATGTAACGCAAAACATATTATGCCGATCGTTCACATAGGATCGTTTGATGAGGAACATTCCAGTTCATTACTCCCATATATTTTCTTGTAATTCCTGTCGCATTATACGTTCGACTTCGGCTTGCAAACAATTGTTGGTTAAATAAGACAATAAATTACTATAATTGAGGCCGGTCGTGGCGCAGTGGGATAGCGTCTGACTGTAAACGCGATCGGTTTTGGGTTCGATCCCCACTCGGGGGAGTGATTATATTTAAATTATTTTCACTTCCTCGCTCTGGTAAAAAAGACCTGGTGCGGTGTTGAGTTCCACAACTTAACGTTCCGTGTATCGTCTCGAATTCACTGGAAAGCTAAGTACAGAGTGTCTTGACACTAGGTATTGTCTGTCTACTCTGCAATGCTAGATAAAAGCGTGAAGCTAAAATAAATTATTATAATTGTTCCATATATCTGTTATGTTTTCTTATTATGTTCATACCAGATACCGTTCACGGTTTTTCCATCTTTATATTTATCCATATGTTATAATAAAATGTTACAAAATCATTTAAATTATAGCGTATAAAATAACACGGCGTTGAGTTCCGTCGTTGACAACCTAACTTCTTGTATAATATATTTTGCCTGTTGTTCAATACACTGTTCCACAATTTCTTATTAAATTTAAGACTTTAAGCGGCAGAATTTAACGCCGTAATTAATTTCACCTCTCACCACCGTGTATCATAATGACCTCTTTAAATTTAAATAAATATTACTCTAATAAATAAACATAGGTCATGAGGTCGGTCGTGGCGTCTGATTGTAAACGCCATTGGTTGTCCGATTCCCACTAGGGCGAATTATTATATTTAACATTATTTTTATTTCTTTGCACTGATTAGAAAAAGTCCTGCGTTGAGTTCCGCCACTCAATACGTAATGTATCAAATTTAGCGAATATTGGAGTATGGTGTGTCTTAACACTAGGTACTGTCTATCCTGCTATGCGAGATAACAAAAAAAAATTAAAAATACTGAACTAAAATGTAAAAATAGATTACTAGATTCAGATTGTCAGAAGCACAATGGGCTTATCATTTCTTATCATATTACGTTGAAGGGTCGGGTCTATCTAAATATCTCTTCTATCGACAAGGTTCCCGTTAGGTTAATAAGAATCGTTCCAGCTACCTTTTATTTATGTTTTATTTATTTTTTTAATTAATACACCCTCTTATCCTGTCTAGCAGGGTAAACAGAAAGTACTTAGTGTTAAGACCCTCTGTATTCCGCTTTCCGTCGAATTTGAGATGTTGTGTGTTTAGTGGCGTCACTCTACCCGCACTTTGTTTTACCAGAGCGAGGAAGTAAAAATAATTTTAAATATAATCACTCCCCGAGTCGACCCCACAACCGGTCGCGTTTACAGTCAGATGCTCCACACTGCGCCACGACCGGCCTTTATAATTTAATTCTTTTTAAATATAAACATAAAACATTACTGACATACACGCACTAGCGTTGTTTTTATAAAAGTTTATTACATTTATTATATTAATTTTACATATTTTTTACACATTTATAAAAAAAATATTTTCATTTTGCATTTCTTTTCTAGACAAAAAAAAACTGAGTCAAATTTCGTACTCTTATGTCCGCATTATACTTCATCAAAAAAAAACAAAGCTTTGTAAACATTACTTACTAAAGATGGCTAAATTTTCATTTCATAGACCAAGGACTATGATGACTGGGCTTTTAATTATTGTAGAATATTTAATGTTAATCCAAAGCATCCATAGCAAGGCAATTTAGAAATTGCCACCCCTATCCACCCGTGACCACGGACTATAGCAAAGTGTATAAACCTTATGTTTAACCTTTAAACGGTATCGTAAATTGGACATACGTAACCACTATCGTGGGGAGCGAATACTATGTTTATTTCTAGAAAGGAAGTTTCATCTATGTATTTGAATATATATATATATATAATTCCCTTAATTATATACCTTCTTCTCTAAATACTACTAGAGATCACAGAATATTAATGATTTAGTATATTTGTTTTGTTACAAAATATCAATATAAATTTGGAAAAGCTATAACGAAAAATAATATTAATTTATTTAATCTAAAATATGAGAACTCTCGCAAAATAAAACACTTTACATCCCAATTAAAATTTCATAACAATGAGTGTAAAATAAGATCGCCTCTTATGTTATGTCTTATGATTACAATTATAAAATTTAGTTCAATCTTGATAACTAATATTACAAATTAAATATATATTTATTATAGCACAATAAAAAGGCAACGTCTTTTTTCAAGGCGTTTAGACTCGGAGTTGTGATATTGATGTTAAAGGTAAAGTGTTATGTAAGCTGTCGATAAGCTATCAAAAGTCAGGCAAATGTCTTGTGTATGTCAAATACTCAGCTTTTCGTTTTAGGATGTATCATTTGATCAATTCTGTATAAAAAAATCATGCTAAAAACTAACGTAAATGGTATAACGAGTAGAACCAACACGCCTATATCTGGAATAAGAGATACTGGTATCCTGATTGGGATACACCGCCAAAAATTAGGGACCAGTAACGTATAACGGCCTACTGGGAATATTTAAAACGCCGGATAACCAAAATGTTTAGTTTTTGAGAAAACACAGAAAACGTCAAGCGGGGGTCCACGTGACCCCCACAATAGCAGCTAAGGGCTAACATCAAAAATCTGTTAAAATTTTTACTATAATATCTATATTTAACATGCTTATATTTGCTTTGTAAATTAGTGTAAGTTTGACAAAAACAAAATTTACGTATTACCTATATGTGAACAACTTGTCAGTTTTTGATTTAGCTACATTTTAGAATAAGCCCGTAATGATAACAATTATATATCATCGCATACAATAAATTTTACAATAAATATTAGTATCTTGCAACAAATATTAGTATATGAAAAATAGACTTGAGAAATAGAAGAAAGTAGGAGTGTCAGGAGTTCAACGGAGTGTCTTGAAATTAGACAGTCTTCTGTTTCTTTTTGTTCTATATTTTAACTGTGTCAGTTGAGCACAATTACCCTTCGACAATATTATAAGCATTATAATAATAGGCGAATTCCACTTTAGCTAGCAACCACAGGCTATTGTAATGTGGTCAAGCCACAATTCAAATCTGAAAATGTTTATATATAAGCTTTTATCATCTATAATAAAAACGTAATTTATCGCTGTTTGTACATAGAATTTAATTGACTAAAATAACTACTGTTATATCTAGAATAGAGAATAGGGAGTCTTGATGCTAACTTTTCTCGGTGTAATTCATTGTACAAAAATCAAACGCGATGATGACCGACATATCGCACACTTAGAATCTAATTTGACATAGTGCTATATACAAACGTTAAATATTTGAAGGTAGTATATATGTTATATTAATAAATTTTAAGTTGACTCGCTTTAATACTTAGAAGTATTTAAAATTATTCTTTAAAGCATATATCTTGTTAAAGTTCAACCAATATAATTGAACCAAAACCCAAAATACAAAATCAAAAAATTAAAAAAAAAAGTTTGTCAATGCATGAATGTGAATAAATGAAATGTAAATAAATAACTAATATCAATTTAAAGTATTTTTTTTCACCAAATCTACAATAAAATAACTATTTTCTTGATAATGCTTAAAGTTTAGTTTTCAGTGTAAAATCTATACACTGATGTTTATAAATTTATATTTTTATTCAGTACTAAATGTCAATTAATGAATTAAATCTTATTTTTGTGGCTGTACTGCAAGAAATTTCGGGAAGTCCGCACGTAGAGCTTCCCTGCACTTGTTATTTAACAATTCAGTTGTTTAAATTAGTTAAGCTGCTCTTGCATGAATATTTAATAAGCAATACATATGGATTATTATAAATTAGGTATTAGAGTTTAATACGAAAAAAGTATTTAATAATGAAAATTAAAAAATAAATAAAAACTAAACTGCGGTTAAAAACAAAGATCATGAGTACATTATTGTTTTTACTATCCGCCATTTTATTTTTTTAGTAATTTTATACATTTGGTGATATTCGCAGCTTTAAGATGAATCTAATGACGTATCATTTGTCAAAATCGGTCTATGAGTTTAGCAGTTACAACGAATCAAAGCAACGGACATACATACACATAAACATACGTACATGGTATGAACATAACCTCCCTTTTGGCAGTCGGATAAAAATAAAGTCAAATCATAATAAACTATCTTCTTCAATAACAGAAAAAATCTTTTGAAACATAATGATGGCAAAATAGACCAGTAACTTGTTGGAGATTGGTTTCACTGTATACATTTTCCATTAAAAATACTAAAAGTAAGACTACAAGATATTTAAATTGCAAAGCCTAATTACATCGCCCTGCCATCTCCCTGGGCATTATGAATTCCGCTGTGGTAGTAACGAAATTAGAATTTTTAACTAATTCAGTTCTCATGAGCTTACCTCTTGATTATATTATGCTTTCAAGGCCCCTAATGTTAATGGAGAAGGAATCTATAAATGTAAATAAAAAATACAATTTTGATTTAATTGATGTGATTAAACGCATTTGGGGTTTGAAATGTTTTATAGTAAATTATTATTTTGTACTTGAGTTATAATTGTAAATATATCAAGTGTGAGATGTGAGTCTGGAGCTGTGAGTCTGGAGATGTGAGAAGAGATTGTTTTTTTTAAATAAGTATTTAAAGAAGAAAAACAATCAAAAAGTACATTATTAAAATCATTTCCTCTTTATCCTGTTTATTATGGCAACGATATTAGGTTAACACAATGAAAATATTGTATTATCATCGGGGCCGAAGTCCGAACACGCAAATATTTGACCAAATCGGAGGGCAAGAAGTGGGTCAAAATAGCGTTGCAACATTCTCCCATTACTTTATTTCTTTCTAAGATTTGATTGATCATATCTATATGATTTAGGATGGCAAGAGTAGTTTTATACTGTATCCTGCATTGCTGACTACACAATGAGAGAGAAACTAGTGTTAAAACACTCCATTCACCTCTTTTCGTCTAATTTCAAGATATTACATGCTACCTTGCGGAATTTAACGCTGCTCTTTCCATTCATTCCCCCGAGATGTATTCCAATTCACAACCAATCGCGATTACTATCCCACGCTTTTCATTGCACCACTATGTTTTCAATTTATTGAACAGACCTCATACACACGCGTTATAATAATATCTTTGATTTTCGCGATTTCTCTCTACGTACGCTCTACGTACGCTCTACGCACGCTCTACGCACGCTCTACGCACGCTCTACGCACGCTCTACGTACGCTCTACGTACCGCATTTTTATAGTTTCATAAACTAACTAGCTTTAATGTATCTATTCACTAATAGATGGTGCACTTGTTCTTAATTTAGTAGACCTTAGTACGTCTGAAGCAGACCGGATATAAACGGGAAAAGCTCAAACTGACGAAACTTACTTTAATTGGAGCATCAAAAGTTTCACCTTAAGCTTCCATTACACCTAATTGTTTAATTAATTAGATATAAGCTCTTGAGATGAATATATTTTTATTTTATATTAATATACAAAAATTTCTCATACATTTCAAATATATGGTTGTAGTATAGTAGTGAGAGGGAAAGGTCTGAATGTTTAAGAGTTGATAGTACGTTCAATTTTTACTTGAAGAATTATTTTTTCAATTTCACGTTTTCCCCTATACATGGGTATTAACATATATACTATTAACATATACACTCTGTTTTACACATGAGAGTTCTCTGTCTTACACGCTGAGGTGTGAAATAGAAACAATACATGTTCAGTCGCGGAACTTAACGCCGTGCATCATAAGTTACGTTATTTGCTAATAATATCATCATGTTTTCTTCTAACAAACCTATATTAATAGATAAAAAGTTCATTAACTCCCCTTTTAGTGAAAGAAATCAGTTAAAAAAATGAACAGTAAGTATGATAATTGAAAAAGCTCGTAAAGTAGAAATACATAGTTAACGCTTGTAATTATAGAACGATTAATGTACAAGGCCGGTCATTAGAGAGTATAACAGTTGAAAGCTGAGATTAAGCCCTGGTTTTATTATTATTTTAGTACTATAAGTTTTTATTTATAGAATGGAAGTTAGAAGGTAGAAGAAGGCACTAAAAGAGTGGAAGATTTCTTTATCACTTGTATGCGTATATTCGTTCAGGTTTTTGGTATTGTAGTAATATATCATCGTAAAAATTGAATTATTTCACATTTAATCTTTTATTCTAAGAAGGCTTTGTGGCGCGTTGGAATAGCACCTGACTGTTTTATATACTGAGGATATATATAAATTATTTTCATTTTTCTGCTATAGTAATAAAAACGCACCGTTGAGTTACGCAAATTAATCATGCATTGTAAAAACTAGTGGTTGTGAACTTGTCAATGAGATAGTTTATATTTAACTTATTTATATTTCTCTGCTCTGGTAAGATTAGGCTCGGCGTTTAGTTTCGTTGAATTAAGCGAAAAGCGGCGAACAGTGTCTATACAGTAGAGACTCAGACTATTCTATACTACTGTTATTAGTGAATGAGCATTTGTTATAAAGAAATTATTTAAATATATTTCTGCTCGCTTTATTATAAATTCTTAACAATAGAATAATAAATCAGAATAATTTTATAAAGACAGTTTGATTCTTTTAATCAAACAATTGTATATATATTTCCTTAAAGATTTCACAGTTTATATATATTTCATAATAGTGAACTACACCCGAGTTTCGTAACATTTTCCTCTTACATTTTGCTTTCGGAGGTATTTTTTTTATTTTATATAATGTATATTATATAAAATAAAAAATATGTACGCTATTATGTATATTATTTATCATATCAATTTTTTTAATCTTCATGCTTTATCCCTTGCGTGGTAGTCATAGACAACGGAGCGCCAAACGTTACGGTCCCTGCATACCTTTTTCTCTTCACCCACAGTCACTTTACTCTTTATAACTGCCCTTCGGGGATCTTCATGCTTTTTCACATGACTTTCCTCTAGTACCATTGATAATATATTTTCGAAGGTCAACCGAGTTCTCATCCGACCTCTCGTACCACGCAGCTTTGCTTCATAAATCTCTCTTACTATTCTTCCATAACTCATTCTCTTAAAATGCCCAAGCCACCTATTCACGTCCTTCTTTATTCTTACTATGACATTCACACTCACGCTTGTCATTTTGCGTATCTCCTCATTTCATATACGGTCAGCTAAACTGACTTCGCATATCCGACGAAGAGATCACATCTCTATTGCATTCATTTTTCGTTCCGCCTACGCTGACGTTTTGCCGTCGCATAGATGCAGCCAGACAACTTTGTTACCGGCAGTAATACGCCTTTCTACATCCATTTTGAATCTTCCATGTCTACTTATCATACTTCCCTGATATACCACCTCATTCACTTATTCTAAAATCTATCTACCCTAATCTTACATTCCGTTCTTTCTTCACCTCTCTCAAATATCAGAATCTTAGTCTTACTCGTATTCAGGCTTAGATCATTACTTTCACACCCTTCCTTCATAATGGTGACCAAAGTCTGCAATTTGCATTCTGATGGTGAAATTAGCACTACATCTTCTGCATGTAACAATCAATTAACTGTCAAACCAGGAACTTTCACTCCTATGTCACTTTCATCATTATCATCATCACCATCATCATCATCATGATCATCAGATCATGTCAATTATATCTTTAATATTGATGACATGAAGGTGTTTTAAGCCAAAATTTCGAATTATGTTTTGAAAAAGCCGGTCAGACTGACTGAAAACTTAACCGGATGTGGGTTTGATCTTCACTCAGGGGAGTGATTCACTTTCGCTCTGGTAAGACAAAATGTGGTGTTGAGTTCCACCACTCAACACGCAATGTCTTGAATTCGGTGGCAAGTGAAGTACGGAGTGTCTTAACACTAGATACTTTCTGTCTACCCTACTATGAGTGATAAAAAGCGAGAAGCTAAAAAATAAAAAAAAATTAAATAAAAAAATCCATGACACAATACTGTTCATCAAAATTCAAACCTAACACCTATGGACTAGCATTCTCAGGCATCTTTATTAAAATTATATGTGTAAGTGAAAATTTTAGTCATAAATTTAATCTATAAATATTTACATACAAATTGAATTTGATATTGTTTCCTTCATATCGCATTAAGGAATGCTAGCGAAACAGGCAGACATTTTGAATATTAAATTAAAAGAATTTAGCGTATTTCACGGGAAACATCAATAGAAAATGTCACAATCACTCGTTCCATTTACCAATTTTATTTGACGACCTATGTTTATGGGATTTTACGCTGTGTTTAACCAAAATATTGTTAGTAGAAAAATATTTTTATAGTGGAAGCAAGTGCGGTGTCTCTGCCCACCCTACTATACGGAATACAAACGTGAAGAAAAAAAATAAAAAATAAGACCACCTTGTGTTAATTCACTTTTCGCCATGCCAATGCTAAAGAAATTATTAAAAATTTAATAAAGAAAGACCCATAAGTCAATAGCTATTGAAATTCCCGATTTTCCTGGATATCAAGCGAACAATAAAATAATATGAAACCTTAACACGTGTACAACAGTAACCAATAAGGAATCACTTGTTATATTTTTAGACTGTTTTAGATCCTTCGAGCCGGATGTAACCTTGAACGACCTTTAAAGTACGTAGGAATGTTCTAATTTCCTTTGAAATGTGCTTTCATTGTGCTATTTTGTGTTTCTTGTTTAGACTACAATACAATACGTAATATTAATAATAAAGTCAATACAATTTCCTATTTATAAAATATAAAAATATATATGATAAACTTAAAAATATAGATATTGTAAAAATTAATTTATTGAATTAAGAAAATATATTTAATTAGACTTATTAACTATATTTTCAGCCTATTCAATATTTTAAGTCATTTAAATGTATCATACAATATGTACAATAATTTAAATGTATCATTTTAAAATAAAAAAAGACAATAAAAATATTATTTTCGTATTTATTATAATTATTGGAAGTAGCGTTCTATATACGAGTAAAACATATAAAAAACCTAAGCCAAAATTTGCATACTAACTTCTATTTTCAACTAATCAGTTCAAAAAATAAAGTCATTTTTGAAGAAAATTTGTACGAACATATACAGATATGTATAGGGTATATAACAGTATAGGGTACGTTATACGACGTATATACATGGGCGTATGAACGTCAGCTCGTTTATCTCTGTCAAATAGATGATGATCTCGCATCCACGAGATGGAAACGTCGTGAATGGCAAGCATTAACTTGTTTGGTTTACAAATTGTGGTTTGACAATTCTTAAATTGAGCTACGTGTTTGTATTGCTTAGAAAATAATAGAAAATAATATTAAGTAGATTCACTCTTTGTTCTACTTTGTGGAATAGTTAGAGTGAACTTAGTGTCAGGACACTCTGTCGTTTTCCAACTGAATTTATGATCAGGAACTCAACGCCGTGCGTTGTTTTACTAGTGCAGCGAAAATATTTTAGTTGTATGAAAATGTTGCCGTTATAAAATTTAGTTGAAAGATTTGAAAATATTTGTTATTTATTTAAATTTTATACTTTAGGGATGATATATTTAGATAATAAATTATCTAAATATAACGTTTGTACAATAATATAGAAAATAGATACATATAGAATACTATAGAGATAATCAAGCACTGTTTTCGTAACTCCATTTGTGAAGAACAATGCCTTAGCACTAGGTTTGCCTACTCATTTTTTATGTCAACATAGAACGGAGCTCTAAATTCCGCACAATGTTCCTACATACTACTTGCAGGGAGTCTTCATACTTTTCACGCAACCTCCCACCAGTATCCTCACCCTCAAAGGTCTCGTAGACTGTATTCTCGATGATTTACTAAATAGATATCTGTCTTAACATCCACTTTATCCACTAAAGCTAAACAAACCTTAAGGTTCATGATTAGAACCCATAACCAACATATATAACACTTGTTTAATATAGTCTTTAAAAGTGCCAGCAGTTCCAAGGTTACTATAAAGGCAATGTATTTTATGAATAATAATAAACATAGTAAAATATTATGCTTTATTTTATATAATGTGTGATTTATAAAAAACAAAAAAATCCCGGTATAGGCTAAAAGCCAAATAAAAAGTAATAAAGGCAGTAGGTAACGGTAGTAAGCTGGCAAAATCGTAACATAATATTCAGGTCACAATTTAAAATATAAAATATTATTAAATGGACGTTCTTTTTTATTTGTGGGGGACGAAAGGAAAGTCTCTTTGTTATATTAATTTTATTTTACTTGATTGATACTTGGAAGGTAGAGTGAATGTGGGTTCGATTTTCATTTGGGGGAAAAATTTGTATAAATATTAGTAAACTATTATCTAATACTAATCCCACCAGCTTGTCCAACCTAATTGGATAAAATACGGCGTTAAGATCCGTATCTAGTGTATTTGTTAGAATATATTAAAGTGTCTTTAAAATACGTGCAAGATGGATAACAAAGTATCGTATATCCTCATTATGTTGCGTTATCAGTACACTTTTCGTTTTCTCGTTTTATTAGGTTAAAATAGTTTAAAATCGTTAGATAATCGTTAGTGTCAATTAAATATATATTTTTCAATTTCATCGTCAAAATTAAAGTTTTGCATTAATAGTAGAACATCTTTTGCAATGGCACAACTGACTGCGAACGTGGTTGGTTATGGGTTCGATTCCCAATGGAGAAAATCGAATATATTTAAAAAAAATATTCATATTTTTCCGATCTGGCAAGATAAAGCGCGACGTTAAGTTTGCCGCTTGTCACGCAATGTTCCAATATATATAGCATGTTATATATTGTATATAAAGCAAAAAATCATCGATAAATCGTTACGATGTAAATTTTGGATATTAAAGTTATCATTTTTCCGCATAATTTATCTTTGGGACTCATCAAAAGTTGAAATATGACGTTCTTCTTGAACAAAGACTTTTTAACTTGGAGCGTCCTTCAAAGTTTATTCCCAAATCTTTTCATAATCACCCGAAAAGTAACGACGGTTATACTTGGCATCCACTATACACGTACGATGAAATAAATTATTAAGATATTAAACATATATTATAATTTTAAAGTTTATTTTTTGAGTTAAGACAGAGCACGGCGATTAATTTGCTACTCAACGCAATATCTCGATTTCAAGCGGAAAGCAATAAACAGAGTGTATTGACACTAGGTTGTCTTTGACTTCCGGATTGGACTATTGCGGGTTAAAGGGTGAAGCTCCTTATATACAGTAAAAGTCTAGTTTGGCGCAAACATGGTGTCCTATAAAAACAGCTTCTGACGTTTAATGTCTTTTTTATATTAATTGATATCTATCGCTAAGCTTCCCTAGAACATATTCCTAATATTAAAGTAAGCTTATTAATGTCCTTCCGTGAATTCAATGGGAATACTTAGAAGTAATTACATCAAAAGTGAACAGAAACGGTTTTGTCTTAAGTCAGTCAAAGTTGGTATTGAACGGCTTTAAAATCTGAAGAATTAAATTCGTATATTTATTAAAAGGGAAATTGTACAATTCTTTACAACTTGATGCTATTAATTTATATTTATTATTTTGAGAAAAAAAATAGTATTACCAATATATTTTCTATATAAAATAAAACTCTACCAATTTCATTCTCCTCCGTTCGCCTAAATTTCGTAAAACGGGATATAGAAAGTCTTGTTTATCGGATTAATATGTAGATAGATATATACAGCCATGACAGAGAGCGATAGTCCCAAACTGTAAGAGCACGTTATGGTTATGGTCGAAAATGATTTGTGTTTTAATTATTTTTATTGATCCAACTAGTAAGCTAATGCGCAGCGTTGAGTTCCGCCACTTGGCATGAAGTAGAACTAAGACTACTTACTTTTTAATTTTTAACAAAAGACACACTGTTAAATGGAACTAAACAAAATAATAGTAGAAATAAAGACTAAGGCATTCGATCTTAGTGGTGATAGCGCTTGGACAGTTTTCAAGGGGCATGGGTTCGAATCTTGCTGTGATCAAAATTTTATAAGGTTTTTTAAAATGTATTTTTATTCTAAGTAAACAACACTTAAAAATTGAATATACAAACGTAATAACGACTAGAACAAAACTAAATTTTTTGAAATAATATAAAAATAAAAACGTAGTGGGATTAGAACCCGCACCTCTTGCAATCCGTCGAAGTCCTCTGACCACTATGCGTCCATGCGCCATGCGTCCTACTACGGGCAGCGTCAAAATATTTACACATTTGTTACATCTTATTTATGTTATTAGAATCTCTGTAAATGTTATTTATTTTATGAGAATGTTATTTATTTTATAGTGTTATTCTATACTTAAGATTAGAAATTTTTTTTGAAAAAAAGTGTCCCCCAACACATTATACTTGGTTTACACGTAGGTGGAAACGGTGGACCTTAAATACAAGGGATATAGAAGGGGAGAAAACGCACGTACCCTTACTATCAATAAGTCTCAGCGAATAACATATGAATCCCTTGTCAAAATCCAGACAAAATCTATCAAAGAGTAAAAAAAAAATTTCGAAGAAGAGCAAAAGCAAAAAGAAACCCTATAAATTATTGAATTTTCAATATGAAATAAAAGGTTGGTGAAAGATACTCGTTGAAAAGTTGCGGAGCGTCCGAAAATTAAATGATCAGTTTGTTAGCAGGAAGGAGAGCTAAGGGGGTTCACGCCTACTGCAATAATAAATGAACTTTACTTGTAATATTACTTAAATTACCTTATCCCGCATAGTAGGGTAGACAGAAAATACCCAGTGTCAAGACACTCCGTACATCACTTCACTGAATTCGAGGCAAAGCGTGTTAAGTGGCAGAACTCAACGACGCACTTTGTCTTACCAGAGCGAGAAAATGAAAAAAAATTAAATATAACCACTATTCCGAGTGGGGATCGAACCCATAAACGATTGTGTTTAATAATCAGGCGCTGTCCTACTACGCCGACCGGCTTCGTGTCTTGTTTATCTCATATTATACTAGCAAATACCATCATCAATTTCATTTATATGGAATTTCCCTTGCAATTTGTTTTCTAACAAAAAACTTGAAATTCAAATAACTTTCTTAATTATGTTTGGATTAATATAATAACATTTTTTAATATATAAAAAAGAATAGAATAGATAATTCTGTATACGAAATATTAAATTTAGTGGGACAATGTCTGACTCTATTTGCAATTGGGTGTGTGGCGATTGTCCACTCGAGGGAATGATTATATTAAATTAATTTTATTACTTCGCTCTGATAAAGACAACGTTCAGTTCTGCGGCTGTAAGCTGTGCTATATATATAAAACCCAACTACCCCAGCCATAACACACCAGTGGAGTGAATTACTTCGCGACACACGAATTTCGGTGGAATTAAACGAGCGGAAAAATTCTTTGTGAGGATCCAATACGTATCTAAAATAAACTTGGCGATATCTTATTTTCGACGACAGCTTACACGTAACGGTTGGCTCAGATATGGGGTTCCAATTACATTTTTATTTAGATATTTATTTATTTACATATATATATATATATATATATATATATATATATATATATATATATATATATAAAAAATTGATGAATTGATACTGCAAAGGAGTTATCGAAACGTCGGATTTTCAAAAAAAATATATTCAAATACCAAAATATACGCGATTAATCCCTTTAAAATAATTTTAATCATAATGTGTAAAAATCACGACAATCCAGGAATTTATTATACATAAAAAACTTGAAGTTTATGTATATAACTATCATCGTGGCGTGGCGAAACAGTGCTTAGCTGTACGTTTTCAACTAAAACAAATTTAAAAAAAATATTATAAAAATATTTTCTATATTTATATGTGTTTCTATGGTCTATTCGTCAATAATATTTTTCTATACTGTTACTTGGAATATACAAGCTATATTATAATACAAATTTCCCTAATTGTTTGTTTAAGTTGAGAATATTTTGAAGGACTCTACTTTTAGCATGGACCTCTACCTAGCCAGAGCGTATAAACGGATATAATTTAAATATAAGCATTTCCCCGATTAGGAATCAAACCTACGACCAATTGCGTTTTCAGTTAACGATTAACTCACTTTGCTGCGAAAACCTTTGAGTAAAATACAAACGTGTAATTTGTCGATTAATAAAATCATTGACTAAAAATCCTCCACAAAGCTCATACAAACTGTACTAATACAAAATTATTAAGCGTTCATTTTCAAGTGTTCTAATGACATCTTAAAATCCATTGAGACTTAAGCACTGGAGTTGAAACAGAAATAAAGTTTTATAGGTGTTTTTTTCTTTGTAAAAAGATTTAGAAATCAAGTACGTGTATACTACGTATAGATGTTTGTTTCGAAATAATAATAATATATTGCAGGATATACAGGAAGTAGTGTAAAAATACTCTGTACTCCGCTTTCCGCTGATTGTATAGCAGTGGACACAGTGGCGGAACTTAACGCCGCGCTTTGTCTTACCAGAGCAGGGAAATAATTTAAATATAATCACTCCCCCAGTAGGAGTTGAACTCACAAACGACTATAACGCAGTGATAATGTTCCACAACCGACCCCGATTTATTTAATATAGTATTATTTTTTATTATCTGTATGCTTTTATTGCACATATCAGGATTGATAGGAAGTACCCAGTGTCAAGATACTCCGTACTCCACATTCCATTTTATTCGAGGCATGGCGGGTTGAGTGAATAATACATTTTATAATAGTTATTTTTTTAACATGTTTATTTGCCATAATAATATAATAGTCACAAACTCTTGGTTTAATTAAGGCTGGTCGTGGCGCAGTGTGACAGCGTCTGACTGTAAATGCGATCGGATGTGGGTTCGATCCCCACTCGGGGGAATGATTATAATTAAATTATTTTCACTTCCTCGCTCTGGTAAAAACAAAGAGCGGCGTCGAGTTTCACCACTCAACATGCCTCGAATTCGCTGGAAAGCGAATTACGGAGTGTCTTGACACTAGGTTCTTTCTGTCGAACCTGCTATGCGGGATAAAAGCGTGAAGCTAAAAAAATACTTTTAGTAGAAGAGTGTACATTAAGCCTATTATAACAATAACATGATTTAGTACTGCTTTCAGAATATAATCCTTTTTAAGCTTGGTAATCACTTTTATAAATCTATATTTTAGTAAAATTTTATTAAAACACTAATTATAGCCAGCTCATTTGTATCTCACTACTGCATTTCAAGGTACAGCCAATTTGGAAGCTATAATTGTCACTAAAAATACAAAATTTTTAATTTTTGGCATTAAAAGAAAAGAAAAAGTCAAAGTGTTTTTTGGGCAAGTTCTTCTCAGGTCTTAGGTATTAAGTTTAGTGAACTGGTGGTAAATAATTTGAAATTCAAAAGAAAGAAGCTTATTTTCTATAAAACTTTGATATTTCAAATTTTATATTCAATACAGTAAATTTATATAATGAATATAACTCTAACTTTGCGACTTTATTACAATACGTAAGTAGTGTTATATCTTGGAAATTATAACTTAAATTATATTTATCTTGAAAGGATAATCATATACATTTATTTTTAGCTTCACGCTTTTATCCTGCATAGCAGGGTAGACAGAAAGTACCTAGTGTCAAGACACTCCGTACTTTGCTTTCCACTGAATTCGAGACATTGCGTGTTGGGTGCTGGAACTCAACGCCGCTCTTTGTCTTTACCAGAGCGAGGAAGTAAAAATAATTTAAAAATAATCACTCCCCCGAGTGAGGCTCGAACCCACAACCGATCACGTTTACAGTCAGACGCTGTCGCACTGCGCCACGACCGGCCTCAATTCCTTATTATCAGTAACAATATATATTTTATAGAATGTCACAAGAAATTGACTGTCTTGGAGAAATAGTTTGTCATTCTTCTAAATTCCTTGCTTTGATGAAAAATTTTTGGGAAAATATGTAATCTTAATATTGGTATGTACTTCAATGTAACGATAAAATATTAATTTTTGGTCTTTTAATAAAAGAAAAGGCCGGTCGTGTCGCAGCATCGGGAAAGACATAGTGCGGCGTTGAGTTGAGCACCATTCAACATGCAATGTCTCGAATTCGGTGGAAAGCGAAGTACGGAGTGTCTTGACACTAGATACTTTCTGTCTACCCTGCTATGCGGGTTAAAAAAAAAATACTAACATTTTAAAGTTGAATTGATGATTCGAAAGTGTTTGTAATCGTTTATTTTTATAAAGAATATTTTGATTTCTAATTTTATTATTTAACTTTGCAGCTGATTTCATATATATAAAAAAGCTTGCTCAAAACATATGTACGTTTTAATATTTACGATTTTTAAAGTATTATTCCACATTTATGATTAGAAAACATCTTTGAAAAAGCGTATAAACGCATGGCTTAGCGGTCAGAGCGCTTGGACTGTATCCAAGAGGCGTGGGTTCGAATCCCGTTGCATTCAATTTTTTATACGTTTTTTCAAAAATGTTTTGTAATCCTAAATGTGGAATAACACTTTAAAAATAGTAAATATATGTACGTTTGTTTTTTATATGATACTCGTTTTTCGAGTAATTTCTTATATTTTCTTTCCTATAACATTATCTAAAAAACCTTCTAAAAAATCTTTTTTAGTATTTCATTACACCATCTAGAGAATATTCATGGCTAATTTCAATTTTCACGTTAAGTTTCGTCTGTAAAATGTTTTATATGTCTTTAATATGAATTAGGAATTTAATTATAATATTTTAAGATAATAGAATACTTTTTATTTATTAATAAAACAGTTGAAAGATAAAAGGTGAGTGATTAATCTGTAAATGTTCAGTGTAAAAAGGCTATATGATATTTTATACACAACAACTTATAAAGCAAGCACCTTTATAAGCAGCAGAATTAGCATTAATAGAAACAATAGTGATAAGACATTCCGTTCTCAGTATATTGCCCAATTTTTTGTAACTTCGCGCTTTATTTATCCAGCATAGCAAAGGTATAAATATAAGTGTCAAGACACTCCGTACTTCGCTTTCCACCGAATTCAAGCTATTGCGTGTTGAATGGTGGAACTCAACGCCGCACATTGTCTTCATATAATCACTTCGACGAGTGGGGATCGACGCTGACGCTGTTCCTTATCACTGATGACGCTGTTGCATCTCAATATCGCATACCAGACGTAAAACATTACGTCCGTACTGTATGATAAAAATAATTATGCTCAAGATAAAAAAACAAGGAAAGGAAGGAAGGTAGACAGGAAGTACCTAGTGTCAAGACACTCTGTACATCGCTTTCCGTCGAATTCATGTTGAGTGACAGAACTCAACACCTCGCTTCGTCTTACCAGAGCGAGGGAATGAGAATAACTTAAATGTAATCAGGCACACGCTGTGCCACTGTGCCACGACCGGGCCTTTTGTAATATTTCTGGGTTTAACACAATTAATATTATTAATATTAGTATTTAATTTATCCACAAATATAGATATATATGATAATAAGGCAAATACTTGATTAGTTTCTAATATGTGTGAAGAACCTTCATTTCACTTAAGGTCAGTAAATAGTAGTTCGGTCGAATGACCACCTCGTGACCTCTGCCTTGGTATTTATTCTCGTTGCCAATGCCAAATCGATATATGCCCTTTTGTTAGTCTTTAAAGAATATATGAGAGTGTAGATACGTTATTGTTTTTCTCTACGTGTGTTTTTCTTTCAACTGAGAAATTAGTGTTAGGACAATTCGTTCCTAATTTAGTATTATTTCTGCTGGTCAATTGTTTTCTATAGCTTTTTGTGTTAGTTAAAATAATATACATACAACTAATATATATACTACAAAAATGAAGAATGTATTAAAATTTGAACGCAGCGGGATTCGAACCCGCGGCCTAGCTATACACCAGCCTATACTATTAGTTTTATACATTCTATGGATTTTTTCAATTTAATATCCATAAGAATTTTTAATTCTCATTCTGATTATGATTCCAAGGTCTGCAAGATCGGTAACCACTTTCTGCCGGAAATCGAGATTATGCATTGAATGACTAAGCTTTGTCCTACCAGAGCGGAGAAATGGAAAAAAATTAAATATAATAATTCTAAGTGGGAATTGAATCCACAAACTAACTTGTTTACAATCATAAACAGTTTAAAATATATTTATCAACATTTTACAATATACATATATATAATTTAAAAATATTTATTAAAAATTTCAACCCTTTTAGAAGTAGGAATTCTATTTTAAGAAGAAATCTTAAAAGAGTTTCACCAGATAAATATTTCCGTATTAAATGATTTACTAGTAAGCCATAAGCTTCTGGGTTTTTATTTATGTTTTTTATTATATTATATTGTACAAAGATAAACACAAAAATAAACCATATAAGTAAATAAAGAGGTAAACATACATAAAACATAAGCCTAACATGTCTTAAAAGCAAGCTTTTATTATATCCCTGTGGAGCTTTCTTCCAATAAACTTGTTCATATAGAGTAATAAAAAAAATAAAACGCACATGTTAATATATGCCATTAAACGTATATATATAAAGCATACTAAAAGCAAAAAATATAGAGAGTATAGTGACACTTTTCTCTATTTTCGATTTTTGATTCTAATATTAAAACATTAACAGGCGTAACATAACGCTGTCCTCTCTACATTATGTTTAATTTAAAAAAAATCTAAATTGTGAATTTATACCTATTACTTTGCATACATATCGGTACTTAGGCGTAAGAAATGGATTTCCCATTAAAAACCTATACAATTAGAAACATTTTTTTTGAGGCTTTACACTTAAAACTACTGAACGGTAGAACATTCAAATATTAAAAGCAAAAAAATATAGAGAGTATAGTGACACTTTTCTACATTTTCAATTTTTGATTCTAATATTAAAACATTAATGGGCGTAACATAACGCTGTCCTCTCTACATTATGTTTAATTTTTAAAAAAATCTAAATTGTGAATTTATACATAGGTATAACATAGGTATACTTTGCATTCATATAGGTTCTTAGGCGTAAGAAATGGATTTCCCATTAAAAACCTATTCAATTAGAAACAATTTTTTTGAGGCTTTACACTCAAAATTACTGAGCGGTAGAACATTCAAATATCAAAGGCAAAAAAATATAGAGAGTTAAGTGACACTTTTCTCCATTTTCTATTTTTGATTCTAATATTAAAATACTGAGAGGCGGAACATAACGCCGTCCTATAGAGGACAACGTCCCTATATGTATACAAAGTAGTAAGTATAAATTCACAATACTGTTTTTTTTTTAAATTAAACATAATGTATCTATCGAATCAGACACAATTTTTTTCAGGTTTTACACACAAAACTACTGAACGGTAGAACATTCAAGGGTCATGAAATCCACAAACAATCCAACTGAGTTGTGGGCGTCAACTGTCGATATCTATTAAACTCTTCGAGTACTCAATGAATGACTACGTTTCTTACATATTGTAAAGCTGACTTGAAGTTTGTCATGTATCTTGGCCCTTCTTTACTTAGGTTATATTCTTACATACAATTTTTATATTTGTAAAATCAATTTGTAGGATAAAATGCGGCGTTGTGTTCCGCTTAACATATAAAATCTCAAAATCAGAGGGAGCGCAGAAAGTAGAATGTCTTAACTATAGTTTCTCTCTGCCTACCTTGCTTTATGAGAAAAAGAGAAGACAAGTTTTTTAGCTTCATGCTTTATCACTTGCGGGGTAGACAGAAAGGACGGAGCGCCAAACGCTACGATACGAGTATACCTCTATCACCTCTTCATACATGCCCTACGGCGGGTCCTCATGCTTTTTACGTGACCTTCCTCCAGTATCTTCGATACTGTGTTTACTAAGGTCAACCAAGGTCTCCCCCGACCTCTCGTACCACTTACCTTTACTTCAGAACTACTACTTTATCTTACTACTTTATCATTAATATAAAAAAATAATTTGTAAATTATGAAAAAATTGTTATACCAGTCAACATATAATTATGTATTTGAACACTATATAGGTAAAATAACAGGGACTACAAAACTCTGTCACGATTCGGTTTCCAATGTCAAGTTATTAAGTCACATTATGACGTCGGTATGACCTGAAAATATGAACTAAAGAACAGTATAAGCCTATGGAAAAATATAGAAGAGAAAATGTTTTTTTAAATGAAACTATTTTCAACGGATTATGCGCGTATATTTTGGTATCCGAAAACACATTTTTGAAAACCTAACATTTTGAACACTTTACAGTGCTGTGGTTACAGGTCGACTCAGTGTACAAAGATTTCCAAAAATATATTTCAAATACCAAAATATACGCGACTATTCTGTTTTTTGAATAGAATACAAAACAGATCAGTTTTGTGTTAAAATGGCCTCAACAGCGGATTTAAAAATTTTATTGTATTGTTAACTCTTATCTATTTCACTGGAAAAACATTAAAAATTAATTGTTATTATTCATCTTATTAGAACCCTTTTTACAAATATTAAGGGAACAGAGTATGAAGTTTGTATCACTTCAAGAGAAAGTAACACACGGTACCATGTTTGACACACACGTCTAAAATGTCATATACATTGCTAAGGGCAACGGGTCTTTACGCGTCAACGGGTCCACTAGATGTATTGACATTTAACGTCAATGTGACTCAATAAAAATGATTGACTGTAATTGCCATGGTTACAGGTTCGATCCTCATTCGTGGGACTTTTTATGTTTTAGTTATACAAGGTTACATAAGGTTCTATTATTAGTTAGAATATAACATACTGTAAATAATGCATTTAAATTTTAATATAATCATATACTAACGTAGTGGAATAAATAATTCACATCTATTTATTTTCAACTTTCAAATTTTATCTTAAGTACTTCTCTTTAAATAGTCCGGTCTTACAATTATATTTTAGTTGGTGTATAATTTTAATATTGTAGACAGACAAAGTGCGGCGTTTAGTTGCGCTGTCCAATGATTGATGATTTTCAAGCACACATTTAAATAACAAAGATCATCTAATAAGATATTTGATTTTCGCGATCTTATTACATTTTAAATGAAACTATTTTAACCGGATTAATCGCGTATATTTTGGTATTTGAAAATACATTTTGGATACTTGACGTTTCGAACAACTTACAGTGGTACGTGGTCACAGGTGGGTGTTTACCTGATTATTTATTTATTATAACTTAGACAAGTTGTTAAACAAAAGCAAAATTTTCAATTATTTATGTTGCGGGGTAAATAATAAGAAGCTAGCGTTGATATGTATTGTTGTCTGTCTGTCTTTATAGACAATGAAATGGTGGGTGACGGATCTCAATGCCGTATTTTCCTGTTCTTTCAGCTTCACGTTTTGTTTCCCATAGCATAGTCGTCATAAACATGAAACCTTGTGTGAAGACACCCCGTTGACTATTTTTCGTCCAAAAATTAAAATATTTCGTGTTAAGCGGCGAGCTCGACGTCGCTTTCTGTATTATCATGCACCTTTTTATAAAGATATACAGGCGTTACTATGGCAACATAGATTTTACACAAACGAGCCTAGTACTTAAATTAGTTTTTTTTTATATTTTAGCATTTTTAAAGAGTTACTCCACATTTAGGGTTAGTAACCATTTTTAAAAAACGTATAAAAATTTGAACGTAGCGGGATTTGAACCAGCGCCTCTTGGAAACAGTCTAATGCTCTAAAGCACTCTAACCGCTAAGCTATGGCAGCTTATGGTTTGTAATATTAATTTGTTTAAACAAAATCTAAATAACTTTCATAATATAAGTATAATAAATAAAATTAATGCTAGAAAGGTGGCTATAAAATTTAATTCTCAATATGTATTCAAGAGGGATGAAGGCATATTTCACGATCGTTAGATGCCCTAACATTAATAGGCCGTTAGATCCAGGTTAAGTCCTAAGTGGCATTCATTACAAACTGTCATACTTTCAACTCTTAGATTATTTTATTTATATATATTATATATTTTGGAACAGAATATGAAGCCGGTCGTGACGCTGTGGGACAGCGTTTGAATGTAAACACGATCAGTTGTGGGTTCGATTCCCATTTGGAAAAGTGATTACATTTCAAATTATTTCCACTTCCTCGCTCTGGTTAGATAAAGTGCGGCGTTGAGTTCCGTGTGTCTTGACATTAGGTTCTTTCTGTCTATCCTATTATGCAGGATAAAACCGTGAAGTTAACAAAACAGAATATTCAGTTAAATTATATTGTTTCTTTTTATTTCCAAATTGAAAAAAGAGAACAAAGTGTATTGACACTGAGCTCTATCTGACTACTGCTGTACGAGATAAATCGTAAAGCTGCTTATTATATATTTTTTAATATTTTTTAATAGCTTTTGTTGACGATGTATTAGTTCAAGTCACTATGACTAACATATTTTTCCCGAAAGCGCGCCCAGGCCGTTCCTGCACTCTTCACTGACTAGACCCACAAAGGAGCCCATCATTCTTGGAAATCTTAGTACTAACCATCTTTAGGGTTCACTGAAGATTGGGGTTCCCAGAGCCTGGCTAGAGGTGGTTGAAGAGGAGTCGTGAGGTTTTAGCGGGTGACGGATTTCCCATGAAAAAATACAAAAGAAAAACTTATTTAGAAAACATATAAAACTTTGAACTCAGCGGTAATTGAACTCGCGGTTTTTAAAAGTGCACATAGTTTGGTAAAGAATGTTTGGCTTAGTGATTAGTGCAACTGGACTGATTCCGAAAGGTGCAGATTCGAGGCTCGGTGCGTTCATATTTTCATAGGTTTTCTAAAAATGTTTTTCGTGTCCTAAATGTGTAAATAAAACTTTTGAAATTATAAAAAAAATGTTCAGAAGCGCGGCGTTTGGTTATGCTATACGCAGTGTTTCCATTACTCTGTCATCCATTACTCTACCCCCTACTTCAAGGAAGTAGGGGGGAAAGTAATGGATTCTCTCTGCCTACCTCGTTATGTAAACGGGAGTTACGTTAAGCTAAAATAAGGTTTTAATCATTATAATGTTTTCATTCAATATTGAAAAGAATTTAATGTATTTTTTTATAGAAAAATAGCAAGAATTTGTAACCTATACTTGTAATAGAGTATCTCATTATTTTTATCTTAGTTAACCTTAATTTGATACTTATAAAAGAAATTGTAGAGCATTTTTATAAATAATTATTATGTTACAATTTTATGCCATTCCCGTATAGCAGATAGCGAATCTAGTGTTGAAATACTCTGTTTCAAACCGAAATTTTGACTATGTGTTTTAGAGTGATGTAACTCAACGCCGCTTTATGTTATTATAATTGGAAAACGAAAATAATTTGAATATAATTATTCCATTTATAAGAGGCCGGTCGTGGCGCAGTGGGACAGCGTCTGACTGTAACGCGATGATCGGTTGTGGGTTCGATCCCCACACGGGGGAGCGATTATATTTAAATAATTTTCACTTTTTGCCTCTGGTAAGACAAAGTGCGGCGTTGAGTAGCACGGCGTTGAGTAGTAGTAGTTTGAAAATATATTTTTGAACATATGACGGACGTTACACGTCTATCTGTGACCACGGACTATTGTAAATTGTTCGAAATGTCAGATGTCCAAAAATGTATTTTTTTTAGCTTCACGCTTTTATTCCGCTTAGCAGGGTAGACAGAAAGTACCTAGTGTCGAGATACTCCGTACTTCGCTTTCCACCAAATTCGAGACATTGCGTGTTAAGTGGTGGAACTCAACGCTACACTTTGTCTTTTACCAGAGCGAGGAAATGAAAATAATTTAAATATAATCACTCCCCCGAGTGCGAATCGCAACCACAACCGGTCGCGTTTACGGTCAGACGCTGTCCCACTGAGCCACGACCGGCCTCCAATGTATTTTTATTATGTATTTTCGAATATCAAAATATATGCGATTTATCCGTTTTAAATAGTTTCATTTAAAATATTAATAAATATAAATTTCATAAAAAAATTTATAATCACAGGTGTCTTTTTCTTTTTTAAAGTTTTATTATTCATATCAAATCATAGTCTTTTTAAATTTCAAAAAAAAGAATATACTTATTAAAAAATAATATTACGACGCCGGCCCTGGCGCAGTGGAACTGTAAACGCAATCGATTGTGAGTTCAATTTCCACCCAGACTAATGATTTTATTTAAATTATTTTCATTTCTTCGTCCTGCTAATATGAACGGCGTTCAGTTACGCTTTCAGTTAGTTCACTCAACATGGAATATTCCAAATTCGGTGGACACCGGAGTATTTAGTGTCTTGACACTAGATACATCCTGTCTACCAAAAATAATAAAAATAAATGAAACGTACACCCGTATGTATCAGTTTGTCTAATTTCGATTTTCGATTAATTATTGCAATTATTTTAATACAAGATTAAAACCTCTTATCCTGTTAATTATAAATGCGGTACAGGTACTGCGCGGCAGATGATTCCAATCAAAGAAGTTATATATTATTCCCGCTATGGAAAGACAACACGCGGTGTTGAGTTGCGCATACAAATGGTCAATTAAATTTCTATCTAAAACTAAAGATATCATATATGAAGTTCGTATATTTAAGCCTTTAGATAACCATAGGAATTATTTTATATATCCACACGGAGCGTGCATCGAGAACATACCAGACGAGATTTTAATATATTCACCATGTTTGAACAAATTTTTGTAATTTCCGCTGAATATTTTCAATGTAATTTTTAGTCTTAAGTACATTTTTCTTCAATATTCCACTTTCATATATTGTTTTAATATTGTACTATAATGTAATTTATTAGGGCGTACAATTTCTTTTATAATAAAAAAATTAATTAATTTTAAAATTTACATATATTCTAGTATATATACATATAGTATATATTTGAGGCCGGTCGTGGCGCAGTATGACAGCGCCTGACTGTAAACGCGATCGGTTGTGGGTTCGATCCCCACTCGGGGGAGTGTTTACATTTAAATTATTTTCACTTCCTCGCTCTGGTAAAGACAAAGTCCACCACTCAACACCCAATGTCTCGCAATGTTCGGTATATATATATAAAAATACTAAAATATTCCTTACTATTGTACCCAAGCATCAGGTTTCTTTGAAATGGCTTCCCTTTACTCATAGTACAGTCCAGTGCATATTTAACTAGTTATAACCTCATAACCACAGGCGTAAAGGACATTGTTGTTTTCGCTTTGCAATTCATTCCTTTTTACATATTTAAATATTCTTATACCCGCAGGTGTGTTTAATTAAAGCTCACAATTTCTGTACAATTACTCTATATATTTATAGGTGAACTTGTTTGCTTAAACATCTCACGCTTTATCCCTCATAATAGGGTAATAAAAGATAACCTAGTGTCAAGACACTCCGTAAACTGCTTTCCGTCCAAAACCAAGTAATTGCGTTTTTAGTGAACTCAACTCCGTGATTTGAGACCAGAACTGGCAAATGTAAATAAATTTTAAATATAATCATTCCCCTAAGTGAGAATTGTACCCATAACCAGTCGCGTTTACACTCAGACACTGTTCAACTAGATCGTCTCATAAAATTAAATTAATTTTTCTTTGTTTCCAATTTAGTTTATTACGTTAATTGTTCTTTATTATTATAGGTTGGTACGGAAATATTAAAACACAATGTCTCGAATTCGGCCGCAACTCAGTCAACCAAATGTCTTGACACTGGGTTGTCTACACTGCTATTTTTAGCATGAGATGCCTCAGATATGCAAAGACTATGCACCTTGCATTTTTACCAGCTTTAGGTAATAAGTATTTTAAAAATATGATCCGCGGATTGTATTAACATAATTTTCTCTGTAACTCTTCTAAATTAACTAGAAAACATGAGGTTGAAAGATTTAATTAAATTTAAAAATTGATTGATTGAATAAAAAATATCAATAAGTTAAGCAAATACAATAAGTTAGCATAAAGAATAAATGAAAATTTTAAAACATCTCAATAGAAAAAATTTATATCTTTGCTTCAGCCTTCAGTTTTGTTTTACAAAACTGACCTGATTTTATTAAGGAAAAATTACATAGTGTCCATTTTCATGGCTTAGCACAGCTGAAAAGGGTTTATTAAAAAATCCGCCTTGTACCCGGTAATTGCGCCGTCTATCCTGCCCTGATCTTTAATTACAATAATTAATGGATCTCCAATGTGAATCTGACAGATTTATTTACTTTACATGCCATTATATTATTTTTAAAAGCGAACCTTTAAATTAACTGACGCGTTAAAATTTTCCCGGTAGGTGTTTTAATCGTGGATTTTATTACCTTCACGCTATTATCCCGTATTGCAGGTTAGGCGGGAAGTATCTAGTGTCAAGACACTCCTCACTCCGCTTTCCGCCGTATTCGAATTTTAACGTAGTTTAATTTAAACCTGTTCCTTTTGACGTTAATATCGCTTAATAATTTAGTTATTATATTAACTTAGCTCTTTTTTCTCTTCCCTTCTCGAAAATAAATGCATTAAGATCATTGTAGCGCCGTGTTACAGCGTCGGACTGGAGCGCGATTTGTTGTGAGTTCGCGTCCCGCTCGGGGGAATGAATATACGATATTAAATTAAATTTTATTTCTCCGCTTTGGTAAGACAGAACGCGGCGTTAAGTATGCCGCTCAACACATAATTTTTCGATTTTGGACGTAAAGCAGTCAACGGAGTATCTTGTCACTAGGTCATCTCTGAGTACCCTACTATGCGGAACTACTACAGTACGTACTAGAGTGTGGAGCTACATAGTGTTTTAAATGTATACATTTTATATTAAATTTAAATTACGTAAAATATACACGTATTTCATTCTGTTTTAACAGCTTATCTCGTAAGTTTCACTCAAATACGTTCAATATTTTTTGTATTTTACCTTCACGCTTTTATTCCAGCAGAGTAGACATGAGGCACTTAGTGTCAAGACACTGCGTAATCAGCTTTCTGCCGAATTACGTGAAGACATTATGTGTTAGTGGCGGAACTCAACACCGCACTTTGTCTTACCAGAGTGAGGAAATGAAAATAATTTAAATACAATCATTCCCCCGAGTGGGAATCAAACCCACAACCCACTGTTCCGTTGCGCCACAACGGAACAAATTTAGCCATTTAAAGAATTAGTAGAATTACCAACAAGAATTATTTTTGTGAAAAAGGATACTATTTACTCAATTATTTTATATCTTAACGTATTTTTGCGTACTTGGCATTAAACAAGTAATAAAATTTCATATAAAAATTATATTGTAGTAGAATTTTATGTAGAAATACAAGATTTTCATAATTCTAAGTTAGTGAATAAATATTTTGTAACTTCAACATAATATTGTTATATTAGGAAATATAATAGTGTAAGTTCTAGTTTCAAAACGAAATAAACCAGTTCTAAAATATTATTATTCTGAAACTATTTTAAATTTTATTATTTATTTTTAACTTACGTTAAGTTAATTTCATTTCTCTGTCCTGGCAAGACATAGCGCAGCGCTGTGTTCCGCCATTTTATACGCAATATGTTTTAATGGCGGAAATGGGAACAATTCGGGGGAAAATGGTGCGATCTGAGTGCCTCGATACTAAGTTCTCTGTGGCTCTGCTGGGTATAGCGTGTGGATGCTAAAAAAGTAGCCTATTAGTTGTTCTTAAGCCTACCTTTATAGAATTAACTTTTAACTTGGTACCCAACACAGTGTAGTATTAAAATATGTTCGTTAAGCTTTTTTAAATATGGTACCGCGTTACTAAGTTAGTATTGATTGTATCTTCATAGGGACAGAGAGAACCTGGTGTCAAGACACTCCGTTCCTGCTACAGACAAATTGTCTTTCCGACACTATGTTTCGTATTCGGGAATGAAAAACGGAGAGTCCAGTCAATTGCATACATTAAAATCAACAATAGCTATCAGAACAGCTGCCAACTATTTAATAGTCGATGTTATAAATCTATCTCAATTTTTATCTAAAGTTGACTAGTCATATAATTTGTATGCAATATTATTATTATTATTATTATATATTATTAATAATATAATTTATTATATATATATTATTATTATTATTTTCGGTGAGCCAAAACTCGACTTTTACGTCGGTATATCTATATATCCCGTCCTGAAACCTTCAGGAAAAGGAATATATAGTTTCTCTCTATCTCCTCTTACTCCTTCCTCTTCTACTTGAGTTAATTTTGTTTTGTAAATCTGATGGATGGGCTTGGTTATCTGATATGCGTGAAGCAGATGATGTATGGTTTGTGACGTGTGACGTCTGCTGCGGTACAGATTTTGATGTTACTAAAATTTGTTCCGTGTCTCGTGTCGGTTGTTGTGTACTTGGTGTGTTGTTCACAAACACAGTGTCCCCTAACACTTTGCTGAGTATGGTTGATGTGTGGAAGGCTGCTTGTTTTTGTAAAATTGTTATATCTATTGTTGTGTTTAAATGGTTTATGTATCTTTGTAAGCTTTTACTGATAATGCCTGTCGCTCCTACTATGATTGGGATAACTGTGGTGTGTGTTTTCCATAGGCGCTGAGTTTCCGTTTTCAGAAGGTGGTATTTACTTAATTTTTCTATTTCTTTAGCTCCTATGTTGTAGTCGGAAGGTACTGCTATGTCTATTAAATAAGTTCTATTATTAGTCTTGTCAATATAAATTAGATCCGGTCTATTATGTGTTACTGTCACGTCGGTCTGCACGGGTATTTCCCACATTATTTTGGCCTGACTATTTTCCTTTACCTGCGGTTGTGTTAAAGTCTCCTTCCACCAAAGATTCGACACTTCAAAATTGTGTTTTTTTATATATATATTATTAATAATATAATTTATTATATATATATTATTAATAATATAATTTGTGTAAATTCTATTGGGCAAAAAGATGATAGTAGAAAATAACCCCGTATGGCATGATAGACAGAGAACTCACCTTCCGTAGTGCACTTTCCGTTGATTTGATACGGTATTTATTGTTTTTCGGGGTTAAACTCAGCGCTTTATCTTAATAGAGCTGGGAAATTATATTTATGGTAAAATTATGAATGTAATTATGGTAAATAATTAAAATGTTAAGTCAGAGATGACCTACGGCTGTCTCTGAATACCGTGCTTTGCTAAAAAAAAATATTTCCCCTATTAGTAAGGTCTAAATCGCTGTTATGTTTAATTGACAAAAAAACCATTTGTCTGATCAAAATGCGGCGTTAAATTCAGCAATTCAACACCAGCTTAGTTGATTCTCTTTCGAGTCGAGTTCGAGTTCGAGATATATTAAAAGAACTAATAAAGTAAAAAAAAATTGTATCGTAGATAAAAATTTCCATTACACGCGCAATATGGAAAACTGTTCACTTAAAATGTTAAATTTAATATTTATATAGTATACATCACCATGGCACAGTGGGACAGCGTCTAACTGTAAACGCGATCAGTTGTGGGTTCGATCCCCATTCGGGGGAGTGATTATATTTAAATTATTGTCGCTCTGGTGGACAAGCCAAAATGCGGCGTAGAGTTCCATCATTCAACATGCAATGTCTCGAATTCGGTGGAAAGCAAAGTATGGGGTGTCATGACACTAGGTACTTTCTGTCTACCCTTTTATATAAGTTTATGTAAATACAATTTCCCTTCTTAATAATGCATTGTTGGTATTTTTTACATACATAATATACTGTAAGGAGTGTTCTAAAGGACTTAATTATTCTTTTATTAGTATATTTGAAGAACAAGTAATTATAATTTACTTTTAAGTCTTATTCGTTCATATTTTTCTTAATTTTGTATGAAAATATCATTTTGCTAATTTATTTTTATTATGTAGCAGAAGATGAGACTGGTTATGGCACTGTGGACCAACGTCTGAGTATAAGCATTAACGGTTGTGGGTTTGATTCCCACTTGGGGGAATGATTATATTTAAATTATTTTCACACGTAACACGCAATATCTCAAATTCAGCAAAAAGCAGAATACGGAGTATGCAGGATAAAAGCGTGAAGTTAAAAAATTGATTGATTGATTATTATATAATTACGATTTAATTGTACATGAGATGGTTTCCGGTTTGGTGAAAACCACAAAATACCAAGGTAAAATATTTTTAAAAAACGTATATATATAATAACTTATATACGTTTTTCAAAAATATTGTACTTATAAAAAACGTATATAATAATAAACGTACAAACGTGTGAAATAAAACTTTGGAAATAATATAATATCACTTTGCCAATATACGATGCATGGTAAAAATATGGAGAAGATTGATCTGTATATAATATATCTGTATGTCTGTGATATTGACTAAATCTTTTTATATTATATAACAACATTTTTTGAATCTAAAATAGATTCTTCCGGAACCAACCAAGTGTCTGGAAATGCCATTATCTCCTTTATGTCGCAGAACTCATCGCCGTGCTTTTTTAGTTGAACCGAAAAGGAGAAATGAAAATAATTGTTTTTTTTTGGGTGTAAATAGTAAGAATTCTAACGTATTCTGGGTAATTTAAAATAGTTTTCTTTGTTATATAATAGAAAAAAAAATTACATAATATTAATTTACGTTATTTCTTTAACAATTATTTATATAAATAATAATTAAGTTTTTTGGTATTTGTAAAAAGGTGATGTTTTTTCTCTGACCGTATCATAGTCTGATCTTATATTGAGTCTGATACTTATTAGTCCAGATTTTGCTTATAAAAATTTAAATGTTTCAATATTGAGTTGGTTCTCTTATAATTTTTAATACATCTTCTTAAAATATTCTTATTCCATATATATGAATGTCACTTTGAAAAATATTTTGGTTGATTTAAAAAAAAAATGGTAGGTATTAATCAACTACGCTACGTACATAAAAATATTATTAAAAATTATGTAGAATTTTTATAATATCTAAATTAAATAATGTTTTAAAAAGTTATAGTACTTCTTAATCGTGATATGCAATTACTATACAAATAAATAAAATAGAATGGCTTTCAATAAAAAACGAGCACGTATTTACGGTACGTATAGATAAATAACATCTTATCCAATTTTTTTTTGTTTGTCCCGGTTAATCTCTAGAACGGTTTAACCTATTTTGAAAGTATGTTCACTGGTAGAAGGATGATGTAATAAGGAAAAATTTAAGATTCCTTTTTTTTAAGAATCAGAAAATATAGATCGAGACTCTGTACGGAAGAAATCGCAAGTAAAGTAATAGTATTTATACCACGTAGTATAGTATAGTAATAAATACCACATAATATAAATATATACCACTGGTAAAGCATAATAAATACAGTAAATCTGTTATCAATTTCTATTATCAAATATTTAGAATACTGGCATACTTAGGTTAATATTAGCAAAATTATATTCATTTTATATTACTAATAGGACGGCATACAATTTTAAATGCAACTATTTTAGCTTTTACCCCATATAGCAGGATAGACAGGAAGTCTATAGTGTCACAACTCTCTGTACTCCGCTTTCCGCCGAATTCTGGTCATTGAATGTTAAGTGGCGGAACTAAACTCTATGCTTTGTGTTACCAAAACGACTAAATGATTTTAATATAATTATTCCCCTAAGTGGCAATCGAACTCACAACCGATCTCGTTTAGTGACAGATGCTGTTGTCCCTGCGCCATGAGTGGTCTTTACATTTTACATAATATGTACAAATTATCGTTTAATTACAAAAAAAATTGTATTACAAAAAAAAATTTAATCTACTTCAAATACAAATAAAATAATCAAACAATTATTTTCACGATTATAATTCACGATGATAGAATAAATAAAATCTCGATTCTTTTATTTCTTATAATTATTAATATATTAGATATATTTTAAAAAATGTATTATAATTAAATATGAAAAAAATATATACATAAATACCTGGCCACTACAGCCTCAGATCCTTCCTTGATGACCAATCATCTTGACACAATCATACTAAAGTTTTATTTTAACCAGCTTCTAATATACACATTTTAAGTCACGGCACTTTCACAATAGGTTCCTTTTTTTTATTTATTCTCAGTTGAAAATATTTCGTGTGTATTTATTCTTGTATGAAAGTGTGGGAGACGTGTATTCGGCTTGGAAGGTAGATTTAGACTGAGGGGTGAGCCGTGGCGCGCGCAAAACTGTTGATTTGTACAGCCTCCGCTCTGAGTTTGGGATGAAGTATGCTCACTGAGACTTATAAAAAGGTACCGTTTAAGACAGGTGGATGATAAGTGTCTAAGATATTTAAATTTATTTAAATTTAATATAAAAATAATTGTAATATATTTATATTTCTCAAGTAATGGTTCAAATAAAAAAATGTAAAAATGAGTTTAAGTGAAAGAATGATATAAATATTATTAGTAATTACTACAATACGAATTGTATTAAAATAAAATAAAGTAATTTATTTGTAGTGTCAGAAGCTAAATACATGATATATAAATATTTATTTAAATATATTGAAATTTGATTTTTTTTATTATAATTGATAAAAAAAATTATTCTGTATTTAATATATATGTATAAGTAGTTTTTACAAGCCAGTAGTAGCGCAGTGTGGGATCGATTCCTACTCGGAGGAATGATTATGTTTAAATTTTTTTCTCGTTTTACCGCTGTGGAGTAACAAAACGCGGTGTTGAGTTCGCCACTCAACACGCAATGTCTCGGTTTTGTACGGAAAATCATACAACGGAGTGTCTTGACACTAGGTTGTCTCTGGCTACTGTGCTATGTGGGATAAAGCATGAAGCTGGGATGGTATAAATTAGTAATTATTTAGTGAAGTGTATTTTTAATTTCGAAAATGTGGGCGTGGAGAAATGATTAAATTTTTTTTTGTACTCGTGACGTTTCATGTGGATTTTAACGTACTTGGATCTTTATTTTATAATTTCATATTAAAGGTAGCTTACGATAATCCGCATTAAATCAGCTAAATAGCTGACAGATGCCATTGTTAGTTTATTTAATATCAGTCAGGCCGTTACGGAGGTCAGCCGGTATGAATAGACAAACAGGCAGACAATAAATGTTTTGGTATATGTAGACATGAATTTGCTTTATTACTTTAGATTTATTTTCATTTCCGCGACAACTCGCGGCGTTAAGTTTTGCCATATAACGAGTAACGTCTCAAGCAGTCTACTGAGTGTCTTTGTCATAAGATTGTTTTTGGTTATTTTGTTATGTAGGATACAGCGTGAAACTATAACATGAACTACATTAAATGGTTTGTCTTGAAGACAATGGATTCCTATTTTTTATAACATATTAAATTAATTTTACTATAATCTTTTTAAAATATTTTTAATATTTACTATTTTTAAAGTGTTATTCTATACTTAGGATGAGAAAAAAAATTTAAAAATGTATAATTTTTTTTTGATTGCAAGAGGCGCAGGTTTGAATCCCGCTGTATTCAAATTTTTTATTTTTTTTTAATTTTAAAATATTTTTGTTAAATATTTTGTTAAATTTACATATTAAATAACATAATACGCATAAGGTGAAATTAAAATAGCTTTTTATCTTTAGCCTTCCACTACTGTTTGTCCTTAAAAAGGATAATCATAGTCAGATTAATCCAAAATCATTGATTTTTAAAACAGATTTATGTGAAATGCAAGACGGTGTTACGGAATACTTGTGATTTACTTAATAATAAAGTAATAAACAGTGGATATTTTTAATTATTAAAAAAACACAGACAGAGAGTGACAGAGAGCACCTAGAGTCAAGCCAACTTTTAGCTTTCTATACGGCAATGCTTGTTGGGAAGCGGAGTTAAGCACTGCATTTCGTTTTAGTAGATCGGAAAATGAAAATTTATATTCTATATAATTTAGTGGGGATTTAAACCTTGAAATTTTACTGACTCATCTTATTTTTTTTGTTTATCTTCACGCTTTCTCCCTATTGGTGTAGTTAGAAAGAATGGAGCTCCAAACGCACTATCACCAACCTTTTCATACATACCGTCCAGATCCAAGGACTCCCTGGTGAGCAGCATACCTTCGTTCCTTCTATTTTCAAATCTAACTAAACGAATAATTCATTAATAGTGTTTGTTATGTTCCATAATAATATTGTATATCAGATTTGAACCTATATAATTCTTTTCTTTGACTGCTTTGCTAATGGATGCAAAGGCATAGCGTCTGAGCGCAAGCGTGATCGGTTATGGATTCGATTCCCACTCGGAGGAATGATTGTATTTTAGTCATTTCGATGTCCTCGCTCTGGTAAGATAAAATGGAATGTCTCGAGTTGGTATTATGGTATACTTTTTTAATATGAATTATATTGAGGCCGGTCGTAGCGCAGTTGGAAAGCGTCTGACTGTAAACGCGATCAGTTGTGGGTTCGATCATCACTGGGGGAAGTGATTATATTTAAATTATTTTCACTTCCTCGCTCTGACAAATATAAAGTGCGGCGTTGAGTTCCACCACTCAATACGCAATGTCTCAAATTCAGTGGAAAGCGAAGTACGAAGTGTCTTGACACTAGGTACTTTCTGTCTACTCTACTAAGCGGGATAAAAGCGTGAAGCTAAAAAAAAGTTTTTTTTTAATATAAATTAGATGTATGCTGAGGCCGATTGCCAAATGATTATATTTAAATTATTTTCATTTCCTCGCTTTGGTAAGACAAAGCGCGGTGTAGAATTCTGCTATTCAACACGCATTCGGCGAAAAGCGGAATACGAAGTATCGTGACATAAACTATTTTCTATATATCCTGTTAATAATGATATACTTTTCACAAAAACCATCAAGATGTTGGCACATATTTAAACATACTCAATTTATTTTGTTCAGAAATAACAAATAACATAAAACAATAATGTATTTTAATACTTATGTCACAAATATTTGAAGCGTACCATCATAAAGAACGAGCTTGGTGAAAACAATTCAGGATCAAAAGAAGCATTAATCGTAAAAGATAAAGGGATATAGACACAAAAGATACTGTCTGAACAACTTCGTTATTTTACTTCGAATGACTATGGGAATTTAGGTATGGTAAACATGTCGTCGGCTTCAAATGTAAACCTGTTAGATCCAATTTTTTTATTACCACTTTATATATATATATATATATATATATATATATATATATATATATATATATATATATATATATATATATATATATAGATATAACAATATGTTTTATTATTAATATGCATATTTTTTTTTGTGAAAATTATTTTATGTATCGTATTTTGTTTATGTGCAATAAAGTATTAATAAATAAATAAATAAAATGCTAGACATATGTAGGATACCTCCTATCTACCATTTTATTTTATATTTTATATAGGATAGAAGTCCACTAAGACTTCAGAGTGTCTTAACACTAGTTAAGACACTCTGTCTATAATTCGATATATTTGGTGTTAAATGGTGAATAATGTTGATAATGTTCAATTTAAAAATCTATGCGTTTTAAACCTATATATTTGACAAAAATTATTTTTGTTGTTAGCATTTCTGTAGAGAGATTTTTACATATTTCTGTTACCCATTTTTTATTCGCAACACGCTTTGTCCCGCATATCGAGATAGTCAGATAACCATATGCCAAGATCTGTTTGCCGCCTGAATTACAAAATATTGCTTATTCAGAGGCGGAACTCAACACCGCACTTTGTCTTACCAGAGCGGAGAAATGAAAATAAACTTTAAAAATACTCTTTCACCCAAGTATGAATCGAACACACGATAGATCTTCTCATTGTGAAGTTATAGTCTTAATTTTATTTGTTAAATATATAGTAAATTTTTAACTTATAAAAATAATTATATTTTAATGTTTTTATTATAAAAAAAAACTTTTCAATAGATATTAACATTGGAAATATTTTCAAAGAATATTGTCAATATGTAGTAGCTAACTCGAACCTTATTTAACTTCGTATTTGAAGTTCCGAAGCATTTTGTAAAAGGATGCAAAGGTGACACAAAATGCCTTGACGCTGAAAATATGTTACGAATGTTATACTCTTTATGTAAATTGGTCGTTGATGATTATATTTTATTTTTTTTTTATAAATAATTTTGCTCTTTATTTCAATCGTATTTTCTATTACATTTTTATATAACAAATATATTTTATTTGATATTAGGATTATTAAACGATAAAAAACATCCCTTCTGAACTCTATGCTTAACACGAGCAAATTATATAAGAGCTAACGGTTTGGTTCTTTAAGAAATATTTTTAGAAGGGCAATGCGAAAAATGGCTACTATATCCACGGTGACAAACGTGAATGTAATTTCTCGTTTAGATCAACCTTTTCTACGAGTTTAGTGTGAAAATATACTAAAAGGTGCGATAAAGCAATCTTGCTTCAAATTAAATTGTAGCTGCAGTTTGTTTGTTGTTAATCTTGTTAAATAATTAAGATTTGAGTTTATTGAAAATTATATACAAAATTTAGTTTATAAATTATTTATATTAAAAATATAAATAATTTATAACCTTTCCAATATTATATATATTATAAATATTTGAAAGAGTATTTTTATTGCATAAGAAATTAAAGTTCAACATGAAAATTAAATATGTTATTATTATATTAAAACACTTCCGACTAAATCATTATTGTGCTTAATTGAAATTTTATTAAGAAAAAAATCTATACGTAAAAGATGTATGAGGCCCTTTTCACATGTGCCCTTATCTTCGCTATCAGATCTCCTCTGTGTAAAATATTATATTATATTTATAATTAATAATTTTATAAAGACAATTTCGGTTCGAGTCCCACTTGGAGGAATGACTATTATTCTTTTTTGCTACAAGCTTATGCGGGACGAAAACCCCGCGTAGCAGTATGGATAGAGAGTACCTAGTGTCCAAACACTCTACTTCACTTTCCATGGAATTCGAGACAATGCGTGTTGAGTGGTGGAACTCCACGCCGCATTTTGTCTTTTACCAGTGCGTGGAAGTGAAAATAATCTAAATATATCACTCCCACGTGTGGTGATCGAACCTACAACCGATCACTTTTACAGTCGGACGCCGTCCCACTGCGCCACGGCTGACCTCATAGATATGATTATATTTAATTTATTTTTATTTCTCACCTAGTAAGACAAAGTGCGGCGTTGAGTTCCACCACTCAACACGCAACATGTCGATTTCGGGAGAAAAACAGTCAACAGTAAATAAAGCATGAAGCTTCTGTTTTTATTTTACTATATACTTTTCGCACTCAATTAAGCCAGTGGTCACTTTAGAAATAGTTCCTTTTATAAGGTTTTAAAAAAACATGCAATTCACACAAAGACCCTTTATGTTCTATTTCACTGTAATTATAACTGTTTATTGCCTGCTATTACTGGCTCGTGGACAATAGCGGGCTGCTGGATTTACTGGGCGACGTCTTGTATGGTGCAAGCTATAAACTTAAGGAAATTATAATACAAAATTTTGTAATTCTCTTTTTGTTTGTTTATGTAATTTATAAGAAATTTCGATTAGTGATAAACCCGTATATTGATTAATGTACAAAAATTTTATTGTAAACTGTTAATTTATATGTGAGTAATAAAGTATTATTATTATTACTATAATAAAATGATGGAACATTTTTTTTCGATATTTGTCATTATTTGCAACATTACACGCGTTTTAGTTGAGTGGGCAGAACGTCATGTTAACACATGCTCTTGCTAGACCTGGAAACTGAGCTTAATTTTGACATAAACTGTCCGTATAAATATATGGGGACATAATTATACAAGTACAAATCCTCTAAGCTTCTTTTTCAGGATTATAAATATTTTTGAAAAAATATATAAAAAATTGAACGCAGCGGGATTCAAACCAGCGCCTCTTATACCGTTGATACCGTTGATACCGTCCAAGCGCTGTGACCGCTATGCTATGCGTTGTAGTACCAGCTGCGTCGAAATTCTTATTCGTTTGTTACAACTTATTTATATTGTTTGTTGTTGTTTATTTTTTACAAATTTCTACTACTTAAAGATTATTAAGAAATAATCGTTTAACAAGAGAAATTGCTATTTTATTTTAATATTTACTATTTTTAAAGTGTTATTCCACACTTAGGATTTTAAAATATTTTTGAAAAAAACGTATAAAAATTTAAACGCAGCGGGATTCGAATTCGCGCCTCTTGGATACCGTCCAATCCCTCTGACTCCTAAGCCATGCCTTCTCCTACCACATGCGTCAAAATTCTTATACGTTTGTTTTTTATTTTGGCATTAAATAATGTTTATATTTATTGATAAATTTATTCAAGCCAGTTGAGTTGCAGTATAATAAGGTTTAGTATTTATTTATTAATAACTCTCTGTCGCCTTACATTTATACCGTAAAATAATTGCGTACTGTCCTGTCTCCCACGTCGTGAACACGTTGGCAATAGACGCGAATTGAAATGGAAAATTGAATTTTTTGCTTGAAACAATGCTTAGATGTTGAAGTTTTGATCTGTCAGTGGAGAATGCTTTTGTGATAAAATTGGGTTATTTAATTCTGAAGAAAAAAATAAGTAAAGGATTAATTAGCAAATATAGTTCGAAGCCATCATGACCCAGTGCTAATTATATTTGAATTTTGACCGGAATGAACAGAGAGAGGGTAAAGAGGTGTTTCAATAGAAGATATTCTTTGCTTGTTCTGTCTATACTGAAATTATTTCAAGATAAATTGAAGTTTCTCTTTGAAATATTCATTATTTTTTTCTTTTTACGTAAGTGTTTATATATTTATTATAATATTAACGACCTAGCCTAAAAGAGTGACTTCAATCAGATATGGAGGTAGCGTCGGAATGTAGACTCGTGTAGCTCAAAGTGTCGATACCAAAATAGGATATTCTTTTCTACTTTGGTAGTATTACGTCTTAACAAAAAACTTAATTTATCTTAACAGTCTTTCAGAATCTATTTAAGATATGGTATTATCGTTAAAAATAAATAAATGAGCTTAATAAAAAAAACGCCAGCGAATTTGAAGAATTTTTTTTTTGCTTCACCTTTTATCCCTTGCGGGTTAGTCAGAGAGCTCCAAACGCCGTAGTGTTAGCGGACGTAGGGAAAGAGGTATGCAGGGACCGTAGTTCCTCTTTCGTTGGTCCCCAGTTATTATCCTCTTCACACATACCCTTCGGGGTTCTCATGCTTTTTACGTGACCTTCCTCCATTATCTTCGATACTGGGGCTTCGAAGGTCAACCGACGTCTCCCCCGACCTCCTGTATCACTCGCCATGGCTTGATAAACTTTATGAAGTATATTTTTATTAATACTACATGTATTTGATACTATTCAAAAGAGTACAGAAAAAGTGACTATGCAGCGTACTACAATATTACTTTATGATTTTATTACAAGTTTAATTGTTAAATTTGAAAATTTCATCGAGTCAGGCTTGAGGCCACGAAGGCGCAGTATAAAAGGTTCTGACTGTAAACGCAGTTGGTTGCGGATCAATTTTCACTCCGCGTAATGATTGTATTTAAAGACTGGTAAACGTATCTCGGCGTTTAGTTAAAGACTTAATATATTATATCAATTTCAGATGGACAGGCTACGAAGTGTCTTTACAATAGGTTGTCCCTGACTACCCTGCTATGCGGGATAAAGCGTGACGCTGAATATGATAAAACCGGAAAAGGAATTGATGATATTTTGCATTGATTTTTTAACACTGTGTGAGGGTTTTTTGCTTTAAGCAACATCTTAGATGCCATCTTTGGTAAAGAAAATATTTATAGTCAATAGTATGTGTTCCCTAACAAAAGCCGTAACAACCGTGTTGTAGTTTGGTCCAAATTCATAGCCTAATTGGCTAGAGGCGGTTGGACGTGGAGCGAATTTTAAAGTGGTAAGTCGGAAAATGCATTAAGCATTTATAATATACTTAGAAACTTAAGTGTCTGAGTAACACTTTGAAAGTTATATAATTTAACAAAATTAGATAATGTTACTACTAATTTTATTTAATAATAATTAATTTATAGCTAATTTTAAATTTTATTCCAATTTCTTAGGTCTGGCAAGACTAAGTACTGAGGCCGGTCGTGGCGCTGTGGGACAGCGTCTGACTGTAACGCGATCGGTTGTGGGTTCGATTCTCATTTGCAGGAGTGATTATATTTAAATTGTTTCTCTTCCTCGCTCTGGTAAAAGACAAAGTGCGGCATTGACTTCCACCACTCAACACGCAATATCTCGAATTTGGTGGAAAGCGAAGTACGAAGTGTCTTGACAGGTAGACAGGGACTAGGTACTTTCTGTCTACCCTGCTATGCGGGATAAAAGCGTGAAGCTAAAAAAAAGACTAAGTGTAGTGTAGAGTTCCGTCACTCAATATGAAATATCTAGAATTTGGGCGAAAAGAGGGAAACGAAGTATCTTGATAGGATTATCAGGATATAAATCAATTATTTCGATATTATTAGTTTAAGACTACCGAAATATTATATATTATAAATATATTATTTTTATTTCACTTTTCTCCCCTCAACTTTATCGTGCAGAGTTGCGTAGTCACAGAGAAGGTTCTCTCGACTACGTACGATCAATGCGAATGGAATTCCGTTAGCTGATTTCCGTCTGAATTCGAGATATTTCCTGTTAAGTGGCGGAACTCAACATGGCGCCTTATTTTACTTTGACTAAAGAAGTAAAAAAATATTTAAATAATTCTTTCCCCTAGTTGAAATCGAAGCCATAACCAAACGCGTGTACAATCTGATGCTGTTCTACTGCGCTAAAAAGACTACTCAAGCATGAATAAAATTGCAGTCACTTCTTTGTATCTATTTTTGAGAAAATATTGGAAGACATTTTAAAAATGACGCTTTATGAATTTTCCCGTAAAAGCGTACAGGCAGAGAAAATTTAGTGTTGCAAGTTACACTTTGTTTTACGCTTTCCGCCCGAAATTCAACCTGCGTGTTAGTTGACGGAACTTAACGCCACGCTATCTCTTATTTTTTAATAGAACGTAAAAATCAAAATAGTTTAAAAACGTTAATAAAATAAATAAGAAACATATAAATTAATTTATTTAAATTAAATATATGTATATTTATTAAAAACTAAAAAAAATGGAAAATTTAAAGCCGTATAAAGACAGGATACGCTATCGCACGTTAAGTCCGTTCTCGCTGGTGCCGGTAAAGCCTTTACATATCAAACGAGGGATAAGTTCAGATTTTGCACCTAATTCTCTCTCAGTCGAATTGAAAAAGGAATTCGGCTCGTTGCGAGAAACATTTTCAGGTTTTAATTCGATAAAGAGTTAGATAGAATGGTTAGTTCTTCGTTTTTTTTCTTACTTGTTTTATTGAATGATAAAGCTTGGAAGTATCTACGGTTAACGGTTACGGTTATTAAAAATGATTCACAGATATCTCTTTTATTATACTTTGATCAGCTATGTCCATATACTGGTATGTATTTAATATCTACATACTTTTTAATATGAAAATTCTTGCAACGTTGTCATGACCACCTCCGCGACGTATAATTTTTTATATTGAAGTCTTAAAAATTTGCACATGTGTCCGGATCCAATGGAAATGCATTTCCATTTTCCATTTTTGTTTAGACTTAACTATTGACCTTTACTTAGACGTTTTAGAATCATCCTATTCCTACCACTGGGCCTCTCGAATAGCACACCACTTAGCTGTACTTGGTCATCACTACTGTATTCTTGCCATTAGCGCATTTCTACTCCTTCGAGACAGACGAACAGATTCGAAAATTAGGTGCTGACAATGAAACTGGTCCACCAGTTTAAAGTTAAGTTATCATTGGAATATATCTGAATTGTATGGAAGAACACTATCATTAAGCATCTAAGATAATCAAATAAGTATATATAAAAATAATTCATTATCAAGCTTCTTAGAATTAAAATTTAAGTATAATATATAATTTTTTCTTAGTTTTTAGCTTCACGCTTTTATCCTGCATAGCATGCAGCTTAGTGGCAAGACATTCCGTACTCCACTTTCCGCCGAATTCGAGACATTGCGCGTGGAATGGCAGAATTCAACGCCGCGCTTTATCTTACCAAAGCGAGGAAAGAAAAATAATTTAAATATAAATATTCGTCAACTGGCTTCAAAATGTATCTAATTTATATTAAAAAAGAACAACACACACACACACACATATATATATATATATATATATATATAATTCATATAAAAAAGTATTCTATTATACATACATATAAACAGTGAGAAAATAACCATATAATAACAAAACCTTCTAAAAATCTCTTACATCCTCTTCTTTAAAAATCGGAAAATGTAAAATTGTGCATATAAAATTCTCAAGCAGTTGCTATCGTTCTGGATGACTCGGAAACTCACTATAAAACAAGGGAAGACGATGCTTGCTGTTTTAAAACGTAACATGCGGACAATTTATGTTCCTCTGTTTTAATATTGAACACCATGCTGTATAAAATAGCAATATATTGGTATTTATTTATTTTCCTTGAAGTATTTCTACTTGTTTTCTTAAATTATATGGACATCACTCGGGGGAGTGATTATATTTAAAATTATTTTCACTTCCTCGATCTGGTTATATAAAAATGTGGCATCAAGTTCCATCACTCAATACGCAAAAATGTCTCGAATCGAAGCGTGAAGCTAAAAAAAATAAGAAAAAATGTACAATATATATATACACAGTGGTTTTTCCGCTAAGGCGTGACAAAATGCTGCGCTAATTTCTGTTATTCAATACCCAATGCCCGGAATGCGAGTGAAAACTATTTACAGCTATATATATATATATATATATATATATATATATATATATATATATATATATATGTATATATATATATATATATGTATATATATGTATATATATATATATATATATATATATATATATATATATATATATATATATATATATATATATATATTTCTTAAATGGAGTAAAATTTTACGTATCGATTGACGAAACTAAACGCCGCGCGCGAGCAAGGATATGGAATTACTTTTAATATTATATTTTTTTATCAAAAAATCACAAAAATACAAATGCTTTGTAATTAATTGATATATTGAAATGGTATATATAATTTAATATAAATATATATACATGATGTTTTGTTACTAAAACGTATATAGAGGATACGTGGGCCTAGGCAAGACAACCTACTCCCTTTTCCTTTTGCTTAAAAAATATTTGCTAGCGGAACTTAACGCTGTTTTTTATGATTTGATTAACCATAATGTTATTGTAAATATTAATAAAACCACAACTAAGATTAGAATCTGAATTGGGCTTAATAAGGTGGATTTCATTCATTCGTATTATTAGATTTTATACAGTTTCAAGCTTTATCCCGCATAGGAATCAGAGAAAATTTTAAGTCAAAATACTCTGTTCTGTACTCTGTTTTCCGCCGAATCCGAAACACTACGTATTGAGTGGCGGAACTCAACGCTGCGCTTTGTCTTACCAGAGCAAAGACATGAAAATGACTTTATTGATCATTTAGTCCCTAAGTATGAATTTAATTACAATAAATCGAATAATAATTATAAATATATTGCATTAAAGCAAAATATAATAAAAAATATTAACAAATAGCATTCACGCGTGGTTACACCCAGTTCTGGTACTAGTACTATACAATAGTACCCAGTTGACCAAAGATAATTTCATCATAGCGAATATTCACATTTAAAATATAAAAATAAACGTTACTGTGTAATCGAATATGAATTTCCGGTATTGAATACAATATTTATAATATTTTGTATGACTTACTTGACTATAGTGGTAGAGTTAGGTCGTGTTTAGTGATACGATATTTGTGGATTCGAATCGTATATAGAATAATAATTTAATATACAATTAAGTACCTCTTTATATAGAAATAAGTTATTTTTTTTTTGTTTTACTAAATCGACTAATTAAACTAAAATATATTTAAAAAAAAAATATTCATCATATATTTTTCATACTAAAATAAATTTCTTTGACTAAAATAGATTACTTAATATATATTAACAGACCGATCGTTGCGCAGTGGGTGTAGGTTCGATTCCCACTAAGGAGAATTATCACATTCAAATTATTTTCACTACCTCGCTCTGGTAAGGCTAAGCGGTGTTTAGTTCCGCCACTCAACACACAGTATCTCGAATTTGATAACAAGCGGAGAACAGAGTGTCTTAACACTAAATACTTTCTGTCTACCCTGCTATGCGGGACAAAAGCGTGAAACTAACACAAAAAATACAAAATAATCTAATTCAAATGCAACGTTTAATTAACTTGCTGTAGTTCTAACCACAGAATGCGGTCGTGACCAGTGTAAGTTCCAATCCATGAAGAGCTTGATCGTATTGCGGTTACCTCGAAACGTTTTAGTTTCTCTAAATTTAATATTTATTATATATATATATATATATATATATATATATATATATATATATATATATATATATATATATATATATATATATATATATATATATATATATATATATGCACATTAACTCTCACCTCTACCGATCGAGCTCTTCTTTCTACCTTAAAAAAATAAAAAGATGCCGCCTGATCTAAGAATAAGTAAATTCATATTAAAAATTAAATTGTTACTTTTATATTTAAGAATAGCAACTGCTGATTTTCTTGACGCCTTTTATTCATAGTAGGTTTCTATCTATTACACGATTGAAAAGTGCTTGGAATATTATATTTAAATAATTTATATATGAATAAAAATATTTTAATTTACATCTTCTGCAAGTAAAAAGGAAGGCCCCTCCTCCCTTTTCTTTCAAATGTTAAGATATAGTCTCCACTTTACATTTTTCTATACTAAAGAGCTTTTTTATTAAAAAAAAACGTCTCGCCGAAAGCCTTAAGTGGCATAATCTAATTCTATGCAATTTTGAACCGGTTGGCTTACAATAAAACTTGTTTTAATTATATATAAAAATCCTAACGGACATCTGAAATTGTAGGTCTGTTTGTTTAATTTTAAAGCAGGTTAGTTCTTGTACTTATTATAAAACACTGTAATATTCGTCTTATAATTCTATAAAATTGTATATTTTACCAAATTCACTATTGCTGCGATTACAGTGAGAGCAGGAACGAAATAACTACAATACTGATGTTAGTTTCTAAATATGAATGCAACTTGCAATGTTCTAAGCCACAAGACGTGGTGTAAGTATCGTATTGAATATAACTATATAGATATTTGCGGTTAGTGAATAATGGTACATGATTTACTATGAGATTTCTTAAAAGACAGGTTTTAACAGTATCCGTTTACTAATGATCTCAATTGTATTCATTATTTAATTACGTAACAGTAAAAACAGATGACAGGTTTAGAAAATTTGACAGGAAGTGCCTAGTGTCAAGACACTCCGGGCGCCGCTACCGCCGTGTATTGCATATTGAGTGGCGGAACTCAACGTTGCGCTTTGCCTTACCATTATATATCATGATATTATATATCAATTATATTATTCTTTGATTTACTTTTAAACCAATGCATATGGTACTAGACGAGATCTTTTTTTTTGCTTCACGCTTTTATCCCCCAAAAAAGGGTAGACAGAAAGTACCTGGTGTCAACACACTCCGTACTTCGCTTTCCACCGAATTCGAGACATTGCGTGTTTAGTGGTGGAACTCACCGCCGCCCTTTATCGTTACTAGAGCGAGAATGTGAAAATAATTTAAATATAATCACTCCCCTGAGTGTGAGTCAGACGCTGTTACACTGCGCCACAGCCAGCCTCAAATTGATTTGTTGATTTTCAAAAACAGAGTATCAAAGAGTACTGCAGGGTGTGAGGAATTTTAAGCATGTATGACTATCCCTTCAGAGGTTATTAATAGTGTTATATATATATATATATATATATATATATATATATATATATATATATTAGTATACACAGTTTTTTTATTCCAATATTTAATTTACAACTGAATATTAAATGATTTAATCACTTTTTTATTAATATAACATATCATAAAAGTATTTTCTAATTCATTTAATAACTGACAGTCAATATATAAATAACACTGATTCGGTAAAAAACCTGTACCCCGAATTTCAGTATTCGGGAGGGGAGAATGGGGTGAATATAGGAGCACTTAGAGATTTTTAGAAATTCCTACGGGAACGGAAATATACGTGATTTTACGTTTTACAATCGGAACTATGGAATATAAACCGGAAATTGTATGGTTCGAGTCATGAAATGTACACAAATAGAATGGTGGAATTACAATGGTTATATATGTCATATTTCTATAGAGCTACTTTTTATTCTTTTTTGTTTGGTGTATAATTATAATATATATTCAAAATTGTAGACGATTTTCTATAGTACATATATAAAAAAAGTATTTTTTTTATTACGCACAGCAGGGTAGATAGAAAGTACCTAGTGTCAAGACACTACGTGCTTCGCTTTCTATCAAATCCGAGATATTGAGTGTTGAGTGGTGGAACTCCACGTGGCACTTTGTCTTACTCTGGTAAGAAAGAGAAACGCAAGGAAGTGAAAATAATTGAAATATAATCACTCCCCCGAGTGGGAATCGAACCCAAAACCGATTGTGTTTACAGTCAGATGCTATCCCACTGCGCCACAATCGGCCTCAAAATATATATAAAATTATTAATTAACTTAAAAATCCAATTAAATTAAGAATTTCTCGTTTAAACTGTACTTTGTGCCTTCAAAGATTTTCACGTTGAAATTAAATAGATATGAAGTTCATCCACCGCTTACATGCGCGTTAGCGAGCATACTTGAGATTAAGTAGTGCAAAATATCACCTTATCACTAAAATATTTCGAAGTAAGTTCTTTACATGTTTTTATATGTATGTACATAATATATTGTGGCAGCAGTGGCTCATGAAACAGCGTCTGACTGTAAACAAGATCGGTTGTGGGTTCCCTTCCCATTCTAGGGGCCGACGCCCTAGAAATGACCATAACACGTCGGTGTTACGGCTTATTGTCATTTTAATGTTGCTGCTTTGGTAAGACAAAGCGCGGTGTTAAGTTCTGCGATTAAACACGCAATGTTTCGCATTCGGTTGGAAGGCCGTGAACGGAGTAAGATACTTTCTAGTCTTATTATTATAGATTGTTACAAATTATTATGAAAAGACTACAATAGTTTATTTTTTTCCGTCTAAGTTTGGCTTATAGATTATCAACATAGTAAATGACTTACTATTGATACTTGACGTTAATAAATTTAATTTTCATCCAAAAAATTAGATATAAGGCTAAGAAATCCAAAAATATTACGTTTTGAATTAATATAAACATATTATTTGGAGGTCGGTCATGGCGCAGTGGGACAGTAACTGACTGTAAACGCAATAGTAGGCTGTGGGTTCGAGTCCCACTCGGGAGAATTTTAAATTGTTTTCATTTTCCTCGCTCTTGCAAGAGAATGCGTGTCGTTGTTTCGCCACTCAATACGCAATGTCTCGATGTCCTTCCTGTATACCCTGCTACACGGGATAAGTACGTGAAGCTAAAAAAAATAAATAAAAAAACGTATTATATTTTATCTGACCATTAAATAGTAAATCCCTTTAGAAATGCAAATAAATTAAATATTTTTAGTAGCCATTTTAAATGAAACTATTTAACCGGATTAATCGCGTTTATTTTGATATTCGAAAATACATTTTTGGACACCTGACGTTTCGGACACTTTACAGTAGTCCGTGGTCACAGGTAGACTGAGGTGGCATTTGTCTGTCAGTTGATACAAAAAATTAATTATATCAAACTACCGCCATCGATTTCTTAATTGCCTCGCGTACTGCCCTGGATTCTTGCAGAATGAGCTCACTGTATCCTTGTCTCTGGTGTGGTGGATTTGGGACTTTAAATTTTTAATAAGTGGGTCCCAGGTGGTAGATAGTTTCCAACCATCTTCTCTATTGAAATTTGGATGTTTTTGAATTTCAATAGCCTCGCGGATCATTCCAGGAATATATCTACTTTCCCTAGCGAGGATATGTGGCTTATCAAACCTGATGTAGTGGTTGGACTTATTTATTGTATGTTCACACACAGCTGACTGCAATACACGCCCATTCTTGACATCGGATATGTGTTCTTTCACTCTAACCCCGATGCTCCTCTTTGTTTGGCCAATGTATGACAAGCCACAGTCACAGTCTAGTTTATACACACCTGCACACTGCAAAGGAATATTACATTTCACGGGTCTCAAGCATTGGCTCACTTTTTTATTAGGCTTGAATATGGTTTTAATAGAAGCTCTTCTTAAGATGTTGCCAATCCTGTCTGTAACTCCTTTCACAAACGGTAGAAGTGCTGGCTGTCTCTACTGTGGGTGGCTTGTTGGTCTTCATACAACGCTGGTGGGGAACCGGCAGCTTGTTCTGATGAAGGGCACCCTTCACCTGTCGAAGCTCGTCCCCTAGGTGTTCAGCGTCGCAAAGATGGTAAGCTCTCTGAAACAAAGATTTGCCAACGGTAGATAACTGTGTAGGGTAATGGTGGGATTCGCCACTGAGATACCTGTTGGTATGAGTAGGCTTCCTATACACTGTGTGGACTAATGTGCTATTAGGATTCTTTATTACAAGTACATCAAGAAAAGCTAAAGAGTTATTTGCCTGTAATTTTATTGTAAATTTTATGTTGTTATTAATAGAATTCAGATGGTTTAGGAATATATAAATATTATCCGTAGGTAAAATTGTGAAAGTATCATCTACGTACCGCTTATATATTCTAAGTAGACATGGTGCAGAGCCAAGAGCCATCTCCTCGAAATCCTCCATGTATATATCTGCTATTACAGGGGATACAGCGAACCCATAGCAATGCCATCCACTTGCAAATAGAATACCTGATTGAACACTAGATATCCAGATGTAAGGCAGTGTTCTAAAAGTTCAAGATATTCAATAGGCATCTTGTTTTTCTCTAGCTTCTGATCGTCAGGTGTCCAAAAATGTATTTTCGAATACTAAAATAATTCATTTAAAATGTATAAAAATCGCGAAAATCAAAGATCTTATTTTAGTAGCCATTTGTATGGCTACTTAACTAGTCTAACAAAAAAAAAATTATAATATTTTTTTTCTTTTAACTAAGACAAGACATAGCAGTCTTAGTGGTGTCTGAATTTATTCATCTAGGTTTGTTCTTAGACTGGATGAATAAATTGAGACAATATTAAGACATTATTAAGACATTATTTCTTGATCAAATCAAAAAAAAATCAAATCAATCAAAGATCAAAAGAAAAAAAATGTTACATTATACTTTTTTTGCTAGACTAGTTACTAATTACAATTAAAGACAATAGTTTTATATGTTTATTTTATCTATTTACCTCTACTAACCCTATTCTTCTTTTGTAAAAGAAATACACACAGTAAATACTTATCTTAAGCCCAGAGTAAATTGTAGTCTTTCAGTCAGCGATTTCGTACTTTCACTCGAGCAAAAATAAAAAGGATATCGAGCTTTTGTTAAGCTTGCGACACCTCACTGTTTTAAGCTACGAAAATGTTTCGGATACTTGGAATTCTTATACAGAATGTGTTTTATAAGTAAATTTAAAAGCAATTTTCTATTATAGCACATGCTTTTGACATTTTTATACAATTGATTGGTGAATTTTGATTTATATATTTTAATATTTAGACCTTTTTTCATATTTCTTTTAGCTTAATGCTTTTATTCCCCATAGCAGGGTAGACAGATAGTACCTAGTGTTAAGACACTCCGTACTTCACTTTCCACTGAATTCGGGATATTGCATGTTGACTGGTGGAACTCAACGCTGCACATTAAAAGAATATTGATATGACTATTTAATAACTACCTAAGACTGTTATGATGCATTGAGACAAATTCTGACTGTTAACATGCTAGTCGTGAGCTCTAACCACACGTGGGAGATTATATTTTTTTTCGTTTCTGTTCTTTCGTAAGACCATATGCGGCGTTGAGTTACGCCACTAAAAATACCATTTTACAAAAAGATTGAAAGATAACCAAGTAAAAATAAAATTTTATTAGAGCGTAAGTAATTAGATAATGTTTTTCTCAAAGTGTAAGCCAGAAATAGAATAATATTAAATATATTTCAATAAGTTTTGTTTGAATTTCTGTTCGTGTCCAATACCAAAATTTTACAATTTAAATTCGACCCACTTTTCGATTTACAATTGAAAGGAAGTTTGCAACGTCTTTTGAATTAATATCCTTTAATGATAAACAATAGATAAGCTAAAAAGGCTTTAAATGTGACGAAAACTTTTGTGTAAAGTGTTTTCAGTATTTAAATTTAAGATACTAAAAAAGCAGCTTCAAGCTTTACGCCGCATACCAGGGTAGTCAGAAAAAGTCTAGTGTCAAGACACTCCGTTGACTGCTTTCTGGCCGAAATGGAAACGTACATGTTGAGTGGCGTAATAAACGCCGCGCCTAGTCTTACCAGTGCAAAGAAATGAAAACTAAAAAAAATACAATTATTCCTCCGAGTGGGAATCGAACCCATTACTAATCGTTTGTAGTCAGACGTTGTTCCACGGCGCCACAACGTTTTTAACAATAAAATTTTACGACAAATTACTTTTATACGGTAAACACAAAGATCGAAGTTCAAATCGATCGTTGTCAGATACCTTGCATGTTGAATAGCGGACGTAAACGCCACGTCTTATTTTACCCGATTCAAGAAAATGACAATTTAAACATGATCATTTTTTATAAATAAAATATAAGTTTTTCGTGATTTGTACACATTTTCAATTAAACTATTTTAATTACTTTTAATAGGGTAGATAGGAACTATCTAGTGTCAAGACACTTCGTACTCAGCTTTCCATTGAATTTGAGAGAGTGCGTTGAGTGGCGTAACTCAATGCCGCGTTTTTTCATACCAGATCAAGGAATAAATATAATTTAAATATAATCATTCCCTCGACTGGGACCCACTACCGGTTACGCTTACAGTCAGATGCTGTCCTTTGCGTTACGATCGGTTTCAAATTTTAAATGGATTAATCACGTATATTTTGATATTCGAAATTAACTTTACGAACTCGACATTTTAAGCATTTTGCAGTAATACGTGGTCACAGATATACTAAAAAAAGTTTCATTTAAAAATGTCATTTTTTCACCTGATGACTGAACCTGTACTTATCGTATTTCAGATACTCCCACTAAACCGCAATGCCATAAATATAAATATAGTATGATATCTATTATTATAGAAAATGTCCAGACATAACTTACTAAGAGATATTATTTATTGTTTTCTAGATTACTTTCAAATCTATATACGATAGCTAAAAGCCTCTGAGAGATTTGTCAAAACGTTCACTTAAAATGATTGATGGTCGAGTCGATTCAAAAATAAATATAATACACCTACATATTTTTATATTTACGATTTCAAACAAATTGGAATTCAATTTTTGTTAGCAATACCATTAGCAATATATATATATATATATATATATATATATATATATATATATATATATATATATATATATATTTATATATATTCATACATACATGCATACCTACTTGGTATCAAGACACTCCGTACTTCGCTTTCCACCGAATTCGAGACATTGCCACACGTCGCTCTTTGTCATTGCCAGAGCGAGGAAATGAAAATAATTTTTAATATTATCATTCCTCCGAGTAGGGAACGAACCCACAACCGCTTTCGTTTACAGACGAAAGTATATATATATATATATATATATATATATATATATATATATATATATATAAATATATAAATCGTGTCAGCGATATAATAAATTACAATGTTGATCTGTTCGTTGTATTGACAAACTGTACATATAAATCTAATCCGTTTTGAATGGAGACGCGCTTTGTTTTAATGAAAATTTGAATGTCATATGATATGATCTTTTTTCATTACTATACACACTAAATAAAATTAATATTTATTTTTAATTTTCGGTTTTTTCTATAATAGTAATAAAGTATATAGAGTCAATATGTCAGATATTATGTGTAGCTTAACGGAACTTAACGCTGCGGTTTTCTGTCAAAAAAATAAAAAGTAAATAGTTAGACATTCCACTGTGCCACAACAGCTTCAAATGTTTCATAAATTGAAAATAAATATGAACATTTGGCTGAACAAACACTATTCGCAAGTAACTCTACCTCGAGACTGAAATTAGAAACTGTTAAAGATATATATGCATACATTACAGCAACCTTTCTGCGGGTTCAACGGATTCCCCGAGATAAGCGTGACTTGGGTTTTCTCGGATATATTACGCTACCTATTTTTATCTAAGGAATTGATAACAAGTATAGTTTACCGACTCCTATTATAGAGATTAAAGCAAATAAGAATACTTTTTTTAGCTTCACAAGTAGACAGGAAGTATCTAGTGTCGAGACACTCCGATTTCCGGCGAAATTCGAGACAATGCGTGTTGAGTGGTGGAACTCAACGCCGCGTCTTGTGTTACCAGAGGATAGAAATGAGAATAATTTAAATATAGGCATAAAAAAATCAATTGTGTTCTTATTTCGTCTTTAAAATTATCTTAAAAAATTGCCCCCGTGTGCGAATCCGATGATAATTATAATACAATATTTTCATTATATGAACGTAATATCAATTTTTATATTTAAAAAAAAATAAAACGTTAAATTCATTACATTTTTCTGGTTAGAAACACCACTTGTAACGATATATCCACGATTTAATTAAAACTTTATATATTTTCTGATTATTTTCTGATCGCCTTTTACACAATGAAAAATTAACTTTGTTGAAAATTATTTCGATTAAATACATATAAATATAAACATATATACAAGCAGTTACTACACGATCATATTACTTTTTTTAAGTCGCTTTTATGCCGCTGCTAGGGTGAGTGGCGGAACTTAACGCCGCACTTTGTCTTACCTGAGCGAGGAAGTGAAAATAAAGATTTTACAACTCAAGATACAATATTTAAGTAAGGTTTTGATCGAATCTGACATGACCATGACCATGACCATGGAATACAATTCACCTTGTCTGCTGGGTAGCGTCTTGTAACAGGCGAGTATACCAGTAATTTGGTGGTAGGAGGTTAATCCTCCGACTGGCTGGCGACCACTATCATGACGATCGACGATCCCACTCATCCTTTCCCTCTTCTTCTTTCACTGCCATCCCAAGACCGGCAACGCTTCTAAAACTCTAACATTGTAGATGTCTATGGACGAAGGTGACCACTTACCATCCCTTCCAGGTAGCCTTTCTGCTCGTTTGTCTCCTTTTTCTATAAAAAAAACCTTATTACAAAAATATTAATTTAGATTTAATTTAAATTAAATTTCCACTTAGCTATAGCAACGATGACAATTTTTAATTGAAACTATTTTAAACGAATTTTCACTGGTACCTGTGATTACGGACTACTGTAAAGTGTTCGAAACGTCATGTTTCCAAGCTCAGCTGTCAATTGTGACAGTGACAGTCGTCACGTCTATAACCTTCATTCTCAGATCTCCTTCATGTGGTTCCTTTCAACGTGAAGTGCATTGTGTCAAGCTGAAGAACTAGATTTTATTATCTTTGTGAACGGCTAGATTGGGAAAATTTAGAAACAATTCTTAATCAAAGTAGCTTTGGTTTTATATTTGGCTTTAAAATTAAGGAGAGTCCTTATAGATAGCGATATAATAGTGCTGATGTTTTTCGTAACATTGAAATTGTACAATTTGGCTCAGTGGAACCACGTCTAAGTGTAAACATGATTGGTAGTGGGTTCAATACCGACTTGGAGGAACTCTTATGCTCAAAAGTTTTAATTTCTCCGCTCAAGTAAGACAAAGCGCGACGTACAATCCGGCACTCCACACGAAAAGTATCAAATTCCAGCGGTAAGAAAAGAACTAAGTGTCTATAATTTAAAATATTTCATAAAATTACTATAATTACATTATATCTGTTCATTATATACTAGTACAAAAATTTACAATAGTATAAATATCTATAGAACGCGTCATTGAATTCGCAACTCAACACGGTAAGTTTAGATTTTGCAAAAGCAAACAACGGAGTGTCTTGACAGGAAGTTCTCTCTGACTACCCTGCTAAATATATAAAGCCTCAAGCTGTTATCAACATAATATTCTCCGTTTATTACTCGAATATTACTAAAAACTCAATATACACCTATCTGGCTGTTTAAAAGTTCTTTACTTATTAACAAACTCGGTACACGAAACTCGCATTTGAAATTTCGTTTCGTGATTAATAAATGTATTGATACAGATGGCATTTTTCCCACTGAAGGAACGTCATACATTAAAAATATTCACCCTCACCAAGTTGTAGAGGCTTTGGTACCTATTTTGAATATACATATGTTCTCGCTGACGTTATTTATTTAACAAAAATTTGGTTTCGATTCGATTCGATTATTGAGTTACGCAAGAATTGATATTTTATAGAGATTTGTACAAATATAAAGGAGACGGTTGTAAGTTCATTCCCACAAGTATGAATATATTTAAAGTTAATATCAAATCAATCATGTAAGGCATAACGTATATGTGCTGCGTTGAGTTCCGCCGCTAAATACACGCAATGTCTCAATTTGAATATACATATATATGTAGGGAAAATGAGAAAATGGCCTTTATTTTATTTAATCGGAAATTTTACTTTATTTTATTTTATCGCTTGGTAAAAGCGTCTAACTGTAAATAAGATCGGTTGTGGGTTCGATTCCCATTCGGGAAAATGATTATATTTAATATATTTTCATTTATTTTTTCATAGGTATTTCCTGTTTACTCTGCTATGCAGAATATAAATATGAATATATATATATATAAATATGAATATATATATATATATATATATATATATATATATATATATGTATATACATATATATATAGTGTTATAATAATTTTTCGAATCAGCGATTTTAAAAGAAAATATTTTATTTGAATTCATTGTATATTCTGTGGCCACAAACTACTGTGAAATGTTTAAATGTTCGAAGTATGGAGCTTTCAAAAATGTATTACGAATTTCATTCAATACTAAAATGTACACAATTATTTTACTTGAAATAAATTCATTTAAAAAATACTTAATAATCAATATATTATAATTCACATGGTTATATGAGAATAAATGTTTAGAATACGAAATTTGCAAGGATTATTGTACTTATTCGTAGAATAAAAATATTTCTCAAAGGTTATAAAATAATGTTACAAATAAAACATTGTAAGAATATCTTTTATATTTGATTTTTTTTTATCTTTATCTATTATATCTTCTTTATCTATTATATCTATCTTGTATCACTATTGAGAGGTAATTGTAGCGCTGTAGGACAGGGGTGACTGTAAACGTAATTTAGGTTGTGGGTTCAATTCCCGCTCAGGAAAAGATTATAATATTTAAAATTTATACTCTTTTCTTCGCTCTGGTAGAATACAAAGCGCTACGTTGACTTGACTTAGCACGCAATATCTCTTATCTGGGCAATAAGCAGTTAACGGAGTTTCTGAACACTAGGTTATTCTGATCGTCCAGCAAAATAGTATGAAAAAAAAAAATATAAAGAAGTAATTTAAAAACACCAACAAGAAACTGTTCTCAAATCAAGTCGGAAAACTTTACTTATTTATTACATTATATTAATGATTTGCTTCGCTCGCCTTAATTAAATTCTTAGCCTATTAAAGTCATTCAGTAGAAGTTTAGTTAATATTTTAAATAGAATTTGTTGATTATAAAGATATCTGAATAGAATACAATATTCAGATACTTGTACTAGAACAGTATGTAAAGAAATATACCAAATATGTATTATTTTAGTAAAAATAAGTAGGTACTCTATAAAAAAATCTTAAATAATACATTAAATTAATTAAATTAATAAAAAATTTGGAGACCGGTCGTGGCGCAGTGTGACAACGTTTGACTGTAAACACTATCGGTTGTGGGTTCGATCCCCACTCGGGGGAGTGATTATATTTAAATTATTTTCACTTCCTCGCTCTGGTAAAGACAAAGAGCGGCGTTGGGTTCCACCACCCAACACGCAATGTCTCCAATTCGGTGGAAAGCGAAGTTCGGAGTGTCTTGACACTAGGTACTTTCTGTCTACCCTGCTATGCGGGATAAAAGGGTGAAGCTAAAAAATAAATAAATAAATAATTAAGGTAATAAAAAATTAAATTAATAATAAATTAATTCTTAAATAATAAATTAAATTTAAATTTAATAGCATTTTTACTAAATGGATAAAATCTAGTAATAAGTGCTAAAGGTGATAAGAACCTAGCAAAAGTCATATCACTCCTTTTCGTTACTTAAAATCATCACTGGTGTCCCCTCGACACGAGTCACGTCTAAGAAATCATTAAAAAACAGAGTTTATCGCAGTGCAATGGAACGGCTATATTATCATTGCGATAGTTCCGAGTTCTGAGATTCACACTTAGGAGAATATTTAATTAACTTTTATATACCAGCTCTGTTAAGACAAAACACAGCGTTAAGATTCACGACCAAACCATAAATAGTTTGAATTCAAGTATAGAAGAGATAGCGGAGTGTCTTAGTTATTTCATAGAACTAGAAATATGAACACACAGATCTCAAACAATAAAAATATTAAAAATGTTAATACAAATATTTGTTTTAGCTTCACGTTTTTTAGCCCGCATAGCAGGGTAGAAAGTACTTAGTGTGTACTTCGCTTTCCAATGTATTCGAGACATTCCGTGTCGAGTGGTGGAACTCAACGCCGCACTTTGTCTTACCAGAGCGAGAAATGAAAATAATTTTGAAATATAATCACTCCCCCGAGTGGGGATCGAACCCACAACCGATCGCGTTTACAGTCGGACGCTTTCACACTACGCCACGACCGGCCAAAAGTCATGCATATTACAAAAGATTTCATAAAATATCTCCGCCTTTTCAATTCAATAAGACCACCGTTGGTCCACACAAAAACCACCTAGAAAAAAACATTGTAGATACAGGCGACGTAATTTGGTATTTCAGATGAATGTAATAAAGTCAGTTTTTTTTAAGTACACAAATGAACTGTTTCTCATTCAAAAAGGAATGGAATGAATGAATAATTTGGTGGCATTACTTCAAGATTTATACATTTTAATAGATTTTCTGAGTCGTTCATACAAATAGTATTGGAATTCGATATTTTTATTATTTGGTTTATATGATGTTGACGTCACTTGGGCTTAGTGGCTTTGTATAAGGGTAGTGGCTACTAGGGTAGGCTGCTAGGGTTTTGGTCACATCAGTGTGGTTTGCGTTAGTACCAACTGATTATATAAAAGATTTTTTCTAAAGACAATGTACGGGATTTCTTGTTTTTCCTTACATGACCTTATGACCTCTAAATTAGTCTAAATAGAATATTTACTTAATCGTTCTGTAAAATATGACCGTAGCATAATTTACCGAGTTACTGTGCATCTATTTATGTATTAATACTTTAAGCAAAAACTTTCTGCTTCTTTTTACAAAAAATACTCATAAGAAGGAGTATGAAATTGGGCACAATTGTAGTTTATACAGAGGACGAATGCAGAAATTATATTTTTTTATAAAATTATATAAAAATGGAATTATTAAATCAATAACAAACAATACTGAGGCCAATCGTGGCGCAGTGTAATAACGTCTAACTGTAAATGCGATCGGCTGTGGGTTCGATCCCCACTCGGGGAAGTGATTATACTTACATTTTACTTGTTCGTTCTGGTAAAGACAAAGTGCGGCGTTGAGTTCCACTACTCAACACGTAACGTCTCGAATTCGGTGGAAAAAGTACGGAGTGTCCTGTTTACCCTGATATGCGGGATATAAGCGTGCAGTTAAAAAAAAATATAATACTGTATAGGACACACACGTTGCCAGGGCAACGCTTCGTTTACTCCTAAACATGACATCTAATATTCATAATTATGTCAATAACAAAGCGCCATTTTAAATATTACTTTATAACCCATCGATTATTTTTACCGTAACGCTAATGGTGTATAAAGGCGACGTATTCGGTAATGTTTCGTGTGACACATGATCTTCTGAATTATATTAAGCCGTTTGTGGGGTGAGTTGTGCTGCGTTTACATTTTTTTTATTATTATTTTTTAATTGAAATATTTGAGAATATTATGTAAACCGGACACAAAGAATAATACATACAAATAATGCTAAACTAAAGTCATTGTTACATGCATTTATAATATATTGATATATTTTATGTTTGAATTCAATTTCTAAGTTAGTAATTGGGCATATTGTTTTAAGTAAAGCTCAAAATGAAGCTTATTTTCTAACAATATTCTTTAACTCAAAGAAACATATTTTAGAAATGTATAAAAAATTGACCGCAGCGGGAATAAACCATACATGCCTGAAAGCCGTCCAAAACATACACATTTTTGTTCATTTAGACAGTGTAAAAACAATATTTTATTAAATAGTAATAAAAGACTAAAATTAAATATATAGCAGATATACGCCTTATCCCGCATAATAAGATAATCAGAGACAACCTAGTCTCAGGATACTCCGTTGACTGCTTACTAAATATATATTCACGCAAGTACTGGCTCGTTTTAAAGCAATAGTAATATCGCGTGCGCGTGTCATATCGCTACGTAGAATAATAAGGTGCCTTTTGGCCGAAATTTGCAGCCTCGCATTTATGCTAATATCTATGTAACAGAACACTTAATTCCGTCATACTCCACATATATTGGATGAAATGAATTTTATCGGTGTTTGTGAGGCTTGGCGTTTTCTTAATTTTACTAGTAAAGCAGACGTCGAATTCATTAGATTGTCTTTATAAGTATGGTATATCATGTTACATTTTTGAAATGAGGCCAGTCATGGCGCAATGGACTGGAAATGCGATCGATTGTGGGTTCGATTCCCATCCGGAGGGTGAAGATTTTTCAATTACTTGTGCTCTGGTGAGATAAAACGCAGCGTTGATTTCAGCAAACCATATGCAATGTCTCGAATTAGGTGGAAGGCGGAGTATTTAGTGTTTTGACACTTGGTACTTTCTGTCTACGCTGCTATGCTAGATAAAAGCGTGGAGCTAAAAATGTGTAATACCTAAATACAGTTTTGAGAAATTATTAAAGCTATTTTTGGCTAAACGACTTGAGCCTTAACTTTGATCTGTTTTTTAAATATAAGTATTATATAATGATGGTATATTGTGGAGATTCTTGACTAAACTCTAAGGATATAATTCAAATCTGACACAATATCATATATGTCAAATTTGTTCAGCCCCCAGAATTCATTGTAGTGCAGTGGGACGTAGGACGTAATGTAAAACTGTAAACGTGGTCGGTTGTAGGTTCGATTCCTACTGGGCGGAGTTATTCATATTTAAATTATGTGCTCTAGGCATAAAATGCGAAGAGATGATTTCTGCCACTTCTCTCATACTTATGTGCCATGCGGGATAAAGCGTGAAGCTGTTTCTTCAGCCTGGTTACCACAAAGTGAAGGTAATTCATAAATAAATAATCGCTTATGTTGCTTATTACCTATGGAAAAATAATGAAAAGCACAATATATACTTAGAATTTGAAAACGTTTTTGAAAAAACGTATAAAAATTTTTGAACCCGCGGGATTTGAACCCGCGCCTCTTGGATACCGTCCAAGCGCTCTGATCGCTAAGCCATGTGGTCAGAGCGCAGAGATATTTTCTAATCCTATTAATTATTATTAAAATCATATAAAATTAGTTATTTAACTTACTACTTTAAATTTTACAACAGATTTACGTACGCACCTACAGTAGGTTTTGTATTTGCAAATTGTATACGATTATGCGACGTATTACGTTGTTCTCATTTACATGCTAATGCATTTGGTACACATGACGAATTTATTGGGAAGCAGATTTGCGATCCTATTAAAGTAATATATTTAATATACATAGTTGAAGCGAGATATATACATAAGTCCATAGTGGCCCAGCGCTCGAACGAAAACGCGATGGTCATGGATTCGAGTCCCTTAAAAGAAGTTGATATATTTTATGCTAAGACAAAAAATTCATAAAGCGTCAAAATTGAGCGGAAAGTAAGAAACGTAGTTTGTATATAAAAGGTTTCTCCCTAATTGCTTTGCTTTGTTGGAAAAGCGTGAAGCCTTTAAATATATATATTATATACTGTGGACTTTGGCTTTGACTTTGAGGTCGGTCATGGCGTAGTGGAACAGCGTCTGACTGTAAACGCAGTCGGTTGTGGGTTCGATCACCAATCGAGGGACTGATTATATTGAGTCTTGATGAAGTAGACGGTAAAATCATTATAGAAGAAGTAAAAAATGCTATACGAAGTCTGAAATGTGGTAAAGCAGTGGGAGCAGATGGAGTTATTGCAGAGATAACAAAATATAGTAGGCCGTGCAACTTTGACCTGATCTTTTTTCTATGCAATTTATGCTGGATTAACAGGAGAGTTTCCGGATGTTTGGTGAGGCGCAGTCATCGTGCTTTTGTATAAAGGCAAAGATTCATAAAAATTTATGATAAAACCTTAGCGAGAAAAATGCAAGAGAGATGTGAAAGGCTGTTATGGGAGACCCAAGGAAGAATTAGAACTAGAAGACAGTGCATGGCTCAGGTCTTTTTTTCTCAGTATGATCACGAAAAAGTTTTTGGCTGTAAAGTAGAAAATTTTCTGTGCTTTTGTGGATATAAAGATATTAGAACAAATGAATGAGGTGGTATATCTGGGAAGTATGTTTAGAAGAGATGGAAGATATGAAATGGATGTGGAAAGGCGTATTGGTGCCGGTAACAGGGTTAACTGTGCTCTTGGTAAATTGATACGACGGCAAAACGTCAGTGTATCTGCACGTCCTGCCGTTCATAATGCAGTGCTGATACCAACGTTGTTATACCGCAGCGAATGTCAAAAGAAGAGTGAAAGAAAGATGATTGTAGTAGAGATGTAATCTCTTCGTTGGATATGCGGAGTCAGTTGATCTGACTGTATATGTAGCGAGGAGCTACGCAGAATGGCAGGTGTAAGTGTCAATGTAAGAAAGAAGAAGAACTTTCTCAGGTGGTTTGGGCAAGTTGACAGAATGAATGATGAAAGAACGGTAAGAAAGATTTATGAAGCAAAGGTGATTGGTATGAGAGTTCGGGGGAGACCTCCGTTGACCTTCGAAAACATAGTATAATACTGGAGGAATGTCACGTAAAAAGTATGAGGACCCCTCGAAGTTCATGTATGAGAGGGTAATGACTGTTGACGAGGCGAAAAGGTATGCAGGGACCGTTGCGTTTAGCGCTCCGTCCTTTCTGACTACCCCGCAAGGGATAAAGTGTGAAGTTAAAAAAAAGATACAATAAATAACTATATATCTATTTTCCCAAACTCTATACCTTATACCTTAATCGGGAACAAAACTGACACCCTATAGCTTTGTTATTCCTTTAACGCGATACCATTAAAATAACTTTGAAATTTCTCCAAATTTTCGTATCACTTATTCAGAATGGAATTACAATTAGCCCTAATATTCCCTTTGTCGTTTCAAGAAATTAATGAACCTAAAATTAGAATTAAGCATCTATACGTAATTAGGCTCAAATTCGATGAAAGTAAATTACATAATAATAGAAAATTTATAGTAACATGAAGTCAATATAGCTATTTTTGATTTTATATAAAATTTTGAGTATAATTGCTCTGTTTTTTAGAATTTGCATAATGTTAAGAGAAGACGTCTGTCGTGGCGCAGTGGGACGTCGTCTGACCGTTAACGCGATCAATTGTGGGTTTGATTTCTACTAGGCTGGAATGACTATAATATTTTTTGTTTAATTTCTCACTCTATAACGCGGAATTAAGTTCCGCCACTCAACACGCAGTACCTCAAATTCGGCGGAAAGTGAAGTACGGAGTGTCTTAATACTAGATACTTCGTGTCTTCCCTGCTATACGGGAAGGAGAACCTAGTATACATTCCATTCGCCACTTTTCGCTCCAAGACACTGTGTGCTAATTGGTGGATGTTTATTTTACTAGTGTGTAGTAATAAAAAACATTTTTTTTATAATCATTCTTCCCAGTGGGAATTGATCCCACAACAAATCGTTTTTATAACAAATTTCTAAATATAATCTATAAGTTTATAAAAGTTAAGTGACATTTGTTAGTCGTACTAGAACTTGGGCAGGATTGGGACAATTTGGTTGATTTTAATTTGAAAATATTTGTAGAAATGTAAGAAAAGCTTAAAAGATAATTTGTGTTTGTATAAATACTAAGTATGAGTTGAAGGGGGTGACCTCGGTTGACCTTGGAAAACATAGTATCGATCATATTGAATGAAGGTCACGTAAAAAGCTTAAGGACCCCCAAAGGGCGTGTATGAAGAGATTAATGACTGTGGACAAGGTGAAAGAAATATGCAGAAACCGTAGCGTCTGGCGCCACCTTCTCTCTGACTACCCCACTAGGGAAAAATCGTGAAGTTAAAAAAAAATATTATTTTATTATACAAATTTTATTTTAATTTGTTGCTAAAATATACATTTCTTATGTAAATAGATATATCTTTCTAGCAAAATTTCTGAACACGTCAAACACATTTGACAACAAAGAAGTACGCTTGTCATTTCATTTACCACAAATCTATAATGAATGTGAATATTTTTGGATGTTTTTATCGATTTTTTGTTATTCAGTTTTTTGATACGAAGTTTACCAGATCAAGTAGTAATACAATAAATATCCATTGATACAGCTGCAAGGCAAAGTGGCATAAGCAATATAAACGTAATTATTATTTATTCGTTTGTATTCCATACGAGGAAACATTTATTTATTTAATTTTTTTGTTTTTTTTTGCTTTTGTCCTGCATAATAGCAGGGAAGACACGAAATACCTACAGGAAATGCATGTTGAGTGGCGGAAATCAACGCCACGTTTTGTCTTACCAGAGCTTAAATATAGTCCCTGCAAATTTGACCATGCAATCGTAGTGAACTTAATAGTTTAATAAAAATAATAACCTTTAGAAGGTTAATACATAGAGGAACAGTGTCAAGACACTTCAAGTATTACGTTATTCCGCTTTCCGCCGAATTCGTGATATTACGTGTTGAGTGGCGGAATTCAACACCGCATTTTGTCTTATCTGAGCGAGGAATGTAAATAATTTAAATATAATTACTCTCCCAAATGGGAATCGAACCCACAACCGGCCTTAATAGACTAATTAGAAATTTATCACTTTTTTATTTACAAGCGACCCATGTATATAAATTATTTTATGAGGAGAGAGTGCTCCCCGTTTCCTTTATAAAATACAAAGTAATAGATGACAATACAATAATAAACCACTTATTTTATTAGATTCTAATAAGGAGCTATATCTCTTTATTTCTGTCTGTACAAACACGCAAAAAGATGAACTAAATTCATGAATAAATCAAAACATATAATAAATATATAATATTTTCTATGAAAATTAAAAACAGCAATAAATTTATTCTAAACTTAACTATTTTTAAAGTGTTATTTTACTATTAGGATTAGAAAATCTATTTTTTAAAAAATGTATAAAAATTTGAATGCAGCGAGATTCGAACCCCCGCTTCCTAAAAACCATCCAAGCGCTCTGATCGCTAAGCCATGCGTTCTATTACCAGCTGCATTAAAATTATATTATGTACGTTTTTTTAATTTTTTTCTAGTCCTAAGTGTGGAATAACACTTTAAAAATAGTAAGATATTAAAAAATAAAAATCCTGTCTTGCCAAACGATTATTCCTTAATAATCTTTGGGTAGCAGAAATTTGTCTCATAATTTTTAAAAGCTCATGAATCTTATTATATTGCGCCTATATTTCATATTTTTGTATCCATTTTGAAAACTTGCTATTGATAACAAGAAATGTATTTTGGCAGCAATTTCCGTTTTAATTTAAAAATATTGTAAGAATCTCACTTCCGGTGGGTTGTTTCTTTAATTTTTTATAGAAAAATCTTGTCTATTTTGAGGAAATGATAAAATCATAATGATATTCTAATAACAGTATAAATGATGACCTTTTCATTGTAACAGTTGAAATATATTTTAAAAATATAAATTTTCAACTTTTCTATTGAGGAAGTCGAACCAATACGACACACTGTAGTTTTAAGCATAAATACTGTTCATCATATGTGAACCAGTGAAACATCTAGTTTCACGCCGTTTTCCCGCATTGAAGGGTATATAAAGTAACTAGTGTCAAGACACTCCGTACTCCTTTTTCTGCCGAATTCGAGACACGGCGAGTTGGAAGGCGGAACTTAAGGCCGCAATTTGTCTTACCAGAGCAAGAAAATGAGAATAATTTAAATATAATCATTTCCTCGAGTGGAATTGAACCCACAACTGATTGCGTTACCAGTCAGACACTATAATTAGCCTCTATGTAAATTTCACATCTACCTCATTTTCTATATTCTGCTGAAATCATATACTTTATGATTCTAAAATAAAAATAGCCTAAATTACTCCAGTCTACCCAATGAAAGTCCCGTGAACGGACAGAGCAAAATAATGAAGAATGTTATTTTAATGTATATATCTTGTATATATACGTATGTATTTGGTGAAAATTTGTTATTTTAATATTATAAACATACACTCCAATTGTATTAAATTGTAATAGATGATAAAGACCTTTTCGTTTAGTTGCTATCGTTAAAATATTATTATATTTTCTCGTCCAAGTAAGATATAGCGCGGTGTTGAGCACCGCCACTCAAGACGCGATGTCTCGAATTCGGCGGAAAGCGGAGTACACAGTGTCTTGACACTAGATAGAAGCTAAAAAAACTACCTAAATACGAATTAAAAACCTTCTAGTCTCAAAAAAGGTATTTTATTTTCCATTTGATGTTAAAAAAGCTTTTTTTGGGTACGGAAATATAAAGAGTATAAAAAAGCATCTTGCCTATCACTTACAATAGCGAGTTCCTCTAGCTATTGTTGTTGAGATTTTGACCTATTTACTTATTTTTTTAGAATCCTTCTTACTTAGACTGTACTGAAATATCTAATATACACGTATATTGTATCGAATTTGATATTATATCGAAAAATACTGATATGTAGAATTTCATAATCTACTTATTTTAAATTAAATTATTTTAAACGGATTAATCGTGTATATTTTGCCTACTGTGGAGCACTGTAAAGTGTTAGACTCGTCAGAATTTCATCAACGTATTTTCGAATACTAAAATATACGCGATTAATCCGTTCAAAATGTGAAAAAAATCGCAATAATTAAAAATATTTACTTACATTTTCTATAAAAAGCTGTCAAAAAATTGCCTTCACATATCAGTATACAGACTTTTTTATGATATAATTTAAAGATCATTAGTTACTGAATGAATGAATAATTGCTGAATGAATAACTGTGTTAATGATAAAAAAATAATAGAAAACAGATAAATATTATTGCATTCATTTTATATAATGTTCGTTTGTAATAGAGTAATGACAAAAAATTGTCTTCCCTTTCCACCCGAATTTTAGCGATTGTTTATTGAATAGCAGCGTTCAACGCCGCACTATGTCTTATCAGAGCGAATCAGTAACCGTTCGTGTAACGTCAACGACGTCCCTTAAAACACAATAAGAAAACAAAATCATTCTAAAAATTAACTTTATTTACTTGCCACTTGACTATTCACATAGGAAATTAGGAGACAAGTTTTAAATTACTTAGTTGCATTATTTATAAGGATTTCATTCGCTGGACGTACATATATATATATATATATATATATATATATATATATACAACCTACATACATTCATACATACATTGCAACTTAATATCCGGCGTTGGACGATGAAAACGGGAAAGAAATAAAGCTAAAGCGACGTCTTTATGAATCTAAAAGCAAATAATGTTGTATGATCAATATTTGAAAAATGTGTCAACGCTACAAAATATTTAGTTGGTTATTGAGGTACTTACTTTGTATAAAGATTTACCAAAATTAGCTTAATTAGAGTTTAACTTAATTTAAATGTTTTAATCAAAGTTTATCGTTAATTCTATTTAACTTAAATATCATTTAAAGGTTAATTTAAGTTTTCGTGGCAGCTTCAAGCTTTTTCAAGCATGGTAACCTGGTCAGTAACAATTCATTACCAAATCACTCCGTTCTCTAGTGTATTTTTGTATTGTGTATTTACTGGCGGTGCTTAACGCCACACAACACAACTTACTAGTAAGGGGAAAAAACAAACATGATAATCCTATTGCGTAGAAATGCGCTTATAATCCCCGCGCTACCACAATGGTTTCTAGTATTAGATAATTTCATTTTTATAATAAAACATATGAAGGTTATGATTATTTTCTATCAGAATTGTTTATGAAGCTTTTCATAATTATTGTCTAAAATATTATTAATTATATAGTAAAAGTGTAGTTTATAAAATTTCCACTTGGGAAACACTTTATACAGGTTCAAAATTTTGTATGACACTTGACTAATAAAAATTTATTTTTGTTTTAATGTTTTTATCTCGTTTAGCAGGGAAGACAGAAAGTAGATAGTGTCAAGATACTCTGTACGCCGCTTTGAGACATTGAAATCAAGTGTTGAGTGGCGGAACTCAACGCCGCACCGTTTCTTACCAGACAGAGGCCCGAGCGGGAGACGAACTCACAATCGATTGCGTTTATAGTCAGACGCTGTCTCACTGCATCACAATCGTCTATCCTATGAGAAACGAAAAAAAAACCCAGACAATCGTGCTTAGAACATAATAGACAAAATCTAGACATAAGCTATTAAAAAAAAGTATCAGCGAACAGCCTATATAGATAGTAAAGACGATAACCGTTCAGCGCTTCTTCATTACACCTAAACGTTTATCCATTCCTTAATTTTATATGAGACCATCCATTTGCTTCCATTAGAGACCTCTTGGGTGAAATTTAATCACCCACTCACGAAATAGTCCCTTTTGTTTTCGATCTATTTAGGATATGTCTTCGCTTGGACACTATAGTATTACTATGTGTTGAAAAGGCAAAAGAAAATGTTCTAATATGTTATGTCATACGTTACAGTAAAAGTCTGTAATAAGGTATTTTAAGATTTTCCTATATTTGCCTATTTTATTTTTAGTTTCACAGTACCTTAGCTAGGTAGGATAGTAGATATATGTGAAATGAGTATAATTCAACTAGGTAATTCTGTCAACCCAAGCTTCTTGTAAGCAAAGACTTAGGGAAAGATTAGGTAAAGTTATTAAAGAATATTATTTTAATGAACTTATATTTATATAAAAAATATATTTAAAACCAAGTACCGATATCTATAACAGAATGTCCATAAACTTTATAAAGAAATATTGTCCGTAAGAATTTCGCAATCAACAAGCCTCAAACCCAGTCCTTAAGTTTCTCGTAGAAGAGCTGTTAAATAAACTGCAAACATATGTTGTAAAAAGTAAACGATTCGTTTCCAAAAAAAATATAATAGTATATGATTTTAAAAGCAATTAATAATAGGCATTTTTTTGAAAAATACAGATTTTTGGCTATTTACATAAGGCTATTATCATGTTTACAATTATGCACCTTTCAAAGATTTTTTTACAGATATACTTATTTATTTATTTACTAGCGGCCCGTTCGTGGCTGCGCCCGTGTGAACTCATTATATTATAGCTATTTCTTTCGTTTACCTGCACGCCTTCTTACTTAAATCATAGACTTTGTCTAAATTTTGTAATACTTCATAAACACAACATTTATAAAACTTCATATACACATATTGCGAGAGTCCTTAACCCTTAATCTCACCCTGTCATAAAAACCGTTTTAACGAACATTTTCTTCAATCGCCAAATTTAAGATACAATGAAATTTTATGGACATACATCCACTAATGACATCATGATCCACATATGAATTTTCTTACCCAGATACTGCACCACGGTCCACATAGGATTTTATTCATCCACATATGACATCATAGTCCACATATGATTTTACTCGTCCACATATGAAATCATGGTCCACATATGATTTTACACATCCACATATGACACCATGGTCCACATATGATTTTACTCATCCACATATGACATCATGGTCCACATATGATTTTACTCATTCACATATGACAACATGGTCCACATGTGATTTTACTCATTCACATATGACGTCATAGCCAACATGTGATTTTACTCATTCACATATGACATCATGGTCCACATATGATTTTACTCATTCACATATGACAACATGGTCTACATGTGATTTTACTCATTCACATATGACATCATGGTCCACATGTGATTTTACTCATCCACATATGAAATTATGGTCCACATATGATTTTACTCATTCACATATGACATCATGGTCCACATGTGATTTTACTCATCCACATATGAAATTATGGTCCACATATGATTTTACTCATTCACATATGACATCATGGTCCACATGTGATTTTACTCATTCACATATGACAACATGGTCCACATGTGATTTTACTCATTCACATATGACATCATGGTCCACATGTGATTTTACTCATTCACATATGACATCATGGTCCACATGTGATTTTACTCATCCACATATGAAATCATGGTCCACATATGATTTTACTCATCCACATATGACACCATGGTTCACATGTGATTTTACTAGTCCACATATGATACCATGGTTCACATGTGATTTCAACCTCTCACACATGCCATCATGGTCTACGTGTCTTTTTCCTCACCCACATATGACATTTTGGCCAACATGTGAAATTACTCATCCACATATGAAACCGAGGTCTACATGTGATTTCACCTATCCTCATATGACACCATTGTCCACATGTCACTTTACTTATCCACATATGACACCATGTTATTTTACTTGTCCACATGTGACACCATCGCCATCGTGGTGCAGTGGAACTGAACACAGAGCGACGGAATGCAAATGCAATCGGTTGTGTGTTCCATTTACTCAAGGGAAAACATTATATTATAGCTATTTCTTTTTTTGGCGTTCTAACTTAAATCACAAACACTCTCAATTTATATATCCAATTTAAATTTTTCGTAATATTTCATTGTCAGAATTGACTTTTCTAATCTCTTATTATATAGTATAGACATATAAAGGTATTCATAATATATATTAATGATTGTTTTTGCTTATAGACAAACGCAAAAAGACGATGACGGCCTTAATAATTAATAAAAAACATGAATAACGTATTATGCACCACTCAAATAAATATATACCTACTTTGATTTTATTTTCTAATGATCTTACCCTAAATCATTAACTTTGTAAATTTTAAAAGTAATCGTTTATTAATGAAAGGATATAGTATATTTTTCAACTTGTATTTACCTATCTAACATATGCAAAATTTCATATTTATTCGTTCGCTTTATTATCACAAATAGGTGCTTAATTTATTTCTTTTACCTATATGTATAGATATTTTTACACACAAACACACATACATACAAATATTTGAATAACAAAAGCGTTAAATTTTACTATGGAAGAGCTTCCATTTAGGCACTTATAAAGGTTCACGCGAATTCGCCCGCAAATATTATCCCAACTCAAATGTAAGTAAAAAGTCAACATTCAATAATACTTAAGTAACCTTTTTAACATTACGATTCGCCTGTCTTTTATAGACTTACTTAGTAGATATGCGTAACTCAATTTGAATATAATTTTTTTTTTTTGCATCACGCTTTTACATCGTATAGCAGGGTAGACAGGAAGTACCTTCAAGTGTCAAGACACTCCGTACTTTGCTTTTCACCGAATTCGAGACATTGCGTGTTGAGTGGCGGAACTCAACGCCACGCTTTGTTTTATCAGAGTAAGGAAAGGAAATGAATTTAATTATAATCATTCCTCTGTGTGGGGATTGAATCGATCGCGTTTACAATCAGACGCTTTCCCACTGTGCCACGAACGGCCTCATACTATTTTTTATCATGTTTATTAATGTTTGGGCTTGTCCAAAGTAGGTGAAACTAGTAGCTCTACTCTGTTTTTTTATCTATACAATTTAAGAAACGAAACACGTGAAGGTAAAATTATTTGTTTTTTCAAGGATCTGGAAATGGATCTTTTTAGCTTCACGTTTTATCTCTAGTGGGGTAGTCAACAAAAACGGAGCGGTAAACTCAGCTCATGACCTCATATTTTATGCTAGACCTTCTTCCCGTATCATCAATACGGTACGTTTGGAGTTTTATTCACTTTAAGACCATTTAGACTTTAAGACCCTTCTTTCAGCATGATGACCGATACCTTTAACCTGCATATCGATGATATACTGCATGACAACGGGCAAATAATCACCAGGTCACCGATTTTTACTCCAATGTCACATTATTTCACCCCTGGGAGACAATTGTCTAAATACAAATTGAACAACTACAGTAACATGGCCTAACCTGTTTCACACCCGGTTGAATGTCAAGCCGAAGCTACATGCCAGCTGCTATTCGTATACAGGCTCTGTGATGTTTCAGCCAGCCTGGTATGGTTCGCACATTGTACCACGGTAGTATCTCCCATAATTTATTTCTTACAACCCTATCAAATGCCTTTGCTACGTCCACAAAAGCACAAAAAATAACCTGGCTTACTAGCAAAACCTTTTTCATGGTCCTGCGGAGAGAAAAAACACAGTCGATGCACCCTTTTTTTTCTCGTCGTCGATTCACGTATAGTGGCAAGTGGCAAGAGTACGGAGAGTCTTGACACTAGGTACTATCTGTTTTCCCTGCTATGCTACTACAATCTTTTGTGTATATTAACGCAATATTAAGTATCGAAATTAAACATTATTGTAATAAGGGCAAAGTGCTTGTAGATATCTAATTAACATCATTACTAAATCAAGATATTTCTAAAGTACCAACGGGTATTTTACGTAGAAAGCTTACATAACAGCACATCTGACAAGCAGCTACTTGAGAAAAATTCAATTTATTCGTATATTATAATAGTTATAGACTGTCATGAAATATATATGGTTTCTTTATTACATATAAGTTATAATTTATAACAATTAATTGGTATTGTTAATTGTATTTTACTACTTTGTTTGATAAAACATAAATCCCTGTTAACATGTGCCTGTTAGAATTTTAAAATTCCCCTCTTAATGCCCTCACCAAGGAACCTGCAAAATTTCAGTTGTGTTCAGTAGTTTTGCGTATGCATTGTCAGTCAGTTGTTATCAGATACCGTTGAAATTTCCCTGTGGGGGGACAGGGCGTACACAATTCACGTCCGTTTCTGGATAGCGTCCCGTAAAAGGCGAGTATTCAGTAATTTGATGGTGTAAGGTTAGTCCTTCTACCACCTCGTCCTCAGACTGGCTTCAGACCACTATCATGACAAAAACGATCCGCCAAATATTTGATTATGTATTCCAGTTGGATATCAATGGCGAAGACTATATTATAATCGAATTTTCTTAGATTTTCTTTATAAAATGTGTGAACTTGAAATGTGAGTCAAGTCATTGCTACAAATGAGAATCGAATCTACAACTAACGAATCACAATCAAACTATGTCCCACTGCGCTATTATGGCTTGGTAATGACTAGTTATATATAATAACCATTAAAAATTTTCAAAATCAAAATAGTCTATACAAATAGGCTGTTTACAAGCACTTTCGAATCGTCAATCAACACAAGTTTCCCAAGTTTCAATATTGTCTATCCTCAGTAAATATTATAAAATAAATAAAATTATTACATATAAATTTATATAATCCAATCAGTTTTATAAAACTAAATAAATGCAGAAAACAAACTAAACTAAACACAACAAAGATGCATCTCTGAAAGGGCGCTATTGTCGCTTGTTCGCCGACCATTGTACTCTACTCGAGCGACTCATTTCATGCTCCGGCTTGATTTCCTGAAGAGCAAACAGGAGTTTTATGTAAAATACTGTATTTTTTTATACAGTTGACGCGTAAATTACGTGTTGCCTTAGCAACGTGTATATCACTATTTACAAGAGAGTATGCCTAACGAGTAATATTTTTTTATTAATCCACGCTTTTATCCCGCATAGCAGGGTATACAGAAAGTACCTAGTGTCAACACTCCGTACTTCGCTTTCCGATAAATTCGAGACATTGTGTGTTAAGTGACGGAACTCAATACCGTGCTCTGTCTTACGAAAGTGAGAAAATGACAATATTTTAAATATAATCATTCCTCCGCGTGGAAAACGAAGCCAAAACCGATCGCATTTACAGTCAGACGCTGCCCCACTGCGCCACGACCGGCCTCTAGTTATATTAAATTGGACACAAATTGTATAAAAATTGTCAACCCAAGGCTAATAAATTTACTTACATACAAAACTACTTTTCACAAGCTGTTCTCATATTAGCGAGCTTACTCTGAATGCTAACTAAAGCTGATATTTCCTAACAACTATATGAACTTTTCGCATGCATAAGTAGTTTAAAATTTTAATTAAAACCCGCTATCCTAATTCCAGTAAAAAAGTTTCCGCCGGCATTAACTTATATGGGAGGAATGAAACTTGGACGGCTTAAATGCAAATGTAACGTAAAATAGTAAAACGTAGATCGATGTTGCTTAAATATACTGAAGGAAAAATATTGCTTCACGGTTTATCCCACATAGTAGGGCAGCCAGAGATAACCTAGTGTCAAGACACTCCGCTGGCTTCTTTCCATTCAAAATCTATACATTACGTTTTGAGTGGTGAACTCAACGCCGCTTTTTATCTTACCAGAGCGGAGGAATGAAAATAAATTTTAAATGTGGGAATCGAATTCAGAACCAATCTCGTCTACATCCAGTTGCTGTCTCACTGCGTCTATTTGGTACTGACTTAGTATAGCTTAAGTGTAAAGTAAAATTTTCCAGAATATTCTGAAAATAATATTTTTTTTCATGTAATTATTCTATTTTTTGAAGAACAGATAAAAAACAGAGAATTTCTGATATATTGTTTAGCAGATGAATTTGGCTTTACCGTTAATTAAGAGAAACAAACAAATGTTGAATTTCTCGGAAGCTATTCTCAGCAGAACTGCTTTCTGAGTTGGTGGTAGCTCCCAATATGACAATATTGACATGTTTATATACATTGATGCTTCGAAAGTGCTAAATTATGTAGAATATTTGAATAAAGAAAATTTTGATATAAAGGAGAGTTTAACTTTACAAATATATCTTCGCGCAATGTTTCGATTCCTGAAAGAAGTCAACGGATTGTCTTGACACTAGATTGATTCTAAATTTTTTTTCCATACACAGGCTGTACATTTGTATTGTTATTTTGACATTAAAGGTCCAACGTAGCGGGTTCGATTTTTAAACCTTTTCTAAACATTTTTTTCCATTTCCTATAGTGTATCAAATTTCTTTCCTATAAAAAGCATTATGTAATAATTAGTTGGCACAATATATTAACACTGCATTAAAATCTTGATACATATGTATTTGCATATTTTCATACGAATCTATTACAAAGTATTCATACAAATAAAATATACTAACATTTGGGGAAATGGAAAAGTCTTGTCGGAAGAAATTCCAAATTTATGTCTTAAGTGAAACTGCTTTCAGAATTTACTTTATTTCATTTCCAGCGTTATATTAATATTAAGTTAAGGTGCTATAATGAAGTATATATTAAATTTGGTTTAGTTTGTAAGAAATTTATAATTCGAAGCCATCGTGTCTCATTACGTCTGTTTGTACCACCAGTTGTTATTCAGGTTTAACTCGGGGAAATTTAGATTATGAGGATCGCGGCAGGAAGTTTAAATTAATTTCATTTCTTTGCTCTATCCAAAGAAAGTGCAGCGTTGAGTTCCACTATATAACACGTAATGTCTTTAATTCACGTGAAAAATAGTAGAGTGTCTGGACACTAGGTTTACTTGATTACCTTGCTAACTGGAGAAAAGTTACCAGCACAGGAATAGAACCTAAAGCTACCTTCATATTACGTAATCAACTCAAAAACAAACATACAAGAAGCGTTATTATGTCAATATTAAGCCAGGCACGAAACTAATAAAACTTTGTTAAAACTATATTAGTTATTCAGCGTTACTGTATTTGTTTCTTTAACGGGCGTATTGTACGCGAGAATATTTCATTTTCCGCAGTGTAAATCATTTAGTACTAGTTGCACATAATGAGTTGTGAGATTTTGCACTAAGGCTGCTGCCTAGGCTTAAAGCAGAGAACACACTACGTTTTCTTTGGTTAGATTATTATACTTGAATAAGGAAATTCCCTTAGTAAGATAAGAAATAACCATTGTGTGCTGAGCGGTGGAACTAAACGCCGCGGTGAGTCAAACGTTGTTGCTCACTACACACATATGTATAAGTTGGATCCTAAATTGAAATGATATTGATTTTTTGTTTTAGAAATCTTTACATTATCTGTATATTTAAATGTTTTTTTAAATATTATATATTTTCAAGTATATTTAAATAAAAAACGACATAAACCACATATTTATTCAAAACCTCAAATAAAAAATTTAATTTTTTTTATTAGTTATTTTCTACAAAACATTATTTATATTAAAAATAATTAATATGTTAATATTTACAAAGTTATATTCATACATTTCGATAAGAAAAAAATAGCTTTTTAGACAACGTATAACATTTTTAACCCAAATGCTATCAGGCTGTATATATAACGAATGGCTTAGTGATCAAAGCACTTAAACAACATTCAAAAGGCGCAGGTTCGATTCCGTTCGTCCGATGTTCTCAAAATTTAATATACTTTTCAATAATTAATTTATTTAATTTTTAATTTCAAAGAATAATTAATTTACAAATTATAAATTTAGTGTATAACTATCTTTACCCAGTAGCACTTAATTGGAGCTCGCTCAACTTGTCTGAAAGTCAGCGTCGGTTCACAGTTTTATTGCAATGGAGGATAAATTCGCTATTATTTTGAATAATTTGATTTATTTCTAGAAATGAAGTAACGGGAGCTGGATGCCTAAGTTGGCCATATAATTCGTACTAAGAAATTTGAACCACCCCCATGCATCTTAACATATTTTAAGCATAAATATTATTTTGTGTTCGAGACCGGTTGTGGGTTCGATCCCCACTCTGGGGAGTGATTATATTATTATATTTAAATTATTTTCACTTCCTCGCTCTGGTAAAGACAAACAGCGGCGTTGAATTGTTGAGTTCCACCACCCAACACGCAATGTCTCGAATTCGGTGGAAAGCGAAGTACGGAGTGTCTTGACACTAGGTACTTTATGCTTACCTTGCTATGCGGGATAAAAGCGTGAAACTAAAAAAAACCTTTTTTATAATGTGATCTTTGATTTTCGCGATTTTGACACATTTTAAATGAAACTATTTAAAACGCAATTAATCGCGTATATTTTGGTATTCGAAACCTGACGATTTGAACACTTTACAGTAGTCCGTAGTCACAAATACCTGTGAATCTTTCGAATACCAAAATATACACGATTAATCCGTTTAAAATAGTTTCGTTTGAAATCTTTGTTGTTTATACTATTTATTTATTCCATATTAAGTTGTAGGCGCTTTTGTTTTACAAAAGCTATGAATATAAATTATTGTTTTCCTGTAAGCTTACAAAGGTTTTACTGACCTATTTAAGTGTATTATTTTAGATGTTATCTTTACTTATTGTGTGTACATTCATATTTATGTAAATATATTTGGTTTATTTATTGGCGAAGAAAAGAAAACCTACATTAAAGGTAAAAATAAATTAATACACAAATATTTTTTATATTTTCACGCTGATATACCGCATAGTGGGGTAGGCAGAAAGTGTCAAGACACTGCTTACTTCGCTTTCCACCGAATTCGAGACATTGTGTGTTAAGTGGTGTAACTCAACGCCGCACTTTGTCTTACCAGAGCGAGGAAGTGAAAATAATTTTAAATATAATCACTCCCCTGAGTGGGGATCAAATCCACAATTCATCGCGTCAAGTCAGTCTCTGTCACACTGCGCCATGACCGGCCTATAAATATATGATAAAAATAAATTAATTAAATGTTATATTAGCATAATAAACAAAATTCATAATACATTATAGACTATAACTACATTATAGCGCAGACACAATAGTATTCTAAAATGGAACAGTCGCGATAATTCCTCATACAATCGACGTTGTAAATTTACTGAAAATTTATTTATGACTTTGGCTTTATAATCTGATAGTTTATTGCAAAGGGAGATCTGGTTTACTTGAAAATTATACACTGTATTGGTGAAAGTATGAAATAATTTTCATTTAAGAAAGGAGTCGGTTCAAATTTTGTTTTTGTTTTACTTGGGAATTTGCAAAATTATCTCTTTCGTACGTAGCGATCCAGCTATAATATTATAGCTATATTAGTATGACTATAGAGTCGTAAGCATGAATTCCATATTATATATTTCAGTTATCTTTGTATTTTGAGTTGGATGACCTTGATCGCAAATGAGATTTATTGAGGCAGCAAACGCAATTGGTTGTGGGTTGGATTCCAACTGGGGCGTGTGGTTATAATTAAAATTTATTTTCATTCCTTCGCTCTAATAAAACAAAGCGCGGTGTTTTATTCGCCACTCAACGCGGTGTTTCGGTTTCGGACTAGTTAGAAGCTGTCAACAAAGTGTCTTGACACTAGGTTATCTCTGATTACTTTGTAATGCGGGATAAAACGTGAAAAGAAATTTTCCATTGTCTGTCATATAAGGAGAGCGTACATGTAGAAAGTAATGTCTACTTCAACATATATAAAAACAATTACTTATATACTAGCAATGAGTTTGTCAGAGTACGTCATACAAAGTCTAGTTTGTGTTTCAAAGAGTCAAATCAAAGTTATACTGCAACTGTACTTTACAATTTTAAAGTCATCTTAACTTTATGTAAGATAAAAAAATATCATTCGTTTCATTTTACATTTCTTTGATACTTCTTTTAGCTATACAATATTTTCAATTTAAAGTTTAAATAAGGAATTATACTTTAAACCTGAGGTCAAAGAGTGAAATCAAACACTCCTTTATTTGCTTGATGCTCTTATCCCGCATAGCACCTAGTGTCAAGACACTCTGTACTCTGTATTCCGACAAATTTGAGACATTGTGTGTTAAGGGGCGGTACTTAACGCCGCGCTTTGTCTTACCACAGCGGAGAAATGAAAATAATTTAAATATAATCATTCCCCGAGTGGAAATTGAATTCACAACGGATCGCGTTTTTTACACTAAATTATTTTTTGAATCACACTGTATTTTTAAAACATATTTTTGATAAATTGTACAAAAATATGTAGTCCGCCATTTTGTTGTGGCTGTCATATTGGATTAACAACAATACTGATTATGCACATAGGTACTGATTATAACAAGATACTTAAGTAAGTATACTTGCTTACTTAAGTATACTTACTTAAGTTTACTTAAGTACGTTAGAACTTGAATTAACATTGTATTAATTCAAGAAGTCAACAATGTAATGTCTTTTATATACCTTAATAAAAAAAAAGAAAAAACTGCTAATAGCTACTAAAAAGTGAACAAATAGCTCTAAAATTTAATTTGAAGTAGAGTGCACGATCTAGTATATTTAATTAACACAATATTTTTTTTTTGTTTTTAAATTAATTGTTGGCAAAGACAAGCAAATTTACAAAAGAAATATTCCTACCTTTGATCCTTTCGTAAATCCGTCATATACTCTGTAATTGCTTATTTTTTGCTTTTTAATGGCTAGGGGCCTTAAATTAATAACGTCACACATTAATGGGGAGGGAGGGGTCGATAAAGTGTGGCGTTGTTAGATAACTAGGTCTTGCTTAAGGGACAAGAACGGGAAAGGGGTTATGAAGTCATAAATTTCATGTGACGTAATTTGTGGTCTATAAGCAGACTATTTATTAATTTATTTTTTATTCTTTGTACCTCTAAATCTAATAATATCTTATAAATTATAATATTTCTAGCCATTCAAACTATAGCAGGAAACATAAAAGTAAACATACATATATAAAATCGAAAAACATAATCCTGTCGGGTAAATACTAACTTACTTTTTTTTTTAGCTTCACGCTTTTATCCCGCATAGCAGGGTAGACAGAAAGTACCTAGTGTCAAGACACTCCGTACTTAGCTTTCCACTGAAGTCGAGACATTGCGTGTTGAGTGGAGCGCAACGCCGCATTTTGTCTTTACCAGAGCGAGGAAGTGAAAATAATTTAAATATAATCACTCCTCCGAGTGGGGATCGAACCCGCAACCGGTCGCGTTTACAGTTAGAAGCTGTCACACTGCGCCACGACCAGCCTAACTTACTGTATTTATAAAATATAGTAAATAGTCAATACGACGCGAATGTGTTACATTATTCCCAAATTCAAATTTTACTAAGTAATGCTGGCATACATTTTATTGCAACTTGATTTTCAGGCAGATCACATTGACCCTTACAAATGGCCTCCTAAATCAATCGCACGATTGGAAGCAAAATTAATGGTTGCGAAACGTTTAATATTCGTTAATTTGCACGATATATTTGTTTGTGTTCGCCTCTTGGTGTTTTCATTGTGACGGAAATAGACTGAAACTGTATATTCTAACTGTAGACCTGAAATAGATTATTTGCTATAGTAACTAATTTAGAAATGTGTAGAAATATTATGCCGGTGGCGCAGTGCGGCAACGTCTGATTGTAACGTGATCGGTTGTGGGTTCAATCCGCATTCGGGGGTGTGATTATATTAACATTATTAACGCTAACTAGCTCTGGTGAGATAAAATGCGACGTTGAGTTGTATTCGTATATATATATATACATTTGGATACTTGACTTTACTTCTTTTCTTTTCCCCAACTGATAAGATTAAGCGTGGCATTCAGTTCTGCCACTACTACTAAAAATGTAGAGTAAATAATTAAAAATATAAATATTATAAATTATTTATTATAGTAATTCCTTCAAACTAAATAATTGTGTTTTCAGTCAGATTCCGTAATGTAATATATACTGTCCCCTTTATTTTTCAGTTTCATGCTTTCATCCCGCATAGCAGAGTAGACAGGAAGTACCTAGTGTCTTTTTACCGAGACATTGCGCGTTAAGCAGCGGAATTTAACGCTGGACTTTGTTTTACCAGAGGGTTACAGTTAAAATATAATCATTTTCCCAAGTGGGGATCAAATCCACAATTTATCGCGTTTACAGTCAGATGCTGTCTCACTGCGTCACGTCTAGCCTTAGTAAACAGTTAAAAATATAAAATAAAATACTAAGATATGCTTTCTATTATCAAAATATTATTTTGAATAAAATGTACTAAATATTTGTAAACGAACTAAAGTTGCTTGAATTGCACCTAAACTCTAGAAAGTTCGTTTATATCACGAGCAACGGCCCGCATCAACCTATCAATCGTTTAATTATAGAGCCAGGTGCACTAATTTATATGGCACGGACACGCTACGTCTTGCGGTTCAAGACAAATCACTGATGAATTTGGTCTCTAACAAACTGTTTGAATATGTAGAGTTAGATTTAATACCTGCCTAGAATTAATAAACATGACGTCAAAAAGGTGAAGTGTTTTAATGTACGATACAATGTTTATGTTTAAATTCTAAACGTAATGTAATGAAGCTATTCTAAATTTATTAGTTATATATTTTTTTCTTTTTAGCTTCACGCTTTTATCCCGCATAGCAGGGTAGGCAGAAAGTACCTAGTGTCAAGACACTCCGTACTTCGCTTTCCACCGAATTCGAGACATTACGTGTTGGGTGGTGGAACTCAACGCCGCTCTTTGTCTTTACTAGAGCGAGGAAGTGAAAATAATTTAAATATAATCACTCCCCCGAGTGGGGATCGAACCCACAATCGATCGCGTTTACAGTCAGACGCTGTCACACTGCGCCACGACCGGCCTCTTTATTAGTTATATCTTAAACTATAAATAAATGTAAGACAATTTTACAATGTAATTTAACTTACTTTATGCGTAATGATAATATAATTTGTATAAAGAAATGAAAATTAGTCATTAACATTGTATATTCTTGATAGCATAACTATAATTAAGTAAGAAGATTTTACAGCGTGTTTCTTTTCCTTAGTCTGGTGATTTATACTGTAAAATTATTCGGAAATATATATATATATATATATATATATATATATATATATATATGTGTGTGTGTGTGTATGTATATATATACTTCACGTATAATTGTAATCAGATCAGAACCAGAATATATATAAAACAATCACGAAATGAAAATGTTATTTTAAATATGGGTAAGAATTTTCTTAGAAATCTAATTCCGATTCACATTTTTACATATTTATTTTCGCCGAAAATCGTGTGTTTCTATGAAAAAAGTTAATTTCCTTTCGTTATAACGGTATTTGTAACGGAAATTGAGCAGCCTAAGATGATTGCGTGCTATGGGTAGGTGTTAATATAAGTTTTTTTTTATATTTCACTTGTTTTATGGCATTGATAGAATACAAAATACTATTTAACAGGTATATATAGTCCTATCGTGGGGCATGTATGTTTAAAAAAATATTTCCACGCGGCTTTGAGTTCGCCACTCAATTTGTAATGTCTCGATTTCAGAAGCAAAGCAGCCAACTGAGTGTCTTGGCTAGGTTGTTTTTGCTGTCCTATCCTGCAATGCAGTGCATTTTTACTGAGCAAGAATCAAACGCGTAGCTATCATGTAGATCATAAAACTAATTATGTAAGTATCTACATCATCTTAGATATATTTTTCAAAAATTAGATTTATAACATGATGTTTTGCATAATTATTAAATCTACAAAAAATTGTTAATATATTACAAAAGTACATCGAACAGCAAGAAGTGGGTTCAAAATAAAGTTACAAGGTGTTTTTTTATATTATCGATTAACTGCTTCATAGATACAGACACAGCTAGTAAAAATGTGTTAAATATATTTTTTATTCAGATTAAATTATGTTATAAATATCTACTTTTCAAGATGTGATGATAGAATTAAAAACTATCTTAAAGTATAAAATATACCTAATCTAGGAGGTCTACTTGTGATCACGAACTACTGTAAAGTGTTCGAAAGGTTGGGTTTTCAAAAAGGTTTTTTTTTTATAGAAAAAAGGAGGCAAACAGGCAGAAAGACGGCCTGATGGTACGTGGCCACCGTCGCCCATGGACATCTACAACTTTAGAGTTGTGGATGCGTTGCCGACCTTAGGATGGACGTGAGAGGGAATGAGGAAAAGGATGGATATGAATAGGGAGGGCTGGCTTAGATGACGTCAAATCGTAATACACCATGAGATATTTGGCGGATCGTTTTTGTTGTTTGATCGTGCTCGCGAGGATTAACCTCCTACCACCAACCTGGTGTAAGTTGCTGGTACTGGTATACCCGTCTGTAACGAGACACTACCTAGCAACGGAAGGAAATTGTATTCTACTCAGTCCCCTTACAGGGGTTGTTGATTTTCGAATACAAAAATATACGCATGTGGAAAAATCGCAAAAATCAAAGATCTTATTATGTGAATCGGTAAAGACTGAAAAACGTGAATAAAGAACGTCGATTGGAGTATTTAATAACGAGACGTGCAAGATATTTAACATCTATAAATTTATTAAAAGAATGCAGCGATAATAACTTCGTACTGGCATGTGTAGATCAATCCAAAAGATACTCAATCAGGCAAGTATATAATTATTATAGAAAATATTATATTTGTGGGAATAACTTTTAATTAATTTATTAAATAATGGTTTTTCCTCATCAGAGTATGGTTAATGGTGAGACAAAGCGCGGCGTTGAATTCCCCTCGTAATATCTTGATTTCGGCCGGGAAAAGTTAAAGAAGTATCTTGACACTAGGTTGTCTTTGACCTAAAAAAAATAGTGTTAAAGTAGTAGTAGCAATTTCATTCATTAATGATCAACTTGCAACAATCCTCTTTAGTCTAATGGCTCATACGAGTTGTTTTTTTAGCTTCACGTTTTCATCCCGCATAGCAGGCTAGGCAGAAAGTACATAGTGACAAGACACTCCGTACTTCGCTTTCCACCAAATTCGAGACATTGCGTGTTGGGTGGTGGAACTCAACGCCGCTTTTTGTCTAGAACTAGAGCGAGGAAGTGAAAATAATTTAAATGTAATCACTCCCCCGAGTGGGGATCGAACCCACAACCGATCGCGTTTACAGTCAGATGCTGTCACACTGCGCCACGACCGACCTCTACAACGCACCACAAAAAATTGGAAATCCAAGATATCATAAATCTCTTAAAATACCTGAAAAGATTTGTTAAAATAATGAATAAATCTAAAAGCATATTAAGGGCCGAGATAAGCCTATAAGAAATATATTGGGGCTACCATAATGTCTCCGTAACGACTCTATGAATAACGCTTATAGATAACAAGAATAGCAAAAGTTGCTTCAATAAATTCGACATCTATAGTTTTGAGGATAAGTATTGAAGAACTTACGTTATACAGTAAAATATATTTTTATAGCCAAAATTTTTCTATATTTCACAATATTTATTGACTTATTTCCAGTTTCACGCTTTTTGTCGCATAGCAGAAATACATAGATAGAGATGGCCTTGTGTCAAGACACTCCATTCTGCTCGGATTACCCAATGTTGAGATATTGCTTTTATATTTATTTTTACGGTACTCCATCTCGACTGCCACTAGCCAAGGTCCGAGAACAGAAAGTACTACTAGTGGCAAGACACTCCGTGGTTCGCTTTCCACCGAATTCAAGACATTGCGTGTTGGGTGATGGAACTCAATGCCGCGGTTTGGCTAACCAGAGCGAGAAAGTGAAAATATTTTTTATATATAATCACGAATGGGGACTGAACCTACAAACGATCATGTTTACAGTCACTGTTACACTGCGCCACGACCGCACGACGAACGGCCAAATTTTGGTGGGATTTTCACTGGCAGATAGCTGATCTCACAAGGATTAACTTGGGTTACGTTTATTTAAGAATTATTAAATAAATAAATATTCAGGAATGGTATCTTTGATCCTTCTATTTTCAATATTAAAATACCAATACATAAGATTAAAAATATACACCACTTTTGTATGTAATAAAAACCTTCTTGTGAATTTTCGCGCGTACTCTTATGATACAATGTTATTAAGAAAACATTCTCTGTCGACTCATTTGCTACGATATTGTGTTACTGATATGAAAACGGAATCCTCTAACAATTTTAATAAAGTTGAAATTATTTTTCTTTATATCAATATATACCAATAGATTGTCGACTATCGACCGACTTGAGACGGGATAGGCAAAATATATTTTTCCTATTGTTCGTATATACAATTTAAATTCAAAATAATGAATGAATTTGCGGCTAGTTTAGTGAATTTAGAGAAAAAATGGGAAATGGAAGACCTCAGTTGTGTCTTAACACTATGTTATCCTTGACCACCGTGCTCTATGCGGGATAAAGCGTGAAGCTGTTTTAATAAATATTTATTATTGAATAAAACATACAACTTAGCGATTTTATGTTTTACTATGTAAACTCCAATTCATATTCTCAGTTTAATTTTTTTTTTATTAACACTGATGTCATATCGACTTTCTTCTTTGTCTACACTTCGGGTTGCTCTAAAAGGCACCTTTGTTTTCAATCCCTTGTTCCAATTTAAAAGTTTCGCGATAATCTGATATTATGATTAGAATTTTTCTTCTTGTTCTGACTTTTCATAATCCATTTCACGGACTTATCCCATTTTGTAAGAATAAGGCTATTTTACGGTTAATTTACTATAAAAATTTTCATACATTTGGTGTAAATTTTAATATTAGTGTTATTAAAACAAGCCAATTATATTAGTCGTGATATTTGTTACTCTGATAAACATATATGGAGCTATGATGGGGAAAAATATTACTTATTTTTAATCAAAATATATAAAAAAATAAATGTACCGGGTCTCGAACCCCCTCCCCTTTTCAAAATCATGTCTCTAGCCCATCACTCTATCCCATAAACCATGCGTTCCCATAAATAATTATGTTAATATAGAAAATACATTGTAACAGGCGTATAGCAAAGTACAGTCAGCTCATTCTGCAAGAATCCAGGTCAATATGCGAGGCAATTAAGAAACAGATGGCGGTAGATTAATATAATAAATTTTTGCATCAACTGACAAACACGTGCCACCTCAGTCTACCTGTGACCACGGACTACTGTAAAGTATTTGAAACGTCAGATCTCCAAAAATGTATTTCCGAATACCAAAATATACGTATTAATCCGTTTAAAATGTATTTAAATCGTGAAAATCTTATTAAGCAAATACAATTTCGACAAAGTTACATTTTTCACCATTAGATAGATTATATATTTAACAAAACAATACGCGGCGTTGACCTCAATGTCTAGATCAGTTGGACAGTCAACGTAGTGTCTTGACACTAGAATCTCAGTATACCCTACGCTACGCTATGCTACGTAGGATAAAGCATTAAACGCGATTAATTTTAAACTATAACATTACTAAAGATCTGTATCGATAAAAAAAATAATTTATATATTTAACGGCTACTATTAAAAGCTGTACTGTATTGAATGGTTTAAATCAACGATGATATTGGTCTTCAGTTTCGACACAAAGTGGTGCTTAATTGAATATTGATGTTCATAATAAATATTTTGGGACATGCCTTTTTTTAATTATTTTTTTTTTATTTTCGTGGCAGAGAAATATTAGTATTATGACACTATACTCTTCACATTTCGCTTAATTTAGAAATATTGTATGTATAGTTGTGATTTGTTTTTCCCTTTTTCACACTTTCCCTTAGTTCTTCCTTTATAGCAACTGCAACTGAATTCAAGACTAAAATATAATTCAATTTTTTTAACTAGAGTACTTACTGACAATTTTGGTGGTGTTTAAAAATACATTTTTTAAAAATCCAACATTTCGAATACTTTTGTCTAGAAAAAGGTCGAAACATAATTAATCTATATAAAATGTGTGAATATTGTCTTTTTTTCTTTATTATTATATATATTTCAATCGTTAAAATTACATTTCATTGCGCGTATGGCTTTCATGGGGCCTAGTAGGGTGGACATAAAATACATCGTGTCAAGACTCTCCGTACGTCGCTATCCTCCGAATTAAAGACATTGCGTGTCGAGTGGTGAAACTCAACGCCGCACTACTCCCTTACCAGAGCGAGTAATGAAAATAATTTAAATATAATCATTTCTCCGGGTGGAAATCGAACCCACAACCGATCGAATACCTAAAAAATTCTTCATGATTACAAAAAACATTTACATACCATATTAGCTAATTCATACATAATGTGTACAAATGAACATATATTATGTATTAACATCTAGTACCTCCCCTATAATGGCATCCGCACGGACTTCTCGAATAATATAAACTTTTCTACTCAGTGCGGCTTTAGGGAATTGTTTTCGGTATTTTGTTAATTACGTTTGAACGTTTGCTGCAGACAAAACTATCGGGAAACTCGTTTTCGTATATATTAATTATTTATATACGTATGTATGTCGTATTCTTTTTTTTATTTTAGCTTCACGCTTTTATCCCGCAGAGATGGGTAGACAGAAAGTACTTAGTGTCAAGACACTCCGTACTTCGCTTTCCACCGAAATCGAGATATTGCGGATTGAGTGATGGAACTCAACGCCGCACTTTGTCTTTACCAGAGCGAGGAAGTGAAAATAAAATAAACATAATCACTCCCCCAAGTGGGGATCAAACCCACAACTGATCATGTTTACAGTCAGACGCTATCACACTGCGCCACCACCGACCTGATGCACGATATATTCAGTATTATTTATATTCTTTCATAATATAGATATATATGTTTGCCAAACCAAACAAAATAAAGGATATGTAGTGTTTTTGTATATATGTACGATTTTAGACTTTCTTTAACTTTCCACAAATGACAACATTTAAATTATTTTCGACGTTTTAAGTATTACCGCCACTCAACGCGCAATATCTCGAATTCGGTGAAAAGCGTAGTACGTAGTGTCTTTGCACTACGTACTTTCTGTCTACACTGCTATGCAGGATAAAAGCTTTTCATAGATACGATAATTTCCTTTTTAGATCCATAGAGAAGAATAATAACAAAGTACTTACGCAAACCACAAAGTATATTACTGTATATGAAGTAAACACTATACCTAATTTACAATCTCCAAGATATAAATCAACATACATAATTAGATAAAATAATATAAAATACTTCATGTTATACGTAAGAATCCTTTACTTTGTACTGATTTTATTAAAAAAAACTACTAATTCTAAAACATTTTTGAAAAAACGTATAAAAATTTGAACGCAGTGGGATTCGAACCCGCGCCTCTTGGATACCGTCCAAGCGCTCTGACCGCTAAGCCATGCGTTCTACTACCAGCTGCGTCGAAATTCTTATACGTTTTCTTACAACTTATTTATGTTGTTAGCATCTCTGTAGAGAGATTTTTACAAATTTCTACTACTTAAATATTATTAAGAAATAATCGTTTAACAAGAGAGATTGCTATTTTATTTTCATATTTACTATTTTTAAAGTGTTATTCCACACTTAGGATTAGAAAACATTTTTGAAAAAACTACTAATTCTTTTCAATTTTCCAGAAATATGCTTCCTTAAAGCAATTGATACTGATCAAAGTAATTCATTTAGTTAACCAGCGAACTTTAAACAATACGACAAATTAACAGAAATACAAACGTTGACTTGTAAAATATGTTAGCTAAATATCTGTTCACGGCTTCACGGGTTCATCTGGTTTAAGTTAGAAGATGTGGTTATTGACTGTTTGCTTAAGATATATGACAGGTGACCGTTTTGCCACTTGTTATGTCAAAACTGTTATTTATATTTAGCTTAACATAGTTACGCATATATATATATATATATATATATATATATATATATATATATATATATATATATATATATATGTACATATATATATGCTTGGTGATAATACAATGAAAATAAATAATACAATGTGTGGGGTTCAAATATCTTTTCACTTATTGTTAAAGTAACCTTTTTTACCTTTTTTATTATCACCACTAAATTCGATATGAATATACATAACTATTTTAAACGAATTAATCTAATATATTTTAGTGTAATGCATTTTCCGAACCACGATCGACGTTCCGAGCACTTTACATTAGACATCATAGTGTTCAAAGGTAGGCAGAAATCCGTCATGTCTACCTATTTAAATTGCAATAAATCTGTTGAAAATAGTTTTATTTCAAAGGTGGAATAAGTTATTTCACATATGTATATATATATATATATATATATATATATATATATATATATATATATATATATATATATATATATATATATATATATATATATATATATATATATATATATAATAGAAAGGTTCTAATTTTCTATATATACTATGAATTACTAATATTTTTTTAAAATACCATGTGTTTTATATAAACATTTATTTAAAGTCACATATGCGTTGCTAAGGTAACGGGTTGTTAACTCGCCAATGGGACATTAGTGTATTTTACTGCTATACGCATTATCTTGAGAGTGACGTCAATTTCATCTTCTTCAACTATTCGAATAATCTTATAACTTGAACCAGTTGCTTAAGGGCAGATTTCATTGCACGCCCGCCTAAAGGCCGTGAATAATTCATCTCGAGAGCGTTTCGCTGAATAAACATGGAACTGCCAACTAAACTGCTAAACAGTAAGTTATTTTTACCTTTCGCAAGTGGAATTAAATGGTTTGTACTATATTGAATATTAATATATTAAATTGCTTTTGATCTTCGCGGTCCAGTTAAACATCATCTGGTTATGAATTGTGGTTCTGGATTTGTTTTCAACTCGAAGAAGTGATTAAATTTGACTATTTTCATTTCTCTCCTTTGGTAGGGTAAAATGTTGTGTTGAGTTTCGTTACTAGATTTGAGGCAAAAAGTGGAGAGCAGAGTGTCTTGACCCTACGTTCTTCATACCGTACATCCAATGAAAAAAATCCAGAAGTCTATGAAATCTACTAGAATCCAATATAACTAATAAGACCCAAATTATGAAAAACATACAAAAATTTGAACCCAGCGGGATTCGAACTCGCGCCTTTTGAAAACAGTCCAAGCGCTACAACCGCTATACCATACGTTCTACTACCAGCTGTGTCGAAATTTTTTATAAATTTTGTTACAATTAATTTACGTTGTTAGCATTATGTTAGTGGTTATTAAAAATACATGTATGTACATTTTTCAAAAATATTTTCTAATCCTTAATGTGGAACAACACCTTAAAAATAGTGAAATACCTAAAATAGTGATTTTTTTTAAATTGTTATCTTTTTGTCGCAGCTTGTACACACATAAAACGGCATTACCGATTTTAATGTTGTTTCACTATTGTATTTCAATAACCTTCTCTTAACATTTATTGTTTGTTCTACTTTAATCCGGTCCTAAATAAAAACAGTTATATCAATCTACAGTATTTTGTTCGACAGAATTACTATATAATATTTATTTATATTTGCTGAAAGCTAGATAAATAATAATTTTACTGATTTTCTTGAGCGATATTCTTACGCCACCACTACTTACTCACTTACTTACCACTGCGGGCGTAGATATATATATATATATATATATATATATATATATATATATATATATATATATATATATATATTATATATATATATATATAAGAGTAGTCTAGTATTATTTTATTAGATGACCCGTTGACACGTTGACAACGCGTTGCCTTAGGCTTTGTTTATATCACTTTAAATAAACGTGTATGTCAAACACATGGTAGTGTGTGTTACACTTGTTTTATAAATTTAATATATTTTTATGCATAATTTTTAAAAAACATTAGCATTCTGCACTCCTTCTCTATATAAACTACAACTGTGTCAAATTTTATTGTCCTCTATTCCCATAATTTTCGTAAAGAGGAGTACAAAGATTTTGCTTCATATATATAGATAAAAATTATATAACGTATATAGATAAAAATTATATAGAACTCTTCAAGTATATAGATAACAAATATATAAAAAGTATATAGATAAAAATTACAAAGGCAAAAGGCGAAGTAAAATCAAATCGAATAATATAATATAGGAGAGAACATGAACAAAATTTTGGAAAGTTATATTTAATACCAATATTACCATATCTACCAATAAGGTAACATCTCTTATTATTATTGCCTATTTTATTGATCAGTTTTAAAGTTTAAAAATATTAAAAATCACAAATAGTTTTCTAAAAACTTTTTTTATTTTGTTAAATTAAACTATTAAAAATATTTTTTGTATATTAATATCATGTATAGATAAAACAAAGAGAAAGAGAGAGTAAACCTAGTATGAAATGAAACATTTTATCTTGAGATGGAATTGAACCCACAATCACCGTATTTAGAGTGACCTGTGAAACTGAGTCATAATAGTTTAATATATCTTTATATTTATTTTCATAGGTTCATATTGATTAATATTTTAAAATTAAAAAAATATATATTTAAAAAGAAAGCAAAGGTAGAAGACGGAGAGAAGAGAAGAGAAGAGGAGTAAATGCAAGTTGGATATTGTAATATAGGAAAGATATGGTGGTAATATTTAATAAAAAAATTATGAAATCTAGCAATCACAACTCTCACTGCATCTCTCAATATTACTTTATTTAGCTTCACGCTTTTTTCTCGTATAGCACGGTTGACAGGAAGTCGAATTCGAGACGTTTGATGTAGAGTGGCGGAACTCAACGCCGCGCTTTAACCTACAAGAGCGAAGAAATGTATATAACTTAAATATAATGTTTTTCCTGAGTGAGATCGAACCCACAACCGGTCGCGGTTACAGTCAGACGCTGTCCCACTGCGCCACGATCGACTTCATGTAATCTCTGTTATAATGTAATCTAAAATATGGCGTCATTTCAAATTTAGTTAATTACGGAAGACATATGATGCATATATCTAGCTTAAATGCATTTGCATTTAATTGCAACTGGCTATGGCTGTATTGGCACAATGATAGGCCGGTAGTGGTGCAGTGGGACAGCGTCTGACTATAAACGCGATCGGTTTTGGGTTCCATTACCACTCGGAGGAATGATTATTTTGGAATTATTTTCATTTTCTCGCTTATGATAAAACAAAACGTGGCGTTAAGTTCCGCCGTTCAACACTCAAGGTCTCGAATTCGACGGAAATTGGAGTACAGTGTTTTGAAACTAGTTACTTCCTCTCTATCCAGTTATAGGGCGTGAAGCTATATATAAAAAATCAGTTTTAAAGAATAAAAATAAAAAAATGTCAAAAAGTATTTTTTCACTATTTTTATTAAAAAAATATATTGTAGAAAAAAAAATTAATAATTTCATATAATTTTCTCCAGATCCAAGGGCTAGACAGAATAACCACCTAGTATAGAGGGTTCTCATTCATCACTTTCTATCCTAATTATAATATATTGAGTGGTGGAATTCAACGCCGTACTTTATCTTGAGATGGAATTGAAGTCATATTGTATATATATATATATATATATATATATATATATATATATATATATATATATATTGAATAAATAAAGGTGTCGCCTCGGTCAGATCCAATACCAAATTTCGCCAATTAACACGCAATTTAAACGAAATTTCAAAGGTTAAAATGAAGAACAATTAATTAAACGTTTACCGATTGTCAGTTGACTGCTTACAAGGTAATATTGCGCCTCCATTTGTCATTGTTAGTATTGCCATTATTCAATAATAACATTATAAAGAAAACTTGGAGTAACGTCAATTTATTCAATCATAATTTTTTTAAATTACATCCACAGATAAAAAATTCTGATTTTTTTTCGTTAACTTGCTTAATTATAAAGAATTTAAAGTTTTATCAATAGCTAGTGCATGGTAGATAGGTTTTTGTTAGTTTATTTTTAATAGTTTATAGCTATTTTATTATATCGTCTTAAATAATACACAGTCTATCTGTGACCACGGACTACTGTAGAATGTTCGAAACGTCAGGTTTTCTCGAATTTATTTGTGAATATCAAAATATACACGACGAATCCATTGAATATAGTTTCATTTAAAATGTGTAAAAATCGCGAAAATCAAAGATCTTTTATATTACTTTAATGTAGTCCTATAATAATAAAACATAATATATTTTACATACGAGTATATTTAAAAGAAATAAAATAATAAAATTTAATTTGTCTACAGTACAGAATAAAGCCACTCAACGTTCAATTTGTCAAAATCGGATGGAATCGGGAAAAGAGTGTCCAAACTACTTTCTCTCTGGCTAACTAATCCGATATACGGAAGATGTGTATAGGTCATTGTTGGCTAAAGTAAATAATTCTAGGAATTCTTTCAACAAGTAAAAATAGTTATACGTCTACCCAAAAATGTTTTACTGTATAAGACTTTGATTATATATTTATGTTTTTTTTTAAATTTTGCATTAAATTTGCCACTCAACACGCAATGTCTTATTTTCAGGAGGATTTCTGAATCTGAAATCGGAGTACAGAGTGTCTTGACACTATATACTTTCTACCCTTCTTTATGGAATAAAAGCATGAATCTAAAAAAACCTATATGAAATTTTATAATTTTAAATATTAGTATCTATTGAAGACTTTAGCGTTGTATCCATTTTTTAACTTGGATAGAAATCCAGTAGGCACAATTTTTTTACATTCGTTTATATTAGAAGAACGCGACAAGCACTCCGAATATCATTTGTGGCTTACAAATTCAAAAACGCAACGTACCTTCCATTAAATTAGGCAATTTAATAAAATTAGAAAATAACAAATAAAAGCAACGAATAACTTGGCGTGATTCAAATGAATCACATTGACTTGGAAAAAAGTCTTGACGTGATTTAAATGAATCACAGTCAGGGGAAAAATTTAATCTTAAACGGCAAGAAATCGTACCGTTCCTTTCTCAATCGGATTTAGCGTCCTTTGGGAAAGCTTGCTTATCTTCTTTATTAGTCCTCTTAATGGCCTGACCGAGACATTCGCTCGCATATATATATATATATATATATATATATATATATATATATATATATATATTTAATAAAACGATAATGAGTTTGTTTTTAACTTAAGGAGATATTATATAATATAGTATAGGCAAGAAAAAAAAATAATATTTTTTTTTTTTATTATAATGCCTTCCGGTCTTTTACAACCAATTATGCCATTTCCGGAAAACAGAGAGCAGAAACATTTATTATTAGATGCGTCGTTACTCACTTCGCATATTGTGGAAGATGTCTACAGGGATGACAAAAAAAAGTAAATTATCTAAGTAATATACCTACACTGTTACATAACAAATTCTATTCGTTCTAAACCAGTATGACACGTAAATGGTATTAAAATTAAGATTGATGTTAGCAATTTTGCGCAAATATGTATAGAGACGCGTGATCCAAGACCTGCTTGGTATAAAATGTAATGGTTTACATATGTATAATACGTGCGAATAGCAAAAAGTTCATTTGAATATTAATAAACACAAATTCACACTTTATGAGAGGAGTGGGTCAGTCTGGGACAATCTTGTGGAGTGGAGAGGGATGGACCCAAGGACAGCATATAAGGGAGTGCCCTAAGCATTTCCTGTTCTACTATTCTTTCGAGATCGATTTGCTATGTAGTGCCATTTATTTTTTTTAGTTCAGCACGCGTTTATCCCCTAGCAGAGTACACAGTAAGTACCTAGTGTCAACACACTCAATACTCCGCTTTCAATCGAATTAGACGCATCGCGTCTTGAGTGGTGGAAGTCAACACCGCGCTTTGTCTTACCAGAGCGAAAAAATGATAATAATTTAAATAAAAAAATTATATATATCATAGAAATAAAATATAATTATAAGTTAATACATTTTTTTTAAATTTGTAATTTATATGAATATCTCATAACAAAAAAAAATTACAATTTGAGATACTATTGCTGGTGGATTGTATTATTGAATACTAAACGTCTAAATGTATCGGTTGAATCTATGTTTAATTTACTGATACCAAAAATTTAGAGACTGGTCGTGGTGTAGTTACTAATTTATACTTTTAAATATTCACATTACACGTGAAAAAATATATCGTGGTCCGGTCGTGGCGCAGTGTGACAGCGTCTGACTGTAAACGCGATCGGTTGCGGGTTCGATTCCGACTCAGGGGAGTGGTTATATTTAAAATATTTTCACTTCCTCGCTATAGTAAAACAAAATGATGCGTTAAATTCCACCACTAATACGTAATGTCTCGAATTCGGTGGAAAGCGAAGTATGGAGTGTCTAGACAAGAAAGTACCTATACTTTCTGTCTAACCCTGCTATCTAGGATAAAAGCGTGAAGCTAAAAAAATAGTCTTAAAATTTACAATATAATCCTTTTTTCTTGAGAGACTGTAAACGACTACTAATTAGTGATCAAAAGCAAAAAGTTAAATCTGCTGCTCAACACATATAACGCCTAACAATGAGAAATAGTGAGTTATATTGACTTCAAATACGGTTTCATAGAGAAAGGAATTTCACTCTTTATCCCGAATATCAGGATAATCAAAGACAACTTAGTGTCTAAATATTCTGTTGATTCCTCTCTACCTGAATTCTAAAACTTAATCTGATAATCTGAGAGGAGAACTCAACGCCGTGCTTTATTTTACCAGTGGTTACCGCTAGTAGGAATTAAACTGACAACCCATAGCGTTTTCAGGCTTTATAGAAAGACGCTCTCTCTCTTAGACTCTATTACAAAAGGTTGATTTACTTCATTATAAGTCAACGTACAGACAAACTGAAGCGAACTTTATATAATTATGACTTACTAATTAGAGGCCAGTCGTGGCGCAGTGGGACAGCGTCTGTCTGTAAACGCGATCGCATGTGGGTTCGATCCCCACTCGTGGGATTATATTAAAATTATTTTCACTTCCTCGCTCTGGTAAAAGACAAAGTGTTCCACCACTCAACACGCAATGTCTCGAATTCGGTGGAAAGCGAAGTACGGTGTGTCTTGACACTAGGTAGTTTCTTTCTACCTTGCTATGCGCGATAAAAGCGTGAAGCAAAAAAAAAATAGAATAACCTTCATTAAGTCCTTGAAAAAAAATTGCTAATTATATTAAATTAAATTAAATTTATTAGATACAACAATATAAACAATTACCTAACAAAACATAATGTCTTAAGGTACGAAAAAAAATTACAAAATCTCAGTACACGGTATCCTACTTAATCTAAAATGTTTTGGGCCTAACACACCCTTGGAGGATAGAAATCGTATCACGCCGACGAGGGTGAACTTCGCGTGAAATTGTTTGGAACGTGAAAATTTAAAAAAAACGAGTTTTTATAAAAGCTTATGTAAATTTATAACGTATTAAGAAATTCATTTTAGAAAAAAATATTCAAGCGGTAAAGACTATTAGCCAATTAAATTTGAACTTAATTTTCTTATACTAATATGTAAGTATGAATAATATGAATTTAATATATACAAGTAGATGATTATGGCCGGTCGTGGCGCAGTGGAGCAGCGTCTGACTGTAATCACAGGATGTGGGTTCGAATCTCACTTGGAGGAATATATTTAAATTATTTTACTTCCTTGTTCCTACAGACACACCGTGGCGTTAAGTACCGCAACTCAACACACAATGTCTCGAATTTGGCGGAAAGCGAAGTATGAAGTGTATTGACACTAGGCATAAAATCGTGAAGCTAAATAAAAAAGCAAAAGATATAGAATCGCTTGGTTGATGAAGGAGATACACACAGACATTCTTCTAAGTTGTAATGGATCGTATTATCATATATATACTCTGGAATAAAAGCTTTGAAGCTGTACACTATCTTACGTATTTTAAAAACCACTTAAACACTTGTTTTCATCTAATTTTCTCTAAAACTGAACTTGTGAATATAATTCGAGACTGTGTTTTAATAGGCGGAACTCAACACTGCACTTTTGGTCATACCAAGAAATCCAAAAGCATTTCACTTAGAATCAGAAGCTGTCCCGCTGCCACGATGACCTTTACAACGCTAACTGTCATACATATGTTAAAACGTATATATATTATGTATGTATTTGTAGGGAATACTCAATATAGTATTAAAATCTGATCACGTTTCACGTTCACATAAAATTCATACCAACAGTGAGGCGTCACGAGAAATGATCGCAGTTTTATTTATCTCCAACTTGAAAACAAACGCCTTATACGGCTTTCCTTTGGAATTCGCGATTTTTACTCACGAATGAACCTACCTAATGGATTCGTTTTATAAGTTTATATAAAACCACCGGTCGTAGCGCAGTGTAACAGCGTCTGACTGTAAACGCGGTTGTGGGTTCCCCATTCGGGGGTGTGATAATATTTAAATTATTTTCACTTCCTCGCTCTGCTAAAAGACAAAGTGCGGCATTGAGTTCCACTCAACATGTAATGTCTCGAATTCGGTGGAAAGCAAAGTACGGAGTGTCTTGACACTATGTACTTTCTGTCTACCCTGCTATGCGGGATAAAAGCGTGAAGCTGTTTATATAAAACATTTTATTATTGTAAGTATGTTTTTTCAGAACAGAATCGTTAAATATTTAACACAAGTACTAATTAAGAACTTTAAGAGATGGTACATACGAGTGTGTTATGTGGACGATAATTTTTTTCAGCTTCACGCTTTATCTTTCGTAAAAATTTAGTCTGAGAATATAGTGCCATAGTGGAAATAGTGTCAATACTTCGTTCAGTGGTTTTTACTCGAATTCTAGGTATTACGTGTTGAGGGTGAAACTGAGGACCATGCCCTGTATTATAAGAACCGAAAAAGGAAAATAATTAAATTTTTATCATTGTCCTGAGTAGGAATCGAACCTAAAAATATTTATTAGTATTATTATATAAAGTCAAATGCTGTCCCACTGCGCCATGATATCATAAATTATTAGAAAACATTATTTAAATATTTCATAATAAATAAGGGAACAAGTAGTTGAAGAAAATATCTTCACTTCATAGATTTTCAAGAAAATTCAATTTCCAAGTTATATACTAAAATATCGATACTGCCCTGTTTGTTGTAAGTCAAAGGCACAATGCACGTTGGTGAAAGTTATACGTATCTAACAACTAGAGGCAACTAAAGGCATCTGCGCTCTATTTATTACAGAGCTGTAGATCTTGTTTAAAGACAAGTAAGATATATATATATATATATATGCGTGTTAGAGAGGAGACAAAGTAAAACTAAAATTATTGCCAAGACACTCTGTTCTTCTATTTGAGTGGCGGAACTCCTCGCCACGTTTAGTCAAAAATCATCTTTTCGTTAGGATGTATCTCAACAGATATAATGGTTACCATTTTAATAAAAAATTTGAACGCTGCGGGATTCGAATCCACTGGAAATCCTTTCAAGCGCTCTGACTACTAAGTAATGCGTACACGACCAGCTGCGTCGAAATTCCTATACGTTTTGTTGTAACTTACTTACGTTGTTAACATCTCTGTAGAGAGATTTCTACAAATATCTGCTAGACAAAGATTATTAAGAAATAATCGTTTGGCAAGAGATAATGCTATTTATTTTAATACTTATACGTTTTTTACGTTTTATACTTATACGTTATACTTATACGTTTTTTACCTTTTATACGTTTTTTAAAAATGTTTTCTAATCTCAATTGTAAAATAACATTTTTAAATAGAAAAATATTAAAATATAATGGTTATTTATATCTTAATTCAAGCAACATTTGTGTTCTAAACAAGTTTTAATTGTTAGCTCGATCTATAAATAACGATACAGGTAATACAAATTATAATATTAAAATAACCGCCTTTTAGTTATTATAAAGTATGAATATGCGATATATATACCATAACAACATGTTTTGAAATATTTGTCCGTCTGCCTCTGTTGGTTCCGTCTAATCTCTGGAAGCTGATCGATTTTGACGGAACTTTCACTGGTGGATAGTTGAAGTGAAAAGAAATAAATTACGCTATTTTTGCTTTAGAAGTATAAAATAAAGATTTCACACAGAAGTGGCGGGAGCAGCTGGTTTATCAATATTAAAAGATCTTAAGTAAGTTCTTGCCATACGACTGATTAAAAAATTTGCACACGGTCAATATTTTGATGATATACCTTGAACAGCAAGTGTATAGAAAAATAAATACACGCCTGTTTCTTTTAGGTTCAAAATCATGTTTTAGACATACGTGTATTTATTTTCTCACAAATTCAATTTCTGTTCTTACTAACTTAAATATAAATATATATATATATATATATATATATATATATATATATATATATATATATATATATATATATATATATATATATATATATATATATATATATATATACACGTAAAAATTTAATTCCCAGCCTTTATATGAATTCTTCATGCTTTATCCCGCATAGTGTCAAGATACTACGTTGACTATTTTTCATCTAAAATCGAAAAATTTTGACCCAGTGAGGTTGGTCGGAGTAGAATACAATTCCTCTCCGTTGCTGGATAGCGTCCCGTGGGAGGCGGGTATCTCAGTAATTAGGAGGTTAGTCCTCCGACTGGTTCACGACCACTATCGTGACAAAAAAGATCCGCTATTTATCTGATGATGTGTTTCCGTTTAATGTCATGTTGCCAGCCTTCCATGTTCCGACTCATACTTTCCCTCATATTCTTTCATTTGTATCCCAAGGCCGACAACGCATCTATAACTCTCATTTGTTGTGGGTATCTATGGATAAAGGTGTTTTACCATCAGGTACCTTTTCTTCATTTACCACTAGTTTCTTTAAAAAAATCCCAGTTTGATTTACCAGAGCAGAGAAAAGAAAGTGAATATAAGTTCTATATTTTAATTTTATCACATCATTCCCTCGACTGGGAATCGAACTCACAACCAATCGTGTTTACATGCAGACATTGTCATATTGGACCATGATGCTTTCAAATTATTAATACTTTCATTTATTGAATTTATAATTTAAATTAGAAAATAATTAAAATCGCAAGAAACTCCAGATATTTCCACAGTATAATATAAATTATCACTTAGCAACTGCTTGTGGCAATAATTTTCCTACAATACAGCCTAAACTAACAGAAAGTTTTAATTTATACGAGGCAGGGTCAGTTATACAGGTTGGTTGTACCTTAATAAACTAGCAAATATTACGTTCATACACGTGTTAGTCTTTTGGTTTGCTTGCAATATTTTAAATATTTAATTTATATGGAAATTTGAGAAGTTTTCACTGTTTTGGTAGTAATTTTGTTTCTAAGCAATAAAATATATTTAAATTATAACAAATTTTTGTAACCGTGGTGGGAGGTTACAGTGAATTCGATTCCCACTTGGTATTATTTCAACTATTTCTTATTTATTTAAGTTAATAACTGGTTAAAATATTTTCAATTTATCTATCTGATACGAAAAAGTACAGTGTTGAGTTCCACTGTTTAACAAGCAATATCTTAATTAGATAATGGATAACTGTGTCTCGATTCTTGCTTCTCTTAAACTACCTACCTCTCTGGGAAAAATAATAAAGCTGAGAAAAATATGAATGTATAATGACCCAAAATAATTTACTTTCAGTTGGAAAATCATTGTTTTATCCCTAAGTACGTTATAATGCCGGAAATACATCTCCCAGTGCTTTATTTCTCCAAGAAACTACCACTCCCAGGCCATATTTCAGATATATTCGCCTGGTACGCCATGTACATTTCAAGCATTTTAAATATACTAAACACAATATTAAAAAGTTCCTATAGAATATAAAAAAACTTCACGCTTTCGCTTCACGCTTTATCCCGCATAACAGACTAGCCCCGCATAATCAGAGAGCACCTAGTGTTAAGACACTCCACAATCGAGACTTTGCGTGTTTAGTTGTGAAGTCGACGCCGCCGCTTATTTTACCAGAAAATTTATGATAGCTTTACGATAAATTAAGGCAAAAATTTTGTTAATACTTTATATATAATAATACATTATTTGAAGATTTCAAAATGACATAAGGCATGCTCAAGCACTGCATCCACATTTAGCTTCAACATAATATCGTTTAAGACCACTTGGCTCTATGTAAAGTGTGCTTGGCAGAGCCTTTTATAATGAAAGGGAGCCGGCCATCATGAAAAGCTATTTTTCTTATTTTCCTAACATTTTTCAGTTGGACGTTGAGGAAAGTAGGTTAGAATGTTTTTTTTGTTAGAAAAAAATGTACATTTACCACTTTTTCGTATCAACGCAGTCAATGTAGTGTCTTTACACTACGTTTACCATTTTTAAATATATTGCTTGTGAGTTTCGAGAATTTGCTAATTTATTCCCGCATGGTTCGATAGCCAGAATCAATTTACTCTCTGCTCTACAAAAGCGTAACTTAACGCCACGTTAGTTCTTAATAAAAGAATTTGGAGCATAGTGTGTTAACTGGCGCAACTAAACGCCAAACCTTGCCGTATCTGTGCAAGATAATGGTTAATAATTTAATATAATCGTTTCCCAACAAAGGAGAGAACTAAGAATCGATCGCGTATACAGACAGAATATATTCCAAAAATTGCTGCCAATTAATGTCCAAGTAATGATTTTTTAAAAAAAATTGTAACAATTTTTCTATTCAATTAAATATTGTTATTAATAATCAATAAGTCTATACAATTTTTTTAAGAATTCATCAATCTCGCTAGTTCTTTCAACCGGTGTATGTACCCTTGTAAGCCTATTAAGCAACCATCAACAAGGCAAGGCACCTGGCCCTTATCAATATCTTAAGGCCCATGGGAAATCAAAGCTAGCGACAAGTTTCATTAGATGGATGTAGGTGTAAAGGTAAAATGTTTAGAAGCCTGATATCGGAGAATTTTTTTTGTTAGGAATAAGTAATATAAATAATATGTAATAATAACTAATATTTAATATCGCAATAGCAGGATTCGAATTTGCATCAATCTTAATTAATCCAAGCGACCTCAAGATCTCGGCTTTGAATTCGCCACTCAACACGCAATGTTTGAGACATTGCGTTTTAGATGGGAAATATGTCAAAGTTCAAGCTTTTATAACTTTCTAATTGTTGTTCTTTTCTTAATTACTTTTAAAAAGCGATTTCATGAAATTGATATTATTGTGTAGTTAGATACAACTCAGTGTCAAGACCGTTTCCGTTGTCTGCTTTCCACTCGATATCGAGACTATCCAATAAGATATTGGTTAATTATAATCATTCTACCCTAGTGGGGATCGAACCCACAAACAATCACGTTTATCATCAGACGCTGTCCTGCACCACGATGGTCTTATTATTTTTGAAATAATTTATTGAACATCGTACCCAATTTCAATTTCTCCCACTAAGCAAGAATTGTCAAACTCTTTGTTACTTAATTTGTATATTTCCAACCATTTCCGATAAGCCTCGACGCTTTCAATGTAGTAAATGAATTCTCAAAAGAATATCGGCAAAAGCGCTCGCTATCGAAACTAACAGCTAGCTATTTGTGAAGACTGATCAATCTTTTAAACCGTAGCGTTTTGTTCACTCCCACTGTATAGTTTATTAATTATTTAAGCTTATTTAGTTATTTATTAAGATCGTGGCGCAGTGTGGCAGCGTCTGACTGTAAACGCAATCGATTGTGGGTTCGATTCCCACTCGGGGAATGATTATATTTAAATTATTTTGAAATCTCTCGAATTCGGGGGAAAGCGAAGTACGGAGTGTGTTGACACTTAGTACTTTCTGTCTACCCTGCTGTACGGGATAAAAGCGTGAAGCTAAAAAAAATTAGTTATTTAATAGCGATTTTCTAGTTACTATTTTCTCCTCTAGTTACATTAAAACTAAACGCCTTGTTCATATATTATATGTAAGTGCATAAATGAAGCCTACGAGCATATACGTCACTTACGTAAATGCAAATAAAAAATATTTATTTTTTTACTTTAATTTATTTCTAATACATTATTATGAAAAATAATAACTTGACGCTGGTCGTGGCGCAGTGGAACAGCGTCTGACTGCAAATGTTCTTAGTTGTGGGTTCGATTCACAATGGGGACAGTGATTATAATTTAATTATTTTTATTTTCTCGCTCTGGTAATACAAAGCGCGGCGTTGTGTCTGCCACTCGATACGCAATACCTCGAATTCAGCGGAAAGTGGAGTACGGAGTGTTCTGACACTAGGTATTTCCTATCTCCCCACTAAACGGAATAAAAGCGTGGCGTTAAATTGCCTTCTACATTTATTTTCTATATAAATTACATCTGTGCCAAATTTGATATACCTGCGTTCGTATAATTTTCATAAAAAAATCAATCTTGCATCCTTTTTGTATTAATATTATTAATATTTATAATGTTATTAGATTTATATAAAACCTGCCACTAAATTAATGAAAAATAAGTAAGTCACATTGTAAGTGATTTTTCTTTAGTTCTGTTTTCAATACATGTCACTTTAACCCTCGTCTCTGAGTGCTTTTAGGTCATTAATAGATGCCTTAAACGTCAACTGGTGATTGATGTAGACTTAGAAACTGTTTCTGAAACACTATTTTTAATTGTAGTTTAAATAAAGATCTTATATAGATATATATCATAGAAATGTCTTTTTGTAATAGAATTTCTTAGTTGGGTATGGTTTAGTGGTTAGAACGCTTGGACGATTTCTAAGACGCGTGGATTCGAGTCCCAAATATATATATATATATATATATATATATATATATATATATATATATAACTTTGAAATGACATTTTATTCTAGAGACTATCACTACTGGGAAGGCTCGGTTTAATTGAAGTTATTTACAAACATGCCGAACCGATAAGACAAAGCACAGCATTAATTCCGCCATGCAGAATCCTCGAATTTGTACGGAACTGAGTATCATAATATCTGAATTCAATTCAAAATTAGTTTTTTTTTTAATATGCAATAAAGAGCAAGATGCAATTTGTTTTTTTAATATGCAATATCTTATCTCTGTCACTTCTCTTATTTCTGTTAGAATAACTAGAAACCACTTTTAGCGCAGTGATATTTTAAGTGAAATTATTTAAAACGGATTAATCGTGTATACTTTTAGATACCTGACACTTTACAGTGGACCGTAATCACAGGTCGACCTACCTGTGACCACGGACTACGGTAAAGTGTTCGAAGCCTCAAGTTTCCAAAAACGTATTTTCGAATATCAAAATATACGCGATTAATCCGTTTAAAGTCGCGAAAATCAAGGATTTTAATTATAGTGTAGTTACTTTGTTCGACCTCACTGCCTCACGTTCAATACTAAAGTGTCACTACCGTGGTAACGTCATTTGCCACTTCCAAATATGTAGGGTGGATATAAAATTAAATAATTGAGCAGTTTAAATTAATATATTATTATAAATTATAACTTGATATAGTTAACATTTGCTATACAAAAAATTCAACTAAAAATAACATTGCAATTGCGAACCTTACAAGCATTACATCTGTTACACACTTGTTCCAGCCCCGTAACACGAGACTCGCAGCTAATAATAAAATAAGAGGTCCGTCAATTTATCACTTGAAGATCCTACGTTATGGCAAAATCTTTCATTATATGCCATCCAGTGTCAAATATTGAGTTTTTAAACTAATTTATTGGTATCGCGAGTTTCTTAGTGATTTTACCTAAAATGGCTTTTGAAGCGAACGAAGAAAAATGTTTTTTTGGTCTTTTTTACGAATATTACGCGGATAATTATGATATATGGTGTAGTTTAGTTTATATGAAAAAATGTAGATAGTCATTATTAACTCTGCCATTTTCCATATTTCTCGCTCAGCAAGTTAGTTAAACAGAAAAAAGTGTCACGACACTCCGTTTTCCGCTTTCCATCTATCTGAATTCGAGACTGAATGACGGAAAGTAAAGCCGCCCTTTTTCTTACTAGAGGGGAAATATGTAAATATAATGGGTGCCCTGAGTGGGAACCCAAAACCACTGCGCTGTAATATAGTTCTATGTATTTATATCTATAGGGTAAAAATTTAAAATTTAAGATTAAAAAATAAAACAACATTCGTATTAACAAATCATTTTATTAAACTCAAAAAACCATACAAGATGTATTTCCGTAACGTCCATTTTGATTACAAAATGATAGCATAGAGTTATTTTAAAATTACAAAAAAACCTCAAAATAACATTATAATTACCGTATATTGTTCTTCGAAATGCGTGAATATTTGAATAGTGAGTGAAATCTATGTAATTCAATTTTTAAACATTTAGTTACTAGATTTAGTCTCGAGACAACCTAGTGTCAAGACACTCCGTTGATTGCTTTCCACCCGACATCAAGACACTACGTCTTAAGTGACGAACTCAACGCGCTTTGTCACCAGAACTTTAAAAAATTATAATCATTCCCCCGAGTGAGAATTGAACCTACAACCGACTGTGCTTACCTTCAGACACCTTCCTGTGAGTTCTCTCTAATATATTGCTTAATAATTTTGAAATTTGTGTGCTAATTGTGAAGAACGGAGAGTCTTGGCATTAAGTTCTCATTATCTAACTCAAGTATATATAATAAAAAAAAAATAAGCTGTTTTTTTGTACACATTAAAATACTGGTAGATTAAAAAAAATAAAAAATCAACTAAATTTTATGAATTTTGTACAATTTCATTACATTCAATCTACAATTTATTCACGCGTTATTTATTTATATATAAATATTATTTTGGCAATAATTCTTTGGCGTTGATTAAATATGACTAGAGAATACTATGCTACAATTATAGTTTTATTAATTCACTTGAGTGCTCGGCAAAAAAAGAGCCATGTTCTAAAAAATATTATAATATAATAGCAGTTTGACATTAAAATTTATATTAAAAATGATATTACTCGAATAATCTGTTTAAAAATATATAAATATATAAATGCTCTAAATTTTTCATAATGGATTTATAGTCAGATTATTATATATAATACAGTATTTTTCCACAAATTTAAGTATGTAATTAACTTAAGTTTATATAAAAGTATAAAATTTCGTGAGCGATCGACTTTTAGTTATAAATTTAATAAGTGTTCGTAAATAGCAATAAAAAATTATAAAATAACGAAGAAGGATATAGGAAATGAAAATGAAAAATGAAATATCAACAACAAACTACCGCACAAATAAAGTATTTCGAAAAGACTTGGCTTTTTTTTATTGTTTATTATATTTAAGATACAATTACATTGGCTAGAACGGTCTATGACCGATTTAGTTATTATTAATATTAAATATTTGTATGTATGTATATACAAATATATAGTTAATTATATTCGTATTTAAAGTTGATTGATGATCTCAGAAAGTCTGAAAAAAGAAATAATTATTTTACTATTTTTAAAGTGTTATTCCACACTTAGGATTAGAAAATATTTCTGAAAAAAACGTATAAAATTTAAACGTAGCGGGATTCGGACCCGCGTCTCTTGTAAATGGTCCAAGCGCTCTGACCGCTAAGCCATGCGTTCTGCTACCGCTTTTTTCAGTGTCAAGACGTTTGGTCTTCACTTCAAAATGGTTGTTGCGTGTTGAACGGTGAAACTAAACGCCGTGCTTTATCTTGCCAGTACTGGATATGAAAATATTTGAAATAGGAATTGAACTGACAAACAAATTTTCACACACTCTCCCACTGTGCTATGATGGTCACTTTTTATATAGTTGTAATAAAATATTCTCATATGCTTTTAGTACTGAAACTAGTTAATTTCAATTGCTTTTATCTTATGCATTTTTAATAATCCTTTTCTAACTTCAGTATAAAGTTTATATAAAATTTGTAAGAACAACTTTGAGCTTTTATGCTTTAATATATGAATGGAATTGTAATTTATATGCATATGTATGAATTATAAATAATTAAATATATTTTTATATTTTAATAATTTTATATATATATATATATATATATATATATATATATATATATATATATATATATATTATTATCTATTATATATTATCAAAATTATTGTTTTTTGTTTTTAATTTTTTTTACATAACGTTAACATCAATTTACTTTTATGTAATTAAACGTTCACGGCTAAAACTGCTTGCAAACATTTTTAAAGGCTGTCATGGTGCAGTAAAACAGTGTTTGTCTTTATAGACTATTGGATGTGGACTCTATACCAAATCGAAGAAATGAGTATTTTAAATATATAAAATTTTGCCGCTCTGTTAAGATTACTTTTTTCTTTTCTTTTTTTTTACTCCGTACTTCGCTTTCCACCGAATTCGAGGCATTGCGTGTTGGGTGGTGGAACTCAACGCCGCTCTTTGTCTTTACCAGAGCGAGGAAATGAAAATAATTTAAATATAATCACTCCCCCGAGCGGGGATCGAACCCACAACCGATCGCGTTAACAGTCAGACGCTGTCACACTGCGCTACGACCGGCCTTAAACTTAAAATAACTTAAAATATATGTTACTGCTTTTATAATATTTTTTTTTATTTTAGCTTTCGAGAAAGGACTATTAGCTCTTGCTGTATGTAACAGATTATTATTTACTTACACAGATTAAATATGTTATAATTTTTCTAACAGAAATATAGCACAAATTAGACTAAAATCATTTTCACATTATTTTCATTTAAAATGTTCATCATATCTAAATAATAAGCGATATCGATTTTAAGTTTCCTTACTTTGTAGAAAGGTTTTATATATTGAGATATACGTATGTCAAGGAATATATACATACCTTTAAAACACCTGTACTCTATGGTTTTCTCTGTCGCATACGATTATGTTGCCACCGGACATTACAGCAATGCCTTCCAAGCCTTTGAACTCGCCATCCCCAGAGCCCCAGGATCCGAATGCACGAAGGAACGTGCCATCGGGGTGGAAGATTTGAATCCTATTGTTGCCTGAATCGGCCACCACTATATAGCCTTGGTCATCTACAGCAACACCCCTACACAAAACATATAAGATATTGTTATTAGTAAATATTAAAATATCTTTTTTTACGTACATCTCATTTTGTTGATAAAAATAACGTAACGTAAGCATTTTGGTATATTAATATTAAGTAGCAAAAGTCAACGCCGCACTTTCTTAAATACTGAAATTACTGAAAAAATACTAAAAAAAACATTGTTTTATAAGTAGTAACGCAAAATAAACAGTGAAAGTTGAATGTCATATATATATATATATATATATATATATATATATATATATATATATATATATATATATATATATATATATATATAAATAGGTGCGCGCTAAGTTTATCTATAATAAATAGCACTGAGCATATCCAAAATAAGAGTGAAACGAAAAACAGAGTTCATATAAATGCAAAATGTCTTTGGCATATCTAATATAGGCTAGATGTGTTAGTAGAGTTTCAGTATCCTCGACTTCTAACATTTTTATATAAAATTATTTTAGTAATTGCTGAATAGATTAGAGTTATATTTGAATATTCAATATATTTACAGTTTCACGTTTATTTCCACGATAAAAGGTATGCAGAAAAAAACATAAAATACCTAACTCGGTACATTGCGTGTTGAATGGTAGAGTTTAACGCCGCGCTATGTTATCAATTTTATATACAAAAACGACTAATATACGAACTCTACATAGAGACTACAAACACTTCTATGAATTCCAAAATAAACATAGAACTAATGTTTAAAATACTTATTTTGAAGTCAACTCGACTTTGTTCTTAGCCGCAGTGTCTCGTGACTCATAAAATTGGAGATCTATTAAAGTATTCAGTAAACATATCGCGTATTGGGGTCACGTTTTCGTTATTTTTGAAAAATCGGTCAATGTCTCTCCAGTAGGTAGCTAAAGATGCTGGCAGTGTAATTTCAAAATTTTATATATTTTAAGAAAATTACCATTTTCTTGAGTATATCTTTATCGTTTTTTTAGGTGTTCACACATTTACTCAATTTCGTACTAATTTACCTAATAAAATATGTTTTTCTATCGAATACAAAAATTTCAGGGTTGAACTATTTAAATAAAATAGATAGACCAAATCGTTATATCAATGAAAATACGAATATATTGGAAATTTAATCACAATAATAGCATATTATTCATTAGACTTAAGAAATCTGAAGGGATTCCGTGATCAATTAATGTTCTATTCAACGCTATACAAAGGCTCGCAATCGATCACTCGTTAGTAAAATAGCAATCACCGTATAGTTTACAACAGACTATGGAGCCCCAAAGTGTAATCCTATTATCGTCCCTTACGATCCTAGTTAAAGACTTCTAAGGTTATGTCTTGGTAAACTATTTATAACAAATCAATAATATACTGTTTCATGATGTTCATATAAAATTTAGTTGGTTTATTTGCTCTTAAATTTAGAATACTATGGGACAGCGTCTGACTGTAAACGCGATCGGTTGTGGGTTCGAACCCCACTCGGGGAAGTGATTATATATAAATTATTTTCATACTTCCTCGTTCTGGTATGACAAAGTGCGGCGTTGAATTCTAGCACTCAACACGCAATGTCTCAAATTCGGTGGAAAGCGAAGTACGAAGTGTCTGCTATGCGGGATAAAAGCGTAAAGCTGAAAAAAAAAAGATTATATTAATTTCCCCTCTCCGGTAAGTCAAAATGCAGCGTTGAATTTCGTAACTGCACGCAATATCTTGACGACAGTGAGTGGATTAGTGAACAGAGTCTCTTGACACTCGATTCTTATTAGCTGCGTTATATATTTTAAAATTATATATATATATATATATATATATATATATATATATATATATATATATGTATATATATATATATATATATATATATATATATATATATATATATATATATATATATATATATATATATATATATATATATATATATTATTGAATGAATAACGCTGTTCGACAAACCTTGGGAACTTGAACTGCCCATCTTCAGAGCCTTCCTCTCCAAATGATGAAAGCTCTCGTCCATTCACGTCGAACACCTGGATTCTATGGTTGTTTGAATCGGAGACGAGAACACGATTGGTACTAGACACTGCTATATAATGAGGATGCTCTAGCTGTCCAAGCTTAGATCCGAAACTGCCAAATTTACCAACAAATGTACCATCGGATTGGAACACCTGGAATAAATATATAATACTTATAAATGTGTTTCAGGTCGGTCTGATATATAATATATAGGTATATATATATAAATATATATATATATATATATATATATATATATATATATATATATATGTATATATATATATATATAGATATAGATAATTTCCATCACTAAGCACTCAATGTCTTGAATTCAGCCTAAAGCCGAGTACGGAGTGTCTTGACATAAGGAATTCTTATCTAGCTTGGTATACTGGATAAATAAAATAAAGAATATATATTTTATTTTCTAATTTGGTGCATCGTTGAGTTACCAATAGTAATGTAATGTCTTCCTTAGTTTTAAAAATACTATGTTTTATAGGAAAAAAGAGTGAAGCTTGTGTATATAGATTAGACGATAAGTAGAGAACGTTATCAAAATAATAAGTTTTTTGTAACTAACACCTTGATTCGGGCCTGTCTCAAGTTATTTTCATACTCCCATAGATATTATTTATGCTATAGGGAAAAATATAAATCATTCATAACATGGAAAGATGAACATGTTACATTTCAATAATAAGTAGGACGTTCTGAGAAATGCCCTTTCCAATATTATACACCATAAAGGGAATAACGATCACCATAAAACGTCAACCTCGTAAATGCCAAAGAGAAATAATTTACATATAATTTTTGCTGAAATTCAGGACATTACAATTATTATTATTGTAGTTAATATATTTTTTCAAGATTTTTCTATTCTAACAATAAAAATATATTCAGGCCACCACCTGCGACTACGGACTACTGTAAAGTATCCTAAACGTTGAATTTTCAAAAATGTATTTAAGAATACACAAATATACGCGATTAATCCGTTTAAAATAGTTTCATTTAAAATGCGCTCATAAAATTATTATTGAAAAATGTAAATTTAAATGTTCCTTTGAAATAATAAGAGGGCGGTCGTAGCGCAGTCTGAAAGCATCTGACTAAACGCGATCGGTTGTGGGGTTGATCCCCACTAGGGGAAGTAGTTAAATTATTTTCACTTCCTCGGTCTGGTAAAGACAAAGTGCGGCGTTGAGTTCGACCACTCAAAACGTAATGACTCGAATGCTCGATTTCGGTGGAAAGCGAAGCACGGAGTACCTTGACACTAGGTACTTTCTGTCAACCCTGCTATGCGGGATAAAAGCGTACAGCTAAAAAAAAAAGTAAAGCTCAATACTATACTTTGAGTACATGTATACTGGGATGTATTTAAAATGTAAAACACGACCCACATCCGGAATATTATAAATATTAATGTTTTAACGTCACATTGGCTTGTTACCAAACTTTATGTTTAATATCCCATAACCGCAAACCATAAAACTAATTATCGAATATAAATAATTTATCTTAGCAAGTGACTAATCATATGTGTAGGGTGGAATAATTTAATATGAATTTCAATTTGATTTATATTATAACAATCATGATGACACAGTGGTAAGCTTAAAATTGTACTCCAACCTATTTAGGTTCAATTCTCACTGTTACTTGATGGAGAGAACTTGAGATGATTATATTAAAAAGATATATTTGCCTGCTTTCTAAATTATAGGTCGACAACAGCAAGAAAATTTTATATATTAAAAACCTATTGTTCACAACTAGTTAAAATTAGTTTAATATATGTTATTTCACACAAAACACAAGAATATATTTTTAAACGTATAAAAAATTGAATTGAATGAACGATAAACAAGAGGCGTGGGTTCAAATCGCTACGTATAATCCTTTTTTTAATCACTATTTTATTTTTATAATAATAATTCCAGTACAGTATAGTGATTTATAATTCCAGTAAGTAAAATAGAATTACCTGCACTCTATGGTTTTCCTTGTCACATACATATATGAATCCGAGGGCGTCAGTTGTAATACCCCATGGGTAGTTAAACTTGCCATCCCCAGTGCCTTGGCTACCGAAGGATCTTAGGAAACGGCCGGCTGGATCAAATACCTGAAACAAAATTTATATTAACCAAGCTGTACTTGTGACTTTAATTGATCTGTATTTTTAAATTTTAAAATTAAATTAGCTTGAAGTAGATTAGCATTAACTAACAGATAGACTGGCATATAAAAAGTGAGTAAAAATGTTATTTTGGTATACATATATATTATAAAAATATACTTTATATAATAATGATATAATATTTAAAATTTAAGCAGAATTTAAATGACAATGTTTTTAATATAATGTTTTTTTCGTACCGAACAACGACAATTTCTATTTTAAATAAAACTAATTTTTTTTCAGCTTCACCCTTTTATCCCGCATAGCAGGATAGACAGAATGCGTTTTGGGTGGTGGAACTCAACACCACTCTTTGTCTTTACCAGAGCAAGGAATTAAAAATAATTTAAATATAATCACTGCCCCGAGTGGGGATCGAACCCACAACCGATCGCGACAGTCAGACGCTGTCACACTGCGCCACAAGCAGCCTCAAACTATTTTAAAACGTTTTATCGTGTTATATAGTATTTGTTTTCACGTAAACTACCTGTGTCCCCGTATTACTGTAAAGTGTTCGAAACGTCAAATGTTCTATGAAATACCAAAATATATACGATTAATCCGTTTAAAATAGTTACATTTAAAAAATTAATGAGCTGACAATTCATAGTTTAATAAAGTAGCGTATATTTTAAGCTTTAAGAAATAATTAAGCTAGCTTATAAAGGAGTGGCCCTTACGAGCTTTTGATCTAGACGTTACCTTTTACAGCCAAAGCATTTAGTATTATAATGAAAACGTTATAAATACTCGATACAAATTTAGTAGAAAACGAAAACAAAAGGAATAATGGGTTTAAATTATTTAATTTAAGATAATTATTATAATTTTATTATTAATAAAATTCGTTATACTTAGTAGGATTAAACATTGGTTGTATTTACCGTGGTGCGGAGGGACACTGTTTCACGTAAACGCGATTGGTTGTGAGTTCTATTCCCACTCGTGGAAATTATTATATGTAAGCTATGACTAAGTGTGACGTTGAGTTTGCCACTCAACACGCAATTTCTTGATTCATTCGGAAAATAATGTACTTAGTTTAAAGACACTCCGTTGATTAAAAAGTGTTTTTAACTAAAACGTTTTTTTAATGATAAAACTAAATCTCTCTTCACTCTTTTATTCCGCATAGCAGGTTAGACAGGAAGTACCTAATGTCAAGACACTCCGCTTTCCGCCAAATCCGAGTATTGACTTACCAAAATGAAGGGAATAACAGTAGTTTAAATTTAATAAAATTATATGCTTTGCATTAAAACAGATTAAGCATTGCTATATTTTACAATAATATAATTCTACAATACAGCGATATAATTGTCTATTTTCAATTCCAAAAACACTATAAACTTATACACATATATACATATATAAAGGTATACTGAAATACAAGAAATAATTAGGTCACCATTATATGGCATCTTGCTATGTTTAGTCTATGTAAAGAAAATTCAGTCTAGATCTGTTTTTTAATTTCTTTTAATTATTTTTGATTAAATATATTTCAAACGATATTTTTTTTAAATTCACGCTTTTATCCCTCTTATCAGGGTAAAGCATACTGTCAAGACACTCCGTACTTCGCTTCCCACCAAATTCAAGGCATTGTGTGTTGAGTAACTCAACAACGCACTACTATATCTTACCAAAGCGATGTAGTGAAATTAATTTTAAATATAATCACTCCCACGAGTGGGAATCGAACCCACAACTGGTAGCGTTTACAGTCAAACGCTGTCACACTTCGCCACGACCGACCTTGAATGTCTTATTTTATTTAAACAATGATTTAAGCATTTATTCTAAGAACCTTAGATGAAGCATAACAATAATACGGTAATACAATATTTAGTAATTAGCAGGCAATGGAAATACGTATAAATATCATTATAAAAATCTTTGAACGAAAATAAATCTATTTATCTTATCTTACCAACTTAACGAGAAACATTGTACATTGTCATTTTGAAGCTAAAATCAATGCATAGAGTGATATTGGCGGAACTCAACGCCGGTTTTTGTTGTACTAGATTGTGGAAAATAATTTAAATATAATCATAACCCAGAGCAAGTATAATTAATACATTTCTACGTTGTGTAATTTTTTTTAGTTTCAAAGTTTATTATGTAGTAAGAAAGAACACAATGTCAAAACTCTCCGTTCTCCACTTTTAGTCCAAATTTAAGACATTGTGAGTGGATTGATGGTATACTTAAACTACATTTAAAATAATTTAAAATAATTGAAATATATATATATATATATATATATATATATATATATATATATATATATATATATATATATATATATCAAATTGGTAAAATCTCACCATACAATGAAAACAATAGAAGGTGTTTTAGAGTAAAGATCGAATTTCATTATAAAATTTCCTTTGTATTTGATTAATTAATTGACATACTTGATTGATAACAATTGTTTACAAATCATCTAACTAACGAGAGGTACTAACGAACTCTACGTGATTGTGTTTAATTATTCAATCTATCATTATATTATTACCTAAAAGAGAATCCTTTGGTCTCAAGAGTATGAAATTTGGATTTTCTGGCCTAGAAACTACGGGGGAAATGAATGCCTCCGGAGCTCGACCCCCCGCCCGCCCAAAGTAGCGTTGGTTAGATGTCGTGATGCAGGGCATGAGAGATCATGGATTAATTGCAGAGGATGTTGCAGACCACGCAAAGTGCGTGAGGCTGATCGGGAAGACAGACCCTGGCTATGCCAGGAGAAATGGCAAGTTGAAGAACGATTAGAGTATAAAATTTGAAATACTTAAGGTTTATATGCAGGACACATACAGAAAATTAAAATCTTACATTATATTTAATATATTACAAAAATATTAAAATAATAAACTAAATACCACGCAAGCTATCGTATGTTTGATTTATCATATTTTATGTTTCATACTTGTATATAGAGTGATGTTAACGTCGCTTAGGTAACGCGTATTTCGCCTTAAAAGTAATAATAGTAATTACAATTATAAGTTAGCAGTAGGTTCTTTTGTACTCTTAACAGTGTTCGTTTTTAACTTCATTATTGATTAATAAACAAAGTTAATTTATTTAATTTAACATAAGAAATTATATTCTTTATTATATTGAACGACAGATAATTACATAAATACCTTATACCTCATACCTCAGGCCTGAGAAGAACAATCGGATGAAAACTCCGTGAACTCAAAAAGAACGTTTTCGTTCTACAAAGAACAAAGAATCCAAGAAGAAAACTCAGCGAGAAATCTCTTTTTTTTTGCAAGCCAAAAATATACAAATTAATAATTTTTATTAGAGGCAATGGATACCTTGAAACCTTCGTTCCCTCTTGTTATCGTTTATGAAATCGTTAATGTGGTAATAACCTTTAACACAAAAAGGTCAAACGTGTAAAGACAAAATTAACAAGGCTTATAGATTAGAAACCATTAAAGCAGGTTAAAATTTTTCCCCACATAGCTAACTTAGTGTCAAGACATCCTAATTTCCGCTCGATTATGAAACATTAAGTACTGATTGGTGGATTTCAACGCCGCGCTGTTCTTACGACGGTGATAAAAAGTTAAAATAAATTTGAATATTAATTAAAATTTAATTTAAATAATTAATTTAAAAAAAATAACTGTTTGAAGGGGATAATTTTAAAGGCAGTTCGTAGCGCAGTGTAACAGCATCTGAAACGCGACTGGTTGTCAATTCGATCCCCACTCGGGGGAGTGCTTATATTTAAAATTATTTTCATTTCGAAGCTCTGGTGAGACAAAGTGCGGCATTGAGTGAGAATCTCGAAATCAGTGGAAATCGAAGTACGGAGTGTCTTGACACTAGGTACTTTCTATCTGCCCTGCTATACATGAAAAAAAAATTCAACCATTAATAAATGGCTAACTGATACAAAAGCATCTAATAAAGGCATGTTAAAGTCTGGAATAAAGCCAGACGCTCCCTAGAGTCTCATAATGATTACATAATTAATTTAGTTTTAAAAAAATATTATAATATATAACATGATTTGATTACGTTTAGAATTTATGGTTTATTTGTTTTTAAAAGCTTTTACATTTTTTTGCTTAAAACATACACGAAAAATGATATTAAAATAGTTTTTGTTTAAGAACCTTATTGGTTAGTTTTTATATTATATTGTTAATAAATGTAGTTCTGTTCAAGAAATTGAAGAATTATATATATTTCTTTATAGCTTTACGCTTTATGGCAGGATAGTTAGAGAGAAATAAGTGTCGAGAAACTCTATTATTCGTTTGCCGTCCGAATTCGAGACTGTAAGCTGAGTGGCAGATCTTAATACTGTGCATTTGATTTTTTTTAAGCAAGGAACAACATATGACTGTAAACGTTGTGGGTTCGATTTCCAACCGGCTTAAACCAATTTAAAATTATTTTCACTTCATTGCACTGGTAGGACATAGCGCGACGTTGAGTTCCGCCACTCAATAGAACGCCAATAAAAGCGTAAAGCTAAAATAATATTTTAAAAATAACAAAATAAAAATAGCTAATTTTTCTACTCTACAGAATAGAAATATAATGTATTTTGTAATAATTCAAGACTACTCGAGCCGTTCGGGCGTGAAGCGTCTAGCGACGGCTTCTATATGGGGTGTGATTATATGTGGATTGGAATCTAACATGGCTTTACTTTCAACATTTTACATTTTCATACATAAAGTATTACGTATAAACATATTAAATTTTAAAATGAAACTATAATAAGTAGTTTCATACGCTTATATTCTCTCTAGGGAAGGCTTTTGAAATATAAAAATATCCAAATTTTTATATAAAAGATGATTGGAAACTTTCTGCCATTTGAATAGTTCAAAAATAGTGCAATTTCACATCCACCATACCAAAGAGCAAGATAAGGACTTGACTGTAGTCAGATCAATCTGCAAGAATTTGGAGAAGTACGTAAAGCAATTAAGAAATAGATTATTTTGGACCAACTGACATGATGAATACCACCTCAGTATATCTGTGATTAATGTAATTTTTTTTTAAATGTTAGGTTATCAAAAATGTATTTTTGAATACCAAATCGTGGTGTTCAGCTCGCCACTCAACACGCAATATCTCGACTTCTCAATATCTCAGTTGAAAAGCAGTTAACTGAGTGTTTTGACACTACCATGCTTTCGAAAATAGAATGTCAATAAGGCTCACAGAAACGCTATAAACAAACGAGAACAGTTCTAAGAACATCAGTCATTTTTCTCTAGAGAAATTCGACTTATAATTTAACAAGTCAGCTACGCTTGATATTTTAGTTCTATGTTCTAGCAAATAGCAAGTCCGCTCATGATAAATGTTCTCATATCGAAATCTTGCTAGTTCTAGTTATAGTAACAAATGGTGTATGCTATTGGTCATTTTGTACTGGTAAAGCGAGCCAAAGGCTATTTCTTAGATAAATATGTATATAAGTTTTTGAGATTGTGTATGAATATTTTTAAAAATATATAGAACAAATCCTTTATTGCTCTTATGCGTCTTCCGTAGGAACAGGATATGGAATAGAGTAGACTCCATTAACTTAATTTTTATGAATTTTAAAGATGTAAATAGTATGTTAAAAAAGGGAAGCCATTATCTCGTCGGATCCTATGTATGGGCTTTGAGAAACACCAACTAATTCCTTATTATCCTCATAATTAGGTTGCCTTGAATAGATCACTCTCGGTGGTAAGGCCGTCTATGTGCATTTTATTGTTCTTTTTTGTAATCTATGTACTATATATTTAAACAATGTGCAATAAAGTTTTAACTAACTAACTAACTAACTACTGTAAAAAAATCAAAAAGTTGGGGTTTCCGTCCGTTCCGTTAAAATCTATTTAAAATGGTTTTGTTTAAAATAATTTTTGATTTAATGGGGCAAGAATCAAGTCCATAATTGTTGCTGTATGGTGTAACTAAATTTGAACATATCTATTTGTATAGCTTATCTCATTTCATTAACCTCACAATGTTATTATTAGACGTTATATGTCAAGGGCAGCAGATTTAACTTTTTGCTTTTGTCGAAAAATTTTAATCACTACTACTATGGTTTACAATTTCTTAAGAAAAAAGGATTGTATTGTAGATTTTAAGACTATTTATTTTTGTAGCTTCACGCTTTTATCCCGCTTAGCAGGGTAGACAGGAAGTATTTAGTGTCAAGACACTGCGTACTTCGCTTTTCATCGAATCTAAGACATTGCATGTTGATTGGTGGAACTCAACGCCGCAAGACTATTTCAATTACAAAAATGTATTATGGCGTATTTAAGACGTGTTTCTGGTACAATTTTTTTCGGTAGCTTGAATTCAAGTGTAAAATTTAAACATAAAAATTTTAATAATATCAGTAATAATTAGGTCATCGTGGCACAGTGGGACAGCGGCCGATTGAAAATATGACTGGTGGTATATAATGTATTCAAACCCCAATTTTAACTCGTGTGTATAATTTTATAATAAGAATGATTATATTTCATTATTTTCATTACTTCGCCCTAGTAAGACAAAATGCGATGTTGAGCTCTGCCATTCCACAAATCCTCGTTTTCGAAATGTTAGCAACGAAGCGTCTTGAAACTAGATTTTCTCTAAATATCTTTATAAAAAAATATTATCGATGTTACATCTCAATTAGGATAAGAAAACATTGTGAAAAACATATTGAGGCCGGTCGTGGCGCAGTTTGACAGCGTCTGACTGTAAATGCGATCGGTTGTGGGTTCGATCCCCCACTCGGGGAAGTAATTATATTTAAATTGTTTTCACTTCCTCGCTCTGGTAAAGACACACGCCGTCCGCGTTGAATTCCACCACTTAACACGCGACGTCTCAAATTCAGTGGAAAGAGAAGTACGGAGTGTGGTGACACTAGGTACTTTCTGTCTACCCTGCTATGCAGGATAAAAGCGTGAAGCTAAAAAAAAATTATTTCAACAAAAATTACACGGGGAATTGAATCTGCTCCTCTTGGAACCCGTCCACTGTTAATCTTTTTTTTTTCGGTTTTTTTTAAACAGTTAACAATTCTATTCTATACTAAAGAAGAATAAGTTGCTTTATTACGTCACTTAGGCCAAAATCACACACTTAAACAAACAAAAGCTATTATACGTTACAATTTATAACCAACATAATGTTCTCTAAATTATCTCCCCCACATTAAAAGCCCTGGAATGTAAAATATTATACGTATAGTGAAAATTATACACTGCACTATAAATTAACTACTATAGAATAGAATTTGTTTTAATCTAGAATTCTAGTAATTACTATCTTAATAGTTGTAGAATAGAAGTGTCTATTTGACTTATTTATGTATATTAGCTTGTATATCTATCTTTGATTTTACCGATTTCTACACATTTTAAATGTATCTACTTTATTATTATATTTATATTTTATTTAATATTATTATATTTTTTTTGTATTATAAACGGATAAATCGTATATGTTTTGATCATAGAAGGTATATATTTTTGAAATTCCGATGTTTCGAACACTGTACAGTAGTGATCACAGGTATGCCTGTGGGCTGATACGAAAATTTGATATATTTAATTTTGGTATTCACCTACAGGCGAAACAATGTGTTTCCAGATACCAAAATAAACGCGATTAATCTGTTTAAAATAGTTTCATTTGAAATTATGTAGCTAGTATACAATATTTTATATATATATATATATATATATATATATATATATATATATATATATATATATATATATATTAATTTATGTATAAATCATTATATAAAATATATATAAAAATAGGAAAATAATTCATATATAAATTCTGCTTTTTTTAATTCTCATATAAATTCTTATAAAAATCTGATATTTTATAGATATATTATTATCTTCAACTATCTGATTTTTTGTATTTCATTCGTTTGAAAAATCAATTTTCATACATTCACGTCTTTTTTTAAAACCAAATAACTTTTTTTCTATCAGCTTCATGATTAACTTATATTGCAGGATCTTGTTTCTATCTAGAGAGAATCTAGTGCTAATACACTATGTTAGCTGCTTTCCGCCTGTATTAGAGACATTACACCAAAAAATTTTCACCCTACATATTCTTGTTAAATAGCGGAACTTCACGCAGCATCTCTTGCACCAGAGCAGATAAATAAAAAAAATTAAAATACATTCATTATCCCCAAGGGGAATCGAGCCCACAACCAATCACGTTTACATTTAAACACACCACTGCACCATGCTATCGAATTTATCAAAATTATTTTCAAAAACATTACTAATTTATGTATTACTAATATATATTTTTTAACTTTCCGTTAATTTAATTGTCAGGAAGTCGGGGAGATCTGACACTGGGAATGACAGCTTGACAGCCAACCCAAGTTTCATACAAGGGTTGTTAGCGGAATGGAAAAGTATTAGGTGTTTGCATTTCAATGCATATTCAAAATCTTTGATGTAGTTATATAGAGATAGAATTAATTTACTAGAAATATCTAATATATATTTTTAATTTAAACATATTTTTTAGTAAGCCCGCTTAAGTTTAATTTTTATTTCCTAATGTTCAAAAAATTCTCGTAAAGGCCGGTCGTGTCACTATGAGACAGCATAAGACTGTATATGCAATCAATATTGGGTTCGATTCCCACTCGAGAGCTGAGATTTATTTAATCGTTCTGGCAAAATAAAGCACGGCGTTGAGTTACCGTCACTTAACACGTAATGTCTCGAATTCAACGGAAAGCGGAGTACGGAGTGTCTTGACATTAGGTACTTCCTATATACCTTGCAAAATGAGACAAAAGCGTAAAGCTAAAACAATATCGTATCTACATACAATAATAAAATATTAATTAAAAAATACCTTTTCAAAAACTAGGTAATTTCATAAGGTATTGTATTCTACAAACTAAGCGATATCTTTTGATATTCACTTTATATGTGTTTTGTAATTTTGAGATTAACAACAATATTGATTGTAATAAGGGCTAAGGTCGTTATCAAAATTTCAGACTGGACTAAATCGGAGACTGGAAGTTTGGTCAAGTTGAGGTAAAAATTCAAAAAAAAGCTTGTAAAAAAACTACTTTAAATTACAATTTCGACGTATTTTATATTTGACAGGAAGTATAAAAAACCGATATATTTCATAATAAAACACTAGAAATACATTAAATTAATATAATAAATATACTTTTGTAAAAAGAGACATATGAGCACGTTACTATGGCAACGCGTATTTTACTTGCCAACATGCTTCTAGTATATTTTATGCACATCCTACCCTAGTTAGTATATATACTTCCCCAGTTCATAAGGGTACTTTATTTACCAAGAAATAACCAAAATTAATTAAAAGGTTAGGCAAATAAAAAAAATCAATAAATCGCTCACCTGTATGCGATGATTGTATCTATCAGCAATGATGTACTGTCCAATTCTGTTCACAGCGACGCCGGCGAGGCAATCAAACTCGCCTTCCCCACTGCCATATTGGCCGAATTCTTTGACGAATATGCCATTTGAGTCAAACACCTGCGGAAAAAAACGAAATAGATATAAAGAAGCAGATACGCACTTTGTCCTGTATGATAGGCTTTTTCATACAAAAGCAAAGAAATCAAAATAAATTTTCAAACATGATCGTTCATCTGAGTGAGAATCGAACCCACAACCAATCGCGTTTACAGTCAACGGTGTGCCAGTGTACTACAATGGGGGTTTAATATTTTTCTAATATTTAATATTATTTTATTTGCTGGGTTAAAATAATTTCATATTTTGTTTGAATTATCATAGTTATTATAAATATATGTTTTTAGAAAGAAATTTCCAAAAATTTCCATGTATTAAGAGACAGACATGATTATTTATATTTACTATACATTTTTGATATACATACAAATGTCTCTTACAAATGAAATTTGCAAAGAAAACCTTGTTTTCGAGCAAATTGAGATATTAAATATATTATTAATTTAACTTTAAATTAATTTATATATAAACGAGGCCGGTCGTGGCGCAGTGTGACAGCCTCTGACTGTAAACGCGAACGGTTGTAGGTTCGACTCCCCCACCCGGGAGAGTTTATATTTAAATTTTTTTTCACTTCCTCGCTTTGGTAAAGCAAAGTACGGCGTTGAGCTTCACCACTAAACACGCAAGGTCCGACTTCGGTGGAAAGCGAAGTACGTAGAGTCTTGACACTGAGTACTTTCTCTCTATCTTGCTATGCGGGATAAGAAGGAAAAAACAATAAATAAATTTATTTCAAAATATATTAGCAGCCAATGAAACTATTTTTACTAAAATATTCAGTTTTACAACGCGTTCGAGGAACACAAATACATTCCTGTATTTGCCAAATACGTGTTATCGCTGAGGTGACTTCCACTTTATGAGACATAAAGCACTGACGGTACTGACGCTCATTTTCATCTAGAGAATTCTAGTTGGGAAATTTGTACCATATATTTTGCTCTTAGTGTAAAAAGTTATAACCCAAAAAACTAAAAAATCAAAAATAATAGTTAACACGAAAATGTATGAAAATTTCATTTACAATTTTTTTTCTTTTTTTATTTATAAGCTTCAAGCTTTTATACCGCTTAGCAGGGTAGACACAAAGTACTTAGTGTCAAGATACTCCGGAATTTGCTTTCCACCGAATTCTGGATATTGCGTGTCGGCTGATGAATACGCCGCAATTTATCTCACCAGGGCGAGGAAGTGAAAATAATTTAAACCCAATCACCCCTCGAGTGGGAATCGAATCCACAATCGATCGCGTTTACAGATACGCTGTTACACTGTGCTACGACCCTCAACCTATATATATTTATATAAAATTGATTTACTTATATATTTTTTAAAATTATTTTTTAATTATACTTATATAAAATTTATTTATTTACTTGTTGTTGGTAAGTAATTTAACAAAAAAAAATCAATCGATTGACCGAGTTTTTAGCAACGACAACATACATAGCCAGCTCATATTATTTTTAAAATATCTTTTTTGATTTCTGTTTCAAAATAGCTCATTAACAATTTTTTTTTTCATTGATTTAGTTTTCAATAAAATTTTAAAATCATTCACCTATTTATAATTAAATTTACTTGAATTTTGAAAAATCGTATGACCTATTTTTACTGGTGGCATAAATATGCGTCTAAATTAATTCAGAAGTTTCATAACATTTAAAATATTTAGATCGCTATATTTTAGGGTCATAAAATTGATATACAGCGGTCTAGGCGCAATAAATTATAAATGAATATTAAAGAATAATAGCTTTTAATATTTTACTATTTTTAAAGTGTTATTCCGCACTTAGGATTGAAAAAATATTTCGAAATAACAGATTAAAATTTGAACGCAGCCCGCGCCTTTAAACCATCGAAGTACATTGACCACTCAGTCGGATGTAGAACGCATAGCTTAGGGATTAGAGCGCTGGATAGTTCCAAAGAGAGGCGGGTTCAAATCCCGCTGTGTTCAAATTTTTAATTACAACTGTAGGTTAAAGCGTATTACTACGTATATACTTGGTACAATTTTAATTGGTACATAATTATTTTTGAAGTTACAGTTCGAAAGAAAAAGATTATTTATTGGTAACTCACCTGAACTCGATGATTAGATGAATCAGCCACGACCATAATATTGTCGGGACCTACAGCGATGCCACGAGGCCATGTAAAGCAACCGGGTTCGCTCCCCCGACTCCCCACACTGAATTGTAAACGGCGTTTCTGCAGATACTGGCTCCTAGGGGAGGAACCTGCTGCTGCGAAACCTGTGACAAAATTACATTTTAAAAAATATTCCAAAATATTTTCTCAACCCAAGTTTCAGAAGCTTCAAACCTATTTACACGCCACTCTTATTCTAACCTGCTACCGCTGCTGTAGCCGCCGTAGGGGAGATGGGGGAGCCTGCCGCGTTTTTTGAATCGTCATCAGAACTGGCAAGCTCGTTAGCTGAGCGCAAAGGCAACCCGAGAGACAAGCGACGGGATGTACTCGACGATGTACCACTCGAATCGCGATCTTTTCCTCGCGAGCCATACTTATTCTTTAAGTACCTCGCCCAGGAACTCAAGGCCGCTCCGTCTTTCTCGCCGGTTACCGGACGTTCAGGGGAGCTTTCCCTCGATTTAAGCGCGTGGGAAGATCGGCTACGAGACAACTCCGAACCTCCAGTGCCGGAGCCGTATCGAGCCGCAAGGTAAGCTGATGGAGACGCAGTAGTCGGCGATACGGGATCATCTTGATCATCATCATCGCCTCCACCAAAACCCGAGTGACTACTTTTACTCCTCGCAAGACGATTACGTCTCTCTTTTAACGCAAGGTACCTAGATCGAGCGGTGGGATATTTCGCGTCATCATCTAAGGAAGACGTCATATCGTCATCTTTTGGTTTGCTACCATAACGACTGTATGAAGAACCACTAGCGCCATATCGAGGTGCTGGCTCCTCTTCAGTTTGTGAGGATTGACGGGTTCGGTATCGTGATTGAGTAGGTGTTTCTTTAGTTGATTTATTTTCAATAGCATCGCTCCTAGCGTTACTACTTCTCGCTAAAAGTGGACCTATATCACTACGAGCCATCGCCTGGCTCTCGGGCTTCCTTTGTGTTGCAGGCTCCTCTTCGCTCTCCTCTGATGAGTCAGTTTCCTCTTCGGAGCTGGTATCGGAGTCTTCGTGGGCCGGCTCGGCGGGCGCTGGGGCTGGTGTAGGTCGCTGTGAGCCAACAAAGCGACTTTGAACCCGTTGTGCGCCGCCAGTAGTGCCATTGGTAGTCGCCGGTGTTGATCTTTCATTGCCTGCGGACAGAAAACGAGTGGTCGGTTTTTGTGGAGGCCCATCACTGCTATACTTTGCTTTCAATTCTGCGATGGTTAAAATCGCACCTGTGTGTTTTACCGCCGAGCCGGAACTTTCTGTTGAAGCACTTGATTCAGTGCTGGCTGCGCGGGCTGCGGGTCGATGTGCAGCGGCTGTATCAGAGGCTGAAGGCCGTCTTGCTGGAGTTGCTTTTGGTGCTGAAGCTGTATTCTTACGTTGGTTTCGTTGGAGAGATCCAACAGATTCGTCAGATTCACCGTCGCTGGATGCCTGAGAAATATACTGAAATTCGGTATTGACACCAAAAACGCAGTTCGATAATATTTGTTGTTGTGGTGTGTTTATGTGTGATTATCATGGAGTGTATATTAATGGAATGCCCTAGTTAGTTGTTGCGTTTTCCATGTTAGTATACGATGATTATATATTTATTTTATATTTCTTTTTATATTTTTTAATTTACTCTCGTTCGTCTTCCCAACTCACCTCTCGAGCTGGAGTTGGAGGTTTACGATTAATTGAATTTCGTTCTTCTTCTGCAGGTCGCGTGACCGGTCGATCGGGTTCCTGTGATGTAGCAGCACCCTTGTTTTGTCTTTTAAGACGAGTGATTTCGTCATCTTCACTCTGTTGTCTCACTGGTGGAGGTGGACGGCGTTGCGGTTGTGGAGCTGGTGTGACTGGCTTCGGTGGCGGAGGAGGTTCTTTCTTTTCCTTTTTCTTACCACTGTCTACATCTAATATTCTCTGCATTACACGAGGGCAATCACTTAATCTAAATATTCCGCTAAGAGGACCACGTGTTGCGTCTTCTGTATCAGCTACTTTCTCTTTTTCTTTTTCTTTATGCTCACTTTTTGTTGATCGCGTTGTAGTTTCAGTATCAGAATCATTATCTGCTTGATGACTTCTCACGAAGCGAGAACGGAATCTTCTCGAAGGCCTATGTTCTGACTCGTAACCACTATAGTCATCTGTAGCACCATAGTCCCGCGTGTGTTTTTCTGGCGGAGGTGGTCGGCGTTCACCGAACTTACGACCACCTAAAATGGGTTCATCATTTTCCATATATCCTTTAGCTTCTTCTTGCTGACGGAATTGTGTTGCTAAGCGATGGTCACTCTTTGATCTAGTTAAGCCTTGTGTTTGTTGAAGTCCAACTGAGTATGCATTTGGTTGAGTGATATTCAGTTCTCCATAACTAGCAACGTGCATAACTAATTGATTAGGGTCATGTGTCATAATAAACCGTATTCTACGATTATAATCCCCAGCTTCATAATCAAAGTTACGCAGAAATTCTACAGTTTTTAAGAATATCTCTTTAGTATCGACAAGTTCTGTATCCTCCCACTCAACATCATCGTTCATGTATTTGTCAGCGAGATCACAGTTGCTTTGAATATTACTTAACTCTAATTCTAAATTATCTTTAAGATGAGTTAAATTTCTGAGCTCAGTAGCTAAGTAACGATCGACTTCATTTCTTAAGAAGTCAGTTCTATCTTTTAGGGCTTTAGCAAGCCTTTTATGAATTTCATCTACTTCTCCAGCAACTGCACCACAATTTGTTTGCAAATTTGCTGTATTTCGCTCTACAACAGCTAAAATGTCTTGCAATCTATTTACACCTCGTCGTATTTGATTATTGATTCTTGCTATTTCTCTACGAAGTACTTCCATGTGGGCAGATTTACAATCTTCACAGACTTTCTTTTCGCAATGGGCACAGGGAGCACAGTATGCTTTTTCTGAGCAAACATTGCATCTTTCCATAACTTGACCCGCAGTAGGATCGGGCAATTCCCCAGCGATTTGAGCATGCAGCTCCAAAAATCTTTGTAAGGTAACATTTGTTGGAAACCCTTGTACACCCTGATAAGGAATACGATGCTCTGCTCGACATTCCGGACATTTAACCTGTAACAATTATTGGTTTCTTTTTTAAATGCTCACTAATCTATAATCTTATATTTTATGTTATGGTCACTAACGTAACGTTAGTAAGTAAACAAGCAATCTCAAATACCTGTCGTCGCACATAGTCAACCAGGCCGTCCATACACGGTTCCATACAGAAACTGTGCTGACATGGCAGCAACTTTGGATTTCTGTACCGGTCCAAGCAGACGCAGCACGTTAGCAGTGATTCAAACTGCTCCATTTTTATGTTACCCTCTCGCTATGTATCTGTAATAAAGAATTAAATTTTAATTTATTTTAATGAAGGTTTAACCATAAATTAATATATGGTTTATACTAATATTTCATTACATTTCGTACATTTTAATCAAAATAGAATTTTAGTGATACATTTATGGCTGATATACTTTGATCTTTTGAAATTTTCAAGTCAGCTCGTCAATGCTATATCAGCACTACTCACACTTTGATATAATATATATTTCAAATAAATATTAACTTATTTTATGGAATTGGATATTAGTATAATACAAATCCTTAGGTATTTCATTTTATGACACAGCCTATTCTGGTATCAGTTTATTGGCTTCAGTTATATAAGCTCTATTCTACACTGTCCCACTACACCAACAATATGGTCACTAGGATTTCAGTCAGGTTTAATTTTAGCGTTTGCGCGATATGTAGGGATCCGGCTCCATTTAAAAATAGCAAACGTCTGGCGTTTCACACGGCTTTCATTTAAATTTTAGTAGCAGTGGGCCCGAATGATACGTAGGTGGTGCTTTTGAAAACACTGCGTGTAATGACGACGTTTCTAAATATATATATATATATATATATATATATACGCTTTTATCCCGCATAAAAAAGACTGGTAAAACAAAGTGCGGCGTTAAGTTGCACCACTCGACACGCAATGTCTCGAATTCGGTGGAAAGCGAAGTACGTAGTGTCTTAACACTAGGTACTTTCTGTTTACCCTGCTATGCGGGATAAAAGCTTGAAACTAAATAAAAATATTATTAACATAAAAATATATAGAGAGACCAAGTTTTGTTTTTATTTACATTAAATGGTTATTCGAGAAATAAGAAAAATATATATTTTTTTAATACATTTCATTTCACTTATCATATGTCGAGAACTAGGTATTCGATTATAATGATAGTAACATAATATCAAAAAAAATATTTTGCTATTCCTACAAGCTTTATAGCAAATTTAATGTTACATTCCAACAGTGTTCTATTGAAGTGATTTTTAAAGATGTTTTTTAATATCAGTCAATCGAATATAGTATAAAAAGAAGAATCGCAGTTTTCGTTCTGTACAAACTTAGTTTTTTTTATCTTCACGCATAGCAGGGTAGACAGGAAGTACCTAGTGTCAAGACACTGCGTACTCCGCTTTCCGTCTAATTCGAGACATTGCATGTTGAGTGGCTGAAATTAACGCCGCGTTTTCTCTGACCAGAGCGAGGAACAGAGAATAATTTAAATATAATCATTCACCCGAGTGGAAATCGAACCGTGAACCGGTCGTGTTTACTGTCAGATTACGTTTACAATAATTTATTCATTCACTAAGGTACAAAAATATTATTTTCTTTATTATAATCATCGATAAGAATAGTGCCTCTGTTTTTGATGCAACGTAATCCGTATATTTAGAATCATCGTCAATGGATCGGGATGTTTGGAAATCCAAAATAGACATTACTTTATGATATACGACGTGACGTCATTTTAAGAAAAACTTCCTCTGTCCTCAGTTAATATGTTATTTTGTTTTGAAATCATTTGCTAAATTTTACATAGATAATATTAAAATAGTCTATTTTTTATATGCGGACATAATAATCAATGTAAATGTACATATTTATCTATATATTAATACATGAAGCAAAATCTTTGTACCTTTTTTATGTGAGAATCACGCGAACCGCGGTGTATGAAATTTGGCACAATTATAGTTCATTCTGATGTGATTTATATGACCTGATGGTACATGATCAGCACGCCAATAGACATCCATAACATTAGAGTTGTAAATGCGTTACCAGCCTTGGTATGGAAGGGAAAGGAAAGATAGAGTAGTGGCCTCAGCATCTTGAACTGTCGGAACCAGTACATTCTGAGGGAAATGATAGATGGGAATAGGAAATATCAACTTACGATTATGATATTGTACCGGAAGCTAGTTGAAGGATCAGCCTCCTACCACTATACCTCCTTATACTAGCTTATTGATATACCCGCCTCTTACGAGACGCCATCCAGCAGATGGAAAATTGTATTTTACCTCATCCCCTCATAGAGAACATAATAAGTTAGATACATAGATAAAACAAATAAAAAAAATTGTTTTTTTTTATTTGTTTTATCTATGTAGTTATTGTTATTTGTATTAACTTAACGTCATTTATGATTTAATTGCAGTATCTGTTTCATTCTTGTTGTAATTTTTTCTATGTTTAAGTAGTGTACATAGGTTTGCGATGTTTAGCTAGTTAGCGCTTAAGCAGTTTATGGAAATTTCTATGATTTTTCTGGAACACAAAAATTTGTTTTTTTTTTATACAAATTTTATTGCACTACTGATTAGGTCTGTATCATTTTTCCCTCATTTGAATGTAATTATAATCAGCTACTTAGAACTAATATCTATATTTATATTTAAACAAGTATCTAAAAACATTAAATTATCTTAATGCTACGATACGATATACGATACGATATAAATTATTATTATTATTAAATATATAAAACTAAATACATTTTACTGTAACATTTTACAATTATTATATTTTCTACAATATTATATTTCCATTAAAAAGTTAAATAAATAAATGATATATTTTTTTAGTCAATAAATATAATATATACTGGTATAGTGTATAAGTACTTAGTAAGTACTATACTATATTAAATAACTTTTACCTAGGTCAAGTATCCACAATCCTACGAACAGTATGTTGGTAAGCTATTCATTGTCTGTGTAATATTATAATGCAAATGCACAATATATAAATAAACTTAAATGTGATACAAAATTTATTTTGTGATATTTTCTCTTTCCTTACGAAATATATACGAACTAGCTGGAAAATATTTTTTTTACTAGAATTTTTGTAATTTAGACGTGAATGGCTATAGGTTCAAGTACTGTTGAAGTAAATGAGGTAAAAGTCATTAATTTTTTAACTATGTTCCCATTTTACGGTCTATTTCCGAACATTTAGCCTTGAATGACGGAGTTTAACGTTGCACTCTTACAACGTTTAACTCCGCCATTCAAGGCTAAATGTTCGGAAATAGGCCGTAAAATGGGAACATGTTACAAAATGTTTACAATATTCTTATGAGTGACGGCTCTTATAGTTAAATATCTTTTACTCATTAGTGTACGTCATTTGGCACAAGCGTATGTGAATGATTCATTACAGAGAAAAGAAAACACAATTATTTCTACCAAAAATTGTTACAAAGAAAAGCTTGATTTCTTTGTTTGAAATATTAATTTAATAATTTGATATTTAAAAAAAAATATATATATATATATATATATAAGTTTTAAATGAAACTATTTTTAACGGATTAATCGCGTATATTTTGGTATTCGAAAATACATTTTTGTGAATCTGACATTTCGAACACTTTACAGTAGTCACAGGTATACTGAGGTGGCATTTGTCTGTGGGTCGATACAAAAACTAATTATACCACTCTACCGCCATTTGATTCTCAATTGCCTCGAGTACTGTCCTGGATTCTTGCAGAATGAGTTGGCCGTCTCTTTGTCTCTGGTGTGGTGGATTTAAAACTTATTTTTTTATTTGTTTATAAGTGGGTCCCAGGTTAATGTAATGTAAAGGTAATGTAAAAATTGCGAAAATCAACGATCTTAATATGAACCTATTTTTAATGGATTAATTGGTCATGATTTGGTATTCAAAAATACATTTTTGAAAACCAAAATATACGCGGTTAATCCGTTTAAAATAGTTTCATTAAAAATGTGTAAAAATCGCGAATTACATGTTAATTTTTGTAAGTTCTAATATAGATATGTTAGATTTTACTTAGGTAAGAAAAAATTCTATTACAAAAATTGAAGCCAATGTGATTTAGTAGACGATGTTTGACTGTATACGTGATAACTTTTATTCCGGGCAATAATTATAATATTTAAATAATTTTATGGCTGCAGCGTTAAATTCCACCAATTATCGCGCACTATCTCAAAATTGAACAAAGAAGAGACGATGTTCACTCCAGATTCTCTCAATCCACCCTATTTTTACCAAGAATACGTTAAAGTAACCATATTTTGGTTACTTTAACGCATTCTTGTAAAATAAATAATTAAATAACAAAAAATACAATTTAAAAACATTAAAAATATTAAAAACATCTAGAAATCTCCATATACATATCACGAATCATTTAACAGATCGAGTATGTATCTCTAGTTCGTTATACAAAAGCACGTCAATGCTATTTTGAACACGGTTGGCAGAATTTTTAATAGTCTCCTTCGTATTTGGCCGAGAGAAACGCAACACGTATTTTGTGAATTACGCATTTTTGATGCTATTGGACTGTGAGATCAAAGCTGGGGTTGCTTTAGCCTTACAATTAGAAAACATTTTTTGAAAAAACGTATAAAGATTTGAACGCAGCCGGATTCGAACCCGCGCCTCTTGGATACCGTCCAAGCGCTCTGACCGTTAAGCCATGCGTTCTACTACCAGCTGCGTCGAAATTCTGATACGTTTTGTTACAACTTATTTATGTAGTTAGCATCTCTGTACAGAGATTTTTACAAATTTCTGCTACTTAAAGATTATTAAGAAATAATCGTTTAACAAGAGATATTGCTATTTTATTTTAATATATATTTTTTAAAGTGTCATTCCACACTTAGGATTAGAAAACATTTTTTTTAAAAAATGTATAAAAATTTGAACGCAGCGTTTTTACACGTTTTTTCAAAAAATGTTTTCTAATCCTAAGTGTGGAATAACACTTTAAAAATAGTAAATAGCCTTAAAGTTTTTAGTAGAGAATTTAGCGTCTAAAACATTTTTTTGTCTACTAATTGAGAAATTTGAGACATTGCATTTAAGGTAACGGAACTCAACACCGTGTTTTGTTTTTACATGAATGGGGAAATAAATATAATTTAAAATACAATTATTTCTCTGAGTCGACGGTTAATCGTAATATTAATTGCATAGTAATTTAAGAGAATTATATTTCGGTAGTGAGCGGTCTTGGCGCTGTGGGGCGGCGTAGCGTCGACTGTAAGCGCGATCGGTTGTGGGTTCAATCCTCACTCGGGGAAGTGGTTATATTTAAATTATTTTCACTTCCTCGCTCAGCAAAAGTATTATTTTAAATATGAGGAAATTTTGTAAGTCCTTGGTCAAGGTTTGAATAACATTGATGTAAGCGAGTGAAAATAGCGTTACAAGATTTTCTTGAACTGAACAGAGATACCAGTGTAATTCATAAAAACATCGACTTTAACACATAATATTGTTCGAATTTAGTACTTTCAAACATAAGGCGTCCAATTTCACCCAGATTGCCTTTTTACTAAGGATTTCCCATAATGTAATACATCATTTGCTATATTATAAAGAAACAGTACTTCTTTATTTTTGTAAGTAAATTTGTTTTATCGGTACATATTATTATTTATTATTCAGTAACATATTTGAATAGATCTTAGCACAAATTGTCTACGATATTTATGAAATTTGCTATTTGTTCATATTTGTATAAATAGCTTAAGAGAAATTTTAAAATCAGCTTTTACAGTTACAGGTTTACTGTTTACTTTTACAGTTTACTTTTACAGCTTACTTTTACAGTTTACTTTTACAGTTCACTTTTACAGCCTACTTTACAGTATAATCTATTAATAAAAGTAGGAATATAGCAAATTTAATGTTTTGTTAGTTTAATTATACATATATAATATACATTTGTAATTGATAATAATTGATAATTGAGGCCGGTCGTGGCGCAGTGTGACAGCGTCTGACTGTAAACGTGGTCGGTAGTGGGTTCGATCCCCACTCGGGGGAGTGATTATATTTAAATTATTTTCACTTCCTCGCTCTGGTAAAGACAAAGAGCGGCGTCTCGAATTCGGTGGAAAGCGAAGTACGGAGTGTTTGGACACTAGGTACTTTCTATCTACCCTGCTATGCGGGATAAAAGCGTGAATCTAAAAAAATATACATTTAGTAGATAGTTGCATTCTTATATCCTTCTTGTATTAATCGTTAAAATTATTGGAATAAGGACTGAAGGCAGAAGACAATAACTCCCATCATTCACTGAGTTTCATAAACTTACCGTTTTCCGTTTTCATTTGTATGAATATTTTTTTATATTTAAATTTATTTTTTTATATTTTTTATTTTATTATTTAAGATAACTTGCATAATGCACATCTTAAATTTTTAAGATAAATTGTTAATATTTTTTTTAATTAATTTGTATTGTACGAATATATACACTTTATCCACATAGTTTAGACTTTTCATTCTTCAATTAGGGGTTGAGTTTAAGATATTGAGATATTTGCTGGCGTATCTTCACGCCGCTTAAAATTATACTGTTTTCAAATAACGTAATTATATCATGGGAGGTTCAAACATTATTATTTTATTAGTAAAACAATATCTTATAATATATTTACAATTTTTACGACCCAAAAGAATTAGCATTTTGGTTCACCCTGTATTGTATAGAAAGGCAGCGATATTTACATAAGAGTAAATAAATTTGTTCCCCGTGGGACCACACTGTCTACATCAAATATTTAATTCTAAAATGATATATATTTTTGGTTGTTTTCGAATTTTTTATATCTTAACAGGGTAAAAAAAATATAAACCATTCTCTGTATATCCTTCTTTCTAACACAATTTTGTACTTGTAGTTAATATCACGATGAAGTCAATTATGTATGTGGGTTTGTTCATATCTATATAAAATAATTATGTTAACTATATAAGTAGGTATTATTGACGTGATAAATAAGCGTTACCATAGAAACATGTTTGTTTTTTTCTAGCTTCACGCTTTATGGCTTGCGGGATAGCCAGTAAGGACGGAGTGCTAAAAGGCTACGGTTCCTGCATACTTTTCAGGTCGTCCACTGTCATTACTCTCTTCATACATGCCCTTCAGGGGGTCCTCACGCTTTTTAGGTGACCTTCCTCTAGTATCATCGATATACAGTATTAAAGGTCAACCGAGGTCTCCCCCGACCTCTCCTACCGCTCGCCTTTGCTTCTTGAATCTTTCTTACCATTCTTTCATCACTCATCCTCTCCACGTACCCAAAACTGTTTGTTACAAAACTGTATGCGGAACACATGTTAGTTTGATAATTATTTATTTTTTAATTAAATATTTTCCCAATGCATTATTTTAGGAAATTACGTTCTTTACTTTTTTATGTAAATTTTCTATGTGCCAAATTTAAAAGTATTCCTTTTCAAATTCCCTACTTAACAGTGAAATCTCTGACCCAATACTATATTTAATTAACGGAATAAAAATGTGCTAAATATAAAATAATTACACACCTAAAGCATTAAGATAGACCACTTGTAACATTTGTGTGCTTCTCTATTCCCTATTCCGTGTAATAGAACATTGGAGATAACCTAGTGTAATATACACCCCATTGCTCGCTTTCCACTTAACATCGAGACATTCTGAGTTGAGAAGGGACGGAAACCGTAATCATTCTGCAGTAGGAATTGTACCGATAGCCAACCACGCTTACAGTCAGACGCTGTACAAATGCGCCACATTGTATTCTACAACTATAGTGTTACGCTTTATCCCGTATCGAAAGGTAGAAGCAAGCTCAAAAATGTCAAGACACTCTGTGGAACGCTTTCCTCCCCAAACCAAGACATTACGTGTTGAGTGGTGTTAATGGTGGAATATTAATAATATTGTAAATTAATATCACGTTATAAAAAAATATACGTAAATAGAGAACAAGAAGAAGAAAAAAACCAATGCAAATGTAACACACTTATCAAGTTAATTCAATTCAATGTATAAACAATAGAAAACATTCAAACGTTAAGAAGCTGGTTTCGTTGTATGACGTATTAAGAATTTGTATGAATAAACCATACGTCATACACGTATATGTACAAGGTCGTCTGCGTTTTATATTTCCTTACAATTGGCTCTGTGGAAAGTTTTAAAGGACAAAGAAAATTTGAGCTTTTTATGCTTATAGTGTGGGGGGATGTTGCGTTTTTGTTGTACTTCACTTTCACGCCTCGCTTTCTCCTACCAGAGAGGTGAAATGAAAATAATTCGTCAGGATATTCCCCCTAGTGGGAATCCAGCTCAGAAGCAATCATGTTTACAGTTTTTTTTATTTTATTTACTGATTTAGCTAAGCTATAACGATGTCGAATCGTTATATTGATTTTCATATTACTTAGAATAACTGTACAAAAATATTTCAACAAGACACTCAGTTCTCCAATTTCCACCGGAATCCAAAACATTGCGTGTCGAGTGACGGAGCTAAGCGCCGTATTTCCTATTATCACAGTTTTACCAAAGAAAAGAAAATATACATAGAAGGTATATAAATTATTGTATGCAAATTTATTCGTTTGTATTTATATACACGTAAGTTATTTTAAAACTTCAATAGTTAAAGCTATAATTCTATAAATATTTCAACACTAAAACGGCTTTACGTAGCGGTATGGTGTCTTACGTCACAGCTGTATTTACGTTACATTATTATAAAACGGTTAAGCACACAAAAAATTAGACAGATTATTTAAAATTCAAAACAAAAGGTGTTTAGTCTCAAATTCAGGAGATAAATATTAAAATATAACTTCTTATATAAACTCACTTGTATTAAAATTAGGTTATATTTATTTCTGTTTACCTTTACTTATATATAGAGTATAAGTTTTGAGTAAAAATATTCCGAAATTATAATATTTCATACGAATTAACTGTTATTATTCAGGCTAAGGGGCTTAAAATAACCAAAGAGTATTAACAGATCGTTGTGCTAAATCTAAATGTGGGAAAATTCCAGAAACAACTTTAAAACACAAGTTACAGTATTATAAATAAAAGAAAATAAAAGAATTATTTTAAAGATGAAAACCAAATAAACAAACAAGAACAAAAAATCACATGCTCTTGGACTATAAAAGGGATTTCAAATATAGTTTCGTATAAACGGCGTATAAGAAAACACCTGTAAAATTTAAAAAAAAACAATGTTAGTATAAAAAGCTTACTTACAATATTTAATGGCACATTAAGAAAAAATCTGGGTAAAATCCAATTCACAAGCGAAAATACACTAGCAATTTACTTGTCATTGTGGACTATGGGTGTTTCAGACTAGATATATCACAGGCGGTCTGTTTCACGATCTTAGCTACACTGAAAGCAACTCGACACCGTAGCGTTATTTTTGGTTGGTGCGCACGCGCACCCGTCACGCTTACTTTTGGACGGGAAAAGGTCATTGGACACGCGATTGTTTTCAATACGCATTGTTTCCTTTCAATGTCGGTGAAATTATCAGGAATTGGGTCGTTATTGCATTTTTCGGAATGTTTTTTTTTATATATGTAATTTCTATATTTTGTAGGGTAGTCAGAGATTTTGCAGCTGGCACTTTGTGTTATTTTACAAATTTATTTTTATTATTTATTTATTAAAGTAGAGAGCAGACTTATATAAACTGTAGGTACATATATATATACCGAAAAAAATTGTACACTGCATACCCTCTTAAAGTATTTGAAAAGGATGATATTTACAGCTTAATTATTTTAATATACTAAGAAGATCGAAATGAGTTTTTAATTATATAAAATGTTAATATTCAAATTATTAAATATTTACTATTATATCTCCCTCTTTCTCTTGTTGTTTGTAGATGTCTTTCTTTGTTTCTTAAAAAATAATAACGTTTTTTTTCAAAAAGGAACGCTTTGAAAAATAAGTCCATACGTATTTAAGATGTTATAAATATCTTTCCATATATTTACAACATAATTTTTTGGCGTAATTTTTTTTTAAATACAGCAGGCAATATAATAATAATAATAAATAAGCGTTTTATTTAAAATATTTTAACATTAAATTTACATCAGTCCTACGTTGCTTTTCTTCATCTTTTCTACGTATTGCTAGTTATAGCAAAAGGTAAATGTAAAAAGATAAAGATGAAGAGACAGAAAATTATGAAAAAGCCTTTTCTAATATAAATCTAGTCTAAATCGAGGTTTATAAACAAGAATCTGATAACTAACTATTTAAAGAAATACAAGGCATTAAAGTATAACATATAACACTAATAAGTCAGAAGATACATCAATCAGCTTCACGCTTTATCCCGTACACCAGGATAGTCAGAGATGTTCCAGTGTCAACAATCTCCGCTGTTCCCCAGAATTCGAGACATTGTGTGTTAAGTGGTGAAACTTAACGCCGCGCTTTGCTTTAATATTTATAAATTATAATCTATTATTCCAAAATTAAACCTAATAACTATTTCCATGCACAAATAAATAAGAATTTAAGTAGTCTAAATTGAAACACGTGGCATCCACGCAGATCAAAGACATACGTAGCTCTTCTCAGTACGTTCTATCAATGTTTGTAAGTCATTGGCATTTATAGGAAAGGGCAGTAGGTCCTATTTATAGGTTCACTACGTAATGTATTCTTTTTTTATCAGCACGCATGACTGATGCGTAATTTAAATAGATATATTATATTTATATATAAGGAATACAGATTTTTATGACATTTATATATTTTATACTACTTTAATATTTATATATTCTATCCGTACATGTTTGACATTGATCGTTTTGTTTTTAATTTCACTCTTTTATCCCGCGTATAGCAGGGTACACAGAAAGTACATAGTGTTAAGACACTTCGTACTTCGCTTTCCAACGAACTCCAGACATTGCGTGTTGAGTGGTGGAACTCAACGCCGCACTTTGTCTTTACCAGAGCGAGGAAGTGAAAATAATTTAATATAATCACTCCCCGAGTGGGGATCGAACCCACAACCGATCGCGTTTATAGTCAGACTCTGTCTTACTGTGCCATGACTGGCCTCTATATACATTGATATAATTTTAAGATAAAAAATCGACGCTTTTGTAGAAGTTTGTATATTTACAGAAAACGCGGTTGATGACAGACACTACCTAGAACTTATTATATTTTGCGATTTTTACACATTTTGAATAAAACTAGAATCTACCTGTGATCACGGACTCCTTTAAAGTGTTCGAAACGACAGATTTTCAAAAATGTTTGTTCAAATACCAAAATATACGCGATTAAAATAGTTTATTTAAAAACCTAGAATTTATACAAAAACATGAAAAAGCAAAAAATATTACAAAAAAATAATTAAAAAATATATTTATAACGTTGTATGTACAGACACACATCCTAATTATCTAATAACAGAGAAAACATCCAAATTTTAGTATTGAGTATTTTCTTATTAACAATAACGTTGAAATTCAATTTTGCGAAAAATTATATATGGGAGATAGAGAGAGGAAATTGGAAAAGTGCGTTAATACGGATTTTAAAGGGGAGGGGCCCCTATAAAGCTGTACTTACGTAAAGCCCTACTCTTGCCCAAATGTAGGCTTTCCAGGACCTTATACTTAGAAATTGTATGCCTCATTTTTTATCTTTTCTCACATTATCCCGCATAGCAGGATAGTCAGAGATAAATTAGTGTCAAGACACTCTGTCGACTGCTATCGGCACAGAATCGAGGCATTACGTGTTGAATGGAGAACTCTACGGTTTGCTTTTTCTTTACCAGAGTGCAGTAATGAGAATAAATTTTTATTATAATCATTCCTCGAGCGATACTCCTCTACATTTTATAATTAATAAAATAATTAATTATATCAGTATAAAATAAACAAAAATACTAATATCGGATAGAAAACGATAAATAAAGGTTTTTATTTAATCAAATATAATCTGAGGACATTTAGATGCGTATAATGGGAGAAATGGGGAAATGATATTCAAATTTCGCCCGATAGAAGGTATTACGGAAGTACTCCAAAATGACACATAAATTACCCGACTAAGCTGCGGATGTAACAATTATTAGATTATGTGTAATTATATTTTCATGAATTTGATGGTGATTATTTATTATAACATTTATAATAAATAATCACCATCAAATTCATGAAAATAAGGCTTTAAAGAATCATTTAAATAAAATAATTACTATAACAGGGAATCCAACCCAGAACCTCTGTTTAAAGTCAGAAGTAGACAACTTGGTTGAGTTCCGCTAGTCAACACTATGTCTCGATTTTGACCTCAGGTTGTCTCTATCCTGCTTTGCGGGATATAGTTTCAAAATGCCTGCCATTAACTTATTTTTTGAGAACCTAATTGTAGTTGTAACATTTTGGTATCCGTTTGACGTTCAAGTTAAATATATTAATGCAAAACTTAACACCGTGTTTTGTCTTGACAAGATTGTTTTTTTTAAATATATTTTCAATTTAGTTCAGATAGATATTCTTTTACATTTTTTTTTCGTTTTTTATATAAAAATCGTTTTTCTTTGTTTAAAAATACTTCACTTAGTAATATAACAAGAAAATATCCTAAAATACTGTTGGTTTTATAAGTCTCGACCCACAATCGTTTTACTCACATGGTGAATGTTTCTTGCACTCCATTTGGTTCACATTTACTGTGACGTCTGTTTATTTGAAAATTGAACTTACTTGCAAGTGCATATCTGTGTAAATAAAAATATGAGTTTTCTGCGAAATGGGCTTAATCAATACATTAAAATCGAATAGAAATATTCTTAATGTTTTTTTTTTTAATTTTTTTTTCTATTTATTTGACATAAGGCAGCGTTTAATTCATTCGATCATATGCAGTAAACATTTTATGGTCATTAGTCATGTTACGGTGATTAGCTTACCAGTTTTCGTATTCAGCTTCGTTCCGTAAGATTATATATACTTTTTTTTGCTTCATGCTTTAGCCCGCATTGTAGGGTATACAGGAAGTACCTAGTGTCAAGACGCTCCGTACTCCGATTTCCGCCGAATATGAGACATTGCGTGTTGAGAGGCGGAACTGACGCCACTTTGTCTACCACAGACTACTGTACTAGAGCAGATGAATAGATATAATTGGAAATATAATTATTACTACGAGTGTGAATCAAACTCACAACCAACCGCTTATACGGTCAGACGCTGTACCACTGCGCCACGACCGGCCTCCGCTATATCTACTTTTGACAAGGATATATTATAAAGGGTTGATCACTATTTGTATTTTTGTTTTCTGTATTTCGACTCGATTACGCATTTTTATTTGTTTTATATAGATACTTTGGGCAATTTTGCCAATAAAATATTTTCGGAGAATTAGCCTTTCTAGCATGAGTAGGTAAAAGTGAATTTTTACATTAAAAAAAAACATTTTTAAAATAAAATATTACTAACATGTTACACAACGTGGCTGTCATGGTGCAGTGGGACAGTGACTGCAAGTATGGTTGTTTGTGTATTCCATTTCCTCAAGGGTAATGATTATTTGGATTTAAAATTAATTTTCATTTCTCTCATCAAGTAAGACAAAACGCAGAGTTATGGTGGCCACTCCACACGTAATGTTTCAATTGCGGGCGGAGTGTCTTGACACTATGTTATCTTTGACTTCTGATCTCGTTTAAGGTGTAACTTCTTTAGATCTAGGTTCAAAATAAACAAGCAATTTTAAATAGGTAATTGTCAATGTTAGGTATACATGTTGTTAAGTCCGCTATATAAAATATAAAGACAACAAAGCAAGTCGTTGAATTCCGCCACTCAACTCACAATGTCTCGAGTTCGGCGGAAAGCAAACTACGGAGTGTCTAGACACTAAGAACTTCTATGCGGGATAAAAGCGTAGAATTTAAAACAAATACACAAGTACTTCAATATTTACTATTTTTAAAGTGTTATTCCACACTGTTGTTCTCCCCTTGCGCCTCTTGTATACCGTCCAAGAGGCGCGGGTTCGAATCCCGCTGCGTTCAAATTTTATTTGTTTTTTTTTATACGTTTTTTCTAAAATGTTTTACATAAGTACTTTTTTTAGACCAATAAAAGTATTCCTATTACTTAATAATATATATTAACAAAAAATATTGCCTCACCATCGCCAAGATTGCCATTTGGAGAATGCTTTTATTAGTAACTTCATTGTAAAATCGACCGTTACCGGGTAGACTGTATCACATACTGACCAGCAAGGTCGGCAGGTGACCATGGATCGTACTGCAGACGCCGATAAAATTCAGACAATCTAGCGAATTCGGTTATAATAAATTTTCTTTTTAATCACTAACTAAGAAATATGTATACTATGATTTGAATATAATAAATTACGTATATTTATTGAGGCCGGTCGTGGCGCAGTGAGGCAGTGTCTGACTGTAAACGCGATTGGATATGGGTTCAAATCACTCTCGGGGGAGTGATTATATTTAAAATTATTTTCATTTCCTCGTTTTTGTTCGGTGGTACAAAACATGGCGTTAAGTTAAACCACTTAATACACAATGCCTCGAATTCCGTGGAAAGTGAAGTACGCAATATCAATTATAAATATTTACTATTTTTAAAGTGTTATTCCACACTTAGGATTAGAAAACATTTTTGAAAAAACGTATTAGAATTTGAACGCAGCGGGATTCGAACCCGCGCCTCTTGGATACCGTCCAAGTGCTCTGACCGCTAAGCCATGCGTTCTACTACCAGCTGCGTCGAAATTCTTATACGTTTTGTTACAACTTATTTATGTTGTTAGCATCTCTGAAGAGAGATTTTTACAAATTTCTACTACTTAAAGATTATTAAGAAATAATCTTTTAGCAAGAGAGTTTCAATTGAAGATTATTAAGAAATATATATATATATATATATATATACACAATACAATTTTGTAGCTTTCTTTGTTCACAATTACGATCCAAGCCTTTGTTCGCATGTGAAATATTTCAATTTTACTCTTACACTAATTTCAAACGTCGTTAAATATATTCTTTATTCAGTACAAAAATTAGCATTTCGTATCACGCATTGTCCCTAAAAGAAAATAGAAAAGATTTGTTTTTAATATTTCTTTGATTTTCACGTCGAATAAAGCCTGACGATAACACAAGATAATTATAATTGTATTTTTTGTATAAAAGATAAAATATATGTATAAGTATATATAGTATATTTATTATTAAATATATTTGAATATATATTTAGCTCGTAGAGGGCATTTATAAAGAGATTAATGACACCGGACGAAGTGAACTATTTCTACCTCAAATATTATATTTCTTTAGAAAAAATTAAAAAAATATTATTAATATTGAATAATTATATATTAAATTGCAACTATAATAATCACCATGAATGTATGGTAAATTAGAAAGTAGCTACAATATTAGGGAATTAAATTCTCGGTTAAGGAATATGTCCATATTACATTTTTGAAAAAAAAACGTATAAAAATTTGAACGCAGTGGGATTCGAACCGGCGCCTCTTGGATACTGCCCAAGCACTCTGACCGCTAAGCCATGCGTTCTACTACCAACTGCGTCGAAATTTTAATACGTTCGTTTCAAATTTCTACTACTTAAAGATTATTAAGAAATAATCGTTTTAACAAGAGAGATTGCTATTTTAATTTAATATTTACTATTTTAAAGTGTTATTCCACTTAGGATTGGAAAACATTTTTGAAAAAAATGATCATATTATCATTAGTTTTGCAGCTTCCAAGTTATTTCCCGCTTGGCAAGGTCGAGAGAACAGCCCAAGAGAACTTAATATCAGTACAATCCGCCCGTGTATTTTATATTAAGTGACGTCATAATAGGGCAGCGTCTGACTGTAAACACGATTGGTTGTGAGACTCCCTATTAGAGGAACGAGTATAATCAAAAAAAGTCTTTAATTTCATCGCTCTAGTCTTAATACTAGATAAAGCGCGACGTTAAGTTTGCAACTCATCTAACAAAATCTCTCATCTAACAAAATAATTGAAATATTAGCACGAGTCGGAATCGAACCAACAATCCATCCTGTTTACAGTCAGACGCTGTCTCACTGTGCCACGATAGGCCTTCCTTTTTTGTATTAGATAATTTCTGGTATTAGGTTATATCATGCATTCCATGCATTACAAGCTATATAACTAAACGGCATCGTTTGCAAAAGGACGGCATAACTGTATGCGGGTTTGATTGTGGGTTCGTTTCCCGCTTGCGGTAATAAATTAAATATTCAAAAATTGTAATGTCTGCTCCGGTAAGACAAATAGCGGTGTTAACTTCTGCCAATTAGCGCGAAATACCTCAAATTAAGGCTCAAAATCGGAAACCGAGTGACTTTGAACTAGGTTCGCTCTGATCACTCAGGTACATCCCACATAAAGGGTGAAGCAGCCAAAAAAATAAAAACATCTTTTAATAATAATAATAATAATATATTTTTTATTAAAATAATAATATATTTTTTAATCCTACATACTAACTAAACAGTACTAGGGCCAAGGCGTAATGTAATTTCCAACTGACACGAGACGAGTTTAATCAATCCTCATGTTTTAATATAAAATGTATTACCAGATTGTAACTTCGTTCTTTTGTAAGTCACTTTGTTACAAACCGCCAAATATATGGTAATAACCGAACAAAGCGTGACTAACGAGGTATGAATATAATGGAAGAAAGTTGAAATTTTAACATTATGTTGTAGTCTGTAAAGCTTTACGTATTTATTTAATTTATTAAAATATAAGTATATTGTGGCCGGTAAGACTGTCTGTTTGTAAACGCGATCGGTCGGAGTTCGATTCCTACTCGGGGGACGGAATTATTTTCCCGGTCTGGTAAGACAAAACGCGGCGTTTATTTTCAATACTCGACACGCAATGTCATGTATTGGCGGAAAACGGCGTATGGAGTGTCTTCACACTATATACTTCCTGTCTACCCTGCTATAGAGAATAAAAGCGTGAAGATATAATATTTTTTTTATATGTAAATGATGAATTAAAGAAACAAAATAAAAAAAAAACATTTTATTATTATTTTACGCTTTAAGAAGCTTTACGCGTCTTTCCATATAAAAGTCAGGAGTAATCAGGCCTAGTGTCAAGTTACTCTGTACTCTATTTTTCGTCTAAAATTTCGGTAAGTAGTAAAATTGCGTTATGAGCACCGCAATTCTCAACGGCGCACTTCATTATATCAGAATGGGAACATCTAAATAATTGAAATTATTATTATTATATATAAAAGATTTATAATTTAGAAAAATTAATCTCTTATTAATATTTTTTTTAGTTTATTCTTTTGAGGCTACGCTAGTAGTAGTAAATAGTATATCAAATACAAATTGATTTCTCTTCCTCAAGAAAATCAAGCCCTATGTAATTCATTTTATATTCCTGAAATCGTGAAACTTAAAGTTCCTAGTGTCAACATACTTCGCTCACTTACTTTGCGTACTTCGCTTTCCACCGAATTCAAGACATTGCGCGTTGAATGGTGGAACTAAACGCCGCTATTTGTCTTTACCAGAGCAAGGAAATGAAAATAGTTTAAATATATTATTATTAATTATTATAAGATACAATACTATAAAAAAATCTTAAAACAATAAATTTTAATCTTATTATACAATTAATGAATGTTTTTGTTATGAAACAAAAATTATATTTTCAATAAAAAATATAATAATAATTAAACGCGATTGGTTGTGGGTTCCAATCCCACTCCCCTGAGTTGGATTGGAACCTACAACCGATTGCGTATACAGTCCGACGCTGTCACACTGCGCCACGATTGACCTCAAAAGTTACTATTTATTATGGCCTTAATAAAGAAAAAAAATTAAAGTTGTAAATATGCAGTTATTTAAAAAATCTTAGAATCTAAATTCACTCGATTAACCAAAAAAAAATAATGACTAAATTAAGCCTCAAGGTATTTACTTCATAAATTTAAAAAATATTAAAAGAAAAAAAATTATTCCACCTTAACCACTTCCTTTGTCCTTTAAAACGACATTAAATTATAATTGCCAGTGATATAGCATTCGGTGATATTTATATGAAATCTTGAGTATGCAAATTGGCCGTTTGCCGAGGCAAGTATTCTTGCGTGTGACATTTCTTTATTTTGGTCGAGCCCGTATTGACAAAGAAACCGTGAAAACAAGCCATTGAATTAATGTTAGGGAGAAGTAAGTGGTAGACACTTGTTTAAATAATATAAAAACGTTTTTAACGTCTTATATTCAACTCGTATATCATGGTAGTAAGAACTTAGTGTTATGAAAATCAATATATTCGATATTGAAAAAAGTTATTACAAACACTTGTGAATTGTTAGTTAAAATAAAAATGTCAGTTTTGTTAATAAACTAAACTGTTGCTTGTTAAAATATATGTATTTCTAAATATATTTTATAAATATTTTTAATAAGCCTTCCAAGTAAGAGAACAATAGAATTTAAATTTCATAATAACTTCAATATATTCATGGTCAGAAAATTATATTTTATTTTTTTTATAGTTATCTTCATTCTTTTTATCTCATAGGAGGGTAGGTCGCACTCCGTACTTCGTTTTCCACCGTACTCGAGACATTGCGTGTTTAGTGGTGGAACTCAACACCACACTTTGTTTTACCAGAGCCAGGACGTGAAAATAATTTTATATATAATCACTCCCCCGAGTGGGAATGGAACCTAACACCGATCGCGTTTACAGTCAAACGCTGTCACACTTAGCTACGACCGGCCTATTTTAGTTGGCAGTATGATTTTAATCTTAACTTCAATTTATTTAAAATATGACACTCCATTCTCCGCTTTTAGTCTTATTTTGAGAGACAATTTGTGATGAGTGGCGAAACACAACACCGCGTTTTGGCTTTCTATCCGTGATTACTTTTATATAGATGACCTAGTAGGACCCCAGCTCTGGTAAGATAAAACTCGGCGTTGAGTTCCATAATTCAACATGTAATCAATTTCATTCAGATGAGCATCTCCAGTATAATCAAAGATGGTCCTACCGTTTCATGACGTCAAAAAAGATAAAAAATTACTCTCAATATATACTTTATATTCTAGGATCATTCTTCTTTACAATTCTTGAAGAATTCAAACCACGTTCTTGCAAATGCAAATTTGTATCGTCTTATATAGAAAAATATTCTGTAGCAATATTCTTGCCTTACTGCTATTGTAAGCGATTTTAATTTTTGCAGTCGTTGTTATTACAACTCGTGGACCTCTTGGCGCGTAAATATACGTTGTCATAGCAACGTTTGTATATAAGTTTCAAACACATGATACTGTGTGTTATTTTTTTTTATAAATAACATAATGTCTTTCTAATACCATCGTGCGCAGTGGGACAGCGTCTGAATATAAGCGCAATTGGTTGTCAGTTCGATTCCCGCTAGGAGGATTACATCTAACAAAAAATGAGTAGCATTTTTGTGCTCTGGTAGGAAAAAACGCGTCGACAAGCCACTCAATACGCAATGTCTGGATTTCGGGCCTGAAAACAGACTAAGGAGTTTCTTTTTTAATGCATTTGTTTAAAAAAATATTATTTTACTTATTTCTCCATATAACCTGTTAGCTTCATCTAATATCCTAGCTATGACATAAGAGGGATATAGAAAAAAAAATAGAAAATATCACCAGTTTACTAAAAAAATATATATAACTGCTTTCAACTGCCAAATTTATAAAATATTATATCAAATTGGAAACGTTTATATTCCTTTATCAATATATGTATAAATATTTTTTTTATTCTGTGAGTGACTGATAGACAAGATAAAACCAATTGTTCAGAGTAATTAGCATTCAGTTTTCTTAGGAGACAAGTAGCCGAAATCCCTAGAAACATTCGTTTTCCCATATTTTTCTTCTTTCTATATTTACCATCGAATAATAGAAAAAAAGGTTCGCTCTTTATCCCGCATAGTAGGGTAGTTTAAGACAACCTAGTGTCAAGACACTCCGTAGACTGCTATCCACCCGTTTCAAGACATTGCATCCTGCAACGCCATATCAAAGAGGAGAAATTAAAATAAATAATTTGTAAGATATTTGATTTTTTAGAAATTCTTTTTGTAAAGTGTTTTTTTTAATATAAGAATTAATTTTAAAATAAAATATAATTAATTACAATTAAAATGTCCAGTCCACACAGTTAAGGTGTATTATTTCAGAAATATGTTAATAGATACTATTATTATAGCTCACCTCGTTAACTACGGTTCGAACTTTTGACTTTCATAAATTGGCAAACCAATAAAAATATTATATTCAGGTCATTGTAGCGACATTTTTCTTCTTTTTTTACTTCACTTATTTCATTCTTTTTTTAAACTTCCCACTTAATCCTGCATAGCAGGGTAGTCAGAGAAACCGTACTGTTACACACGTACATGCATACATGTTCATTGTTTTCTCAAAATCAAGACATTATATAAACTGGGCAGTGAACTCAACGCCGCGCTTTGTCTTACTAGAGCAGAGAAACGATAATAGATCTTAATTACAATCAGTTCACCGTGTGGGAATCCAACCTACAACCAATTGTGTGTACAATCAGACGCTGTCCCACTGCGCCACGATGGTCTTTAAACTCATTCGAATTATCGAATTAAAACCTCATTCAAAGAAATACTACTGTTATTTCTGCGTTTTGGTAAGGAAAAGTGCGGCGTTAACCACCGACGCTCATCAAGGAACACACCTTTTCCTAGTTGAAAGCGGATAGCATAATATCTTGGCACAATTCGATGTAACTATTAAATTTAATAAAAAATTGTAAAAGAAAATAAACAATGAATAAAGTAATTGATTACATATTATATAGCAAAATATAACGTTAATATATATATATATATATATATATATATATATATATATATATATATATATATATATATATATATATATATATATATATATATATATATGATACGAGCTTTGCTCACAACTTCTTCGTCGACATTAACATCACTGAATCTTTCTTGATAATTCTAAATTAAAAGTAAACCAAGCTACACCTTGTTACATCAGATATCTACCTTTGAAAGTTCCATTAAAATTAGTCAAGCTGCTTTTGTGATTAGCTAGAACAGCTTTAAGAATAGTTAATTTTGGTACATGTAAAGTGTGAACATACATATGCATTAAGTAAAAAGCAGTTATTTTAATATTACAAACAGACACTCTAATTTAACATTTTTATATATATATATATATCTTATTAAGAATATTGCTCAGTTAACTAAGTATAAATAAGTATTTTTTGTAACATTGACTTTAAATATATACCATTCTTTAATAATCCATGCGACAATTGCAATATGTGTCAATTATTTACAGCTAACCTTGGCCGGAATGTAGAGAGTGTTTACATAAAAACAGAAATAGACGCTCTTAATACGATCATAATTTAAGGAAAACCAAACATATTTTATATAAACGACGTTTTTTATTCGATTTTTTTAGTAGTTGTAATGTTATGTGATATTTTAAAGGAGTAAAAAATATTTTTTCTAGATAAAGATGAGATATTTGATATTTTTTTAGTTTGGTATTATTTTAAATATTAAAGAGAGATAAAGAGAGAAATAAGATTTTATTATATTAAAATAATAAAGTACTGCTTCGTAGTAATTAATAGATACACTTATTCCGGCATAGCCGAGTAGTCATGAGACATTTTTTTAACGTGAGGAAATCGCATTACGGATACCTTCTCGATTGGGGGACTCGGGACAGGTCATGTGGGACTACGGAATGGCAGATATAGGGCGCCCCGTTACTCCCCCCCTAAACTTCACGGTACTGCTGCCCGAGACCTCAGGTGCACCCCGATCCCTACGTAAGTCAAGGCGGAAGAAAGTCCAAAGACAACCTAGTGACAAAACTCTCTGTAACTCGCGTTGTCATGACCGCGATTCAGCTTCACGCTTTGTTCGCCCAGACTAGAGAACTCTATTTTTTGTTAATAAAATCACTTCTCCCAGTGTGAATTGAACCCATAATCAATTACGTTTACAGTTAGACTATCCCACTGAGCCACTAAAGCCTTATAAGCTGTTCCATCAGATTTTATATTCTACATTTATTCTATGAAACTACAAAATTGTTATACAAATTGCAAATATTATTCTCAATCACAAACAGCTTAAGTAACTGAAATATCAAGCTGTCTGTAACGAGACATAAAAGTTCTAGTGCTTTAAACGACGCAGCTTTTAAACTTAAATAACCGTAACTGTAGGATAAATCATACAAAAGTACAAAGTAACCTCCTTGCATATTTATTTTACAACGAGCTTTTAGATCAAGCTGTTATGAATAAGTAAATACGGTAAATAAGGCAATATAAATATGTATCGAAATTGTATTTTTAAGATTCAATTTGAGTTTCTCTTCGTTTGGTGTTAATGTTCTAAAACTCATGGTTAAATGAACCTCGTATGGTTTTAGGCTCTTTATTTTTCAACTTATCATACAGATATTTTACTATTTTTAACAAAAAACCAAAGAATTTCAACGCAGCTGGTAGTAGAATATATGGGTTAGCGGTTAGAGCTCTTGGACGGTTTCTAAGAGACGCGGGTTCGAATTCCGCTGCGTTCTAATTTTTAATTCTTCTAATCATATAGATATCCTAACCTAACGGATATAAAAGAATAAACAGAGGAAGGCTGTACAGCCACTGATGGCTAGGCTCCTCTAACGCCTTACTCCTGTCTTCTTTATTTAGAGCCTTTTTTCAATTTTTAAATCCAAGAATTTGTATTTCCTTGGTAACTTCATCACTCCTTATAAGTTTAAGTCTTGCAGCCCTGCGTTCACCATATAGGTTAGGCTCCAGCAGGTGTCTAAGCATCCTGCTATCATCCGTACGATATATGGTAATCGAATCCACAAACAATGGAGTTTACAATAAGATGTTGTTCCAATACAATACAATGGCCAAAAAAACGACATAAACATAATATGGATAATATTATACTTGAGATTGCAAATATAGTTGATTGAATAATAATATCTTTGATTTTCGCGATTTTTATACATTTTAAATGAAACTGTTTTAACCGGATTAATCGCGTATATTTTGGTATTCGAAAATACATTTTAGACACCTGACGTTTCGAACACTTTACAGTCTACCTGTGACCACGGACTACTGTAAAGTGTTCGAAACGTCAGGTGTCCAAAATGTATTTTCGAATACCAAAATATATGCGATTAATCCGGTTAAAATAGTTTCATTTAAAATAGTTGATTGAAATTTAAAGCCAAAAATATTAAGTGCACTTAGATGTGTTATTTCTAAAACGAATGTTATGTAACTCAACGTTTTAATAAAAAAAAAAACAAAGCTTATATTGAGAGTCTATGGTGACGTACACGTTATATTTTTTGAGTTAGGCAAAATTTCATACATTCTATTTTGGTACAAAGTATATCAATTAAACAATATATCACTATAATATAAAGCTAGACTAAACTTTCATAAAGTTATAAAAGATTTCAATCTATTATCTATTTTTATGTCTCCGAATAATTTAAAATGGATGAAGTACTACATTTCTATAGTCATACATTTGCTGAGAACATAAAACATTAACAGTATAAGTTTACGCAAAATCGTAAACTATGCGCTTTATAGTAACATAAAGCAATTATGTAAAATTCAATGCCTTTGCAGACGTCCTTGTAGTGCAGTATATAACCAACAGAATTATATTAGTTAGGATTTAAAAAAAACATCTCATTATAATTATAAGATATGGTTATCACGATTTTTAGGAATTTTAAATAAAAATATTTTAAGTTTTTTTAGGCTAAATTCCGTTAATATATATGTCGAAAAATTTTAATACTTTTTTTTATTTTTTTTAAGTCTACTTTACGTTTTAAATGGTTACTTTAAAAAAGCTATATACGGCGTTTGCGTTCGCATTTATAAATAATACTGTAATAAAAATATGTTGAGGTCGGTCGTGGCGCAGTGTAACAGTGTCTGAATGTAAACACGATCGGTTGTGGGTTCGATTCCCACTCGAGGAAGTGATTACATTTAAATTATTTTCACTTCCTCGCTTAACACGCAATGTCTCCAATTTGGTGGAAAGTGAGGTACAGAATGTGTTGACACTAGGTACTTCCTACTCAGCTACGCCGGATAAAAGCGTGAAGCTAAAAAAAATCGTGTTCACAGTAACTTTACTCTCTTTGGTGTACAGATTATGAAAGATATTGTAATAATCGAATTAATTGTAACACAGTGGGACAGCGTTCGATTCCCGCTTGGAACATTGATATTCTTTTATTTAGCTTCACACTTTTATCCCGCATAGCAATACTTATACCCAAGCGGCTATAGGTAGACTGTATTTATCACCACCGAGTGCTGTAAAGATTTTGAGACGTTAGATTTTCTAAAATATAAAAATAATAAAATAAATTGTAAAATACTAAAATATTTCAATTTCCAGTCCATTTGAAACAGTTTCATATTAAAATGGATAATGAGTTAAAAGCAGTGTGAATTGTGATTAGCTTGTTTACACATTAATACTTTAACATTAATATTTTAACCTCAAAAATAAATAAAATACATTTATTCATATACAATATATTTTATTAAAATAATAATCATTCTATACTTTTGAGCAAAAGAAAGGAACAGTTTAGTTACTTGTTTATTTTAGAAATAATTCGTATATCAAGAAAAAAGTGCGGCGTAAAAGAGCAGTGTCTGATTGTAAATCCGAATAGTTGTGTTCCGAATGAGATATTTCAATTACTCCATTCTGTTAAGACAAAGTGCGGCGTTGAGTGCCGCTACCTATACGAAATATCTTAAATTTACGGAAAGCAGCAAGCGAAGTGTCCAGACACTAGTACTCTCTGAATCTAATTGCGTTATAATGTGCCATAAAGCCTAAAGCTGTTTTTATATTGAAATTTCAACTGTAAGCCTCGAGTATTTTTTTCAACAGTTGAAATAAAATCTATGGCAGTTCTGCAATAAGTTATATAATTATACCCACATAAAACGAGGAGTATAAGAAAGCTGTAAGCTTAAGACCAAATTGTCTCACTATTCCATTTATAAAGCAATATATTTACGAGAAATATGTTTAAATACCAACAAACTTCGTTATTTCAAAGTTTTAATATACAAAAGAACTTAATTAAAGTACAAGAAATCACTCTCTCCTGTAAACACAGGAGAGAATCCAAAAAAAATAATATTGAATGGCATAGACGATGTAGCATAGTCGAATAACATCTGATTAGAATTGTGGTGTTAAGTTCCGCTGTGTAATACGCAATATTTTTGAATTTAATCAAAGTGGAAAAGGAAACTTTTACACAATGTTATGTAATAAAAAGGCATTGCGGGACAGCATCTAATTGTAAAAACGGCGTTGAGCTCCGGCACACAACAAGGATATTTTTCAAATTATATGAAAGTGGAAAACGGAGCGTTTAACTCTGTTATATAACAAAATTAAAGAAAAAACAACAATGTTGGAAAGTATACGCTACCCATATACAGTATTATTGCGTAGCGGATCACGTTTAAAGCCAGTTACACGCGTCATTTACTCAGCGAAATTTTGGCCGAATTATATTGTTTGCTTAAGATTTTATCCGATGTGTTTAAACGCTTAAAATATTACCATAATTATGTAATTAAATGCTTTGTTTTCATTCCACCAGATATATTTGTTTTGATGATCTTTAGTTAATAAGTATATCTTATATAATATTAAGTGTTTTTAAAGGTTTTACAATGTTTTAGTTCAGGTTATTAAATAATATAGGGTAGTTTTCCTTCTCTCTGTTTATATTTTTTTCTTTTAAAAGTAGACTCTCTTGTTAATGTTTTTACTCTATTTTTCACTGAATTCGAGATATTGCGTGTAGCAAAACTCAACTCACCAGAGCGAGGAAATGTAATTAATTTAAGTATAATCATTCCTCTCAATGGAAATCGAACCCACAATCAATTGCGCTTACAGTCAAATACCTTATTTGATTTATTTTAGAAAAAACGTATAAAAATTTAAACGCAAAGTGTTTGGAACCCGCACCTCTTGGAAACTGTCCAAGTGCTCTGACCGCTAAGCCATGCGTTCTATCGGCTGCGTCGAAATTTTTATACGTTTGTTAAAACTTATTAGTGATGTTAGCATCTCTGTAGACAGATTCTTACAAATTTCTGTCATGTAAAGATTATTAAGAAATAATCGTTTAATAAGATAGATTGCCATTTTATTTTACTATTTTTAAAGTGTTATTCCACTCTTAGAATTAGAAAAGATAAAAAAAACGTATAAAAATTTGATCGCAACGGCTAACAACATAATAAGTTGTAACTAATGTTAACGAATTTCGACGCAGCCGGTAGTAGAACTCATGGCTGTCAGAACGCTTGGACAGATTCCAAGAGTCATGGGTTTGAATCGAATGAAATATGTTTTGGTATTCGAAAATACATTTCTGAAAATTCTAACTTTCGAATATTTTACAGTCACTACTAATAGTAATAATTTTCTCGTATATGGGTACGTTTAATGACAATTTAGAACATATATACCAAGAATATAGATCTTTATATATTTTTTTCCATGCGAACACTAAATTAACATTACATCATACATTTACCCATCTTCATGTCATATTCGACTTAACCGACCGTAGCGTGAAGTGTCATTAAGCACGAGATTTCCCTCGCCGAGGGAAACGAAAGGATATGAAAGCCCTACATATTAAATTTCATATCTATATTAAATAACATTGTTAGAACTTTAATTTTGTTATTTAATATACTTTATAGGGCAAAATTGGAAGACTTAGATTTTTCTGTAACATGTAATTAGCTTTCCACTTTTAACCTGCCCCGGCGGAACTCAACGCCGCATTTCGTCTTACGAGGGCATGAAAATAAAAATAATTTAAATATCATTCCACTGAGTTGCAATCATTCAATAACGATACTTTCTATTCCTTTTCACTTGAGAACTTTTTAAGATACAAAATACGCCTTTTTCCAATACAATACAAGTCACAAACAACTTAGTTATATTAATACGTCAGGCAAATTCTGTTTCTGTCTAAGGGATAAAAGGGTGAAACTAAAAAAAGGAAAAAAATCTGTGTACAACTTTTTACGAAAACATCGCGAACTGAGGCGAACGAATAGAGAGTAGGATGCTTATATTTTATTAATTTAAAATAATCTATAAACATATATTTATTTAATAAAATAAATGTAACACACACTACTCTATGTTTAACATACACGTTTATATAGTAACATACATGTTGCTAAGGCAACGCGCTATCAACGCATCAACAGAACATATAAATATATATTAAAAAAAATAAACAAAATATTTCTTAAAACAGCTTTGGGATTTATTTCCCGCTAAAGCTCTAAGAAGCTGTCTCATAAATTCGCAAAATATAAACAGCTTAAGTATCGCGCGTTACAAAATTCCGAGCAATAATTAATTACATGTCGCAATATCATTTTCCTCTACTTAATTACTGTGAATACAGCAAAAATGCTTCACCGGAAGCATTTCCAGTGAAGATTTTTCGTTCGATAAACGATATAAACGCAAACATAACAACTTTGAGACCGATAGTGCCGCAGTGAGATTGCGCCCACTGTAAAGTCGATCAGTTGTAGGTTCAATTCCCATTCAGAGTCTCTGGTAAGACAAAGTGCGGCGTTGAGTTCCACCAGTCAAAACGGAATGTCTCCGATTCCGTGGAAAGCGACGTATGAAGTGTTTTGACACTAGATACTTTCTGTCTACCCTACTATGCGATATAAAAGCGTAGCCAAAAGAACAATAAAAACAATTATAACTTTTATATAAGTATTAGTACCGGAAGATAAAAAGAGCTTTACGTTTTATCCTGCATAGCAGGGTAGTTAGATACAACCTAGTGTCAAGACACTCCGATGACCGTTTTCTCTTCAAAATTGAGACATTATACTGAAAAATTGTCATCAATCAAATAATATTATAGTCAATATTCTTTGAATTGTATACACAAAAAAGTAGCTGCAGATGACCCAGATCTTACTTGTTTTACATGATGTATATGTATATTATACCTTCGAAGCGCAACGGTATATCGTCTGACCTTATCGTCTAATTCTACTAAAATAATGATTATATATTTATGTTTTTTTACAATGTTATATTTATATAATAATTAGATTTGGCGTGAATAATTAGATAAAATGTAGCGTTGAATTCCGCCTTATGCACATTATCTCAATTGTAGGCGGAGTGCGGTGAACGAAGTGTCTCCACTTTCACTCAAGTTTTGAGAAGTGATGTTTTTCAAATTTGACCTTCGCCATAATAATTAAAAAAGAAATTAAAAAAGTAACAAAGTTGGTAAACTAAATTATATTTTTTGTGCAAAGAAAAAAAATCCTACAAATAATAAAATATATATAAAAATCATATTATATTTATCTTTTTAACATAGAAGTCTAAAAGATATTATCATTATTTTAACGTAAACGTAAATTTGATGCAAAATTTTAACGAGCTTGGCTGAATTGTTAAAAGAGACCGCAAAAACCGCAAACTTTTGAATGATGTTCCTTTAAACGCAATGAAATGATACTATTGAAATTTAATATAAAGTCTACGCTAAAAATTAAAATTTATTCCATATATTGTTATAGAAATAAATAACAAATAAAATAAGATGTACAAATATTATCTTCCTGATTACAAATACAATACAAATATGCTTTATTGCACACAACAAATAAATAATAATAAAGAAATATTTAATAAAAAAAAAGCGAACAATAAAGCGGCCTTATCGCTTAAAGCGATTTCTTCCAGTCAACCTCAGGATATTGGACTTGTATCAAGTGAAGGAAGGTGGTGCATATGTATATACATATGTATGTATAAGTAATATAGAAAAAAAAGATAATAATAAATAAAGATAAAAAAACAGACATAATCGATAACAATAAAATTAATAATTACATACATACGTCCATACATACATAGCTATATACACACATACATACATAAGTACATATATATAAATACAAACAAACCAACATTGACATTTTTATGTTTAACACAGCAATACCAAGCCGTTTAAAATCCATTAGTCAAATAATAGTTTTTAAGTAAAGTTTTAAATATATGTAATTTTTTTGAACTTCTAATTGATTCAACAAGTTAAACGGGGGTTGATTGTTGAACTTTCTTAGGAAAAAAATATGAAAGAGATGATTTCGTCCATCGTAAGCTCTCGCTCGTTTTTTTTAATCTACACTGCCTTGGTAAGACAAAGCGGCGTTGAGATCCGCTATTTATTATGTGAAATTTTTGATTCAAACGGAAATTGGAGAACGGAGTGTCTCGACACCCTGGCTAAATATTGCCATGAGCAAGAATGACCCGGTTTAAGTATAGATTAAATACTTTATCCACAGTGTTATCATTTGTTCACAATTATTTTTATACAAGCCTGATGTAGGGAACATCTTCATCATCGTCATAACAGGTATAACTTTTAGAGAGGCTCTGGCAAATGATCTAATATTTTTGTCTTTGTTTTTACCAGACACTTATCGCAAAAGGTCTTTGATTTGGGCAGATAGTTAAGGACAAGGAGTCTTAATGGGAGGTTCTCATTGTGTACTTATTTGTATTTAATAAATGCATTAATCAAAAACAAATGTAGAAAATATAAGCAAAAATTTAAAGAAATTCCTTAGATTTGTATAAATGACTTATTTTACCTTCACGTTTAATATTAATTTATCGTTTAATATAATTTAGCGAAGTAAGGAGTGTGTTGACACTAGGTACTTTCTGTTTACCCTGCTATGCGGGATAAAAGCGTGAAGTTAAAAAAAAACGCTTAATATCAAATGGCAGTTTTAGTGTCAAGAACACTCCGTTCTCCGTTTTGCGTCTGAATTGCATATTAAGTAGCGGAACTCTTCACCACATTTCGTCTTTATCAAAGAGAAATTAAAAAATTATATGCAATCATACACCCGAGCAGGAATCGAACCCACAAATAATCGACTTTACGGTTAAAAACTGTCTAAAAAGATGATAAATTAAATGTTATTATTAAAATACGTGTGAGAATTTTTAAGATTTTATAATATGTAAGTTCTAGAGGACGAGAGATAAATACGTTCGTTGACGTTTTAAGATATAATACTGTAATATGAAAAGTTATTTTGAGTGAACGACCTCTTGAGGTTAATGCGAGCATAATATTCATTTGTATTGATACTTATAATATTTTACGTTTTTGTTATATTAAAATAATTTATAGACACAGTGGCACAGTGATTCTGACTGTTGACGCGATCGGTTGTAGATTCGATTTCCACTCGTTATTGATTATATTTAAATTATTTGCATTTACTGGTTCTGATAAGGAAAAGCACAGTTGAGTTCTGCTACTTCACACGAAATGTCCCGAAATTGACACAAAGAGCAGTATGAAATATCTAGCCACTAGGTACTTCCTGTCTACGTAGCTATGCGGGATAAAAGTGAGAGATATTATATTTTAATACTGGAGAAGGTTCGTATCGTATCGTATCGTCAACCAATTGCAGTCCACTGCTGGACATAGGCCTCCCCAAGTTTGCGCCAAACATCCCGGTCCTCCGCAACCCTCATCCAGCCTGCTCCGGCAACCTTGCGTATGTCGTCAGTCCAGCGGGCCAGAGGGCGTCCTACACTACGTTTGCCAAGACGCGGTCTCCACTCCAGGACTCGTCTGCTCCAACGGCCATCGGTCCTGCGACAGACGTGACCGGCCCATTGCCACTTCAGCTTACTGATTTTGCGAGCTACGTCGGTTACTTTAGTTCTCTCACGGATAACCTCATTCCTGATTTTATCCTTGAGAGAGACCCCGAGCATAGCTCGCTCCATAGCTCACTGAGCGACTTTAAATCTGTGGACCAGCCCTACTGTCAGTGTCCACGTCTCGGCAGCGTATGTCATTACAGGTAGGACACATTGCTCAAAAACCTTCGTCTTTAGGCTTTGCGGAATTGTTGACGTAAGGACTCGACGGAGCTTGCCAAATGCCGCCCAACCCAACTGAATCCTCCTATCCGCTTGCTTCTCGAAGTTGTGTCGGCCAAGTTGTATTGTCTGGCCTAGGTAGGTGTAGTCCTGTACAACTTCAAGAAGAACGCCTTCGACCCGCACCGGTCTCGGCATGACGTTTCTGTTGAACATAACTTTTGTTTTGTCCAAGTTCATACCAAGACCAACACGTCGGGAGGACCCATTTAGGTCGTTCAGCATTTGATTTAGCTCTTCCAGTGTCTCTGCAAAGATGACTATATCGTCGGCAAAACGCAGATGAGAGATATACTCTCCATTGACGTTGACGCCTCGTCCAATCCAATTCAGGGTTTTAAAGACGTCCTCCATCGCGTTGGTGAACAGTTTCGGGGATATCACGTCCCCCTGTCGTACCCCACGATGGAGCCGAATAGGTCTTGTCCGCTGATCTTGGATTTGGACGGTCATCGTCGCAGCGCTGTAGAGACATCTCATCACCTCGATATATCGCCAGTCGATTTGACATCTCTGCAGGGACTCCAAAACAGCCCAGGTTTCGATGGCGTCGAACGCTTTCTCACAGTCCACAAATGCCATACACAGCGGCTGATTATACTCCTCGGTCTTCTGTATAATCTGCCGAACAGTATGTATGTGGTCTATGGTGCTGTAGCCTTTTCGAAACCCGGCTTGCTCCGGAGGTTGGTATTCGTCGAGCTTGATGGCGAGACGATTCGTGACGACTCTTGAAAACAACTTGTAAACGTGGCTCAGGAGTGTAATCGGCCTGTAGTTCTTTAGGAGGGTTTTATCACCCTTCTTGAAGAACAAGACGACCACACCCCTGGACCACGCTTCTGGCGTCATGCCTTGGCGGATGACGGCATTAAAGAGTTCCGCTAAGGCCTTTTGGACCGGTAGTCCACCAGCCTTTAGGAGCTCAGTGGTAATGCCATCATCACCCGGGGCCTTCCCATTCCTGAGCTGTTTAAGAGCCGCACTAATCTCGCTTACGTCAACGTCCGGGATGTCTTCCGAGTAATGGCGCGTCAGTGGTGCACGTGGATCTTCAGTGTCCTGAGCTATAGGCTTGTGTGTGCGCGATGAGTAGAGCAGCCTATAGAACTTCTCAACCTCATTCTGGATCTGGGGTCTTGACGTGACTATTGTGCCATCCGCTGTCTTAAGCTTTGCAAGGTGGCTTCTCCCTAGCGGTCTTTGGAAAACTTTGTACCCCCTATTTTGCTAAATGAGGGTTGTAATATTTCTCGTGTTTGGGCAACGGAGGTCCCGGCGCGTGAGTTTCCTTATCCGCCTAGAGAGAGCCCGTTGATTTGTAGAAGCTGCTTGAGCGAATGGCATTTCCCGTCTCTGCCTCATCAGATCCAGGGTTTCGGGAGCAAGTTTGGACTGCTTAGTGGTACTCCTCGGCGGAAAATGCTTACGGCCCAGTTTACACACTGTCTTCACCACGCTGTTGGTTATCTCGTCCACATCGTCAGTGGTTTCCAGCGAGTCGAATCGATTTTGCAGTTCCAATTGGAACTGCTTGGACACACGGTCTACTTGGGGCGGCGTAGGTCGGAGAGTAGATTTCAGCAGGCGTTTTCGTTCGACTTTGAAGCATATATTCAGAGTGCCTCGTACGAGTCAGTGATCGCTGCCGGTGTTAAACCTGTTGATGGAGATGGTTACTGTTTCAAAATCACTTATAAAATTCTTGTTAATATTTGTAAATACAAAATATAGATAATATCTAAGACTAAGCAAATTGATATTTAGATAAATAAAAATAAGTTTTATACTATTTCTTATAGTTTTATATTTATTTTTCATTAAATCTGATATAAACCTTAAAATGGATTTAAATCTTAATTTTATTTAATTTTAATACATACAATATAAAACAAAATTTTATATATTGAACAAGATTTTTCAAGATTCAAAAAACTGTAAAAAAATATTTTCACTTTTGCTAACCTCCAACCAACAAAATCCTAAATTATTTTTTGTTTTTTTTTAGCTTCACGCTTTATCCCTTGCGGGGTAGTCAGAAAGAACGGAGCGCCAAACTATACGGTCCCTGTATACCTCTTGGGCCTCGTCCACAGTCGTTATCCTCTTCATAAATGCCCTTCGGGGGGTCCTCATGCTTTTTAGGTGACCTTCCTCGTATCTTTGAAAGTCAGCCAACGTCTCCCTCTCCTCCGACCTCTCGTACCACTCACCTTAGCTGCATAAATCTTTCTTACCATTCTTTCATCACTCATTCTCTCAACGTGCTCAAACCACCTGAGCACGTTCTTCCTCATTAATACTAGGACATTCGCGCTTACACGGTTCTTTTTGCTCTTTTTTGCCCTTTGCTCCTCGCAATACCCAGTAAATAAGATCAAGAAAAAATTTAAACTAAAATATTATAAATACTAATACTTTCCAGTATAGAAATTGAACCCAGAACCATCACTGTCAGCCTATCATCCCAGCTACGTTACTCTACCATATAATTTTAAACCAGTTAATATAAAATTGTAAGCAATTCCACCTTTAAATTTTTGCTAAAGCAGCCAAGTCTAACTCATTCTGCGATGCGTAAAGTAAAAAGGTAAGAAAATAAATAAATGGAATGTGATGGGGTAATCTAATTTGATTTAATCGAATTCTGCGGGTAAGGATAGAGTCTAATGGAAACATGGTCAAAGGCTTAATATATTATGTAGAGCAAGTAAAAACCAGCCTTGTAAATGTTGTTACAAAAATTGGTGAATTTTCTGGAAATTTTTATTGTTTTTTTTTAAGTACAAAGAGATTTTGATTTGGAATTATTATTTTTTTATTTCAGTAGTAGAGTATTGTAATATTGCATTGACCGATCTCTAAGCAAGAATATTTTATATTCTTCTTTTCACTAATTATTTAAACTCTTACTCTATAAAAAGGTCTGTAAAATGAATGTTTGCTGCTCATATATGCTGCTTAACACTACAGATAGATGTACATATACTGTAATTATATACTTTTTTTTTAGCTTCAAGCTTTTATCCCGCAAAACTGCTTAGACAGAAAGTACCCAGTGTCTTACGCACTACGCTTTCCATTAAATTCAAGACATTGCATGTTGGCAGATCTCAACGCCGCACTTTATATTACCAGAGCGAAAAAGCGAAAATAATTGAAATATAATCATTTTATCGAGTGTGAATCGAACCCACAACCGATCGCATTTAAAGTCAGACGCTGTTATATTGCACCATGACCGGCCTGTGAATGTATATATACTTCCAAATGTAATTTAAGCTGAAAATCGTCTCTAGTCGCGTCCCAGTTGCTCAAAGATTTCTAACAGCTAACAGCATTTCTAAAAGCTTTATGATTGTCCCAAGCTTTTTGAAGAACTTAAGTATTATAACTTCTTAACTTTCACCACAAAAGTTTGTTAAAACGAATCACTTCTATGAATATTTGACTGATAGCATCCGCATGGAATTTCAATTTCTGGGTAGAATGGTGAAGGGAAGTGCCTAGCAATGTATTTATTAGAGCATGTTAAATGATTAAGGGAATGAGACCTCAGACCTCAGCTCGGGACCCTAAATATTTGGTTAGCCAAACCCTCGTACGTGTCGTCTTTACAAAACAAAATTAGAATGCCATAATATAAATATATTATTTGTTTAAAATACAAATAACAATGATTTTATTGTTATTTCATATTTTTGTTTTGTATATTCTAAACACTTTTGTTTTTCACTAGTAACTTCGTTCGGGTAAGACAAAACGCGGCGTTGAACTCTGTCAACACGCAATGTCTCGAATTTGGCAGAAGGTCTTAACACTAAACATTTCCTGTGTACCTTGCTGTGGGGGATTAAAGCGTGAAGCAAGACAATAGGATCAGGGATGTTAAATTGGGACAATTTAGACAAAAGTCTCGCTACCGGGAAATTATCAAGTTCTGATATTTTTTTTATATAGAGTTTTAATATAAAATACACTAAGATATCTGAATTATTGTCTAACTGAAAATAACACTAAAATAGCCAAAAGTCGTTAGATCTAATGAATCAAAACATAACTACTGTGAGTACGATATATGGTCAAATATGTTTAAACAAAACTGTACAAGATTTCCTAAGAATTACACGATTACAGGGCCCTGCTTTAAAGCACTTTTGCCGTTTATTGCACAGTGTTCCACTTTGAACTGGCGGTTTAGCTAAAACCTTTCTTTTATAGCTACGATACGATGCACGATGCTAAAACTTTATATATTATTAAAACAACTTAGTCTTAGTCTGTATTATATTTTCTGGTTCTTCAGTACTGGAGTTATAAAAACCTAAGGAACATCGGAAAACGTACAAAAATATCACCTTGAAATTAAAAAAAAGAGAGTGAATGCTTTGTAACTGAAATTGAGTAAAAATCTCAAGCAATATTTCATGAAAATATTTAAAATATCAATAATAATAATCTCTAAAAAAGAAACGAACATAAATAAGTCTGTTATAAACATAATATAACCCCAAAACATATTGGAATATTTTACAGCTAATTCAGCAACTTCACATTTTACCCCATAACAGGATAGTCAGAGAAAACCTACTGACTGCTTTTTTGAAAATTGAAACATGTTGAGTAGTGAACCCAATGTAACACTGTCTTCCCTCGAGTTGTAATAGAACTTGCTACTCTAATTGAGGTTACAGTCAGATGATATTTTACATTTTGAGATGAACGAATTGAGCATTTTTAACATTTTGAGTGTTATTTACATAACAGTATTTTAAAAACGCATATAATTTGTAAATGTTACTGGTTTTAGACTGGAGTTTCTTGAAAACCAACTAAGAGATGCAAGTCAGTTTGCATTTATTGAAATAAACACATTTATAGATGCCTCAGATTGTATGGAATCTGTTACCGTCCATTTAATGGTTGAAAAAATATTCACGCTTTCACGATTTTATATCTCGCAGCAGACAAGAAGTACCCTAGTGTCAAGACTCTCTATATTCGGCTTTCCGCCGAATTATAAGACATTGTATGTTAAATGGTGGTTAGCACCGCGCTTTGTCTAATCAGTCAAACGCTGTTCCATTGCGACAAGAATGCCGGTCTCAAAATCAACAAAATGTTGGCAACAAATCAATTTCAATTCACTCGCCCCGTATCGTAAATTCAAAATGTCACTGGAATGCAATCAAAGCCCAGGTTTTAAAGTCTTTATAGGTAGGCTATAAAACGCTGGTGATAAAACGCTTCATCATTTTTCTTGGTCCTTAAAAAGAAATATAATTTAAAGGCGTTCTCTTTATAATAGACATATTAAAAAACATTAAGTGATTTTGTTGGTATACTAGTGGTTTGCTCTGGCTTTGCCCGGGAATTGTTTTATTTTTTAATTTAAATATTTCTCTTATATCATAAATTTGGGTCCGAGATGGGGCCGGAGAGAAAAAAATCACTACCAGTTCTATTTGGGGATGACAAATAACTTGAGTGAACACAATCGATCACGTTTACAGTCAGGCGCTTTCCCACTGCACCACGACCAGCCTCACAAAAGATTATATACTGCAAGTGCTATCAAAATGGAATATCAAATCATACTAATAAATTTGTATTGAGTCTGCAAGGCACAAGGAGTACTTACATATTTGGCTGCATCAACACAATGTGTTCCCACTACCCACAATATTAACATAACCTCTGGTATCCTCCGGAGTATGACTTTAAATAGCCACCGGTCAACTCATAACCTCAAGCAAACTTGACACTGTTAACCGATTGGCTAACCATATCCTTACAGATCGCCATGTTACAAAAAAAAATTATAATCCCTTTTTTATAGCTTCACGTTTTTTTTCCCGCACAGCACGGTAGACAGAAAGTACTAAGTGTCAAGACTCCATACCTCGCTTTCCACTGAATTCGAGACATTGCGTGTTGAGTGGTGGAACTAAACGCCGCACTTGTTCTTGCCATAGTATATAATTTGGTCATCAGATAAAACTGTATTTCTCTATAACTACTAATTATTTCCAAGATGTTCTTGGAAATAATGAGAGTTATGGTGGCATATTCTATTATGTTATACAGAATATTGTATAATTACACTGTAGGTAACCTAATCTAGTAATGTTAAATTCATATCGCATTCAATGTATAGGCACTGAATGTGAATATATAGGCAATTAGACTTGGAATTGACCTCAGATATGAAGCAGTAAAGTGTGTATCAATAATAATCGATATAACGTACGTATAACTATATAACTATATAATATATATATATATATATATATATATATATATATATATATATATATATATATATATATATATATATATATATATATACGAATATATTTTTGAATTTATTTATTGATTAGAACAACATACTTTATCAACAATCTGTATTTGTTTTTTTCAATAACAGAATGTATATAAATGAATCTACTTTTAAGAATTTCATTTAGAAAAACGATTTTCCTTGTATAGGCTCAGTCGAATCCCTTTTCTAGGAGAGGACAAATGGCTCGTTACTTCAAGACTTCGTGATAAGACAGCATTTATCTTTCAGTGTTCAATGTAAGTGTATATGTAATTTACTGCCTTTTATATATTTAATTTTGAGACCATTATGGCATAGTGGGATAGCGTGTAACTGTAAACGCGATTGGGGTTCGATTCTCATCAGAAATGATTTTATTTAATATTTATTTCCATTTCTTCGTTTTAAGACAAAGCGTGCTTTTGATTTCGGAATATATTCATACTGTTTATATTCGTTTACAAATGTTATATATTTACCTTTAGAATTACAAGATAAATGCTGAGTGTCTAGACACTAAGTTCTCTTTCGCTACCCTGATATAGAAGAAGTATGAAACTGCAGAAAATATACATAATTTAATCAATTACTTTGTAAATTTGTCAAAACACTATTTTCTACCCTTATCCGAATTTAATATATATAGCTATACGAGCTGTATCCTAAATAACATCTCTGGTTATTATTTTATAATTCTAAAATAAAGGTAGTCTAAGTTTTAAGTAACTCCTTATTATATTTACTATCTGTTTGACAGTCCCTTCTTTCCGTCCTAAGTTGAGACATTGAGTGGTGCTTAACGCCACGTTACAGAAAATTTATTTTTAAATATAATACTCTTACGAGTGAAAATCGAACCCATATCCCCAAAATTGAAATTTCAATCTACTACATTGGAATATAGTAGAGTGTTCCAATAAACATAATTTCACCTTAACAGTCTCAAATAGACGTTATTATCCAATTAAAAGCTTCTAAAGCTCTTTATAGCACATACAGTTTAAATGCAAATGTAAGCTTACCGAAGGTTCTAAGATATGAACTTTTTAAGACATAAAGTTCTTTTAGATATGGCTAATGTCTAGAGGCTATTTCATTTAAAGTACATTTTTAATCTAAAGTAACACGTTAGCCGGAGACAACATAATGTCAAAATACTTCGTTGACAGCTTTCCGCTAATATCAAGTAATTATGTGTTGAGTGGTGAACTTAACGCCGCCTTTCATCTAAGTAAAGAAGGAACGATAATACAGTTTTAAACTAACTATTCCTGAGTGAGAATCAAAGCAATCGTGCTTACATTTAACTGTCCCATAGTGCTACGGATTACTTTCGGGTCCGCAATTTTCAAAAAATATATACATAGAATTTTCTTATATTAAATTAGGTTCGATCCCCACTGAGGGGAGTGATTATATTTAAATTATTTTCACTTCCTCGCTCTGCCAAAGACAAAGTGCGGCGTTGAGTTCCACCACTCAACACGCAAAATCTTGAATTCGGTGGAAAGTGAAGTATGAAGTGTCTTGACACTAGGTACTTTCTGTCTACCCTGCTATGCGGGATAAAAGCGTGAAGCTAAAAAAAATAAATAAATTATATATCCATTGTACAATCACGTACACGTTTAACAAACGTCAAAACTATATGTTTTTTTAAATATATTTTTGAATATACAAAATAAACGTAAATAATCTCTTTAAAATAAATTCATTTAAATATAAGAAAATGACAAAATGAAGCCTTAAGATTTAAGATTAAAGATTCATTTTTCATCAAATTCATTTTAAAATTTAAACATCAGAAAGTAAATATCGCAACTCCTCAGTCATACATACGGAAACGCCTCGTTTAAGATTTCCTCTAGCATCGCTTTTACACTTGCATTTAAAATTGAATGTTTAAGAAAGACATTCTGTTGAATTTTCCCTTATTTGTTATTGTAATTTTGATTTGATAGTAATTCTCTCTGAATACAAATCACAGTCTTATTCGTTATTTTCATGTGTAATTCAATTTAATTCAATATATTTTTTTAGATTAGGCGTGATCAGATCAAACGCTACGGTCTACTCATTCTTATTAGGTATTTCTTTTACCTCCAGTGTCATGGATACTGTATTTTCGAAAGTCAACGGAGGTCTCCTTTGACCTTTATTTTCGCCCTTACATTTTAGCATTATCATAAAACAAGACAAAAGAATTTGCATAGTACTTTTGAAGTGATTTTTTACACATGAGGTTAAAATTATTAGGGATGAAACGCAATAAACGGCACAAAAATGATTGACGTTTTGGTCCAAGAAGGTTGAGGTTGATTGAGAGTGAGAAAGGGATCGTACAGGGTGCGCCTAGCCATGAAGTGAGAGTAAGTAGCAACTGAGTGATAAATATTGAGAGGGAGAAGGAGATAGAGCAACCGTCACATAACGCACGGTGCTATGGAGCGGTGGAAGTATTTCTCACTCATTCTCTCCTATTGAAAAAGAGTAAGATAGAGCGCACGTTGCATAACGTTAAATAATAATTAACACACAAACTATAAATTTAGAAACGAAAATAGATGCTATTGTGGTGAAATATGAACTTATATTACATATTTAAGTTTTCATAATGCTTTATTTACAAGTCCCTTAATATTTTAATTACAATAAATTCATTATATTTCTGACATATCCCGTTACTATGCCTTTGAGTCTCGAGATTTTTGAAATTTTAAAAATTAATTCACTGCGGACATGTGTTTTTTGTACGTGCCTACTTTCCGTTTTTTTACATACATGCATTTAGATTTTATGGTTATTTCTAGAAAAAAAATTAAATAAAAAAAAATTTTTTTGCAGCTTGAAAAAGCATCGATTTAAAAACAATAAACTATGTATAAATATAAAACAGATTGGTCATTTAATTTTCTTAGAAATAGAATTGTTGATGTTTTAATAAATTATTACTTAGATCGAAAAAATAACATATCCTAAATAATTATTTTAAATTGGCCTAGCTGAAATTCAGCAGGTAGATTATCTCGAAAATATAGAATAGTACTCTAAAAGAAGATTTCAGGAAATTCTCTGGGTAACGGGAAAAACGGGATTTTAAGTTTTACAGTTTACAATAACTAGGACCTAAATAAGCTAATGTAAACAGAGAATATATATACTAGGTACTTAGTCTGTGTGTCTGTGTGGCTAACAAATAGCTTCAAATTTATAGATAAAAATATAAAATTATTCTTGTTTCTTTAAAGCTTGGCAACTTTGCATGTACCGAACACAATTCATCAATCGCGGAAGCTCAATTTGACAAGACAATCCCGTGATAAATTTCCCTCTTTACAGATTTAACGAATTTGCACTGCATATTTGGTGTAGCCTTGACTTATTTGTGGGTTATTATTTGGGGGTTAAATATTTAGGCCAGTAGTTTACGAAGCCAGATTTTTATATGAACATAATTTTAAAATGTTATTACTGAATGATTGCAATACATTTCAGTTACGAAAACCGGTTGAGGCCAGTCGCGGCGTAGTGTACGAAAACGCTACTGTTGTTGCTTCAATTCCCACTTTCCACATTCCTTCCAACAAAAATAATTTAAATATAATAATTTCTTTGAATGTAGGAAACTTTCAAAGAAATTATTATATTTAACTTATTTTTAAATTTCTTGCTCTGGTATAAGACAAAACGTGGCGTTGAGTTACGTCACTCAACAAGAAATATCTCAAATTGGGCGGAAAGTGGAGTACAGAGTGTCTTAACACTGTACTGCCTGTCTACCTCACTATGCAGGATAAAAGCGATTTGCTTTTTGATTAAGTAGGTACAAGAAAATAGATTATTGGAAATTTTCTTATAGAAAGAATTATATTAAAAATAGTAAAATCACAAAAAGCTACCCATGAAATAAGTTACTTACTCCTCTTTTGTATAGAGTTCTCTATATCATTTTAATCTATACTAATCAATTCAAACCTGCAATTATTGCGCATATAATCAGAAGCTGGCACGGCGCCATGATAGCCTTGTATAAAAGATGTAAAATATATAAAAGAAATAACAAGAAACAGAGATCTCCGTACCAAATAAAACGTTTCTCCATTATATGCGTACTGCTTAAAACAGCTAACCTCATAACCATACAGACCGCTGACAATAAAAATAATTGAAATTGAGTCAGCCCTAATTCAATTCAAAGCCTACACTTATAAGAGAATGCTTTACCAAACAAAATTGCTTGGTACATTGAGATTCACCGCGGTAATAACAATTTTCTTTTACAGTTATCACGTGTATTTATTGCGTACCTGCGTTACATTGGAATGAAGATGTTATAATCGTATACGTTGGCTCACTGGTGTTTTTCCTATTTAATATTATACAAACTGTATCTGAAACATCGTTCTTATGACTAAAATGGCCTAAGGTTATTTGCTATTGAAACTCCCATCGAAATCAGTTTCAGAGATTAGCTGGAATAAACAGACAAACAAACAGATAAAACGTTAAATATGTTATTTTGGTATATGTACCGTATTTCTATACTAGTCTGGATATAAATACTGTTATAATTAAAAATAAACAAGGTTTTAATATGGAATTTGGAATCTGTAATTTTTATTTGTTAGTTCGTTACATTTTCTTATTTTCGCACTTATTACGTTATATTGTAAAAAATTTAGTTGTGTTTAAAGGGTGTGAAGTAATAAATAGAGCTAGCTAGTTTCAAAATCCTTACATTTGGCTGATACCAGACGTATGGAGACTTTTGAGTTTCGTAATGTTCTTATAAACCAAGCGATAAAAACTCTAAATCTCGAAGAAATTCTGCTTGAAAGCAAATGATTTTTTTTATTAATTAAATAATAACAAGTATAGGGTGATAAAATAAAAACAAGTACTTAAGTGGGACGCAAATGAACCAAAATTCCATTCGTCAGATATGAAGACTGACCATTATCTAGTACTGATTTTAATCAATTGGATATCGAGTTATGATCAGTTTAAGATAGTAAGGCTTGCTTTAAACGCTATGATAGTTTAGTACTGTAAAGAGAAAAAAAAATTATATAATAATATTTTTCATTATTACAAATAGCAGCATCATTACGCTGGTTATTTTAATATTACAAACAGACACTTCAATTTTATTAATGTATATATATAATATAGAGTAAAAGTTTGTTTCTATGCATAAACATCTAAAGGTGTATTTAAAAAAAGAAAATTAACAAGAATTTAATTCATCGCATGGTTTATCGGTCAGAGCGCTTGGCCGGTTTCCATGACACGCGGATTCGAATCCGATCAAATTTTATAATTTTTTTTCAAATATTTTATAATCCTAAAGATGGAATAGCACTTTAAAAATAGTAAAATACAAATATAATTGTTTATCTTTTTTTTGAGTCATAAATCCATTGAGAAAAAGTATGGAACTATATAAATATATAGAGTAGCTATATAGGATGCCCTCGGAATTAAGCAATACCTATTAGAGCTATGTTGAAATTCTTGTGCCTTATAAACTAGACACGTTAGGTAATATCTGCTACGCAGAGCAAAGCTTGAAATTCTTATCTAGACTCGCGATATCGTGGCTTAATTTTAGGTGTAGATATTCTTAATTATTTGTATTTTCAGTTGAATAAGTAAAAAAAATAAATTTAAAAAAAATAATAATAATATAGAAACACTTTGACCTGTTAAAAGAATTATCTATGAGGTCATTGTGGCGGTATCTGACATCGTCTGACTGTAAATACGATTGGTTTTGGGAAAATTAGCATAGCGTTTTAAATGAAAATAGCAAAAGATAACTTGTGAAGTATTCGGTTAGTAAATGACTCAAATATATTTGCTAAAGCATATATTACAATAAATAATATTATTTTGAATAAAATCTTTGATTTTCGTGATTTGTGCGCATTTTGAAATGAAATTACTTTAAATTACAAATTAATCGCGTATATTTTGGTATTGGAAAATATATATTTGAAAACGCTACATTTCGGACACTTAACTTCCGGTAGTCTGTGATTACAGATAGGACAATAGATTAATAGATTAATCTTCTAAAACGATGAAATGATGATATTTTAAATTTATTTTCAATTCTCCGCTCTGGTTAGTCAAAGCGCGGCGTTGAAACCCGCAAAATACATTATCTCGATACCAAGCGAAAAGCAGTCAATGGATACTTACGAGTATCTATTGACTGCTTTTCGGTCTAGGTCACTAGGACACTAGGTCTTCTAGGTTGTCTCTGGCTACTCGTTTAGAAAGCGCTATAAAGCGTAAAGCCACAATAAAAAAGAATTATCTCAAGAGATATTTACCTATAATTTATAGAATATAACATTTTCACACTGCACCCCGCCACCCCATCTTTTATATACGTTTCCACATATAATCGCAATCGCAAGTCTTAATGTTCGCTTAACGACTTCTAGACAGTGAACGATAGATATGCTTGATTCGAATTCATATTAATATTTTTCTCATACGTGACTTTTCCTTATTGAGCAAGAATTTTTTTAATACGTTTTTATATTTCCAGCAGTTTTACGTTAATTACATATACATCATAGTAAGCTAGTTGAAGAGAATCTAGCGTCAAGATAGTCTGTTCTGACTATAAACGTGATCTTAGTTGGAGTAAGTAAGGAATTTTTACTAAGATACTTTAATTCCTACGGATAGAAGAAAACGGAGAGTCACTAGATTCTCCCTTCCAGTCTAACTGTGTAAGTCGTTAAAAAAAGAAATTAAAATAGTCACAAGTGCAGAAATTATATCACGATTATACTAAAGTAGATATCATAAAGTGCATTTAACGTAATATGAATATATAATATTCTTTTATATTTTTCTGTGGCTTGTTTAAAATTAGTTTCACCGATTTTTGCCTCAGGGATCTATTAAAAGTTGTAAAATTTAAATTTCAACAAGATGCACCTATCCATTTACTTTTTTTGTAAAAAAACCACACTTAAGATATCATGGTTGTATAAGAATAAATTGTTTAATAATATTTTTTTTAGATTTCCGCTCTTATTTCGCAGAGCAGGATAAACAGGAAGTACCTAGTGCCAAAACACTCTGTACTCCGCTTTCCACCGAAATCGAGACCGTGCCTTATCTTACCAGAGCGAGGAAATGAAAATAATTTAAATAAAATCATTCCCTCGAGTGGAATGAATCAAGAACCAATCGCGTTTACACTTAGACGTTTGTCCCACGGCGCCACGACCGGCCTCTTTATAATTATGGAGTATTTAATACGAGAACAAAATAATTTTAAATACAAATATTCCCCCAACTGAGAATTGAACTTACGATCTATGCATTTAGGTACTACAATGATGAAAGAAATCAACGTAAATAGCACACGATTAAGTAGATAGAAATATGTATATTAAAACAGTATTATTGTGGTTCTAGCAAACACGTTTCGCCCATTAGTTTTATGAGTCCCCCTCACTATGCGATAATTTCATTAACACTTCGTTTAGAAAGTGAGTGGATGATATTATTTTCTACTACACTGCGTTTCTAGTACTGTATTAATATTTATAATATATTTTTTTACTAAAAAATATATTATAAATATGTTTTTTTACTTAAAGACTAGAAAAAATTATATAAATTTAAAAATTATTCTTTTTAAGACTGAGATATTATATAATATATATTTTTAATACAATAACTTTATGCTTTATCCCTCATAAAAAATCTAGACGATTCTTTCACTATCTTCCGGTCAAAATCAAGACATTGCGTGTTAGCTAGCGGAACTTAACCCCGCGCTTTTGCTTACAGAGCATAATACATATATACTATTGCATTGTTACTGTAACATAAGTAAGCCATGAAACGATTTTTTTACCTAAACTAGGTTAACCTCAGTAGATATTCAGAAGGGAGTATATCCAGTAATATATGAGTTATAACTTTATGACATGTCGTTAGCGAGATCGCTTTACGATGAAATTGCAAAACATTTTACTGCTATGTTAATATCATTTGTATAGAAGCGACAATGTTTGAATAGGATATACATATAAAATGTTCTGAATATTAATTTATTATGGACCAGCTTGCTTCGCTTGAGAAAGATGTTAAAAAAATACAGTTATTCATAGTTATTTAATTGAAATTAATACTTTAAATTGATATTAAATTATTATTTGTTAAGTAAAATATATAATAAATATTAATTAAAATATAATAGTACAATAGTTATTTAAATCAGTTTAGCTGTTCCCTAGGTTAGCGTGCACGAACGCACAGACAAAATGATGAAAAATTTATAAATCATCGTTTGGGACTCCCAGATATAAATTTGTTTTCGTAATAAGCTCTTAGTACGTAAATAAATAAAACTATTAAAACTTTAGATAACGTATGAAAATTAGAACGAAGACGGAATCGAATACGCGCCTATTGGAAACAGTCCAAGCGCTCTAACCGCTAAACCATGCGTTCAACACACACATATACACTTTACAATAAAACACAAATATTACACATGCAAATATTCCCCTATCAAAAATATAAACCGACAACTATCAAACACATCTAATGTACCATAGAACTATGTAAACTTCATATATAAGCAATAATTCAAGCACACTCCAGTCATGCGACGTGTAATTTACCCCAACCCTCATAGAGGTACATCGTTAACTTAGTCTTAGAAGATATTACGTACTTAACTATACGTGACCTTTCATTTAGTATTACACGAACTGTACACAAATTGTTTGACAAATATTGTATTTAATATGACGTTAAAATAACAATATTAAAATTCCTTAGACTTGAGTGTAGTTTGGTTTTGATATGTTAGGCGTTACTCCAATAGCGTGATGAATTTATATTTGTTCAGTTCAGTTCTTTATTTCGCTGCGAGCGTGCCATTAGAGCACAAATAATTTCGCCAATGTCACGTTGTATGGAAAACACACAAAAACACGTTTTTGATAGATGTTTGTGAACTGGCGTGCTATGGTGTGAGCAGCAGTGGATGTCTTACAGCGGATTATGATGAATAGTTTGAAAATCAAAAATAATGATTAAATGTATATATGCATGAGGCCAGTCGTGGCGCAGTGGGGTGGAGTCTGACTGTAAACGCGTCGGTTGTGAGTTCGATCCCCACTCCCGTGAATGATTATATTTAAAATTATTTTCACTTCCTCTCTCTGGTAAAACAAACAAAGACAAGACGCAATGTCTCTAACTCGGTGGAAATCGAAGTACGGAGTGTGTTGACACTAGATACTTTCTGTCTACCCTGCTATGCGGGATAAAAAGCGTAAAGCTAAAAAAAATATATATGTATTTGTACATGTTGTACGTATGCGTACATGCAAATATAAGCATTAATAAATTAACCTATATTCTAAAATGTATTGTTTCCTTCTTAGACAGTGTAATTGTATGTATTTTAATAATATTAATATTTTAGTGTAAAATATATGATTAAAAAGAAAAAAAAAAACGAAAAAATTAAATCAATTTAAAAATAAATCAATTTAAAAATAAATCAATAAAATAAATTATTATGATAATGAAACATGTTTTTATATAAAGCAAAGGTGAGCGGTACGATCTGTACGAGTGTCAAGACATATCTGAGTGTTAAAATATACCGCGTTTGGATAAATTCCTCGAGTGAGAATCGAACCCACAACCAATCACGTTTACAGTCAGATGCCATCCTACTGTGCCACGATTGCCTCAGTTTTCCATAATATCATTACATCTCAAAATATATAATTATATTATTTTCAAATATTCTTTTAGATATCTGAATAGAAATTCTAATCACGTTCTCAGATACAGTCTATATATTTAAATATTTGTTTTAAGTTGTAACTCAATAAGCAACCATAAAAAACAAACGCTTTTATTTACACAATGAATTATATTTCATCTTCAAAAAGGGTTTCGCTATAAAAAAATTCAGTCAAGCAGAAAAAAATTGCAGAACCAGAAATTCGTTTAACATTTTCAAGACGCCTTGTCTTCGCTACGTCTAATATATATATATATATATATATATATATAGATATATATATATATATATATATATATATATATATATATATATAGATATATATATATATATTAAACGAGATGTGCCCGCGACTTCGTTCATATGAAATTTAATATTTATGGATATTTTTTTATAACTTCACGCTATTATCCCGCATAGCAGGGTAGACACAAAGTAGCTAGTGTCAACATACACCGTACTTTCCTTTCCACCGAATTCGAGACATTGCGAGACATAGTGGAACTCAATGCCGCTCTTTGTATTTACCAGAGCGAGAAAATGAAAATAATTTAAATGTAATCACTTCCCCGAGTGGGGATCAAACCCACTACCGATCGCGTTTACAGTCAGACGTTGTTACACTGCGCCACGACCGACCAGATATTTATTTCATAGATCTTAAATAAAAATAGCCTAAGTCTTTATTATATCAGCTAACTGTTCATGTATACCCGTCAAAATTGATGTAGCTGTTCCAGAGATTAGCCAGAATGAAACAGACAGATGGATAGACCTAATTTAAAAAAAAATATTATGTTAGTTTATTTATCGTATTTATATATAAATTAATTACGTAAAATCTGGTTATTTTAACATTAACACAACAGGCACTGATTGGAATCCTGCTGCTTTCAATTTTTATCTATTATATCTATTCCCTTATTCTAAGTATGGATTAATGCTTTAAAAAATATTTCTTTAAAAGTTTTCACAGTTGATTTTCTCGGTATTATACGGCTATACGGTGATACTATAACAGTGTGAATTTGCGTAGAAAAATATATTGAATTTCTTTTTAAAATTTAATTAAAATAATTACTTCGTATAATCGAATACGATCAAATGCATTACCGCAATGTTATTTGCTACTTATTTATTATCGAGTGAATTAACTCTTTGTTCTCTGCTAACCCAACGTATACTGTAATAAAAGAAATATAGATAAAAGAAATTAAATACAAACATTGGGAATGGAAGAGGAATTTCTGCGTCAAAAAGATAAATGAACTTTCCCGGCCGATTGGGTCTTATACACAAGTGTAAATAACTAAAATGTAACGGACATACGAAGTTGGTCTCAGTTGGGGGTTAAGTCTTGAAATAGTGGTTTTATTAGTCAATTTTGTATAGTAGTAATGTTTAGTTGAATTTTAGTGGGTTTTTATTACCTACTTGATTTTAAGTATTACTGATATAATAGTATAATGAAGTAAATTGTATTTTATTATTAAAAGTAATACAAAGACGAACACAACCTAGTGGTCAGACACTATCAGCCCGGAAACGAGACATGAGACATATGTTGAGTGACAAATTGAGTGAGTAAATTTTTGTTTTTTTAGTATAATTTCTTTGTTATGATGTTATTATGGATACAATATCTTTCATGTGTTCTCCATATAACGTGACATTGGCGAAGTGATTTGTGCTCTACTGGCACGCTCGGAGCACCATATGTAAAGAACTTAACTGAACTGAATATACTAAGAATATATAATATTTTTTTTACGCTTTTCATCCGAATTCGAGACATTACGTGCAGAATAGCGGAACCCTCAATTGAATATGTAGCTACATTTCATTCAATTTAAAAATAATATTTGTTTTATATAACTTCAAGCTATATACTGTCTAACATGTCTGAGTAAAGTTTATACATTGTGTATTTAAAAATGTTTAAATCAGAATATGAGTCTATACACACTTAAACATATATGTATGAGGCATATTACTTATTATAGTTGAATAGAACACAGTGTCATTCTGTGAACACAATGGTAGTGAGTTCGATTTCCATTCGGGGGAGCTATTATATATTTATTTTCTCCTCTCCTATAAATCAACGCGATTTATTTAATTCTGTCACTCTATGGTAACACAAAATATGATAATAATGTTTAATAAAGAATATTTAAAATATTAAAATAACATTTCGCTTAAATTAACCATCAAACAAAGCGCACAGCAGCGAACAAAGTATTAATAAAGACCGTAGTAATCCTATCTTTACCAATTTGGCCATAAAGCCTGTGCAACACCGACACATTGCTATATTTCTTAGATTTTGTATCTCTTTGTACATTAATAGGTATATTTAAATTATATTATAACACTATATATATAGATTTTGTTCGTATTGAGTGATGAAGTCAACCCCGTGCGTTTGTCTTGTCAAAGCGTATGAGATGAAACAAATTTGAATATAATCGCTTTTCTTGAATGGTATCCATGACTATCTTTGACTACTTCGCTTTGGACAAGGCGTGAAGCTTTTTTGTCCGAATGTTGTTGTTGGCTGTTGGCCCTACCGACCTTGACAGCGTCATCGGGTTTTTGGGGGAGGTCGAGCTAGAAGAGCTCTGACATTGGCGTGGAGACCTCGAGAGGAAACTTAGAACACAATGTCACAAGGGCACCTCCTATAAGGCACGAACCTCCACTTATGTACACCGTTTGTAGTGGGAGACGTGGGGACTTCGTAATCGCAGGCGCTTACCACCATCGTATTCGGGTAAGTAGCAGCTCTTTCAAAGTAGTTACTAGAGAGTTTGCGACAGAGCTCTTTGATAGAGTCTAGCTCAATGTCTCTGTGGAGATCTACCAACCCACCACGGCGTACCCGTGGCCATGAGAAAGAATTTACTCTGGAGGACATGGAAACGTCCGAGATCCGTGTTTACGAACACGATACTGGGCATACACGAAAAATTGGCCTGATACACGTGATATACAGGCGGATCTTGGTTCTGAGAAACATTTCTCTGAGGACAAAAGTCGCTTCACGATAGACGTAATCTATGTGGGGCACAGTTTACGTTTTTATCCTACGTAGTTGGTTAGGAAGTTGGGTCTCAACTCTGCGTTTTTTCTTACAATAGAGAGGAAATGTAAATAATTTAATTATAATAATTCCTCTGAGTGAAAATCGAACCACAATCAGACGCTGTCTCTCTACGTCACGATTTGCCTCTATTAACGTAAAAGAGGCAACTCAGTGTTGGACAAAAATTCTTATCAAGCGTTGCTAAGACAACACGTATTTTACGCGTTCGTTGACATATTTTTTTTTTGGAATTTAAGTTATTCTTGCGATGAACCCTTATCCTTATATTTCCCAGAGGTACCTGTCATCGTTCTAATTAATTTGACGAGCAAGCTGTGACGGGACGATGAAGTTGTACCGAGTTTAAGTAAAAATTATATTATAATATAATTTTAGTACATTCTCGCCTAAATATTTAACAGCTGTTTGAAATTTTTGAACTTTTTCATTTTTATAAATGAATTAAGATGTTATGAAATTTTAGAAAATTAAGATTTTTAAGTAATTCATATTAAATATCCCGTATAGTGGGGTAGAACTAGGTACTTCCTATACCTAGTTCTACTTCCCTGTCAAGACGCTCCGTACTCTGCTTTCCTCCAAATTCGAGACATGGCTTGTTGAATGGTAGAACTCAACGCCGTGCTTTGTCTTCCCAGAGTGGGGATATAAAAATAAGTTAAATATAATCAGTCCCCCGAGTGAAAATCACATCCACTGCCGCTCGCGTTTACAGCCAGTCTCATTGTGTCACGACTGACCTCAAATATCTTCAACTATAATTTTATAACAAAATTTTTATTTTTTTTAAAGGTAAAATGGTAAAAATGTTAAAATGTTTCGAATTCAGAGAAAAACGGAGTACAAAGTGTCATGAAACGAAGTGAGTTACATTAGCTATTTTCTACCTACCCTGCTACGCGGAATAAAAGCGTAAAGGAAAAAAGGCCGATCTTTCCATAATTTTAGCGTAACATACGATTACAATGAATATTGTCAGGTATGTGTAACTGACAATGCCAAATTGGGATAAAATATAGCCATTACGACATGACAGGCTCATGTCTGGTATTGCATCTTTTATACCTGTTTAATGTGTATACGACCAAAAATGTTAGTATTTCAAATAATGAAAATATTTAAAAAACATTTTTGAAAAAATGTATAAAAATTTGAACGCAGCGGGATTCGAACCCGCGCCTCTTGGATACCGTCCAAGTGCTCTGACCGCTAAGCCATGCGTTCTACTACCAGGTGCGTCGAAATTCTTATACGTTTGTTACAACTTATTTATGTTGTTAGCATCTGTGTAGAGAGATTTTTACAAATTTCTTCTACTTAAAGATTACTAAGAAATAATCGTTTAACGTTTTTTCAAAAATGTTTTCTAATCCTAAGTGTGGAGTAACACTTTAAAAATAGTAAATATGAAAATATTTATTTTAATATCAGTGTGTTTTATTTTGTTTTCCCCCAAAAATATATATGTACTCAAAGACCAATTCTACATGTATGTAGGAAACGTTAGGCCAAGATGAACACAGTTGATTGGGAGCCTTGTCAGATAATTTGAATAGAGAAAGAGACCCCAAATGAGCCTGACAGTACCCTGAATTCATTTGAATTACATACGTTTGTGTCTCGCAGGTGTGACTGACGTGGCCCTCTTAGGGCCATACCTGTCAAGCACTTGTGCATAATGTGGCAGACAGTGTTAAATATTCTTAAAGCTCAAAGTGCGGCATTAAGTTCCGGTGCTTTAATAGAAACCGGGTTCTCTCTATATAGTAAAAAAATGATCATCTATTATTTGAAATATATATTTTTTTATTACAAGAAAAAAAAGCTTTTTACGTTTTATATTATAATATACATAATATTTATAAGGAAAATTACACTCTATATTATTGTTTCGACCATTTGAAGCTCTTTCTAAAGCACTTACTAATGTAATGATATCCATAACACTTGTGGCCAACGAGTAACCTTTTGGTAAGTACTTCCAACCATTAGAGAACTATGTTTACAAAAGAAAGTAAGGCACGTCGTAATAAAAGTCCTTTGTACGCGATATGTTTATTTTGTATTACAATATTTAAAAGGGTCATCGCGTAACAGCGTCTGACTGTAAGCGCGATGCGTTGTGGGTTCGATTTCCATTTGGGGGAAATGATTTTAAATAAAATTTATTTATACTTCTCGATTACGGGCTGAAAGCAGTCAACGGCTTCACGCCGTTTTTTTATTCCGCATAGCAGGGTAGACAGGCAGTACCTATAGTTAAGACACTCGTAAGTACTTATATCGATGTAAGACGTTTTATCTTACCAAAGCGAGGGAAAGGTAATAATTTATATATAATCATAACTCCGAGGGGGAATCGAACCCACAACGGATTACGCTTACAGTCAATTGCTGTCCTAATGCGCCATGGCCTCCTAGACATTCAACGGAGTGTTTTTATAATTAGTTAATTCTGACTAACGTGCAATTTTCTTATTTGAACTATATTTTCTTGTGTTCACGCTTTTATTGTATACTTTTATTAGTAAATGCATGAAGATAATAAAGGCTAGCTTAAGAGGTGTCGTCCTCTAATTCTGGAAGTAGTTATATTAAGAATAAATTTCTCTACGTGAGAATTAACGACCATCACAATGACTTAGAATAGGTATATACTGGTCAAAATTGTATACAAAAGTATACTTCTTTTAACACCTTTACGCTTTATCTTTATATTGCTTTATATTACAGTGTAGTAAGACAGAATTTAGTGCTAGGCCACGGTGTTTATCATTTTCGAAATCAAGACATTGCGAAATAAGTGGCGGAACTTAACATCGCGTTCTATCTTAACAGATACACTTCCTAGAGAGACTTATTTGATTTCTCGCATCTCCTTATAAATCTATATAAAATAGAACCTTCTCTGTATAGAAAAGATTTCGAATTGTACCAATTTTATATTTTGTACGGCTTCGTCCATAAATATCCATATGTGAATAAAAGTGGCCAGTCACAATGTAAAGCTGGATACGTACTAGATATTTCCTAATGCTGCCGGCCATTGACTGTAGTACATTTCATGTTATATTATTTAAATTCTACAGCTTGAAAATTCAATTCCAAATACCTCTAGAAGTAAATAGTGTATGAGGAAGGAATTGTTACTGTATATTGGTGTTTGTACGAAAAATTTGCAAGCTAACGGGATATATGAGGCCTTCGTGGCGCAGTGGAATAGTGATCGACAGTAACTCGCTGAGGAAATATTAAATTTTGGAAATTATTTTCTTTATAAAAATTGATTATTAGCTTGATTTTTAGCTTCACAGTTTTATACCGCATAGTACCTAGTGTCAAGACACAGTCGAGACATTGCGTGTTGAATGGTGGAACTCAACACTGTCCTTTAATAATAAATTGATAAAAATATATTAAAATTACAGCTTTTTAGATAGAAGAAGTATGTTTTAGATAGAAGTAGTTAGAAAAATGGTGTCCCTACTCAATTTTTCGCCTCGTCCACAATTATTGACTTCTACATACATGTATTTCGGGGGATCCCCGTTCTTTCTACGTGACCTTACTCCAGTATCATTGGCTGCGCCTCCCCGTATATTTCTTACTGCTCACCTTTATTCCCATTTTATAATTCCAAAAGAATCTAGTTTTTTATATGATTTTTTATGTAAATCCCATAGTTTACATTATCAAAATCTTAGCCTCAATAATTAGTAATATACACAATTCAAATTGTCTATATATAAAGAAAGGATTCGAACCGAGAACTATCACAAAATGGCATGAAAGCGCAAATTTAAATTGCAAAAAAACCAGTTGATACATATGTATAGAAAAGAAAGAGTAAATTAAGTCTATAGCAAGTTTCCATGTATTCGTAAGTGGAACCGTTCAAGATTTCTTCACTCAATTTAGAGTAAGTTCGAAGGAAAGATAATTAGAACAAGTGAAAAGGTTAACGATTTATTCGCCTATTTAATGCAATTTTAGAAAAAAAAACTTCTTTTTTTTTAGCTTCACGCTTTTTATTCCACGTAGCAGGTGTAGGGTAGACAGAAGAGAGTACCTAGTGTCAAAACACTCAGTATTTCGATTTCCAACGAATTCAAAATATTGCGTGTTGAGTGGTGTGAACCAATGCTGCACTTTGTCTTACCAGAGAGAGGAAGTGAAAATAATTTAAATATAGTCATTCCCCCGAGTGGGGATCGAACCCACGACCGATTGTGCTTACAGTCAGTCTATTATTTGTAAAAATTGTTAATTTTTATTTAAAAAGCAGTTTTGCATTTACGTCTTATCTCGCAAAGCATATGTAATGTATGCATAGGTATATAATATATATATATATATATATATATATATATATATATATATATATATATATATATATATATATATATATATATATATATATATATATATATATATATATGTATATATCTCTGAACACTAATTAGGTTACTCAGTTCTTCTTAGCAGAACTAACTATTCAGCGGGAGCTTTCTTTATGTATAGGACTGACAATACTGACAATTCCGTATTAACTGATGATTCAATTACTCATAACATCATAATATTTCATGAAAAATATTTTTTTATTTCATATTTTACGGACGATAAGTATATAAACTTCATACAAAGAATTAAATCTTACCTGGGGCAATGTCAGTGGCGGGCCCAACCTGTAGGTGGGCCCGCACAACTATTGTCTGATAACTCTTTCTTGTTGAAAGTGTATGTGTCACCTGTAAAGAGAATGATAATATAAATATAGCGTAAAACCATGTTTTTTTTAATAATATTTTTTAAATTTTTTTTTAGCTTCACGCTTTTATCCAGCTTAGCAGAATAGACAAGAAACCACTTCTCTATCAGCCGTATTCGAGATATTGCATAATGAGAGATGGCGTTCAACGCGCTAGTAGGGTAAGGATATGAGGGTAATTTAAAAGTAATAAATCTACCAAGTGAGAATTAAACCGACAACCGATCGCGTTTACAGTCAGACCCTGTCCCACTGCGCCACGGCCGTAATCAATACTAAATTTCTTAATTAATATTTCCAACAAAAATTGAGGTCGGTCGTGGCGCACTGGGGCAGAGTCTGACTGTAAATGCGACCGGTTGTGATTTCGATCCCCACTCGGGGGATTGATTTTGTTAAAATTATTGGCAAAGACAAAGTGCGGCGTTGAGTTCCACCACTCAACACGGAATGTCTTGAATTAGGTGGAAAGCTAAGTATGAAGTGGGTTGACATTAGGTACTTTCTGTCTACTCTGCTGTGCGGGATAAAAGCGTGAAGTTAAAAAAAAAAACAAAAAAAAAATCGTATTATAATAAAAAGAAATGATTGGAAATTAATCTTATCAGAGTTTAAACTTTGACCTCTTGAAATCCGATAAAGTATACCTTATAAGCAAATATTTTAATTATACATATAAAAGTAATTGTAGAAATATAATTTTTTAATATATAATATAGTACAAAAATAATAAAAATAGATTTTATATTTCTTTAAAGTTCACAAATAACTCTTAAAGAATGATAAACATGCAATTTGTGATCTAGTATGTTATTATTATTATTGAAAATAATTTGCATATATAATTGCAACTACCTTACAGGTACTTACCCTAGCTGGCTTAATATGGAATATTTAAAATATTATATTATTTTAAATACTATTAGTTCTATCTTTTACCTGACTGACTTACTGACAGTCAACGCACAGATAATACTATTGGAGGTATAAGCTTGAATATAAGCTTGAGATTTAGCGTTGAATTCTTATAGTTAATTAGGCGACAACTGGGAGGATTTCCTGAAATTCTAATGGGAACGTAAACGAAATTGCAACACGATAACTCGCGATTGATAAATCTGATTTTCTGATTTTCTGATCGTTTGATTTCCATTAAAAAAATTGTTTTTTTTGGAGAATTAGAAAAAAATCTTTGGATAACAATTTTCTATCTAGTATATAAATAATTGGAAAAGCAAAACAAATTACTTTCAAATAGACATAAAACATAACATCAAGGTGTCACTATTGTCAGTACTGTTAGAAGCATCATCAGCTCGAAAGGCAGCTCGGTTAAGAAGAGCTGGCGAGAAACTCAATTAAATAAACTCAATTATAATATCTTTACAACTTTCTTTAGCTTCGTAAATAAGAACCAACTCCACCTTTTAACACCAAGTATAGTAATCTTGGATTAAATAATACTTTCCCTAACAAAATATTAATGTCTGTAATTATTTGTAAAATTTCATTAAACACACCTTAGTACATAATACAATATCTACTTTCTGAAGTCGAAAACCACGAGATTATCTTTACTTATATATTATAGCTTATTTTTATTCCTTATCAGAAATATATGTTATTATTTTCAATTGTTTGAAATACTATTTTACTAAGTTTACTTGGCAATATTTATTTGAACAATCCCAAGAATATATGTCCGTACAAAAATTGAATAAAGACGACATCACGTTTACGAAAATTCTTTTATTATATAAACGACTTAAAATGTCAGATAAAGGTTGAAAAGCATAATGCTCTTTGTTTAAAATCTCCTTGTACTCATACCGTTTGCGGAAGATAAGACGTCAAAGGAAACACTGTACATGACTGGTAAAAATACAAATTCAAGATAGAAAATTCTTTGGGGGAGGAAATTAAATTATCATATTTTCTAGTATGTAATTTAAGTTCCCGCTTTTTTTTCTAGCAAAATAATCAGAAAACTCATTTGTACGTTTGCTACTCGAAATCGAGCGCGTGTAGATTGACGAAAATTAACGCCGCGGCTGTTTTAATAAAGCAGTTATCAATTTAATATATTCATTCCCCTGCAAGGGGATTGAACCAACACCCATCCTGCAAAAAGTACAAAATTACACTAATAACTACAATTATTATTAAATTTTAAACTAGAAGGTTTTCTCTAAAAAAATCACTATATTCATATTCAGATAGCCGTAATTATTTATGTGTTATAATTTGCAAAGGTTAGTTAAAATATAAACCTTGTGATTCACCCAATTAAACCCAAACCCAAAATATGAATAAAAAAACATTCTATAAAGTTATTATATTTATATTAATCATAGTTTTTTTTACAAAAATATTTTATGAAAAGCTATAAATCTGATAATATTAGATATATCTACTAAAATGTATCAAAAAGTGGAAATTTAATACAAAAATGATTTTTCAAATACTTAGCACGAGAACCAAGCTATCTGTAAACAGGCACCCGGCTTATACTAACAGTGTTATACTGTAAAACTATTTCTTTTGTCACCTATCTACTTCCGCAGCCGGGATGTTTGGCGTAACGCCAGTGTGTGTATGCCTTAATTTATAAGCTTTAGAGTTTACTAATAATTATTGTAATTTGCGGAACACAACCTCGCGCTGTCTACGCAGGTATTTCGCGATTTCATTGGAGATCCATTTCTTAGCTATTTTATATAATTATATTGACAGGTAAAAAAAGCTGCGATTCGATTGAAATGCGAGCAGAAGAAAACGAAATTTGATAGACTTACTGAAGGAACGTGAAGGTAAAATACATGAGGACTCGCTGAAGGGCTTGTATGGAGAGGTTAATGGTTGTGGACGAGGCAAAAAAGATATGCAGGGATCGTAGTGTTTGGCGCTCCGTTGTCACTGACTACCTCGCAAAGGATAAAGCGTGAAGCAAAAAAAAAAACAAAAAATACGTTTATTACTAAGAAATATGTATTTAAGAGTTTCTTATCTATTACCTTTAGGTTTCTGATTCATTTCCTTTCACGTTCTAATCCCGCCCAGCAGGTAGACAGGAAGTACCTAGTGTCAAGATACTTCATATTCCCTCTTTCCGTCGAATTTGAGACAGTATATGTTGAGTGGGAAAACTTAACACCGCGTTATGTCTTATCACAGCGAGGAAATTAAAATAATTTAAATACTATCACTCTTCCAAACGGGCATTGAACCCAGAACCGATCGCGTTTACAGTGAAAATATCTTTGCCAGGACCGGCCCCTTATCTACTTAATAGCTGGCTTATAGAAATACCATCCCGTTTATATTTGATTTCCCAAAAAATCATAATATATAATAAACATTCTTAGACCAAACATTACAATAACAGACTTAGAAATTGTCTTACATAGCCTATTCACTATGAGCATTAAGAAAACAAATTCAGATAATAAATTAAATTTATATACTTTCTTATTTAATAATGCAGGAAAAATTTGCAAATTTGCATTCCAGAACCATTGTATTTAGTTACTCATTTTAATCATAAGAGTTTTAATTACATTTCAATCACGAACACACGAAATTTTTTTTAGCTCCACGCCATATCCCTTGCGGGGTAGTCAGAGGAGCGCTTAACACTACGGTCCCAGTATACCTCTTCATACCTTTAATCAGTCATTCTCTCAACGTGACCAAACCACCTGAGCACGTTCTTCTTCATTCTTATTATGACATTTGCGTTTACCTCTGTCATTGTTTACCACGTGTTCTAATATCACGAAATTACCGAGTGGTTTTATTAAAAAAAATATATAAAAATGTTTATTTTTAAAATATTTTCATTTTCTCGTACTGGTAAGATAAAGTGCGGCGTTAAGTTTCACTATTCAACTTGCAATGTCTGGACTTTCGGTGGCAGTATGGAGTGTCTTGACACTAGATATTTCTTATCTTTAACATTTTTTTTTAAATTAATAAACCAAAAAAAATTGTAAACACGAAAAACTTGTAAATACGAAAAACACAAGACAGTAGCAGTAATCCCTATGACGATCTTTATAACCAAATTAAAAGGATAATTACTTTATGGCTTTTAGTTTTCGAGAAATTCGTGAAGAAAGATGCAAACATACACTTACGAAATTAAGCACACGTGCTTCGAAGCCTAATTGTATAATTAAACTTATTTTTATATTTATCACGATTTTTATTTATCACGTTTTATAAATTGGTTAAAAAATAACATCTTTGAAAAAACCTATAAAAATTTGAACGCAGCGGGATTCGAATCCGCGCCTCTTGAATACCGTCCAAGCGCTCTGACCGCTAAGCCATGCGTTCTACTACGCATGGCTTAGCGGTCAGTGCTCTTAGACGGTATCCAAGAGGCGCGAGTTCGAATCCCGCTGCGTTCAAATTTTTATACGTTTTTTCAAAGGTGTTTTCTAATCCTAAATGTGGAATAACACTTTAAAAATAGTAAATGGTAAAAAAATACTTGGCTACACGAATTACGTTCATATAAAATAGAGGGATATTGTTTAATATATATATATATATATATATATATATATATATATATATATATATATATATATATATATATATATATATATATATATATGATTATATGTATAATTATGGTATATGGCATATATAGGGTACTTTTCTACATACGAGAAATACCGTGACTAGTAACAATTATAGTTTGTATAGAGATAAATAACAAAAGTCATCAATCAACATAAAATGTCAGTATTGTCAGTTTAACAGGAAGCTACTACTGGCTCCGATAGCAGTTCTGATAAGAGTGGGAACTCCTTCTCACTCTCTGTAGAATGCCATTTTTTTAGTGTTTGGCTAAGGATACTTGTTGCTAAGGCAACGTATTGTGTACGCTACAACTTGACATTTTGAACATATTAATTGAAAATAACTATATCTAATCTCAAGTCTTATGTAAACTATTTTTAAATTACTGCCTTTATGAGTACAAAGGCAGTATTTCAAAAATAACATCATGATATGAACAATTCCCCACGTTTATCTCCGTACTAAAGTTAATAGCGTATCTCAAGATCACTCCTAATAAGTGCATCTGGCCAGCATCCAACGTGTGAAGGACTTACGATGCTCATATTATATTGAGCACGTCATATGAGACGTATTTAAATGACACTTTGGAAAAAATTATGTTTTTATTTCTTATTTTTAACTATAAACTTAAAATACCTTCATATTTTAAGTATAATTTTGAAATATTGTGTATTTTGGAGCGGTACAACAACAACGCTGTGTTTTCTCTAACTAAAAAAAAGTGTTAAAAATAACTTAAATATAATTATTTCTGCAAATAGAGATTGAATATATAATTAAAGGCAAATACACTATCGTACTACACCACGATGCGCATTGCAAGGTAAACAGAGACAAACTAGTGTCAAGACACTTCGTTGACAGTTTTCCTTGTATTAAAGCGAGGAAAAGGACATAGAGTTTAAATATGCCCATTGCTCCGAGTGGGAATCGAACTCACCACTAACCCCGTTTAAAGCCACGGTTTTCAAAAGTATTGCATACATCATTAGTTTTAACCAAAATAAAATTTATTAGAATTATTTTTATTAAAATAAATAAAAGTAATATTCTTTTAATATATATATATATATATATATATATATATATATATATATATATATATATATATATATATATATATATATATTTAACTATAGGAATTCCTATACATAAATTATTTTCACACTGCTATAGACAATAAAATGTGAATCTGAAGAAACCCAAAGGGTGGCGGTTGAGTTCCGTCACTCACAATGTTTCGATTTTAGGTAGTAAGTGAAAAATGGAAAGAATAAATTTATATAAAAAAATTAAATGTATAAATTTATATAAGAAAAATGAAAACCAAGACAGACTAGTAACTAAAATCTGGGAATAAATTAGGTTGATAGAAGTTCCAAGGAAATTTCTGATATCAAAATTTTATTGACTGGGAATTTTAACAAAATTGCTGTATTTACGGCCGGTCGTGGCGCAGCGTGACACCGTCTGACTGTAAACGCGATCGGTTGTGAGTTCGATCCCCACTCGGGGCAGTATTTTAAAAAATATTTTCACTTTCTCGCTCTGATAATACAAAGTGCGGCGTTGATCTAATACTCAAGACGCAATGTTTCGAATTCAGTGGAAAGCCAAGTACGGAGAATCTTGAAACTAGGTACTTTCTGTCTACCCTGCTATGCGAGACAAAAGCGTGAAGGTAAAAAAATATATATATTTACTTTGCAAAGTTCTATAAACAAACTTATTCAATAATTGGAAACTATTTAATTAAAAATATAAAAATGATTTTTTTTTGAATGTTAAAAGTCTCATTTTTTATTTTCATTAAAAAGGCTACAATATATATCTGAAATATTTCTTTTTAATAAATTATTTTTAAATATACTTTGATTTAAAGCTAAAAAGTTAACCTACTCAAAAAAATCTTAATACAGTACACTCACACATGTAATCATTTTATTATGCATACAAGACACACACGCACACACACAAAGAATTGTTTTTTTCATTTTTAAGTATATATCAAAATAAAGGTAAAGGAACCTAATATAAAAATACCTTGTTATTTTAATCTGAAAAATTTAGCAATTGTTTTCATCAAATTGCAAAGAAGAATTGGGTCTAAATAAATTTTCTATATTTTTTTGTAATAGAAATTAATATTGGTACGTATAAATATATACCTATACCCATCCGCTATAAATATATATCTATATCCCTCAAGTTAAACTAATAAAAAAAATTGTAAACTAAATTAAAACGAATTTATAGCATAAAATTTTAAAAAATATTGTACCACTCAATAAGCAATGAGCGGAAATCTGAATGTTTCTTCATTCGAAACGCTACACAAACTCGATGAAAATCATATATTTTTCATATATCGTCGAGGTCATATGTAATCAATCCAATTGAATACTTGACCGAAAACGTAATTTGATGACATTAAATCCAGACTGAGACCAATGTGTCCGCTAGAGTAAATATATACAATATTTTAATAATATAAATATGTTTTTGAAAAAACGTATAAAAATTTTTAAGAATTTCGACGCAGCTGGTAGTAGAACGCATGGCTTAGCGGTCAGAGCGCTTGGACGGTATCCAAGAGGCGCGGGTTCGAATCCCGCTGCGTTCAAAATTTTTATACGTTTTTTCAAAAATGTTTTCTAATCCTAAGTGTGGAATAACACTTTAAAAAAAAAAGTAAATATAAATATGTATATTAATGTTTTATTCAGTATATAATGGCAGTCAGAGTGAAGGGCATTCAGTGAACCAAGTGTCTAGACACTCAGTTCACAACTGTAAAGTCTAATAAAAAATTACATATTAAGCGGGGGAAATTAACGTCGCACCTCGCCATTGTAAAGAAGAGAAAAAAATTTCTTTTGTGTAGATCGAACTCAAAACCAGAGCGCCAGGTTCTTTAAGACTATTGCAATACGGAAAAAGTATATTTATTATTATTATTTTGTTATATTTTTTCACCAAAAGCTATCGTTCTAGAAGCCTTTATCACGTTTTCGTCTTAGTTTATATTACTTTATAATAAACAGAAGTACGTAGAAACAATATAGCAGGATTTTCAGATTAAATAAATCATCCCTTGCGTCAAAGAGTTCGACGCTAGAGCCCTTTTAAGTGCTTCAACTTGAGATAAGATAAGACCTCAGGGAATCGAGTACGCGAGTAATAAAATTTCTTGGGGCTGTAAAAATAAACACAAGAAGTTAGAGAAAAAAAATGTTTTTAGACAATCGTCTTAGGGTAGTTGGTTCAAATCTTGGCACGTTCAATATTTTATACGTGTAAAGAAGAAGCAAACTAGTAATAAAAATATTATTATTAAAAGAAACTTTGTTGGGGCAGTGATAATAAAGTTATCGAATAGGACTGTAAAACTAAAAATAATTAATAAGTTAAAAATAGATTATTCGCTATGAGCTCAGTTCTTCACTACCTACTCGAAATATAGCGTATTGTGAATCGTAACTCAACGCCGCCACATCTTAAAAGGACGGCAAAAAGGAAACAATTAAAATATAAAGCGTGGATCGAACCTGCGACAGTCACGTTTACAATCGTACACTGTCACACTGTACCACGATAGCCTCAATATGTGTTATACACACGTACATTGTGTTTGTATTCTAAATAAGTTATTAAGTGGATATATGGAGCCAGTAAAGCCAACAATTGACACAGATTCTGACCATCGTTCGTGACTAATAGCTATTAGCTATTTGACGTCAACTTAATTGAGCATGCTTTTGATTATATATTTTTCTTATTTCATAGTTTCTAAAGAAATTATTATTTGAAAGATATAATAAATAACTAAATAAATTGCTAGAATTCCAATAAAATCTGATTGTACATAAGATAGTGTAGGTTTGTTCTATCCCAAGAGAAAAATAATATATAGATATTTAAAATATTTTCATTCCCTCGATCTGTAAGACAACACGTGATGTTCAATCCCACTTTAATAAAATAACATACAATGTCTAGAAATTAAACTAAAAGCGGAGTACGGAATTTGTTTAGCACATAGTCACATAGCAGAGTAGACAGGAAGTATCTAATGTCTAGACACTCTGTACTCCACTTTCCGACGAATTCGAGACATTGTGTGAAAGAGCACGAACATGAAAATCATTTAATTATAATCATTCCCCCGAGTGGAAATCAAACCCACAACCGACACCTTTTAAAGCCAGATACTATCCCACTACGCCACGACCGGCCTATATTTTTTCTTATAATTATTATCTAGCAAATAATTAATAATAAAAAATATTAATTACAATGCCATTCCTATAAAAAATCATAACAAAAAAATATAAAAATAAACTTATGTCCAGTATTGAAAAGCTTTTGAAATGTCTGCTTTATTTAAAGCTAAATTGTCTATCAGATGAGTGAAATGAAAAGGAGAACCTTTGCTATACGTTTTACGTAGACTGTTTTATGGATCTTAAAAAAGAAATAAAAGGCCGATTTCAAAAGAATATAACTGAATGGTTTTAAACCTAGCTTTAGTCTGATTTGTATCAGTATCACATCTTTGGTAAATAACAAAAGAATTTTTAAATATACTAAAACACACACATCAAGGTCATCGTGGCGCAAAAGGACAGATGTTCGAATATAAAATCGATTAGTAATAGGTTTAATTACTAGTTAAGAAAATTATAATTAAATTATTTTTAACATAACGTTTTGATGAGTTCCACACTCAACACGCAATGTCTCGAATTCGGTGGAAAGCGAAGTACGGAGTGTCTTGACATTAGATACTTTCTATCTACCCAGCTGTGCGGGATAAAAAGCGTGAAACCACTAGACAAACAAACCAAACACACACAGGATATAGTTTATCCCACCAATATTTATCAATTATCCCTAAAACTACCAAAATCTGATTAATGTGTTTCACAATAATCATGTAGGAAATAATAAAAATAAATCATCATAAAATCACAAACTTAGTACAAGCAGTTTAGCTAACAGCACAATTGGATTAACATCAAGTATATTTAAGTCTCTAGTTAGGGACAAGGACTCTGGGTAAGGACTGGCTAGATATCGGTCGAAAAGTGTTAAACATATATATATAATGTTGGTATTACCTGAGCTTGTATTTATCCCCACTCGGGGAAGTCAAGAAGTTGGTAATAGACAAAGTGCGGCGTTGAGTTCCACCACTCAACACGCAATGGCTCAAATTCGGTGGAAAGCGAAGTACGGAGTGTCTTGACACTAGGCACTTTCTATCTGTATTTATAAAGAGAACTACTTTATTACAAATATCGTTAGATATAACTTAATAGTACAATTTATAGCAATTTGTTGAATTAATTACGTTAAATATCTTACTATTTTTAAAGTGTAATTACACACTTTAAACGTTTTTTTTAAATTAATCCGAAGTGTGTTACAACACACAATACAAAAATTGTAAAATATTTAAAAATTAAATAGGATTCTCTCTTACCAATGCCTTGCTTTCCACCGAATTCGAAACATTGCGTGTTAAGTGGTAAGATTCAACGCCGCACTTTGTTACACTTTAATATCCCCTGAGTGGGGATCGAACCCACAAACGATCGCGTTTACAGTCAGACTCTGTTCCAATGCGCCACGACCGACCTTTATTTAATTAAAAGTTGCATTTCTCAAATGTCATACAACGAAGCACAAATAGTATAATTTGGTGTCTCACAAGGCTGCACATTTAGAACGCAATTGTATCTTCATATATTGTACTTATCTCAACGTTTTGTTCCATACATAGTGCAGACGGCAATTTTGCAGCCCAGTAATTTTCTTGGGAACGAAACGGGAATGTATTTTATTCGTTCTTGCTTAGTTACGATCCTATGAAAGCAATTCGAGCGAACTAAAGGAGCGAAGTTTGGGAGGCATAACAGTTATGTACTTTAACTTACTGATTCTTTATTAATATTTTGGGGAGAAAACGCCCAGACAGTATCTGGTGGATTAATGAATTTAATTGGATGTCATTTGTTCTATTCGTACTTTATATTATACTGTGATTAATAAAGTAAATAAACCTATTTTTTAATTCAAATTGTATATATTTGTTAGTTTGTATAACATTTAATACGTATAGTTGTATGCATATCACCTCAATTTTTTTTAAAACCCATCATCAGATATCTGATCTGGTAACTAGTGGAGAATATAATAAATAATAGTATTCTTTATTTACAAGAGAAATGATACATAAAGGAAAATAGACTTTCATGTAAAATATTACAAATAATAAATTTCATTTATATTGAGAAGAAATCAGGGCTGATAGCCAGTGTGACTTTTTAACTTATAAATATGTAAATATCAAGAAGCTCACGAAAGAATTTTTCCTTTTAAACATCCTGTTCCTGGCAGGTGACACGAACCAATGGTCGAACCTTAATTAAAGGAATAAGGTAGGTAAAAAAAATTCTATCGAATTTATTTTTATATATCTCTAGCAATCATTTTTAAATAAATTATGCACTTTTAATAGATTTTTTATAAAATAGACCAAAAATACTTAAACTAAATGAATTCATACTTATGAATAAATTGTTCTACTAATATCTTAATTGTTCATTAAGTCTATATACTGTTACTAAGAAAACCCTTACACACTTAACTTAGTATTTTTTAATTTTATATACTCAGTTTTTTTTTGTTTTTTAGCTTCACCCTTTTATCCCGCATAGCAAGATAGGCAGAAAGTACCTAATGTCAAAACTCTCCATACTTTGCTTTCCATGGAAGTCGAGAAATTGAGTGTTGAGTGGTGGAACTCAACTCCGCATTTTGCCTTACCAGAGCAAGGAAGTGGAAATAATTTTAATATAATCACTCCTCCAAATGGAGATCGAACTCACAACCGATGGTGTTTACATTCAGACGAAGGCCCACTGCGCCAGGACCGGACTCAAAACTCAGGTATCATGTAAAAAAATCTTAATCAGGAGTTTCCAAGTCAATCAGTAAATAAAAAACTGATGTTTAAAGATCATTTTCAAAAAAAGTGGGGTACAAGTTATTTACGTTGAATGCATCTCTGATAGAGAGATTTTTAGAAATTTCTGCTACCCAAATATTATTAAGAAATAATCGTTTGGCAAGAGAGAATGCTATTTATTTTAATATTTTACAATTTTAAAGTATTATTAAACAATTTAAACGTTTTTTTTAATTAATCCGAAGTATGGAACAAAACGTTGAGATAAGTAAAATATATGAAGATACAATTGTGTTCTAAATGTGCAGCCTTGTGAGACACCAAATGTAGTATGACATTTGAAAAATGCAACTTTTAATTACATAAAGGCCGGTCGTGGCGCATTGGAACAGAGTCTGACTGTAAACGTGATCGTTTGTGGGTTCGATCCCCACTCAGGGGATATTTAAATAATTTTCATTTCCTCCCTCTGGTAAGACAAAGTGCGGCGTTGAGTCCTACCACTTCACACGCAATGTTTCGAATTTGGTGGAAAGCGAAGTACGGAGTGTCTTGACACTAGGTACTTTCTGTACACCCTGCTTTGCGGGATAAAAAGCGTGAAGCTAAACAAGACAAAAATTAAATAAATTTTTGGTCTTCCTATTTTCTGTAACTAACTATTTATTTGTGTTTTAGAGTAACATATGATTAAAATAAATTGCTACTGATTAAATGTTTTTCTATATAAATATATAGTTTTAAATATTTTTATTATTTCTATCAAGTAGGCACAGAGAACCTTAGCGTTAATAGTGTTCTCTAGTTTCTAAATAGTTTTGAAATATTACCTTTTGATTGACGGAACTAAACGCCGCACCTTGTCTTACTAGAGTAGCTTAAAGAAAAAATAAATAACATTCCCCAGAGTCAAGATTCGTTTCGTAATACTTGTACATGTACGATGATTAAAAAAAAAATAAGAAACAAGTTAGTTAGAATGTAATAATTTAAATTCTTTACTTTACTTCAACTTATTATAATAAAGCCCTGCTACTGAGTCCACTGGAGATAAATCATTACTTTCATGTATAGTTTACGCTTGGTAAGTTAAGGCTGGAACTCCCAACAAAATAGTTACAAATTCTCTTTTACTACTAAACTTGACTCAATTGCTACCTCCCAAATATATCACGTTGTTAAAGCAATATTATAAATATTCATGGTAGCTAATTTTATAAGGAAGAAGGTTTCTTCTGAGTGTAAAATTTTAAACGTCATTATGATACAGTGGGACAGTGTCTTCCTGTAAATGTGACTAATTGTAAATTTTATTCCCATTCGAGGAATATATTATATTTAAACTGTTTTTACACTCTTAAAATCTTAGGTGGCGTTAAGATCCGCCATTTAACACCCAATTTAGTCCCATCAGTGCAGAAAGACCGGCGGACCAATCGTATATCTTGACACCGGGCTCTCTCTACCTATGCTATCTATCTATCGTCTGGATATACAGGATAATTGCGTTTTTTTTTCCATGTAATATGAACTAAAAAGTGATCTTGTTGAAGACAATAGCATTGAAATCAAATCTGAATCACAAGGGCGTTTTCATTAAAAATGCTTTCTGTTTTTTTTGGCTTCACGCTTTTATCCCGCATAGCAGTGTAAACAAAAAATACCCAGTGATAAGATACTCCGTACTTCACTTTCATTGCTTGTTGACTGGTGGAACTCAACGCCGCACTTTATCTTTACTAGAGCGAGGAAGTGAAAATAATTTAGTATAGATTTACGAAGCCAAGGTGAGTGCTTTGAGAGGTCGAAGGAGACCTTGGTTGACCTGCGAAAAGATACTGGAGGAAGTTCAAATAAAAAGCATGAGGACCCCCTGAAGGGCCCATATGAAGAGGATAAAGACAATGGACAAGGCGAAAGAGGTATGCAGGGACCGTAGCGTTTGGCGCTCCGTACTCTCTGACTACCCCGTAAAGAATAAAGCGTGAAGCTAAAAAAATATTAGTTGAATCGGGTTCTTGTTAGTCTATCGTTTACACAACCGTACACCCACAATTTAATACTATTACGTATAATTAAAATAGTAAAATATTACTTTTAAAAATTAGATATCTAGTTCCTTCTGTACATTTCACTAAGCACGACTATAACAAACGGGCTTTATTTGAAAAATTTAGATAGTTATCGCTTTCTAACCTACAAATTACAAAAAAATTGACGATCTTCAATCTGAAACGATCTTGTAGTATCCAGTACATCCCGTATTTACTGTCACTTACATTGGGTCAATAGGAAAATTATAAAAAACATACGCACCCAAATTTCCCTATATTATTCGAGCTCTAGTTTCGTCTGAATTTATTTACAATTTTCCTTATCAAATACTTTGAAGCGTTGCGCGAGAATTTATTAGAGGACTTTGGAAAAGTAATTCGAAGTTTCAGCGTCGAGCCGTAGCTCGGTTGTGTTCCGCTAAAGACTTTTAGTAACATTTTTAAACGGTTATTGTAGCAGTGTTCAAGTAAATTGTTTTCGTTTTACAACACTATAATAAAAATAAGTTTGAAACTCTAAGGATTTGCTATTTCATGTAACTGGTTTGTTTGCTATTGTGTTCTTTCTGCTTATAAAACCTTTAAATTACAATATTAACACAAAAGAATATGCTGTAATTTTATATTAACAGACATTATGGGATGAACATGAAGTATTTAACGATAATTCACTACATATTCTGCTTTGTTCAGGTTGATGATGGATTGTGTACTTGAAGTTATATCTATGAATAAAGATATTTCTTAATTATCTTAAATAATCACCCAAATGACATTTGAACTTGCTACCATGATATCCAAGTCACTCTCTAACTATGATGACATAATCTAAAATCCAATTCAAATAGTATCTAAAAAAAAACAAAAAGAAAACAATGTAAAACTATAGAGCGTCTCCAATTACTATATCCCTAATCCCCTCGTAAGACTTTATCGAAGTGCGCGTGTATCGTAAAGGCGAACTGGAGGGCGATAACAGAAAGGTCCGTGGAGTAGTTTTATTGCTTTTTCGTTCTTTCTCTTAAATTTTATGATAGTGAGCCAATGGGGACGCAATAAAACAAAATCTGTAACTCCTTGAGATATGATCGCTAGGTAATTGGTTATGGATTGTTAAAACGTTATAGTCTCAATATTCGTACAATTTTATATAAGCATTTTGTTTTGTTCTTATTAAGTTAATTTTATAATATCCGTATAAGTAATACATTGATCAAATATAAATCTAAAAAAAATAGTGACTGCACTTTCAGCTTTTCTCTCAATTCTGTTATCAGTGTCACACAAATTGTTTTGTTAATTAAATATTCTGTAAATTTCACCGAATTAACGATAAAGTATTCTCTCCGTAAAACGAAGATATGGCTAACAAAAGAATTACCAAATGTGTAACGAAGTAAGTATCATACTGGTATTCTGAGGAGCTCCTCACTTTTTTCTGAAAAGCAGGGTGTATCGAAAAGTGTTAGAAGAATCTGTTATCCCTTTTTTACCTTAATAGAAGACAGTACGCGTTAAGTGACAAAATTCGATACAGTACCCTAACAGAGTAGAATACTGAAAAAAGTTTAAATATAATAATTTCACCAAGTGGCAATATACGTGGCAATATACGAGCCTATATACGTTTGTGGCTATATGCTGTTCCTATACACTTTATTTCTCTGCACCATATTGGTTTTTCTAACTTACATATATATCTAGTGTCAAGACACTCCAGACATTGCGTGTTGAGTGTCGAACTTAACGCCGACCTCTATCTTTATTTGTCCAAAGTAGAGGTATAAAAATTTTATATATTATAATTATTTCCCCAAATCACATAAGAATCTAATTAATATAGTGAAAATGACGATATAATCAATAGGAATAAAACAACACAAATACTATTTCACGAGCCGATAAGCAAGAATGGCACTGTCCTATCATCCCTTGGATCAAGAAACGCCTTTTGTTATGTAAACTGCTTGTGTATAAGTGAATGTTCGGTAATGGACTCGTATAGGGATCTTGCTGGTACCCAACAAAGTATGTTTTGCTAAGGAAGTTAAAGTTTTGATTGATGTAATAAATTATTGGATTTTCGATATTTTTCTACGTTCTGTATGAAATTATTTTAACCTAAACAATACATTTTAGGGACTCAACGCTTCGAATACGTACTTTTATATATATATATTATATATATATATTTATATATATATATATATATATATATATATATATATATATATATATATATATATATTTATATTTATATATACGTTTGGTGTACTAGGTGTACTTGAAGAAATTATTGTATCAATAATTTTATCAAGGTTTACGATAGACTTCATTGAAACCTTATCTGAGTCACAAAACATAAAAAAACTAAGATTCCGAGTCGACAACAAACTTATATATTCGCAAAAATCACATTCTCGAGAATTTTGTAAAATTTTATTGAAAATGATATATAAATCACAGTCGGCATGTTTGTTTTCTTTACCAAAGCCTCACTGGTATCTACTGTCTTCTTGAGTTCGTTAAGGCCAATTCACACTATCAGTAAAATGAAGGTTTTGGCACAGTGCCGTCATGATTATTTTTTTATACATTATCTATTAAAAGTATGATGACACTCTCAGTGATTTAAATGTTTAAAGCAAAACAAAATATTATTATTATTTTGTAGCTTCATACACTTTATCACGCGTAGGAGAGACTGTAAGTACTTAGTGTCAAGACATTCTGTACTCTACTTTCCGAATTCGAGATATCGCGTAATAAATGGCGGTACTCAACGCCGCGCTTTGTATATTTATATTTTTATTTATATATTGAAATATATTTTATTATTCGAGCAGGCTTTTAGTATAAAATAAAGTAATGCGCTCCTAATATTAACGAAATGCAAAAAATAAGTCAAGAAAGTAACCACATCTAGAATACAATTAAGTTGACGATGTCAAAAGATGCTATTACTTATATAGTAACTTGACCTTAATCATCAGAAAAATTATAAGGAAAAAGATCTCTCAAATGGTAGAGAACGATTAGAAGTGTCATCAATCAAATCATTAGAATTTTTTTTTAAAAGTGCATAACATTGACACTTAAGTATATAGGCCGGTCGTGGCGCAGAGGGACAGCGTCTGACTGTAAACATGATCGGTTGAGAGTTCGATCCCCACTCGGGGGAGTGATTATATTTAAATTATTTTCACTTCCTCGCTCTGGTAAAGACAAAGAGCGGCGTTGAGTTCCACCACTCAACACGCAATGTCTCGAATTCGGTGGAAAGTAAAGTACGAAGTGTGTTGACACTAGGTACTTTCTGTCTACCCCGCTATGCGGGATAAAAGCGTGAAGCTAAAAAAATATTTCTGTATATATTGGTGTTTATTTCTAATAAAAAAATATTCTTTTTTGAAGCTAATAAAAAAAAAATAATAGGAAATATCGATATTACAGTCATGGCATAGATGGATAGCGTCTAACTGTAAACGCGATTAGTTGTGGGTTGGAATCCTACACCGGGGAGTGATTATAATTTTAAAAAAATCCTTCTCTTTAGTAAAACAAAGCAGGACGTCGAGTTCCACCACTCAACAAGCATTGATGAGTCAATCAATTGGACGGAAAGCGGAGAACGGTGTGTCTTGACACTAAGTACCTTCTGTCTACCCTGCTATTACGGGATAAAAGCGTGAATCTTAAAAAAAATGTAACAATAACCTGTGCTCAAAATATGATAAATTATACGATGTAACTCGAACCTACGATAAACCTATTGTAATCCCAGCCGTGAACTACAACCAATGAACCAAAATGGTATTATTGAGTTACATATAATTAAATATCAAGACATTTTCGAGAGATATCAAAACAAATGATTTCATTAGCCTGCGACGTAATAGCTTTTGGAGCGGATGAAGAGAATTTTATATTTCTTTCCTTTCATCGCTCGAGAGGCTTACCGACAATATACTTATTTTTGTTTGAAATATTTACAAAACGTTTAACATTTGAAAGTAATACCAGATTTTATTCAATTATATATTCTTTTTTATGTATTTTACCTAAGAAAAATATTGTTTTTTTTTTTTTTATTTAATGTAGTATATTGTTATATGTCAAATGAGGATATGAGTTAAAATTGGATTTTATTTATTCAGAACCTAGAATTTAAATTACTTCATATTATATTTATTCGTTTTAGTATTGTATATATTTTTCCTCTACAGCTTCACGCTTTTATCTCGCAAGGCAAGAGAAGACCGGAAATATCTAGTGTCAAGACACTCCGTACTCCGCTTTCCGATAGGTTTGAGATATTACGTATTGAGTGGCAGAACTTAACGCCTTTGTTTTACCAAAGCGAGGAAATAAAATTAATTTGAATATAATCATTCCCCTGTGTGGGAATCGAACCCACAACCGATTGCGTTTGCAGTTAAACGCTGCCCAAGTGAACCACGACCGGCGTCATTGTATGTATTATTTTTTTGGTTAGTCAAACTAGTGTCAAGACACTTGACTGCTTTTCCAGCTAAATGGTGAAATTAACGTCGCTCTTGCCAGAACGTAGAGATGATAATAAATATAACATGTACTCTCCAAACTGGGATTACAACCGCAACTAATCGCGTCAACATCCAAACGCTGTTGCACTGCGCTACAATGGTTTTTTAGTGTCTACTTAATAAAAAGTGATTGGATTTCGGTATTTACAGCTAGAAATAATAAAGATTTATCACTAAGTTTTATGTGTTTAACCTGAAAACAAAAGTAGAAGGAACGATAAAAGTAAAAATCCATCTCACATTTTTATCACACTGGGCATACACATATAGGGACTGTATATAAATATAAATAAAATTGAAGTGTATGTTTGTAATATAAAAATTGCTTCTTACTAAATGTATATGTATATATACACGGTATATATATATATATATATATATATATATATATATATATATATATTGTTTACAATTTTTGTCTGTCTATTTGTTCCAGTTAACCTCTGTAGCGGCTGCTCCAATTTTGATGGGACTTTCAAGGGCAGATAGCTGATATAATAAAGAATCATATAAGCTACTATTTTAGAATTGTAATATAAAAATCTAGAGATGCTGAATTCCACACCAACAAAGTCGCGGGTACAGCGTTAGTACTCTAATAAACCTCACCCAAGAAAGGATCTTACAAAGAAGTAAATTATCAATTTTTTCCCTTAAGCTGACCCCATACGAATTCGGTAGTGTGAAGACCCGCAAAATATGAGGCCATGACACTTTCCCACGTCTAAACGACAAAAAGTATCATTTCTCCTTCCGTCCGAAGTAATCCAAATCGTAAACCACGAGGGCTCTACATGCTTTGTTATTGCCATTATTATTAACTCTTCATTGTTCGTGGGATATTCTATTGTTTATTTTCATACATTTTCTATATTTAGATGAAGAAAGTAATGTAAAGAGCGGCGTTGAGTTCCACTACTCAACACGCAATATCTCGAATTATATCATATACTATGTATATATATTAATTTCACTAAATTTAGTATAATATATTTACAGCTACATGGAATATTCTGCAAAGTAGAGTAATGTGAGACAAGCTAGTGTCAAGACACTTCGTTAACTGTTTTCTATCCCAAATCCAGATGCAAAATTTTAAATAAAATAAATCACCTGAGTGGGAATGTAACCGAAAACTAATCGCGTTTATAGTCAAACGTAGTCCACTGCACTACGATGGCGTATTTTAAGTCATAACCAAGCTTATTATAGATATAAATATTAAGTGTAAATAATAAAATTCACACATTCTGCTCTAAGGCAAGCTAATATGTATTTATAACAATTTATAAAATACCTGATTTTAAAAAAATCTACATATAAAAAAATAACAACTAATACTTAGAGATATTGAGCCTCTTTCTTCCTGGAGACAAAGAACCCCTTTCACGTTTAGAGGAAAAATTTTAAACTGTTCGTTGCCTAAATAAATATGGGAAATCAAAAATAATTTCTTAATAAAAAAAATACCCCAAACGTGAAACGAACTCCGAACCATCGTATAGTACGGTGATCAACTTTTCTGACCACAATACGCCAGCAGGTGCCGACAGAGTATCTCTTTCTTTATTATACTATTAGGATCTTTAAGCTTCACTGGCTGACCCAATTCGAGGACTTTGAAAAGTTTTGATTATACACTTTCTGAAGGTTATTGGTGTATTTATTAAAAGATTTTTCATGTTTTAGATTGTATTTTTATACGTATATAGATAACTAATTTAGTTTTGCAGAAGTAATTCGAAAGTTAGAACTAAAACGAATGAATTTATAAAAAAAATAAATTATTTTACATTTTAATCACGCTTTTATCGCTCCATATATCTTTTTTCAGCGAATTTCAGACATTACGTGTTGAGTGGTGAAACTCAACGCCGCACTTTGTCTTAGCAGAGTGAGAATATGAAAATAAATTATAATCTTTCCCCCGAGTTGGAATCGAACCCATAACTGATCGCGCTTACAGCCAGACGCTGTCCCACTGTGCCATTTTAAAATAGTTTCATTTAAAGTGTGTAAAAATCAAAGATCTTATTAAACCATGATGGTTTACGATGACGGCAGTCAACGGATTGTCTTGACACCAGGTTATCCCTTACTACCCTGCCCTATCGGATAAAAAGCGAAGCTGAAAAAAAAAGAAAAATAATAAACAGGTAATAATAAAATAGTGTCACATAACACATTTCTATATATTTCACCGAGTCAGCAGACCAGCTTAATAAATGCTTGCAAACAATATTGTTGGGCCTTGCCTTTGATATTATTTTCGGGTATCGCTTCCCAAATACGATAAAGCCTTAGTACGGAAAGGATTATTTTATTATCCTTATGAAATTCCACGAACAGGGTATTTGTGGACGGTTTTTGTGTCTAGCGAAGATTTATAAGAATATGTGACAAGTTAACGAGGCTTTTGGGTCAGATCGATTGCGTTAATTATAATGTAGATATCTATATATTTGTATGTAGGAGAAATGTTTTAGAGAAATTTGGTGATGTGTGATTATGAGGATAATTTTTTTAGCTTTAAGCTTTTATCCCGCATAGCAGTGTAGACAGAAAGTACCTAGTGTCAAGACACTCCGTACTTCGCTTTCCACCGAATTCGAGATATTGCGCGTTGAGTGGAACTCAACGTCGCACTATGTTTTTTACCAGAGCGAGGAATTGAAAATGATTTGAATTTATTTTTAGATAATGATTATTCACTCCCCCGAGTGGGCGCCGAACCCACAACCATCGCGTTTACAGTCACACGCTGTCCCACTGCGCCACGATCGGCCTCATGCTAATAGATATAGTTTATATTTGCTTTAATATTTACTTTTGAAAGTGATATTGATTTAATTTACGAATTTCTTTTTTGTTCCTTTAAAAATTTGTTTTAATATTTAAAAAAAAAACATAATTTATATAATTAATTATTATAATTTTAATATTTGAAAAATTTTATTTAATTCAAGACATTATCAAATTTTGGCAAATTTCTTATTATTTTTTATAGATTCACGATTCATTCCGCATAGCGGAGTTAACAGGAATTACCGCTGAATTTGATACATTTGCTATTGAGTGACGGAACTCAACTCCGCACTTACCAGAAAAAGAAAAAAGCATTGATAATATTTTCAAATATCAGTATTCTTCAATACTCATTATTATAAACGTAAATGTCATAGATAGGTGCGCTTCTTTACTCTTTCCTCCCTCTCACGTTACACTTACCATATTAAAGCAATAAAACTTTTAGTTTAGCTTACAAAGCGACTAACTCGAAATACAACTTTGTGCTGATTTAGGCTCCACTTGCTATAATAAACAACGTCAAATAACAATTCTGTTAACTAAATAATGTAATTCACACAGAAACACGAATGTTCTAAGAAAAGTTATCCGGAGGCATAGTGTTTGATATTGAAGCGTTAAAATCAAATTATAGCCGCACAGTGTGGGCTAATGAACGACTAGCGTTCAGAGTGCATGGATTCAATTAAAAGCTTTGTGTAATTGTAATTAATTTGTACAGTTCGTGTATTAAAAAAATATAATGTATATAAAGTTTATGGTAATTGAGGTTATAGTGGTGTAAGGGAAATCTCACTATGAATAGGATTGGTTGTAGGTTTGAATCACATGCGAAGGAATGATTGTATTTAAACTATTTTATATTCTCTATTTGGAAGGATGACTTCATGGTCAATTTCAAGTGAAATACGGAGAACGGAGTATCTTAACACTAGTTTTTTTCTGATATCTGCTATGTGGCAAATAAGGTTCCATTTTTTTTTGTATCACACAAGTTGTACCCGCGACTTTGACTGCGTGAAATATAATATTTCTGGATTTTATAATTGTAAACGCATATTTCATTCAAGCCGTTTCGGAAATTAGCCAACACAAAAAAACTGACAATTTTTTTAATAAATTATACTACAAAGAGTCACTATAATTTTATTATTATTTATAGATATATAGGTAATTAAAATAACTTTAAAATTTTAGTTTAAAATTTTATTGAGCTTTCAACTCGTACCTTGTTCTAGTTCTTCATTATCTACATCGTCTTGTTCATACGTGTTCATTTTGGTCAATCGGCCACGTATCGCTACGGGTAACGAACTTGGCCATTCTAGGCACGGTCGGTTGCAACGTATTCTGTACTGAACTGGTCCAGCTTTAGTATGAGATTACATTAGTTATTAAACTAACTACGATTAACCCCTCACAGTTCAGTGGGCCATGTTAATGCATATCTAGTGTTGGAAAAGTTATTTTATTGTTAAATATAATTATATTAGAGAAGGTATACGGTTGATATGAAACGTGTTAAAGTTTAACGACACGTCCCTTTATGTTTTTCCTTGAATAAAGAAATAACACCCATTTTTGCTTAAAATACTCCACTTTATTTTTTGTGTCATTGGTTAGTCTTTGTTTTAAAAACAGAAATCGACTAGATTTCTTTAACAAGCTTTAAATAATTTATTTAAAAAAAAACGAATAAAAATTTTGAATCATGAATTCGAACCCGCGCCTCTCGGAAACCGTCTAAGCATTCTCACCGCTAAGCCATGTCTTCTACATCCAGCTGTGTCGAAATTCTTATACGCTTGCTACAATTTATTTTTATTCTTAACATCTCTGTAGAGAGAATTTTACAAATTTCCGCTACATAAAGATTCTTTCTAGGAAATAATCGTTTGGTATGAGAGAATGCTTATTTGAGTGGAGAATTTAACACCGTGCTTTATATTTATCAGAGCGGAAAAATGAAAATAAATTTTAAATATAATTACTCCTCAAGTGGAAATTGAGCCGTATATATTTTAACACAGCCGTTCTCTATTTTTCATTGTTATTTGTGTATTTTACCAAATTAAATGTAGCCTCACAACTAAATATAGATTTTAAAACTGTAATCATTAAAAAATTTAAACAATAAAAAACATTTTGCAAGTTTCCTTTTCCTGATTCCTAAAAATATTTAACTTTTAAAGCTTGCTCTAAAGCTCAAAACAAATCTATTCATAAGTCTCAATTACTCGATAGGAAGGTAGTACTTTACTGCAGGCTGCATCCGTTGCTATAAAATATTACTTTCCCCTTGCTATTGTTAGTGCTTATTGCTTTCCCCTCGGGGTGAAATTTTAATAGATACCCGTTATTATCTTTAGGTATATTGTTAATTTGAAAATTTGCGTAATATTTTTTTAAATTTTATACGTGAATTCACAATTATATGCTAATATTATATACGTATTGTAATTTTTTGTATATCTATAGCTTAAATAGCTATTCTGCTAACATCAACCGGCCGAGGCTGGTCGTGGCGCAGTGGGACAGCGTCTGACTGTAAACGCGATCGGTTGTAACCTACTTCCCCGTCGGAGGAATGATTTTATTTAAATTATTTTCTGTTTAATCTGGTAAAATAAAGCGCGGCGTTGAGTTCCGCCACTCAGCATGCAATGTCTCGAAATCAGCGGAATGCAGAGTACAGTGTGTCTTGACATTAGGTACTTTCTGTCTACCTTTACTATACGAGACTAGTAAAAAAAGCGTAAAACTAAAAAAAAATATCAACACATTTATGATATATTCGTAATTGTTTTTATCACGAACACGCATACATAAAATTTTCAAATAAATTAAACAGCAAAAAGAGAACTGGAAGTATTAAAAAATACAATTAAAAATAATAAATTTTACGTAGCGGGATTCGAACTTTTTAACACGGAAAACGTCTAAGCACGTTAATCACTAAACCATCCGATCTTATGCACTCAGATACCGGCTCTATATTAAGTATCGGAATAACTCTCGAAAAATACTAGAAAAAAATCATATTGTCCAATCATTATATTTCCATCTTATTTCAGCTGCAATTTTAACTTTATAATTAAAGTCTTCACTTTAGCTACAATGATTTATTTAACTTCTTCCAAAGTTGAGTACTTCATCAACTTAATATATTTATAATATTTTAACATATATATTTAATATAATATGCATAAACAACTGAAGTAAATGGGATTTTGTTATTATTATTGATTTAATACATTTACATTGAGGCCGATCGTGGTGCAGCGGGATAGCGTCTGACTGTAAGCATGATTGGTCGTGGGTTCGATTTTTCTTGGGGGAATGACTATATTTGAAATTATTTTAATTCACACGCTCCCAGTAGGAGCACAGCGCTGAGTTCCGCCACACAATATGCAATACGAATTCGACGAAAATCAGAGTACAGAATGTCTTGACATTGGGTACTTCCTGTCTACCCAGTTATGCAGGATAAAAGCGTGAAACTAAAAAAAAAAATTATAATTAAATTAAAGCTAGTACTGACTTAAGTGTATTTTATGTTATAGCATTTAATTTCGCATATTAGGGTTATCAGAAAAAACTAGAAGTAAAGTAGAAGAAAGAATTTCCATCCAATATTAAAAGCGGAACTCTACGCCGCACTATGTCTTATCAGAGTAGAGAAATGAAAATAATTATAAATATGATCATTCCCTCTAGTCTTATAGTGTTTTACACAGTCACACTGTAATTTTTAGTTTATATATTCCTAAACACACTATTCGAACCCACTACTACACTACTACCAATTACATACATTAATAAATTAACCAAAAAGCTCATTAGCATATAAAAGCACACGTTCCATAAATATTAAAGCTATTTAACAAAGTTTTCGATACAGCGAGCGAGCGGTTTCCGATAAAATTATTTGTTTCTAAAATCAAAACTGATACTGTACAAGAAACAACTTCGTAACAAAACAGTATCGTTCGTTAAGTATTACTAAGAGCAAAAGTTACTTCAAGTCGGCGAGAGCGTTACTTTTTTACATGTTAAACTAAGCTCGGCTCGTTATATATATTTAATTTCAACACTTCGCAGCGTTTGTTTGGAAGTTAATGTTTGGTAGTGAATAATTCTCGTGTTTAATTAACATTTTGATGGGTGTTTCTTTGTTTTGTATTTAGTATATTGGCTTATTATTATTATTATTTTGTTTTTAGCTTCACGCTTTTTCTCGCATAGCAGGCTAGACAGAAAGTACCTAGTGTCAGAGACATTGCGTGTTGAGTGGTGGAACTCAACGCCGCACTTTTACCAGAGTGAGGAAGTGAAAATAATTTAAATATAATCACTTCTCCGAGTGGGGATTGAACCCACAACCGATCGCGTTTACAGGCAGACGCTGTCCAACTGCGCCACGACCGGCCTTAAGAGTCTGAAGAGTCATTAGTATAAAATGTATTGAACTGCTGACTGGATCTGTACCTTATTTTGTTATTATTCTCATATATCGCTCATTTGCATGTAATTATAGTCGGCTACTTAGAACTAAAATCTGTGTTTATATTTAGGTAAGTTTAGGAAAGAATTAAATAATTTTAATTTTACGAGGTACATTTATATAAATCAATTTCACCTTAGTTTTTGTATCAGTTTATAATTGTTTTACATTTCTTTTTACAGCTTCTCATATTTAGATGAATATTTGGGTGGGTAGAGAGTATCACAACACTCCGTTTTCTACTTTTCGAATTACTCACATAGTGTGCTAAGTAAACCCAACGGTGTTCTTTGTCTTTCCTAGGGCGGAGTAATGATAACAAATTGAAGATAACTATATCCCGCTGACGTTGATAACACGTTGCCTTAGCAACGTGTATGGCAATTTAAATAAAAATATATAAAAACATATGGAATCGTGTGTTTAATTTATTTTATTAATTTAATATATTTTTATAAATTACTTTGAAAATTATTAGGAATTTGCACTACATCTCTATATAAACTGTAACTGAAACTTTCTTACTCGTTCAGTTCTTTATTTATTATTACTCCTTGCATCTGCAAATAAACATTTAATACACGCGGAAAATAATACAGCTACTATATCAATCAACACTTAGAATATTTCACATAACAAAATTAATAGACACGAATGCCTAAAGAATCATATAGTCAATATATATATAAAAGTCTTTGATTACTCATCGGGTGACTGAAAAACAAGGCACAGCCAAAACAAGTGGGCGTAGACAGTTGTATTAAGGGAGTTCCTCGGGGAGTATAAAGAAGAACTAGGAGAGGATTTCCTGAAATTCCCACCTAACCTGGAAGTACCGGGTTAAAGTTCAAGTTATATTTGATGCAAATGATGTTGTGTACTACTATAATGATATTTTGATGAATAACAGAAAATGCATATATAAAATTACTGGACATAGAAAGCTAAACTGTGGCAGGGAATTCCATGGGAAGTATAGAGGGTTACTTATATTTCCAGGAATTCTTCCGAAAACGTTTAGGAGGTTTAGTGATTTGTCGAAACTATAATGTTATTATATTAATAAAATCGTGTTTAATCGATCACATCGATGTTTAGCAAAAATATCGATTATTCCTACTTAAAATGACATTTATTAATTAATAATTTTAAACGTCAATGTCATTCTGGCACGTTGTTTAAAAGAAGACGACTAAAGTCATAGACAAGCGTAAGTAAAGTAAGGATTTTGGTTACAGAGTGCAATAAAAAAAAATAATACATACACAGTCGATATAGGTGGAAGGCAAACGAAGTTGCGTGCGGCTTGCAATATATAAATTATTTCAACATGTCTAAATTAAGCTTCATACATTGTGAATAGGAAGACGCAGGTGCCAGGAGTGACGTTTATTATCTGTATATAAATACTCACGTGTATTTGAGTTATGTCATATGAAATATATATGAGCTGTTCTGTCTTAGTAATTTTGGATTTATATATTATTAATATATTAAAATAAGTAATTTTATAGCTTTCTCTAAGGTTAAATTGTAAATATTTTTAATATATTTTAATTGGCAAATTAATTAATATATATAAATGGAAATTCTAATATTAAAATATTGTTATAAGTATATTTATCTACTAGTATTTTCTTTTCATCCTTAGAAGCCGCAGCATAAGGACATAGTGGGATAACATCTGACTGTATTCGCGATTAGTTGCGCGTGCGATTCCCACTCGAAGGAATGATTATATATAATATTTACATTCAATTCTCCGCTCTGGTAAGACAAAGCGCAGCGTTAAATACATCACTGAACACGCAATCCCCCATATCGAGTGAACGAGTAATGAACGGAATGTCTCGACACTAGTTTGGCTCGAACTACCCTGTTATGGCCGCTTAGCAAGGTAGTTAGGTAAAGCGTGAACCTGCTTATTTTCTAGTTGGAGCAAAAAAAATATCTTTTTTCTAGTTTTAGTACTAAGTCTTCGTACCTCATTTTCAGAACATTTAAAAGACAAGAAATTGCGGTGATTGCCAGTAAATGTTCACGTCTTGGATATATCCCGATTACAGGCAAGTTATTTATATATAAATTAAATATTGACTTAGATTCTGACTGACGGTTACAGTTACGTAGTATGTTTTTTTTTTATTTAATTAAACAAAACTATATAAAATGGTTATAAGTTAATATCCTGAGTAGGGAAACATTTTTTGATCTGATAGGATGAGAAGATGGAGAATAAAGTAATGTGTGGTAAGAACATTGTTAATAAAAAGGCATGGGTGAAGTGACGATATAGATAATAAATTATATATATATATATATATATATATATATATATATATATATATATATATAATATATATATACATATATATATATATATATATATATATATATATAATATATATATACATATATATATATATATATATATATATATATGGCTACTTAGACATATTTCATGTTTGTGAGTAGTTTTGTTTTTTTTTACAATTTGACAGATACTTACCACGCGACTAAAGAATAAGTTTGACATGTTTGTGCGAGCATGTGTGTGTTAATGTGTATATGTGTGTGTGTGTGTCATTCTGTCTATGGCATCATAGCTCAAAGTTTTTATGAGAAAAGTTATTTAATCGAGAGTGTTCTTAGGTATATTTTATGCAAATCTGTACTGCCACTTGAAAGTCATCAACTCTTTTTCGACATAATGTAATGGTAATCATTCATTTAATGCTCTCTTAGTACACTAAGCGCGATTAAGTTTCTTTATTATTTTTTTAAAAGGAACTTAAGTTTTAGTGTTGGGCGTTGGCACGTTTTTTGTTAATTCTAAATTTGTTAAATACGTGGGTGTTTGCGACGTGCGAGCACGTTTTATATAGATAGAAAACACACACACACAACTTCCATAAAACACCCCATAATTTTTCTACCCAACATAATCAGAACAGTTTCTATCTTAATTGACTTTTTTATTAAAAAAATGTAATTAATGAACCCACACGATGAATAATGACCGACGACCGACTATACCTAAAGCCACGTAACGAGCAAAAACAAGAGGATCTTACCTTCTAACTGAAACTGGGCGGCATCTTGATGTATTTTATGAGAACATTCAGTTGTATGGCGCGGCGCACCTGAAAACATATATAGTATTTATAATAATATGTATGCGAAATATTCTTATAGTAAATAAATCTATATTTAATTACTGCGCTTTGGTAAAACAAAAGCGGCGTTGAGTTCCGTAACGTAAAATAATTTTTAATTTAGAGAATTGAAGGAAAGTGGGGTACAGCGTCTTGATATTATGAAGCTGTTTTTTATATAAAGTTGAATTTAAAAGAAATTGGATTTTAGAACTTAAAATAAATAACACATCAAAGTAATATGTCTATGATACAAAAAAAGTAAAATTTTCATAAGTATTAATTACTTTATATATTTTTTGGTAAATAAATCAAGTCCCCTTTAGCCCTTGTATAGATAAAAAATATTAAATAGAATGAATATGGAAATCAGAAAAATAAAATCAAATAAAAAAAAATACAAATATATATATATATATATATATATATATATATATATATATATATATATATATATATATATCTAAATTTAAATATATTTTTTATTGCACTTAATATAATAAATACACATAAATGAGATAACAGTAATTATACGAACATATTTAATGAAGATTAAACCAAAAACATCAAAAATATATTTTATAGTACTTTTGGTATGGTATTAAAAAAAACCATACATCTGATAATCTAAGAGAATAATATTTTATGAGATAGAAAGATATACATATAAGGAAGAGAATCATTTGGACTTCCGAATACCATTAAGGAAACTTGGATCTATAGACTTACGAGTGTATTCGGTGAGTAAAATTTTATTTGTATTTGCTATATACAAATAATATTTTTTATTTACATAGTTAACATTTTCTTTTATTTGTTTTATGTAATATAATTATATATCAATATATGAAGGTATAGATTTGAAATTCGTTTTAAAAATTCAACAGACGGACGGTATGACATTTTGGCATATGAAGTGTATAGAAAGCTATAGCTTCCCGCTGTTATCCTGCATAGCAGGGTAGACAGGTAGCTAGTGTCAAGACAATCCGTACTCCGCTTCCACCCAATTTGAGGCATTACGCCTTGAGTGTAAAAGGCGGAAGTCGCGGTTTTTTTTACGCCAGAGCAAGGAAATGAAAATAATTTTAATTATAATCATTCCCCCGTGTTGGATTGAACGCACAACTGAATATGTTTACTATCAGACGCTGTCCCATTGCGCCACGATCAGCCTCAATATTTATTTAAAATACAGAAACTAACTGCTCCCTGATTGCTCCTTATTGTCTCTCTCTCTCTGACTTGGGTACTGACAGAATTGCCAAACTATGAATTTGTAGTTACAATGCCTAGTCATTGCTAATACGGGTATAGTGAGTAGGGCTTGCAATTATTAGCTTCGATTTTCAGTGTAATAATATTTTTCCCCTAAAACCAGGTAGGTACTTTTATATAACACAGGGTAACTTTTTCATATTAAACACTAATGACTTCTACTTCATTCTACCAAAATAAAACAAGAGAAGTCGTGATCTATGATAATAAAACATAAAAACCGGCCAAAAGAATAAACAGACACTAAATAAGTAAGAAATTTATGAAAAATATCCTTAAATATATCTCTCTAACAAGAATTTATTTTCACTAAATGTCATAATATCATATTTTTTGACGTGATAATATTCTTTATCTGTGGGCCGAAAATGTTTTCTTTTTTTAATCTTTTTTTAAATCTTCTATCACTTTAACGACATTTTCTTCTATCCATTCCGACTTCTTACTATTTTGGTCCATAGACTATATATAGTTAAAACTTTATATATATATATATATATATATATATATATATATATATATATATATATATATCTAAATTATGGGACGTCATTCGTTTTTATTCATTATATTTTAAATTAATTCATTTGGATAATAATATTATTACGAAACACTCCTCTTTAATCAATAATTTGCCTTCCTTTGTTCGATGACTGTATAAGTCGGTAATTAAAGCCACTCAAGGCTCTATTACCAACTATGACTTTCGAATAGTATGTTATGTTCGCTACCTATTTGGCTAATTCTAACGTATTATTATTATTTATTGTAAATTTCACTTCATTAACAAATTTTCTAGTCGTTACAACACTATCTTCACTATTTGGGCTGTTCGCAAATTCTAGGTCGCTCTTGATATTAGCAACCTTGAGGCATCCAACAAAAAACTCATTTCATAGTTTCAATACAGTTACAACGTAAAAAAAATACAAAATCCCAAGAGAAACCATTTTGTTTATTTTTTATAGCGAATAATGGTGGTAGAGAGGAAGAAAGAACACGTGACTTATTCAACTAATCAGAGCGCACATGGCGTTTGATTAGCTTGCAAAAACGTTTGCGTAAAATAATACAATTTTAAATAAATTAAAGAATAAATAAATTTCCTAGGAATTTTATAAATTTTCCAGTGACATATAAAATTAAAGTACGTTACGAAACATAAGTATGAAATTCGATATAGTTTTGGCATTCCGCCCGAAATCGAGGCATTTCGTGTTCAGTGGCAAACTTACCAGAGCGGAGAAAAAAATAATAAATTTTAAGCATAATCATCCCTAAATGGAAATCGTACCCAAAACCCATCATGCTAATTTATATACTGTACTACTGCGCCACTACGACCTCATTAATATATTCATACATTCATAGATATGTATACCTCGTCAATACCAGACGGTATTCATAATCGAATAAATATCAAATTACAGTACAGTATTCAATAATCTGCGGAACATCTTGTTTTAATGGCTTTTATATGTAATAACAGTACGTGACCATGGCCTTGCTTACTTACTATCTATTAGGCTTAGAGAACCTATAATTATTGTCCCATTGGGCGAACCCTTTTAACAAACGTGCGATAGGGAATTACGGGAAAAGGCTATTCGTTTGATATAAAAGGCTGTTAGACCTCTTTAATTATCACGTAGGGTGTTTATTATGTGAATAATAATGAATAAGTTGGAATTGTGTTAGCTTATAAATTAACTTCTAGCGGTATAATAGATACTTATATGAATATAATATATAATTTTATTTTATTCGTGACATTGCATTTTGAGTGGCGGAACTCAGCGCCGCGATCTGAGTTGCCGGAGGAAAGATGTTTTGCTGCTGCTATTGAAATCAAGGGAGAGGGCCTGGTAGTTAGTCTGGACATGGCGAAGGCCTTCGATTGAATGTGGCAAAGACCGCTCCTTGCCAAACTTAATGCCCGTGAACGCTGGCGTCCCCCAGGGCTATGTGCTGTCCCCAACACTGTTCCTACCTTTTGATTTGTTAGAGGATCCTAGCACTCATTGTTATACAGACTACAACACGGTGGACGCCGTCTTTCTCGGGAAAACGTCGACAAGTACCGAAAAAAACTTGTGTCTTCCGTCGAGGTATCCCTTAAGAATGTCTCTTCTTAGGGTAAAAGAAACCTGGTTCAGTTCAATGACTTGAAGAAACTAGTTTGCGCGTTAACCACTAAAAAGCCCCATTTGTCGTATTACCAGTTTTCGGGAACACCCCTCTTGAAGCCACTCCGTATATTGGGCTTTAGCGTTTCGAGCAACTGCCAGTATCACAATCATGTGGAAAGCAAGGCCAAGTTAGCCTCAAAAAAATTTGGCGTCATCGGTATAGCGAGAGGTACTTCACGCCCAAACACCGTTTGACCCTTTCTAGGGCCCAGGTTCGGTCTCATATGGAGTACTGTTCTCATATTTAAGCTGAAGCATCCGAGTATCAGCTTAACCATTTGATCGCATATAACGGAGAGCCATTCGGATCGTTGGGAACCCAATAATCTGTGACAGCTTGATACTTTGGCGTTATGTAGAGACGTTTCATCGTTATGTGTTCTCTATCGCATATATCACGGGGAGTGTTGTAGAAAACTATTTGACCTGGTTCCTGCCAGTGAATTTTCCAACTGTACAGTACCTAACAAACTAAAATACCACCCCTACCACCAGGATAGGTGGCGTTCTACTACTGTGCGGTTTTGTAGGAATTTCTTTCCACGTGCCACACAACTGTGGAACGACCTACCTGCGGCAGTGTTTCCAGGTCATTACGACATAAACACCTTCAAAAACCTTAAAGGACGGTAACGCTTCTGTAGATACTCTGGTGTTACACAAGCCGTGGGCGGCGGTGATCACTTACCATCACGTTACCCGCAAGCTCGTTTGTCTTGCCGGGCCAATATAAAAGGTGGGTTTAAGGTTCTTTCGTAAGGAAATAATAAGTAAAAAGCTTTGTAATGAATTCAAAGAGGCCACTCTATTCGTCAATTTTCGGCCAATTTCGAAATATTGAATGGTGAAACTCAACGTAGCGCTTTGTCTTACAAGGGTGAAACTGAAATATTTTTAATATAATCATGCCCCCAAATAAAATTTAACCCAAAACAAAACGCGTTTACAGTCACACGTGTGGCGCAATGACGCAGCCACTGTGCCACAGTAGCCTCTACGTTTAGTATATTTAGATAATTTTTTATTAGAGTCTATATACAGACAATGCACAGCGTTGAGTTCCACTACACGAAAACACGCAATACCACTAAAACATATCAAAACTAAATTGAAAAAAAACGCAATCCATATTATAAATCAAAATCAATTAATCCGTTCATATAAACTACTATCGGAATTGGTATTTAGTTTGTTAATCAGTATAGAATACGCGTGTCACGTACAAATTATATTATTAAATTATTCATATTGGAAATTCAGATATTGTTTGAATTTCATTATATGATGCCAGTTGCATGCTGGTTGGCATTGCCTTCTATCACAGCTCGTAATATCAGTTACACGATTAAATCGCAGAGCAAGATGGCCAGACGTAACCTAGTGTCAAGATGCTCCGTCGATTGTTTTATGCGAAAAACGGAAATTGAGATATTGCGTGCTTAATGAAGAACTCAACGCCGCGCTATGCCTCATGAGGCCGGTGAAATGAAATTTTGATTTTTAAAATAATTGTCCCCTTGTGCAAACTGAACCAAATAGTTACGTTACGTTACAGAATATATATATGTAAACATTTTTGAAAAAACGTATAAAAATTTGAACGTAGCGGGATTTGAACCGCTTTTGTCCAAGCGCTTTGACCGCTAAGCCATGCGTTCTACTACCAGCTGCGTATATATATATATATACGTACATACATACTCTCAAACTTTCGCATTTATAGTATTATTAGTTCAAAAAACCATCAATGATTACCAATCAATCAATAGTATCGCGTGAGAACACTCAATTATAATGAAATAATACATGCTTCCCATTACGAGGTTACTAATATTCTCAAAAAACATACGCTCATATAAATATATTATTTTTATTTACGTATATTATTTATTTTATAGAGTTTAAACATATATAAATATAAATATAAAACGCTATAAAGTAAAGTTGCGGATCTTAACGCCGCCACCCCAACTGAATCAAACAAAAAGAAATATTCTATGCTGTTTTATATATATATATATATATATATATATATATATATATATATATATATATATATATATATATATATATATATATATATATATGGCCACCGAATTCGAGACATTGCGTGTTGAGTGGTGGAAAATAATTGAAATACAATCACTCCTCCGAGTGGGGATCGAAGTCACAACCTATCGCATTACAGTCATACGCTGTCCCACTGCACCACGACCGGACTCAAATGGTATATTTGACATTTATTAATCAATTTCCTTATAGTCCCCTGGCACATTACCTTTTGTAAGGCTCCGGATATCAATCGTAATAGATATCGAATTTATTCAAGTTATATATTTGTTATTATTTCTTTATATAGGTCCTTCGGGGTTTTAAGTTTTTGGGTAAAGTCGTAAAGCATAAATAAAATCAAATAGTTGTGACAAAAGAATTCTTTCTAAAACCTTGTGTCAAGAAACTCCGTTAACTGCTTTATTTCATCACCTTTTTATTTTTATTTATAATAAATGATGAGTATTGGAATTTAGAACTCATTCTCTAAATGAATAATGTCTCTAATTTTTAAAGGCAAAATTTTACAGTTGTACATATAATAAATGTATCTAAAATGAAACTATTTTAAACGGATTAATCGTGTATATTTTGGTATTCGAAAATACTATTTTGGAAACCTGACGATTCAAATACTTTACAGAAGTCCGTGGTCACAAGAAGACAGTGTATCTTTGACCATGTAATACTGAAATTTACGCGATTAATGCGTTTAAAATAGTTTTAATTAAAATTTGTAAAAATTGCCAACATAAAAGATCTTATTACATATTTATCTGGTTTTTTTCAGTTTCACCTAGTTTCAAATAACAATGATTCTAAAGGACTTTTTTTGCTTCACGCTTTATTCCCTTAAAAAATATTTTAACTTCTATATTTTAAAATTAAGCATTAAGTATTTTAAGTGTAAAAGTATTAAACTGAGTAGTATCACGTCATATATCATATACTACTGTTCACGGATAACTAACTTTGTTTGCGAGACCTTGACTCCTTCTATAATTGGTCGAATAAAGTGCTTTAAATTAACAAATAATTCCGTGTTATTCATAAACTGATTGAAAAAAAACATGAAATAAACAATGTTAACAGATAATTGAAATACAATAACGAAAACTGCATTTAAATCGCTTTAGCCGTTTTCCAGATTATGTTTTATCATGCACAATCGCACGTACAAACAGACACACGGACACACGGATACAATTTAAAAAAACATATCGTTTTTAGTTCTATTAGAATAATAAATGTATGGAGACATTAATATAATTTCTCGTATATCTTCTATATACAGACGCGATCAGATACGTCTTATTATATATAGATATAGATTAACTAATTCCATACAACACTTTACCAAAAAGAAAAAAAATTAACTCAACACTAATCACTGTCACCAATTAAAAAAAAAATTAAAAATAGACAACCGAATTCCACACCAAAATAGTTATTAGTCCTTCACCTACATTTCGACCCAAAAACACAAATTTTACATTTAAAAAAACAAATGTAACATTTATATTTATTACATTTAAATGATTGTTTTAATTAAATAAAATGTATTTTTATTCATTTTCAGTTTGAAATGTTTAATTTTTTTTTATATATTATATAAAACTTACTGTAGTGCGCGCGCGTAACAAAACTACACTGGGTTCTTCCGTCTACAGCGATCGCACTTTTGCTCTATCTAAAAAAAGATTGGACATTCAGAATGTGTAAGCGTAGGTGAGAATTATAATAAACCATTATACTATTCAAGAATATTATTGTATCTTATATTTTAAATTCAATGGTAATTTTCATGCTTTCCCGCAGGTAGCCAAGAAGAAGCTAGTGTCCTTTTCCACCCTAAATAACGGAAATAAACGCCGCTCGTCGTCTTCTCTAATGGGCAAAATTAAAAAGAAAAGCATAATCACTCTAGTTTAGTGTGCTATTTACACTAAGTCATACTCCCACTATCAGGATAACCTTCAATTATGACAGAGATTATTAAAATAAACATATTTTTATGTTAAGTCTATTTCTCCAATTCAATTTAAAAAAAATATATTTGAAACTAATTGAGCATTCTGGTAACGTAGTGCGGGGTTAGGTTCCGCCATAAAATTGTTTAAAAAAAACAAAAAAAATATTAATTTTAAAATGCTTATTGTATTATTTAACATGCTTATCTTCTGTAATAAATCACTCCGTTTTCCATTACCCGTCAATATTCTGACGTGAATTTATTTCTATATAAAATACCTACTTTAGATTTAGACAAAATGTAGCTTTACGTTTTATCCCATATAGCACTGTAGTCAGAGAGAAAGTCTCCGTTCACTGCATTCCCTCAGAATCAAGACAGTATATAAAATAACTCTGCAATATAAATCCATATAAAAATACATTGATACACACATTTGTGGAGAGGCGAAACACAACGACGCGCATATAAAATTAACTCTACAGTGAAAACCATATAAAAATACTTAAAAAAAAACTAAAAATATCTTTAAATAAGTTTATTACTCGTTCAATGTGAATTGGCAATCAATTTCTATTTAAAATATACTTATTTAAATTTTATATTGCATCCATAATGTGTCTTGGCGCGTCTTGGCAAAGCTCGCGACGTGGGAAGACGAAATGATCAAATGAAATGATTGCTCCAAACTTTTGGCTGGATTATCTGGTTCGTAGAGGTCACAGGTTCGAGTGCAGTTTTATATAAATATTTATATAATGTATTTTATTGACGTTTACATGGATTCTACAACAATTACCACACTCTATTCTGAGATATACTAAAGCTTTTTACTTATGGCGATTTATTGAGTGAGTAAGTGAATGGGACAGTATGGTGAGTGTGACTGTAAACGTGATTAGTTGTGGGTGAATTCTCACTCAGGGGAATGATTTTTTTTTATTTACATTAATTCTTTCGCTCTGGTAATAGTATACGTGCGTACAATTTCAGTAACTAAGCAACCCACAGTGTCTTAACACTAGGTTGTTTCTGAATACCCCACTATGTATGAGTAAAGCATTTTAAATGTCAAATTCTGTTATTGCAATTTCGTAGGAGTTTCCAGAAATCTTCACCCAATTTTATGCATTCAGTAAGTTAGTAAGTATAGTTTTATTACAATTTTTATCCTATTTTTATTACAATATTCACGTTGTTAGCATTTTTACAAATTTCTGCTATCCGAAGATTGTTAAGAAATATCGTTTGGCAAGAATGCTATTTATTTTAATATTTTTATAGAAAACATTTTTAAATGAAAGTATCTTTGATTTTCGCGTTTTTTACACGTTTCAAATGTAACTATTTTAAACGGATTAATCGCTTATATTTTGGTATTCGAAAATACATTTCTGGAAACCTGACGTTTCGAACACTTTACAATAGTCCGTGGTCACAGGTAAACTGAGGTGGCATTCGTCTGTTAGGTGATACAAAAATTAATTATATCTATTTCTTAATTGCCCCGTGTACTGCCCTGGATTATTGCAGAATGAGCTGATAATATCTTTGTCTCTGATGTGGTAGATTTGAGACTTTAATTTTTTTATAAGTGGGTCCCAGGTGGTAGACAGTTTCCAACCATCGTCTCTATTGAAATTAAGATGTTTTTAAATTTGAATAGCCTCGTGGATCATTCTAGGAATATATCTACTTTTCCCCGCGAAGATATGTGGCTCATCTGGCTGATGTAGTGGTTGGACTTATTTATTGTATGTTCACACACAGCTGATTGCAATACACGCTCATTATTGACATCCGATATGTGTTCCTTCACCCTAACTCCGATGCTTCTCTTATTCTGTTTGACCAATGTACGATAAGCCACAATCACAATCTAGCTTATATACACCTTTACACTGCTAAGGAATTTTACATTTCACGGTCTTAAGCATTGACTCACTTTTTTATTAAGCTTAAATATGGTTTTAATAGAAGCTCCTCGTAAGATGGTGCCAATCCTGTCTGTAACTCCCTTCACATATGGTAAAAGTGCTGGCTGTCTCTCCACTGTAGGTGGCTTATTGGCCTTCATACAACGGTGGCGAGGAACTGCGGCTTGCTCTCATGAAGGGCACCCTTCACCTGTCGAAACTCTTCCCCTAGGTGTTCAGCGTCGCAAAGGTGGTAAGCTCTCTGTAATAAAGATTTGTTAACGGAAAATAACGATGTAGGGCGGTGGTGGATTCACCGTTGAGATATCTGTTGGTATGGGTAGGTTTCCTATATACTGTGTGGCCTAATGTGCCATGGGATTGGGATTCTTTATTACTAATACGTCAAGAAAAGCTAAAGAGTTATTTGCCTGTAATTCTATTGTAAATTTTATACTGCTATTATTAGTATTAAGATGGGTTAGGAACATATAAATAATGTCCGTAGGTAAAATTCCAAGGTCTTCTCCGACCTCTCGTACCACTCTTGCTTTATAAATCTTTCTTGCAATTCTTTCATCACTCATCATCTCGACATGCCCAAACCATCTGAGTACGTTCTTCTTCATTCTCCCTCTAAAATTTACGCTTACGTCTACCACTTTGCGTATCTCTTCGCTGCATATACAATCAACTAAATTCCGCATATTTCATAGCATTCATATATATATATATATATATATATATATATATATATATATATATATAAAGAATACATATGTATACTGTATAAAACACGAAAACGAGACTGCGTCTTTTGCCAACTATGATCAGATGATACATACAACGTCATGTTTCGAATGAATCATTACATTCTTTACCTGCATACACGATTATATTTGTGTTATTGAATATTCTAGACACGTATATGTATTTTTGCTTATTTTTAATTGTCATTCAAGAAAATATTTTAAAAGAAATATATAATTTTATTAGAAATAATATTCGTGTAGCAGAAATTTATAAAAATCTCTCTAAAGATATGCTAACAACAAAAATAAGTTGTAACAAGAGATCAATTGTACGAATTACGTCGCAGCCGGATGGCTTAGCGGTTAGAGCGCTTAGACAGTATATAAAATTCGTGAGTTCAAATCTCGCTACGGTGAAATTAACATATTCATGATATGTTAATATAAATATTATTTTGATTAAAATTTAAGTCCACTAGGTACAAGTAACTGCAAAATTATTAATTTAATTTCAATTTTATTATAATATCATGAAACACTCTTTATTACACAAACAAATAATAAAAAGTATGGAAAAGCAGTAAATAAAAAATATAAAAAGAAATGTATGCAAAGGCTGTCTTATTGCTTCAAGCAATCTCTTACAGAAATCTTTAATAAAGCAAGATATTGTAAATAAAAAGAACATGACAGTACAGTGCAAAGGAGTTAGAGTATAATAAAAAAAACTTGGTAATAAAGTAATATAATAATCTAATGTTAAAATAATATAATAATCAATAAGTGTATAAACTATATTTAGGAGCTGTTAACGCGTAAAATAAGCGTTACCTTGGCAACGTGTAAATTATTTGTGTACAAAAGTGTATATCAAATTAGTACAAAATTTATTTTATTAGTTTAATGTTTTTCTAATGTATTGTTACAAAAAAATATAAATTTTAAGTACAGTGGCAGGTTGTGGTGCAATGGGACAGCGTATAACTGTAAGTGCGGTCGGTTGTGGGTTCATTTCCCACTCAGATTATTATAAAAAAATTTTCCCCTTTCTCGCTCTGGTAGGACACAGTGCGGCGTTAATTTCAACCATTCAAACACGTACAGTCTCGAATCCGTTGTTAGGCGAAGTACGAAGTGTCTGACATTAGGTACTGTCTATGTACTCTGCTATGCGGGATAAAAGCGTAAATCTAAAAAAAGTTTGTAATTTTTTCCCATAGGTATTTTTGTGAGTTAAGCGAGTCTGACTACTTATGATGGTTATAGTTTAGTATTATATTTGGTTTTAAATGAAACTATTTAACCGGATTAATCGCGTATATTTTGGTATTCGAAAATACATTTTTGGACACCTGACGTTTCGAACACTTTACAGTAGTAGGTCACAGGTAGACAGGCAGATGAGACTACCTGTGACCACGGACTACTGTAAAGTGTTCGAAACGTCAGGTGTCGAAAATGTAATTTCGAATACCAAAATATACGCGATTAATCCGGTTAAATAGTTTCATTTAAAATGTATAAAAACCGCGAAAATCAAAGATCTTATTATTATATTTGGTTATTTTTCTGACACACAAATTTCTCGCTTAATGCTGCATAGAAGGGTAGTTAGAGAAAGCCTAGTGTCACGACTGCGCCTTTAATCGAGACATTGCGTGTTGTTGAATGGTAAATTCAAAGTCACTCATCGTGTTAGAAATGAAATAAATTTAAAATATAATCGTTCTCCCGATCGCGAATCGAACCCACAACCAATCGTATTTACAGTCACATTGCGTCTGACTATGCCACGATGGACTATATTTGTAATGTAAAGTAAACAAAAAAGTATTCTATTAGAAAAAAAATGTACATATATTTGCTAAAAATAGTATTATTTAATACTGTCTAACATTTCCTAGTGTTGTAACGCTTGGCAAGTGGACAGCTCCAGATTTTATATTTAGTCACGGCGAGGTAAGGGCGTCTCACTTTCTACCTGTTGTTTCATTATGTTTTGATTGCTCTCTTAGTAGGAAATTTAAGAAAATCTCTGAGAAATGACACATAGTTTTATTTACTTTCGGAATTTTTTTTAGCTTCACGCTTTTATCCCGCGTAGCAGAGTAGGCAGAAAGTACCTAGTGTCAAGACACTCTGTACTTCGCTTTCCACCGAATTCGAGACATTGCGTGTTGAGTGATGGAACTCAACGGCGCACTTTGTCTTACCAGAGCGAAGAAGTGAAAATAATTTAAATATAATCACTCCCCCGAGTGGGGATCGAACCCATAACCGATCGCGTTACAGTCAGACGCTGTCCCACTACGCCACGACCGGCCTCGCCTTCGGAAATTGTAATTTTCACAAATCTACAGTTCAATTTTTACAAAATAAAACAAATTTTCAGCAAATTCTCTGCTATTTATTTCTCTCATTCCTAAGGAAATCTTCACAGTAATTGTCAGTTTTCTACTTCCTTAGTACGTTATATGAAGAAAAGCTGGGTACGAAGCGTCGGCCAAAAGTGTATCACAAATGTGTGTATCTTATATATTTTATAAATTTAATATTCTTCTAATATATTATAATGGAAGATATTATTTAATTGCAATTTATATTAATTTTAGATATAGCTCATATATCATACTCTTTCCTCCATATAATTTTCATTAAACGGGGTCCAATTTAATACCAAAAGCATTCACGTATTAAAGTGTTTATGTAAAAAAAATGTAATTATAAGTCGTTCATGAAAATTACATCTGAAGTAACTTTATACGGTATCTTTCATAAAAGAATCTTAAAATTCATTAAAATTTTATAGGCAGGTTGTCGCTTTGAATTCCATCATCAAAATTGACACTCGAGCTTTCGGTTTATGTTTTAGTAAAATTGAACAAAGTGAAACAAGACAATATTCATTATTTATAAATTTTACAATACAATGCTAACGAATGACGTTGTATGAAAGTTTAGACGTTGAAAAATCTAAAGTTGGAAGATTGTTACTTCCGTTTGGATTCATTCTCGCTTGAATTGCAAGAAAATTATTAATAATTCTATTTCTTTTTCAATGATTAAAATTAAATTATACACTTTTAACATATATCTATTTTGTTATACAAGTGTTTATTTACACAGAGAACATAAACCTCATATTGCCACCTGAGCTTGCAATTTATTATAATACTAAGTTTACTATTCCTTCTTGTATAAAAATAGGAGTTTCATAAGAATTAAGTACAATAGTCCCCTGTACTTTGTTTAATATTTAAACCTGTTTCCCGCCGATTTGAAAAACTTGTTTGACACTTTGTAGAAGGTACTTATTACTTATTACATATTAAAGGTAATTATTACTTATTTTTTTAGATGAAAATATTATTTTTTCTACTTTCCCTAATAGGAAAAAAATAATATTTTCACGTACTCATAAGTATCACGAACCAAAAATATCATTAAAAAAGAATTAAATCTTATATTTAATTACAGTGAATTGAATCATTTCTTTCGACTTTCATTTGATATGCTTGCTTCAGCCACACTTAGATATAAAATATACCTCTACATATATATATATATATATATATATATATGCAAAAGTGTTATTTTTTTAATGAAACAATTAAATGAATTTTTTAGAGGATGATCGTTGCACAGTGGGGCAGCATCTATATAAACGCGATCGGTTGTGAGCTCGATTCCCTCTCAAGAGAATGGTTATATTTAAATAACCTCCATTTCCTCGCTCTGGTAAGACAAAGCGAGACGTACAGTGGAGTACGGGGTATCTTGACACTAGGTATTTCCTGTCTATCCTGCTATGCAGGTTAAGGCCGGTCGTGGCGCAGTGTGACAACGTCTGACTGTAAGCACGCTCGGTTTTAATTAATTTCTTTTAATAGTGTAATTATTTTTACTTCCTCGTTCTAGTAAGAACAAAGTACAGCGTTGAGTTTCGTCCACTCCACACGCAATGTCTCGAATTTAGTGGAAAGGGAAGTACGGAGTGTCTCGTGTCTTGACATTAGGTACTTTCTGTCTACTCTGCTATACGATATAAAAGCGTGAAGCTATAAAAAATTAACCTACAATTATAATTTACAATTCCAACCTAACACTATATCAGCAAAGAATTTCCAATTTACTCCATAACGTTCGAAAATTAGTATTAATAATCAGAAAAGTTAAATTTATATAACGCTACAAGGATTTAGTTTTACAACGCATCCATCATACACTATCATCGTTTAATCATAAGTTAATGTAGCAAAACTAATGTATAGAGACCGCACGCTGTTACGCGACATTACGCAACTTTCATTAAAATTATATACTAATAATAAACTTGGATATAAACATGATGTATAATGATTTTGGTATAGTGGAATTCTAGAATTATTATGTCTGCCTCAAATACTACATAATTTATGGGTTTAAGGTTAGTAAGAAGTATTTTTTTTTATTTTTTGAGACCATTTCTTCAGCTTCACGTCATTCAATGGAGTTTTAAGCTAATAAAATCTTTGATTTTAGGAATTTTTACAAATTTAAAATGGATGTATTTACTATTTTTATATTATTATTCTACACTTAGGATTAGAAAACATTTCTGAGAAAACGTATAAAAATTTGAACGCAACGGGATTCGAACCCGCGCCTCTTGGATACCGTCCAAGCACTCTGACCCCTAAGCCATGCGTTCTACTACCGGATGCGTTGAAATTCTTATACGTTTGTAGCAACTTATTTATGTTGTTAGCATCTCTGTAGAGAGATTTTTACAATTTTTTTTTACTTAAAGATTATTAAGAAATAATCGTTTAACAAGAGAGATTGCTATTTTATTTTAATATTTACTATTTTTAAAGTGTTATTCCACACTTAGGCTTAGAAAACATTTATGAAAAAACGTATAAAAGTGAAAGTATTTTAATCGAATTACTCGCGTATATTTTAGTATAATAAATAAATATAAAATATAGTTTAAAATACATTTTCGGAAACCTTACGTTTCGAATTCGCACTTTATACTAGTCTACTTGTGAACACGAATTACTGTAAAGGGTTGGAATCGTTAGATTTCCAAAACAGGTTTTCAAATACCAAAATATACTCGATTAATCCGTTTAAAATAGTTTCATTTAGAATTATAAGCTATTTGACTAATTCAAGTTGAATTTGCTCCGAACGAACGATATATCAAGGTAAGTTAAATAAAAAATACGTCCTGTTAAGATTTGTAATACAATAAATTTTATTTAAGTAATAATTCATAATGTTCTTTGTCAGTACCTGTCACGACTTCGTAATCGATTTTTTCTTTAAAAAGCACGTTTATTACCTTATAGGCAACGCACCTGTAACTTCCTTTGTGTTACACGGGGCCGTAAGCGGTGGTGATCTCTTAGCATCTGGTGACACGCGCGCTTTTGCTTTGTCTGTATCATGAAAAATTATATTGAGCGTTGAGTGGCGGAACACTCCATCCGGTACCACACTGAAGGGAATTGCAGTTAATCTAATATTAATTATAATAATTTAATCAAGGGATCCAGTAGACTCGAATAAAAATTTATCTAACTCAAAAAACATAAAAAAAATTCGAGTTGACAACATATTTTATTACATCACATACGTACATAGTTTAGTTACATCTAACGATGTTGACAGACAAATCGCAGTCGCCATGTTTGTATTAGCTGAAAGTCACTGACACCTAATGCCATCTTGAGTTCGTTAAAGCCTATTCACACTATCAGTATAGTCACAATTTCGGCACACTGCCGTGATTTATTATTCTTTCATATCAGTGTCGGTAATGGAACTTAAATCATTGTGAGCACTGTGGTACTGTCCGTGATTTAAGTAATTTAAACAAATTAAAATATTTAGAAGTAAAATATATTAAATATTAAATTATCTGGTAAAGACAAAGTGCGGCGTTGAGTTCCACCACTCAACACATTATGTCTCGACTTCGATGGAAAGCGAAGTACGGAGTGTTTTGACACTAGGTACTTTCTGCCCCTGCTATGCGGGATATAGTGTGAAGTTAAAAAAATATATTTATATACAGAAATATAATAGTGTAGTTAAAGGTTAAATATAATCTGTCCTTCTATTAGGGATCGAATCCACGAACCTTGTATATATTTTAAACACTAGTCCATGATAATATGCTATATGCAATAATTTAATGTATAATTTGATTTATTAATTAAAGCAAGTGCCAGTTGACTACTAATATTCTCGCCAACATAATGTTGTATGGATAATACATGAAAAAGATTAATTCAATTAAATATAATATTATATTATTTTTAAAGTATTATTAATTACTTAGAACAAGAAAACATTGTTTTAAAAAAGAATATACATATTTGAACATAGAGGAATTGATCGTATGGCATAGCGGTCCGAGCGCGTTAACGGCTTCTTAGAGGCGGAGTTGAAATCCCTCTGCATTCAAATTTTATATATTTTATATGAGTACAATAAATAATATGTTTATATAGACATTTTTACATTCATTTTAATACGAATTAACCGAAGTATATAAAAAGAAAATGCTTTCTCAATTAAATAAACACAACTAATGCAATATGGACTTTTTTTAAATATGGCCTGCGTTTGTATCAAGACTGGTGTTAAGCGTTGGTTTGGTCTACAATGACATGGGCTAGCCTAATATTTACCTATTTAAAAAATATATATATTTAGTCTATATTTTTTTATAAATATTTAAATTATGATTGTGATTAATATGGGTGATAATTTCATGGACATACATGACATTAGTTATTGCTGCAATTACTATATTATTTTAAACATCCATCCATTGAGCCATTAGGTCATGGTCACGTTTACTAGAAACGCGATTCTTTGTGGATTCGATTTTACCTGAGGGGTGACGATTTTAAGTAATGTTTATTTTAATTTCTCAACACGCAATGTCTTGACAAAAGGTTCTCTCTGACTGCCACACAAGTTATATAAATTTGAATTTTGATACTAAATAAATATATATATATATATATATATATATATATATATATATATATATATATATATATATATATTTGATACATTTGTACTTTAAAAAAATATATCGCAAAAGCTGAGCTTTATTTAAAATTCATAGATAAGCTTTAAAAGAATCAAAAACTTTTAAAAGCTTTTAAATTTAAAACTACACATAACACAACACATAGAACTACATCCGGTTACTAGTAGTAATTTTGATGTCCATTTCAACATGTAAAAATTTCTAAGCGGATTACTAGATTACATTTTAATTTTTACAAAATATTCTAAAAGCTTACTTTAGTTTTGATTTAGTTTTGGATATTTATTTTAACATGACTTAACTGTTTGCTCACTTAGCTCGATATTTGGATAACAAATAGTCAAAGTAGTGTAATGACACTAGGTTGTCTTAGATTAGCCTGTTATCGGCATAAGGCGTGAAGGTGTTTTTTTTAAATTATATTAAAAATACACCTAGAAACAGTGTAAAATGGAAAAAATATATTGAAAAAAAATCCCATTTTAAACTGTCTGTAGTTTTTTTTTTAAATATTTAGGTTTTCTAGGTAGTTTTTGGTTTTGAATTCTTCTAATACCGTATACACTGTGTTCTCACTTGTCATTCACCCTTACATCATATACCATACTTAACGTCTTTTATTGTATCAATCTTTGTTGTTTGCAAAATTTATTTGGATACGCGCTTTTATAATGAATATAATATTAATATAGTGTTTAACTATTGTAGTGGTTTACAACTTCATTTTATATCTTAAAACATCTATGTTAGATAGCGGAACTCAACGCCACGTTTTAAATTTCCAGAGCGAATAAACGAAAATCGAACACACAGCCACTCATATTGACGGTCAAATTCCACAATTTACCATCATGGTATATGATGTCATCTGATCATAATATTATCACCATCATTGGGAAATGGAGTACAAAATAAAACGTTTCAAAAAAAAATTTTTAAATATTATTTTTTTGTCACAGTAACACATAGATGGAATTCGTCTATAGGTTCATACAAAAATTAAATATATCTACCGCCATTTGTTTTTAAATTACTTAAATTCTTGTAAAAAAAACCATTTCAAAACTCAAAAATCCTTTTTGGAACAAAACATATTTATGATAAAATTCGGTAAAAATAAAATATATTGCGTGTTTTATAAATATTTAATATACTATTTTATTAATTTTAAAATACGATCGTGAAATAAGCGTGATAATGGGTTTGTTCTACTGGAGTGTATACGACTATCCCTGTATTTATTTTAGTAATAGTGGTAGTATAGTTGAACTTTCAAATTGCTCTTCAACCTGAAAGCTCAAGTTTTATAATGGACTAACTTTTACATGTCTCTTTTGACTTTGCTATTACAATTTGTTTTAAAAATTATGTTTTTAGTACTTCAGCTTCATACTTCTTCTCGCGTAGCACGGTAGTCAGGAGTGACCTAGCGTAACTACGGTATCTACCTTCCAATGAAAATTGAGACGGAGGTGGTTTATTGGGGTAAGTCAACGCCGTATTTAGTCTTACCAGACCAGAGATATTAGAGAAATAATTTAAATCTTGCCCCCAAATAGATTTTGGATATTTACGGCGGTGACCTTTAACTATATACAATTTATCCTAATATATATATATATATATATATATATATATATATATATATATATATATATATATATATATATATATTAAATTATTTTAAAATATTATAATAATCAGTATTGATGTTAAATAACAGTATAGTAGTACAATTATGTTGTATATGTGAAGGAACGATGATTACAGATTCAAATCCAGCTCAAAGGCATCACGTCTTATCCAATCTTAAAAAGTACAGCACATTTGGTGCTTTCTTGCAAGACATTTCAGGGCTAATTATGTGTTTATTTACATAACTAGGTATAAAAAGACGTAGTAGAACATTGTCAATTAGTTGTGGTGCAATAAAAGTCGGCATTCTCAAGTTACGTATATAGTAACTTGAGAATGCCGTCTTTTATTGCAAAGTAACTCCAGTTACGTGTATAGTATTATATATTGGTTATATTTTTTTGTTAGTCTTTACGTTAATAAGGTAACAAATAACTATTTTAATTATAATATTTAATTCCTAGATCATCCCATACAGCCAAAGACACGTAATAAAATAGAACCTGTGACATAGAGTTATTTATGCTCTAAGAGGCTCTAAGCTGTAATCCTTTAACCCAACCAAGCCACACTGACTTAGTTCGGTTTATATGATACGGTATTTAGCAAGGCTTTAGTTATATTATTTAAATATTTCTTATAGAAAGGAAGACAAAATCTAGCGTTGGAAACAATATGTTCTTCATTAACCATATATTAGGAGTTAGAAGCTTATTTACTTTGTGTTATCAAGCAAATTACCTGCTTTGCCTAACTATTTATCTGCATACCTAGGGATGCAAAAAAAAATATTTACATACAAACTTTCCTTCTATTGAGATCGAATTTTACCATCATATACAAACAATCATCTTTCGAACTATTTCTTCTTCTTTCTTTCTTTAAGTTATATAGTATATAAGTTTATTTATAAAAGCTTATATTATTATTTATATGTAATTTATTATTCTTACATTTTTAGCTATATGGTTTTTTACATTTTAAACATAGCTTTTTTCCGCCTAGCAGGGCAGTGACAAAGAATCTGGTGTCAAAATACAATATTCTCCACTTTCCACCCAAATTTAAAACATTACGAGCATGTGTTGAGTAGTGAAAATCAACGCCGCCCTTTGTCGAACTATCATGGAGACGTGAATAAAATAGGAGACATAAAAAATTATTCGGCCAAATAAAAATCGAACCTACAAGCTCTATTAACTGTCAGACTCTGTCCTACTGTGCCACTGCGCCACAAGAGTTTCATTTTAAGTGACGTCATTAATCTCAATTTATGTGGCTTTGGTGAAGGTAGTGCTAACATTTATCAATCAAACGATCGTAGTAACAATTAAGAGTGTTTTATGATATAATTTACTTAGTCTTATATCTAATACAATTTCCCTTAAAGTTATAATATATATATATATATATATATATATATATATATATATATATATATATATATATATATATGTATCAGGGTAGGCAAGAACCTAGTGTCAAGTCACTCCGTACTTCGCTTTCCACCGAATTCGAGACATTACGTGTTGTGTGGTGGAACTGAACACCGCTCTTTGTATAAATATAATATAATATAATCATTTCTCCGAGTGGGGATCGAACCCACAACCAATCGCGATATATATATATATATATATATATATATATATACGTACACGTTACATACACAGCGTTGAGTTGCGCCGATCATTAGGTAATATGTCGATTTTGAGCAATGATTCTTAATTTTTGCTTAATCTCTAAGAGAGTTTCAGAGAGATCATAGTACGAATCACTATGGTCCTTGTATATTATTCCCGCCTTATTTACAGTCATTAATCTCTTCATACATTTTTGTTCATTTTAATATGAAATTTATATAATAGATAGAAATTCTTACTGCAACGCTCGTATTTTCATACATTAACACAGTTACAACTACTATGTGTGAACTTGGGAAATTATTTGTACTTCCAAGTTTAATGAAAATGTGCAAAATTCTATGCAATATAAATACACATTGAGGCGATCGTGGCACAGTAACAGCATCTGACCAACCATGTTTAGTTGTGGGTTCGGCAAAATTATTATAAATTCCTTGCTCTGGTACAAAAAAAACCCGGTATTGAGATCCGCCAGTCGAAACGCATTGTGTATTAGGCAAAACGTGGATTCCGGGGCTTACTGAAGGATCGGGGTGTACCCGATCTCCCGGCTAGTGGTAGTTGAGGAGGAACGTGGACAGACTCTTTGAATACTAAACTAAAACTTGTATAATTATATTTGTATGTAAACTTGTATAATAATTATTTTTTAAAGAAATAGGAGGGAAATGAGTAAAAGAACTATCTACCGGTATGTGGTTACCTTCGCCCATGGACATATACAACATTAGAGAAGTTATAGATTCATTGCAGGCCTTGAGTATGAGATGTATGTCTATACAAGCCCACGCTTAAAAGCCCCTAAATCATAGCGTCCAGGAAAAACCTTGCTGAGAAGATCATTCCACGTTATTATACGTATATGGAAAAAAAGATCTCGAAGCACGCACGTTAGATATATAAATGCATAATAATAATATACTAAATTAACTAAACTCAAAATATTACTCATTCTATTTAGAAACCTATTCCCTGTGAGGTGCCGAGTTAATATAATTCCACTCCGCTGCTGAGGCCCGCAAAAGGCGGGTATCCCAGTAATTTGGTGATTAGAGGTTAATACTCCGACTGGCTCGTTACCACTGTCATGACAAAAACGATCCGCCAAATATCTAATGATGTGTTCCTGTTCGATGTCATGTAAGCCTGCTTTCCCTATTACCATTCTGCCTTTCTCATTCATTTTCTTTCACTTTCGTCCCAAGGCCAGCGACGAATTTACAACTCCATAATGAGGTTCATGGGTGAAGGTCACCGCTTATCAGTTGACCCTTATACTCGGTTGCCTGCTTTTTCTATAAAAAAGAAACACTTGTCGAATAAACGTCAAATAAAACTACAATCAGCATGAAAGGCTTAGGAAAGCAGACATAATTCTCGCCTGTTATGTTAATTTTAAATTTCGATTCGATTTTACATTTAGGCCGGTCGTGGCGGAGCGAGACAGGGTCTAGCTGTAAACGCGATCTGTTGTGGGTTCATTTCACACTCGTGAAAGTGATTATATTTCAAATTATTTTCACTTCCCCGCTCTGGTAAAGACAATGTGCGGCGTTAAGTACCGCCACTCAACACGCAATGTCTCGAATTCGGTGGAAAGCGAAGTATGAAGTGTCTTGACATTAGGTACTTTCTGTCCAAGCTATCCAGAATAAAAAGCGTAAATCTGAAAAAAAAATGTAGCGAATGTCAAACTTTACGAGTAACCTTGCTTGTTCGTTGCATCATTATTATTAGATATGCAGTAGCATTCCACGTTAGCCAATATAAACAGAATGTTGTTAAATTTAGATTTTATGAAAATAAACCAAGCGTATTTGCATGTTTGAAGTAGATAGGTATATATTTTGAAGCATGCTTTTTTATATTTTTAATGTACTATAGAAAAAGTAATGTTCTTAATAATAAAAATCATTGTTTTTTTTTAATTTATGAGTGTTTGGAATTGGTTTATATATATATATATATATATATATATATATATATATATATATATATATATATATATATATATATATATATATATATATATATATATATATATATATATATATATGTAACAGTTAACGATCTCGTTTAAATTATTTTTTACTAATTATTTCTGTTCAAATTATAAATAAAAATTACTTACTAGCCGCATTTTTTCAAATCGAAACAAAATAAAATAAGTAGGTTAGGTATTTAAAACTCATATATATTAATTAAGATTTTTGACTAGGTATTTCTACTTTAACAAAGGCATTTAGTAAAAATTTACTACAGTTGGTCAGCGTCTGACTATAAACGCAATCGGTTGTGGGTTCGATTCCCACTCGGGGGAGTGATTGTAATAAAATGATTTTCCATTCTTCACTCCGCTAAGACAAAGTGCGGCGTTGAGTTGAACTGAACGCAAAATGTCTCGAATTCGGCGAAAAGTGAAGCACGGAGTGTCTTGACACTGTCTACCCTGCGGGCTAAGAGCGTGAAGCTAAAGAAAAAACTAGGCAAAACATATTCTATCTAAAATCTCCATCTGTACCAAATCTAATACCAGCTTTTTTTTTGAAAAAGCGTAAAAAACATTTTTGAAAAAACGTATAAAAATTTGAACGCAGCAGGATTCGAACGCGCGCCTCTTGGATACCGTCCAAGCGCTCTGACCGCTAAGCCATGCATTCTACTACCAGCTGCGTCGAAATTCTTATACATTTATTACAACTTATTTATGTTGTTAGCTATATAACTTATTTATCTCTGTAGAGAGACTTTTACAAATTTCTACTACTTAATGACTATTAAGAAATAATATATTATCAAAAATGTTTTCTAATCCTAAGTGTGGAACAACACTTTAAAAATATTAAATATAATACAAGCTTTCTATGTAAAGCAGATATTTATTTTATTTGTTTATTCATTTATTAACAGTACCGTTATAATTGCATTTAGACACGACAAACGTAGAGATGATATACATTTAAAATTAAAATAATTTTATCTATTTACTATTTACTATTATCAATAATTTAATATATAAAAAAAGAGATAAGACACCCCGACCATTTACTTTTTACACATTTTAAAGACATTATAGGTAGTTTGGCGTATCTTAACTCCGCGCTTTGTCTCACCAAGTGATTATTTTACACAAATACATATCTACGGTAAACAAATATACGCCTGAGCATAATTTCAACATGTTTATTGAAACGGCCAAAGCCGCATTCGTATTAATGAACATAAAGCAGTACAAAAATAACAGTGGAACATAATACTGGTAAAATATTACAGTATTTTCACGAGAGGGCCACAACATCGCGTCAACTCTCTCCCGAGGGAAGCGTGCAGTGTTTGCCTTGAAATAAAAACAAAAATAACACAATTTTCGTTTGTATAATAAGCATTATGTTATAATATGTTTATTAACTTACTTTTTTTTTTTAAATGTTTCACGCTTTATCCCGTATAGCAGCCAGGTGTAACCTGGTATTAAGACACTCTGTTCGCTGTCTTACTACAGCGGAGAAATGACAATAAGTTAAATATAATCATTTTCCTGAGTGGGAATTGAACCCAGAATCAATCACATTTACAGTCAGACGTAATACTGCGCCACGATGGACTTTTAGCTTAGTTTGTAAGTTTTTAAGTTCTCCGTTTTTTTATTTCCTTCTCGTAGGTAGGGAAAACCTAGTGTGACATACTCGGTTATACAAACTATGCTATCAATTTCTTAGACGTAGTGATTTGAATGCTAAAGGCTAAAACTGACCTTTATACTACAGTAAAGAAATAGAAATATTTTTAAACTTATGTTAAGCATAAAAATATTATAAGGCTTATATATTTATTTATAATAGAAATATTTTGAAATGAGACTACTTAATTTTATAATAAAAAAATTTAATCAATCAAACATAAAAAAAATACTAAAAGGACTATGAAAATCATCATATAACGTGTTTCCTAATAGGGATGATAGGATTTTGATAGCTCACAGCCGCCATCTCGATTGTTAAACATTTGACATTTGTGCTGTTTTGTGTTTAGTAATGTTTGCCATTTAATTATCAACAAGTTCACGTTACCTCAACGTTTGAAAATTGTCCACCCAATTGACCTTGAACGCAACATTCGAGTGACTATAGCGGCCATACCAGCCGAAATGCTACACCGAGTCATCGAAAATTGGACCGATCGTATTCACCAGTGCAAAAAAAGCCAGTAGGCGGTCATTTGAACAATATTTTGTTTAAATTATATATAGCATAAAATTTTCTATTAAATAAGCTATTGAACACGAAATTCGGACATACATTACATGTTTTATTTGAATTTCAAAACATATTGTTCTTTTTGGGAAACCCTATATATGCAATACTTTAAACACACACAAAAAATGTTACTTGTAGAAACAAAAACAAAACAAAATGAATTATAAAACATAACAAATTTTTGTCAAGGATAACATTAAAATTAATATTGAAAAGGTTATCACGCGACGGTTGGAAAAATATATAATGATGTAAAGTCTAACAGGCTGCTACCTCATGTTACCTTAATATCCCATGGGCGTACCCCTTACCTGCCTCAAATATGCCATTTTATGAGAAAAATGGTAAAAATACGTGATTTTATTATATTTGAGTCTTGTTACTTATTTTAGGTTGAATTTAGTTAACACAAAAAGAATGTTGACGTCTTTATCTTGTTATCCAAAAATAAATGGGAGAAATTAAAAAAAAAAGTTTTGAAATAATTTTGGAATTGATTGTTTTGTGTACTGTATTTTACTTTATTAGATGTTATAAGTTTATATATATATATATATATATATATATATATATATATATATATATATATATATATATATATATATATATGCGTTTTAATTTTAGCTGTGTCGAAATTCTTATATGTTTTGTTACAACTTATCTACGTTGTTAACATCTCTGTAGAGATATTTTTACAAATTTCTGCTACCGAAAAGATTATTAAGAAATAATCGATGGCAAGTGAGAATTTTCTATACGTTTTTTTTAAAACTGTTTTCTAATCCTAAGTGTGATTATACTATAAGAAATAGTAAAACGTTTCACCGAGCACATTAGCGTTAGATTATATTAGAATTTTGACACAACTAGCACTAGAACGTATGGCTTAGCGGTCAGAGCGCTTGGACGGTTTTCAAATGTTGAGGGTTGGAGTCCCGTTGTGTTCATATGTTCATACGTTTCTTAAAAAATGCTCGATGAATCAGTTAGTGGCATGGAAATAGCGCTTTAGGAAAACATAACAAGTTTAATAATCATTTTGTATAGAATTCAAGCATTTAGAATATGACAAATACGACTTAAATTTATATAAAGTTATATGATTTTCCCCGAATATAGTGATAGCCTAATGTCAATAGTTATTTTTAGTATTCTATGCAATTTCGGAACTTTATGAGATATCCAGTGGAGCTTTGATAAATGTTTAATATACATACCTACATGTAGCTTCAACCACGATATCGCGTAGCAGGGTAGTCAGAGACCACTTAGAGTCAAGACACTCCGCGCAATAAACTTTGACACACCTAAAAGCCATAAACTAAGAAATAACAAGATACTCCTTTGAAAATTTTCCTCCCGAAATCAAAACAGATCTATACAAAAACAGAGTACAGTAGCGAACTTGACTTCATGTTTTTGATTACCAAGCGCAAAGAAAGTATCAGAAAGTAACTTACAAAATTCCTCCAAATGAGAATCGAACACACAACCACAGCGTTTATAGTCAGATATCGCCCCTTTGCGCCTGAACGCCGCCAAACACATACATACATACATACATACATAAATCAAAGTCCATACAAAAAGCCTAACTAGAGCGATGACAAACCATTAAGTTTAACTAACCACGTAACACTAATTATGTACTCACTGACAGATAACTAACGAGGATCCCAAAATGATGGATTGTAAACAAACGACAGCGCCATATGAATCTTATTACTATTGTAATAAGACATAAATCTTAAACATTGAGACAAATAGAAGTGTTACAGGGTGTTTAGTTTTCGAGTTGTTGCCCAAGATTGTTTAGGTGCTTTGTGTATAACATGTATATGTGTATATGATATATATTGTATGGACGTTTGTGTTAGAGTTGAAATGTGTTTGAATATTACTGGTTATTGTTGGTTCAAATCTTGTTAATGAATTCTTTTTTTTATGATTATTACAATTTTTCTAGCTTCACAGAAAGTAGCGAAGTACGGAGTGTCTTGACACTAGGTATTTTCTGTCTATCCTGCTGTTAGGACATTGAAATGAAGCAACATTAGTGTAGGTTTTGGATTTGGAATGGAGCTATTTTAACCAAGTAGATTTTGGATTGTAAAAAAAATCAAAAAATATACACAACCAATACAGTTAACACAGTTTTTGTCACAGGTTAAAATGAATGTATGAAAAAAGAAGATGTATCCTATAGTATTCATATCGAAGAAATATTTAAAATGACACGTAATAATTGTAAATTGAAATATAACTAGAGAGAAAGGTACGTGTAATATATATATATATATATATATATATATATATATATATATATATATATATATATATATATATATATATATATATATATATATATATAAACTGATGCCTAAATTACGTATTTGTACATACATTTTATTTCAATTTCAAAACATATTGTTCTTATTGGGAAACCCTATACTTTTGACATACTAACATATGTTGCTAAGACACTCTGGATACGTTTCAAAAGGATATCTACTTTAAAACATCGTACTTAAATCCACTTCTGAATCTAGTCGTTTTTTGACATATCCTTGTCTACTTTAAGCTAAACCTCCACAGTATTAAAAAAAATTGGCAAGAATATAGGTTTGTGTTTTGACAGAAACAAGAGAAACTGTTCCTTTGGCTTGAAATAGTGAATAACTAAAAATAATCTAGCTTCTACTATACCATTAAAATCACTTTGCCCCACACCAATCCAACAATGCTCATATATTGAAAAGCACGTCCCACCCACCAAGTCCACTCAAATACTCGTGCAAAGATTTACAATTCTATGCTTTTATACACTTCATTTTGTGCTTCGTGAAACGGTTTTAGTGTTATTGGAAATTTTAAACGAAGAAATAGAAATAGAGTTCTACAGTTATTTCGAATTATTTTCAAGGCGATGTCTTAAAAAATTACTTTCACGTAAATCTACGTTGGTATGGGCTATTGGTATGGGCGTGAGGTGAATATTAAATTGAAATTTTATATGAATGTAGATTTTGTGTAATTAGTTTTACTAAAATTAAATCCTACATATATATATATATATATATATATATATATATATATATATATATATATATATATATATATATATATATATATACATACATACATACATACATATACATATACATATTTGATGCTACCAATATGTTAGCATCTCTGTAGAGAGACTTTCACAAATTCCTGCTACTTAAAGATTCTTAAGAAATAATCGTTTTTACAAAAATGTTTTTTTAATACTAAGTGTGGAATAACAATTTAAAAATAATATAAAATTAAATAGAATAAACTTTAAATCAAGTTTAAATTTAATTTAGAATTACTAGATACAACTTAATATTTAATTTACACTCGTCGCTGTTAAAAAACTCCATTTAATCCGTGTAAACAGGCATTGCAATCTTGTACCATTACTTCGCTTCTTAAATCCGGTCTGATTTGAAATTCCAGTGCACTACTTTGCACAGTCTCCCGACTCGGTTATACCACTTAAGCTGTGGAAGTTGTGCTTTCTATATAAATAAAATTTTCTTTTACATATATATTAATTTTCTTAATATAATGACTTTATATTAATCTTTTTCATCATTTTCTCAAATAGACACTCAGGTACATGGTAGAAATTAACGCTGCTAACTATTAACATATAAAACTATAAAAAAGTAAAATTATAAATATGCATTCAGCCGATTTATCGTTATCGTCTATCGTCCTAATAAAGACAGCAGGCTACTGCTTCTGTACTATCGCATCCACATACTTAGACCAATTATCGAGTATCAAATAGCAAATTCTTTTTTTTTACATTGATAGATTGATTGTCTTACATGTTTTACTGGCTCTTATCTAACGCAAATAACGTTCCTATAATAAATGAAAAAGTCATATATATTGGTTATTGTTATAAAACACTGTTCTCTTTTCTTTCACCTGTATGTTAAATAAAATATAAATTTATTAATTTTTTTTAAATAAGCGCAAGTCTTAAGTTTGTAGTGGTCCTGATAGTTCTAAGTCGTTACTTTCACGTGGACTTTATTGAAGCGGCCACAAAGAATAGAAGTTAAAAGAAAACGAACAAAGAAGTGGAATAGAATGAATATAATTCTAAAAACCTAACCGGAGTCCTAAACACGATAGAGTAAAACGTTGATTTAATTTTATATCTATGTAATTATTAATAAAAGTTAAATCAGCTTAAAATAAGGCATTTTTGACATGATTTTGCTTACAAAATGTTCATATTTAGATATCATTATCATAATATGTAAGCCAAAAATGTTATACTCGTTTCGTATTTAAAACATTGTGAAAGTACAAAAGAATTAAAGCTGTCATAGATATGTAGAAAAACTTTTTTATAATAATGCATTTAATTAAAAGAATTTATTTATGACTTTGAATTTATGCCGGTCGTGGCGCAGTGGGAGAGTGTCCGATTGTAAACGCGATCGGTTGTGGGTTTGATCCCCACTCTTGGGAATGATTATATTTAAATTATTGTCACTTCCTCGCTCTGGTAACGACAAAGTTTAGCCTTCAGTTCTACCTCTTAACACGTAATCTTGAATTCGGTGGAAAGCGAAATACGGAGTGTCTTGACACTAGGTACTTTCTGTCTACCCTGCTATGTGGGATAAAAGCGTGAAGCTAAAAAAAAGTAAAAATTAAGCATAACACATACTGACTGTGAATGTCGAACAAACTTTAGTGTGTTTCCTTCAAATTAACAAGGCTTCGCATATTTTACGTACCAACAGTTCTGCGTTCTCTTCGTTACTGCTAATATCCGAAAATATATTATATTTATAAAATATGTTTTATAAAATCTATAAAAATTTCAACGGAGCGGGATTCAAACCTGCGCCTCTTGGAAATCGTCCAAAGGCTCTGACCGCTATGCCATGCCATGCGTTCTACTACCGGCTGCGTTGGAAGTCTAATATATTTTGTTACAACTTATTTATGTTGTTAGCATCTTTATAGAGAGAAATATGAAAATTTATCAAGAAATAATCGTTTTACAAGAGAGAATTTTATTTTTGAAAGTGTTATTCTACACTTAGAAATAAAAGCGTTTTTTTTTTAAATACATACTTTCTATAATATATATTTATTTGAAATATATAATATTAAATTTTATTAGTGTTAATTCTTTAATTGGTATAAAAAGTAAGGAACATAGAGTCTTGACACTCTACTCTCACTGCCTGCTTTGCAAGAACTCCGTTTTTGTACTTTTTACGTTTGCATATTAAACAGAGGTAAGTGTGAATAAAAAATTAGTGCCAGAAGGTTCTTAAAAATCTCTTTTATACTAAAATTATGATAAAATATAATGTCCTATAAAAATTAATAAAATATCGTAACAGTTTACGATATATCTACAAACAAAATTAATTCACTAAGTAGAAAACATTATCATTTCATGTTTAAGCTATATAAAGAAAAGTGGGTCACCAACTAGAACTTCTATAGTAGTCTATACTAGGCGAGGCGTATTTAAAAAATACTCTAGGGAACTCGATTTTTTGCAGTAAACCTTATATACAAACGCTAAGTGCAATTTCCCAAGTATTAGAGTAATATCAAAGTGTCAAGACACTCTGTACTTCGCTTTATTTCGTGTTAATTATTGAAACTCAACGCTGCACTTTGTCGTACCAGAGCGAGGACGTGAAAATAATTTAAATATAATCACTCCCCCGAGTGGGAATCGAATCCACAACCGATCGCGTACAGTAAGATGCTGTCTCACTGCGCCACACCCGGTCCCGATATGTTTTCACGTGTAATGTGCATATATAAAAGTATAAAGTAAGTCAAGTTGTATTTAAATGTAGTTGTAATAAAAAAAACAGAATTATGTTTTATGGCATAATATGGTAGTCAGAGAGAATCTTGTGCCTAGACACTCCACTTTGCTCTTTCCACGTGTATTTGTTACAAGTTGCGGAGCTCAACACTGTGCGTTGTCTCTGTCTTCTGTCTACCCTGCTATGTCGGATAAAAGCGTGAAGCTATAAAACAAATACGTATCCATTGTGCCATAAATTAGTAATTTAATTTCTGAAGACGAAAGTAAAAGTAATCCTCCAGTTGTAGTAGTAGTTAAAACTGTAGTTATTTAAAAAATGGCCTTGTGAATTATTCTCAATTCTAATTGAATTAGATTGATAGAGCTGGAATGACAGTTGATCTGAATCTCGTACTTGAAATAAAATAACTTAATTTACATATTATGAACCATTTTTTTTATCCTGCATTGCAGAGTCTGTACTCTGTTTGTTGTGGTAGAACTCCATTCACCGCGCATTGTCAACACCGCAAATTGTCTTACCAGAGCGAGTAAATGAAAATAAAAAATCCCCGAGGGAGAATTGAACCCATAACTAGTTACACTTACAGTCAAACGCTGACCCAATACGACACGGTCGGCCTCTTCCCTTACACATAAGAAAAAAAAATTTAGAAGGATTAATAACTGAAAACACTTTGCACATTTAAAACACTATATATCGTGTTATAGTTGCTCGAACAAGGACGTTACATTTTGCCTAATATTTTATCGTCATCGATCCTGAAAATGCACTTTTTTTAAGAAAATGCAAGCAAGAAGTTGTTAGTTACAGCGTTCTAAGATTTCCTAACAACATTAATTGACTATACAGGTAAAACTAATAAAAGCGTGTAGAAAATACAGTGATTTATTACTAGATATATAAAGGCTTGTTTATACGGGATAAAGCGTGAAGCTTTAAAAAAAATATATGAAAACAGATATAATAAAAATTATTATGGTACGACTTTCCGATTCACCGATTCATGTCGCGGAAAGCGCGTCGTCTTTGAGTCTTTGCGTCTCACATTCAAAGAGAAAATTGGAAATGTAAAAAAGCAGACAGCTATTGGATGTGTCAATCGTAAAATGATAGAAATCTTCATAGTTTTTAGAATATTTCTTTATTATATGTATTACAATGTAATCTTTTCAAGTTTTTTCAAATAAATATTTTCAATATATATTTGGTATAATTTTTCTTTACAATGTCTAAAATAATCATTTTCGACATCCTCTAAAGTTAATATTAACAATACTACTGTTCTAAAAAGCACGTTGCAAGTACTTTGTCCCACATTACAAAGTAGTCAGAGAGAACACGATCACTGCCTTTCGCAAATTTATAAAATTAATTAATTATTTCTTAAAATTTAGCTTCACGCTTTTATCCCGCGTAGCAGGCTAAACAGAAAGTATATAGTGTCAAGACACTCCATACCTGCTTTCCATCGAATTCGAGACATTAGTAACTTACCAGCTTTGTCTTACCAGAGCGAGGAATTAAAAATATTATAAATATAATCATTCCCAAGCGGGAATTGAATCCACACGCAATCGTGTTTACAGCCAGACACTGTCATTTATATATGGGATTTCCACCAACTAATAAACTAAACAAAAATAGTAGATATATTTGCACGATAAAACAATCTAAATATTACCGCTTACCTTTTCATTCTCATTTATTCATAAAAGGATTCTTTACAAATATCACTTTATATCTTTTAAGTCTTAACATCTTGATGTATGGGCGAATCACTCGTAGCGCCATTTGCATTTTATACGATTTGCCGCCATATTGCAAGGAATACATAAGCAGGTGTGAGATGCGTTCAGAATTTACAAACAATGTATGGACGTTTTTCATCATTTTTTATCTAACTATGATAGAATTTACGATGTTCATATTTTTTTCTAAATGTCATTGATATACGAAACAAAGGGAAATATGAAAAAGCTTTAGAAGCCGGTAGTGGCGCAGTGGAACAGCGTTGGAATAATCGGTTATGGGTTCAATTCCCACTCGAGGTTGGATTATATTTAAATACTTTTCATTTCCTCGCTCTAGTAATACAAAGTGTGGCGTTGAGCTCGAGCACTCAACACGCAAATTTTCGAATTTGGCGTAAACCGGAGAGCGGAGTGTTTAAGCACAGGGTACTTCCTGTCTACCCTGTCTGGTGTGCGGGTTAAAAGTCCCACATTTAAGCCAATAAAAATCTTCAGGCTTATGCCAATTAGCAGAATAATCAAAATAATCCTATTGGTAAGACACTTCGTTCGCCGCTGTCCAATCAAATTTGAAACACTAAGTCGCAGAACTATTTGACATATTAAATGAAACTATTTTAAACGGATTAATTGCGTATATTTTGGTATTCGAAAATACATTATTGGAAACCCGACGTTTCGAAAACTACAGTAGTAACTGGTCAACGGTAGACTCTACTTTTGAATATTATACGCCATTAATATGTTAAAAATGGTTTCATTTAAAATGTGTAAAAATCGTTTAAAGTTGTTATTTTTTAAAATATGTAATTATAGAACAATTACTACATATTTTTTTTAAAATATATATGAATTCAAAAAATCACTCACTTCTCATCTCTGTAAATGTTGATTAAATTATTTTTTTTCCTTTTAGTATAATATCTTGATTTAAATTAAAATGGTATAGTCGTAATCCGCTTAAGTGAATTAAAACGATTTGTATGCCACGTCAAGGCGCCAACCGCTAATTATTCAAGGAAAAATCTGCCTTAGAAGTTTTAAGTTAATTTTAACGCGTAACTTAGATTTTCTGAAAACTAAATTTTAAACCCTGGTTTTTTTTGTTTTTTTGTTTTTTTTTGTTTTTCTCTATCTGACTGACACATTTCACGAGAAATATGATATTATTTTTTTTGACTTTTAAATTAATAATTATAGAGGCCGGTCGTGGCGCAGTGGGACAGCGTCTGACAGTAAAAGTGATCGGTTGTGGGTTCGAACCCCACTCGGTGGAGTGATTATATTTGAATTATTTTCAATTTTTTGCTCTGTTAAAAAGACAAAGTACGGCGTTGAGTTGCAGTACTGAACATGCAATGTCTCGAATTTGGTGGAAAGCGAAGTACAGAGTCTCTTGACACTGGGTAAAAAAAAAATTGAAACAAAATATAACCTATATGGTTATAAGGACTCGAGGCCTTGTTGACATTTAAAATACGTAAAGCCTTAAATTGTATGCCATTTTTTACTAAATATGTTATTGTATTTATATAATAAATTTTATATGAGTGTTTTAACACTAGGTACTTTCTGTCTACCCTCTTATGCGGGATAAAAGCGTGAATCTAAAGAAGAAGATTTTTAGAAACTAATAATAATTAATAATTTATACTGTCAAAATTTTATTTATTTTAAATATTACTGAGCGAAGCGAGTGATAGGAGACTTTTCATATTCTTCCTTTGTGATTGGAATGAAAACGACTTTACTGTTTACGCTCAAATTTTGCACATACATTATGGTCATCATGATGATGGTTTTAAAAAAACTTTGAACTACTCAATGTGGTTAAAAAAATATCACCGATATTAGAAAAATCCCATTGAAGACAATGGGAAAAAAATTGCTTTACAATGACATGCGCGTGAAGAATTTTTTTCAATCAAATTGTATGGCCACTCTCTCCTTTTTTTCGCTCGTAAATTTTTGAAGGCTAACCCCGACTGAAATACTGATTTTTCAGTAGTTCTATTTCAGAAAACATTTACGAACTTTGGGGCTATATTTGAATTACAAATATTAACTTAACTGCTTGCTTCGCTCAATTTTCTAACGGTACCCGATTTCACGACAATTTGAGTCGATATCAAGGGTCTGGTACCGCCTATTGTCAATGTTAAATACCTATAAAAGTCAAAATTGGTGCAGCCACTCTAGAGATATGCCGAAACAAACATGCAGACTGATACAAATTTTATATATATATATATATATATATATATATATATATATATATAAATATATATGTACAGACAGAGTTATTCGGTTATATTAATATTACAAACAAACAGTCCCATTTTATTTATTTGTATAGATAACAGAAAAATTTACTAAAAAACAAAATTTTCTGATCTTTTTTTATGGTAAGGGTATCTGCAATATACAGCAACTTCACGCATTGCAGGATAGTCAAGACAGTTTTGTGTCAAGACACTTCGTTGATTGCTTTCAACTGCTCGACTCAACGCCGGGCTTTGTGTTACCAGAACGGAGAAATAAAAATTTTTGAAATGAAATTTTATTTATAATTATTTCCCCAAGTGGCAATCGTTTTATTATTAACTCGTGTAAGTAGAATCAAGTAGTTAATATTAAATTAATAAATACTTCGGGATATTTGCAGATTTAGAAAAAAATATATATTAGTTGTACAGTATACTTGTGACCATTGACTACTGTAAAGTGTTCGAAACGTCACCGTTTTCTAAATATATACCGACATATATCCGTATAAAACGTTCAAAATAATTTTATATAAAATAACAATTTTTTTTTCTTACGCAACAAGAGAGAATAGAAGGGAATATATAAAATAAAATAAAAACAAAAGCATACACCATAATTTCATTTCACTCAAAATTTTCCAAGCACTTTTCCCAAAGACGACGTGTCTACCCAAATTTGAATCACAATTAAGTACAACACTTATTTCCATAAGGTGAAGATAATGAAAATATAAGCTTAGAGGCTATAAATCAAGGCTGCTTAAGCTGGAAGTTGGTCCCGCGGGTACTAATTCAATTATAAGGTTGTCAGAAACGCGAAAATGCCGACGATAATTCACTTAACAGAGGCTATGTTGAAAATTAGACGAGGTGATCTTTTAAAAGATTTTTGGAATTAATGTTTTAAAATATTGTTATTTATATTCATCTAGAGCTTGAATTTTGTATTGTCTAAATTATTTTTGTTACACCATTATGGTCCAGTGGACAGTGACTGTCGGCGAACGAAGTGTTTCGACACTGGTTTTTTTAATTTTTTTACTTTGATACTACTGCGGTTTTCTTAGATTGATATAACTAATTTTTGTATCAACCGACAGACAAATGTCATCTGTAAAGTGTAAAGTGTTGGAAACTTCAGGTTTAAATTTATTTTCGAATACCAAAATATACGCGATTAATCCGTTTAAAATAAATTCATTCATCATCATCATTTAAAATGTTTCTGACTACCCCCCTAAATGAGCCCGCCATAAGTTAAGATGTCTAAAAGAAAGTTGAAAATGGAAAGAAAGTAATGTACCACAAAACCACTTTGATATTAAAATGCATGCATTTCCAACAAAATCTGCCAAGTACAAGATAATTTAAATATTTTAGGATTTCATATGTGACTTCACAAAGGTTATTAAGACTACCATCCGCCTGGAAGAACACGCTTGAGTGCGTCTCTAATCTCTACATATTATTAATTAAAATACCTCGCTATACTGATTTTGTGTTTCTTTAGAGCTATCTCAGAAACTACTGTATTGATTTTGATACGAATTTCGTTAATAGGTAGGTCATAAAAATGTAGAAAAAATAATACGTAATTTGTGTTAAATTAAATTTGCCTACGTGTAAATTATAATTCTACATATTAAATATTTCCTTTCTAGGGTTAAATAATTGGTAAGGCTTAAAACGATAACCACGATATATTTAAATATCTATATTTAAAAAAATCTACATTAAAAAACTAATAACAAAATTTGTGATACCAAACGCTAAACACATGTTTTAATGTTACATTAACAAATACGTTAGAAACAATTACAAAGCGCGGCGCTGGGTTACGTCATTAATTCCGTCATCACAGAATGTCTCAAAATGTCTTAACACTAGGTAATGTCTAAATAAAAAAAGTAACAGTAGAAAATATATAATCAATTTGTTACTTTATTTCAAACGCATTAACTATTCGAGTGTGATTGCAATTTTGCGGTACAAAATTTCCTCTATCCAATTAGATATTGTGGTATTTGTTAATTATATAGTAATATTGGACACAACAAAGCAATGTATAGCCGAGTTTAATATAATATAATATGATATAATATAAATATATATTAACTTGTATGAATACAGTGGTTTTAGATTGCCTGTATTGGCATATGATTGTATAATGATTTGTATAGCGTACGTTTAGTCGTACAAATTGGTTGGTTATTAACAAATTAGAATTTGATTTTTTTTATAGCTTCATCGCTTTATCCCTGACTGGGTAGTCTAAGACAATGGAGCGCCAAACGCTACGGTCCCTGCCTCTTTCACCTCGCCCAATGTCATTATCCTCTTCACACATGCCCATCGAAGAGTCCTCATGCTTTTTACGTAACGTACCGCCAATATGATTGATATTATATTTTCAACCGAGGTCTACCCCGGCCTCTCGTACCACTCACCTTTGCTTCATTAATAATTCTTACCATTCTTTTATCACTCTAGAGAGGATTCTCAACGTGCCCAAACCACCTGAACACGTTTTTCATTCATTCACTATTAGACATTCTCTATTTATTTAATTTTTTTAGCTTCACGCTTTTATCTCGCATAGCAGGGTAGACAGAAAGTACCTAGTGTCAAGACACTCCGTACTTCACTTTCCGTCAAACTTTCCATCAAAATTGAGACTACGTATAGTGACGATTCCACTCCGTTCGCTTCGCTTTCCACTGAATTCGAGACATTGCGTGTTGAGCGGAATTCAACGCCGCATTTTGTATTTTACCAGAGCGAGGATAAATTTAGAAGTACAATAATATCAATTTCGTCGCTCTAGTAGGGTAAAGAGCGGCGTTAAGTTCCAACTACCTAAGTCAAATACAAACTTTTCTGATTTGTAATGAAGCCTTATTTCCACACTGGTTTATTCGACGGATAAATGAAGTTAAAAAATAGTATTTTATCACTATAGAATACTACATTAAAGAATAGGTTATTTTTTTCTTTAGCTTCACGTTTTTATCCCGCATAGCAAAGTTGACAGGAAGTACCTAGTGTCAAGACACTCCGCACTTCGCCACATTTGACATTACGTGTTAAGTGGCCGAACTCTATGCCGCGCATTTTCTTACCAGAGCGAGGTATTGTAAATGATATAATTATAATCATTTCCCCGAATGGGGATTGAATCCACAACCAATCACGTTTACATTCAGACACTGTCCCACTGCACCACGACCAGACCCAAGTTTTTTTTTTATTTTTAAGTTTATATTTAAATAAACACGATTAGACATGACTTCGAAATCCACGCGGAAAAAATAATTGTATTTAAAGGAAAAATTTCATTTCCATTTCTTTTTACTGGTAAGACAAAGCGCGGCGTTGAGATCGCCACTCAGCAAGTAATGTCTCGATTTTGGATGACAAGTAGTCAACGGAGTGTCTTGACACTAGTTGTCTCTGATGAGGTAGTGAGAGATGCTATGCGGGATAACGTATTTGTATAAAAATATCACGATAAATAATTATGATATTTTTATTTTTATACATATATAAATAACCAAAAGATTACATAATATTACCTTGAAACTCTTCCATTGTTCTAAAAATTCAGTGTCAGTAAAGAGTTAACTAACTTAAAACTTCGTTCTACATACATTTTTACAACTTTACCGTTAACTACGTGACCTTTCGTTGTTACTTCTTAGAAATTCTTGGAGCAAAGATTTATATATATATATATATATATATATATATATATATATATATATATTATACCTTCGTGGCGCAGTGGGACAGCATGACTGATTGTAAACATAATTGCTTATGGGTTCAATTCCAATTCAGAGGAATTATCATTTTTATAAATTTAATTTCATGCAAAAAGATCTATGATTTTCGCGATTTTTATACATTTTAAATGAAACTATTTTAACCGGATTAATCGCGTATATTACAGGTAGACTACCTGTGACCACGGACTACTGTAAAGTGTTCGTCAGGTGTCTAAAATTTATTTTCGAATACCAAAATATACGCAATTAATCCGTTTAAAATAGTTTCATTTAATTTCATGCATTTACATAGAGCTCGCTACTCAATATCCCGATTTCTGGGGGAAAGCAGTCAACGTAGTGTCTAGACATAAGCCTGTCTTTGACTACGGTGATAATTAAAATGAAATATCAAAGAATTATTTTATTTATTAAATGTTTCTTCACAAGTTTTTTTTCAAAATAATAATGAGGACCTATTGAATGGTATGTATGAAGAGGTTAGTGACTGTGGACGAGGCTAAAGAGGTAGTGTTTGGCGTTCATTCCTTTTTTACTACCCTGCAATAGATAAAGCGTGAAGATAAGAAAGAAGAAGAAGAAGGTTTAAATTCATTTAAAAAGTATACTTTTCAGACAAATATTATAAATTTAGTTAACAATTTTGTATAAATTTATAATAATGAAAGTCCCGTTAACGCCTATAATAGTTTTGTGTTACAAATGTGTATGTATGGCAAAGACGCCAAGTGTGTGTAGTAATTATTTTATCAATTAAATGTATTTTTAATATCCTTGTACCAATTTTTATACTCCAGCTGTATTATTTTCGTAATAAAGGATAAAAAATATTTTCTTTCACGTGTCATAGCTAATGTATATTTAACACAAATATCAAGGCCGGTCGTCGGGCATTAAGACTATAAATGTGAATCGTGTGACTGTAAACGCGATCGTTTGTTGGTTCAATCCGCAATCGGGGGAATGATTATATTTAAATTATTTTCTATTCCTCGGTTTGGTAAAAAAAAGTGCGGCGTTTAGCTCCATTCAACACGCAATGTTTCGAATTCGACTGGAAACAAAGTACGGAGTGTCTTGACACTTGATACTTTTTGTCTACCCTGCTATACGGGATAAAAGAGTGAAGCTAAAAGAAAAGAAAAGTATTCTTATTGTTTTAAAAATTGTGTAGGTAGCTCCGCATGCAACCACGAATTACAGTAAGGTGTTCAAAATTTCGAGTTTTCCAAAAAGTATATTCACAAACCAAAATATACACAATAAACCCGTATAAAACAATTTCATTTAAAATTAAATAAAATGAAAAAATGACCGCGAAAATCAAAGATTTTACTCTTATCTATAAATTATACTGTTTTATTCTTTATTTAATACTTTAATAAACATTTTTAGTGGGACAGCGACTGCTTGTAAACGCAAACTATTGTGAACTAGAATACCATTCGGAAAATAATAATATCTAACTAATAAAACACGGCGTTTAATTCCGTGACACCATAGGCGAAAAGAAAACACTTTCCTTTGACAAACCTGATTATATGGGAAAAAACTTAAGCTGGAATATATATATATATATATATATATATATATATATATATATATATATATATATATATATATACTAATATTATCAAAAAAATTGTCTTCATGTAGACCTAAATGGGAACTATCCTAACATTTTTTACCTCGACACAATGTAAGGTTGAATAGATTTTATTGGCAGCGAACCATTTGTCTAACGCTAGCCGAATGTTTTATTCATCACTGGAAAGAACTTCAATGCAATTTGAATCCATTAATTGATTGGACATACTCGTATAGGAAAATGTTGAACATTTTAAAAACAAGATAATAACATTTACATATTTTACTATTTTTAAAGTGTTATTCCACATTTAGCATTAGTAAACATTTTAAAAATATTTTTTTTTAATAAAGCTAAAGTAATGTTTTTTATAAAGTATAAAATAACACTTTATAATAAATAAAACTTTATATCTATATGTAAAAATCACTTTACATAGATTGCTAACAACGTAAATAAGTTGTAACATAAAGGTATTCAAACAATTTCGACGTAACCGGTAGTAGAACGTATGGTGCATGCGTATGGAGGTCAGAGCGCTTGGCCGGTTTCCAAGAGGTGCGATTCGAATCCCGCTGCGTTTAATTTTTTTTCGGTTATTACAATGTTGTTTAACATTTACATTGTATATACGGATAGTGCTTATTTAAAAATTAATGTTTTTAAGTATGGTTTTTTTTTGGTTCAGGTTCAGTTACCTATTGTTTTTTTTTTCTTTTTTAAATTGAACCCACAACCGATCACGTTCACAGTCAGATGCTGTAACAAAACTATTATAAATACCATATATAGGGGAATTCCATATATAGAATAATTTTGCCTGAGCTAACAGATAGCAAAAGGCAGTTTTACCACTAAGAGCGATCTCTTACAGATGTGAATGCATACAATATCCATGCATTCTTAATTATATTTGTTGTATTTTTGTCATAATTCCGTTTAAGTTTCGAACAGATAATGATATGCGAAATTTCTTAATAAATTATTATTTATTTATTAAATTTTATTATCTGTGGCTGCTAGCTTTGAGGCAATCCTTGCCAGGGTTGAAAATTGGCAGTAGAAATCGTACTCACAGTCAATTGCATTTGCAGTTAGACCCTGTACCACTGCGCTATAACGGGCTCCAAATACAGTTTTTTTAATTTTTAAAAAGCGTGTCCACATTTTGATATTATTTATTATAACTCAATTCTAAGGAAGCATTGATAGAATATTATAAATAATTAAGTAAAATTTAAATACATATATAAATGTATTTTACAGCTTCAAGGCATGTTCAAAATCGAGATATTGAATGTTAAGCGGTGAAGTTTAACGCCGCACTTTGTCTTATCTGTACAACTGTAAGAACCAAACCCGCAACACGACGTTACATTACCACGGCGCTACAACAGCTTTTAAATATTATTCTATAAATCAGTAAGCATTGATTAGATATAATAATATAATTAATAAGGTATGAAAGAGAAAATAAAACAATAAAAACATATTTATTCTAATTACAGTCAGTTCCAAATGTAAAACGCTTCCAAGCGCCACACCGCAAATTTAATTTCCTGTCAACGCCACTACAGAAATTCTACGATTTCTTTTTATTTTGGGAATATTAAAATAATCTTTGGCGTCATGGAATTTATCAAACCTCGGATGAGATACCAAACAAGATGACTTATTGGGTTGAAATGGAACATTGTATGTTTTAGCTTTTGGTTTAGCAGTTTATACGTCGTCTTGAAAAAGTTAAAATGTTTTCAAATTTCACATTACGGCTCTGGTACTAGGTACAAATTTCAAATCGTGGTTGTGAGTTCGAATCCTATTTAATTCTTTCAATAACACCTTTGGTAATTTTTTATTAACTTTAATTAACTTACCTTGCTAGTAGTATAAATGGGTCCCAGGTGGTATCGAGTTTCTGACCATCTTCTCTATTGAAATAAGGATGTTTTTGAATTTCAATAGTCTCGTGGGTCATTCTAGGTGCTAGAAGTAGAAGTTCTCTGAAACAAAGATTTGCCAATGGTAGATAGCTGTGTAGAGTGGTGTTGGGATTCATCATAGTGGATATGGAGATGGTTGGTATGGGTGGGTTTCCTATATACTATGTAATCTAATGCTTTGCAATGTGCAGGTGTATACAAAATAGATTGAGACTGTGGCTTATCGTACGTTGGCCAAACCAAGAGGATAATCGGGGTTAGGGTAAAGAAACACATCTCCGATGTCAAGAATGGGCGTGTATTGAAATCAGCTGTGTGTGAACATACAATGAATAAGTACAACCAGTACATCAGGTTTCGCTAGGGAAGTTAAATATATTCCTAGAATGATCCGTGAAACTATTGAAATTCAATAAATATCCTTATTTCAATAGAGAAGATGGTCAAAAATCTATCACTTGGGACCCACTTGTAAATAATTTAAAGTCTCAAATCCCTCAAATCACAGACAAAAATACAGTCAGCTTATTCTGCAAGAATCCAAGGCAGTACGCGAGGCAATTAAGAAACAGATAGCGCTAGATTGATATAATTAATTTTTTGTATCAACTGACAAACGATTGCCACTTTGGTCTACCTGAGACCACGTTGATGACCACTACGTCAGGTGTCCAAAAATTTAATTTCAAATATCAAAATATACGCGATTAATCCGTTTAAAATAGTTTCATTTATTTGTTGTTAGCATTAATAAATTGTAACAAACGTATAAGAATTTTGACACAGCTTAGAACGCATGGCTTAGCAGCCAGAGCGCTTGGACAGTTGCCAAGAGGCGCTGGCTCGAATCCCGCTCCGTTTAAAATTTTACAAGTTTATATAAAAATCATTGGTAACACCTATCGAGGTACAATCTTTTTTCTTATGTAATTCTAAATCTTACACAATTAGATTAAAATCAAATTTGCGAAGACAATAGAAGAAAATCAACTCAATTGTGGGAATTCGAGTATTAATGTAAAGATTTTATCAGTCACTGAGAATTGGATGGTGTAAAAATTTACATAACATGATGGTGGATTTTATTTAAATTGTTGGGTAATGATGATTGGAAACGTTTTTATGCTGTTGAGAAGTATTTGAACTCTTGATAGGTGCACTAATTTTAGTCATAATCCAGGCTATATATGTATTAAAAAATCCGTATATAGTCTATATTATATAGACTTTGGTCCATATAGACTATAAACATATACAGTCGATATGAACCAAGGTCTCGTACTGTATAAAATACAATGTACTTGTTCTGTATTTAATTTATTATATAAGCAAAAAAACAGAGAAGAAAAACACTAATTATTTCTACCTGCTCTGTAAAATTAGTATACAAAAGGTTGAATACAAAAAAAATAATAACAATAATGGTATAAAAAATTGACTTAACTAAAAAATATGATATAGTAAATAGGTTTTTGTTCCTGTTTACATTTTTAAATAACACATTTTTTTTCCAACAGAAATTTTAGAAAATAAGGAAAAATCCATACTAATATCGCTAAGATTATTCTGTAATAAATTCTATTATATATGCATAACTTAATTAGATCAATACAATTTTACTGTACATACTCGCTTAGTAAATATATTCAAGTTAATTCAATATAACACCACAATGAAAAATATATATCCGTTTATATTTTTTACCCATTACGTTTTATGCCGTATAATAATAGGGCAGTCGGAAACAACCTAGTGTTAAGACACTCCGTGGACTGCTTACCGCCCAAAATTAAAACATAAATAAACAATTTGCTAATTTACAATTAAATTATTTTAATAAACATATTTTCAATTTCCCATATTTCAAGCTTGGTGCCCCTTAGGCTGAGAAAATCAGGATCAAGCAAATAATCGTTTTCACCAAACAAAATCCCTGACGCGGATTCCAAATGAGCTTCGTTTAATCCGTAGAGTAAAGATTGTTTTGGAAATGGCCTGAAAGTCTATAAATATATTATATTATATACTATTTTATTATAAATATCTTATATCATATAAAAATAAAAAACAAACAAAAAAATTTTGTTATTTGTATAAATTTAATGTATATATTTTTATTTAATTTTTACTTAATAACTCCTTACGAGCAGAAAAGCAACCTGATGGTATGTGGTCACCTTTGCCCATGGTCATCCACAACATTAGAGTTGTATATGCGATGCCGGCCTTGGGATGGATGGGGAAGGTGATAGTGCCTCGGCAGCCAGAACTGTCGGAACCACTACGCTCTGAGAGAAATTATGGGTGAGAATAGGGAATATGTATGTTATTCTACTAGAATTTCATACTATGCGAGCTTTCTAGAGCTTTTTGAACTTCTGGTATTAAATAACATATTTTAGTCCTTTAAATGGGTAAAAATCGTAAAAACCAAATATCTTACTAAACTATTTCTAGTTCTGATAACAGTTAAATGTTAATCTTAATTTTGCTCTCTAATAAATTGACGGTAGATGATCGAGTACCAAAAAAATCGGAAATCGTATAAAAGTTTAAAAAAACATGATTTTACAACACAACATACAATATGGTGATTTCAGGCACAAAGTGGGAAACGAAATAGTGCAACACTGGGTTCTCTCTGGCAATTCTGCTGAGGCGTGAAGTTAAATACAACTTATTCTAAAAGTACCTAGCAAGTATATTTTCTTAGCTTCTTTGTATTAAAATCAAAAATCAAAATCTAAGCCAAATATTATTTATTCAAATACAAGCTATTTACAAGGACTTTCGAATCATTCAAGACAATTGTCAGTATTGTCTCCTACAGGAAGCAACCACCAGTTCGGAAGGCAGTTCTGCTGAGGAAAGTCGGCGTGAAACTCAACAGTTGCTGTATTCAAATATAGTTTTACAATAAGTTCATGACAATAATTAGTTTTGCTGATTAGCTGATTATCAACTGTAATATAATTCCATTCCATTCATTGATAGAATGATTTAGCTTTTTCATTAATACATTTTTAATATTAATTTTAAATTTATCTAGCGGCTCTGACTCTGACTGATAAATAAATCATTCTGTTATTCTCTTTAAGTGAATTTAATGCAAGTTAAATACTTGCAAATATACTCTTCAAGTAACTTAAACTCACTGCAACTTCCTTTTTTAAGAAGATATATTGTACAGTTAAAGGTAAATAAGAGATCTAATATCTTAGCTTCACGCGTTTATCCCGAATAGCAGAGTAGACAAGAAGAGCGTAGTACAAGACACTCCACACTCCGTTTTCGGTCGGTTGATGGGCGGAACTCAACGCCGCGCTTTATCTTACCAGTGTGACGAAATTTAAATAATTTATATATAATCATTTTCCGAAGTGGGAATTGAATCAACAATCCATCGTGTTTACAATCGTACGTTGTCTCAACCGTCACAACCGACGTCGTAAGACTTATAAACTAATTTTTAATGAGAACAGTGTCTTTTGGCCAGATTTATATACTCAGTTCTGCAGAAAATTGCTATGACGTCATTGCTCGTAGCACTCTCATTACGCACCTTAAGATATTAAACTATATAGAAATTATTAATAAAAGAAAGAACAGAACACCAAAGAACACGGAACACCACCCATGTGCGTGACGCTTGATAAGTTGGAAAAATATAATATTTATTGACGATTTATTAAGAAAATTATATTTTCTTAAAAACAAGTGAACATGATTATATTATAAAAAGAAATGAATTTAAAAAAACTTAGAAAACTGATATTTTTAATTCATTAGAAGTAAAATAAATGTAGGAAATATTTAATTGAAATGTCCACTCAGTGGGAGTCATAGGTTGTGGGTTCGATTCCCTTTCGAGGGAAATTTATATAAATATTTAAACTGCATAAATATTTATATAAAAAATACTTATAAATATTTATAATATAAATTTTCTCGCCTGGTAATTCAAAGTGAGTCATTTACTTCCAATCAATAATATCTCGATTTTTGACTCGACGTCAGGTGAAATGTGTAGAACAAAGTGTTTTGATGTATATCTGCGGAAAAAGCAATAGAATTGCAATAATATATATAATATTCTATTTTACTTAACATTTAAACTGATGCTATTTATTCTTTATTGTTCTAAGATTCATCCCGATTCAAATATACAGTTTCGGAAGTCAAATGCTTCCCCCGGCGTTAATAAATACGGATTGAAACACTTGGGTTACGCTACTTTCCTTTGACTGCTTACGCATTTATCCGATAGGATTAAAATATAAGTATACAAGTATATAGTTCGTATTATGTAGACAGTTTTGAGGTGGTGGGTAGCAGATTCAAATTTTATAAGGAAAGGCGTATGTCTTATTTCCAGTCTATGCAATATTCAATTTTAAAGCAGATTTTTTTTATAAAGTAATTAATACCCTAAATTAAATGTACCCCATATTAATTATTTTATAAAGAGAATTTACATTTTCTAGTACATTTTATAAAATTTTAACTTACTCAATTCCAAAAAATAAATATATACCGTTTTTTGTTTTATGTATTATAATAAATAGCAAATGAGTTATTAATTTCGAAGAAGTTAATGTCAAAGATACTCCATACCTGGTCAGAAGGCGTACCACAATGACATAGTGCACAGGGGCCTTAAAATTAAATTAATTAAATTATTAGACTGTTTAAAAACTGTTTCATTTATGATATGAGAATTGTAAGAAGCGCCATGTTTTACCAAAAGCACTGAGTGACGTACTAATGTATCTACATCACGCGAGTGGGTCTCAAATGAAGCGTTTGTATTCCTCTATGAGTACGTATTCTAAAAAGCTTAAATAACACATCAAAGAGACTGTGAGATTTAGCTTGTATTTATGATATCACCATTTTTATCAGTTTTTGTATGAAAAATATTTATAGTAAATATAAAAATTTGAACATTGTGGGATTCCAACCAGCATCTCTTGGAAACCGTCCAAGTGCTCTAAACACTAAGCCATACGTTCCATATCCATCTTCGTCGACACTTTGATTTGCTTAATATATTAATTATTTATCAAAATTTTTATACATTTTATACATTTTTATGCTGATATCCAAAAAAATTTTCTATGAAACAATCGTTAGTCTAGAGGAAATTAAATTTAGAGGTCATTTATAAAGTACATAAAGTACAACACAATCTGAGGGGGAGGGAGGGGGTCGAGAAAGTGTAACATGAAAACGGTGGATTCAAAAACGGGACCAGCCGTGACAAGGACAGGGGAAGGGTCAATAATCAAAAAAAACGTGTGACGTAATCTATGGATTGATGCTTTTTTAATAATAATAAAAAAAAGGTTCTACTCTAGCCTGGATCTGGTGTGACCAAATGTATACATCTATTTACATATTCAGGGACTTTAGGATTCACGTTTTTAGATTTCAAGTTATGTTTTCGCCGTTTAGATTTTGCATTGTTGGCAAAAATAGTATACGGTCCTAAGGTCGTACATTCGAATCACATTTGAGGGACTATTTCTATACTCTGCTTTAAGTGTCGCCACTCAACAGTTAACTTTTATATTATTATTAATTTTATTTAGGCGGTATTGTACTCAAATATATTTGTATAATGATCCCAACCGCCCAAAAATATCGAGATAAAATGCAGCATCCCCATTCTTTGAAGAATTACAGCGCGAAATTAAAAGGACGATATTATAATTTTTCTTTTGATACATTCTCTGCAAAAAGGGATCGAGACCCAAATAACGGTATATACATACATATATTTTTAGCATTCCGTACTTAAATATTAAAAATGAGATCTTTAATATATAAATACGGAATTTGTTTCATTATTTAATGGTTTCACGGTGGGCTTTAATTTTTATGTTGAGTGCGATTGAGCTAAAATTCAGAATATAACTTTATATCTGATTTCAAATATATTTGGCATTGCTGTAAACCTAAAATGGCATCCACGATAAAATGTCGGATTGCACACTTGCGTACATCCCAACCCACACATCTTATAATGTTTTAAATTGCATATTAGAATAAAATGATAATTAAAAAAAAATAAGTTATGGAATATAATTATTATGCCCATTTCATACAAGTTTGACAATTTTTATACCTACAGATATCTAAGTAAATACAAGTTAAATTATCATCATCGTTCCTTATCTTGATCTTAAGAAGTTACTTCACTTCTATATATTTTTTTATTCTTTTTTCAGGATAGCAGGATAATAAGGTATAAAAAAAACGCTAGCATGACAACCACGTATAAAAACGATGTACCTTCACTCGATTTGATGGTTAATTAGCGGAAGAAATGCCTTGTTTAGTTTTACGGCAATAGTAAATAAGAATAATCGTAATGCCTTAATAAAACCTCTAATTTTCACGATTTTTATACATTTTTAATGAAATTATTTGAAATTGATTAACCTCACGTACACTAATCAGTGGCTACATATAGACTCTACTTGTGACTACTATAAAATGCTCAAAAAGTCGGTTAAAAGTGAATATTAATATAGTTTAATTTAAAATGTTTCATAATGACCCCAAACGGTAACCGAATCCATGACCATAATGGCAACAATCAGGAATTATTCCACTGGTCCACTACGAAAATTGAAACCTATTCTCAGTTCACGTTCTAACTAAGTCAAAACAACAATTACCATAAAGAACCATTCTTAACAGAACAGCCGTAGTAGCTATATTGTTTTTTATAATGTTTTCGGTAACTACAAAAAATTCTCTACACACCTGAAAAATATTAAAGCGTGTTAAATAAGATTTCTTACTTTGCTTCTTCTTAGCGAGCCCCAGATGTGGCAGTTTTTTGAGACCTCCGGTTTCAACAAATGGGCGGCCATCTACCGAATGGCCCTCCCTCAACGCTTGATGCTATCGCGATATCGAAATTCTAAGGGAACAGTCGAGTTACATGCGGGGTGTTATGTTTTTGACGTCACTTATCAGATAAATTTAATTTAAAATGTATTTAATTTAAGTGTCTCAATACGTTATGTTTATATTAAGGGTGACTAGTGAAGAACGGAGTGCGACGACACTAGAATTTTTTTGCGTCACGCTTTTATCCCGCATAGCAGGGTAGACAAAAATTACCTACGACACTCCTTACCTCAGTTTCCACCAAATTCGAGACATTCAGTGTTGAGTGGTGGAACTCAACGCCGCACTTTGTCATTACCAGAGCGAGGAAGTAATAATAATTTAAATATAATCACACCCCCGACTGGGGATGGAACCCACAATCAATCTCGTTTATAGCCCGTTGCTATATATATATACAGTCAATAAATCGCTCTCTCATCAACCTTAACCTAAGTATTAACTTTCACAAAACGTCACAACGTCAAACCGTTTTTGTCTCACATCTTTAATTATACTATTATACTATTCATTATATTAGTTAATTATAATATATTACAAGAAAATTTTAAAATTAAATTTTGTAAATTAGACAGTTAAAGGAAAGGAAAATAAATAAATGATATTTTAAGAACAAGCTTTTGAGGCCATTTTATATATATTTTTAAATGTTTACTGTATTCTTCATGCTGATTGTATAAAAAAATGTAATCCGACATTTTGTTGCGGTGGCCATTTTGTAAAAACAACAATACAGATTATATATAATTGCTTTATCTTCGGTATATTCCAAACTTCATCTCAGTCGGAGACTTTAAAGTTAGTTACATAAAGCTTGCAAAATGTCAAAATACACTACCAAAATAATTAACACGGTAAATTAAATAAAAGTTTGTAAAACACCTGTTTTAGAATTTTTGTTCATTAATCTTTTTTTTAAAATTCACGCCTTTATCCCGCATAGCGAGATAGACAGACAGTATTGTCAAGACACACCGTACTTTCCACCGAATTCGAGACAATGCGTCTTGAGTTGCGGAACTCAACGCTTTACTTTGTATTAACAGAACGAGGAAATAATTTTAATGTAATCTATCCCCCGTATGGGATCGAACCGACAATCGATCGTGTTGACAGTCAGACATTGACACACTGCGCCACGTCTAGCCTCAATTTTTTTTGTAGGAATACGCTCACATTGTTAACTATAGCAGTGAATAATATATTTAGAATTTAGACATTTCATGGCGTTAAACTACATAATAACAAATATACTTATGTATTTCTACCATGTATAAGACTTCCTTATGTCAAATGGGATCCATTATACTCGTCCCAGGGGACCGTATCCCATTCTGTAGAACCTTCGTCTAAAATGACGCAGACTTCGATATAGACATTGTGCAATCTGTCGGTGAAATTGATTAGTTATCATCTTAGATTTTCGCGATTTTTATGCATTTTAAATGAAACTATTTTAACCGGATTAATCGCGTATATTTTAGTATTCGAAAATACATTTTGGACAAAACACAACGTTTCGAACACTTTACAGTAGTCCGTGGTCACAGGTAGACTGAGCTGGCATTCGTCTGTCAGTTCCTCATCCTTTCACCGCGATTAATCCGGTTAAAATAGTTTCATTTAAAAGTTCTTAAGGCTTTGTTTATATTAAGCGAATCCCAAATCAGATATTTGAACGTCTCTGACACTATGTAAATTCTCGCCTCTCTCACTATAAAACACTTTACATGAATTTAGGTTGTGATCACCAAATTAATTCTTACTTGGTTGGTTGGTTCTTAGCTTATGGCGTTTCGAGCATGCCAGTAGAACACAAATCACTTCGCCAATGTCACGTTGATAGGAGAACACACGACGGAGGTTGTACGGTAAGAACGTGAATTGAAACACTCCTAAATATTTTATTCATAAAGAAGTGATCCCGTAAAAAGTCTGCATCTACAACAACACAACACAAAATACATACTTAAATAATCTACACAAAAACTGGGTAGTAAAAAAACAATATATAATACATTAAGTACATCTACAATTTAATCAAGTTTTTTTTAATATATTTACAAAGAAATTTTCTCAGGGGACGAAACACAAACATTAATAAAGAATTTACATTTATAGGGCGAGGAACTTTAAGTGGGAGGATTTCATAGAGGGGATAAAGGAGATTAGGACAGCTAAAAAGGATATGGGAGGGGGTGCCTTCATCGAGGCCACACTCACACAGAGAATGGTCCCTGACCTTGATCTTAGCCAGATGTACAGGTGTACATGAGTGTCCAAAGCGCTAACGACAGACCGTTGAGATAACCCAACGATCGGCATGTTTTAATCTATAAAACCACGGTCGTTTTGGGATCTTTGCTTGAATGAGTGCATAATTTTTACCTTTTAGTCTATTGGACGACTCCCAATAACGATTCCAAGAACTATCCATATGAGTTTTTGCAAGAGACAACAGATCCTGGGCCAAAATAGAGAAATGTTCGAGTGTTCCGCACTGAACAGCTGACTTAGCACAGTTATCTGCTGTAACATTACCTCCAATACCAGAATGACACGGGCTCCAAATCAATGAGATATCCAAACCCTTACGATGACATGCGAACAAAGCCTCACGAATCCTTAAAATAATAGAAGATACTATCTTACCATGAAAAGGTTTTTGTTTGATGGCCAATAAGCAACTTAGAGAGTCTGTAAAGATAGCAGTCCGTGGGAAGTCATGTGAAAGCGTAAACAGGATAGCTTCCAATAGAGCAACAGCCTCACCTGTAAACACTGATGATTCGGGGGGGCATTTAACTTGTAAGATAATTTTGAATTTTGGGATCCAGCAAGCCGCACCAACACAGCCTTCTATTGAAAGCTTGGAAGCATCAGTAAAGATGAGAAGATGGTTAAACCAATTTCGCTGAATTAACGAATTAAAATTTGTGTTGGCACCCGGATCATCTTTGGACAAGCCAATATCCGTGATAATGATTGGGGAATGAATTAGGGCCTGATAAGGAGTACAATAAAGTGGATTACATGGAAATCTTTTCAAGGGATGAGGGAGATTGGTAAATCTAAGGAAGCTGTTGAGTAAATATGATACCGATTTATCACGATTACAAAGGTTGGATAAAGTGGATAGTTTAGACAATAGGGGATGGGAAGAGAGCTGTAACAATTTACCTATAAATCGATCTGACAGGAATTGACGCCGGAGAGGAAGAGGAGGATCAACACACTCCACTTGAAGTGCGTTCGTAGGAGTAGACTTCATTGCACCTAAAACTATTCTAAGGCATTTGTATTGTATTCGATTTAATTTATCATTAGCAACCTTATTAAAGGGGTCTAAAACAAATAAGCTGTAGTCAATGTGACTACGGACTAAAGAATTGTACAATAGTTTTTGAGTATAGGGATGTGCACCCCACCATACACCAGATACTGCACGTAGAGTATTAATAGCTTTTTCACATTTTTTGCTAAGATATTCAGAATGTGCCATTCCGTTCAGTCGTTTGTCAAGAACCATGCCTAGGAATTTAATATTATCAGAAAAATTAATAATTTCATCGCCAAAGTAGATTCGAAAATTTGGAATAACTCTTTTTTTTGTGAATAAAACAGCCTTACATTTCGGTACCGACAATGAAAGACCATGTTCAGAGAGCCATTGGTTTAGATAATGCAAAGCAGTGTTTAAACGAAAATTGATGTCCTCTACTGAATTTGAACTATAATAGAGAACAATGTCATCAGCATACTGGAGAATGTTGCAAAAATTGTTTACAGACAATTCAAAGTCATGCGTATAAATATTATATAGCAGAGGACTAAGAACCGAACCCTGAGGAATACCCTTCCAGACACGTCTGGGAGGAATAGTAAGGAGAGGATGTTTTACAGAAATAGTCCTGCCGGTAAACAGACTGCATATGAAATGAGTCAACCTCGCGGGAATATTCAGATATTGCATTTTCTGCCTGAGTAACGGAAGAAGCACATTATCATATGCGGAGGCTATATCTAGAAAAACACCAACTAAGTACTCTTCCTTGGCAAAGGCTACTCGAATGTCCGTAGTGAAGATGCTGAGACTGTCAATGGTACCCATCCCTCTTCTGAATCCAAACTGAGAGGGAGCTAATATATTTTTGCTTTCCACTATCCATTCCAATCGATTTTTTAAAAGCCGTTCAGCAATTTTTGATAAAGTAGACGATAATGCAATGGGTCTATAGGAGCTAGGATCGGAAGGATTTTTACCTGGTTTAAGGATAGGGATGATAACTTGAGATTTCCAAGATTCGGGAATAATGCCTGAATGAAAAATACAATTTATTAATTTTAGAAAATAATCTTTGGATATTTTATTTAATTTACTTAAAAAAGAATATGGAATACCATCTTCACCTGGTTTAGTGTCTTTTAAGCCTATAAGAACACTCTCAAGCTCATTGTAAGAGAAAGATGTATCCATTTCCACTAAGGATATAATTGGGGAGAAATTATAAAATGAATCATGGCAAGGAGCAAATGGAGGCGCCAATTTGTCAGTAAAATCGTCAAGCCAAAAAGCGGGGTTATTGGAGCTAGGGCTGAAATTAATATTAAGAGATCGGCGAAATCTCTTAACATTATTCCAGACAATAGACGAGGAAGAGCGGGGAGAGAGGGCTTCACAGAAATTGATCCATCCAAGTCTTTTCTTCTTCCAAATCAATTTTCTAAACAACGCGTCACTGCGCTGATACTCAATAAAGTTCTCCACCGTCATACATGCTGCATAGGACGACTCAGCAAATGTACGCCGTTTGACTGAATCAGAACATTCCTGATCCCACCATGGATTGAAAGGCATCTGATACTGAGTGAAGTGTTTTTTGGGGATATTATGACTAGCAGATAACAAGATAGCATCAACAAACCGACCATAGCAGACAGTAATATACTCATTATTAATAGACTCAATATGAGAACCCAACATGTTATCAACAGAGGATGCATATTCTAACCAATTTGCATTTTTAAGATTGTATTTAGTAAAAGGATAAGGGGAGGGAGTAGGTGCCTGATGATTAGCTAAGGACAGAAGAATGGGAAAGTGATCACTACCATAGGAGGAGGAAAGTACAGACCATGATAGTTGAGAGGCAAGGGAAGGAGAAGAAAGGGAAAGGTAAGACTGCTATTACAGTCTTAGGATTCTGATTAGGATTAAACCTACGCGTCGGTGAGCCATCATTGAGGACGCAAAGACCAGCATCATCAATCATTTCCACCAGCGAAGGAGAGAATCCATCACAATAATAACACCCCCACATCGTGTGATGAGTGTTAAAATCTCCCAAGACTAGCACAAGAAAAGGGAAAGAAGAAATAATAGAATATAACTCAAGAAAGATGGCAGAAGATGGACGGGGGATGTAAAAAGAAAGACAGGAAATATTAAGGACTCTCACAGCAACAGCATTAAAATGAGGACTGTGATTAGAAAGAAGAATCAAGGAATATGGAGTGGAGTGCTGGACGAGGATAGCACTACCTCCATACCCGTTACTCCTGTCCTCCCTCAAACATGAGAAACCCGGGACCCTAAAACGGGATTCCGGCATTAACCATGTCTCCGAGAGGGCAACAATGACAGGTTTATATAGTGAAATAATAGAAAGCAATTCATGTTTTTTAACACGAACACTCTTACTATTCCACTGGAGGATGGACAGAGGGGCCATATTTAAGAATATTAAAGATTTTTGCAAGATTTTGGGCAACGTTGGACGGTAAAGGAACATCATCTAATGGAGTTAAAATACTTATAAGGGTTTCAGTCAAAGCAACTAGCAGATCTTTTCTGGATTCTGATGGTCTATCAGGTAAAGCACAACCATTAGGAAGGGAAGAAGGACAGTCCCCAACAATTGCTTGATGAGTGAGGCTATCATATCCCTTTTCAAGAGGAGCTTGGGGACGGGGAGAGCGGGTAACAGTTTTGCGATAGGATATTGTGGGAGAAGAAAGAGCTTTCCCCATGACAGCTTTTGGTTTGGAGGGAATTGGAGTGGAAAACATTTCCTTAGTTACATCAGCATAAGAACGCTGAGCAAGCGGTAGTCGGGAGGATGTTTCAATGTAAGAGATATTCTCTTGAGTCATTAAAATTTTAATAGCCTGTTGTCTTGCAAACTCAGGACAGCCCTTGTTTGTGGCAAAGTGTTTAGAAGTACAATAGAGGCAAGTAGAAAACTATTCAATTATCTTGCATGAGTCACCAATGTGGGATTGCGAGCATTTGTAACATCTGGAACTAGACGGACACTGTGCTTTGACATGACCAAATCGATAACAATTTAGGCATTGGATGGTTGGAAAGTAGTATGATTCTACACGAAGGGAGGAGCAATAAGAAAAGACTCTCTCAGGCAACAGTTGTCCTCGGAATGTTACTACAACTGATTGAGTCGGGATCCATGTAGTAACACCCTCACTCACATTTTTTCTGTCTCTTCGCGCGCTTTCACTACTTCACCACATCCAGATGGGTATTTTAATGATTGAACAAATTCTTCCATTCCCCAATCAACAGGAACTCCTCTTACAATACCCATTCTTGTTATATTAAAAGTTGGTATAACACAAACATACTTACATAGACTTAGAACTGGATTAATCAAAAAATTATTTGCAGCTTCAGCAGACGCAAATTGGACGCTAATTTTATTGCGGCCAACATTTTTTACACCATCATTAACTATGTCTGTAATTTTATTTGTATGGAGGAACTGACCAAATTTAATAGCTTTCATAGAGGTCCCTGAAGCAGGATCAGGAGTATCCCTTGACACATATACTATAAAAGGGCCTTTGTCGGAATTAATATAAGATTTTGCACCATCAGACAAGGAGGGATGAACATACACATTTTGGATAGACGGAGTAGCAGAGGAAGGATTCACAATAGTTTTTTTGTTAGCAGGGACAATATTAAAAGAGGATGAATCATCCCCTTGGCGTTTTCTGGAAATTTGATTTAGGGAAGGATCATCCCCGGGATCCGGAGGATCCGGCGGGCGATCGTTATCCATTTATATAACCTTAAAACACTAACTAACTTACCTAATATGACGATATAAAACTAACATTAACTAAAAACCCAACACCGTGTTAAAAGAGATCAATTCAAAGAACTTAAACTTCAGAGATTATTATTCAAAATATGAAACCTCACTAATACGTGTGTCAACCAATACAAACGTCAAGCGAGTCCCAAATTAATTCTTACTTGTAACTTATTATGACATATGATATTTTTGACGTTTACTGTCAAAATAATATTTAAGGCTTTGCATGTTTTATAATGTTTTATAAAGTGAATTTTCTTTAAATGAATATATAAATTTCGGTCTGGAACGGCAAAATGCGTTATTGAATCCCGTCACTCAATGTCTCAAATTTTAACTGACATTGGAGCATCGGAACGAATCGATCCTGTATTCTCTCTATTTTCCTTAGAATAAACCAAAATGTATGAAACTATTTTATTTCAATTTTTTTCATAGGAAAACTTATGGCTGTATTATTTTCAAATAAACAATCGATACTACTTTAAAGCGATAATACAAAAATCTATTCGAGATAATGTTTAACTAAATTAGCGTTTAAAACATTTTTGAAAAAACGTATAAAAATTTGAACGCAGCGGGATTCGAACCCGCGCCTCTTGGATACCGTCCGAGAGTAATCGGTATTCAAGAGGCGCGGGTTCGAATCCTGCTGTGTTCAAATTTTTATACGTTTTTTCAAAAATGTTTTCTAATCCTAAGTGTGGAATAACACTTTAAAAATAGTAAATATTAAAATTAGCGTTTAATTAACAGCTACATACATTACACTTACGTAATTAGTAATCGACGGCGTGGAAATCATTAGGTATTGCGGCTTTATGTTCATCTTCCTAATTGTGTACCATAATACAAACAAATAGATATGACACTTTCGTCGTATATATGGAAAATCTGACGGAGGAAGGACATTTCTGACTTAATTTGACGATTGTGATAGTAATTTATGTATAATATAGTTTAATTTAATATTTTTAGATCAAATGATTTAGGTTATTTAACGAAATGAATAGTATTTCTGAAAGAGCGATAAAAATTGTGAATTTGTAATAAGATCTTTGATATTCGCGTATTTTACATTTTTTTTAGCTTCACGCTTTATCCCTGGCGGGGTAGTCACAGAGTACGGAGCGCCAAACACTACGGTCCCTGCATACCTCTTTCGCCTCGTCCACAGTCATTATCCTCTTCATGCCCTTCAGGGGGTTCTCATACTTTTTACGTGACCTTCCTCCAGTATCTTTGATACTGTGTTTTCGAAGGTCAACCGAGGTCTCCCCCGACATCTCGTACCACTCACCTTGGCTTCATAAATCTTTACAAATTTGAATTGAAATTATTTAAAACGGATTATTCGCACATAAATTTTGTTATTCGAAAATACATTTTTGGAAACCTCCTGGGGTAGATTGATATAATTAATTTTTGTATCAACCGACAGAAAAATGTCACCTAAATCACTTCAGTTAATTTCCTTATGTATGATGATCAGAGTGTGCTAGAAAAGCACAAGTGCACGTCACCAATGTATCGTCGTATAGAAAACATACAAAGGAGATTGTATGGTAAAAAAGCGTAAGGTTACAATAGGATAGATTGCATGTTAAAAAGAGATCCAGTAACATAATAAAACGAACTTAACCTATAATAATACAAACACATAGTTATAATGAACGTATATGTATATATGTACAACAAAATATTGGTAATAAATCATACAAAGAAGTTGTTAGCCTAAAACGTAATCTTGATATCTTGCTATATTTAACAAGGGACTAAACACAAACATTAACACACATTTGTATTACACGCGTGAACTATATTGAAATGATGATAATAACGTCTAATATATGTATATATATATATATATATATATATATATATACGTCTAATATATATATATATATATATATATATATATATATATATATATATATATATGCACATACGTCCCCGAGTACAAGAACCCCGAGTGGCCTCGATTATTCTATAATACTATTACCATAGTTTTTTTTTACACTTTTATCCCGCATAGCAGAGTAGACAGAAAGTACCTAGTGTCAACACACTCCGTACTTCGCTTTCCACCGAATTCGAGACATTGTGTGTTTAGTGTTGGAACTCAACGCCGCTCTTTTTCTTTACCACAGCGAGGAAGTGAAAATAATTTAAATTTAATTACTCCCTTCAATGGGGATCGAACCCACAGCCGATCGCGTTTACAGTCAGACGCTGTGACACTGTGCCACGACCGGCCTCATCATAGTTTAAAAGGAGATATAAATAAATTACGCTAACACATTGAACATTAATGGAGCGGGGGACTTTATAAGGAAGGACATCATGTAAGGTACGAATTAGTTTAGGATAAGTAAAAAGGATATGGGACAGGGAACCTTCGCCTAGGCCATATTCACACAGTGAGTGGTCCCTGACCCTAATCTTTGCCAAGTGTATATGCATATGTCACCTCAGACCTGTTACCACGGACTGCTGTACTGTATTCCTCTTATTGTAATAGGAATTGCTTCGATCTTCACTAGAAGTAATAGTATATACTTCCTTATTGGCATTGCTCCGCGGTGTGGCAAAGCGCAAAGCGTGGCGTGGCGTTGAGCTCCACGTTTCTGATATCAATTTCATGTAAAAATTGAATTATTAATAAGTAAATTGATTCAAAATATTTTCCCTATTATGCAAGAAAAAATATAATGTAAATAAACTGCAAATAAGGTAAACTTACCTAATATGTTGTATGTATAACAATCATTGAAATCATTTACATTTTTTTATAAAACAGAAAAATATTTTTAGCCTGGCTTTGAATCCCATCCCGTCTGTCTATGTTTAAAAATCATGTAGAGTATTGGAGTCAAGGAAATATATTATATCAAAATCTAAGCTCGTAACATTTTTACAATAAAACTCGTTCCACCATCAATTGACAGTTGAAGAGCAAAGTGTATTTATCTAAGATTACTGTTCTCCTACCACGTTGAGTTAGAATAAAATAACTATTTAACTTTACTATAGTCGTAACGTATTAATGTATTGAGTTTTATATATAGTTAAATAACTATAGCTATTGGTGTAACAATAGTTATAGTTAATTATCTTTACAACGCCCTTTGACTGCACAATGCACATTGCACATGCCGTTTGTGAGTCAAAATTCAACGTGAACTATTTTTACATATTTTTTGCGAATGGTGACGTAAACAGAGGAAACCTACCAGCTTCATGCTCATTCCCGCAAAGTACATGAGTGGCTCTAATTCATTTTTTTGAAAATGAATATATCCGTTACCGATAGTATTATCTGATTGGGGATTCTGGACTGACGTAAACCATTTGTATGTCCACCAAAACCTCACGATGCTCCTTCTCGTACGCTACTAACCGGGTGAAGGAAACTCCAGGTTCCTATAACCATAAGCAATACATGTCGCGAATTAAAACGTGGTGATCCCTCGACGGCTTGCTCAGCTCCCTTGCAGCACTCTTCACTGCAAGGGAGTAACTTAATCGCGACTTTCCGAGCCAGGAAAAGACGTTTTACAAGTTTATGAGATATTTTATTAATAAAATGGGACACAACGCTGCATCCGGTATTGTAAGTGAATCTATAATTGGAATTAAAAAATTAAACTTGTTACTAATATAATTAAAAACAGTTTGTAAATGAAACGTCATAGGTGGATTAATGAAATTACATGTGAACGGATGACGTCATATGACGTCATTTTAGTAAAAATTAAAAAAAAATATCTTACTAAGACGTAGAATCGAGTGAAATTGTAATCTTTTTACATTTAAACTCTTCCAACTTAGATTTCAACGTTCATCTTCATTACCGTAGTATTAATTGGAAAAAATATTAATTTATGATCCACAAAAGAACGTATTTAAGTGAAAATAACGAAATACGAAATAATCGTTCACTTCGAATTCGTTTAGGGTGGGTCGATAGTATTAAATAATATTAAAATTAATCTTGTAGTACTGCTCTACGTAGTGGTACTCTACGTGACTTCAGTTTACGCAATACGTATGTAGTATGTATTTATGTATGTATGGATGGATGGATGTATCTCTTGACTTAACTTGGTAAATTTAAATCCCAGTTTAATGACCTTGGGCTTTCTATTCTTAGATTTGTTTAAGTATCTTTGAAACTTTATCTAACATTATTCAAAGTATATATTTATCGGTTGTATTTGTATTGCGGAGCGTATCTAGGAACTACCCGATAATTTTAATTAAATACTCTATTTTGAAAAATAACATGTAATATATATATATTTATATATATATATATATATATATATATATATATATATATATATATATATATATATATAAGGGTATAGATAACCTACAGTCAAGGTCCCATTGACTGCTTAAAACAAATTATTATTACCACTATAAATATTTAATGAGTTCCAAGGATCATTTCATACTAAATAAAAAATATATATATACTAAAATTTATATATATTAATTGTAAAATACTAATACATTGTAGTGAACAAACGTGAAAACCGCAATAAACAAACGTTTCTAACTCATCGATTGCTAATTATGAAAGCCCAATTCGTGTCACTGTATGCATTCATGTAACTAATGCCTAATTCAGTTACATTTAGTAACTGTATTTCTATTTTGAATATACAATTACTGATTGTGTTTTTGCATATTCAAATTAAAAAAGAAACGGTTAAGAACACACCTTTAAAAGGTTTTTGGGGCCGGTCGTGCCGCGACTTGGGGCAGTGTCTGACTGTAAATGCGATCAGTTATGGGTTCGATGTGACTCTGGGAAAATGATTAACTATATTTTAAATATTCTCATTACTCGCTCTGGTAAGACAAAACGTGACAATAAATTCCGCCACCCAACACGCAATTTCTCAAATTTGGCGGAAAGCAGATTACCGTAGTGTTTTGACACTACGTATTTTCTGTCTATCCTACTATGCGAGCTAAAACAAACTAAAGCTAAATAAAAAATACCTTTAATCCATTATATTTATGTAAATTTACCAGATGTTAGTGTATGATATGTGTTAGTGATGTTAGAGTAATACCTAGATATCCATCCGTCCTCTTATTTATGACCAAAATCAAGACATTGCATTTTCACTAGAGAATTTGCCATGTTCTCTTAATTATTATACAGGCTGTATATAATATATAATATCTTTATTTTATTAAGTAAGTCAACAACTTTATATTATTAGAATCTACTTTGTATTCTTTATTTGTTATTGATAATCAATATTGATGTAATTAAATTTTTCACATTTAATTACTTACGAATAATGACGAGTGTATATTTAAAGTAATGTGATTCCTAGAATCAAAATATTTACCCAACATGCCTCTAAAAGTGAATAAAAAAAAGAAATCTATTATTTTAAATAGATCAAAGCTTATATTTTGATATTCTAATATACATTTTTGAAAACCCAACGATTCGCACGTTTCGTCTTCTTTACAGTATTCCATGTTTACAGAGTTCTTGACGTCTGCAACCTCCATATTGGTTAGCACCACCACGTTCGGCTGGTTGATCAGTTCCTAGATTGAAAATCACTGTCACATTACAACTTCCGGTTTTATGATCAAAATCTCTACAAGGACGATGAAGGTCATTTAAAACAATCTTAATTACAATTACTTTACACGTATGCTGTTTTATATTATTCTACCATCTCATTTGTATTACTTTTTACTGCTGTAACTACTATTGCCAGACCACACCAGCTAATAAACGTTAATTTAATTCTTTAAAATAGACCTTACTGTCTTTAAAATTAGATCCATTTTCCTTGTAAAATACTTGTTTACTTAATAGGGTTCTAATTTCAAACGGGTAATTAGTTATAGCATAAAATTTACGGAGCTTTGTTTCTCTTTCCAATTTGCCGGAAGTGTTAATTGTAAGCTAGTGGTAATTAGAACGCGATTCGATGTTAAGAACTTACAAATAAGTTTGTATTAACATTGTGATAATATTTTTTTAATTTAATATAAGAAAAAAAACATATAATTAAAAGAGTTATACTAAAATTGAAAAATATATAAATGTGAACTGCTTAGAGTCTATCTTTTAATATTAATATTCCACAATTCACTTTATTAATAAACGGATTTTTTTTAGCTTTACGCTGGTTCCCTGATGAGTTAGTCAGAGTCAACGGAGCGCAAAACACTCCTGTACACCTTTTGCCCCTCGTCCACAGTCATTATCCTATTCACACATGCCACTTCGGGTGGTCCTCATGCTTTTTACATAACCTTCCTCCAGTATCTTGGATACTATGTTTTCGAACGTCAATATAGGTCTTTCCCAGATAAACAAAAAATGTCAGCTTTATTAGTTCAGTTTGTCATCTTCCTAAACAATATATAGAATTGTGTATGTATAATATGTACATACACTATACAATACTTTTTTTTTAGCTTCACGCTTTTATCCCGCATGGCAGGGTAGACAGAAAGTACCTAGTGTCAAGACACTCAATACTTCGCTTTCCACCGAATTCGAGACATTGCGTGTTGAGTGGTGGAACTCAACGCTGCTCTTTGTCTTTACCAGAGCGAGGAAGTGAATATAATTTAAATATAATCACTCACCCGAGTGGGGATCGAACCCACAACCGATCGCGTTTACAGTCAGACGCTGTCACACTGTGCCACGACCGACCTCACTATACAATATATTATAGATTAAAAAAATATTAAATAAAAAAGGTTGGCAACAAATAATTAGGACGTTATTTTAGCTTTGGATGTTAACATTGTTTTAATAAATTAGAAAAAAAAACAAGTAAACCCTGTTACATACGAGAGGCGTGAATTTAAAAAATAAACAAATAGTTACGAACAAGTACTTATTCTGAATCTAAAATTCTTTCATAGAAATGTTTTTTTATTTTCTATCTCGGTTGCAACATGCATAATGCATAATTCTCGAGGTAGCTTTACAAGTGTAGTCAACAACTTCAAGTAATTAATAGATGTCATGAATGTGTTTTTTTATATTTTAAAATAATGTTAATACATTTTATTAACATATTCTAGAAACTTCTGAGTATGTAGCGTTTACGCAATTGGACGTACGGCTCAGTGGTGGAAACGTTTGGAAAGGTTTCAAGAGATAAAGGTTCTTTTTTTTAATATTATTAACAATCTACAGACTCAGGATTTGTTATATTGATACTTTTTATGATTTTCTTATACAATTTAAAGTTCTTATAAGATTCACAGAGACCCTAGTATCTCTATGTGCTCGCTAAGAGAATTGAGGATTTATAATTGGTTGCATTTAGAGGTGGTATACATTATATTTTTTTGTAAATCGATAGTTTCTGTCACAACATTCACTGGTCAATTGAACTGAAACAGAACACACACCACTTCCCACGATTTCAATTCCAATTTATCTTACATCGTTCAGATTTAAGCTATTCTCAAAGCTTTACGAACATTTGAAAGTGCATTTGTGTAAAAAATAGTTATTTCATATATATATATATATATATATATATATATATATTTGCTTTTTTATTTTTTACTTGAATTAAAATATTTAAATAATACATAGGAAAAATTATATGAATGAGATAAATTATAACATGAATATGTAACAGCATGAATTTAACGTTCAAAATCTAGAAATATATATATATATATATATATATATATATATGAAAGTCATATATTAAGAATATTATAATAATGAACTCTAGAATAAATTAACCGCGAATAAAAACTAACTTCAAACTTTCATTGTCAAAGCTTTGCCCGGATTATACGTTTACTAGCCTCGGTAGGATTACATTTAAGCTGGCGTCCCTACATCACTGAATACACATTAACGTACATATATGTGTTATATGTTTTTTATGTGTTATGTTTTTTTTTAATTCATCTCGTCCAGCAGAAAAGACAGAAAGTACATACTATCAAAATACTCTGCATTTCGCTTTCCGCGGAATTGGAGACATTGCGTGTTGAGTGACGGAACTCAACGCCGCACTTTGTCTTAACAGAGCGAGGAAGTGAAAATAATTTAAATATACGAATGGGAATCGAATTCAAAGCCGATGGTATACAGCCAAAAGCTATGGCGTTTACAGTCAGACGCTGTCCCACTGCGCCACGGCCTTAAATTCAGTAGTTTGTCTATGCGTTGTCTGTCAGTGACTGAGTATAATCTCAGTCTAACAAAATGGCGGAAAGATATATATATATATATATATATATATATATATATACTTCAAAAGTTTCTAAGGCTATATAGGGCTAAATTTAATATATGCATAGTAACAACAAGACTATCCAACGAAATCTAAATTAAATTTAAAATTTATTATCTTTGTATAAAAATGACCCGGACAATATGGAAATGGGCGTTGTAAAAAATGAAACGAAAGAAAAAAAGATAGGAGAGTTAATTCATTTACCAAAGTAAGAATAAACGGATGTTGAATAATGCATTGGCGTGGAAAACCTAGATGGTAGAGTGTGTGGAGCGAGCGTCCGACTTTACATTTATAAAGGTTAGACTCGTATAGTTTTAACAGTGATAGTAAGTAAATATATATTATGTTAATTATTTTGCTAGTGTCAAAACACTCCGTACATCGTTCGTTCAGCCAAATTTGAAATATTGCGCGTTAATTGGCGCAACTCAACGCCGCGGTATTTCTAAACAGAGTGAGGAAATAATAATAATTTATATATAATCATTCACCCGAGTGAAAATCGACCCCACAACCGATCGCATTTATAGTCAGACGCTATCACACTGCGCCACGACCGACCTTTTTGGTTCATAAAAGGGAATTAATTTTTCAAAAGATATGAAGACAACTACGATGTATTTTTTTTAGTTTTACGCATCATTCGGCATAGTAGGGTAATCAGAGAGAGCCTAGTGTTAAAACACTCCGCTTACTGTGCACTTCGTTGACAATTAAAACATTGGGTGTAGAATGGTAAATTCAACGCCACGTTTTGTTCTCCCTGAGAGGAGAAATCGATTTTTTTTTATACAACCACTCCTTTGAATGAGAATCGAACTTATAACCGCTCGCGTTTACAGTCAGACGCTATTCCATTGCGCCACTATGGTTCCTTTAAACGCCTTATCGTAAATAAAGTATATCTATTTTTTATATACAAAAGATAAGTAAACGTTTTCTAGCAAATAATTCTAATTATTACCAACAGATGTTATTACGTTATGACGATTATGTAAATGTACAGTATCCCTTTGTGGGTTAGTGCGGATATTCTCACAAATCACTGGCTCAGAAATATGCAGTCGACTATAAGCTTATAATATATAGTTATATATTTTAAGGAGATTTGTTAAGTTGCAATTTGCTTACTTTAAATAATCAGTATATTAATCAACTCATAGGAAAATATATATATATATATATATATATATATATATATATATATATATATATATATAACGGATTATCATTGCTACTGGGTGAAGGTCAGAATAAAAACATAAGAATATTTAATAGATAAGAATATTCTTAATAATTTTGCAAGAAGCGAAAGAAGTCTAGTCGAATTGAAATAAGGTACAGAGATCAGGGTTCAGATACTCATCGACATTTTCATGATATTACATATTGAGTAGCGGAACTCAACGCCGCGCTTTGTCTATATAAATTTAACTATAATCTTCGTGTCTACAGCTACACGATATTTTACTAAGACACGATTTATTATGTTATATGAAGTGTATATTTTACTTCCAAAGGTCAAAATTTTATTAATAAAAGAAAAACGTCTTCCCAAAACCAAGGAAAAAAACACGGTAGATTTCGACTGCGACTGTAAAAAATTTTTTTGAATATTCACGACCAGGCTTATTCATTTTTCACGCTCCCATTCTTTTCGTCGGCTAGAATGTTCACCGAAATGGGATAACAGTACTATATTTTTAAAATCCAAGCGTTAAATGATGATATTGTGATTAAAATTAAAAAAATCATCAGCACTCGATCGGAAATTTTAATCGTTCGCTTTTAAGTATGAATAGTTGATTTTTTGTTGTTATTGTCAATGTACAACTAACATATGGCCTATATTTTCTTTTTAATATTTAAAAGCGTTTTTTTTTTCAATTTTAATGATAATGCCTTGATTTCTAATAGAAAGCAGTCAACGAAGTGTCTTGATACTAGGTTGTTTCTGAATATTATAATGCCGCATGGGATACAGCGTGAAATTCATCTTTGAAAAAATGTATAAAAATTTTTTTGAACGCAGCGGGATTCGAATCCGCGCCTCTTGGATACCTGCGTGAAACTCCTTACAAAATTATAAATCAAGATAATTTAAGACACTTACAATTTAGAAAATTAACTTATACTGTTTTAATCATTTATTAGAAATATTTTAAAACAATAATTGCTATAAACGTTACTGCGTTTTTTTTAGCTTCACGCTTTGAATCCCACACAGCAGGGTAGACAGAAAATACCTAATGTTAAGACACTCTGTACTTCCATTTGCATCGAATTCCAGACATTGCCTGTTGATTGGTGGATTTCAACGCCGCACTTTGTCTTACTAGAGTGACAAAACTGAAAATAATTTTAAATATAATCATTCCCTCGAGTGGGGATCGAACTCATAACCCGACGCGTTTATAGTTTAATACTGTCACACTGCACCACCACCGGCCTCACATTACTATGTGTTTGATATTAACATATTTTCTAAACATTATCGTACACGTTGCTAAGGCAACATGTATTTTACGTGCTAACACTTAAAAATTCCCCGCAAACAGGCTTGAACCTGTAACCATCGATATGAGCTAACATGTCGTACTGTTTACTTCCCCTATTTATAACAATGTAGATACTAAAACACGTCACTGTTTAGAGATTGCGCCCGTGCAAGTAGAAAATTGCCGTTCGTCCTGCTCATCCAATTACCAGCATTCCTCGAGGCTCCTGAAACAACTAAAGATTTATGCACACTAGGTTTGTAACTGTTTAATAAAAATATTTTAATAAAATTATACCAATCTAACAATTAATATTATAATATTTATATTCATAGCCTAATAATTAAGGCCGATCTTAGCACAGTGGGACAGCGTCTGCCTGTAAACACGTTTGTGTATAGATTCGCTTTTCACTCGGGTGAATGATTATATTAAAAATTATTTTTATTTATTCGTTCTGATAAGATAAAGCGCGACGTTAAGTTCCGCCACTCAGCATGTATAATCTTGAATTCGCAAGTACGGAGTATCTTACAATATGCGGGATAAAGCATGCAGCAAAAATATATTAAATATAATGTAATAATTTAAAAAGAGGAAAAAATAGATATCAAAGAAAATAAATATAATAGTGAAATATAAATATATTTTACATTAACATATTAAAAGAATAATAGACATTGCATATTCATTAGTGGAACTAAGCGTTTTGCCCAATTAAAGTGGGAAAAGGGAAAATTTAAAAAAACATAGAGATTTCTGTGTAATGGGTAATTCCACAATCGTTGAGTTTCCAGCAAGACGTGCTACTTCATGGCATGCAATATATAAAATTTATTATCTTTAAATACATTTTACCATTTAATTAAAACTAAATGTGCCTAGAAGACGTAAATAACGTGTTACCTAAGCAACGTATATCAAACGAATTGTACTAAATTTATTTTTAATACAATATATTTTTTATGCATTATTTAAAAAAAAATAGCATTCTGCTTCTTGCTTCCTCTATATACAAAGGGAGGCGTTAAGTTGCACCACTCAAGTTTTAAAGTCACGATTTCGGTGGAAATCGAAGTACGGAGTGTCTTGACTTGTACTTGTACTTTCTGATAACCTTGTTATGCAAAAAAATCGTGAAGCTAATAAAAATATACGAGTATAAGCTATAATTATGCCAAATTTCATACATTTTCATCTGCGTAATACGATTCGTTATACACAATTTACGTGGTATAAAATATATATATATATATATATATATATATATATATATATATATATATATATATATATATATATATATATATATATATATATATAAGATGATAATAGAAGATGAGAAAACCTTAGTATGAACATTCCTTTAGACGTCTAACCTTACCATTCCAAGCATGTAATAAATATATGTAAAAAACAAAAAGAGAAACGTGGCCGCGCTGCAATTAACTTCGTGGATGACATTGTCCACCACTGAGAAAGAGAGGAAGAGAGGCATTGTATAAAATTTTTCATGAGATTTTAAAATTGCCTTCCTTTGTAATGTATCGATGTTGGAAATGTTTAGCGTTTTAAATTTACATCTTAAACTAATTTTTGGAAATTAACCTTACCAGAGCGGAGAAACTCGCAATTTTAGATATAATGATATGGGAATAGGAAAAAGAAGGAATTGAATACACAACCGCGTTCACTGACACTGTGCCACTGATCACCGATTAAAATTATAACTTATGTAAACTTATGTAATTAATATCAAGTTGGTGTACAAATAAATAATATAAAAATACCCATATTATTATTAAAATAAAAATTAATGAATATATAAAGCGACTTTTTAACAAACTATTGCAATACGTCATCATGCTGCCTTTTGTTAACACTATTGTATATACATTAAAAGTGTATGTTAGTATGTGAAATAGTATATAAGTGTGAAGTGTTCATGTTGTACCCAAATAGAAAAACATTTTGAGTACAAGTGTTAAGTGCAGTGTGCAGTGTGAAGTGCAGTGTGAAGTGAATAAGTGAAAGTGAACTTTTACTTACCTCCTGACGTTTGTTCCACACTTATATTCTAATGGTGTAAAGATAGCCAAGTGTCAAGGCACTAAGTTCTTATATTGCCGCCCAACTTTACAATGAACATATCGAACTCAAAACCATCGCGCTTACAGTCAGATGTTATTCTACTGAGCCACTTATGATATAATTTATCATTTAGAAAGTATAAATATATTCACTTAATCCAGCGCTTCATAATCACGTGAAATTCAAAGCAGGATTACGAACTAAAACTATGAAAACCGTTAAATTTAATCAAAATTGTGACATGCTTGACATACTAAAATTGCAATCGGGAGTTAAACTTCACGTACTCGCATAGAAGCTTAACGTGAAAACTTTGTATAGCGTTATAAGCAGTAAAACACTCATATTTCAACGGGGGGTTTCCCTAAAGGCCAAATGAAACCGGAGTTGCCAACATAAAGAACAGTGTTAATTGTAATTAACACACCATTTTTTTAATTAATTTTGAAAGGTTTATATATCTTTTTTAATTTATCTCGATGATCCCTTTTTTGTTTTTTTTTTACTATGAAATATGTGTACCCAGTGTCAAGATTTCAAAGCAATTGTGTCGAGTGGCGGAACTCAACATCGCGCTTTGTCTTACCAAAGCGTATATAAAAAAACAAACAAACCCACTCGCGTTTTCGGTTAAATGTGTATATAAAAACAATGTTTCACTTTTATACGGGGTAAAGAAAGTGGGGAAGTAAATTAATCCCTTCTCTGCTTTCCGCTTGAAATAGATACATTATGTGTCAGGTGGCGGAGCTCAACACCGTATTTTGTCTATATATATATATATATATATATATATATATATATATATATATATATATATATATATATATATATATATATATATATATATATATATATATATATATATATATATGTACTTCTATGACTCTTTATTATTACGCAAATTAATATTATAAATTATATCATAGAAAGGCATTCTATTAATATGCTAATTAGCCTATACTGATAAGACAACTGATAAACGCTAAGATTTACTACTGTATGTGTACACAATACAGATTAATTAGCATTCAGATGTAACAAATACATAGATAATTTATTATTATTGAACAGTACATTCTGTGTTTCAAGTGGGAATCAAACCGACAGCCTTCGCCCTGGACAGCCACTAACTACCTGAGTCTGTTTAGCACTAAGTCTTTTTTATGACTTTTTTTAGCTTCACGCTTTTTATCCCGGATATCAGGGTAGACAGAAAGTATCTAGTGTCAAAACAAACTTCTTACTTCGTGTTCAACCAAATTCGAATTCAGATATTACGTGTTGACTGGTGGAACTCAACGCTGCACTTCGTCTTACCAGAGCAGAGGAAGTGACCCCACAACCGATCGCGTTTACAGTCAGACGCTGTCCCACTGTGCCACGACCGCCCTCTATTCCATATTTTTTGACTAAGTTCAAGACAGAGACATTGTTTGACAAATAGTGGAACTTAACGCCGTGTTTTGTGCTAAGAGGGCGGGAATATACACATATCTTCGTCTGTATTAGACTTATCTCAAGTTATCCTTTAAATAGTCAAAGCAAGAAAAAGGTAACGTACAGATACATATAAAAAAATATCAAATATATTTTCTACTTCATATTTCCTCACCAAGGCTGGTCAACCAGTAAATTGGGACCATATGTTCGGTAGCAGACTGTGAAATAGGATTACCTCTATATAAAAATTTTTGTCTACGTAATCTGATAATCGAATTTTGGGAATATATAATAACTGAAAATGTTAATAAAAGTACTTATTTTTTCTTAACAAAAATCTTTTTTTGTCATTTTTATACATTTTAAATGAAACTATTTTAAATGGACTAATTGTGTATATTTTGGTATTCGAAAATATATTTTTGAAAACCTAACCTTCCTAACACTTCATCCAAAGCCATGGTCGCAGATAAAGGTATGGTGGTATTTATTTCTGCGAAAAATGTATATATTACTTGTATCGTTTTCCTAATCTAAACCATATATTAATAATAATACAATTATATACCTAGTTGTTTATTTTTAAATCTATATATACAAATAATTGAATGGGGAGTCTGTTTATAATATTAAAATAACCGATTTTTACTAATGCATATGTTACGTACATATTGATATAATCTTCTACTATCATTTAATACAATTTTTGTCGGGCTTTTTGTCTGCTGATCTCTGAAATAGCTAGCTCGATTTTGATGGGACTCCGCAGCTTGTCTTAATTAAAACAGAAAGATGATCTTAAATTTTTAATATAATCATTTTCGCGACTGGGAATATCGGATAGAGGAAATATACCAATACGAAGGCCAATAGGAGCCCTGAAAGCGCATAATTCGCAGCTGATCGAAAAACGTGCTAGCCATTCACATTCATGTCACGTTTTTTTTATTAAATAATAACCACGAGGTTAAATTTTGGTAGCCTGAATATATGTAGTTTCTTGGTGACGCCAGAACGTGAGTTCAGAGTGTTACAACATTGATGACTCGACTGTAACGTAGTAAATGTAATATGACAGCTGTCTAATATACGAGTACATTTTAGAAAAAACGTATAAAAATTTTGAACGCAGCGGGATTCGAACCCGCGCCTCTTGGATACCGTCCAAGAGGCGCGGGTTCGAATCCCGCTGCGTTCAAAATTTTTATACGTTTTTTCTAAAATGTTTTCTAATCCTAAGTGTGGAATAACACTTTAAAAATAGTAAATATTAATATACGAGTAATTTCGAATAGCCAAAATATACGTGATTAATTTGTTTAAAATATCTCTTTAATTTTCTTTAATAATCTTTTTTTTAATAATTTTCTTTAATAATCTTTTTTTATTATATTAATTACTATTAAATTAATAAATATTTAAGGCCGGTCGTGGCGCAGTGGCTGTAAACGCGATCGATTGTGATATAGATTCCCACTCGGGTTACATGATTAAATTTCAATTATTTTTATTTACACGCTCTTATAAAAAAGCACGTCGTTGAGTTCCACCACCTAGCACATAATGTCTTGAATTCGGCGGAAAGTGGAGTACGGAGTGTCTTTTCACTAGGTACTTTCCGTCTACCTTGCTATGCGGGATAAAGCTAGAAAAAAATTTAAAAACTAAATTTATAAAAAAATAAAAAAAACAGTATAAATCAGCTGCATTTTGTTTTACAAAAATTTAATTTAGTTGAAATCCCATTGACGCGTCTACTCGTTGCCTTAGCAACGAGTTTGTTACTTTATATAAACGTTTATGTTGAATACATGGTAGTGTGTGTTACATTTTTTTTTAATTTAATATATTTTTATGTATATAAAAAATATTAGCATTGCGCACTACTGTATATAAACTGTAACTGTGCCAAATTTAATACTCCTCAGTTCGCGTTTTTTTCATAAAAATATATATAAAGTTATTGCTTCATGGATTAATATATAAATAAATTGCATTTCAATAGAAAGGTCACACGCAAAGGTTTTTCCTATCGCATCCTAGAGAGCTTTTCTCTACGCTTAAAAGCCTGTCTGTCTATATTAGCGTCTAACGTCGCGTATGGCCTCTTACGTTGCAACTGTGTTGGCCTTAAATTTATTACACTGTATATATATGTATGTATATATATATATATATTTACAATTACATACATTGTAGAGATCGTGGCGCAGTGGGTCAGTGTCTGACTGTAAACGTAATCGGATGTGGGTTCAATTCCCACTCGGGGTAGTGATTATATTTAAATTATTTTCACTTCCTCGCATTGGTAAGGCAAGAGTGGCCTTGAGTTCCACCACTCAACATGCAATGTCTCGAATTATTTGTCTTGACACTAGATATTTCTGTCTACCCCGCCTTGCGTAGTTAAAGTGTGAAGCAAAAAAATATATATACTTGGTAAATAAATAATAAAAATTACTTTTTATGGCCGTCTGAGCTATCCATATATACCAATTTACATAGAACTGTTACTGGTAGATAGCTGATCTTAGACATTTCTTACTTAAGATATCTCAAATAAGTGTCCAGAGGCATTAAATTCTACACGAATAGAGTCTCGGGCATAGTTTGTCTTATATTATCTTTGAGATAAATATAAAAAATATATTTAAACATATGAAAACCTCCCAAATGACGGGACAAGTATCCAGAACAAGCCAAATCGAAACTAAAACGAAATATAATAAATAATTCATACACAATTAAATATTTAAATACAATATTAAATTTGAACAAAGCTTTGCGGCTCACAAAGTCCATTGAAAATGATTCCCTAGAGAAAGAACCTTAACAATATAACCAAACTTCCGATGGGCCATCTGAGGACCGCCAGCCATTGACGTCGGAAAGTTTAACACTGGGGAAATTAAGTGTTACGATGACAGACTTAATCTGAAATAAACAATCACGTGGTCATTTATGTTTTATATGTTGAATTTTGTGTTATATTTATTATTAATATTTATATTAGGTTTATGTTGTTTTTTTTAATTTACTAGTACTTTACGACTTTGTGTATAGATGCAGTGGAATTGCGTCTAAATGTAAACACGATCTGCACAATTATTGCTCAATTTCATACATATGCACTAAAGGCGGGCTTAACGCTAAAAAGCATTTTCTACCAGCCAACCATGTAATGTGGGTTAATAGTGTAGGTGCAAAAAAATCATAATAATGTTTCCATTACAAAATATATATATATATATATATATATATATACATATATATATATATATATATATATATATATATATATATATATATATATATATAATCTTTCCCTTAAGTGGGAATCGAACCCACAACCCAACGCATTGAAACAGTATATGACTGATATGCTGTTTCACTACGCTACGACCGGCCTCTAATTAATTTATTTTAAACTAAAATAATAAATCAGAAAATAATATATTCTTTTGATACAATGAACATGTACATACATATACATATGAACTCCAGATTACTCCCAATATACTTATTCTAATATAAATTGTCAAAAATACATTTTAAATGAAAATTCGTTACAAATTTTTTTTAACTTTATTTCAATTCAAATAAAATCGTACGTAGCGAACAGACTAAGCTTGGAGGTAAGAGGTTCGACAGATCCGCTTAGATGCCGAACTTATTTCAGTTTTAAAATGACTTTCGCGGAAATGGCCTCAGACTTCATGTATTTTAAATAAGCAAAATGCAAAAATGCTGACGAAAACATTTTCTCATTCAGCATTTATTACGAGCGTGTTTCGGTTAACTAAGGTTGAAATAATTCTTCTTTGTGCTTTATTATTTTTATATGTTTTTATATAGTTAGAGATTAATCAATTATAATATAAGGATGTAAAAATAAACACTCCAATAACTGGCCGGCCAGTCGTGGCGTATGTAAACGCGATCGGTGGTAAGTTCGATTTCCGCTCGGGGAGTGATTATATTTAAATTATTTCCACTTTTTCGCTCTGGTAAGACAAAGTGCGGCGTTGAGTTCCGCCACTCAACACGCAATGTCTAGAATTCGGCGGAAAGCGAAGTACGGAGTGTCTTGACACTGTGTACTTCTGTTACCCTGCTGTGCGGGATAAAAGCGTGAAAGTAAAAAAAAAGCAGTTTGGTACGTGCGAGATGGAGTGCATGATTACTTTTACTCTCTTTTTTTTCTTAATTAGATTTATATATATATATATATATATATATATATATATATATATATATATATATATATATATATATATATATATATGGGGTTTAGTAATAAGAACGATATGTTTTGAAATTGAAATAAAACATGTAATATCGAATTTCGTGCTCAATGGCTTTGGCTCAATGCTTTATTTGACAGGATATTTTATGCTATTCATGATTTAAGCAAAATATCGTTCAAATGACCGCCACAACCTTTTTTGCACTGGTGAATACGGTCGGTCCAATTTTCGATGACTCGGTGCAGCATTTCGGCTGGTATGGCCGCTATAGTCGCTCGAATGTTGCGTTCAAGGTCTTGAATCGTAGCTGGTTTATAGGCATACACTTGAGATTTAACATACCCCCACAAAAAATATTCCAAGGGTGTTAAATATATTTAGCACGAAATGCTCTTTGAGTAGAGACAATACTTCTCGAATTTTGATAGAAAATTTGGACAATTTCCAAACGTTGAGGTAACGTGAACTTGTTCAAGATTAAATGGCAACATTATTGAACACAAAACAACACAAATGTTCATCCTTATTGGGAAACATTGTATGTATATATAAATGAAGGCCGAAGTATCTAGTGTCAGGACACTCCATACTTTGCTTTCCACCGACTTTTATATATATCGTGTTTTTAATGAAATGTTCTATAACCAAATTAATTTTAATTAAATTTAACAGTAATTAGTAACATAGAGCATTTCTGGTGTTTTTACCCTATCATTATTAATATCGTAGAGCGAATCTTTATTTTTCTTTATCCAGGTCTTGGTACCCAGTCAGTAGGTACTTAACACTTCTTTCTTTTACTAATTTTAGTGTAATTTTAAATGAAATATAATTTCAGTGTTTAAAACCAATAATTTTAAAACAATTTATGCACTTAGGACTATTCAAGTATACGTGATTATTTAATAAAATTCGAACACATGAGGAATTACGCACTTTCTCAAATTAAATCTAAAACACCTAAAATTTAGTTAAAAGATATGATATATTGCAAGAAATATAACATGGCGCAAAACGTGAACATTCTCACCGAACGTCTCGTAACATAATGAGATGAACGATTATGAAAAAAAATATTTACAAACAAACCGTACCTCGAATATAATATTCATATAGCAAATAAAATATAGGAACTTTTGTAACAAAACAGTGTTATTATCGAAAGTTGTAAGTATTTCTTAGTCAAATATACCATGTATATATAGCGTATGCGAGTTGCGCTAAGTTCCTAATCTAATTCTCTTTGTTTGCTCATTCTTTCAGCGTATGTCTTTTACGCTCAATTTGAGTTGTATATTGTTCCAGCTAATGCTGTAGACCGAGAATCGGGATATTGAAACTGATATAAACGGTAATATAAACGGCAAAGGTGAGTGGTACTAGAGGTTGGCGGAGACCTTGGTTGGCCTTCGTGAACACAATATCGAAGATAGTGGAGGAAGGTCAAGTAAAATGCTTGACAACCCACCAGAAGTACGTGTATGAAGAGGTTAATGACTGTGGATGAGGCGAGAGCAAAAAACAGTAAGCAATAAACCCCCAGTGATAAATAGTGACGCTAAAAATAATGATTTTTAAATCTATAAATAACTATATTTTTCATGTGAAAAATGGTTTTGATTTTATCAATTATATAAATTTTCATAGTATCAGGCGTATAACTTAAGATACTAAGAATTTCCATCCTACACTGGTCTGGCGCTTGTTCGTTATTAATAATTACTGAATAATTAAAAAAATTATAATATAATCTCTTATTTTATTTTAGCCCTTGTAACAAAAAACCTAGTATAGGGAATTAATTTGCGGAATAAATATCGTATCACGTTTAAATGTTTGAGTTTGTCACGTACTAATTTTCGGTAAAACATTATCATATCTGAATGAGGAATCCTTAACAGAATTTCGCTACTCAATAATTATTATTAAGAATTACTTAAAGAGAAAAAAACTACTTTGAAAAAAGAAACACGCTTTTATTTAATTTATTACTGTGTAATTTTATTTCTACATAATTCTACTTTTCCATATAAACCTTTAAAGGTTGGTAGAACTTTGAAACTTGAATATTAAACCTCCATTAAAGGTCATGCATCTGGTAGACTCCGGAGGTGGTAAGAAGCTGCTTCATACCACTCTGTATTTAGTTTGTTCTAACGTGTCAATAAAAGTCTAGAGGATATTTCTGGAGGATTCTCTCTGACAGCATCAAACCATCTGGCAGTTCAACTCCTAGGCTTTCTAGTTTATCGAGTTTGTCTGATTATATTTGAGCTATATGTCCAATTGTGAGAGGACTCGTTGATAATAGATAAAGGAGAGTCTGGATTTAATTTCAAGCTGGTCGTGAATACATTTATTTGTTCATTTTGTTCTTCTTATCTACAGTACAGATTGTTCGACACTCGGATATTATATTTTATATCTCCGGCCACAAATTTTTGTAATAATTTCCTTTTAATTATTAACATGTAGATGTTACTTTTCGCAGCCGCCTCTCTTACTATGCTGATATCGCAGTTCAACTTAGCTATATTATTTATTCTATGACCGACCGATGCTGACGCTCTTTATAATACATTCGGTGCTCAATCAAGCCTGCGAACAAACAAAGAATGTTCCATTGAATTTATGTTGACCTTTCCATGTCGTTACTTAATGTTTTATTAAAAAATATATATTTGGCTTATATGAAAGTTTATTTGTAAATAAACATATAAATATATATTTTATTTTTATTTTATAATAATATTATTTCGTAAGTGCGAAAATATCACTTTCAAATTACATTTATTAAGTAGCTATGTTTTTTTAAATAAAATTATTTTTCCTAGAAATTATATGGAAATTTCTAAAAACAATCGTTTGGTAGTAGATAAAGTCAGTAATAATTTTTGCGTAGCAGAAAATTGTACAAACCTTTCTACAGAGATGCTAACAACATAAATAAGTTGTAAAAAAACGTATTAGAATTTCGAAGCAGCTGGTAGTAGAACACGTGGCTTAGCGATCAGAGCGCTTGGACGGTTTTCCAGAAGTGTAGATTCGAATCCCGCTGTGTTTAAATTATTAAACGTTTTTTAAAAAATATTTTTTAAACGTTTTTTAATTATGTTTTTACTGTAAACGACAGTTTAATAATAATAAAATCGGTATGTAATTTTGAACATTAATAAACCACTTGCCAAAATGTAAAATAACGTATTACTAAACCTAAACCGAATTAGCTTAGCTTAAGGACACTTTTGTTAACAATTAAAAATTAAAGTCCCGGAAGATCTGATAGAACATACGAAAAAAAATCTGTAAAATTATAATGTATAAAAACAGCTTAACGCTTTATACCGTAATATAGTAAGGTAGGTCAGAGTTAGAAAGAGAACCTAGTGATAAGACATTGCGCTCACCGCTTTCCGCCCGAATTCGATACATTACGCATATATAGACGGAAATTAGTACCGCACTCTGCTTAAACAGAGAGGAGAAATCAAAATAATTTAAATATAATCATATCCACAAGGAATCGAACCTCCAACCGAGTGGAACAGCGCTCAACAGTAAACGAGATTGCTTTTGGGTTGATGCATTTCTCCTCTCTAGTCAAAACGCAGTCTTAACTACGCCATTCAAAGTGTAAAGCAGTCAACGGAGTGTCGTGACACTAGGTAGTCTCTAATTACCCTACAGAGATAATAAAGCATGAAGAAAAGACAAAAGACATAAGTAGGCGAAAGTATGAGTGACTTCTAGTATAGTATATTATTATATATCTATTTTTTTTAAACCAATTCGAATGTAAACTTCTTATTTATAAATTAATAACGTTTTATATTATTAGAAAGTATTTGTGTGTATACCCGTTGATTGTAGTTTCCATTTTTACTTGAAATAAAGTTTATATTTGAATGTTAGGTTTGGTTCGCTATAAAGCGACGAATGCGGCGTTTAGTTCCGCTGCTCAACACGTAATATCACAAAACTCTCCTAAATAGAATAATTAATAGCAGCTCTTACTTGATCCATAACATTGCAGTTCTGCCACGTGGTCTAGTGCCTTTTTATCTTTCCTTGGACGACGAGACAATGACAATGAACATAAAAATATTAAAAGACCCTTTTATAATATTACTATTTTAGGCGGTCGTGGCGCTGTGTAACAGCGTTTGACTGTATACGTGACCGGTTGTGGGTTCGATTCCCACTCGCAAGAGTTTAGTATTTAAAATGGTACATTCTGGTAAGACAAAGCGCGGCGTTCAGTTCCACCACTCAAAACTCTATGTCTCGAATTCCGTGGAAAACGAAGTACGGAGTGTCTTGATATTAGGTACCTTCTGTCTACACTGCTATGCGGGATAAAAAGCGTGAAGCTAAAAAAAATATTAAGAAAGATATTTTTGATATAACTTGACATATCTTTCGAGACTATTTCTCAGTATTTCTACAACAAATAAATATGCTATATTTATTTCACAAATCAGTATGGTAACAAATAACAATGTTACTGGCATATTTTTTTGATTTATTCATATATAAATCTGAGGGGAAACGGATGATATATATTTTTTTAGCTTCACACTTTTAGCCCGCATAACCCCTAGTGTCAAGACACTCCGTACTTCGCTTTTCATCGAATTAGAGACATTACGTGTTGAGTGGTGGAACTCAAAGCCACACTTTCATCTTTACCAGAGCTAGAAAGTCCCCGAAGATCACTCGCCCAAGTGGACATCGAACCCACAACCAATCGCTTTTACAGACGCTATCCCACTGCGACATGACCTGTATTGTGGATATTATTTAAAAGAACACTAATTTCTCCTTCTAACTCTCTAAATTCTCCACAAAACATTAAAATATTATACTAGAAAAGATCCTTTAATTACATAAATTTTGTTAATTGAATTCAAGAAAATTAAAAAAAAGTAATAGCTTGTAAAAGGAAGGTAATAAGCCTTGAGAGAAGAGTATTTAATTAGTAGAAGCGAGATCGCTTTGTAGGGCTTTTGAGATTTAATCTGCAAACGAGAATTTATTTAATATATCTATCAAATTATCAAAAAATATATACAAAGTACCCGTGCAAAGATAAAGTTTATATGAAAATGTATGGAATTTCTAAAAATACTACATATTGAACGTATGTACAATGGGAAGAGAAAATAGCATCTTGAAGGGCCTCTTCAGCCTGCACTTGGTTCGCAAGACCCAGGCATTGCTCCGAGTTCCTTTTACTTATTCCGTCTGGACACGGCGTCTGCACGAATGCAGGAATGCAATTTTTAGATTCGCGCTTTTGTCCTTCGTTCACCTGATATACCTAGTGTTAAAACACTCCGTGTACTTCGCTTGTCTTGACTAGTGGAACTTAACATCGTATTAGAGAGGAGAGAGGAATTGAAAAGTAATTCTAATATAATCACTCCCTCGAGTGGGAATCGATCCCACAACCGATCGCGTTTACAGTCAGACACTGTCCCAATGCACCACGACTAGCCCCAAGTAGTAATTTATTTTTATTTATTTATTTTAATTCTTACATATGAAAATAACAGTGCTGCTTTGAACCTATATCACGGCTGGGTCATAAAACATTAGTCGACATCTTTCTAAAGAAAACGCTTTCAAAGGTCCCTCGATGTTAATTAGACCGGATTTTTTATTGCAAATTGAAATTTTTTACACCTTAGTAAATGAAGGTGTGAAGTTTTTATATTCGTTTTGAGTAATAATAGTAAAATATATTCTTAGGAAGAAAATATTGTACTATACTAAAATATTTTTAAAAACATGTTTAAATTGGTCGTGTAACAACGTCTGACGGTAAATGTGATCGATTATGGGTTCGATTCCCACTCGGGGTAGTGACTATACTTAAATTATTTTTATTTCCTCCCTTTGGTAAGACAAATCGCGGCGTTGAGCTTTGTTACTTAACACGCAATGTCTCAAATTGGAAAAAAAACACAGAGTAAAGAGTGTCTGGACACTAGGTACTTCAGTCTACCCCTCTATGAGGTATAAAACTATATTAAAAATCAAAGAAATATCTAAATTTATACATATACTAAAATAATATTTTTAATAGTTTTCGTCCGTGTGTTTGTCGTATAACGACTTAACCAACTTTGATAGCTCTTTCACCGGTAGATAGTTAATTTAATAAGGAGTAACTAAACTAATTCTATTTTAGAATTATAAAATAAAAATTCATAAACTACCTAGTTTAAAATATAATTATTTCCCTAAATGGAAATCGAAGCCGTAACCTGTTTATACTGTACTAAGTTACACCATTTCTTAATGCCCCATGTAGAGTCGTTGTGTGCAAGTAGATGGAAGCAAGAATATTTTTACTAATAATTGTATACCAAAGTTAAGATAACCCTATAACAATCTAATTAATGAAGACAATTACGACACTCAGCACTAATCTAAGTGGTTTTACTAACGAGTAGATATTCTAAAATAATTCATATTCAGATTATATTTATAATTAAATAGTATTAAGAAAATTAAATAAAAACTAAAGAAGTAAAAATAAGGCAAAATATATTTCAAGTTGTTGAAAAAAATGTAAGTCAAAAAGTGTCTATAACCGTCCTTGGACGGCGAAGCTTAGAAAAACAACGAAGTCATTTCAAACTTTACAGTAGTTTTGTGTCTAAAGCTCTCTTAGTAATGTGGATAAATTATAAGAGCTAAGCGATTTTAATTTTAATTTATCTGGATATTTATGTCAATTATACCTGCTACTTATTACATCTGCCAGTGAAAGTCTCGTCAAAATTAATCGTTCCAGAGATTAGTCGGTACAAACAGACGCACGGACTTGCATATATATATATATATATATATATATATATATATATGTATTTAGTGAGAAACAGTTATTTTAATATTACATACAGTACACTCCATTTTTATTTATATGTATGGTTACAGAGTTCGGTTAGAGCAACTAATTGACTGAATACTTTACATAAGGATAAAACCCCATGGAGACATTTTTATAATATTTACAAACCTATTTTTTTTGTTATAAAAATAAATTGTTAAAAATATTCACTAAAATACATACGATATATTAGTACTATAATAACTAAATAAATAAAAATCTCTAACAATGTTGAGATTATTCACCGAGCCTTAGATGCGAGAAACAGATATTTTTGTGTATAATTTACTATATAATATGTATACCATACATTGATGCGGCAAGTAAGCAATGTCTAAGGTACTACCCGAAAACACAAGTTTGTTATAGGAAATATACATTTTTTACTTCTCAAATTACGAATTTTCGGATTACTCCTACATATTTGTAAGGGTTGTAATACATTGCTTGTAGATTTCATGATTATAGGAAAAAAGAAAAGCATATATATAGTTTGCTAACTTTATAAAATATGCAAAATATACGATTTCTTTATATCGGATTAGTTTGTCTTGATTGCGTTAACTTAGAAGTATGATTTTTGACAGCAGAAAGAAAGACCGTAAATCTGAATATTCTGCATAAATAATATCTCTACGCGTTCTTGATAAAAACGATCTTGATAAAAACGAACAGACAAACAACGAAGGAATTCTTATATGTAGAAACTTTAAGTTCCATTTTTTCCTTTTGCGGTACAAAGTGCTCAATCTAGCCATAATCAGAGATGTTAATAATATATTAACCAGTTGTACCCCGCAATATCGTTTCCGTCGTTTACAACACGATAAGTTCTGATGTTTCCCATTCTCGGGAAAATTTTAAAAAAGTCTTAGTCCTTTTCCCTATAAGGCACATATAAGAAGATTTGAGATTTACAATTTAGTTTCCCCTATGATTATTATCGTTCAGATTATCAGTAACGACAGTGATGAGTGTTTGAAATAAAACTATTTTTAAGAAATCTATTCCATATATTTTGGTATACAAAAATACATTTTTGAAAATTCGACGTCTCAAAGATTTTACAGTAAACCGTGTTCACAGGCCAACTGACAGATGAAAATCAACTCAGTCTATTATATATTCCCAAGTTAGAAATGAACGCAATCCTTTTCAAAAAAGTTTCATCTAAAATATGTAAAAATCGTTAAAATTAAATTATTTATATTAATGTCTGAGTAGAGCTAAATAGCTCTCAAGAATTTTATAATATATTATCCGCTGTTACCGCTGACTTACACCAAACATTCCAAGACGTGCAGTAACCATGACGACGCGACCAAAGAGACTGCGAGTTTAAAATGAAGCGGCGAACTTCGAATCAAATATATAAAAGATAAATTCTACTTTTATTGAGAAAATGTCTAGATTTTAATATTACTTGTATAAATTACTATAAAAAAGCTCTAACTTAGTCTGCATTTTTAACAGAATTGAAAAATCGCGTGTATTATTTTTAAGTAATACTTCATAGAACATTATTTAATGTTTAATAGTCAATAATGAAGTAATGAAACAGTTAAAAATATAGATATCTATATGGACTATACTTAGAAAAAACCAAATTCAATCTACGTCATTAGCTTTTTAAAGATAAACACATTATTATATGAAATAAAAACTCCGTATTTCTTTTATGAAATTACATAATTGGAGATATATGAAGTGTGGTATATTTATAATGTAGAATGCTATTTAATTTTAATTTCTGAAAATAATACATAAAAATATATAAAATTACTAAACAAAATCTATATAATATATATATTTTACATACACGTTTATATAAAGTGACATACTCGTTGCTAAGTTAACGAAAACATCTAATATGCGGCAACGAAAAAGAGCTTAAAAAATTTCGTACAAATACCCACTGCACTAATAAGCTTTAAAGAATCCACTTTTAGAAGACATTCAGATCAAGTTAATTAAATAGCGTTTAAAACAAAATTTGATTTAAAATCAAGGACAGAAAATTTATTTTTTCCTAAATTTTATTCTTTGTATGTCTAAATTAAAAAAAAATGTTTTCTAAGATTTATGACAATAATCTTTACTTGCAGTGACCGTTACAATGAAATCCCATTTGCTACCATTTTCAAAGACATCCTCTATTATTTCCCCCTCACACTTCCTAAGGTAATTTCAATACCGAATTTCAGCATTCTACCTCAAGTAGTTTTATCTGTGCGTTATCTGTCAATTTTTCGATAAACAGAAGAACTTTATATACTTCAATTAAATATTGTAATATATATACATATTCATTAAATTACTTAAATATGTGCCTAAATATCTAGCAACCGATAACGTAGCTTAGCGTAATAGGCGTGCATTCTCCCACGCTATAGCGAGGCTCCTTTTCTAATGTTCGTAAAGGCTACCCAATAACACGATCTTACCAAACATACTTCGACATCAGATATGTACGTATGTTAGAAAAAAAGTAGATTTGAAAATAATGTTGCTAATTTTCATGGTGAGATTGTATTTAGAGAGGTCTCCTGTGGCCTCTTTGTGCGAGGCTGTGGGCGAGGACTCAATTCGCCCACGCCTGGCTACTTTGCCTGTATGTAACTAAAACTATTATTTTAGTAGAAATAAGTAATTACATTAACAAAAGTAGTATTGTAGTTGAGACGAAGTTCACGACTGCATCAGAAAGTTTTGTGTAACTGGAATTAAAGTTTAAACTAGGACCGTGAAAACACAATTATACATACAGCGTTACTTCGCCGCACTAAAAACTTCTACGTATGAATTTAAATGTATACTTTTCCATGATTTTTAGGAGTTTCAGTGGTCCCCGTGGCTCTCCGTGGTCACAGGAAGAGGAACTGTCTACCTGTGACCACGGGGAGCCAATTAATTGATTTAATAAGTTATTGTCATTTACCCTCTCTGGTAAGCGCTATGTTGAGTTCTCCACTCAACTCACAATGTCTCGATTTCGGACAGAAAGCAGTCAACGGAATGTCTTGACACAAGGCTGTTTCTGCCTACCCCGCTATGCGTGATAAAACGTGAAGCTCATTTTTTCACTTATCCTCTCTACAGCATTGAGTCCAGACACTCATGTAGAATTCTCTTCAAAAAATGGCGACACTAAAATTCTCTTCTTGTAAAACGCGTAAAACTGATAAATAACGTAAATAGCCGAAAATGCCTAAAAAAAACTTAATTAACATTTTAATAATATTTTTTTAAACCCTAAAACGATACTAAATCATACTTCACACCATAAAACGCCGTTTTATGGTTAAAAACAGTCCCAAATCATTGATAAAAGTCAAGGGGCCGCCCCTGTTAGGCACTTAAGTGACCAGTTGTAATGTTCATAAAAATATTAAATGTAGTAACCAGTGTGGAATTTTTATAAAGGTAAGCCACCGTTAATATAAATCCTATTTTTTTCAGGATTCCATGAGTTAATATTTATTTTATGAATAAAAAAAGTTTTTTGTAGAATTTTTAAAAAAATATTATTTATTCATTAAAAAAATATAACGCGAGCATCTGAGTGCAAACGCGATCGATCGAATGTGGGTTTTGACTTCCTCAACTTTGATTCGGAGAAATGATTGTGTTTAAATTATTATTATTTTTTCACTCTAAAACAAATCCGCCGTTGAGTTTTGCCACTCAAATGTTCGAAATTTTTCGGAAAACAGGGTACGGAGTGTCTTGGCAATAATGTTTATATTTAACATTTACTTTCATTTCGTCGTTCTGGTAAGACAAAGCCCGGGGTTGACTTTTCTACTCAACACGCAATATCTTAACTTGTAGTGGAAAACAGATGATGGAGTGACTTAAAATTTTCTCGGTTGTAGGATAACCGAGGAATAAATACAAAAAACACAATTTTCACTTTACTTATCTCTCGTATATGGAGAGGAGATATGTGTTATTGAAGCTGATTAGAATCTAAACACTTAGATTTTATTAGTTAATTATAAGTTATATAAAACTAATTTTAATTTATTATTTTAATTAATATATTATTTTGACAATCAATAACGTATGTTATGGACATCGTTAGATGACATTAGGCCATACAAATTTCGAATTAGTTTAATAGAAATTGTGTACCGTGTAATATTAATCTTACAATGATCATATAGTAACAGTTGTATTTATCTTTATTATCTTTAGTTTAGCTGTTGGATCATTTTATATCACATTACATTATCATAGAGGCCGGTTGTGGCCCACGACAGCGTCTGACTGTAAACGCGATCGGTTGTGGGTTCGATCCCCACTCGGGGGAGTGATTATATTTAAATTATATTTACTCCGTCGCTCTGGTAAACGACAAAGTGCGGCATTGAGTTCCACCACTCAACACGCCACACACAACACGCATGTCGCGAATTCGGTGGATAGCGAAATACGGAGTGTTACACTAGGTACTTCCTGTCTACCATGATATGCGGGATAAAAGCGTGAAGCTAAAAAAAATTTTAAAAAAATATCATTTCACAGTATCAAACGAAGTCGCGGTTTTTAACACAATTAATACACATTGTGATATATGTGGAAAATGAAATTTGTAAGAAAAATATAAATTAAAAAAGTCTGTAATCTGGGAGAACGAGGAACGAGAGATAAGAAGCGGATGTATAACCAAAATAGATATGTACTGTTACTATATATACAATTTTATATTTGAAATATTTAACAATAATTTAAATTGGATTAAAATTAAATAATAAATATTTGTGATTTACATTAGAATGCTATATATAACCTTTTAAAAGAAATAAAGAAAAAGAACCTTTTCCCCAAGTGTAATGGAACACACAAACAATTGCGTTTGCAGTCTAGTGCTCTGTGCTCAGTTCCACTGCACCACGAAGGCGTATGGACAGGAGAATTCATATGTGGATTCCTGAAATCGCATATGAACACATTTGGATGTCACATGTACATGTTTGGATGCTTAAAGTCGCATGTGAGCCATGGTGTCATACGTGGACAAGTATAATCACATGTGGACTAAGTTGTCATATGTGGATGAGTAAAATAACATATTGACCTTGGTGTCGTATGTGGACGAGTAAAATCACATGTTGGCCATAGTATCATATGTGGATAGTAGACGAGTGTGTGGACAAGTAGAATAAAAACACACATGGACCATAGTGTCACATATGGACGAGTCAAATCACTTGTGGGCCATGCGGAAGGGTGATATTACATGAGGACCATGATGTCACTTGTGGACGAGTAAATCATATGGAGAAGAGTAAAATCTTATATGGACCATGGTGCCAAATATGGATGAGTAAAATCACTAGTGGACCATGATGGCATGTGTGGAAAAGTGTAATCACATATGGACTATAATGTCATATATGGATGTGTAAAATCACATGTGGGCTATGGTGGCATGTGTAGATGAATTAAATCACATAAAAACCATGATGTCATATATGGATAAGTGAAATCACATGTGGATTGTGGTGCCGTATGTTGGTGAGTTACATCATATGTGTTTCATAAATGGATGTATGAAATCACATGTCCATACAGCCTGTCCATGATGACATGAAATTTGGAGGTAGAAGAAGATATTTGTTAAAAATAGCTGTTACGATAGGGTGAGATTATAAAGGTTGAAGGACTCTCACAAGTGTGTATGAAGCCTTATAAATATTGTTTCTATGAAGTATTATAAAATTTTGGCAAAGTCTAATTTAAGCGTGCAGGTAAATGAAAGAAATAGCCATAATATAGTGAGTTTACCCGGGCAAAGCCGTGAACAGCCTACCAGCACGTTTATAAAAAACGCAGTATTAAAAATAAAAAGATAATTAAATGCTTATTTTCCCTAAAACCATTAACTAATTAACACCAAATTACCACTTTCTGTTAATAGAAGAACAAAATAAATTGTTTAAATTAAATAAAAATATTATACTAACAAAAGAAATCATTAGGACTAATTACATATAATCTCTATAAAAAAAACAGTATTAAAATTAAAAAAAAAACTATGTTAACGATAATTTACCCCAAAATCATTAACTAATTACGGATTATATTCATTTAAATGTACTAAATTCCTTTATTACTAGAAGTAACAGAATAAATTGTTTAAAGTGATTGAAAGAGTGACAGTGATCGGACGTGAAGAGTGTTGTGACACTAGTTGAAGAAATTGAATGTTTAACTGGAAAAATTGTTAGCTTTTCATAATAGTGTAACAAAATGCCATACGATCAAGAATGCACGCCAGTTTGCAGATGTCAATATGTAAGTAAATGTGATTATTTAATGCTAAAATATTTCTCAAAGACCATCGTGGCGCAGTGGTGGGGTTTAACCGTAAACGTGATTGGTTGTGGCTTCAATTTGCAATTGGGAAAAAGATTATATTTATACGTTTCTCCATTCTAATAAGACAAAGCATAGCGTCAAGTTCGCACTCAACACGCAATATCTCGATTTTTGGCAGAAAGCTGTCCATGTCTTGACACTTGGTTGTCTCTGACTACCATATTATGTGGAAGTTCTCAACGCGGCAATGTTTAAATTTATTTCACATTATGCATAATTTAATTACAAGCCAAAGAAATAAAATACAAGTGAATAAATTGCAGCTTAACGCTTTTTCCACATAGTAAGGTAGTCAGAGAGGATCAAGTGGAAAGATATTCCGCTTTCCAGTTCCCATCCGGTATCCATTGCGTATGGAGTGACGAAACTTAACGCCGCAATGTTTAAGCATAATTCAACGAATATTTTATTTCACATTATGCATAGTGAATTTGTATAGGTTTAATTTTTTTTCATATATTTTAAGAATTTTAATAAAATCGCTAAAGCTTTAGAAAAGAATGCAATAATCTGAGTGACGAGCACGTTTTTGTATCTACATTTTGCAAATAATGCAAGTAATACTCTCTTCATAGTTCAATGTAAAAATATATAGCAAATAGCTGCTTTAGTTTTCACACCCTTTAGCAAGGTAGACAATCTAGTGTTAAGACACTACGTTGATTGCTTTTAGCCTCAAAATAGAAACGATACTCTTTTTGAAAAAATATATCTAAATTTATAAATTTACTTTCCCATTCAATTTCAAAAATCTTTTCTAATATTAAGTGTGGAATAATACTTTAAAAATAGTAAAATATTAATGTAAAATAACGATCTCTCTTGTTAATCGATTTTTTCTTAATAATCTTTGAGATGCTAACAACATCAGTAAGTTGTAACAAACGTATGAGAATTTCGACGTAGCCGGTAGTAGATCGCATGGCTTAGCGGTTAGAGAGGTCAAATCCCGCTGCGTTGAAATTGTTATACGTTTTATCAAAAACATTTTCTAATCCTAAGTGTCGAATAACATATTGAGTGGTAGAACTGAACACAGCGTTTTGTATTACCAGAGCGAGAGTGGAGAAATTAGAATACATTTTAAATATGATTCTGCTCTTCTGTGAAACACAGTTGTCTTTAAAAAATAAATTGCTAATTAAGAAAAATAATATAAAATAATATAAAATTGTTAAGAAAAGTAATAGAAATTTATTTTTTTGTACTTTGTACATCTTTTAGATGATAGAAAGAACATAGTAATACGATAAATTGTATATTGTGATAATTTCTTAATATAAGGTTTCCTGTAACGTAACTTAACGCTGTGCTGTCTTAACGCAAAAGAGAAATAAGATTGACTAAAAACAATTTCTCTGCAAGATATATCAGGAAAAAAATTATAATATATTTTTTATTATTTTTTACAGGTACAAAGATGGTTAGACGTTCACGAAAAATACTTCACAGATGCCACATCCAATAAGCCAATAGGGCCTTTTACTCCACGATTCGTTCACCGCATACCTAGTTCCAGTCAAGCGAATAATTTCCAAAATAATTCGTCGCAAGTGTCTAGCAAAATTCAAATTCCCGCGATATTACAACCGCCTTATAGGATATCTCCAATGAAACCTTCATAGAAATAACCAACCAGTATTTTTACTTCAAGAAAATATTTTTTTTTCTTTTATAATAAAAAATCATTTCAATATATTTTATTTTTTATTCTTTCCTATTCTTTTATACTATTAATAATAAAATATATTATATTGTAAAGGTTATAGATTAAAAAAAATAATTTAACGCTTTATATATATGTAAGACCGCATATTTTTTTATTCATTTGTTTATTCAAATAGACAATTACAAAAATCTTCAATTAACGTAAAAATTTCAATATTTTCATTCCTTTTAAAAGCTACCACCAGCTCAGAAGATAGTTCTACTGAGAAGAACTGGCGAGAAACTCAAGGTTTGCCCTTTTCAAATGTAATTTTGCAATCAAAAATCAAAATATTATTAATTCAAATAGGCTATTTACAAACGCTTTCGAATCGTCAATCAATACAAGTGTCAGTATTGTCAGTCACACAGCAAGCCACCACCAGCTCTCTACTTTCTCTTACTTAACTCAACGCCACACTTTGTCTTATTACGGCGCCGCAATCAAAATAAAACCATTCTACTGCGTAGAATCGAATCCACAAACCAATCGAATTTACATTCAGACACTGTACCACTGAACCATAAAACACAATGTCTTCAATAATGTATATTTATATATAAAAACAAACTACTTTTCTTGTCTTTGTTTCACGCTTTTAACCCGCATAGCAGGATAGACAGAGAGTACTTAGTGTCAAGACACTCCGTACTTTGCATTCCACCGAATTCGAGACATTGCGTGTTGAGTGGTGGAACTCAACGCCGCACTTTGTCTTTTACCAGAGCGAGAAAGTGAAAATAATTTAAACATAATCACTCCCCCGAGTGGGAATCGTATCCACAACCGATCGCGTTTACAATCAGAAGCTGTCCCACTGCGCCACGACCGGCCAATTAATTAATGACCAATTTGTAATGTTCCTCCTACTAAGGTACCTACGGCATATTAATGTTAGCTATTATCTCTCAGCTCAGGTAATCTACAAGATATTGAATATCTCTCCAACTATCCAATGACAAACGATGGTAGTGATGTGAATGCAAGTAGTAATTAATTAACATAAATATATATATACATTTAAATGTATGTTTGTATGTGTATATAAATATATATATACATTTAAATGTATGTTTGTATGTGTATAGATAATTAGAATTGCTTTGAGATAACATTTGGCTTATTGTAATTGAATGGGTTTGTGGAAATTGATACTATAAACTTTTTTTTGATATTAGAAATGAGGCCGGTCGTGGCACAGTGGGACAGCGTCTGACTGTGAACGGGATCGGTTGTGGGTTGGATTCCCACTCAGGGGGGTGTTTATATTTCAATTATTTTCCCTTTCTCGCTCTGTTAAGACAAAGTGCGGCGTTGAGTTGAGAATTGAGCGTAGAACGGAGCATCTTGACACTAAGTACTTTCTGTCTACCCTGCTATTCGGGATAAAGCGTGAAGCTATACAGTTCTTTATATATATATATATATATATACAGTTCTTTATATATATATATGTTTTAGTAGCTAATTACTTAAGTACCATGAAAAGTAGACATTATCTAATAATACGATCAAATACGAATAAATTGTTTTAGGCGTTTATGAATACAAATCACAAGAGGTAGCAAAAACATGATAGTGAATCTTTGAATCTTCCCAAGTTACTATTACAGTAATATCTATAATATTTTTTTAGCTTCACGCTGTTTATCCCACATAGCTGGATAAACAGAAAGTACCTAGTGTTAAGACACTCCGTCTTTCGCTTTCGACATTGCGTGTTGAGTAGCGGTACTCAACGCCGTGTTTTGTCTTATCAGAGCGAGGAAATGAAAATAATTTAAAAATAATCAATCTCCTGAATGGGAATCAAACCTACAAGCGATCGCGCTTACAGTCAGACGCTGTCCCACTGCACTAGGACAGGCCTTTGTATAATATATAAAGTATTTATGGATATTCTTGGATAGTCAGAGAGCACGTTAAGAAAAGCGATCTTTCTTGTCTCTATGCGAACAAATGTATTTATAAGATTTTTGTATCACTTAACTAATAACAAAGTTTTTAAATGAAACTACTTTAAACGGATTAATCGCGTATATTTTGCTATTTGAAAATATTTTTTTGGAATTTTGATGTTTTGAACACTTTACAGTATTCCGTGGTCACAGTCTACCTGTGATGTGTCCAAAAATGTATTTTTGAATACCAAGATAAACGTGATTAATCCGTTTAAAATAGTTTCATTTAAAATGAATAAAAATCGCAAATATCAAAGATCTTATTAAATAACAAGCTTTGTCTAACTACTCTAGGGAAGCAAAAAAAAAAGATATAAAAAATATACATTCCCAATAATAGATTGGAATTTACAACTTTAGTCTACATATAGCATATCCATGACCAGTAACAAATTATTATTTCTTTCTTATTATTGTTTTTAGTGGATTTCTTTAAAAAAATCATTAATATAAAACCCTTACAATATTTCAGACATAAAAGATACTCAAATTACTCTTACTTAACTCAACGCCGCACTTTGTCGTACAAACTATAGCACCGCAATTAAAATTTCTTTATTTAGCGAAATCAAACCCATAACCAATTACTTTTACAGACAGACTATTCCACTGCGCCATTATATCTTTATAATAAACTACTTGTTTTTCATAATTATATTCTTTCTATATATTTATACAATAAAATTGGAGTATCTATTTGTCATAATAAATTTGAATTGGCTCTATACTAAATAATGCCTTTTTTGTCTTTATATCAGTTTGTTCCAGCTAATCTATGGAATAGCTGGATCAATTTTGACGAGAATTTACTAGCAGATAGCTAATGTAATAAGCAGCAAATTTTGCTATTTTTATTTTAAAATTATAAAATAAAGATATAGAAAGTTCGAACTTAAATTTAAAAGGAGAAATATATTAGGAGAGAAAAATCAAACACAAGATATTTAATCAGCAGTAATATTTTAAATTGCTTTAAATCACAATTTTGTAGTGTTTATAGATTATAATAATTACAAAGGAAGATTATTTTTTTTTGTCAAAGTACACAGTAACTAGCGTTTCGTACTTGATGCCCAGCTTTCTGTTAAGTACAAATTTTAACAATGCATTTAAACAAATAATACGTATTAGATATATATGTAATTAATAAATTATTTTTTAGGAGTGTCCAGTTTTTTATACATCATACATTCGTTAAAAAAACATTATATTGCGATATATATTATAATTTAAAACATATTTTTACATTTAAATGAAAATAGACGTTTTATTCACAAAAACTTTAGTGATTTTTATATAGTTTAAATGAAATTATTTTAATTGAATAAATCACGTTTATTTTGGCCTTTGAGAAATGTCATATTTTGAACACGTTAAGGTGTTATCTAGTCGCGTACATGTACCATCTGTGATCATCCTTATTAATACAGTTAAAATAGTTTCATTTAAATATGTATATATATATATATATATATATATATATATATATATATATATAATAGAAAATTAATTAGCTGATCTGAACACTCCAATTTTAGGACAAATGTTGCGATAACATATTTTCCAAATATTTTTTAATAATTCTCTTTACGTATTTGAATAAAAATAAAACTAATAATTTTATATAGGTGTTATACAAATATATCTATTATATAATACAATTCACAAAACAATTCTTAAAGCAATCTGTCGTTCACTAAGAAATCAATAAACGTTTAAAACTAAATCCATTAGAAAAATATGATTTGTTACACCAATTTATTTATTTCACAATAACTTGTTACAACTTAATAAAAATTATGAATGGAAAATCCAGAAATGTCAAATAAAGGACGAAATATGTCAGATAATTCATTTTTTTTTATTATTTTCTTTTAGTAACTTTTATTTCAGTTCAAGCAAGACAAACGATTTAATAAAAACCAACCGGACGTAGGTATCGATTTGCATCCCACTTCCGGTCGGTCAATAAATATGACGTATACAGAAATTCATTCAAATTTCACCGCCAATAAAACATATCACTAACTTGATGTTTTCAAAAACAAATGTTTTATAAATGGCAAAGTAACGGAAAATATCAAGTCAGCGACGTTTATTTATAAAATAGGAAAGTAAAATCGTTCCATCACTGTATACAAACCTTATCGACGTAAACCTCGCATTATTTGGTGTTAAAACCTCAATCTGGCAGCACATAACAACTTTTTACACTCTCTATAGTAAAGAGACAAACTAATTTATAACGATTACAATGGCATACAAATTAATATCATTATATTTTAAATATTAAAAAATAATCTCATAAAAATTTGCTATCAAATACGTATATGCTACAATATAAAAATCGTTTCAAGCAACATTACTAGTATTTTTATTATTTAAAAATAGGGTTATAATGTCGAATAAAGAACAAGATACCATAATTGCACAACAAACAAAAGTAATCAAACATAAACAATGTTACAAACAACAATAGACAACAAAACAATATATTATAAAAATCAAAAACATTAAAACAATTTAACATTACACCTAAGCAAGAAAGCTCATATTAAAAAAAAACAATACAAAACACTCACTTATAACCCTATTAAAACAATTAATATAACCGTAAAACAATCAACTGACGTCATATAAAGAAAACCAAAAAGAAAAAACAACAACACCATGAAAACCTTTACAAATACATAATATCTAAGTGATATGCAATATTATACGTAGGCAGGCTTTCAATGTAAATTAAAAAAAAACAAACAGTAGATATTTTTGATTAAATAAAACAAAAACAAAACAATTAAAACAAGGAAAAACAACAATTCAATTAAAATTTCAATAGTATTAAGCATATTCTTAGCAAAATATCAACTGAATATTGTTTAAGCAAGCTATCGCATAAACAATGAATATAATATTAATGCCTAAAACAATTCTAATATAATCTAAAAATATAATACTTGTTAGCATTAAATCAACGTTCTTGCAATTTTTATCACAACAGTAAATAAACACGCCTTTGGCGTTTAAGCAATCGAAACACACGTATCGACAGGCAGTTTTTGTGTTTACATAAAAAAAAATCACATTTTTTTAATATAAAAAAAACAAAAAAAAATTGATTCATTAAAATTATTATATAAAGATCAGAAAAATTTGTTGATTAAAATATTAAATAATTTATCATAAGACTTAAAATTAAATAAATAAATTTTATTTAATTAAATTAATTTTAAATAATTCATGTAAACACAAAAAAAACCACCTGTAAAAGCCCACCCGAAAACAAATCCGTAGTCTCACTATCGTCGTTCAATATCATTACCTCATCTTTTACTCTAAATGTATTCTAGATACGATTTTATAATGTGTGAACAAGCTTCTTATTTATATAATAATAAAAAGTATTATTTAAACTTTTAAATTTAATTTCTATGTATAGATTTCAAGATTTCTTTTTATTTCATTTATATAAGTAATTATTTATCTAACTATATCTATGTCTAGTGCGCTATTTATTAGCTGTGGTCAATCACTAACGCGTGCCATAAACATGTGCTCCGGTTGATTTTTTCAAATTTTCAGTGTTAATTTTTTTTTATAAAACGCTAAAATCACTATCCGCACCGGCCTATATTCATTCTGTAAACCTTTCTAAAATAGATTTTATGGCACTAATAAAATAATAATCATATATCTATTTACTTGCTAAAATAGGTAATTTGAAATGATACTACGTTCCCGAGCAAGCCGTTTCAACTAAGTAGCGTTTACGCGTCAACTAATGTTGTATCGTCATCTGTCATACAAATTTTTATATTAAAACCAGAGCACAGTTTACGGATACACTAATAAGCGTTCTAGATATCGACGATCGTGTGAGCAAACAAAATACTCTTTTTCTATAAATCGGAGTTGTTTCTTTACCACGAAACGTTATTGCTTACAGAGGTCCTGCGTTGCCTTTTAAAATATTCATCACCACAATCTACTTGTCGGCCATCCTCTTTATATTTATATCATCTGCGTACCGAAAGCGAACCGTGCACGTTATCCAAAAATATATACATACATGACCACTAGCTAAACCAACTATTCGTTCGACAAAGAAAAAACGAGAGAATTTCATTTGGAAAATTAATACATCAAAACTTTTGGCGTAATACATTTCGAAATACTGATTTCGTACCCGCCATCACTACATATACATATATAAATATAACATCTTAAAGATAGCAATCCAAAAATATAAAATGTACATATGCATTCGTGCGCCCTCGGGTGCCCCGTGCCCTGCAAGCGAACCGCGTCTATAGTCAAGGTCGTGTTCTCCTCGCCTGTCTTGCGACATTCGCGTCACGCCACCAGAGGGTGCAAATCCGCCACAACTGGACGGTTATACTCGAACAGCGTCGCGTTACATTCGTAGTTTTCGTCTAACAACTATTCGTTCATTATTAACATTTACCAAACAGTTTACGTTTTATCCGTCATTTAAACAATTGTCCCTAACGCCCTTGAATCGAAGAATCCATTGAATATTGTTAATAATACACGAACATCCATATCTATATGACGACTCCGGGCCTTATAAATCTTTTTAAAAACAATGAAATACTTAGAAAAAATATACGAGACAAAACAGAAACGAGAAGAACGTTTGTAAAACTCTTAGTAATATAAGATGAAGAAGGAAACGAATGTAAATAAAGCAAATTTTAATATTATTTGAATGAAAATCAATAAAAAATAGAGAAAGAATAGATGTGGCGTACAAAGTAAGTAAGGAATCTGTTCAACGGCCCTGCACAAGCAAAGCAATCATAACATTTGCTTCATTCGTAACTTTTGCTTTATAAAAATACGAATCGAAAATATCTTGACGGCAGCACGTCGTCTTATGGTAAGCTATTATTACTTCTAACCTCTTACACTATATCACTAACTACATTAAAATATCAGAGAATTCAGAAAAAGGGAATATTTAGGTATTTATTTCTATATTAAATGGTGCACAACCTTATTTTTTCATGAACGCTAGATTATCATGGCATTTAGCTTTATCGAGGATCTAAAACAAAAGTTATTTATCTAATAAACTAATTTTAAGTTGTTTTTATTTATAATATATTGAATATCATAAATGTAATAGGTATTGATGTAGGAACTAGGGAGTGGGGGAATTGAAATACTTAAACTATAGTGTTAATTATAAAACGAATTCATCTAATTTAAAGATTTAAGGAGCAATGAAATCAATACAAAATTTAAAAATTAACAATATAATTTTCAAATAATTCTAAAAAGTCTAGAGGAATGCTCTGAACCAAACCCATCTCTTCGTCAGTTATTCTCTGTCTAAATGCATCTTGCGTAGACTAAAAGAGAATTATCCTATTAGGCTGGAATGAAACCTATATGGTAAACTTTAGACCAATAGTAAAACTAATTATTTTTTTTCTTAAATACGATAAAATCTCGAAATACTCACAGCTCGTCGGGTTTATTGTATTATACTCTAAGTGCATCTACTTTATAAGAACAGTGGCTTTTTAATAATTTGAATTTGTACTTAACCTACTTACTTTCAACTCCACCGTGAAAATCATGTATAGAACTAAGAAGTCCAAGATTTGACTCGATCTCGATACCTTGCATTGAAAGCGGGTAAATGTAAAATAATCGATGTTTTACCAAATTTTATTGTAAACGCACACACAATTAATGTAGTGCCGTCGATGAGTCTCAATATTTTATTTAACATTGCCAATATAACGGATGATCTAAGAAAATTACATTACATTCAATTTAGAGTTTTCAAAAATATGATTCCAATAAACGCCCTAAACAAATTTCTCAAAAATACATTATGAAAATATAATACAAATACGATAAAATTTATACTAAATATAACCCTGTCTATGACCTGAAGAGTTAAACATAAATAAAAACAAAGGTCAAACCACGAATAAGATTTAAGGGAAATAATAATAACGAGGTACAAATAATATTGCAAGGACAGAATATGGAAATAATTATACATAGTGAAATGGTTAAAACACCCTAAGAAGAATACAATGAGAGTATTGTGGACTTTCAAACAATCATAGATGTAAATAAGCTTTTAACTGCTATTAAATCAGTTGCGGCTCAAATTGACGTCTATGAGTGTGACAGTGAGTTAATTTTTTTAACAACTCCATAAGACCTACAGGAGGAGGCTCAAAGAGGATAGTTTAGTAGGAATAGGAATAGGACATTGAGAAGGCAGTAATGTGTCATTAAATGATTATGATGATTTTCAAACGAAAATATCTATTGATGCCGTCAAAGTAATCGAAACCTGACACCGGCAGTTATTGTAATTACACTGAATACTAACAAATTGTAATAATTTTGGTATTGATGCATGCTAAGTTCAAATTTTCATTAGAAGATGTATGTAATAACATAATTTGAAAGCTTTAAGATTACACATATGTTATGGGCCAGGTCACATTTTGAACAGAAGCTCAATAAGGAGATCATCATCTGCGTCCATCGGCGATTCCGGTGCTAAGTAGTCAATGATCCTATAACAAAACAAATCCCTTGGATTAAATTAAAAATTATAAATAAATTGTAACAGTTATTAAATTATAGATTTTTTCATGTTATTTGGGGAAAAATAACGCCTTTCTTAAATAATACTTTAGAGGGTAGTATGGTAAATAAAAAAATAAAGCTACCTGCTTTATGTCACATAGCAAAGTAGTCAAAGATAACCTAGTGGCACACTCCGTTGACTGTTTTACGGCCGAAATCGATCATCGTGTGTTGAGTGGCGAACTCAACGCCACGCTTTGTCTTACCGGAGCGGTGCAATAATAGTCAATTTTAAATATAAATATTCCCTATGTGGGAATCGCTGCCACAAACAATTGTATTCTATGGATTATATGTATTACGTACATATACTGTCAGAAAAAACTTTTTTAAAAAATTTAACAATTTATCGTTTTTGTTAGTATATATATTGAGAAATATCGTGAGATTGCTTTTTTTTATTGTCATGGTGTTATTTTTGCTTCACTTGTATTTTTATTGTATTTTTAAATTTATATTATTTATTAATTTTCCGTTTGTCAAAAATATCATGGTTATAGGACTTCAACCCGCAATTCTTAGAAATGGTCCAATGATGCTGATGTATATTACCTATTGGGCGTGAGTGTACTGGTGGTGGGCCGCGGAGAGCTTTGGCGGGCATCCGGGCAGAGCCGGGCCACCTTCGCGTTTTCGGCTCGTGCGCTCTGCAACCTATATGAAATTTTGGTAAGTTAGACATTTAGTTGTTTCCTTTTTTTGAGCTTCACGCTTTTATCCCGCATATCAGGGTAGACTCAAAGTACCTAGCGTCAAGACACTCCGTACTTCGCTTTCCGCTGAATTCAAGACATCGTGTGTTGAGTGGTGGAACTCAACTTCACGCTTTGTCTTAACAAAGCGAGGAACTGAAAATAATTTAAATATAATCACTGCCCCGAATGGATATGGAACCTGCAACCAATCGCGTTTACAGTCAAACGCTGTCACTACCGACCTCTTTGATATTACCATTTTTGATAGAACTCTTAAAATAAAAATATATATATGTAAATTTATTCATACATTAATTCAATGCATTGTGCAGTTTATTTATTCATTTTTTTTTTCAATCTACCTAGATATATATCTAAAATGAGACAATAATGTAGTCTAATTTCCAATATTAACTACTTTTATTCTTAAGATCAATGAATTAAGAAGAAACTTTGCCTTCAAAAACCTATATTTCGTGAGGCATGGTAGAAAGTCCCCCTTTTCAGAATACGTGCCAACACATATCATGGGACGTGACGATTCTAATCATTAGTGATAGGGAGGGTGAAAGAATTATCACGTTTTTGTGTAATAACCGTAAAGATAAGAGTTTCGAAGTACGTTTTATTTAGCTTTAGCTTCACGCTTTTATCCCGCATAACACAGACAGATCTAGTGTTAAGACACTCCGTACTATACTTTGCGTTGGATTCGAGACATTGCGTGTTGAGTGGCGGAACTCAACGCCGCGCTTTGTCTTACCAGAGTGGAGAATTGTCAATAATTTTAAATATAATCATTCCTCTGAGTGGGAATTGAACCCACAATCGATTGTATTTACAGTTTTTTAAAAATTATTTTCAAGTAATAATATTTTAAAATAGTATTTTTTTTTCATTTCTGTAGTAAAAACAAGCAATAATTATTTAAAGAATTGTAAGACTTCAAAATGTGTGTGTGTGTGTGTATGTGTGTGCGTGTGTGCATTCTAACCTAATTTTTAGGCCTTGATTTGTATGTTGTTTTACCTAATTCCCTGTAAAGGCTATTATAAAATAAAATAATAATTAACACAGATTACTAATTAATTACTTACGGTTGTCGTATATTCCTCCCAAGTACTAGTAGCATGAAATTATTTAATAAAAATATTAATGAAACGAACCGTTCGTACCAGATATAGTAACACTGAAAATCATGTCATTGTAAAAAATGGGACCAATTTCAAGAACCATGGGTTCGAATCCCGTCACATTCAATATATGAGCACGAAATTTAAGTATTTTCAAAAAAAATATATATGAAACAATTAACTTTAGAATATATAATATATAATATAAAAAAATATATTGCAGATAACAAATAAGCCCAAGGAATCTACTTAAAGGTCTTATTACATACCAAAATCAATAAGCGCATATTTCGTATTATACTTTCATCTCGCTATATTAAGTAAGGCTTTTGTATGAAACGAAATGTCGATATTACTTTCTGTTAAAGAATTTGGACGAGTCAAAGGATTCGAAATGGCCAAATACGTGGAAAATTATATATGAGTAAATATTATAGGGTATTTAATCTTCTCTTAGAATGTAATTAAACTTAACTTAGATTAAATAGAAAATACGTAAATAATTTAATAAATTATAACTGTTTTTGTACATATAAGCAATTCTCTTATAACGAGATCTTTGATTTTCGTGTTGGTTACACGTTTTAATTGGAAATAATTTAAACCTAGTAAGTAGTAAGAGATAAATAGTAGGGAAGTAAGTTCGCGGTCACAGGTAGGCTGAGATCTGTCAGTTGATACTCAACTCAATCACATTCTAATTATTAACCTTGATAAAATGTCAGTATTGTCAGTCTTACAAAAAGCTACTGTCTTTTAAAAAAAGTCTCATTCAAAACAATATTTTATTAAAAATTTTATCAAGTGTTGTTATTTTATAATATATTTTTAATATATTAAAGTAATATATAAGATCTTGGGCCAAAAATATATAAATGTAACTAATAAATAAATGTATTAATCGTATATTTTGGCATACGAAAATATATATTTGGAAACCTGACGTTTCGAACACTTTACAGGAGACCGTGGTCATAGATGTCTATCTGTCACCACGGACAGGGCAGCAGGTGGTCGAGATTAATCCGTTAAAAATAATTTCATTTAAAATGTATCAAAATTGCAAAAATCAAAAGTCATATTATAAATGATCTTATTAAATCTTAAATAATTTATCAAATTATTTACAATTCATGTTTGAAAATTAATTCAATTCAAGATATATTCATAAGTACGAAAATACTCCAGAAAATACTAAGTGGAAAATTATTTATCAAAATACAGTGTTAAAGCATTACGAAGCATATTTCACTACAGTGATATCAACGATTGCGTCTACAGCATAAAAATTCTTATAAATACAGTAAATAAAGACACCATTTGTATGATAAGTATGGGTTCAAATCCAATTTGAAGTAATTTTAAATTTCAATATTCTTATTTATACTTTACTATTTTTTAAGTATTACTCCACACTTAGGATTAGAAAATATTTTTAAAAAACGTATGAAAAATTGATCGCAGAGGGATTCGAACCCGCGCCTGTTGGAAACCGTTTATGCGCTCTGACCGCTAAGCCATGCGTTTTAATACCGGCTGTGTTGAAATTCATTATTTATTTATTTTCAATAGTGCTTATGCACTTAGCTAAAGAAAAATATTTTTAGAAAATTTAAAAAAATTGGAACAGAACAATATTCTTGGACGGAAAGCGACATTAGAAAGCGACATTCTAAGAATGTTCTTTTTCTATATTAAATATATTTTTGCTCGCTTTAGAAAAATACAGCGTTAGGTTACGTTTAATAATATTACATCTTTTGAACCTTTTGATATAATTTCTATAGTTTTGCAGAACTCTAGTTTTATTGGTTATTGTTGATTTTTTTGATCTTCCAAGAGACATAAATATTTTTTTATATATTTAATTCTTAATTCTAAATTAGTTGCGTAAATAGAAACTAGTATATCTTATAAAAATATTATTAGAGAGTAATTATAATATTTTATTAGAAAATCATAATATTTCAATTATTAAAAAATTTAAATATCTAAGCACATTGAACAACTACATTTATACAAATGTATAAAATTGGACTGTTTAATTGTAATATTAAAGTAATGTATTTTTACTAAATCTATAACATTTTACAATTTGGTCCGTCTGTTTGTTCCGGCTAATATCAAGAACGGCCGCATAGATTTTGACTGGCAGATAGCTGATATTCTAAAGAATAACTAAGGCCTTGTTTTAGTTATTTAAAATAAAGATCCAGAGATGATAAATATTAAGTGAACAAAGGCGCGAAAGATAACGATACGTCTTTACGCAATTATTTAAAAAAAATAGATGCTTAAACAAAATGTTGAAATATACTAAATACATCATAAATTGATTCATACATTATACTTTTAAAAAAAATTATTTATTGATTGTACTTTTTTATTTAAAAAAAACTGTTACTGTACTTTTTTATTTTAAAAAATTGATTTATTCATTATACTTTTTTAATTAAGAAAAAATAATTAATTCATTTTACTATTCATTTTTATTTGAAAAATAATTGATTCCTTTTTTATTTAAAAAAAAATAATATTGTTATAAAAAAAATAATTTATTAATTGTACTTTTTAAATAAAAAAATGATTTATTCATTGTACTTTTTTAATAATAAAAAAAGATTTATTAATACTTCTTTATTTTCACATAAAACTAGTTAAAATCCTTCAAATAACAGCTAATCTATAATTTTTTAATGTAACTAATAAAAACTGCTTTAAATCGGTCATTTATTTTTCTTCTGTATATTTGTACAAAATATATTTCTATATTCATACATATACGGGTAAATAGCACTTACTTGATCTTGGACTGTCTCATAAATTGTTGAATTTTTCTCGCTGCTTGATTTTGACGTCTTTGAGAATAGGTTCTCCTGTGGAATTATTATTACATTAAAATATATTATTACATAAATAAAATTAATATTTCGCACTTAGGTTAGGTTAATAATGCAGTAGCTTATAAAATGACGGTTTTGATGTAATTCTATACTCAAATATGGTGTTTATACAAATTCTAATTCGATCAATTTAATAAATGAGTGTGGTTTGTATTAAAACTGGATGCGGTTTGTATTAATAGGAAATTTTGTTAATTTATATAACAAATAAAAGCTTTTATAGTTTTTAAAATACAATCTAGACACGTGGTAGCGTGTCAAGTCAATTCTAGCTAACAGAAATGGCGGAAAGTGACGTTTGTAATATTATATAAACCATTTAAAGTCACTTTTAAGTACCTTATAACTAAAAAGCAATCTTGTTCAATATTTAAAATTTGGCTCATATATTAAGAGTTGCAAGATATATAGATATGTATATCAAATTTTATAAGCCCATCATAAGCCCTTACTTAGATATCAACGACCAAAAAGGCTATTTTTATGATTGATTCTATGACTGACTGAAAAATTATTATCCAGGTACAGATAAAATAAAAAGTTAAAATTTGACTTCCAATAAGTTAGCTTGGTAAATACAAAGGATAAAATCAGAAACTAGAAAGTAATTTACAATATAAAAATTAGTAAAATATATATTTAAAAAATCAGAAAATGAGGCCGGTCGTGGCGCAGTGTGACAGTGCACAACGCGACCGGTTGTGGGTTCGATCCCCACTCGGGGGAGTGATTATATTCAAATTATTTTTACTTCCTCGCTCTGATAAAGACAAAGAGCGGCGTTCAGTTCCACCACTTTACACGCAATGTCTTGAATTCGGTGGAAAACCATATACAGAGTGTCTTGACACTAGGTACTTTCTATCTACCCTGCTAAGTAGAATAAAAAGCTTGAAGCTAAAAAAAATATAATATAATTTTAATTTAAATTATATAAACGTATTAATCACGTATATTTTGGTATTCGAACACACATTTTGACTCTAGCTGTCTACCTGTAACCACGGACTACTGTAAAGTGTTCGAAACGTCAGGTGTCTAAAAATAGATTTTCGAATACTAAAATTTATGTGATTGATCCGTTTCAAATAGTTTCATTAAAAATGTGTGAAAATCACGAAAACCAAAGATCTTATTATATAATATAATCAATAATAATGACTCACTTAATGGGTGTAGCGGTAAGTCTCCGCTCTCTGTGAGAACGATACCCGCGTTGTATAACAGTCGCCGCCGCGTGCATCTGCTTCAAATACGCGAACTGGAACAAATCATTTACTAGAAATACTACTTTAAAACCATTTGTATTAGCGTAAAATATACAAAAATCTTGCTTTTTTATGATGTTTTTATTCATTTCTTCCCATCTGACTGACAATTTTTAGCTTCACGCTTTATTTCTTTGCGGGGTAGTCAGAGAGTACGGAGCGCGCGCCAAGCGCTATAGTCCCTGTATACCTCTTTCGACTCGTCCACAGTCATTATCCTCTTCATATATGCCCTTCGGGGGATCCTCATGCTTTTGACGTGACCTTCCTTCAGTATCTTTGATAATGTTTTCGAAGGTCAACCGAAGACTCTCCCGACCTCTCGTACCATTCACCTTGTATGTCGCCATCGCATACAGACGGATACTTTGTGTAAATTTTGTCAGTCACCTCAGTCAGTCAGTCAGTGACTGATAAAATTTACACAAAATATAAGTCCGTATGCTTTTTTTATAGATTTTTTACCACATATTTATATATTATAACTTTTCCTTTGTTTCTACTCTATTTCGATTCACTTTTTAATCGACTTCCTAAAAGAAGGAGGTTATCAATTCGGCCATTAGTACTTAAAAGTCTTGTTATACCATATAGATATATTACATGGTAAACAGCGAATAATTAACAGTTAAACTGATTTTGCAATTCGTACAGTGAAAGCATCTCTAAGTCGCGGCTTGGCGCCGGTTGTGATACGTTTAATTATAATTTTTTTTTAATTTTTTAATAATTATATATATATATTTTTTACTTTTCAATTTTTGAATTCGGTTTTTTAAACGTAGTTTATTGCTGCTGATGTTTGTGGAAAATTTTATTATATAAATGAAAGTTATTTACTTAATAAGTCGTTTACATAATAACACGTTTCAAAATATTTTCAAAATGTTACCAATCTATTGTTTAATCAAATAGGCTATTACAAGCACTTCTGAATCGTCAATTAACATTAGTGTCAGTGTCAGTAATGTTTGTTATCAGTGTCAGTATTGTCAGTCCAAGTACAAGCTAACACCAGCTCGAAAGAATTCCAATTCTGCTGAGAAAAGCTAGCGAGAAGCTCAACAGTTGCTCCTTTCAAATGTAACAAAGTCCTTTCAAATTTTACGAAAGTTCTCCTGGTATCAGCCTCCCAAATGCATTAAAATCAGTATATTAATCTTAAATTTAAATTGTTGAAGTCGTAAGTCTGTAAGTATCAGTCGAATAATCAATTTATTTATATTTCATTAATTCATTTACTGAGGCCGGTCGTGGCGCAGTGGGACAGCGTCTGACTGCAAACGCGATAGGTTGTGAGTTCAACCCACTGGTGGGAATGATTGTTTAAATTATTTTCACTTCCTTGCTTTGGTAAAGATAAAGTGCGGCGTTAAGTTCCACCACTCAACACGCAATGCCTCGAATTCGGTGGAAAGCGAAGTACGCAGTGTCTTGAAACTAGGTACTTTCTGTGTACCAACAGGGTACAGGGTATTCGGGATAAAAGCGTGAAGCTAAAATAAAAATACTAAATTTAATTAAAAAAAATGAAAGATTTTTGGCTGTATCAAAGAACACACCTGTTTATAACGCCGGTAGCAATTCTGTATGGTGATGGCGGCGGCGGCGGCGCGTCGCTGTAGGAGACGGCCGCGGTACTGACGGTACGCCTTTTGAATGGTTATCGCTGCTGAATACAACTCGCGTTGCTCACGATCTGTATAATATGATATAAATTTTAATAAGTTAATGGGTTTGGAACTCATAATTCTTTCAAAAGTAGATAAATTATAAATAAACACAACACACAATGTCTCGATTAGGGCGGAAAGGAATCAACGGAGTATATAGAGCACTGGATTGTCTCTGACCACTCCGTTATGCGGGATAAAACGCTAAGCTGTGTTTATTTATAATTAAATAAATTACTTTTTTTAATATAATAACTATAATAAATGTACTTTAATTAATAATTTGTATATTATAATATTTTTAATATTAATAAATGTTTCTATTGCCACAAAAATCTTTGTAACTAGTTTTAATGAAGTTTCTAATCAAATGATAATCAAAAATATATTCGTTTCTTTTTAGGTTTGTTCTCCACAAACATCAGAAAATTAATTTAATATAAAATTAATATAATATAATATTAATATAATATAATTTTAACATAATATAAAATTCGCTATTTTTTTAGCTTTAGGCTTCTAACCCGCACGGCAGGCAGGAAATAAGTGTCAAGACACACGGTACTTCACTTTTCGCTGAATTCTAGACATTGCGTGTTGAGTGGCGGAACTCAACGCCAATTTTAATATAATTTTTCCCCCGAGTAGGAATCGAACCCCAACCACGTTTACATTCATAGGCTGTCCCACTGCGCCATGATCGGCCTCGCTATTATTTTTAAAGATAGAAAAAAACTAGTTGACCTATTACCAAGTAAAGTAAGCAATAGTAATATGCGACTGTATACAAAAGTGTACATCAAAACATGATGTTTACAATATTTTATTCATATGTTAATTACAAATATAAGAAATTTTGAAATATACTACTAACCTACAAAATATCGCTGATTATTTATGATTAGAACCCATAATCTTTGTCAAAAAAGTCCAAAACTTATCACACAAATAAAAAATCCATGTTCTTACCATTCAACGTGAGACTAGAAAAATGTGTAGTTGTATTCAAGAACTCCTGCAAAGTGGCTGACGATGTTGGCAGCGACGTCCTCGGAGACGCTGGTGGAGGGGACAAAGCGGACCCGGGAGACACGGAGCCAGACGAACACGGGGTGGAACCTCCGCAATACCTAATAGTAATTGTTAATGTTTTAGATATTTACAAGTTTATTTATTTTTAATGACTTATTATTTATTTATTTATAAAAAACGGCCACCTGATGCTAAATGGTCACCTTCGCCTATGGATATCCACATAACATTAGAGTTAACTATATTTTGAGGGAATGGATGGAGATGGAAATAGGGAAAGCTGGATTACATGACATCGAACTGGAACACGTCATCAGAAATTTGGTGGATCATATTTGTCATGATAATGGTCGTGAGCCATGTTGGAGGAGTAATATGGAGGTAAGAGGCTACCTTCAAATTACTAGAATACTAGCATCTTACGAGACCCAGTCCCCGCGTAGGGAAAATCTCTTATTAGTTAAATGTCAGCAGATACCAATTTAATTCGAGATGCAAAAATTCTAGAAGATATCTGTGATATAGATACGTTGTCTGGCAAAACATATACCGCATTCGCAGCTTAAACTATATAAAAATGGATGGAAATTCAATGTGAGTTCTACTATGGATCTCTCAAATTATAATTACTACCCTAGTCATGTTACATAACTCGGTAATGATTTCTGTCATTAAGAGTTCATTGTGCCACCAAAATTGGCATAAAATGGGGAAAAAAGACACGTTTATTTTTGCTTATCTCAGAGAATACATAAAAATAAATAACCTATAACGTTTTGTATTTTTAAATTGGCGTCATATTTAAGTACCTGTAAGTATTATCGCAGAACTCGAAGCTGAAATCACTACTAAATGTAGTTGTGTCGTCGAGCAGGGGCACGATCAGCGAGTCCTCTACGGCGCCGCTGTCTAAATCGCAGCCACTCAGAAGCGACGTACTCTCGTTCTAATTTAAAAATTACTAGGTTATCAACAAGGAAAAAGAAATATTATTTATATATATATATATATATATATATATATATATATATATATATATATATACTTAGTGTATATATATATATATATATATATATATATATATATATATATATATATATATACACTAAGTTAATGAGGATGGTCGTGCCGCAGTAGGATATATTTAAATTATTCTCTTCTCCTCTCTCTAGCAAGACAAAGTTCGGCATTGAGTTCCACCACTCAACACGCATTATCTCGAAGTCAGCGAAAAGCGGAATGTGAAGTTTACAGGAAGTACTCCTGTCTACACTGCTATGCGGGATAAAATTTAAAACAAAATATCTTGGAACTATATTGTCTTAATCTATAATTACCTTTATTCTTTCTGGCATAGCAGCTATAATTTGCTCCGCCAGCGTGAACACTCGGTCATCCTGCTCCCCTGAAATCATTCGGTATAGTGGAATCTCGAAAGAAACAAATTCCTAGCAATTCAATCCTTCATTTCCTTTTTACCCAATTCTCCCCATTTAGTACTGATCTTTAGATCTCTAGCTTAGATTTTCTACAAAACATCACTTATTATATTTATATTATATAGAAAAAAAACATCGACAGAACACCATTAAATTAACAATTTATACAACTGGGTGCCTTATTAGGAAACCTTGGTGAAAGCATACTTACCAATAGTTTACAGCGTATGTTTAATTAACTACACATAAAAAGCCATTACATAAATATCGATTCATGCAAGCGATTGAGCGTCATGCAGTGTTACATTGTTTGGTGATATAGAAATTTAGTTATCATTTCTTCTGTATTAGGCGTTGAGTGTACGTTTGTATTGAAGATAGGAAACCACTTAAAACTGTTGTGTCTGAAAGTACAGTGATTGTGGATAGACCAATACGAACCATTGAAAGCGACATCGATGGACAACATCGAGAAGTTATACCGAATGATTAGTTCCTCGAACATAATACTAGTGTTACCTTTTTAAAAAAAAATGAGTGGTAGATTATTTATTTAAATTAAATCAACTTATCATTCGGTTCAACTTATACAGGTAGCTACAACACCGGGGCATCTCCGCTCGATAGGGTAGATATAGAAGAATCTACAAGTGGTCTACCAATAGCGATGACGGAGCTACACTGCGACAGAAAGACAGTCGACGTTGGAAGAAAGGCCGGAGCGGCCATGCAGCTACAACATTTACAACATCGATACAACTCGAGCGGAGGTTTGGCGACTTGAAATGGTATAGAACAGTTCTACTGATCTTACATTGATAGCCAATATTGTCTTACAAACCACCTTACAAACACTTGTATTGCCGTTGTGCCAATTCCTTCTCTTCGTTCGATCATATGTTGACAATTTTTAAATGTTTTTTTTTGTTCTATTTTAATTCTTTAGCCAATTTGATAATATCATTAGTTTTAACATTATCAAATATGAAACCTACGTTATCATGATCCAATTTACACATGGAGTCATTTTACAAATAAACATTATCACCCAGTTTTGTAGGTAATTTAGACAGACAGTCTATACCGTTTCGCGCGCAACTGACCTGGAGTGTGCGGGTCCGGCAGCGCCTCGTCAGCGAGCGGACTGCGCCGCGCCGTCTCGCCTGGACGGACGGACAAGTCAGCTCTGACAACGATCGACACGCGAATGCTTCGCGATAAATATATCACACCGATATACACCGACTACTTTATTTGGCATTAAAGCTACTAAGTAAAATGAATTTATTCTTAACGTGCCATTATTATTGTACATCTTATGTTAAGCATTTTTTACTTCAGTTAGTTTAATTTTTGATTTGATTTCACTTGTTAATTATTTATGACAATATTGAAAATTACTTTTGTATTTTTCGTTATTATAAAAATTCTTCGCGCAGTACTTAAGACTATCTGCAAATTTTATGTTAATCCAATCAGGACTAACGATTTTTGTGGAAATTCGGACAAGTTTATAAATATAAAGAATATACTTGTCCATTTTAAAGTATTTAGCAGTATTAGTATCAACAACCTCAATATAAAATGGCTTTTTTATACAATCTAAGTCATATTTCAATTTCCTCTATCACACAGATACTAGTATATCTAATTATGTTATCAATAATAATAATTTTGATCTAAAAATAAAAGAAATATAATCATTAAACAAAAATTAATATGAACGCGATTGGTACTAAAATTGAGATCGGTTAGATCTTTTAAAAAATTAGGCGCCGTGCCGATGAAAATAAATAATCGTTTGCAAATGAAAATTGAACTCTCTATGAATATGGATATAAGAAAGATTTAAACTTACAGAGAGCTAGATCCATACGTCTGCCGAGTTTCATATCGCCAAGACTATCTTCTGAGTTGTCAGAGTCCAATGGCAGTGACATACTCCTTTCCCATCTGAATTTATTTTATAAAACAGAATATTAATAAATTAAAATTAAAAAAAAAACAAAATAAGAGGCTATCCTGGAGCCGTCTGAGAGAGTCTAACTAAACGCGATTGGTTGTGGGTTAGATTTCCAATTGGAGATAATTTAGACTGCGACTTGATAAAGAGGCCGGTCGTGGCGCAGTGAAACAGCGTCTGACTGTAAACGCGATCGGTTATGGGTTCGATCCCCACTAGGGGGAGTGATTATTTACAAATTATTTTTACTTTCCGGCTCTGGTAAAAGACAAAGTGCGGCGTTGAGCTCTACCAATCAAAGTATTGAATTAGATGGAAAGCGAAGTATGGAGTGTCTTGACACTAGGTACTTTCGTCTACCCTGCTAAGCGGGATAAAAGCGTGAAACTAAAAAAGAAAAAGAAAAAAAAGATATATATAACATGTAAGATATATAATATGTAAAATATATACCTAGCAGATGAGGTGCCGTCGCTCTTGTCAATAGCTGAGCTGGACCTGAAAGCATCCGCCATATTGATGCCGCTGTCAATAGACGGTCTTTTCACGAGGTTACTCTCCAAACTGCCCGCCCTACTTTTCTGTGACAGGCTGAAATATAAAAAATTACGTACAATTTATTAGTACACTAATTTTTATCCATATTTAAGTGTTAGTAGGCAAGAAGAAAGTCTTTAACTGAATGAAATTTGTCAGTACATATAGATCCAATTTTTTATTCTACTATTTATTTAGTATTAGAGTAGCCTCACAAGGTTAGCACGTGAAATATCCAGGCACCCTTTATCCAGGCAACGTGTATAGAAAACGCTTTATAGAAAAGTTTATGTGAAATACAATTCACAAGAAACAAAATAAAAAGGTTTTCGTTTCCATGTAAACTATACCAATTTTTTTTAGCTTCAGACTTTTATCCCGCAAAGCAGGGTAGACGGAAAGCACCTAGTGTCATGACACTCCGTGCTTAGCTTTCCAACGTATTCCAGATATTATGTGTTTGAGTGATGGAATTGATTTCCACAACTGTCGCACTTTGTCTTGCCAGAGCGAGGAAGTGAAAATTATTTAAATATTATCACTGCCCCGAGTGGGAATTGAACCCACAACCGATCGCGTTTACCGTCAAACGCTGTCACACTGCGACACGACCGGTCTCTACCAATTTTAATATACGTCTAACATTACGATTTCTGAAAAGTCTCAATTTTTTTCTTTTACAATTTAACATAATAATAATACGGCAATACCCACCTATGAGGACGTCTAAACACAGCATCACCAGTAGGTGGATGTATTCTATCTAGTAGACCAGCTAGACGCGTGTGTCCAGCACGACGCGCCGCCGCCGCAGCCGCGCGAGCTCCCGCCTCCAACCGCGTGCCCGCGCTCCACCGCGCCAGCACTATAGCAGTGTCTGTATGGCCTAGTGCGCTGGCTACCATCTGATGATATGTATTTTTGATTTTACATATATGTACATATTTTTTTGTTGTCTTTCTTCCTTCTACGGACTCAGGTCCCTGCCTTTTTTTACATTGATTCTTTATTATTATATTTTTTTATACAATTTAAAGTATTAAAGCTTGTAAGACTCGGGTCTCTACCCGAGTATCTCTGTGTTGCCTAAGAGAGTCCAGGATTGATAATTATTGGCCTTATATATGTATATTGTAATTGAGATACGACAATAATGAAGTGTAATTTGTTACTACTAAATTTTGGGTTTTATTTGATATTTTGTCATTAGATTGTGGAATCAGCTATATTTTAAATAAAAATCAAATAGGGAAGATTTGTTATTACTTCTAAATCAACCAATTATGTAAATATACGTATAAGTCAACTTCAGAACTTCAGTCAATAACACAAAAAGGACTGTCATCTAAATGAATTTTTATGAAACCTTAATTATTTTTTGATGAAAAATAATTTGGCTTCTTAACATAACAATAATAACTGTAACTCTGATATTACCTTCACATAAAAGGATTTACTTTTATGATGATTTATCAAAATGTGTCAGATTATATATTTTTTTAAACTGATTTTAGGCATGATTTTTACAGCTGAGAAATTATTTTTAAAGAAACCTATAATTACTTTTTTATCTTCTAACAAAAATTAATTTATAAAATGAAACTTACCAAAGGCGTGCAATTATCACAATCCCTCGCCCCCAAATTGACTTCCTTGTCTAGGGCTAAATTGTTATCATCTTGTCTCCAACGTAGCAAAGTAGTGGTTAACTTCGTGTAACCTAAAGCAGCTGCCAAATGAAGTATAGAAGAACTATCTTCACCAGGATCAGTAGTAAAACCTTCAGATTTTCCAAAAGAACGGTTACTCAAAGTTTGACAGAATGTCACCAACCGGTCTTCGAATTTAGGACTGGAATACAGTTGGACATCTTCTAACTGAAATTGAAATACATTCAGATTAATATACAAAAAACATAAAACTTAAAAAAATATTTTTATTTATTAAATCTCATTGTCTATTTCTTACTTACCGATGTGGGCTTTACCTAATAATAATTCTTTACTTTCAGTGTTAAGCACTGTGCTGGGTATCAAAATTAAACTATGATATGAATATAAACATTAAAATTGTAATAAAAGAAGTTTACAGACCATATTTAAACCTACCTGATTATTTTCATCCATAGGTTCTGTCTTCAACTGCAATCTACCGTGAAGTCTATGCAAACGCTGTAAAAGCGAAAATCGTCTAAAATCTAGCGATGGCAGTGGTGCTGATGCGGGAGAAGAAGGCGCCAGGACAGGTCCGGCTTTATATTCAAATACAACAGTATCAGATACCACTCGCCCGGCACGAGCTACTTGCATAGCCGCTAAACCTGCTTCGTGAGCTGTAATAAAATAATATTTTTAATCATATTTTTATTCAATAAATTTCTTATCATCGTTCAATTATTATCATGTGTCTGCTTTAACAAAACAAGGCTTGGCCTTGAGTTGCACTACTCAAAAATTTTACGCGGAAACCAAAAATGAACAAATTACTTAATACTTAGAATTCACCCCTTAAGTTTATAAAACAATTAAAATTCTAAGAAATCAAAATAATTCACCTGGGCAGTAACATCTAAGTAGACCATTCTGCACCAATATTGATGGTACAGGGAAGTTATCGAAAAGAATGGTATATTGATCTGATGTATCAGTCCATGGTCCGGCCACCAGCACTTTAACACCACCCTCAGGGTACGCCCATTCTGGAGAGTAGTCTGTAATACTTAAAGTCCCTTCCCCAGGACTATCTGTTTGCATTTTCTCGAGATTTTCTTCAACTGGTGGTGAGTTACCACAAAGCGTCTGAAAGAAAATCTTCTCAGGTATAACACAAGCACAAGATTTTTTGAACATTTTAATTTATACAAGATTATGTACATTCATTATATAAATTTCTGTTAAAAAGACATAGTCTCTCACTTTAAATATTCATTTATTATCTTCTTTATATATATGTATAGGCAGTGAGATCAACTTACCACTGGATTTGTTGATATTGTACTAGGATCTAGTACTTCTAGCTCGGGAAAATCACCAAGCATATCGAAAGCATCCAGATTAACAAATACATTATCATCTACAACATGCGTAGGCGATGCTACGGCTTCACAACTCTCTATAAAATCCATTGTATCTATTCCAGACACCATTACATTAGCTGTCTCTGAGGTTCTAACAACGCTTCTGTCCAATTCACACGTCGGCATATTAGCTGATAATGTTTTTTGTATATCTTCATGAGATAGTTCTAATGTTTCATCAAAAAATCCACTAGAGGTTTCTAAGTGGGCATCTGTACCTAACAACACTAACGTGTCATCACAGTTCTCTGTATGCACTTTACTCTCTAAGCGCTCGACCAAGTCAGGGTACCGAGATGGCGTTGCCGGAGCACTTGCAATTACATGGTTCCGACTTCTCGGCTCTATTTTGATTTTTCTGTCAAACGTTTCAATTTCTACTTTCTCTTCCACACGACTCTCTACTTCAAAAGTAGTTTCCGTAGTATTCAAACATGTGTTTTGCTGGCTATCTGGTATCTCCCTTTTAAGGACAAACGTTGGCTTGTACTGTTGTCGATATCTGTCCCTGGGCTCTTCACATACGAAAGAGGTAACTGATAATGGTGATACTAGTGAAGAATGTTGTTGCGCACTGTTGCTTGTACCGTTCAATATGAGAAGACCACCACCTCCTTGTATCTGACCAAGAGAAAGCAATAATGGTGAAGATTGCGTAGATGGTCTATGATCACGAGTGTACTGACGAGGCGGCTGAGCCAGGGGTCGCGGTGAAGGACCGGTTGTGGATGACACATGGTGATCTGAAGGAGGTGGCTTAGTGCTTTGGATACGACGCAACGGATGTGCGCAAGTCCTAGAATCTTGACAGGTCGAGTCAGGGCAGCCGCACTCAAGTTGCCGAGCTAAGGCAGCCGCCCTAGCCGCTCGTTGTTTCTCCATAAGTTGCCCAACAATAGCCTCCACCGTTTCCGTTGTCTGAAACATTTTTCCCTACATTTCAATTGTTTGAATGTACTTTGCTCATATATTTATAAATAAAAATAAACCATTATATTTCAGAAACATACCGATATCTCCAAATCGCTATTAAGGTCTGGCTCATCTTCGCTGAAAACTGAATAAAGATATTCCATAAATATTTCAGCGTTATAAGTAAAGCAGCTTACTCCGAAACGAGGACAAAATTAATTTTAAATACTTTTAACACCGATAAAATAATTACCATTAAACTGGAAGGGAATTCATAGCCGTAATGATCTACATCAATTAGGATCAGTATTAATAGAGAGTAATTATTTTATCGCCCTGAACGAAGAGGGCTTCATAAATATTTAATGATAGGGCGAACTTTGCTTGTTGCGTTTTAATTTTCTGTACTTAACATTTATGAACGGCATCAGACAACTATTTGATTAAACTTGCGCCGTGGCAAGACTAGTTAAATTTGTTTTGAAAATTTTCTATGGAAATCCATTTAAAGTTCTAACTGATTATTTAAGTGCAATCACAAGTCATATTTTAATATTCAATCCGCACTTTGAATTGCAATGATTTAATCCAACACTAAACATGATTGACTTAGCGATATTTAAGCAGTAAAAGTGGAAAGAAGTGCAATGATCACATCTCCATTCTATCTCCTTTTACAGTATGTAAATTTTACTAAGACGCAAAACTTAGAAATATAAAAATATTCTAATTTCTCAAATTAAATTTGTATGAACTTAGGATTATAATAAAAAAATCGGCTTAACAGTTTATTTAAAAAACCATAGCAGGAAAATAGAACACAGTGTCGAGACACTTCGTGTAATTAACGCCATTTTTTATATCATAAAAATTTTATACTATTCTATTTTTTTATATTATTATACTATATTATAAAAATGTATAGATTATTCCTGTTTTGTTCCTCAATTTGAATTAAGGACAGCTTAGATCGGGGAATTCCTGGCGGAAATCCCCAAGTGGATAACGAAGTGTCTTGACACTAGAATTTACTTTACTCACCCCCACTCATAAATATAAAGATTTTTTTAATGATTTTTAAATTTAAAACTTTGGTTCTTATATATTCTAGTAGATATTTTTTAATATAAAGTTATAATAAGATCCGTACACATTGGCTTCAGTTGACTGACAAGTTCATCCTTTGTCCATTCCTTCTTGTCCGCCCACAGTGCTAGGCTTGGGGCTACGGTGGCTAGCTTGTTGTCATCTGGGTACGGCACGTTCAAATAGTGGACGAGAACGATGTCGGGATTCTGAAAATGAAAATTTAGTTTCATGTATATAGATTATTTTACTAGTTAAATATATATTTTCAAGATATCAATCGCACATCGTCACGCTTTATCCCGCATACCGAATAGTCAGAGAAAGTTCGCCGTATTTTGACACTAGGTAGTGTCAAAATACGCAAACTCAATGCCGCGCTTTGTAGCGTGCGAGGAATTAATATAAATTACTCTCAAAAAAGCATACGTTAAACAAGCAAGTGAATATAAAATCTTACCGATTTCTTTATATTTATTATTTTTTATTATAACCAATATATTTTTTTAAGATTAAAACTAATTATTTTATTAATTTCATTACAAAAATCAATAATTAATAATAAAATTCAATGAAGGCAGGAAAAACAATCCAGAGACAATTCACTCCGTACTCTACTGTCAACCATATCTAATTATGGTCATAATCACTGTGTATGTGTGTATGTAAAAATTTCAATAAATATAAATATAACGTCGAAAGTTATTGCAACAACCGTCATATTGACTCAGGGATGTCTCAACTAATCCAAGATATCTCTAAATATGTTTTTCACAGTATAAACATTTAACTTCATATAATATTTTGAATTAAAATAAAAAACAAATATAAACCACTAAATTCTACACACCTCACAAAAATGCAGTGAAAACAAAAATTATATGCTTATTTAAAAACAAGTAAAACACACATAATAAATTGTTAACAATTCCCGTTATAAATGAGAACATAAACACACTGGAGTGTAATAAAATAAATCACACAAGATTAAAAATCAAACAAAAAAAATATATATGTAAAATGTGAAAAACAAAACAATAAAAAACGTAAGTTTAGTGAAGTGGAGAGATTAACAGGAACCAATTTATTAAGCACAAGTATCAACCTCATAAAACTAGGGGTAGGAAATGAGGGAACTAGGCATGGTGGATAATAAAAATCCCCTAAATCGACTCTTACGCAGTTAAACGTAAAAATAAGTTATATACAATATTTTAATTTTCAACGCGAGAAGCGAATGTAAAACGGAGTGCGCCGTAATAACTATCCATTTGTCTTCAAAATGGCGGCAATAAACATGGCGGAATTATTTATGTAATGGCCGCTGGACAGGGCTGCCACTCGCCACGTGTGTTTTATTGTAGATGTGGTTTTTCATTAAGTGCCTGATAAAATGATAATCCGTTGAGGATAATGATGCTGTGAGAATCTTCTTTGGTGAGAATATTTGCACAGGTTAAAAATAAATATTAATAAACTGACAGGCTTGGCGTTTTGATCGTTCTACCAATACTATAAACTTTACAGGTGAGTTAATAGATAATTAGAAAAATATATATATGTTGATTTTTTGAATTACGTTATACAAATTCATAAAAACATTTTTGAATAACTCATATAACTATTATATAAAATTCATGAAATTTGCGAAAAGGTTTAAGGTTATAGACATATTTGGTCGTAATATTCATACTGACACTGAAAATAAGAATTAAGAGAAATACAGATAAAGTCAATACAGAGATCATTTTTTTCACAATATTGTTATCTTTATATATATATATATATATATATATATATATATATATATATAGCTTTAATGTGAATTTGTCAATCTCGATTTAAGTTTCAATGTAATATAGATAACAGTAAACTTTATGAAAAACCCATACAAATGGTCTAAACTAAAACGTAAAAGCTAATATCTTTTCAATAACAGTAATCACTATTTGTGCAGTTATGTATATGACCTAGTTTTACTTTAGGCAGATTTCCCTACAGACTGCATAATATATTTCTATATAGTTGAATATTCGTTTCGTATACATATTTTATTGTGTTTATTTTACCTGGTCTTTTTTTTCTTTAAAATGTGCATTTAATTTTTTTTTCTATTTATATTTTAAATTTTAACTACCTCTTTATTTTCGTACTAAAATTACACTACCTGCTATGTTTTAAGCGACGTGTCATTTTACAACTAAGCCTTAGTTAAAATTAAATGAAGATTAGATTAATGAAGTATTTTTTTAATTACAACTATTTCCGTATGAAACAGGTTTGTAGAGAGGTTATATTGATACGCCTTATCACCATCCACCTTTTTCGTGGTGAGTAGCGGAACTCAACGCTGTGCATTATATTAAGTACAAATGCTTTTGATTCCAGTGAGAATTAATATAGCCATATCACTCTTACATTTCTATATACATTTAAACATACCCCGTATACGATATACATATGGTGGAGCCATTTTTATATTGTCTAATTTTAAACCTAATATATAAAGCCCTCAAAAAAGCCAAAGTGAAGACTTAAGATTTAGGTGAAAAAATATCTAAATTCTTTCCTTAAATTTATAAGTAAGCAAGATAGCAAATTCAAATAGTAAAAGAATACTGTTATTTTTAAATTTTATATTAAAGTAACGTAAGAAAAATAATATAATATCCATTTTTATATAAGAACATGTTTTTTTTTGACATGACATGTATTTTTTTATTTTCACTTTCTCGCTCTGGTAAGACAAAATGCGGCGTTGAGTCCCGCCATTAAATACGCTCAATATCTTAAATTCGGCGGAAAGCGAAGTGGTGAGTGAAGCTAAAAAAATGTAATTTGCACTGAATTTTTTTGTACGTATACGAAAAATATACATATACCAACAAAATTTTCAATATCGAAACGTATATCCATATTAGGATATATTGAAATTCAAGAATAAGACGAGGAGACGAATACACATTGCCTTAACAACCTGTGTATATTATTCTATATAAAAATGTACATTATACAAACTAATGTGTTTTACACATTACAGTGTAAAAATCAGTTATTTTTACTAATTTACTGTACGTTCAATGTAATATTATAAAAAAATATATTGACTTCTTTATGTTATCATATTTGGCACTTCATTATTCACATTGTCATTCCTATTAGAGTTCCTAAAGATGGTTTTAAAATATATAACATTAGATATGTTAAATTTTAATATTTAATTTGACCCAAAACCAATTATAGTATAAAATTTGATATATGTAAATAGCTAAATTATTAATAAAGAACAACTATTTACAGAGGCCAGTCGTCACGCAGTACCGTCTGAGTGTAAACACGATCGGTTGTGGATTCGATCCTCACTCGGGTGAGTGATTATATTTAAAACATTTTCACTTCCACGCTCCGGTAAAAGACAAAATGCGGCGTTCAGTTCCACTACTCAACATGCAATGTCTTGAATTAGATGGAACACAAAGAACGGAGTGTCTTAACATTAGGTATTTTCTGTCTACCCTGCTATGCTGGATAAAAGTGTGAAGCTATAAAAATAAATAAAAAAAACCTATGCTGAAATACGCTCAAAATATAATCTAATAAAAATTTCTATCCCAGATTAGCCACAAGCAACCCTAAATCTCCAGAATTTTTATTGTCAAAGTCTAGCCAGCCGTTGAGTTACATCGGGGATAGTTGCTTAGATTTATGATTAAACGCAAACAGTCACTTTATAGACTTGTAGCCTACAATATTCGTCTTGGGAGCGAAGTAAGTGAAACCGTATATCAATATTGACTGACACACTACTAAATATACATATTTCCGTATGGAATATTTGTGTTATACATTATTTTAATAATCGATTTTCTTTACCAGTTTTCGTCGGTGGCTTCCTATGTGTTTAGAATTGTGTACTCATTAAGGAGTAACGAAATATCCCTTTGGATATGATACAATTCCTTTAAATATTCAAATATAACCCTAAATATTCTAACTTTGTAGATACGAGAGAACCTATTGTCAAGATACTCAGTTATCCACTTTGAGTCGGCATTCAAAGCAATATGTGTTCAGCGTAATACAACACTGTGCTTTATATTGCCAGAATAAAAAACAGGCAATAAATTAAATAGGTACTAAAAAAAAGATATCGTACAAGATTCGAACTTAAGATCACTGTATTTATTCAAGGACTTTCAGAGCTGAAGCTATCGTCGATATACGTAAGGAATATTTTAGAGTAAGCCGACAACACGCTGTACAATAAATTCACTAACACAAAACTGTACCGAAACTGTTGGTATTCAAATATCACTTTGACATATAGCTGGAATAATCAAAATGTTGTGTGTGTGTGTATATATATATATATATATATATATATATATATATATATATATATATATATATATATATATATATATATATATATATATATATATATATATATATATATGTGTGTGTGTGTGTGTCTAAGAATAATAAGAATAAAGAAGAACGTGCTCAGGTGATTTGACCTCAGTTGGCCTTAGACAATACAATAGTAAGATACCGAAGGAAGGTAATGTAAAAAGAACGAGGACCCCCCGAATGGCATGTATGAAGAGGATACTGACGTTTGCCACTCCGGTGTCTGTCTGACTACCCCGCAAGGGATAAAGCTTGAAGTGTAGAGAGACCATTGCAGCACAGTGGAACGTCTGTGTACACGTGATGGTGGAATTCGATTTATTTTGGTAGTAATCATTTTATCATAAATATTCATATTATTCAGGTCTGGAAAGATAAATCGCGGCGTTGAGTTATGTGAATTACATATATGACTTTTGTATGTTCATCTCAAACATATACTTATTGTAGTCCCCATTTGATATCAAATTTACTATTGAGCGGCGGAACTCAACGCCGCGCTCTATCTTACAAGGACGATCAAACAAAAATATTTTTGTATTATATAATGAAAAAAAATGTCGATTAAACATCAAACTCTGAACCATCTCGTTCATAATTTTATATGGTACCACTGTGCCATAAACATTTAGTGCTTATCGTATTCAAACCCATAGAGACTTGCATACATATGTCACTAGTCTAACACCTGTTACGCTGTAAACTAGGAGTCAGAAATGCAATCACCAATTCAATTACGTATCGATGTTTTCGTGTGAAATCTAACTCAGGTGAGGTGATTTCAAATATAATTTTATCGTTGGTCAGTTCGTAGGGAAGTGAAAATATTCAATTTTATATATATACATATATATTATGGCAGGCAATTGTGGCTTAGTTGTGCGTCTCGCTATACATGCGATAGTAGTGTATTCTATTTCGATGTTTTTATTTAATTTAACAATATATTCGCTATCCCAATGTGGTTAGAGAAACCGGCACCTTACATTTTAATCTACAAATTGCAATATCTTTGAAAGAATTTTAAAGGCCACTAAGAAGTTTCATAATTTTTGTTATATATCAAAATAGTCAGAAAGACAATTGCGTTTCACTCATTTCACCTAAAAATCAGATATCGTGTTGAGTGGCGGAGTTCAACGCCGCGAGATCTTATTAGAACGAGAAAATGAACATAATTTAAATTTTAAATTCCCTCAAGCGGGATTTTAATCTACAACCAATCGTGCTTATAATCAGATAATATTATTAATATAAATATAGAGAAAAGAGAGATTTGACAGTATAATTGCCTTTAAAAAAGCTTTTTTTATAAAAACAAAACCCATAAATCAACAGAAATAATTTATGTAAATTAAGTACGAATTACGTACTAATTTTAATAATATAATATATCACTTTATATCTATCTTCTTATGTCTACAGAACGTAACAACTCGATCAAATCCGTGATAAATTTTCATTTCAAACGTTGAAATATTAATGAAATTTCTCAATGCAAACTTTACAGATGTTTTTAACATATATTCGCTATGAAATTTGGCTGGTTTTAAAAGAATTCGCTCGATAAGCTCAATAGTTGTGAGCGTCTAGAATTGATTGCCTTACCAAAGCTGCCAGTTTAAGCTTTTGATATTGGCTCATCTATTCATCTTCGCGTAAACCTTGGCGAAGTAAACATTGGAGTGATAAATCTCTCTGTTCTCTTTGATTTGGAAAATTTAACAGTATTTTTGTTTTTATGTATCTAAGTCGGTTTGTTCACGCGTAAAATATGTGTTGTCTTGGTAACGTTACTTTTACGCAAATGTACGTCAAATATATGGTAGGTAATGTGTGTAGTTTCAATTTTCAATTGAATATATTTGTAGTTGATTATAATGGAAGATGTTAGATTCCTGCAATACAATTTTTTATATAAATTTGGAAAAATATCTTCTTAAATTTTTGCTTATTATTTAAAAAATATATATAAATTATACACATTTATACAGACACTGGTGTGAAATCTCTCCTTTCTCTATTTTCCACCCAAACATGTGTGTATATATACATATATATATATATGTGTGTGTATATATATATATATATATATACATACACTGTCGATACTTCGTTTCTTTAGAGGGCGATTATGGCGATCGATGGTTAGGCTGAGGTGTGAAGTGGAAAAAACCAAATAATGCTGTTGCTTTTGATTTATGACTTAGAACGGGGGAAAGGAGAAAATTAAAGTGGTAGTAATTTATCAAACTTATCCTACGTTATATATATACGTATATATAGTTACTTATTACAACATTATCCAGATTGCATTTAGTTTAACGACATTCAGGCTCAGTGGGGTTAAACTTGAGCGATCGTAAAGATTGCAGGTTCAAAAATCACCAAATCATTTGCTTTCGTATGTTTCAGTTTTGAAGTATAATTATATATTTTGTAAAACAGAGTAGGTGGAAGAACCTACTGTCAAGACAATCCGTTGTCCTCTTTTCACTTAAATTCGAGACATTACATATTGAATAACAGAACTTAACGCTGTGCTTTGTACCAGTACAGTCATGTAAATTCAATATAGATAATATAAAGCAGAAAAAATTGTTTGTTTGTTTATTTGAAAGCTCTTAAATCAGGAACTACTGATTGGAATTAAAAATTTTTTCTGTGTTGAAAAGCACATTTATTGAGAAAGGCTGTAGGCTATATAACATCACTCTACAACTAATGAGAGTGAAGCAGTAATAATAAAACTTACCTCGCTTGCGTCGAGTAAACGGTGAAAATTACGTAAAAATCATGTATGACAAAATTGTTCCTCTTTAAAAGTTCTAAAAAAAAGTACGTGATAACATATTTCTTGCTTTTACGGTTGACTCACTATAATAATTTATATATATATATATATATATATATATATATATATATATATATATATATAGTTCTAAAATATTAAATTATTTGCGATGGTGTTTGTATAAATTACATATTAATCCTTATCCAAATAAATAAATTATTTATCATGGACACTTATTTTTGAACAAAATTGCCTTTCACAGTATTTGATTTCAGCCAATAGGCAAGGAATTATTATCGTTTTAAATTAATAACGTCAAATACCAAGCGCGCTTTAATGTGCGGAGCGTGTAAAGCGGTGAGGCGGTAGGATGCTGGCTGACAGTGTCGATAGTCTTGTTACTAACATTATAAAAGCAAATGTTTCTGAGGATGTATGTTTGATTTGTATGAAACTTTACAGTATTATAGGTCATAAATCAGAATATATATAGACTACAATTTACATTTCTTTGTGATTTGGTCGTTAAATAATGATACATATCAATTAAGTCGGCTAAAAATCAATGAAGACAAAGTAAGACAAAGACAAAGTAAGATAAAGTGCGGCGTTGAGTTCCACCACTCAACACGCAACGTCTCAAATTCGGAAATTCTATGGAAAGTGAAGTACAGAGTGTCTTGACATTAGGTACTTTCTGTCTACCGTGCTACCCGGGATAAAAGCGTGAAGCTAAAAAAATCAATTGGAGTTACGAACAGTGTAGTATTCTTTGTTTTAAATAGATCTAAAAAACACCCGGTATAGCATATATCTATCCTTTATGTGGAAGCCACTATGAACACAATAGTGAAGTATAAATTTAATTAAATTAAACACTTTCTTACAAAGCGCATTTTAGAATATTTATCAAATCTTTAAGTATTTAATATACATTAACTATGTTTTTTACTTCCAAGTAATTTGGCCGTATAGTTTCAGAATTGTAACGATCTGATTGCCTTGAGCGCCATAAACTGCCTAATAAATAAATTTCTGTAATAATGTAACTGTAAGCGGACGAAGCCGCGAGCGAAAAGAGTTCCGAGTGGGAGTCGAACCCACAACGACCGCTGGCGCACTGCGCTACAATATGTAATAATAGACTACGATAGTTATAATAACGATATATATGGGACATGATCTGGTATATTGGACTGGCATCTAATTTGGACCACTAGACTTCAAAAAGTATCTCTTAAACTTTTAAAGGCTTTAAAAGGGCTTTGCCCATATCATTTATTTTTCTTTCTATATAAATTAACATATAAGAATGTTTATTATTTTAAATATTTAATATTTAGGTAGTTTAGTTTAATTCACACTCGGAGGAGTGATTATTTTTACTTCCTCACTCTGCTAAGACAAAGTGCAACGTTAAGTTCCACCACTCAACACGCAATGTCTCGAATTCTACGGAAAGTGAAGTACGGAGTGTCTTGAGAGAGAGCGTGAAGCTAAAAAGTATATATTTAAATTACAATAAATGTATAAGAATAAAAAAAAGTTATACCTTTACCTGTAACAACCAGTAGCATCTTCTGTGGAACGTCGGCAAAATAGCCGAGTGTACGTAGCACCCGTAAATGCACTGTAAACAAAGATATATATGTTATTTATACAGATTTATATACTTTAATCAAATTATATTGTCAATGAGGACATCGTGGGTTCGATTTCCACGTGGGGGAGTTAATTGTATCAAAATAACTTAAATTTCCACGCTCTGGTAAGACAAATCACACGTCGAGTTTGCCATTCAACATACAATGTTTGTATCTATCAGTTGTCTCTAACTATCCTACTATGCAGGATAAAGCGTACTTTTTTATTTATATTTTTCCTCGTTTCCCATATTTTCCGATGTTTTCCCATAGGAATTACGAGAATATCCTCCCTCATTCTTTCTGCTTTTCACTCTCTACGACCATTTAGGTACAATACGTAACCTATATAATTTTAGTTGTCCGACCCAACGACTGTACGTTGCCTTTTAATAATTAAAAAAAGTGATTGAGAATTTTATATTCATACAAATGACATAAGTTAATCACTATCTCCGTAAATCATAATTCGTATATAACAGCTTCAAAACAATGAAAAAAAAATTAGAAACTATTAATTCTGCCTCTCACTCTCTCTCCAGTTATAAGAGGAGGATAAAGTCACTACTATAGTTCCTGCCCAATACAGAGGGTTAAACCACAAAGAAACACTACAAAAAACAATACAGTTTTCCACAAACTATTATGTTTAAATTAATTTTGAAGCAAAAACGATCGCTCACAGCATTTGCGACGATCGTAAGCCATTAAATCATCCGTGTTTTTATCGCGTTAGGCCAATGACAAAAAAATACTATTTTATTTACTTTTCTATAATATTTTTCACTGTGTAACGAATGTTTTGGGTATTTCAGCGAATCGTTTTTTTTTTCATGAAAGTGAAAATGTTTATTTGAATTTTATTATTGTAAATGTTGAAATGTTGACGTATTTTCACGTTTCGAACGGTATTTGGGTGAATATTAGTGTATTGCGTGGGTTATTTTAGTTCAAACGTAATATGGAATAGCTTAATATGAAGTAGATTACAGCTTCAATATTTATTACGTGTATTATTGTAATATATAAAATTTTTTTTATAGTTTCAATGTATTAATACATGATTCTAAGATTTTTTACTTTCGCGTTTTTTACACATTTTATACGGATTAATCGTGTATATTTTGGTATTCGAATTATTTACTTAGGTATTTTAGAATCTTGACGTTTTGAATACTTTACAGTCGTCCGTGGTCACAGGTAGACTGATTTGTCTGTTAGTATCAGTCTACTTATAACCGCGGACTACTGTAGTGTTCAAAACGTCAGGTTTCAAAAATGTATTTTTGAATACCAAAATATAGCAAATTATATGATATAAGTTTCATTTGAATTATATTATTCCATTAGTAAAAGAATAACTTTTCAGAATTTGTTACATTTTTTTAATAAATCAAATAAATATTGAACACACTGAATATTTTAATACTATTTTTGTAAAAAAAACGACATACACGTTGCCATAGCAACGGATATTTTACGAATCAACTCTTTCGATAAACTAAGTAAGTAAATGCAAATATTAAAACTTAATTTTCAATTCTTGTATAACGTTTATTGACTTTCACTTCACTAACAACATTCATATTAATTATGAACCAGTACAAAAATATATTCACATACATATTAACAAAACACCAATTTGATCTAAAGTCTTCTATAAAAAAACCGACTTTTTAACTAAAACCCACCGGTTTATTTGAAAATGATTTATTATAGATCGCTTCAGGGTTTAAACTGAAATTTATTATTCACGTACAATCCCGGTACGTGGTGAGTTTGACCACAAACTATCTACTATTATTGTAACACTTTCAAATTCAGGCAACATCGCCGGCGTATACTGATTGTGCTGAAAAATGGGAATTTTAAAATTCTAAAATGCTGATTTGGATATCTATATTTTTTTTGGAGAGTTTAAATATATGTTAATGCTTAATTTTTAATGTGTTTTATTTTATTGAATAATTATATAGAAGGGATCTTATATTTAATATATTTTTAATAAATGGTTTTTAATAAGTGGTCACTCGATAATGTATATTTAAAAAAAATTATAAAAACACTTGTTCCACATCAAATTTTATATAAAATAACATCATTTTCACGTCACTAACGTAAACTAATGTTTATTTTTATATATTTTTTTAGTTTCATGCGTTTATTCCACATAGCAGGGTACACAGGTAGTACCTAGTGTCAAGACACTCCATACATCGTTTTTCGCCGAATTGGAATCTTATAGAATAACAGAGCGAGGATATGGAAATTAGTGAAATATAATAATTCTTCTACTGGCAATCGAATTCACAACTAATCGCGTTTACCAGACGCTCTCCCACTGCGCTACGACCGGTTTTTTATTTACCTCTATTATTTTTAAACTATATTACATACCCTACACAGGCATCAAACCCACAACCAGTTGCAACCTTGCAACAAAGACATCAATACCTTTTTAACGAATACCACGAAACGAGAATACAAAAAAAGAACAAATGAAATTATATAAAATTTAATATATTTTAAGCGTAATTAACTAATGGCGTGAAAACACTTCTGTTGAACACGATCACTGCTCATTCATTCAATAATTATATCAAACAAGTTGCCACTTGTCAGTGATAACGCTTAACAATACTCTACCTGCGCCATACATGATATTCTGTAATAAAATAGAGCTTTTAAACATTATTAAATGTATGAATTTTAATATTTAATACCCATAAATTGTTTTCTGAGGCAGCGAGCTTACTGGGTGTAAACGCGATTGGTTGTAGGTTTTATATCAATTCCAGAGAATTGCATAACATTTACGCTTTAACAAGATAAAACGCAGCGTTGAGTTCCGCCACTCAATGCGTCATATCTCAATTTTAAATGAAAAGTTGGCAAAGACAGTCGTGGCGTAGTGGGACAGCGTAGTAGTAAACGCGATCGGTGTTAGCTTCGAGTCCCAATCGAGGATTGATTATAATTAAATTATTATCATTTCCTCGCTCAGACAAGTCAAAGTGTGGCGTTAAGTTACGCCAATCAGTACTTAATGCGTCGAATTCGGCGGAAAACGTGGTACGGAATGTCCTGTCAGTAAATACTTCCTGTCTACCCCGTTTAACGGGATAAAGCGTGATTTCGGGACAACAATCATCAAAATTAAGAAAAGATACTTTACAATTAATTAAATTAACGATACAAGGCGTAATAAAAACATTGGAAATCGTATTATTGAGTTGAATAGCGTATAACGCGATTGGGCAGTTCGAACGATTTAGATTCATCCATTTGCCAGGTTTATAGGTTATCTGACCAATTGGACTCAACCCCAAATGAGAATTGTGGGTGTGCTATTTTATTAGATTAATGATACGATAGGCGGCCGGTTAAAATACATTATGTATATATGGTACAATATATTGTATAGTTATCATACGTTAAGTATGTAGATGTTTTTTATCCTTTTGAGGTTATAAAATGTTGTTTCTTATCGATAACACGTAATCTATACTTTTCGCCTTTTTTTTCTAATTTTTAAATTTGTCGGTCTTGGTTTATATATATATATATATATATATATATATATATATATATATATATATATATGATACGATAGGCGACCGGTTAAAATACATTATGTATATATGGTACAATCTATTGTATAGTTATCATACGTTAAGTATGTAGATGTTTTTTATCCTTTTGAGGTTATAAAATGTATTTTCTTATCAATAACACGTAGTCTATACTTTTCTCTTATTTTCTTCTTATATATATATATATATATATATATATATATATATATATATATATATATATATATATATATTAAATAACTTGGTCTTGCTAATTTTTTTCCTAAGAAAATCCAAAATATTTTGTATCTTGGTTCTATATCTCATAATAAAGAAGGATTTGATATAAAAAGACAATAATTTCCGTAATCGTTTATATTCATAAAATATTACTTACGGAACAGTTAAATTCCTTAAAAATATATTAAATAAGCTAGTTTCATTTCCATAGCATTCAAAGATCTAATTAGCCAAAAAAAAAGTTATTTTTCCCATAATACATGTGTATTTTTTGAGTCAACTGTTTAAAAATGCAAAATTTAATTATAACCGGCTCAGCAATTATTCTGTGTAATGGTATTACTAAATTAGGCTTACGACGGTTGCCGGAACAAACACAAATATAATCTTAATATGAAAATCTCCCACATGCATATGAAGAGAGTGACGAATCTGTTTGTTTATGAAAACCACTTTTAATGATATCCTCCTAATAAAACCTAATCTATGATGTTCGCGTTGTTGCGTTGTTTATTATAAATAAAACTATTTAAAATTGATTAATTGCGTATATTTTGGTATTTGAAAATACATTATTTGAAAATCCGACGTTTCGAACACTTTGCAGCTGTTCGTGGTCACAAGTAGACGCGGTTAATCCGTTTAACATAGCTCCATTTAAAATTTAAAAATGTAGTGGCTATTTATTACTAAAGCTAGACTCTCTTAGGAAGACTTGTTTTATGTAAATGAAGTGTAAAGGCTCTAGGCCTTTGAAATATTATATATAAAAAATTGAACTTCATTTGCAATCTCTTACTTTCTTATCATAATAAGCTCTTTGACATTAGCATTTTATCCGTGATCATAGGACTACTGTAAAATGTTAACCGCGTACATTCGAAAATACATTTTTGGAAACCTGACGTTTTGAACACTTTACAGTAGTTCGTGGTCACAGGTAGGTTTTTGGAATACCAAAATATAGGCGATTAATCCGTTTAAAATAATTTCATTTAGAATACTTTATAATAATTATGTTTTTGACAAAATACGGACTATACGTTGCAAGATAAGGTCATTTCTCTACCAAACTTGTGTCTGACTGAATATTGAAACTCAATAACAATCAAATGTTTATATTATTAATATTCGAACCCGCACCTTTTGGAAACCATCCAAGAGGCATGGGTTCGAATCATGCTGCGTTTAAATATATATATATATATATATATATATATATATATATATATATATATATATATATATATATATATATATATATAAATCTTACTATTAGGCCAATATAGATTATTACTCATTTTTACTGCATAAAAACATACATACATATAAAGTGTATGTACAGCCTAGGGTCGTAAAAGTCTAGTCCACTCATGTGCCTGATTTTTCTGGGAGTGTTATTATAGTGCTATATAGTATATTGGCAGCATGTGAAAGCATAAGTAATTTATGTTCAGAATTACATATGAGAGGAAACATATAATAAAGGATACATATCTTTTTCTACTATATTTTCATCTTTTCTAATATATTTTTTGTATTAAAGATTATAGAAGTTGTTGAAAAGTGAGTTGAGGCGCAGTGGGACATTGTTTGACTGTAAACGCGATCAGTTGTGAATTCGATCCGTATTTGGGGGTTTTGATTATAATTGAATTAATGTCTTTTTCTCGTTGCGTTCCATTTACTTAAAGCGCAGTGTCGGTATGGAGTGTCTTGACACTATGTATTTTGTGTCTACCCAGTTATGTGGGATAAAAGCCTGATGCCAAAACAAGTAGTATCTGATTACATTTTTGATAACATTTATATACGTTTTTTCAAAAGTATTTCTTATCCTAAGTGTGGAATGAATATTAAAAATCGTAAATATTAGTACTTTTATTCAATATTTAAAAAATCACTATATTGTTTAAATTTACATAACACGTATTTTTGAATGAATTATAGTTTATAATGAATTTAGCCTATACTGGACTGAGGGAGTCCAGTATAGGCTAAATTCATTCTGTTAAGAATATATTTTCATATTATAGAAAAATGTACTATCATCGGATCCCGAATCATGTACGAAAACTTCAATTACTTTATGAAGTATATCGATCATTGTATACGTTATATTCAGTTAAAAAGGACGAATAGAGGCGAGGAAAAAATAATAAATATTACATACAAATCTACATTTTTGTAATCCTCAAAAACCTACGTTAAATTTAACTCGTAAGTTTCATCATTTGAGCAATGAACTTTATATATAAATAAAAACAGTGACTTATCACTAACACCTCTTTTCCTCATTAATAGGCTTTAAAACACATAAAAACAAGTATTTCTGGCAAATCTTTAATAGATTTACAAATACTCATTGGATAGACGTGGATGAGGTCTGGATATATTTGTTATTTTTGATAATTCTGGTTTTGCTGCATTGGGACTGTAAACGCGACCGATTGTGGGTTCGATACCCACTCGGGGGTTGGATTTCACCACTCAATACGCAATGTCTGGAATACGGGGTAAATCGAAGTACAGAGTGTCTTGACTTTAGGTGCTTTCTGAAACTCAACATCGCACTTTGTCTTTATAAAAAAATATTAGAATTCTGCACTCTATATATAAACAATAACTGCCAAATTTCATATTTCTCAGTTCGCGTTATTTTCAAGAAAAAAGGGGTCCAAAGATTTCGCTTTTAAAAAAAGGGGTCCAAAGATTTCGCTTTTAAAAAAAAGGGGTCCAAAGATTTCGCTTTTTTTTTCGAAAGATTTAATATATTATATTTTTACCATTCAAAATCCAAACTTTCATAGTATGTACAGCGTAAACAAAAGGCGAGTTTGAAAGCAGAATTTTGCATTTAATTATTCTAACAGCTAAGCTAGCTAATTCACTTGTAGTTAGAAGTTTAATATAGTTGAATTTAGACGCGATGGTTTGTGGTCGCCTCACTCAGTACAGTGTTAGCACTTTCGAATATAAAAAGCCATTGTTCGAATGAGGATAAGTGCTTGGATGACGTTAAAAAGTTTTTGTTTATGTAATTCTGTATAAAAAACGGTTTGTTTTTTTTTAATTTTTTTTTTTATATTTTTTTCAAATGCATCTTGGTATTAAAATAAATAACATTTATTTTATTTATGTTATTGCAATTTATTGAGTTATTGTGTGTTAGTTTGCGGAACACAACACTGCGTTTTGTCATATCAGTACACGGAAATATAGTTCAATTAAGTACATACAATATTATGAAAACATAAACATATTAACATAAATAAACTCGATTCACCATTACCTACTAGAATTCAAAATACAATGGGTTGAGTGTCGGAACATAACACCGCGCTTTGACTTATCAAAGCAACGGAACAAAAATAATATAAATTACAACATTCCCCAATGGGAATCGAACCCATACCCAATCGTATTACCAGTCAATTGTACTCCTAGTACGTTACGTCAGCAAATCTTATATCGTATAGAGTCTGTAGTCTTTCCCTTTAAGTCACGTACAACTTCAGTCGAAGGCAATAGTCTATGCAATTTATCAAGCACTTATCTGAATCAATCAAGTTTTGATTTGTTACAAACATTGGAAGATTCTGTTACTTGGTTTATAATTGAGTTAAATTAATTAGTATAAAAGGACAAGTGTATATACAAATATATATATGCAACTTATAGCTATAATTTAACCCGTACAGCTCGGTAATCAGAGACAATCTAGTGTCAAGACACTCCGTTCACTTCCTTCTGGCCAGTATCAAGACATTTTTAAGTGGCGGATATTCAATACCGCGTTTTGATTCACCAAAGCGGATATACGAAAATAATTTAAATATAAAATAATACCGTTTTCCGTTACACGCTATAGAAAGCATCATCTGTATCTATCGCCTCGACGAATGTTCACTTGAACTTAGATATGGTGATAATACTCACATTTAATTCTTTGATTTTCGCGATTTTTACACATTTCAAATGAAACTATTTTAAATGGATTAATCGCGTATATTTTAGTACTCGAAAATATATTTTTGGAAATCCGTTATGCACACATTACAGTAGTCCGTGGTGACAAGTAGACCGACCTAACTACCTACTGAATATACGCAATAAACCCATTGAAAATAACAATTTTTAAACCGTTGAAAATAATAATTAAACAAAATTAAAAAAAAAATTACCCTCATTTTCCTCAAAGGGTAACCTTAAACCCTTTTAATATACCGAGAGACAGTGCTTAATTCGAATTGTAATCAAATTGTGACCTATTCGTTCTTACTAAAATATTATACATTTTATATTGAAATATTACGTATAACTGTTCTTTAGCTTCACACTTTATTTCAAAAGTAGGGTAGGCAGAGAGAAATTAGTATTGGACACTCTGTTCTCAGCTCTCCGCCTATTAGATGTTGCGTGTTGAGTTTCGGAACTCAACACCGCAATTCATCTTACGAGGATGAGGAAATAAAAATAATTTTAAATATAATTTTAAATATAATATTAAATAATTTAAAATATATTATTATATATCCAAATTCAAACTATTTCAGTCGATACACAGCGGATTCTGCTTTTGTGTTAACCACTTTGCATATACATAGCCAAGAGAAGTAAATAACTAAAAAATAAAAATTTAACATAAACATTGTACATTACATCCCAATTTCTTTAAATTAGACGCTTATAAAATTTTAAATTACTAGGACTATATTTCGACATGAAAAAATAAATAAACAACCAGACAAAAATTATTTAAAAAAAAAACCACTTTAAATCGGCTAATTAAATCAAAAACGAATTACATTTAATTAAAATTTCATAGAAAAATTTATCACAGTCAGTCCTCTTCGTCCTACCTAACTGTTCCTACTTGTATAATCTAATTCACTTTTAACTCTGTAGCCTTTTAAAAAGCTGTCTGAAATATCCTCGGCACTTTGAAACGTGCCCACCTGTTCAGGTCGGCTCTATAAAATGTTATTTAAGAGTAACTCTGTGTGACATTTCTTATTGGAACTACCCTTGGCTGTTGGCCAATATATGTTTATATGCCGACTAAGGTGTGATTTGCAAAAATCTCACTTCCGGTAACGTTTCAAGTGGATGTTAAAGTTTTCATACATTTTTATATTTAAAATTCAATCAATTTTTGTCTAGTTTAAGAGTTGAATAGTTGATGTTTATGAAATATAACTAGAGTTGTTTATTTTTTAAATTAAATTTTATAGTATTATTATGGTTTTTGTTCGTGTTTTAGTATTTTCTATTATATTTTTTTTTATTAGCAGAGTCGACAGAAAGTACAAGACACTCATGCTACTTATGCTTCGCTACTTCGCTGTCCGCTGAATTCAAGACATTACCGAGTGGTGGAACTTAACGCCGCACTTTGTCGTATTGGATTTACAAAATTGTAATAGAAAGATCTATAATGTGCACCTCTTTCCCTTCTTCAGTTTTTGCAAATATAAACAAAGAATGTTACTTATTATATTTAAATCTTCTATAAAAATTTGAAATTTGAACCAATAACCATCACATACAGTTAAACATATGCTAACTGAGACGCATCAGGGCCTTGATAATGTTTTCTTAGTTTCACGTTTTATTCCTGCATAGTAAAGACATAAAAGGTGGACACTACTTTCTTCGTTTTCGCTTAACGGAACATTATATAAAAAGTTGCGGAGTTAAACATCGCAATTCCACACATATGCTCATAACATTCAAATAAATAATACAAAAACTAACATCATATATATATATATATATATATATATATATATATATATATATATATATATATATTAGTAAATTAGATACATTTACATATTCAGCACGGAACACTCTACGTATTATAAATTGATTGTACTCCAGCTTGTATAGACACTTTAGCAGCGACATCAAAAGGTTCTTATTCCCTATTAACGGAAATATATTTAGTCCAAAGTCCGCCCTCTAGAACGCTCAACTTTTAATGAAGGTACTTCAGCCACGTAGGTCTGGTACCTTGTATGAGGCTTGGAGAATTTTTGCTCACCAAATGTTACATTTAAATAACATTATAGCGTAATTTTCTAGAGATATGGATTTTTAATATGGAATTTTTAATGTTTTGGCTTTTTATTTATATATATTGAAGTTGATATTGAGGCTGATCGTGGAAAAGCATCTGACTGTAAGCATGATCGGTTGTGGGTTCGGTTCCCACACGTGGGAATGAATATATTTAAATTATATTTATTGCCTCGCTCTGGTAAGACAAAACGCGGCGTTGAGTTCCACTCAATATCTCGAAATCAGCGGAAAATACGAAGAGACAGAAGGTACTTCCTGTTTACCCTGCTGTATAGTATAAAAAAATTGAGGCAACTTAATTTATAACTTACTAATGTAATTTATAACATGTGCAATAAGTTATAAAATAAATTAATAAATAAATAAACAAGTAATAGACCATACTGACCACTGGGTCATACTGATGACAATGTTATTTGTAAGCCCGATAGTTGTAAGTGCGATTTCCATTCATGGGGACTGGTTATTTAAATTATTTTCTATTTTTATCTCTCGTAAAACAAAGCGTGAAGTTGAGTTTTGCTGATTAATATGCAATAAATACCTCCTAAATCAGCAAGAAAGCAGAGAACGGAGACTCTTTACCCTTTTTTCTATAGGAAAAGCATGCAGCTGAGAAATAAATAGTAGTAGTTTGACCAAAATAATTGACTGCGAAGGTTGCCTATTTATATCATACTCGTGGGAATGATCATTTTTTTCTTCCTTCTTATAACTTCGCATATATCAGTTATGGTACCTTAAATTATTTACTTTTAGTGGAAAGCTATCAAGATCCTTAGGAAAATAAGAAAAAAATTACAACTGATCTCAAGTAATATCCTAGTTATGAAAACGTATAGATATTGTAAGCATAGCAAGACTCAAACCTGCACATCTTGAAAACGGTCCAAGCATCCTAACTGCTAAGCCATACGTTCTATCCAACTACTTTGTAATTCTTAAACGTTTGTAAATATGTTTCTTATTCTAAGTTTACACATTCATAGGAAGGCCGGTCGTGGCGGAGTGGTACAGCGTCTTACTGTAAATGTGATCGGTGGTGGGTTCGATTCTCACTCAAGGGAACGACTATATTCAAATTATTTTCATTTCTTCGCTACGGTAAGACAAAACACGGCGTTGATTTTCGCCACTTAACATGCAATGTGTCGAAATAGTCAGAAAGCGGACTACAGAGTGTCCTGACACTAACTACTTCCTATCTATCCTGCTATGCGGGATAAAAGCGTGTATGAATAACACTTGAAAAATATTTGAAAAATTCTCTTAATATAGCTTAAACTAATTTTCTATAATTAAAATCGAATTTAAAAGGAATTCTCTATTTACTACCAAATTTCAAACAAATATAATATAACCAATAAAAATGTTTGGCCGTTTTAATCATCAAATTCTATGCCGTTTCAGTCGAGAAGTTTTTTAAAAGAACAGATCAAAATGAAAGGAACAAAAGGCAAGTAGAACGGAAAATACGAAAACTGCGAGAGACGAAACCAAATCGAGTTGAATTAAAAATCTCATCGGTTAGAGCTTTAAGAACTATGAAGTACAATTGTGTTGTGGCTCTTTGTATCGAATATTACTTACAAAATAAACTTTTTAAATGTTTTAATATTTTTTAAAGATTTTCATTGTGGAATGACAATAGAATTATGCGTTCGCATGGCTCGCAGGTTAAAAAACCTAGACGGTTTCTAGAAGTCGTTGAATTCGAATCCCGTTGCGTTCAAATATATAATACTTAATAATTTATTAGTAATTTTATTAATTTAATGTTGCCTTTTTATAATATAGATTTATAAGTATATTTTAGAGTCGGTCGTAGCGCAGTGTCACAGCGTCTGACTGTAAACGTAACAGGTTGTGGGTTCGATACCCACTCGGGGGACTGATTCTCTCTGGTAAGACAAAGTGCGGCGTTAAACTCCACCGCTAAACACGCAATGTCTCGAATTCAGTGGAAAGCGAAGTGCTAACACTAGGTACGTTCTGTCTAATCTGCTTGGCCCCGAAGAACTGTTAGCTCAAATAATTCTACAATTCTAAATATTGCAATTATTGTAAGCTTTGTTCGTACAACCCAAAGTCACACAAAGTCATGTCAAAGTCATGATGTCACAATAAACATTATAAAAATCAAACAAAAACTGACCTAATTGTAGGTAAAAATGACTAATAAAAACACTAATATAACAACTATATATAATATATTAAACCGAAATAGGTCAATAGACCACATTCAAAACGAAATATGAAACAAAAAAAAAAAAACAAAACCAACAAACCAAAGAAACCTATACACTAAATACATACACTTGTGTAAGAGTAAACAAGTTATTGCCTTTTATTTCTATGAATATTAAAAGGGTTAGCCGGCTATGGATTTCAGAAGTAACTCACGCATAGTTTTTCTTCAATAAAACTAGCACAGCGAACGCTCATTCGGATTCAGTGAGGTGAGTAATTGGTAGACGGTGAAGCTTTAAAAAATGGTTTTTTTTTAACGTTATTCTGGTATCGATGGAACGCAAGCCCTTTACTACGTGGCTGTAACTTGATGGTGTACGAGGATCGCTAATTTAATGTAATTTTAAATTAGTTTATTAAACTAATTTCAAATTATATTAAGTGTGTAATCATACTACCGTATGGAAATCCGAACCTTAACAAATCGCGAGTAGAGTCCAACGCTGTCACCGCTTACCTTGGCCCTAGAAAACAGTTTATTTATTATAATTATTCTTTACTTTACAGCATTAATTAATAATAAAACGGCTTATATAGAATTGTTAGTACTTACCTTAGTTACCTTTAATAAGATCTTTGATTTTCGGGATTTTTACACATTTTATATGGAACTATTTTAAACGAATTAATCGCTCATACTTTGGTATTCGAAAATACATACCAGTAGCCACGGATTACTGTAAAGTGTTCGAAACGTCGGATTATTTAAAGTACACTTTCGAATAATTAAATATAATCGATTTAAATTTAAAACTAGTAACTGTGTTAATGTGTAGAATAAGCGTTGCTTGGCAACGTGTATGACACTAAGTAAAAGTGTCAAACAAGTGTGTTACGCTTAGTTTATTAAGTTAAAGTAACTAGTGTCAAGACACTCCGTACTTCACTTTCCACTGAATTTTAAATATTGCGTGTTAAGAGGTGGAACTCAACGCCGCAGTTTGACTTACCAGAGCGAGGAAACAAAAGTAATTTAAATCTAATCACTCCCCCGAGTGCGGATTTAACCCACAGCCGATAGCGTTTACAGTAAGACGCTGGCATACTGCGCCACGACCGGCCTCTTTAGATATTAAATTAATTACTTGAACAGAGTCAAACAGTCTCTTAACATTCGTTATTGTTACTTGCCTTTTTTCATCCAATTTATTTAATTAAAAATCCGTAAACAAACCTTTCGCCAGCCTCACTATAACAGTGGGGAATTCAAGTAATTATCAAAGAAGTTGGCCTTCTGTACTTCTTCTTCTGACTTACTTTAACTATTCTAAATTTCATACACGTATATTCTTATAACTTTCATAAAAAGAAATTGTGTTTTTTTTCACATATTAATATATAGATCGTGGGTTGTTGTTCTTGTTGTTGGATCGTTGTGGGTTCGATCCCCAATCGGGGGAGTGATTATATTTACATTATTTTCAGTTCCTGGCTCTGGTATAGACAAAGTACGACGTTGAGTTCCACCAATCAACACGCAATGTCTCGACTTCGGTGGAAAGCGAAGAACGGAGTGTCTTGATACTAGGTACTTTCTGTGTAATATATAATATATTTTTATTTCTTTCTTTTCAAAGGTATGGTGAAAAAAAAGAAAACAATCACAGATTATAGTTCAGTTCAGAAGAATCCTTCAGAATATATATATATATATATATATATATATATATATATATATATATACATTTTTTGTTCTGAAGGATTCGATTTCTGAAGGATATTTATCTAAAGGATTCGTGGATATCAACGCCGCGCTTTAACTTACCAGAATTTGATATTATTGATCGAAAAAATATGTATTTTCCTACACTAAATCATTCAAATTAATGTATTAAAGCACTAAAGTCGACTGTAGTATATTTATCTTCATAAGATAACTTTAGTATTAAATTTATCGCTGAAATATAAATCAAAAATATGAAGAAGCTTCCTTCAGTTCATTAGATTAAATTAAAATGTTCAAATTAAAATATATGCTTTATAAACCGCCCAAGTGTTTTATAAAACCATGAAATTTATAATAAAATCTTTGCAGATAAGACAGAAATAGCCTAATGTCTATACACTCCGATCTCCATTTTCTAGCAGTATTCGAGACATTATGTGATAAGTTGCGAAAGTTAACGCCTTGCTTTGTCTTAACAGGACAGAGATGAAAACCATTTAAATACAATCATTCCCCCAAGTAGCGCTCGAACCTACTCCTCTTGCGTTTACAGACCGACACTATCTTTTTCAGCTCCGCGCTTTATGACATACAGTGTCAAGACCCTTGACTATTTTACTAAAATCGGGACAGCGTGTTGAGACGGACTCAGTGACATGTCATGAAAAAACAAGAATATTTTCTTAAATATACATTGCGAGTCGCAATCGTCCCACAACCGATCGACTTCAAAGTAAGACGCTGTCCAACAGCGCCATGATGTGTATTTACTGTTTACTTTATAATAGATTTAATCGTTACACATTTAAACATTTATAATTATTTTCTATCTTTACGAATTTCCAGTATTCCGCGGAGAAATATTGAAGTATATGCTACGGCTTTGATAGATTTAAGAAAATTAATTATATTTTTTTAATTATAATTTAATATTTTTAATTTTATTTTGCACAAGGCTCGCTAGTGGTTATTACATATTGATTAATTTATAAGGAAATATGTATATATATATATATATATATATATAAAATATGTATATATATATATATATATATATATATATATAGTAATGCACAACCGTTCAAAAGCAAACACTTCATGTTTTGTGTCCGGTTACACAATTTTAACCCCTTATATAATACTAATAACATAACTACAGTACAAGATAATGATGATTAAGGCAAATATTAACTTGAAATAATTTCATTTAATACAAACAAAACAACAGCACTGCAAAAACAAATACATGGATAAGTCATAAAAACCGATCACTAGAATATGAGACATTATCTCAGTAATCAAGGCAGCGTTCAAAACATTAAGGTTAACAAACAAACAAAAAGTAAGCAAATTAAAAGATTTCCTCAATAAAAAAAAAGTATTTCCAAGCGTTATACAAAACTGTACAGCATTTGACCGTACCAACCTCAGTGAGACAGTCCAATTAAACTATAAAACGCCATTAAATCTTGGACACAACAATTTAAAACGTTCAAAAATAAAGCCGTTCCGTTGCAAAAGTTACTTATTTTGATCAAAACGACAATGACAATGTGTTGGAAATGTGTAACGAAGCGTGATATTTAGCTGTACACGTCACAAGCGCTGATTTACCAAGCGGCGATATGGTGCTTACGTAACCTAGGTACGCTGGCGGGTAGCCAGGGTTAACAGCTATTGGACTGAAAACAAATGCCCGGCTCTACTTGACCGATTCTGACAATTGTTTCGAAAGACAACGTATTAATTTAGGAGCCACTGTCATCTATACTGATGGGCTAGTGCGATACACACCCGTGTTAGATTCAACGTAGCCAGATTTATGTTTGCTTTTGCGTACCTAAACAGAACGTTTATATGTTAATTTTCATAGATAAATGTTTAAATATTATTTAAACAAAGCGCGGAGTTCAGTTACGATATATAAAGCACAATATATCAAAATCTCAATAAATATACACTCGAACATTATTGGCATTTTCTATTAAGAGATTAAAACACACACGGCTTATTTACATATAAATAACGGTGCTAGCATCGAAATAAATCCAAAAACAGTGAAAACAACGAACAATGAATCAAAGGGTATAATTTTTTAGCTATAAATAAAAATCAAAATATTTTCCATCGCACTAAATAAAAGCTGAGTTTATGACGAAACGTATAGCACTATAAAAGGTACGGAGCGCAGGTAACGAGGCATTCAAAAGCCCGGTCTGAACCAGACGACTATTCGTACCTCATAATTATAGTCGACAAATTGATGCCAATATATATGGGAATATATTGGGCAAGTAAAATTTTTAATCCAATAAAATTATAGAGGCGCTAAAGGTTTATTAATGCAATACTTACCGGGATGTCTTTTATTTTGTCGCTTTGCCTCTATCTTTGAAGTAATATTTTGTTCGTCATATTCAAATGATGAAAATCTGATTGGCCTTTATTTATGGCATTATTGTTTTTAAGTTTCTACCGTTTCCTATATACGTTTGCTAAGAAATTAGTAGAATATCACTCAAATATTTATGTTCAAAATCTGCTTAGTAAGAGACCATTGCGATACTGTGCGTTTATAGTACTGAGCCCGATTCCACTCGAAGGAAAGACTTTAAACTAAATTACTTGCACAAAGCGTTATGATCCACAAGTCAACACACAATGTCTCTTGTCTGAAGATAACAAATGAAGTGCCTAGACACTAGTTTCTCTCTATCTAGGACAGCCATCCCCATAGTCATATTTTTTAGCTTCACGCTCTTATAGTTCGTAGCAAGGTATACACAAAGTACCTAGTGTCGAAACGCTCCATACTCCGTTTTCCGCTAAATTCGATACATTACGTGTTGATTGGCGGAACTCAACGCCGCATTTTGTCTTGCCAGAACCAGGAATTGAAAGTTATTTAAATTTAACCATTCCTCCGAGTGGGGATCAAACCCCCAACCGATCGCGTTTAGAGACGTTGTCCAAATACGTCACGTCCTCAAAAACACAAATATTTTTTTTTTAAGTAAAACATGAGAATAAATCATTTTATTATAATGCCACTAGCTCAAACAGTGTACGTGCAGTCCGCTTTAACAATGAAACATATTCTTGGAAGCGAACGAAATTTTAAACGAAAATTAGCGTCAGCAAAAATATATACTTATTGTTAAGTACGTATTTTTTCTTGCAACATGTCGAAATGGATTATTTCATCATATGCATGCGATGTTAATGTAATTTGTGCCGTTTTCTACTTTCAAACTGAAATTGCTAAGTTTTAGGTTTTCCTGGTATTTTATTGACTTTATTTAATAAGACTTTTATATATTTATTTATTTATTATGTGGAGAATTTATGATAAAAAGGCCGGTCGTGGTGCAGTGGGACAGCGTCTGACTGTAATCACGATCAGTTGTGGGTTAGATCCCCACTCGGGGAAGTAATTATATTTAAAATTAAACTCAGCACGCATGTCTCAGTTTCGGTGGAAAGCGAAATATGGAATGTCTAGACACTAAGTGCTTTCTGTCTACCCTACTATGCGGGATATAAAAGCGTGAAGCTAAAAAAAATTAAATTACTTTACAAAATTTTCTGATTGGGAACTAGTGTCTATCATAATGAAGGGACATTTCATGGATTTTCAAGACATTCCATTAGTAATGTAAAATGGAGGAGCCCAACGTCGTACATTATCTAAGAAGAATAGGAACACCTATATCTATTTTAAATATAATAGTAATAATAAGTATATTAATTTTCTATTCTAGTATTTATATATAGTTATATATAGAAATTTTAGAATTATATATTTTATAAATTCACGTACAAAGAACGTACACCGAAAAATAGATTAGCGTTAAGTATCTAAATGCTGTATTTTCGGCCCAATATCTAGATACTATAAGTCACGGAACTCAACGCCGCGCTTTAGATAGCATATACAGAAATTCGAAAATAAAATGAACAATTCCTAATCGTATGTTTGGCGTCAATAAGCCTTGAAGTCTATAATTGATCGCGAAGCCTGTGAGGAAGCCATAAGTACTTTTAAACTCAGCGGTGTTACCATAGCAAAATATATTAATGTAATGAATATACTATTGTTGCCAGAATGTTGACAAAATAAAAGTAATATGGAGATGTATAATAATAAATATAATATAAATTTATTTTCATATTTAATACTTCGATATTGTGGCGCAGTGGAACAGCGTCTGATTATAATGGCGATTGGTCGTGGATTCGATTCTTACTCGGCAAAATTATTATATATATATATATATATATATATATATATATATATATATATAATATCACACTGTCGGGCGAATAGTAGTCACCGAAGTGTTTTGACACTATTTTCTTCCTGACTAAGCTGCTTTGAGTGATTGGTTGCAGGTTCGATTCCCATTCAATACACTATTCAAAGTTTCTTTTCATTTCTCCGCTCTACTAAGACAAAACGCAGCGTTGTGTACTCAGCACGCAATGTCACGATTTTGAGCGGAAAGTCAACGAAGTATCTTGACACTAGGTTGTCTGTATATCTCGCTGTGCGAAATGAAACGTGAAGCTATCTTGCTCAATACTTAGCCTTAATAAAAATATATATACAATTTTTTTCATAATTAATTGTCACGTGCCTGGTGTAATAAAGACACCCCACCGGAGTGTCTTGACATCAGTACCTAGTGTCAAGACACTCCGTACTCCTCTTTCTATTTATTTCATTATAGATATATATTAGAATAATAAATAATGAATTGTAAAAAACCGTAGAAGCTAAAACAAACATCAAAATTTGTGCTACTGCATTACGTACCAAATGTAAACGAAGCAGGATTTGATCCTGGACCGATTGAAAACTGCTTACGATCAATTTTTTTTAACTGTAATTTTATTTATTTTTTTCTTATTTAAGTGTGGAAAAACACTAAAAAATATTAAAATAAACATATGTACGGTAATAAAGTAAATATTTTCTAATCGCAACACAGTTACAACTATACGTTAAAATAACCTAGAATAAACGGTTCTACTGGAATATCTAGTTCAAGAGCATTCATATTTCGCCGTGATAGTTTTAACACTACCAACACCTGGAGCTTTAGGCCGTAAACAAGTGAGTGTGTTACGTGTTTTAGAAATCCTGTCCGAGATATAAGATGAAGCGGCAAAGATAGCTTTGTTACTTAGCAAATTTAATACATTTATGTCTAGATATTTTATAAATTTCGTGTTTATATTTTTAGTCTCTGCTAAATGTATGTTTAAAACAGCCGGTGTTCAGTTGCGGAATTTAACGCTGTTTTCTATTTTAGAGGGAAATAAAAAAATCTAATCACTTTTTTTTCAGATTACGATTGCTAAAAGACTCGTGAAGTAAAAAATGAGAAAAAATTATATAGAATTTATGTTTTTTTCTGCAAGACGTTGAGAAAAAAAATTCAAAATGACGATTATGTTGGCAATAATTACTATAGGTATGCAAAATGTAAGGACAGTTGTTATTGCCTTCTATTTCCTTCTAGAGGCTTATATATAAATTTAAAAGATCAGAAGGAATATTTAAAAAATGCACATGATGTCGACACATATCGGTCATGTTATGTGTAAAACAGTGTTTTTTTAGCTTCACGCTTTTATACTGCAAGCGGGGTAGACATAAAGTACCTAGTATCAAGACACTCCGTACTTCGCTTTCCACCGAAATCGAGACATTGTGTGTTGAGTGGTGGAACTCAACGCCGTACTTTGTCTTCACCAGAGCGAGGAAGTGAAAATAATTTAAATATATCACTTCCTCGAGCGGGGATCGAACCCACAACCGATCGCGTTTACAGTCAGACGCTGTCCAACTGCACCACGGCCGGCCTCTTATATGGGTTTTAAAAAGCTAAACTCTATTATTAGGTTCTGTTCTTGAAATTACAATGTGAAATGGAAACGTATATTCTCTAACTGTCTGTTTAAAATAACGCTTGACAGTAAACGCGATTGGTAGTGGGTTCGATTCTCACTCACCGAAATCAATATAATTAAAATTTAATTAAATTTCGTCGCTTTAATCAGAAAAATCCGACGTTGAGTTCACTCAACTCTAACGTCTCATTTTTAGGCAGAAAGCAGTTACCGGAGAGTCTTGACACAAGGTTCTCTCTGACTATCCTACTATGTAAGAGAATTTAACAATAAATACATAAAATACGAACAAAATTATTATAAAGTACATCTGTAGATTTATATGTTTTCTATGTTTTGTGACTTTGCCAAATCTAATGTACCATAACTCACTGTGAAGGACAGCAAGCAACATTGAAATCAAAGGGGAATCATGGTTTAGCATTTCAAACGTAACACTCGTTAAAAATACCAATGCCGTACAAAAATGTTGTTATAAAATAAAAAATAAAATAAGCAAATCAGCCCAATTTTTACTAAACGAAATGGGAATTTTTACTAAATAGAGTGGGATGGGATATAAATAAAAAAAAATACGCATGTCCCTATAGTTTCTGGCAGGGCTATACCTGAAGGTATTATATTAACTTTAATTTCACAATAGTTTATCAAACAGCATAAAATGGAGAATAAATAGAGAATATAGTGGTACTTCACTTCATGTTAAGCCTTAATTTATATTAGGACTATAAATTTACCATTTAAATTCATTTTAACTATTTTATGACCTTGTCTCAATCGTTTTCTCTCTCAACGTCTATGGGGAGAGGGGCAAAGGTCCCAGAGCCAGGCCCTCTGACCGTTAGTTTCTTAGCCACCTATGAAGGTGTGTCATGGGGGGATCAAAAATGGCTGATTATCCTAAAAGGGGAGGCCCAGCTGAGGTGTTTCAGCGACCATGGCAAAAGCTTAAAGATCGGAGGTGGGGAGGATATCCCTCTGAAAACTCCGTCGATCTGGTGGCCTCACTTGATACGTTACTATATATAAGGAGATGGGTGAAGTCCGAGACATCAGTGCGAGCGAATGCGTTAGTGGAGAGCCTGGTTACGTGGGCTTCCAGTTATCTCAGACAATTAATTTATATAATTACTTATATATTCTTTATAGAACACAATTTGCAAAAATATATACAAAAAGTATACTTAACTCTGAAAGACATTTTCTACCAGATAACTTCGTTACGTAGAATAATTGTGTAGATTCAAAAAATGTTATAAAATTATGTAATATATACCTATATAAATACATATATGTACTTGATATAGGCATTTTTCTTTAATTGTTTTTTAAATTCTATTTTTATGTATTATCCTTAAAAAACATAATTTTCAAACAAATAAAGCTTTCAAAGCCCAAATATACAAAAAAAAGTGATAAATAAACAAAACACAAGGTCGCAATCTGCTAACCTCTTTCACCTGTCCCTAATTGGCGTCATTCCAAGCTGAGAACAAAACAATAGCGTGCTGATACCAAACCGAGAAACTTGCCACGTGAATTAGGACCGTTTCTAGTCGATACTAACCGATTACCTAATATGGAATTTTCAGTTTTAAAAGATAAATTTATATGTATTTCTTTATTTTACAAAGATATATTTTAAAGAATTATTGGTTCTTAGCTTATAGCGTCTTAAAGAACTATATGTTTTTGGTAAAACATAATCAAGTAAATATATCTTGAAGTTAAAAAAAATCGATTTACGTATATCATATGGTAATCTGTAATATTTATTATAATGAATAATTAATGTGTTATATTTGCTTTAAAATATATATATATATATATATATACATATATATATATATATATATATATATATATATATATATATATATATATATATATATATATATATATATATATATATATATATATATATATATATATATATATATATATAAACAGCCTTGTTTACTTAATACAACACCTATCTGTGAAAGTCCCATCAAAATCAATCCAACCTATCCTAAGATTAGAGGGAACAAACAGACAGACAAGCAAAAATTATAAAGAAAAATATATTTTAGTAGTACGGTTATTTTAGTGTTACATATAGACACATCAAATTTTATTTAGTTAAGGTAATAATCAAAGAGAATCTAATTAGGTTATATTCAATTTCGTTAAACTATCGACAAGTTTGCATGGTAGAGGAAATTTTAAGTGAAGTTACCCCACTAACTTGTTCTATGCAGTTAGGATAATTAAAATTAAGACAAAGCACTTTAGTATCTTAATATGATAATTTTGTTAATATCGATAAATTAATACGTGAAGTAACAACTTTAAATCCTTTTTTACAAAAATGAAGCTTGAAATTTGGCAAAGAGAATCTCTGCAAGCTTTTATCCCAAGTAGATAGGAAGTGTCAAGTGTCAAGACACTTCTTTCCCCTCGATTCGGCAAATTCACATTGGATGTTAAGTAGCGGAATACAACGCCGCGTTTGTCATATCAGAGCGAGGAAATGAACAAAATAATGTATTATAAATAAAATAAATTAATAATTTATATACACATATTGACTGTTATTCATTTAAAATATAGTTTTAAGTTATATATATAGTTTTAAGTATAGTTTTAAGTTGTGCCGTACACGTTGCTAAGGGGGCATCTTTATTTAAATCCTTACAGTAATAGGAATTTTGAAAAAACAATTTAAAAAGTCAGTACAAAAACAAGAAATTACTCATTACAAGTAGTAACTCATTGTTATTATATATTTAAAAAGTAAACCTTTATATTAAAAAAAAATATATTTACAATCTTAAGATTAACATTTTAAGTTCTTTCTTACTGGTATCTAGTGTTACCTATATATTAGTTCTGACTGACTGTTTTTTAATAAGATGTTTGTTTATCGCGATTTTTACAGATTTTAAATGAAACTATTTACTATAATATTTAAAAGTATTTAGAAACGTTTATTTTCGAATACCAAAATATACACGATTAATCCGTTTAATATAGTTTCATTTAAAATGTTTTTTTTTACCCTCAATTAATAAGTAAAGCTCTGGTTAGTATAAGAACTAATCTTAAAACTATATTAATTATACGATTAAATACATATTTATATAAATTTTCGTTTGCTTATATTAAGCCTGATTATATTATATACTTTTTTGCTAGATCTGAGGTAACACGCCATTAAAATATACATTTATTTTTAATTAAGAAAATGGCAAATTATTTTATTAATATGGCATACATCCTCTACAACCCCATAATTTGACACAGGACTGTTAAATTCATAAACGATACAAATAAATTTCACATATAAATAATTACGAAATATTTTTTTTGAAACGTAAGAGGACAAAAACTTTTATAAATACAAGGTAATATTTCTTTTCCTTTTAATTTGTTAATAAACATTCCTTTGAAAATGAGGATGGTTGAAAGTACGATCTTCACTCGAGGTAATGATATATAAACAATTTTTATTTGGCTTTCTTAGTAAGAAGCCACGACGATATTTAACTCAACTCGTGTTTAGATGAAAAACGGACAACAGAGTGTCTTGACACTAATTTCTTTCGTCTAATTTGCATATAACGAAAGATAAGCGAAGCAAAACAAACAAAAACCAATAAATTGACAGCACTACATTTTCAATAGAAATAACTTTATGTTAAGCACAGATAGTTTTATGTTACTGTAAACGTGATCGGTTGTGGGTTCGATCCCTATTCAGGTGAGTGGTTATATTTAAAATTATTTTCATTTCCTCACTCTGCTAAGACAAGTGCGGCATTGAGTTCCACTAAACATGCAATGTTCCGAATTCGGATAAACGCGAAGTACAGAGTGTCTTGACACTAGATACTGTCTGTCTACCCTGCTATGCGGGATAAAAGCGTAAATCTATTAATGTATTAAAGCTTGTATATTTATATGACGTTTTTATTGTATTAGTTATATAAAAACCATGAAATGTATTACATAATTTAGTATCTACTGGTAATTCCTAACAAATAAATAAATAATTAAATAAAAGCCACCTAATATAATAATCTTTGAAAAAACTAACATTTATATTCGTCATTCAGAACCGTACAGAAACAGAGCTGCATTTGTATCCATTTTTAACACTGTTTCTATACAAAAGAAATTTTCACGTGTACAATTTTAATATTTCAAGTACTTTACTCCATTCACAGTGAACCCACAAAGGTGTTATAGACCAAATTGCTCTACACTTATATTTTTTAATGCGTTTTTATTTCGCTATTGTTTGCTAAACATGTTTTTATGTGTTTGAGGTCACTAGAACGACATAATGGGTGAGAAAATGTCAAGATTAATGTATTGACTGAATTCAATTGAATTCAACTCTTCCGTTAATACCAGTTGATTAATTAATAGACAATATACAGCCAAGTTTATTGGGTAATGAGAGTTGAATATCAAATATATTTTTTAAGGGAAATATTATGAGATGTCCTATAATTCCTAGAAGTAAAAAAATTTGCTTAGAATTTTACGTTTCAATATTGGCTCCATGGAATCTAGACAACTTAATAGCAATGGCAAATTTTATAATTAACATAAATTTTTAAAGTGTCGAATGTAAAAAAAATATATGAAATATTTTGTATACTTTGGAACTAAGTACAGTGAATGTGTCAATTAAATAATTTTATATCTTGGAACTGGTAAAGACAAAGTGCGGCGTTGAGTTCCACCACTCATCACACGTTGCCGCGAATTCGGTGGAAAGCGAAGTACGGACTTGACACCAAGTACTTTCTGCCTACCCTGGTATGTGGAATGAAAGAGTAAAGTTAAAAAAGCTATATGAAATCATGGTGCAATGGGACGACTTGTTTATGCAATAGTTATGAATATAATCCTCATAGAAGGATTTATTACATAATAAAATATTGTCCATTTCTCCTACTGCTAAGCTAAAATGCGGCGTTGAGTTCTGCCATCTAACACAAAATGTCTTGGTTTCAAATAAATCAAATAAATAGTTGAAAAAGGAGTGCCTTGGTACTAGTTCCTCTAAAATTACCCTTTTATGGGAGAAAAAGTGTCAAACTGATATATATATATATATATATATATATATATATATATATATATATATATATATATATATACTCAGTTAACAAACAAACATATGACAAAAACACAATTTCACATAAACAAATTGACCAGTAGTTCTGAAACGGTTTGATGAATAAGCGAATGAATCTCTACCAATTAACTCCGATGGAGACCACTAATTGGAACGATAACTATATAATACTATACTATAGATATAGCTATATCATTTTTGTACGTGGTTATTGAATTCATTATTTCAGATTGGTGTCACTCACTACGTTCTGTTGACGTTTTAAACGTTATTTGATTAATTAATTATATTTAATTTTAATTTGATAAGGCACATCGATGTTGTTACAAAAAATGGATTTTTATAATCAATTTTCTATTCAATGTATGGTCTTGGTAACAAGAAATCCTTAATTATTATTTATCTCGGCTACCATAGGGTAGGCTTATTTCGCTTGCCATCGAAAGACATTGCGTGTTGACTGGTACTCAAAGCCATACTTTATGTCACCAGAGCGTGGAAGTGAAAATAATTCAAATATATTTACTCTGCCCAGTGGGTATCGAACCCATAACCGACTGCGTTTACAGTCAAACGCTGTCCCACTGCACGACCGACCTCGAAAGCTATTCTAAACAATATTTTTGGAGCGAAATTCGTTAACGCGGCCACGGTAGTGTGAGTTAATAGAAATCGTCACGTAACAATGTTGTATGTGTGTGTGCGTGCGTGTATAGAACATGCCACAGAGAAGGTAAAATTTCTTCTTTTTTTTCTAATATTTGACTATAAACATGGCGACTTCATGGAATTTTATACAAAAACTTCTAACACAAACAGGAATTCTCTAAACTACAAATGAGTAATAACATCAGTAAAAATTTTATAATATAACTATTAATATAATTATAGTAAAATTATGTGTTCAGAGTACAAAAGAGTATGGAAAACGCATACGTCAGAGTGCAAATAAAATGGCGTAAATCAATTGTCATAGCCAATAACAATTCCCAATTAATATAATATTTTTCTGAAATATTGAAAAAAACTTTTCGCTGTAATTCGTTCCTTTACATTATTAACCTTGTAAAAATATAAAAAAATAAAAATTAATGTAGAGATAAAGAAGAAAAAAACGTAAGCGACTTCCTTCCGGTCGGATGTTCTTTTTAAATTGAAATAAGCTATTAAAATTTCGGAAATATATTTTAAAATATTTTAAGAATTATTACCTACCAGTTTTTTTATAGATTAACAGAACTAAGTATCTTTCAATTTTTACTTTTAACTTGAGAAAATATATTATGTAAGATTAAATAGTTTTATAGGTAATAGAAACCGGTCGTGGCGCAGTGGAACAACGCGATCGGTTGTGGATTCGATTCCCATTCGGGGGAATGATTATATTTAAATTATTACTATTTCCTAGCTCTCCCTTGCCCTTCTCAAATTCGACGAAAAGCAAAGTTTTGACTGACTCTACACTGGGTACTTTCTCTCTACACTGCTTTACGTAATAAAAGCGATATAAAAATCAAGCGAAGCGAAGAAGCGAATATAAAAATCAATTTGAAATATTATCTTATTAATATGAATTATGAATCTTTCGTACTTATTTAAGATTTTTATCAACTGGTTTTGGATGAATTTTAGTTAAAATAAAACCAATTTATATATATAGATAACCAACAATAACCCAGCTCAGTCATTAGCACACCCACTTTAAGTGTTAAAACTTTCCATAGTTATTATAGCAGATAGCGTGCAAAATACAGGAAACGCTACTCAATCAACACAGTGGCACCGAAAATCGCTTGAATTCCTCATAATAGTGTATTCGGGTGCTTCGCTGACGTCACCCAACCCCAGCTGTCATGCCTAAATGAGATTCAAAGTTATATCTACCATTATCTCACAATAGTTAAAAAATAATTGCCATATTGATTTTTTTTAGCTACAAGCTTTTATCCCGCATAGCAGGGTAGCCAGGAAGTGCCTAGTGTCAAGACACTCCGTACGCTACCAGAGTGAGGTAATATAAATAATTTTATTGTAATCATTCGAGTGGGGATCGAACGCACAATCGAACGCGCTTACAGTCAGACGCTGTCACACTGCGCCATGACTGGCCTCTTTTCTCTATTTGTTTTTTTTTTGTTTGGGAGATTTGTATGACTGCGGTATCTAATGATTCTGATAGTGCAGGTTCTGTATAAATCAATTTATCAGTCAATTTCTAGATTGGACAATGTATGAAAATATAGCGTAAGTTCTTATTATATCATCAGAATTTATTTGAAGTCGTCATGGCATAGTGCGAGTGATCATCTATAAGCACTGTGGTTGTCGATTCGATCCTCGATAGAAAAAATAAATTCTATTATTTTCATTACTCTGCTCTAGTAAGACAATTTACGGTGTTAAGATCCTCCAATCACCACGTAATGTTTCGATTTCCGGAAGGAAGAAATGTTATGTATCAATTCTTTTGCCTTTCCCAAAATACAATGAAAAATAAAACTGTTTTTTTTCTTCTTCGTTTAGTTATTTTTCTGTGCCAAATATACATATATAAAACAAATTTGATAACGTTTCATGCATCTGTCGACTACTGCATTGATTCTGGTTAGAACAGACATCTGCGATCTAGTATGTATACAGTAAGGTGTATTTTTACGTAATTCACTATTTCATATTTAAATAAAGTATAGAAAATAAAGAAATATTTTTAGAAATATATAAAAAATTCTTTTGTGTTATTCACTCGAATAGCTACTTTTGTCTCTGGTTGTAGGTACAACTCTTCTCTTACAAATTTAGAAAGTTATATTTATATATGTTATTCAGATAAGATATAGAGCGGCGGTAAGTTACGTCAATCAACGTTGCAAGTTAAATCACTCACTATATCGACAGAATCCTAACGATGTAACTTGGTGATTCATTCATATAATGAAACATACTAATAATTATTAAAATATATTTGTAATATGTTTCCCAGGGTAGATAAAGAGCGACGTTAAGTTACGCCAATCAACTTCCGGGAATTGGGTGGCTTAGTATATATACAGAACGTTAACTACGTAACTTGGTACTGATACCACGCAAAAATGAAACAAAATTATTATTAAAATATATTTATAAAAAAACGGCGTTAAGTTACACCAATCAACTCCGTCGAGTAGTATATAGACAGAATGTTAACTACGTAACATGAGACTGATAAATAAAACAATAAAACATAATAATAACTATTTAAAAGCAATGAAGGCAAATATTCAAACAAGTATAAGGCAATTGTAAAGTGTTAAAGCGATAAAGTCAGAAATGGAATTAATTATATTTTAGTTATAAAAAAATGTTAAAGTATCTCTGTTCCGAATGAAAACACCTGTTTGCGACGTCGAGCTGTTTGCGAAGCGGCGTTTTCATAATATAATATATTTTTTGTTGGGATGATTTGGGTCCGTTTGACGTTTTTTCCACGATATATCATTTTTAGTGTAACGATGAAAGATGTGACTTATACTTGTGTTGACACAAGAAACCTCTAGAGTCTAAACCACTATCCACGTTAGGTTAGTTTCAATATTATATTAGGTTAACTACATATTAACATAATATATAATATGTATATAGTTCTAACCTTATCTAATAAATGACGAAGACGTCCCGTTGATGCGTTGACAACGCGTTGCTTTAGCAACGTATGGTAGTGTGTGTTACATTCATTTTATTAATAAATAAAAAGTGGCATTTTGAGCGTTGGCTTATACCAACACACTGTGTTAAGTTCCGCAACGTGAAACGCAGTAACTTACAAAGGAGACAAAAATAGATGACGGCGTAACTAAGCACTTTCATCTATCACAGGATTTCTCAGCCTAGTCTGTATTATCAGGTAAAATAACACCTACTTTATGTGAATTTATAATAATAATATTACATAACCTACCTCAGTCCCTTGCACTTTTAGCTTCATATGATCTTCTCTAGTCGTCTTGCCGTCTTTCCGTTTTTTCCAACAGTACCCATCGCGCCTGTAGCGAACCTTCTTCCGGCTGTATAGAAGCATCGACCCGCTTTTTGGTCTGAAACAAAATAAATAGGTAAATTAATAATTTTGTTTTTCTTACTTCAAGCTTTTATCCTGCATAACAGGAAAGAAAAGTGGCGTCAATCTCTGCTTTCCACAGAGTTCAAGATGTTGCATGTTGAGTGACGCAACTCAACGCCGCGTTTTGTCTTACCAGAGGGAGAAAACGAAAATAATTGAAATATAATCATTTCCCCAAATGAGAATCGAACTCACAACTGTCCCCATTGCCACCACGGCCACGACCGGCTCTTATTGTTTTTTCTATTTTAAATCAAGTGTTCAATTATTTTTCTTATGATAATTTGTTTTTTTTTTACACTTTACTTTTCATGAATATATGTAAATGGTTATTTGGAACTAGCTAATATAATATTTTTAATATTTTTTATGGTACCATATAAAAACAAAAACGTATCTTATTTAATACAAAATATTAGGATTTGTTGCATGCAAATTTGTTTGCATAGATCATTTCTTTCACAAATTTCTAGACAAACCATCTTTTAGTTCTCCCTAACATCCCTCAAGGAAAATATATAGCTTTCAGCTTTATACGGCCAGTGGTCTGTCCTACGTTGTCCTGTCAAGCACATAATAACAGACTTTAATATTTATATACACATATATATTGTAATCAAAGTAAATAAGTCGTTTTTTAGACAAAGCACGGCGTTCTGTTCCGCGACGATCAGAGGAGTGTCGTAATACTAAATTCTTGCAACTCTCGCTATATACAAGAGATTATCGAATCTGAAAAAATGTTTAAAATGCTTTTTTTTACTAACTGGACCGAGGTTATTATTGAAATTGAAAAAAATAACACAGATGAATGGACTATAGTATTACGTTGAAATGGATTTGGCAGTAGAATTGGCAGTGAATTCATATCGCAGGTTCGAATTCGCGTATTAATTCAATCATCTGACACTGAGCCAGCATTGTAAATCTATTAGATCCCTTGAAAAAAAACTCATAGTTTATATCTTAAACGTGGCTTATGATGGAAAGTAAAGTATGGAGGGTATTGACAATAGGTACTTTCTGACTACCCTGCTATGCGGGATAAAAAGCGTGAAGTTTACTCCATTTTATACTTTTTAAGCCTTAAGATTTCTAATGTCTATACGTTGATGTAGGTAGTAAGTATACAACTTCACTCTTTATCCCAAATAGCAGGATAGTCAGAAAGTACCTAGTGTCAATATATTCCGTTAACTGTGCTGAGGCGTGCTGAGGCCAACTCAACACCGTCCTTAGCCTCTACTATAATGGCATGAAGTTCTTATTAATCTATACTTGTGTATGTATGTCATTTTATATAAAAAACATATGTCAAAATATATCGAAATATTTCTCTTCACGAATTAACACACAAATGTAGATAATTTATAATTAATTCTGCATTGTGTTTAATATTTAAAAATTTGTAATAGTAATCAGTCAACGAAGTCTTGACACTAGGCTGTCTCGGGCTACCTTTTCATATGGTAAAGACTGAAGCTGTTTTTTTATAATATAATAAGATTTTTGTTTAAAAAGTATTGGAACTCATTAATTATTTAATATTTTTCAAAATTTTTAATGTAGAAAAACTATTGAGGCCGGTCGTGGCGCTGTGGGACAGTCTCTGACTGTAAACGCGATCGGTTGTGTGGTAACTTCCCACTGGGAGCAGTTAATATATTTAAATTATTTTCAGTTCGCTCTGGTAAAGATAAAGTGCGGCGTTAACTTGCGCCATTCAATACGCAATGTCTCGAATTCGGTGGAAAGCGAAGTACGGAGTGCTTGACACTAGTTTAGACTTTCTGTCTACCCTGCTATACGGGATAAAAGCGTGAAGCTGAAAAAATAACTATAAAATAGACACTGTCGTAGCGCAGTGGGACAACATCTGATTGAAAACGCAATTGATTATGGATTCGATTCCCATTCGGGGAATGATTAAATTTTAAACCTATGTTCATTTCTCCGCTCTGTTAAGACAAACCGCGACATTGAGTTTACCATTTCACACGTAATATCTAGCGGAAGTAAACGACAGAGTGTCTTGACACTAGGTTGTGTCTAATTATTGTGCTATGCGGGATAATGCGTAAAGCTGCTTTTTAAAACATAATAAAATATATTAAAATGAATAGTTACAAAATGTTTAATAGCTCAATAATAAGTTGATACAAAAGTCATCAATAACAATTCCAGTGATTTACCGTCCATCTGTTATTACGTACAGATAAGATAAACAAATCACCATGGGACATATGTATGAGTAATTTTCGTAGTGAATTTTAATTATACGTAACTACTGTAGTGGGGAAAAGTATATTTTATGAAGTTTTGTTTTGATATTAATACATTTATTATATAATGTTTATTTATTTATATCAGATTGTATTGACTTAGGAATTAAGTAAATATTTTAAATATTTTCGAAATGTAAAAAAATTGAGAGATATCGTGGCGCAGTGTTTCGCCGTCGGACTGTTAACACTATTAAATGTTGGTTCGATTCCCACTCGTGGTAATGATTAGGTAAGACAATAAGCGGCGTTTAATTTGCCAATCAACACGACATGACTCGATTTCGATAGGAAAACAGTCAACAAAATGTCTTGACACTAGGTTGTCTCTGACGGGTAATCAGACGGGTACCCTATTACGCGGGATAAAGCGTGAAGCTGTTTTAAAAATTTGAATTTCACTGGACCCCGCGCCTCTTAAAACCGTCTAAGCGCTCTTACCACTAAACTAAGCCATACGTTATATTTTCCCATAAATATTTTCTTATTCGCTTCCACATATGATGATTATGATTAATGAGAAAATTTTCTTAAAGAAAACATTATTTTAATCTGTGAATTGTATCATATGATAGAGTATATAATCTTATGTACACACATATATATATATATATATATATAAATATAGATATATTTATAGAGATATAGAGGAAATCTAGTATATATTTTCCTTAATATAAAATTTAATGCATTACAGACTTTGTTTATACCTTTTTATTTTTATTATTATTTACTCACATTTGTATGTTATTATAGTCAGCTACATAGAACTTTATATTTTAGCGAGTCTTAAAACAGCTAAAAAACAAATAATTACAAACAAAAAATATATTTCCACCACTGGGAATTGAACTTACAACCGTGGAGATTATAGTTAAACACTGTACACTAAGTAACAAAACCAATTTCTATTATATACATGTATATTATGAGATAGGGGAGATCGATATGTAAAAACATAAGAGCTGACTCACGACGGAAATTGGTAATTTGCGAGGGGACATTAGCCCATATTTCAGCAACTTTATATTTATTATATTTAAAACCGTAATGGTACAGTCGTCCGTTCCATTGCTATATATAATAAATACAGGTTCGATCGGAGGTCGATCTTTTGGAAAGTGTCAGTTTGTTAAGGTTTATTTTTTATATATAAATACGTGAAGAAAAAAATATGCATTTTTTTTAAGAAACGAGCTTTTAATAAATGAGTATGTCTTTGAGCACAATCAACATTTACATAGAGATGGAGTACAAAAAATCTAAAATCGCCGAATTAAGTGGCGTAATCTAACACCGCCATTTGTCTAACGATAGTAAAAAGAAAATTATGAATAGTGACATTTTTCTTTCCACATAGGTCAATTACTGTCGAAATCTCCATACCGTTCTCCGGTTATTACTCAATTTGAGACATAGCCTATTTATGGAAGAATTTAACGCCGCACTTTGTCTTATTTCAGGAGAAAAATAAAAATAAAATAATACAATCATTCTTCCGACTAAAAAACCAAACTCACAAACAAATCGCTTACATTATAATATTCATATCATTTCCCCTTAAAAGGGATTCAAATCTGTAACTCTAACATTTAGTATGTTAAATATGAAAAATAATTTATACAAATGTACCTAGTAAAGTGAAGATAATTTAATTTTGTTAAAAATTGGCTGAAATATCTACATTTACAGATCTTAGTTCCAAGTAGCCGATTATAATTACATTCAAATGAGTTATAAATAAAGAGGTACAGTATAAATACAGTCTGTAAAGCAATAAATTTACCAAATAATACGATTTCGTGAACAACAAACAAAATGTGAATATCACTAAGAGCTGACTTATGTTAATTCCTCTCGCCTTTAATAAAATCTGTAAAAGCACGCGTATTTTTAAAAGAAAATAGGTAGAAAACTCGGCAGGTAAATAAATAACGCTAAGACCAAATGAAGTAAGAAGTTCTCGAAGCTTCTTTTTTAGGTTAGACCGAGGTGAGGTTGAAAAAATCTAGGAATTTTAGTTACGGACTGGTGCTTTAGAGCGTTAATGGACTTAGCTTATTAATAAATATTGTTAAAGCGCTTAGGATTCACAAAATAATGAATACAGCTTTAGATTTTAATCTTTTTAGAGAAAATTTGGGGCAGTACTTGATGTTTTATAATGATTTAAATATAGAAGGGTTAATAAAACGGATCCACCTCATTATACTTGTTATACATATTTTTCATGGAAAATTTTTTTTATGGACCTCCGAACTGGGACTCGGTACGGGTTCTGTGAGACTCCAGGCAGCTAGTTTTAGACTGTATATCCACAAAACCTCAGGCTATAACTCTATTTTTCTGTGAGCCCGCCAGCGGGTGCATACAAGCCTGCAATACTCATAGTCACTTGGACAAGTCTAAGCGATGAGCTTCTTAAAAGCAAAACAAATATTGTGATAAATGATTTCGCATCGAATGGAGTGTCAATATTATATAAACAAAGCTAATTGAAAAAGTATATTTTTACGAAATTCGTTGGCCTATCATTAAGTAGCATCTTAATATAAAAATATAAAAAGGTCCAGGTAAAGAATTCATTGACATTTATAAAATGACAGATATTTCAAAAATTTTTGTTTAGTTTCACCATTTACAACTCGTCTACAGTATATTTTCATATTGGAAAATATATTTTAGAAAACCTGACGTCTCAAACACTTTACAGTAGTCCGTAGTCATAGACAGGAGCGTCCACCTGTGACCACGAACTACCAAACCTACTACCAAAATATACGCAATTAATCCGCTTAAAATAGTTTCATTTAAAATGTGTAAAAATCGCGAAAATCAAAGATCGTAAAAACCAAAAAAATATATCTAAATCATACCGAATAACTCATTAATATTGTTATATAGACAAAGATCCCCGAAATTGTACCGAAGCAATCAGAATCTACTGTTCATGTACGAAAATTGGCTGGAACATAATGAGGATAACATATTTTCCTTACATATCGGCCCCATATCGTCTCGTATGAAATACAAGGCGAAATAATCATCGAGCTTGTTTTTGTTCATGTTGCTTTATGTTATTACTTATTTACATATCTATATATTTGAGGCCGGTCGTAGCGCAGAGGGACAGCGTCTGACTGCAAACACGGTCGGTTGTTGGTTCGATCACTAATCGAGGAATGAATATATTTAAATTATTTTTCTCGCTCTGCTAAAAGACAAAGTGCGGCGTTGAGTTCCACCATCTAGCACGCAATGTCTCAAATTCGGTGAAAAGCGAAGTATGGGGTTTCTTGACACTAGGTACTTTCTGTCTACCCTGTTATGCGGGATAAAAGCGCGAAGTTAAAAGATAATACTAAGAATATATATCTGTATTATTAAGGAATTTTTTATATGACCATATTGTATAAAGGCCGGAAACTTAGCTAATATATACGATTTTATTGTTAAATTAAATAATTATTGTTGTATATTTTTTAGCTTCACGCTTTTATCCTGAAAAGCAGGGTAGATAGAAAGCACCTAGTGTGAAAACACTCCGTAATTTGTTGTCCGCAAACACGAAACTGCATGTTCAAAGGCGGAACTCAACGCCGCAATTTGTCCTCCCAGAATGAATAACAAAAAGTTTGTTTTAATTTGCTTGCTAATATCAAAATACTTGCTACTAATTAATATAAAACGTAATTTTTATATTAATTAGTAGCAAGTAATTTTATATTAATTACTAATTAATATAAAACGTAATTTTCAACACTGAATAAGTATTAAGAATTATATAACTGAATATCAAATATTGAATAGTTATTGAGGCTTTGAATATCACTTTATTTGGATCGTAAAACCTAGGTTCACTTTTAAATGGTAGGAACAACTAATGTCAAGACACTCTACTCCCCGACAAGATCTTAGGTGTTCAGAGGTGGAAGTTGATGTTGCGGTTAGTCTTACTTCTACTAAGTAAAGTACAGTTAAACGAGATTACCGAAAAAATAAATAAGTTTAATGTGTATATATACACTGTTTTCGTCTGTCACTGTGACTGTTTGTTCCGACAAATCTCAGAAACGGCCGAATCGATTTTGATGGAATTTTCACTGATAGTTAGCTAATGTAATTTTACCAGCAAATTAGTTCTCAATTTATTCACTCAATTCATTAATATCAAACCTACAACTACTTAGCTTAGATTTCTCGTCCCGTTTACTATGTCATAGAGCTATAATGGTCTTAAAAGGAAAAAAGTAATTCATAAAATGTTTAACTCCATCGTATATTTTAGAGCAAGTTCGTATTAAATCAGCAAATTTAATATTCGATAGCCATGTACGTAAGGCGTGAGCGGATTAATAATATTATTTCACTTTATATTGCCGGCGGTACCTCAAAACGCCAATTAGGGGCTAACTCAATTCATTTTGGTTGATGCCAAAAATTTCCAATCATTATGTTCTTAACATTTATTCGAAATAATTTAGTTATATTTATCACGTTCTGTTTTAGTAGGTATTTTAATATTTCTATATATATATAGAAATATTTTAAGAATTGTTATATTATATACATTTGTTTTCTCGATTTCTATTTGATACAAATCTAAATAAATATTCTCATCTTATACCCTTTCCGCGTTCCGCCTGTTTCTTGTAACATAACGTAGTTAAACGCTGTAATTCAAATATTATTGATACTATCAGATACACCCAACTGTGTCAAAAAACGGACACACGCTTTATAAACACAAATATAATTGATCTTCCATACATTTTTTTTCCATCTCATAAAGCGGAAATACAATATTTTCGTACGCGATCACGCGTTATATCAGAACAAAAAAGGAACGTCAGATTCATGGATTTTCGCCGACTAATAAATCGAGTATTGGACACATAAATCAGTGATGTTAGTTACGTTTTTTTTTGTACGCCAACGACGATGCATCATTGGGAGCAATTGTGACGAAACGTTACCAATACTGTTGTATTCAAAACCAGTGTTAAGATATTAAAATAATACGGGAAATGATACGGGAAATAAATACGGGAAAAAGAAGATTTTAAAGCTATCTTAAATTTGATTATTTTATATATTTCTACTCTTCAAGCCTTCTAATTTGGTATCCATATTGGATGTATCCGCCATTTTGTTGTGGCGGCCATTTTAGATTATAAATAATGGTAATTACATTGTCATTAGTATTAAGAAAAATATTATAAATTAAATTTCGATTTGATGACTCTAACAAATATACTATCAGGGCAAATAAAATCTTCTAATATTTATTCGATTCTTATTTAGGAAATATTTAATGTTCATCGTGTCAGTTTGGTCACAAAAACGGCATTAAGTTTCGCAGTTTAACATGTTATATCTGTAAAATTCAAAAAAGAAGAGGACTGGAGTGTGGTAGTACCAAATTTCCGCATTATATTGCTCTCTTCCCAATTTACCGCCTTTTAAAAAACACTATGCGAAACATTAAATTCTCAACTGGGATTTGAACTCGCAACCATCGTTTAAAAAAATTAACAACTCACTCTATGAAAAAATACCACCAATAAGCCGCTTTGACGAGGTATAAAAGTTCTACCGTATTAAATTTTATGAAATTAAAATTCAATGCGTATTAAAATTATAATCAGCTTTATATTTTTAATATTATTTATATCAGACCTCAAAAACCCGAGGAATTTAACTATGAAATCATTTTCCGTGATCCATAACTAATTTTAAAATATATGTAGTAAGATGATTCCCTATTCCAGCGTCTGACTGTAAACGCGATCGGTTGCGGATTCGATCCCCACTCGGGGGAGTGAATATATTTAAATTATTTTCACTTCTTCGTTATGGTAAAACACAAAGTGCGGCGTTGAGTACCACCACTAAACAAGCAAGGTCTCGAATTCGATGGAAAACGCAGTACAGTGTGTTTTGACACTAGGTACATTCTGTCTACCCTGCTATGCGGGATAAAAGCGTGAAGCTAAGATTCCTTATAGATTGATATAGTTATTTTCTCTTTATCGGTGGACAAAATCTTTCACATCTCGCCATATTTTCTTCAGCAAGCACAGTTCGTTAAAGCAAATTCACACTATCAGCAAAATCTAAGACACAATAGCGATCAAGTCACACGACTACAACAATTATTTTTCATACATTATCTATGTATATGCCAGTTAGCGTCAGTATTGACACAGTGCCCCTTATCAAACCAAGCAAGCTTCGGCAAGCTGGCAAAATTCAAATAAAATAACGCTTTAAAATTAATATTAATATACGTATAAATTATATTGAATAAGTTATCAATGGTCGGTTTTGCGGACAGCTAAAATCTTTATAATCCCACGTCGCACAGTAAAGGGAGAGCCGGCGTAATTTGTCAAGTGCTGTTATTTTACGAATAATGCCCCACTAATTCTTGGAGCTTTGATGAAATTTGTATGAGGTTTCTCAATTTCTGCAACTTTTCCATATAAATAGTTTTAAATACACGCCATTAGGGTATATGGTGAACGTTGATTGGGTTTTGTTCGAATGCCTTGGCCCGGTACAGAAAATTGAGAATATATTTTTTTATTACGGCTTATTTAGTTTAACTTTACTTTAGTTATTTAAAAAGAATTTCTGAAACGTATATTTCTTGAACATAAATATAAAATGTACACTTTTTATAATATACGCGATGTTTATAGGTTCGATTCTCAGTTGATGTAATGTATATATCGCGGTGCTTAGAGGCGCTTTAGCTCCTTCGTGGGTTACGCCACTTTAATTATAAATTTTAAAATTAGAACGTGAAAAATGGAGTGCTTATCCCTATAGAAAATAAAAAATAATTAAAATAAAATACAGATACGAATATTTTAAGGTTGTGATTCAAATTTTCGACTTTTGAAACACAGCGTTGAGTTCCGCCACCTGATTATGAATGTCACTGAATGTACAAAAAAAAGACAGCGGATATACCACTTAAGGAAATGAGAGCTCCTAAATCTCTCTTACTTTAAATAGTGGGGTAATTTGCGTATTAGAGCTCTTTCCTCGTTTAACGTTGTGAATACGCCTTGGCCTACATATAAATTGGGTATATTTTGAATTACGCCTTGTATAGTTTCTCATGAATAAGGCAACATTTATATAATGGACCTATTAAAATACCATATATATATATATATATATATATATATATATATATATATACAGAATATCACATTTTTTTATATTTGAAAGCTTTATATCAAAAAAGCTTCGTCCGGAACGATCTTTATTTTACAATTCTAAAATAAAAATAGACTAAGTCAGTTCTTGTTACATTAGCTATATGATAGTGGTCTAGGAACTAGCCTTACCAAACGCACAGATAGACAAACATTGTAACAAAGGACACTTTGGTATATGTGCTTGTATCATATGCATATAGTAAAAAATGTGATTATTTTAATCATTACAAACAAACATTCCCATTATAATTATTTGTATAGATTATAAATTTAAAGAAATAAAGTTTAACGAAATATGATAAGTAAGTATACTATAAAAAGGTACTAAATAAAAAGTAGGAATTAATCATATATTAATAATATGGTAAAAGGTCGATATTCGTGAGGCCTGTCGTGGCGCAGTGGGACAGCTATCGGTCCTGGATTTGATTCCCGCTTGGCGAAATGATAATATTTAAATTTCATTATATTTCCTTACTCTGGTAAGTAGTTCCGCTACACATCATTCAAATTTGGAATTTCTGAGAAAATGTAACTACGGAGTGTCATGACACTACGTTCTTCATGTCTCACCTGTTACGCGTGTATAAGCGTGAAGCTAAAAACATATATTTAGTTTTCAAAAGTGCTCGATCGACAGTATTTTTTGGCAAATTAATATCACCAAGGTTCAAAAAGTTATAAAAAAAAATAAAAATTCAAAATAATTTTATATTCCACACTTTACTCTAGAGGCTTTACAACTATATTAGATACATAGTAAAGTAAAAAGATAAATTTAAAATAGATTACTTTTTGCTCAAAGTCAAACACGAAACTAACTTAAAAGTCAATTTTGTTTCAGTTTTCAGTAAAATTTTTTTTTATAAATTTACCCAAACTAAAATCCCAATTTTTAACATTTTCAGGGATCAAATATGAATGGCTAATACGCTTCACGTAACGCACATGTCACTGTGTAAACAAGCCACCGAGTAAAAATTTTAGTAAGTTATATTTTAACAATATAGAATATATATTTTTTTACCCAGAAACTAACTAGTGATATAAAAAATGCCACAAAACGATACGATAGCCAACATTGTAACAATATCTGCACTGTGAAATTTGAATTTTTTAGTTCATGTATAAACCAAAAGACAACAATATTGGTTACAAGAATATGTAAAATTTATAATTCCGGGATAAATAAATTAAAAAATATTTTTAAAAGAAAATATGCTTTTGCAGCCATTTTTACTGTATTTTAGTTTACAATATGATATTTATATTAAATATATTATGCAAATAAAATACATTCAACCAAACTGCTTTTTATTCAATATGGCCGCCAAAATTAGTACTGAATAATTAAACATATACTATATACTACTACTATAAATATACTATATTATTATATATAATTGGATTGTCATCAGAAATAAAGGTGTAATCTAAATTTTGATTTCCTCAATGGGCCGTCCCATAGTGGGTCAAACTAAGTTTACAAGATTTTCACATACACTAACTAACTAACTAACGGCAAGTTAAATAAAAGCTATTTATCTATAGATAAAAAGTATATACCATATATGCCCCTATACTACATATATTTAATCAGGATTAATACGGGTCTATTGATGTGTAAAATACGCAAGCATTATCAACGCGTTCATTCCACTTATATAAAGGGTATATTGTGTTAGTTATAAATATTAGTATTACAGTTTAAGAAAAATTACTGGCTTACTTACCCTTCGGGAACCTATCGTGTTTAAGAACTTGTCTGACTGTAAACGCGGTCGGTTGTGAGTTTGATCCCCACTCGGGTGAGTGATTATTTTTAAATTATTTTCACTTCCTCGCTCTGGTAAAAAGACAAAGTGCGGCGTTGAGTTCCACCAGTCAACATGCAATATTTCCAGTTCAGTGGAAAGCGAAGTACGGAGTGTCTTGACACTAAGTACTTTCTGTTTACCCTACTATACAGGATAAAAGCTTGAAGCTAACAAAAATCTCATCCTTTTTTGTTTTTTAAAAAAGCAACTTCTATCAAACCTATGCCAATTCAAATAGGTAGTATTAGTTAGTGATGTAGATAATATATATGATTCGGTACTCTGATTTCTCTTAATTTGGGAAGCATTATTCACTATATTTTAACCAATACAAGTCATAAAACGTTTACTTATTTAGTACAAAATAAATACAAATCCATAACGTCTAAATTCAACAAACCGTATCATATAATGGCTTTATCATTTAACCAAAAGTCAATAATCACCTGTAATAGACACGAAAACACCATCGGCATACCGAATGCAAATCAAGCAAACAAACGATGGAATCAGGAACACTAGCAAAAAGTTTTGTAAGGCATGCGAACTGCGCTACAATCGCATGATCAGGCCACAATAAATCCTGGATTCCCCAACAATTTACTATTTCGGGTCACTAGTTATCGGTTAAAAACAAAATTACTGCCTCACAGTCTGATAAACTGCCTAAAGAACTTGTTAAATAGCAAATAAATATCTCAATCGGTATGAGTAAAATATGCGAGCGGCACACGAAACCGGCTTTTTTTGTTTGCTTGGCAAGGTGAAATTTAATTTTTGCGTTAATATATTTTGGCGATAACTTAGTTTTAGTCTGAATATGTAATCTTTTTGGTGATATCGTAGCGCGGTTAAGAATTACGTACTAAAAGGTGCGCTTTACTTACATATTTAAAACCCACGAGGAGCATAAAAATTCTCGTTTGACATGTTTCAAGAATTGGCGATGGTGAATGAAGGATAGAGAAGTGTATTTTCTTCCTTTCAAACTTTCCTTTTGGGGGTTTTTTTTAAACGTGGAATATAATTTGAGTTTCAAATCCAAATTAAATTTGCCAAATGTAGAGTTCTTCTTTATGCTTAATTTTAGACTGAAATTGACAAGATTATTTGCAAAATAAAGACCATTTAAATAACACATACATAATAAAACCCATACAGTGTCTGACTGTAAATGCGATCGGTTGTGGGTTCGATCCCCACTCAGGGGAGTATCGGGATTATATTTAAACTATTTTCCCTTTCTCACACTGGTAAAGGAAAATACTAAGTGCGGCGTTGAGTTCCACCACTCAACACGCAGTGTCTCGAATTCGGTAGAAAGCGTAGTAAGGAGTGTCGTGACACTAGGTACTTTCTGTCTACCATGCTATGCGCGATAAAAGCGTGAAGCGGAAAAGAAATACCCATTAGATGATTACATGTCTAAAAATCCATACAATTGTTGTAAACGTTACAAGTAAACTCAACCGATTCATATCTTATAATATTAAGGTGTTATAAAACTATAGCGATTTTTAATGACTATTATTGAGATTATCTTTACTTGCCCTGTACTTGTCTCTGAACACTCATTAACACACATTGTTCTTAGAATATTTCGTAAAATTATCATATAAATAATATAAATTATCTGTGAAACTGTTTTTTTTAATATCTGTTACGTCACTTTATTGAGCAGAACCTAATCCACAATACTTTTTAATACTTGAAAAAAAAACCATTAACTCGAATCCAAATCTAAAATTTCACAATGATATACATCCTAAGTGTGCCATGGAAACATCAAAAAACTCATCGCACGTCCAAAAAGCTAATAACACTTAGCCAAAAAAAAAACAATTAGAAAAAAATCTATTGTATAATGAAATTTTGGGCCATACACAAAAGCATTTGAAATTAAACGAAAACGCTGACACTGCTAGCAAGAAGTAATTGCATTCCTCATGCGATGTGGCGAGGCTTGAAAACGAGTAAAAAATCGTAATTATCCAAAAATTGCTATAAAACTTAGATAGCTTTTGGTATTTTCTTATTGTAACGCGAGGAATTTTTCCGCCTGTCAAATCGTGCTGAGTTAATTGGGTGTTGTATTTCACTTTGTTATGTAAGAATCTGTAAAGGAATTGCAAGTCTATGTTATAATTCAATTTAACTTGGATCAGAAAAATATTCTTTTGTCAAAAGTTATTAAATTATACTATTAAAAATTATTTAGCAAAAACGCTTAGTATTTAAATTCATATATGTATCTAATAACAAAAATAGATGTTAAAAAATTGTCTGTCTTTACCTCCCTTTGTTAAATTTACTTATAGATAGCTCTATCTGTCTAACCTGAGGCTTATAAAAGCATGATATAAGGGAAAGTAAACCCAAGTCTTATATATAATAATTTTATCTTTTTTATTTAGTTTCACGCTTTTAGCATAGCAGGATAGACAGTAAATATCTGTTAACAAGACACTCCGTACTCCGCTTTCCGTCGAATTCGAACGTTTTATCATACCAGAGTGAAGAAATATAAATAATTGAAATATAATCATGCCCCCAAATGAGAATCGAACCCAAAACCGATCGCGTTTACATTCAGATACTATGCCATTGCGCCACGACCGGCCTCAAACCGGATTTATCTTACTAAGGATATATTAAAAACAATAAAGAATTTTGCAGTCGATTATGTTTTTCCTAGTTACGTATTCTATCTGTTATTTCGTATCTTTATATACCATTTCCAAAGCAATGTAAAAGAATCACGTTTAAGGAAATTATTTTCATTATGTAGTTGTTATTATTCAAGAAACGTACGTTTTGATACTTTATACTGATGTGATGATTTATTATTGAAATGTTTATGGATAGCCTTGTTCCCTTTACCAGCTTTAATTTTATTTCCGGCCGAGTTATGCCATTTTTCTAGTTTTATGCTTTTTGCGCAAAGAACGAGGAAATAAATATAATTTAAATATAATTAGATTTTCGTGATTATTCAACATTTTAACTGAAACTAATTTAAAAGAATTAATCGCGTATATATTGATATAAGAAAATATAATTTTGGACCTAACGTTTTGAACCCTACAGTACCTGTGACCATTTACTACTGTAATGTGTTTGAAACGTCAAACGAGATTAAAAATAATTTAAAATAAATTTAAATAATTTCATTTAAAATAATTATTTAATTTAAATATCATTTTAAATAATATAATTTATAATAATTTCATTTAAAATAATTTAAATATATTCATCGCTCCCAGTGGGAATAGAATCCACAGCCGATCTCATTTACAATCACATTACCCAATGCGCCACGACCAACCTCATTCTGCTTTTAAGTTGTCAATTCTCAATAATTGGCAGAGTTTGTATGTAAAGTAGCGCAACTCAACGCCGTAAATTATTTAAACAGACCGGAGTAAATAAACATTTTAAATTAAATGAAATATATCAAACTAAAATGATACAAACTTAGAAAGAATATTTATTTGTTAAAAAATAATTCTTAGAGAAGCGATCTTCAAGCTCTTTCTAGGTATGTAAAATATACTAAAATTATATTTACCGAATATCATATAAAAACTATATTTATCGAAATTTATTGGAAATTTTTATGTATCTCACAAAGTAAATATATACTTAGTACAAATAAAAGTGATAAATGATTTATTTTACTTTACATGAAATACTATCAGATTTCATGCTAAATCAAAAAACGGTCGCCCATCCAAACAAAGACGCGACCACAATCGCTTAACCAACTTTAAATATAACATCCAGATCTAGCAAACTAGAACAAAACGTATTGCTTTTTAATAAGAAACGATACAAAATGACCAGTCACGTTAACTAACAAGTTAATGTTACTTAGTAGAGCTGTCGGACTATTCGTTACTTGCTAATTTCTGTGCTATATTTAATAATTTCCAATCCATTTAATTACTATGGTCTACTTGACACGCAATGTCTTGATTTTGTGCGGAAAGCAACGGAGTGTCTTGACACTAGGTTGTCCCTGACTATCTTACGATGTGGGATAAAGGCACTGAAATTGCATTCTTTATTTTTAAATCAGTTATTTTACTGAATTTCAAAGGTTCCATCTATCGGGATATAGCGCAGCGTTGGGTTCCGCCACTCACCACCCAATATCTCGATTTCGAATGAAATCTGCTATACAGATAAAATCGTGAAATTTTAAAGCTGAAGAAAGTTTACGACCATTCAAGCTTTACTTGTCATATAAAATAGTTAACTTAAATATAATGAGATTTAACTGTGACTGTTATACGAGGCAATCCATAAACTAAATCCGCACACATTAAGAGCGATTAGCAAATCGGCGGAGGTGTTAACTAACCTGTGGCTTGTGCCCTTTGACGGAACACACTTGTTATAATAATACTCTTACGTTATACTAAACATCATATACATATGTAAGTATTATTAAAGTAATTATTTTAAATGAGCATGAGTAAGATAAAGTGCGGCGTTTAGTTCCACCACTCAACACGCAACGTCTCGAATTCGGTGGAAAGCGATGTACGGAGTGTCTTGACGCTAGGTACTTTCTGTCTACCCTGTTATGGGATAAAAGCGTGAATGTAAAAAAAATCGCGTATTTTCTGATATTTAAAAATATATTTTAGATAATTTTATGATTCGAGTACTTTACAGTAGTTATTTTAGTAGATAGTGTTAGGACATTTTCGTTTCGTTTCAAAGGATTTATATTCATATTTTAATTAAAAGAAAATAATGTTTCAAGTTCTGCGTAAAAAAATTAAAACAAATGTTAAGAAATTTGGAATGATAAATATTAATATAGTAGCTGCAAAAAAACTATTAAATATAATTGTTTTTTTTTTAAATAAAATTCTATAGAAAGTTTTGACCCGAAAAAAAAATGAAAGAGCAAATATTCTCTTAGGGGAATAACACTTTTAATATTCCCAATAAATGTAAAGAACAAATATTGATAACAAGTATGTATTTTAAAGTATAAAATACTTACTTGTTTAAATCACTTACTCTGATAAAAGAAAGTGCAGCGTTGAGTTCCGCAGAACAACACGAAATGTCTCAATTTCAAATGTAAAGTTGAAAACAAACTGTTATGACAATAAATTTCAAATAAAGAAATTTCAATAAAGAAAAATATGTTACAACTACCTTCAAATAGAAAAGCAAATTAACAATTTGAAATATGAAAATGGGGTTAACTTGACTAATAAAGCCGTCATATTTAAAAATAAATTATAAAATAACCATACACCAAGACTGATCACTTAATACGTCAAGCTGAATAATTGCAATACTAAATAGCTTCACAAGAAACGCTTAATAGGAACATGCAATATTTTAATAAAAATTTAATATTTTTTCTTTTGATAAATTAGACTTAAAACTTCTTTTAGTACTGACAATGGAAAAATATGTTTCTATGGGATTATTCGTGTTTTATGGAAATTACCTTGTTTATTAATGTAAATCATGTTGCTTTTAAGGTCGTCATGGCCCAATGGTTAAAGACGATTGGTTGTGCGTTGCAAGCAATCAAACGCGGCGTTAAGTTACGCTAATCAATGTGTAATGTTTTAATTTCGAGTGAAACAGAGTGCATGAAAGCACCTAGTGAAGACAGAGTTTCACTAAGCTCTCTCATACACTCCTTTCATTGTCAATTTAACCGTATTCTGTACAAAAGAATTGAATCCACAACCTGTTTATGCAATGAAATGCTTATCTACTGTGCCACGAAGACAATTTATGTATTTAATTAAACAATATACTGTTTTCTTCTTTACAAAAAAAGCTTTAAATCGAGTAAAAATCTTGTAAACCATCGACGTCAACGAACACTTGGTATTCATATTATGCACCTCGAAGTGTATAAATAAAATATTTGAAAAACAATACCGTTACCAAAATTCAGTTTGCAAATTGCAAGCGAACGAATCTTGACTAATTGATAGTTTTTAATATTCCGCAATTCGTTATGGGTGTTTTTTTTCGTTCTACAACAAAAGCGGAAAACGATTGATACGGATTTCCAAGTAACCTAAATAATATAGTAGAGTTAAAATATTCAATTTACAATATTTATAGATAGTGACATAATATTAACTGATAGATACATACTAATAAAAGTTCAAGTAACACACACACACACACACACACACACACACACACTCACACATATATATATATATATATATATATATATATATATATATATATATATATATATATATATATATATATGTTTTAGCCAGCCTTTTATATAATTGTCCCCTATACCATAAGAAACATAAAAGGGCAAACTTTTGTCAAATTCTCCATTAACAGCCTAAAATCGACACTACTCGTGTTGAATGGCGGAACTAAACACTGCGTTTTATTCCACCAAATAAAGAAAAATGTAACCGTTCCTACATTTGGAAATCAAATCCACAAACAAATTTTAACAATTGTTGCTATATCATAGATAAAATAATCAAAAATAATTTATAAAATCCCGCTCGGTATAGAATTTCGTCGTCCTAGTAATATTATTTATTGATTTTCTTTCAAGTTCACACGGAATCCTATGAAATCGTTAGAACTCCTGTCGTTTATTATAAAGTAAGCTCGATTTAACCCTGTTATAGAAGATCAAAGAGCGGTGGCATGCGCACGATTTATATCAGCTACCTAGATCTTAAAGTTAATTTTAATATGCGCTTAGAAGAGAAAACCTAGTAACACACTCTGTTCTTCACTTTTCACCCAAAATTGTAACGTTGAATTCTAATTGCGGAACTCAACGCTGCACTTTGTTTTATCAGATGACAAAAATGATAATAAATGAAATATATTAAAAAAGTAGTTTCACGCTTTATCCTGAATAGCAGAGTCAGCAGAGATAAGTTAGTGTCAAAACATTTCGTTCACTGCTTTCCGCCACAAATCGCAACTTTGCTTGTTAAGTGGCGGAACTCAACGCTACATTTTGTTTTACCAGAGGAGGGAAATTAAAATAATGTTAAATGTTATACTATTTTTAAAGTGTTGTCTAAGTAAGTAAAAAAACGTATAAAATTTAAACGCAACGGAATAAAAACCCGCGCTTCCTGGAAACCGCTCAAGCGCTCTGAGCACTAAGCCATGCGTTCTATAACAGGCTGTGTGGAAACACATAAACGCACGTTACAACTTATGTTATTAACATCTATGTAGAGAGATTTTTACAAATTTCTACTACCCAAAGATTATTAAAAAATAATCATTTAACAGGAGGGAATGAAAAAAAACTAAAATTTTTTTACAATACATTTAAAAAAAAATGTTTTCTAATCCCAAGTGTGGAACAACCTTTTAAAAATAATAAAATAATAATATTAATACCAATTTTATTTTTCTGACCGAGCCACTAACGATCTATCACATTAAAATGCATATCGAACAGTTTGAAAGTGCGATCAAATCAACGCTAATTGATTGGAGAAAGAGATTAAAAGTTAGCATCGACTTTGCGCTATAATTCAAACTTCGTTACGTGCCATTGACTATTTAAATCTCATCTTATTATTGTAATGCTTGTTTTGTATGCATTAGTTGCGTTGGTGCTGTTGGTAAGCTTGTGAAGATAGCAGGTTCAATTTCTAGTAAGTAAGTAGGTAGTTCTAGTAGGAAGGTCATTAATAATTGTAATTAAAAAAAGAGAAGAGAGAAAGTCCCGCCAAGTTTGGTGATTCGTCTCAGGTCGGAGGCATTAAGTTAAGTGAGCTGGTGGTAAATTATTTGTCGTTCAAAAATAAAGCTAATAAATTATTTGACTATGACTTTGTAGATTGTAGAATATATATATATATATATATATATATATATATATATATATATATATATATATATATATTGATTGACTATCAACAATTTTGTTGAATAATACTTTAAATTAATATAACTTGCGTATTAATGATTCCTTTGAAATAAAACACTAAATATTTTGGGAAGGTTACCAAAATACAATACTGAAAACTTCATTTAAATTAGTTAAACAGTTTCCAGGTTTAACGCGCACACACGTACAGACAAACAGATTAATAATTGTTTGAGTTCTGTTACATTAGTAAATTTACCCAATAATAAAATTTCTTGAATATCTATGTACAGATAGCGATCAGTTTGGTATATTTTTATTATATGTATAGATATTTAGCTCCTTGCTTTTTCCCTGGCAGGTTTGCCAAAGGCTAAAAACGAAGTGTAAAAAAAAAGTGTATAGTATATATCTTGTAAAAAAAAACTTATCTAACTAGCGATAGCGATATAACTACCTAGCGATATATAATAAGATCTTTGATTTTCGCAATTTTTGCACATTTTTAATGAAACTATTTTAAACGGATTAGATAGATAGACCACGTGTCAGTCTACGTATGACCACGGACTACTATAAAGAGTTTAAAACGTCAGGTTTCCGAAAATGTATTTTCGAATACCAAAATATACACGATTAATCCATTTAAAATAATTTTAGATATTTATCTTATACAAGAAATAAGTAAAATTAGTAGAACTAATGTTACTCACATTTCATAACACACTAATGGTATTTATTTATTATGTATGTCAAACGCAAAACAAGTGTCTGACTGTAAAGTGACATACATACAGGTTGCTATTGCAATGAATATTATAGGCATCAATTCCATTAACAATTATTATCCTAATTTCATAAATATTTCTATCTATAAGTTATCTTATGTCATTTACACATTGCGAAGAGCCTTGACCTTCAAATGAGAGTCATTAGTCGAACATGTCTCAATAGATTGCTACATCCTCCCGCTACATCCCTTGTGATCAATAAGCTAACGGCTCTACACTCAACGTCAAAATGTATCATCTTATATGTTTACTTTAGATAGTTATAGAATATTTAAAGAGATATATATATATATATATATATATATATATATATATATATATATATATATATACGCAAAATATTTTTTTTTGTAATTTAATTCCCACTCGAGGTAGTGATTATATGTATTTAAATTATTTTCACTCCCTCGCTCTGGTAAAGACAAAGTGCGGTGGTAAACGAAGTACGGAGTGTGTTGACACTAGGTACTCTCTGTCTATCCTGCTAATTGGGACAAAAGTGAGAAGGCAAAACAAAGAATCCATAAATAATCGGGTTTACAATTAAGCATTGTCTTACTGCGCCACATTGATCTCAGAATATTTTATATTTAACAAAGAAAAAAGTATAAATAGATCCTCTTATAAGTAAACATAATATTAAAAAAAATGATCAGATATCCTGTTAACGCGTTAACAACGCGTTACCTTGGAAACGTGTATGTTACTTTATATAAACGTGTATGTTAACACATTGTCGTGTCTGAAACGTTTACTTTATTAATTTAATACATTATTTAGCATTTGTATGTATTATTTAAAAAAAACATCAGCATTCTACACTCCTTCTCTATATAAACTATAACTACCAAATTTTGTAGTCCTCTTGTTCCCTCATACATTTAAGGAGCTTTCGAAAACAAGTTTTGTACCAATATCAATTAATGTTAGACAGATAGACAGGTATACCTTTTTAAACGTATATATTTAGAGTAAAAAAAAATATCTCACGAAGTTACAAAGGAAATGAACAGTAAAACACCAGTCTTAGCTTTACAAAAACATTTCTTAAATTCCTTTAGGTGAAATTCAAATGAGGGGTTGACCTCTAAAAGCGGTTTAATTTATCAATACGTCCCTAAAGGTTTGATTCGACAGCATCCAATCTATACTAAATTGCTTTACGATTAGACGTTCGTACGCGAGAATATAGAGACGTCACGTTGTGAGTACAATTCTGAAATATTGTAAAGAAAATAATGATTTTAAAGTGGAGAACAGTTTTAGTAGTCGTCGTGGTGCAGTGGTACAGTGTCTGTCTGTAAACGCGATTGGTTGCGGGTTCTATTGCCATTCTGAGGATTAATTATATTAATTTTAAATTAAGATTTCTCTGTTGTGGTATGACAAAGGGCGACGTTGACGTAACTGCATTATTATAGAATGTCTCGATTTCGGGCGGAAAGCAGTCAGCGGATTGTCTTGACACTATGTTGTTTCTGACTATCCTGCTATGCGGGATAAATCGAGAAGCTGTAAAATATATATACAATGTAATACAATAGCTGTAAATAAACTGTCGATATATATATATATATATATATATATATATATATATATATATATATATATATATATATATATATATATATATATATATATATATATACCTGTTTTGTATCGACAAGCGTGTAAGAATTTACACTGATAGCTTAATATGGTAACACTTGTATATTACAAGAGGCAAGGGTTCGAATCCCACTTTGTTCGTATTTAAATACAATAAACATATAAAAGATCAAAAATAGAAGTTATTGAAGCTATTATTATCATGTTATTGACTAAAACTGTAGATTTGTTACATTGTAACTTAGATATCTCATGTTATGTAACTATTAGCCTTTCAAGTGTTCTGACTCACAGTGTTTGACATAAACAAAGCTATAATTCAATTTAAGTGCTTTGTTTATTTTTATACCAATCTTCACGTATTCCCGTATTTTTAGAGAAAAGGTAGAGATAGCGTGATTAGTCAATCCACTCAATTGGTAGCCAATTACCCACTCACCCAGTGAGTGAACGAATAAGTGAGTGATTGGGTAAGTAAGTATATAAGTATGTTAGATGGTGAAGCCTAAAATAACATTTCGTAGAAAGACTGCTGTATCATCAACATTTTTTTTTATTATTTTATATTATGTTTATTTAGCCCTTTGCTTTTATTCTGCACAGAAGGGTAAAAGGAACAGTGTCAAAACACTCCTCATCCTGCTTTGCGAGAGATTCCAGGACGTAGCGTGTTGAGTGGCATTACTCAAAGCAACGCTTTGTCTTAACAGAACGAGGTACTGAAAATAATTTAAGCATAATCATTCCCCCAAGTGGGAATCGAACCCACAACCGATCACGTTTATTTTACCAATCATTACCAACATATTTATTTGGACTAGCACTGTAAGCTAATCTTAACTTTCTAGATTCCATTTAAAAAAATATCTTAATAAAACTTCCCTTAACTTAATCCATATCGAAGTTAATTATGCCTTTCATACAAAACATACAAACATCACACAAACAATTTGAAACGGTCAGCCACAACATTAGCACTTAGCTAATTACTGTATTCACTAACAAAGGTGGCGAGGAAACAAATCAAAGATTAAACTCCAATTAAGCCTGGCTAGGGTACGCTATTGGCAAGCCACCCCGCGACAAGCAAAACCTTTATAAATCAAGATTCGCTGCTAAGCCCGCGATGGTCGACGACTAAACGCTCAGTATAAAACAGAAATGGTACATTCGGAGTGGATTTGGTCTAGTGCTGGCTTGTTACTGATTTAGTGTGATAGCCAGGCACTATCAAAAGCTAGGAATTGTGGGATTTAATTTTATAACTTCATAGATGTGTAAAGATTTTTAAGTGTAAATAAAAATGTAACCTAAGAAGTTTTATTTTCAATACTTATTCAGAGGGAAACTGGTGATAAGGCACTCTTTTCCACACTTTCTTCTCTTCGTTTTCTCTTTCTTTCTTTACCCTAATTTAAAATACCTCCGTCAAAATGTTAATTTGACGGGGCTATTTTAAATTTAAGGTCAGGGGTACGAGAGGTCGAGGGAGACCTCGGTTGACCTTCAAAAACACAGTATCGAAGATACTGGAGGAAGTTCACGTAAAAACTATGAAGACCCCCCGAAGGGCATGCATAAAGAGGATAATGACTGTGGACGAAAGAGGTATTCAGGGGCCGTAGCCTTTGGCGCTCCGTACTCTCTGGTTACCCCGCCAGGGATGAAACGTGAAGCTAAAAAAAATATTGTTAATTTGTCTAACAAAATGATCTGAATCAATGTTCCATGTTAAAAAAGTCGACGATGACGACGATAATGACGGTTTTGTAGATAAGAGTGAACAAACACAATTACGAGAACACACAATAAATAAAATATTTACAAAAAATAATCCAAACAAAATAAAAATGAAAATTCTAACTTTCATAGCACATCCAAGCCCTAATTGTTCTACGGTAGATCCCAACCGCCACAAATTATAGGCGCCGGTGGACTGGGAACGTGCTTCCCGGATCTCGGAATACCGGAATCATTGCTAGTATTATACAACGGATATTGTGTACAGTCGTCGATAATATTGATGGGCATTTAAAAGAGGTTATAGTGAGGTCGATTCTCGATTTGAATTTATTTTCTATAGGTGTATGTGAGGCTAATCGAGGCGCAGTGGGACAGCGTCTGACTGTACACGCGATCGGTTCTGGGTTCGATTCTCACTCAGAGGAGTGATTATTTTTAAATTATTTTCTCTTCTTCGCTCTGATAGGACAAAGTATGACGTTGAGTTCCGCCACTCAGCACGCAATGTCTGGAATTCGGTGGATAGCAATGTACAAAGTGTCTTGACATTAGGTACTTTTGTGCGGGATAAAAGTGGGAAGCTAAACAAATCTGCCCATCGAATTCTTACAAATCTAAATAGATATCGACAATCATCTTGCTCGCATAGCTTTATTCAACGTTCAACAATTTTATATACAAGCTATATTTTTATTATTCTTTTACATGCAGTAGCTCTGGTGCAACAAAGCGCGGCGTTAAATTCCACCACTCGATAATAAAAAAGAATATCTTGACACTAAGTCGTCTCAAACTCTTCACAAACAAAGCGAAAAACATTTTTATATAGTTATTATTCCGTTCTTTCTTACAATTATAACAATAAGAACAAAATTTCTACAATATTCATAAAATTCGCCATTTTCAGCACAAAATTATATAGACCAATTATCTATTTCATACGTTTAACAAATTAAATGAGTTATTTAATAGCCTATTCATTACATAAAGCAATTAATCGCGTCCCTAACATCTGGTCGGAGATAAAACGATATATCGATCCGTGAATAGCGCATATTTCTATGTAATGAACAAATTATGATGGGAAATGATTTAATTGATCAATCTTTTCAAGATTATATATATATATATATATATATATATATATATATATATATATATATATATATATATATATATATATATATATTATTAGCTAGCATAGGACGCGATGTAAACCTCATTTTTAATGTATATTAGTCACTTCTCTATATAGTATTTATATCTATTAAAAGAGCATTGGCACAGCGTTTCGCTGGAAACACGATTGGTGGTGAGCGGGTCCCACTCCGAGAATGCTTATATCTAAAAAAATCCTTTTAATTTCTCATTGGTAAGATAAAGCGCAGCATTGATTTGGCCACTCGGCACGCAATGTTTTGATTTGGGACGGAAAGCAGTGAACGGAGTATCTTGACATTAGGTTGTCTCTGATTACCCTGCTATGCGGGATAAAGCTACTAAACTATTTATTTATATCAAATATACTAAAGTATTTATTTATATCAAATATAAGTGTTATATATAAATAAATTATGAACAAAATCCAGTTTTATATACTTGTATAAAGATAGCTTAAACATTAAGAAGAAAGGCATTTTCGTCACAATACTACGTATCGTACGTCTCAATCACAGTAATGGAGACAATAAATACTCGTCCGGGGAAACAGTTTACGAGAACGATTGCGTCTGTAAATGTAACAACACGTCTTTAGTACGTCTGTTTGTACGTTGAAAGTATGTAATTACACTGTATGTATGTGTATATATATATATATATATATATATATATATATATATATATACATACGGGCTGTGCCCACGTCTTCGTCTGTGGCGTGGAGTTTAACATCTCGGAATTTATTCTATAATAAAATAAAATAAAAGTAGCCTTAGTTACTTCCTATTACATCAGCTACTTGCCAGTCAAAGTCCCGTCAAAATCGGTTCAGCCGTTCTAGAGATTAACCGGAATAAACAGATAAACTGATTTTGGTATATATACAAATTATACATACATATGCATTTAGTAAAAAGGGGTTATTTTAATATTACAAACAGACACTCCAATTATAGTTTATTTTAAGTTTTTGCTATTTTTAGCAATTTCGCTTTTATGTCACATAGTAGCGTAAACAGAAAGTACCTAGTGTGAATACACTCCGTACTCCGCTTTCCACCGAATTCGAGACATTGTGTGTTGAGTGGTGGAACTCAACGCCACACTTTGTCTTGCCAGAGCAAGGAAGTAAAATAATTTAAATATGTATATGTATGTAATATTCGCGAGTGGGAACCAAACCCATAACTGATCGCGTTTATAGTCAGAAGCTAGGCCACTACCGGCCTCTACACACTGTTTGTTACTTGACGTTATTTACCTAAGTAGGTTAGTTAGACGAGGAGAAAAAATGAGAGAATTTTATTTTTTTATTATTTTTCAAAAAATTAAACTTATATATTTTAATTTCCAAAGGTGAGTGGTACGGGAGGTCGGAGGAGACCTCGGTTAACCTTCAAAAACACAATAATAAAGATACTGGAGGAAGGACACGAGGATCCATAGCAATCCATAGCATACCAAAAGTATGAGGATCCCCCGAACGGCGAGTATTAAGAGGTCAATGACTGTGGACGAGGCGAAAGAGGTATGCAGGGACCTCTCTGACTACCCAACCAAGGATACAGCGTGAAGGTAAACCCACAAAACCAATAAAATATATATTTTAACTTTTTATTTTTGCTCAAATCTAAAAGTTGCGTAGATTATATTACGCACGAGATTCCTTAAGAAGTTTTATGGCCTAATAACTTCTAAAGTAAACTGTATGGGTGCTATATATCACGGTTATAATATCGGTTAAAGTAATTCCTTTACGTGACAAGTGTTTGAAATATCTCGATTATTTTGAACTTTTGATGCGTGGCTTTGTTTTTATTCTTTTTTAATGCTACTTAAATATTTATGAATATTAAACAATGAATAAAAATTGGCCTGGCCTGGCCATTAAGGCGCAGTGAGAATGACTGAACGCTAATGGTTATGGGTTCGATTACTTAATAAAATATTGTATTTTTATTTCTAAACTCCGGTAAGACAATGAGGCTATTACTTACCTTGCTATATGGACAATAACATAAAAGCGAAAAATACATATTAATTTATTTATTTTTTAGATTTTCCCAAGTATCATTCTTAAACAGTTTTCAAGAGAAAAAATCCAGTATTAATATTTATATATATATATATATATATATATATATATATATATATATATATCAATCTATTGTTTGAAGTTCTTAATATAATTTAGTTATAATCAAATTCATTGTAGTATAGTTCAAATATTTAGATATTAGAGGCCGGTCGTGGCGCAGAGGGACAGCGAGGAATAATTATTTCCATTTCCACGCTCTGGTAATACAAAGCGCGGCGTTGAGTTTCGTCACACAAAATTCAACATGCAGTAACACTTTAACACTAGGTAATTAAATGTAAAGTAAAAAAGAAACAAATCATTATCAGTACAAGAACGTTTAAAAATATTATAATATATAAACACTGAGTAAATAACTACTGACCGTAACACAAATTACTAGAATATAATTTGAAAACTAAATAATAGTAAAGCGTTAAAAACTAAACGGTAAAGCGTTCCATCGTACCGTACAGAGTCTTAACATTATCCCAGTGGTTAGGGAGCTTTACAATCATAAATGTTTATGCTACTTCATTTGACTCGAGCAGATGCCATCTATGTGTTTTAAGCTTTATTTCACCATACGTTTATTAAGTAAATAGCGTTGATCGTTTCGTAATCTGTATTATGTTTAAAAGGGCTTTAATGCAGCTTCTCTTATTCTGGCTTAGAAAGATAATTCATTAATCCTAGTGTCGAGACACTCCGTTGGTATTTCGTTCAAAGTCGGGACATTGTTAGTTGTAATCATTTTCACATCGAGCGAAAAACAAAAATAATATTATATATATAAACTTTCAACCAAGTAAGAATCAAACTCCCAACCATTCGCGTTTACTGTTACGTATATATATATATATATATATATATATATATATATATATATATATATATATTGGTGATTTTTTCCTGTCTGTTGTATATATATATATATATATATATATATATATATATATATACAACAGACAGGAAAAAATCACCTAAACAAACTATGTAAATAACAAAAATTTCAAGCGAAACGGGAACACTGAATAAAATGTCATTTTGAGTCAGTTGCGTCAGTCAGAATTGCAACTGCAATGCACTTCTGCTTTGACTAAACTAACTTTCAATACATTATTTATAAAGTACGCTCAAAGTCAAATGTAGATGAAAGTAAAAACTATATATATTTGTGGCTTCTAGCCTGAGGGGAGTAGATACGTATGTATTCCTAACATACCATAGTATCGAGATTAAATTAGTAAAGAAAATTTATTGTATTTTTAACTTCAACTATTTTCTTCAGAATTTGATACTTACTTATCTACCAGACCAGAGAAATGTCAATAATGTAAATGAAATCATTATCTCCAGTGAGAATTAAACCCGTAACCAATTAACTTGCAGCCAGCCACTGTGCAATGATGTCCTTGATAATATTGAATGATTAATCTACGAAATTATGACATATCGCTACATAAATATTTGTCAAAATATATAAAAAAAAATATTAGATTAATTCCATTCACAGAAAGGCTTAGTTCTTTATTATCTCTATACTGATAATATGAAATTATTAGTTGTTTTTACTCACCAACTACAAGCAAGGGAAGAGATATTTGACCATAATTCTATTACTCTCCGTTTTCTACGTACTGGAGCGTATTTCATCATATATTACAATAAATATATGTAAAAAAAAATAGCTTTCAATAATCTAATATAGTGTCAAGACACTACCGCTTTATATACAAAATCGAGACGTTATGCGGCGAACTCAACACTGCGTTTTTTCTTCTAGAGCGGAGAAATGACAACAAATTCTAAATATTTATTCCCACACGTAAGAAACAAATTCCCACGTGGTTTCGTTCCCACGAATTCGAACCCACAACCGATGGCGTTTAAAATATGTATAAAACTATACCCACTGCGTTACTATGAACGTAACCTCGTCTAACCTGTAACGATAGTTTTTTCTTACCATACATTCCAAATGCAAATATATATACCTAAAAAAAGAAAATATATATTTATTTACAATTAACTATATCTTATAGTTAATTGTAAATAAATATATATTTTCTTTTTTTAAGTATACGCTTGTATCTCGTATAGCAGAGTAAACAGAAAGTACCCATTGTCAAGACACTCCGTACTCCGCTTTCCACCTAATTCGAGACATTGCGTGCTAAGTAACGGAACTCAACGCCACACTATGTCTTACCAGAGCGAGGAAGTGTAAATAATTTAAATATAATGACTCCCCCAGGTGGAAATCCAACCCACAAAGTTGTCTCACAGCACCACGACCAGCCTAAAATAAATATTTATAAGTATTTATGTCATGGTTCGTTTGAATAATAATACCTAGTTTAGGCCGGAACCCCTAACTAACAGCTTAATCAGTATTTAGAACAGTATGCAAATTAGCCACACGTTACGTTGTTTGCTTAACATAATGAAGAATCAATATATTTTCAATAGAAACATACAGGCCGAAGGTGGCGCAGTGTGACAGCGTCTGACTGTAAACGCGATCGGTTATGGGTTCAATCCCCACTCCGAGGAGTGGTTATACGACAAAGTGCGGCGTTAAGTTCCACCACCCAACACGCAATGCCTCGAATTCGGTGGAAATTGGAGTATGGAGACTTGACACTAGGTACTTTCTGTCTACCCTGCTATGCGGGATAAAAAGCTTGAAAATTCACTATATGCAATAAATATACATATTGAACATTAAATAATGTAAGGTTTTTAAAATTAATTGAAAAATATTTTTTAACTGAAAGATATATTTAAAGATATTTCCTTAATATTTCAATCGTCCTGGCAAGGATATCAAATTTATGATCATTGTCATCTTATATAATACAGCGCCGCGGCGTACAGCTACGTATTTATCATCGATAGATACGCATACAATATTACAACTGTGCGTTGTTCGAAAATCAGTTTATTTTAATTAAACTAATATTCGATTACTATCGCCTTTGTTTGTGGGTTCGATTCCCACTCGTGTAAATGCAACAAAGCCTGGCGTTGAGCTCTACCATTCAACATGGAATGAGTCAAATTGGACAAAAAAAGGAGTATGAAGTGTCTTGACACTAGGTACATCCTGTCTAACCTGCTATGCGGAATAATAAAAAACGTTGAAATTCATATAAAAGTATATACATATAACAAAACCCCTAAACGCAATTAAAATTCACAAATCACACAACTAAACTACTTATAGCACTAACATTAGGTACAAGGAACGACAAAAAAAAATACCAATTTATTTGCGAAACACCAAAAATTATGACACGGTAAGAATTAATTCCCTTATAAAAAGCAGCAAGTGGCGTGACGTCGGCTGTTATTGCCCGCGTCTATTCAGCAAAGTTTACAACGATCTGTATATTTCGATTTATCGCGTTACTTTGACCCAAAGGTTGGTTCGTGGTTCGCGAATATAAATTTATATTAGACTTGACTTCATAAATTGCTTTTTGTTCCGTTCCGTTCCGTTCCGTTCGGAACTACACTAATGATTGAATTTTTTTCCATTCAATACTTTTGCTTGGTTCGAAGGCTTTTATAAGTACGTCTTAATGTGTAACTTGAAAGTTTTCTAATATATTTTGTTTGAACTAGTGATGTGACCTTGCTTTGTAAGGAATTTTTTATTTGTTTTTTTTATAGTACAGCCAATAAATAAACAATACAATAAATAAATAAACAAAATAAATATATCAAATACAATAAATAAAATATACTAAGTAAACACTGGTAACTTTTGTATTTACGTATATTTTATATTTATAACATTGTTATATTTATATACTTGTTTAAATATATTATAATATTTGTATTACCGCAATAAATAACTTTTTCTCATATTATTATTAATATTTATTTTAAATAACTATATTACCTTAACTTTACAGGTATACGGATATAACACGTCTATGATACACTACATATATATATATATATATATATATATATATATATATATATATATATATATATATATATAACTAAAAATATTTTTAATTTGTAAGTAATTTCTTTGTTAGGTAATCAACGTAACATAGAACATTATTATATAGAATAAAAAAACACACATAGAAAAAAGTACTACATCGTAGTTACAGGCCAGCTCAATATGACATTAATAATAAAAAAATTCTTTTTCTTAACAAACCCAGATTCCGAATTTTAAAAAAGTTACGAAAATTAAATTATTGGTTTTCGTTAACACCTGTTTAGCTTTACACTCTTATCTCACATTGCAGGATAGACAAAAAGTACCTAGTACGTATCTAGCTAGTACCTACAGTCAAGACACTCCTTACTTCGCTTCTTACCAAATTCAAGACGTGTTGAGAGGTGAAACTTAACGCCGCACTTTGTCTTTCCAGAGCGAGGAACTATAAATAATTTTAAATATAATCACTACCCCGACTAAGGATCGAACCCGCGTTACTGTCCGCGTTTACTGTCCCGCTGCGCCACGACCAGCCTCAAAAAGCCTTGTTATTGTCAAAAATGCCATTTGTAATAATAAAAAAATAATGAGCAATAATAATTCAGCAGGCACTATCTCGATTTCATATAGAAATAAATCAACGGAGTGTCTTGACATTAGGTAGATAAAGCGTGAAACTCTCTGTTTACAAACTATACTCTGTAGTAGCTTCAGGCTTTTATCCCGCATAGCAGGGTAGACAGAAAGTACCTGGTATCAAGACACTCCGTATCGCTTCCACCAATTCAGACAATGCGTGATGAGTGGTGGAACTCAACGCCGCACTTTGTATTTACCAGAGCGATAATGTGCAAAATAAATGCATTAATTAATTTATACATGATATGAAAATAACAGTAAAAAGATTAAAGAAATCATGAAAAATTAAAATCGACCACTTTCGTTAAACTTTCATTCTTAATAATAATGTTTGAGGGGTAAACCTTAGCAAAAATCTTTCTACAGGGAACGCTGAACGACAAAAGTTGTAATAACTTTATCAAAACTTGAGTTGTCTCTCTTGGCTTAGTTAATTATTAAATACACTTCTTCGATGACACAGATTCAATTTTAGTTGGGTTTGTAATTTTTATATTATAGGGGTTTGCCACTTTCATATAAGAGGCCATAGTGGCGCAGTGGAACAGTGTCTGAATGTTTACGCGATTAGTTGTGAATTCAATCGCATTTCTATCAATTTTTCGCTCTGATAAGACTAAACGCGGCGTTGAATTCTAAGAGAGGCGAAGAACAAAGTGTCTTAACAACACATAATGTCTCAATCCGATTAATTTGATAAACGCATAAAAATAAAATAAAAAAATCATAGAACAAAAAATGTGGCTATGATTAGTACTTGGAGTAACGATTATATTTAAATTATTTTCATTACCTGCGGTGTTAAGTTCCGTTATTCAACACGCACTGTCTCGAATTCGACAGAAAGAGGGGAAGGAAATGTAATGACTCTAGACAATTCCTGTCTACCCTGCTATGTGGAATAAAACAATAAAAAAAAACAATTACTTTAAATAAGACTTTGGGATATTCAAGGCAAGTTACTAAGAAATAAAAGCCAGCAATCATATCTCAGATATAAGTTGAAATCATAATTAATTCAGGATTCAATACGCTAGATGTACAATACAACGTCACCGGTGTCAAGTTAGTAGTCACGAGGCAATGAAGGCTGGATTACCTCATATAACTGATGACCCATAAATAGAATTGGACAGGGCCATAATGAGACTTAAGCTTTGGAATTGGGCATTGATCGTATAGATTTCTATTATGTGAACATTTTAGCTGTGGTAAGATAGAGTGCGGCGTTGAGTTCCGCCACTCAACACCTCAATATGTAGAATTCAGGGAACCAGATAAATCTCTGCCTATACAACTATGTGATTATGTAATATAAATAAAATATAATGACAGGTCTATATCTAACAAAAACAATAGTAAGAAATCTGCTTTAACTGGAGTTAGACCTTTAATTGATTTCTTCAAGCTAAGAAAACTATTGCCCTTTTACCCTAAATTACCTTAAACTTTTACCTTAAATCCCAACTAAATTTCTACTGCATTTTTAGACTATTCTCACAATATATGTATAGTATCAAACTGATCCGTACATTGTTATTATTGATCAGAGAATCCTCTTAGCGTTTGCATATTAAGTAGTAATAATAAACTAACATAGCATTAACATGATATTAGACATTATGTAACAATATATTGAAGGAAAGACGAAGATGGCACTGAGGGTGTTTTTATTATAATATGATCTTTGATTTTAACACATTTTAAAACGGTATAATCGCTTTTAATTTGGTATTCGAATTTACATCTACCTGTGACCAAGCACTATTTCAAAGTGCTCGATATTCTATTATTCCATTCAAAGTGGTTTTTATTTAAAAATTTGTTTCTTATACTTTATTTAGATTGTCAAAATAATAAGAGGGAGAACAATCAATCAATTGCTTGACCAAAAACAATATTTTACGTATTTTTACAATTTTATGTCTTTTTAGTAAGTAACAAGATTAAGGTAAGCTGATATAATTCAATGTGAAGTGGCGGAATTCAACGCCGCGGTTTTTTTTTTTGCCATTGCCAGGAACTAAAATTAAATTAATTAAGAAGACATTGCCTGAACTTACTATATACAAGTTTATAATATTTATATATATATATATATATATATATATATATATATATATAGACGTATATTTTTCGGTAGACTGGTCCATGGTCACAGTTAGACTACCTGTGACCACGGATTACTGTAAAGTATTCGAAACGCCAGGTGTCCAAAAATTACTATTATTACTCCTTAATATGCAAACGCTAAGAGGATTCTCTGATCAACAATAACAATATACAGATCAGTTTGATACTATACATATATTGTGAGAATAGTCTAAAAATGTTTTAGATTTAGTTGGGAACGATTAAAACATTCTTGGTAGTGTATGTAATGTCGAATACCAAAATATACGCGATTAATCCGTTTAAAATATTTTCATTTAAAATTATCCAGTTCTGTCAACTCTAATCAGTAATGGCACGCATCGGTAAGCCAACGCTTATTGACGCAACTCATGTTGATTAATTGGCTAGCTTAATATAATATTATCTCGGTTACTTAGCATATTGATAGGTTGAACCAATAGTAAGGCGTTCACTTCCTTTGAACTATAAAGTTAATATTTTCAAAAATATCCCACTAAATACTAAGAAAATATTTGTCAATCTTATACAAAGTAGTAAAATTTTGAATCGTTTACTAATATATTATTTGAATTTGAATTATTATTTGCAATAATAATCAGCTCTTTTTCAAATTAACGGACTAAATGGTGAGTGACGGAGGGGGAAAAAGACTTTTGTTGACCTTCCAGAACACATTATCGAATATACTGGAAGAAATTCACGAAAAAGCATGAGCAGTCTCACCGGAAAGAAAGCATGTACTACCAACGAGTATATAACTATGTACGAGGCGAAGTATGCAGATACCGGATACCAGATTTGTTCTGTTCACTTTGAATACTGACCTAGGGGTACAACGTTAGTTCCCATGGCTACAGCTAGTGGTGATTGGGGAGCGAAATGAGATCTTAGTATGTTATAATCACGGTTTTTATCCGTCAGCCTGGAGTCTAACAAAAAGTAAAAAAAAATCGAAATATTTCTTGTTTTTAATTATTCGTAAATTTTTTTTTAGCTTCACGCGTTCATACCGCATAGCAGGGTAGGCAGAAAGTGCCTAGTATCAAGACACACTATCAAGACATGTTGGGTGGTGGAACTCAACGCCGTTTTTGTCTTTACCAGGGCGACGAAGTGAAAATAAATTTAAATATAATCACTCCGAACCCACAACAGATCGGCCTCTTATTCGTAAACGATTTAAACTAAAATCATAAGATCGTTTCATACTAATTAGAGTTTAACAAATGAAGATGCCAAGTGTAGTACCTAACCTATGGGTTTGTTACCACGACAAGACCATATATAAGCTATTTCAACTTGGCCGTTCTACTTCGTAACATCGTAAATACAATGTTTAAGTTCAATTGAGTTGAACAATCAAGTCGTTCGATCAACGTCGCCTGAATATAGAACGCACCTTTAGGTATAGAATATAAATCATCTTGTCACCGACCTGCTTGTAAGGATATGTGGATTTTATATGGATTTAGGTGGAAAAGTAAATTATTATACACTAATTAGATATTACTACAAGAATATTTCCAGAAATATATTTATGTTGTAAAAATTTTCCTTTGTTAATAATGTCTATGTTTTAAACAACGTGAATATTTCTACGTAACACATTGTTTACTTAATTGTACTTTTAATTAAGTTAACATCTTTGAAAATCTTTAATATTAAATGCTCAATTCGGATGTTTACAACAAAAACTTTAACAAGTATATACATATATATATATATATATATATATATATATATATATATATATATATATCGCCAGTGACCTTACAAACGTGAAAATTTACTGCCAACTTTCATTCCACAACCGATCTATTTCATAAAGACAACCAAACTATCTTCAACTCCAAACGGATCTCCGTATTAAATTTTAAACTAACGACTCGAATCTGCGGGCACATCGAAATTCCAAAAGTACACTACGTCCTCATAAAGAGTTAATATTTCAACAGAGCAGACTAAGAGAGCAGTAGTCACAGTGGAAGTTTTAATTTGCTTAAAGTTGTTACAACTTGGAACGGGTCCCTCGTTGGGCGCCAAATTAGGTACAGTCGCTGTAACAGTATAAAAGTAAGAAGACGTTAGTCTACTGATAGTTTTAATTCATGCCTCTGTGGAAAGTTTTTTTTTTTACTCTTTCTCTGTGATTTCGCGTGTACGATTTTAAAACATTTTCTTTTCAACAGGATAAGGTGGATCGTTTGGGGCGAGGGTGTAGGCATTAAAATTCATGGTCGGTTGTCTCTTACGATTCTCTAGTCGAAATTTAAGAGTCTGTTACAAAGAGCTCGGATGATTTTCTAGTCTATTTTTTTAGCTGTCTGTGACTGTACAGATATGTTAGCGTTGCAGTCAGACATTGTCGAATTACACATTTGAATAAAGACGTGTGTTAAATATTTAAAATTGTTGGAGGTCGTAATTTTGTGTTACAATTATAACGTACTTTTACTTTGCAGTTTTCACTTTTACAAAGACAATATTAAGGTTAGTTTAGAAAATGAGATGAATATAAAATTGGGCTTACCGTATTTTGACTTCTTTGGACTGCCAGTCACTGTGCTTGTCGAAGCTAATGAGTATAGCTGCGATTTCCTGGAACAATTCAATGTTTTATTAAACATTAATTTTATATTATAATATATTATAGGAAAATAAATGGAAATATTGAATTAAAAAGCTATATTATACAATTTCTCATCTTCTTTGGCTACGTGACTCGAGTACCTTGATGATATTCATTTTTAATAGCAACAAAAAATGTTACAAGTAGATATATCTGTCATCATTAATGGTTCTGCACAATTTTCTTAAAGAAATCATTAAGTTATTAAACTGGGAGTGAATTATAAAATATAAAATGTAATTAAATATATATACACTTCTATATTAATCGTATAAATGTGTTAGAAGAAGCTTTTACCCCGCATAGCGCGGTAAACTAAAAGTAACTCAAGTCAAGACACTACTTTCTCTGCTTTCTACAAAACTTGGGACGTTGGGTGTTGAGTAGCAAGCCTCAACGCCGCGCTTTGTCTGACCAGAGCGAGCGGATGAATGTAATTTAAATATAATCGAACCCACAACCGATCACGTTTATGACGAGTGAGACGCTATCCCACTGTGCCACGATCGGCCTCTATATTTATGTAGGCATTAAAACCTAGAGATTGTATACAAAAATAAAAAAGGAGCTACAAAGAACGAGTTCTTCGGTCTATTGAGTATCACAGAACAGGAACTACTTGTAAATCATGTCATCAATATACAATACTGTTACATTGATTGTAATTGAAATAATTGTAACGTCTGAATTCAGATCAATCAATTTTATGATATAGTTTGTATATATATATGTTTCAGATCAATCAATTTTATGATATAGTTTGTATATATATATATGTTTATGATATAGTTTGTATGTATATATATATATATATATATATATATATTGAAGATATAACTGTTATTTGGCCTTTGCATTTTTTTAGCTTCACGAAGTTAAAAGAAAATACGTAGTGTTAACACACTCCGTACTTCGCTTTCCACCGAATTCGAGACATTGCGTGTTGAGTGGTGGAACTCAACGCCGCTCTTTATGTTTACGAGAGCGAGGAATTGAAAATAATTTTAAATATATTCCCCCGAGTGGGGATCGAACCTACAACCGGTCGCATTTACAGTAAGACGCTGCCACACTGCGTCAACACCGACCTCAAAATTTTGCTATAAATATAAACATATTTTAAAAGCACCTTCCTGTAGTAAAGAAGATCTCTAGGTTTCTATGTTAACGGGTGGTGGGTAGTAGAAATATATATGGCAAGATTCAAGTTAACGCAAGCTTTCCTGGCATTTACTAGTTAGTGGCGTTTACGTTGAGTTAGTAAATATTTATAAAAAATATACACCAACTCAGCGTTATGTTCCGCAACAGAAAAAAATACTTAATATTCTTAACTATATACAACTGGGTTCCTTTTCACGGGTTACGTGAAAGTAACAAAAAGGTACCAAAATTACTTATAAATTCGGTGAACAACAAAACAATTTCATGTATCACGCTGGTACTGATTCACATAATGGCTCCATTTTCACAATGGCTTGATGTAAAATCCCAATATTACGACATTATTTCAATAAACCGTATGACTTTGTAATGGGACGATTTTCAAATGGCACCTCAAAATTTATATTTTTGAAATATTTTGCTAGCGAAACTACTGTGGAACAAGGAAATGATTGAATTTTACGTGTAGCCCCCATTTATATGTACTGTGCATGCAAAATTCATCATTTTCTTATTAGTTAGAATCATATCTAGAACAGTTTTTATGATATGAGCGTATTTTGTTGTGTGTTTTGTGAAAATTTCATTGATTTATACGTTTGACATCTAGCTAACTGCGAATAACAGATCATGACTTACTTTTTTCACGATTGTGGCTGTAGTTATTTTGTAGTTAGATGGTTATTAAATGAACACGAATTCTACAAAGTCATTTTTAAATATGTATGTGGGAAAATTAACAACTTGTTATATGCAACACCTTAGCCCACCACTGACTGTACCACTTTCTATGATAATAAGTACAAATTATATCGTATATTAATATGTCTTTAGATATTTAAAGCAAAGATAATAAGTTAAAATTGATTGATCAAGCCCAATTCTTTGGTCATCTGTAAAACTGAATATTTGCACAAATTTCTATAAGCTAAAAAAAGAAGAAGCCGTTGTGTCACAGTGAGACAGGGTCTGACTGTAAACACGTTGGGTAGGAGTTCGTTTATCACTCAGGGTAATGGTTTTATTCATAATTTATTATCATTTCTCCGCTCTGGTTAGTGAGTTCGCCACTCAACATGCAATGCATCACGTAAATCGCTCAATGAGGTCTGGACATTAGGTTGTCCCTAACTACCCTAAAATGAAGCACAAACAAGAAATACGTTAACACGTAACAAATGTAACAAAACGTCTATTACATGTTAAAACAAAATCCTATCTTAATAGCTTAAACTCGGTGTTAAACTTTAAGGAACCCCAAAGAACGAATGTGTACAAATTTCCTTAGTAAATTTATAAACACTTTGGGACTACTGCCCTTATTTATGGCCCACTGTAATCTAGAGCATAGCTAAGTAGCTTTAGGTACACCAGGAAATGTCAGCGTTCGCTACAATCGGCCTGCTCGGGGATGGTTAGAAATGAAACTTTGCTTTCGAAATTTTATGTGTTTCGAGATTTTCGCATGGTGTTTTATTACTTGTATGTATTATCTATAAAAATAGATAAAATTGCAATGTATGTTTGTACGTAGCACATATACCAAAGTATGATTTTTACAATCTTTATCTATCTGTTTGTCTGTCTATTTGTTCCGAGTTAATCTCTAGAACGGCTAAGCCGATTTTGACGGGACTTTGACTTGAAAGTAGCTAATGTTATAAGAAGTTAGGCTTTTTCGAGAGATCTTAAACCAAACGCGAACGAAGTCGCTCGTGTATATTATATTTAATCGATGTAACGCAGTTAAATACCTATTATGTAGGAACATTATATTGACTTTATAAATTCTAAAAATATCAATCAATTTTCATAACGAAGTGAATTAAAACTCCACAAATAGTTATTTCATAATTTACGTGCTTTTTAATATATCTTTAACACAGTGGGACATTTAAATTAATTTTTCATATAAAAATTTTGCCTCCTTTCTTGTGTTTTGTTTCGTTACTAAATACGCAACGTCTCCAATTCTAGTGGAAAAAAGGAAAATCTTTAAAAAATGGAATAAAATGTTTACGAACTCAGTGTATGCAGCATCTGCATATATAGAAAGAAATGACACTACACTTGAAATGATAAAACTGCAAAGTATTCTAATCGATAGAAAGGTCAAAACGCTATAAATAAGGGATGAAAGACGTCCAGCGCAAGAATTTTTATGGGGCTGGAAATATTCTTTAATGAATTCCTTCGCCATATGAAAAGACATACGTAAATGTTTGAATAAAAAATAGCCAGCCCCAAATTATTATGCCCCAATCATTTTCCCAGATGTGGCATACATATTTGTAGAAAATAATAAATAACGTTCCGACTCCAAACACACCCAATGCCCGTTCGTTTCCGTAATTTGCTATAAAATTGTTTATATTTTCACGTTATTACCAGTTACATATGCTTGTTTGTTTCTTATATTGGAAGGTAAACGAATGACTTTGTTTTACATTGAATTGAAATAACATGAACTGAGGCTCGGTGAAGTATTTCTTTTGTTTTTTTTCTTTGTAATCTTAGCGCCCAAGTACACTACAGTAATTGAAAAAAATTTTACATTTCGTATGAATTTTTATTGTTATGAAGGAATCTGAGTATATCTGACGTTATAGATTAAGATTCCTTGAATTTTAAAAAATGCGGCGTTGAGTTCCACATGCAATATCTGAAATTTAAATAAGTAGGCAGATGGAGTGTCTTAACACTGTGCGGCCTTGCCTTACCTACCATACAAGTAAACTTATGAACGTAGGAACAAGTGGTTATATAAGTGTAGTCATTTTAGATAAAATATTAAGACGAGTTTTTCTAAAAAAGTAACATTTTTTTTAATTTTTTTTAGCTTCACGCTTTTATCCATACATAGCAGTACTTAGTGTCAAAACACTCCGTACTTCGTTTTATACCGAATTCAAGACATTGCGTGTTGAGTAGAATGAATGCACTTTGTCTTTACCAGAGCGAGGAAGGGCAAATAATTTAAATATAATCACTCCCCCGAGTGGGGATCGAACTGATAACCGATCACGATTACAGTCAGACTCTGTCCCATTGCGCCACAACCGGCCTCAAATTTAAAATTAATTAAAATAAAATATTCTATATGTTATTTTTAATTACCATTAGCAAAATATCACTTGCAATTTGGAACATCCCTCCGTGACCTTACGTTTATGACATGGAAAAAAAAATTTGAAAACATAATAACATAATATTATGAGGGCTGGTCGTGGCGTAGTGGGACAGCGTCTGACTGTAAACGCGATCGGTTGTGAGTTCAATCCCCACTCGGAAGAGTAATTATATAAAACTAGTTTCACTTCTACAATCTGATAAGACAAAGTGCGGCGTTAAGTTCCACCACTCAACACGCAATGCCTCGAATTCAGAAAGCGAAGTACGGAGTGTCTTTAACTAGGTACTTTCTGTCTGAAAGTGTGAAGCTATATCTATTGCATTATGAACAAATTAAAAGCATAAAATCTTCTCTATACGATTTATATCTAATAGTGTTACATTAACATCTTAACAAACCAACCAGACTGCTTCGTTACTTCAATACAGATAATTTTGTTAATTGAAAGCAACAAACACAGAACATTCGGTTATTTACAATAAAGAACTTATTAAAAACCACATTCAGTAGAATGTTATACAAAATGAGGAAGAATCATTAAAATTTCCCCCTCGAGGGTCGGACATGCTCAGAACAATAAAATTGATTAGCGAGCGTTTCTATTGCATGAGCTGAGCGGTTTGCTTTGTTGGGATTGTTTTATGGTGGAATCGCTGAAATATGGGCTTTTGTAGAGTTACAATGGTTGGTTGTGAGTTCAAGTATAATTTGGAGGGTCTTATATTTGTAATATAAGTGATTAGAAGAAAACATATTAAAAATTGTAAGTAAAGGGATTCAAACCCGTTACTTTTGGAAATTGTCCCAGCATTATAGCTACTAAGCCGTACGTTCGTATTAAACAACATCATTTTCTTACACGTGTTAGAATTTTTTTTGTAGTTATGTAGACAAAATTAGGTATTAATTTCATCATTCATTCAAAAAAGGAGAATATTTATTGATAAATAATAATAGTATATTAAAAGGTAGAGCCCATTTTATTTAAATATATATATGTATATATATATATATATATATATATATATATATATAGTAGTAATAGTATATAGTCCATAATGACAACGCTGGAGTCGTAAATATGTATTAAAAGGCGTACTTTGTTCTAATGACCTTCGAAAAATAAATACAAATGTGTTAACACTATTAAATAATCGGGGTTGCTACAGCTTGGATTATTTTCACAAAGCGAAGAAAAAGTGATTGGAATATATGACACAAGTAAATTCAAAAAAATATAATCTTAACCCAAATAGCAAAAAATTCTTGAAATGTCCTATTGCGGATAGAAGCTAGATATAGCCAATATGATAACTTGAGTCTAAATTTTAATACTAGTAATATTTGAAGTTTTATTTGAACAATATATAAAATCATTGTTATAAATAGTTTTTGAAAGAAACAATATTTTAATTTCCGTTTTTATTTTCCGAGTGGCCGGTCGTGGCGCAGTTGGGCAGCGTCTGATTGTAAACGCGATTGCTGGTTCGATTCCCACACAAGGCAATAATTATATTAAAATTATAATTATTTCCTCGCTCTAGTAAGACAAAACGTTGCGTTGAATTCCGTCTCCAATAAGCTACATACGTCTTAATTTCGGCAGAAAGTGGAATACGGAGTTTCTTGACACTAGGTAATTCCTATCTACTACTATAAAAGCGTGAGGCTAAAAATACTAGGTAAATTTAATTTCATATATCATTTAGTTATTTCAAATATTTAAAAAATATATAAGTTAACAACTCGCCGTTCTCTATCTTGCTTATAAAATGACAATCGAATTACACCGATTTCTTTTAAATTTTTTTAATGTTTTCATTTTGTTAATATATAGCATAAATAAAGAATTATAGCTATAGACTTTTTTTATCTTCACGCGTTTTATCCCGCATAGCAGGGTAGACAGAAAGTATCTAGTTTCAAGATACTCCGTACTTCGCTTTCTACCGAATTCAAGACATCGCGTGGTGAACGGTGGAACTCAACGCCACATTCTGTCTTTACCAGAGCGAGGAAGTGAAAATAATTTTAAATGTATTTAAATCACTCCCCCGATTGGGGATCGAACCCACAACTGATCGCGTTTACAATCAAACGCTATCACACTGCGCCACGACAAAAATTACCAAACCATACTTTTAAATTTACAATATTTACATACATTTTACCGTATAACCGTATAACAAATTGGTACATAACTAGCCTCCAAAACGTGGTCCTCCCTGATTGCATTCGCCCTTCAGTCATAACGCTAACGACCCTACTGACGCCATTTCTGTCGCAATAATGGCTAATTTTCCAGCCCTCTCTGTAGATTGTTTAGAAAATAAACGTGGTAATGTTCATTAACTCACTTAATTTTCATAGAGTCACTCTTATTTACGTTTATTATGCATATGTTATTATAAATTTTGCCTTGCGAATTTTGTTAAATGCTTTTTGGTTTTATGAGGAGTTTCGTTCGGATATTGTATTCGTTTGATGGGTCTTAAGTCACCCATAGTAACTATCAAGTATGGTTTGGTAATTAGATCAAGCATTTACGGTGTAAACAGAAATTATCCGTACTTCGCTTTCCACTGAATTCAAGACTTTGAGTGTTAAGTGGCGGAGCTCAACACCTAACTCTGTCTGTCCAGAGCGAGGAAGTGAAAATAATTTAAATATAATCACACCGAGTGTCAATCGAACCCACAACCGATCGCGTTTACAATCAGACGCTGGCACACTGCGCCACGACTGGCCTCAACAAATTTTAAATGCCTATTAAATAATGAATACATAATATATTGCATTATTTATTTTACATACTATTTATATTAAATAATTTAAGATTAAAACATTTTAATAAAGAAAACATATTATTCTAACCAAGAATACTATACTGATGTTAATGCGGAGTTAAGCTCTGTTGATACTCAACCGGGAGACTAATCACAATTGTAAATCTATTGTAAAATTACATTTGAAAAATGACCGTTGAGTTTTTCACCAGCTCTTCTCAGCAGAACTGCCTTCCGAGCTGGTGGTAGCTACAAGAACTGACTATACTGACACTCCACTGACTGACAATACTTCGAAAGTGCTTGTAATGGCATATTAGATAAAACTATATTTTAATTTTAATGTTATACATTAATTAATTTGCTAACTATTATATAATTCGAGAGACAATATTCTCTAAGCTCATGCATCTCTGTTACATTTAATACTTACAATGGCTATTATTCATATCAAATAAATAAACTAATATATAATCTACAGTGGGATTCTCAAGAGAGTTATGTTAGATGTTATTCGGTTTTATAAACAGACTACTTATATGTGCATAACAGACTACATATATATATATATATATATATATATATATATATATATATATATAATCTAGTGTCTGGACACTCCGTTTTCTGCTCGTGTCAGGACGTAGCTCAAATCCGCGCGTAGTCTTACCAGAGGGTGGAAATTAAAATAATTTAAATATAATCATTCCCCAGAGTGGGCATAGAATCCATAACTGTCTCTGATGCTGTTTGTAAGGTAACAACAAGTAAACATATTTAATGTGAGTTAACCTTAATAAATTCGAGATGTTACTTGTGAAAGAATAATTACATTTACATAAACCGCGGCGTTGGGTTCCGCCATTCACACAATCCAAAACTTACTAACAATTAACTAACAGAGTGTCTGCAGAATGTTATCTTTGCGTATAAAAAGAAATAGCAGAACAAAATCCAGTACTAAAAAAACATTTCTAAACTTTATCTTGCGAATCAGATAGGACTTATTGTCTTCCATGCTTAATGCCGTTTTCAACGCCGCACCTTGTATTACCAGAGTCGAAAATGATAATAAATTAATTATAAATGTACAGTGTTTCCCAAAAGGGATGATAAGATTTCGATAGCTCACAGTCGCCATTTTGGTTATTTAAAATTTGACATTTGTGTTGTTTTGTGTTCAGTAATGTTTTACATTTAATCATAAACAAGTTCACGTTACCTTAACGTTTGGAAATAGTCCAAATTTTCTATCAAAATTCGAGAAGTATTGTCTCTACTCAAAGAGCATTTCGTGCTAAATATGGTCGTCATGGTGCACCGTCTGAGCTCTCTATACGTCGCATAATCCAAATACTGGAAAGTGAATATTCTTTGCACAATAGTAGACCACCAACACGACAACGGACAGGCCGTACTGAAGAAAATATTGCCGCCGTATCAGCCAGGTTCGAAAAAAATCAAAATGTTTCCGTTCCACGACGTGCACAAGAATTGGGCTTATCCAGAATGACAACCTGGCAAATTTTACAAATGGATCTTGGCCTACATCCATACAAGATTGTGTTGGCATAAGAACTCAAGCCAGCAGACCATCGATTACGTCGTGAATTTCCTGATTGGGCGCTTGAAATGATGGAAACGGACACTGAATTTCATAGGAAAATCATCTTTTCAGATGAGGCTCACTTTTAGCTCAATGGTTATGTGAACAAACAGAATTGTCGTTACTGGAGTGAGTCAAATCCAAGAGTGGTTCAGGAAACACCATTACATCCTTAAAAATTGACTGTTTGGTGCGGATTACGGTACGGTGGAATCATTGGCCCGTACTTTTTCAAAAACGACGAAGACCGTACTGTTACTGTCAATGGCGACCGTTATCGTGATGATGTTGAATGATGGAATTGATTGAATGTTGAACGATTTTTTTTCCTGAAGTGTATGAAATCGATGCGGACAACATTTATTTTCAACAAGATGGTGTAACATGCCACACTGCGACCGTCACAATGGATTTATTGCGTGATAAGTTTGGTGAGTCGGTTATTTCTCGCAACGGTCCTCACAATTGGCCACCAAGATCATGCGATTTAACACCCTTGGACTATTTTTTGTGGGGTATGTTAAATTTCAAGTGTATGCCAATAAACCAACTACGATTCAAGACCTTGAATGCAACATTCGAGCGACTATAGCGGCCATACCAGCCGAAGTGCTGCACCGAGTCATCGAAAATTGGACCGATCGTATTCACCAGTGCGAAAAACGTCCTGGCAGTCATTTGAACGATATTTTATTTAAATCATAAATAACATAAAATTTCCTATCAAATAAAGCCATTGAGCACGAAATTCAAACATACATTATATGTTTTATTTCAATTTCAAAACATATTGTTCTTATAGGGAAACCTCATACATATGCATTTTAAATATGTAATCTCTTACCCCTGAGTAGGAATCAAACTTACAACCAACCGGGTTTACAGTCAAGCGGTATCCTACTATGCCACGATTACCTACTTTAGTTTAAAAATGAAACACACGTATATGTAAAAGTAATTAGCGAGTAAAATTAACACGTAGCAAGCAGGTGTTGGTAACGCTGTCGTTAGTTTGCGGGTAATTTGTTAGCATTGTTGAAGAGAATTTTACAATTGCCCTTAATTTGAACTTAATAGCAAAGATTTATTCTTTCGGCATAGTCCAAGGAGAGTATAGACATAGAGAGCACAGTGTCAAGACACTGCGTGTTGATTCACGCAATTCAACGCCGCTCATTATTATAGCAAAGTGGAGGAACCAAAAGTTATTACATGGCGTGATAAGAACGTATTGCTTAATTAGCTAAAGCACTTAAAAGGTTTCATAGGGTCGCGGGTTCAAATTATAATAGCTATTTTTGTAATTCTAAGTACGAAACTAGCTAAATAAATATTATTTACACCGAAATTTATCCACCTAAATAAATAGTATAGTAGTTTTATAATTGAAACACGTTCATAGTGTGTATTTAATTCGTCCGTTTAAACTAGTTTAGCGGTTAGTTGGCTGTAAATTGTTTACGTTGCTACAAACACCTAACCTTTTTAAATGTTTTGTTCCAATACTTTGAAATGGTATATTACTTTACAATGACGTTAGAAGTTATATATTTTTTTAAATATTATTTAGTTGGATTTTTTATTACATAACAGACTTTCCACTTTGCACTCGAAATCAAGACGATGCTAATTAAATTGCGGAACTCAACGCCGCGTTGTGTCTTACTATTGCAGAACAATGTAAAATATAGTCATTTCTTCAAAAATCGATGCCACAACCAATCGTGTTTTCAGTGAGGCATACATTGTGCCACTGTGGCACTAAGGGCTCAAAACAAATATGTAGCTATTAAAACGAAAGTCCCTCAGCAAATTCAGCGCAATTTAATTTGTGTCTCCGTATTCACAATGTTTATTTTCAGTGGGGGCAAAAACACAGATAAGACAGACAAACGCAAGGCTTCCGTCGAGGCAAAAAGGGTAGGCTTAGCTGATACCTGCAATCTTCATTCATATTGCTTGTTCAAGGTGAATTGTGGTTCTTATACCCGTGGTAATTTTGAACTGGGGTTAAGTGTATACGGTTTTTTAGTTGAAAGACGGTTTTAGGGTCAATTTCAGTTAAAATATATATTTTATTTTAAATATATTAGTTAGTTAGTTAGTTTAGATTCAAGTTTTGTTCCTGGCTAGGTAAATAGAAAGAACAAGGCGGTAAATACTACCGTACGTAACGTACGTAGGCGCTTTTCAAGTATTTCTTTACCATATTGGTCATCCTGACTAGAACATCACGTAAATTGTATAGTGATCGGACACATGTGCAAATTTTGAAAAGAAACGGAGAATAAAATTTGTATATGGCATTGCAAGATTTTCTTACATCAATCGATTCTTTTATTCATTGGTTAAGGAATGGATTACATAACTCTGAAACGAATAGAAAGAAAAGAACGGAATTAGTACTAGATTGTCCTAACCAGCTCAGTGTTTTATAAAAGAATTCCAATATTTATTTCTCATAAACCAACATGTTTAATGCAACTATTAAGTATTGTTTTTAATAAAAGGTTATTTGTGAGTGTCGGGCAATAAGGCCACGTTTGCATTAATTTTGCATACATACATAAGTACATACTTTTTTGTGTTATTTATTTGTTGTGTAATACAGATTATTTCCGAAAGATAAGTTTTAATGTGCTTACAATCCATTTGAGGCCGGTCGTGGCGCAGTGAGACAGCTTCTGACTGTAGACGCGATCGGTTGTGAGTTCGATCCTTACTCGGGGGAGTGATTATATTTAAATTATTTTCAGTTCCTAGCTCTGTTAAAGACAAAGTTGAATCCCATCACTCAACACGCAATGTTTCGACTTCGGTGGAAAGCGAAGTACGGAGTGTGTTGACACTAGGTACTTTCTGTCTACCTTGCTATGCGGGATAAAAGCGTGAAGCTAAAAAAATAGTCAACTATGAGTAATTGTGTGCTCAATATAAATGTGGGTTAAATGATTAGGTTTAATTATATTTAAAATTTATTTCCATTTCTCTGCTCTGGTACGAGGTGGCGTTGAGTTTGACACTCAGCACAAATCGAGACATTGATTTCGGGCGGAGAGACGTTAACAGAGTGCCTTGACACTAAATTGTCTTTGACTGAAAAAACATATACGTTACAAATAACGTCTCAAACATTGTACATTTCAGTTCTCACAAAGTGAATAGTAAACAGGTCACATCGGTCACGTGTAATCGACCGTTTCCTTATTCAATAGGATTTTATCTTATATTGACCAGATTGATGTAGGCATAACATTTTTCTTTTTTCCTCCTTATGAATTTAATTGTTTTTTTTATCTTCAAGTTCTTCATCTGAGCAGCTCGAGGTAGACAGGAAGTACTTAGTGTCAAGACACTCCGTACTTCGCTTTTCACCGACAGACGTTGTGTGTTGAGTGGTGGAACTAAACGCCGCTCTTGGTCTTACCAGAGCGAGGAAGTTAAAATCATTTAATTGCGTTTACAGTCAGACGCTATCTGACTGTGCCACGACCGGACTCTTATTTTAGTTGTTTGAGGTGAAAGAAAGAATTTAGCTAAACGTCACACTTTTAATTTTTGCTTTCAACTAAAATATATATCTATTATTAGGTATACTATATATAACCATGTAGTCTTGTACTAGTTATGTATATTATATATATATATATATATATATATATATATATATATATATATATATATATATATTAGCCTCACGCTTTATCCTGTATTGCAAGGTAAGGAAAGACAACCTAATGTCAAGACACTCCATTGTGCATTTCTGCCCTGAATCAAGACATTGCGTGTTAAATGGCAAAATCATCGTTATACTTGCAATACATTTTTTATCTTTAAAAGTTATCGCTGGCGAGGTCAGTAGCGAGAGACGAGCTCCAAACGCTCTTGTCTGTTTTTTCCCATTATGAATTTTCTTACATTAAGTATATCTGGTGGAGGAATGATTTTAAAAATCTGGTGTGATTTAAAAAAAAGGTGTTTATTTAGGCCGACCATAACATAATGGCAAGCCATATTAAAAAAAGGATAGTGTTAAGACACTCTATTCGAAATCGAAGCATTGCGTGTTGACAGAGCAGAGAAATGAAAATAAATTTCAATATAATAATCCCTGCGTGAGAATCGAATCCACAGCCAATCGCGTTTACAGTCAGACACTTTTCTACTGCACTATATTGGCTAATTTTTAACAATATTCATAAGTGAATAATTACTTAAATGTCTTAAATAATATCCCTCCATTGCGCAAATGGGACATGGCTAATTACCACTTTGTTAGTATTACAAGTAACACGTGACTGTCGAAGGTTCGAATGCCACGAGGGAATTGTTATATTTAAAGTACACAGAATATAAATTTAACGATCTTTAAATGCAAATTAAATTGTATTCTTTCTTGCGAAACGATTATTTCTCAACAATCTTTGAGTAGCAGAAATGTGTATCCCGTATAGCAGGATAAACAGGAAGTATCTAGTGTTAAGCCACTCCGAAACCCGCATTCCGCTGAAATTCAAGACATTGTGTGTAGATTGGCGTAATTCAACGCCGCACTTTGGCTTATCAAAGCGAGGAAATGAAAATAATTTAAATATATTCACTGCCCCAAATATCGAACCCACAACGAGACGAGTAAACGAGATAGTCGTTTACAATCAGACGACAACAACACTAAACTAATTCACCTATTCTGCTAATAAGATAATACCAAAAAAAGACCATTTATCGAACCTGCAACCACCTCTATTTTTTTATAAAATTCATAATCGTTTTTCGAAACTATCTAAAATATTTACCCAACAATATGAACAGCAAAGGTCGCATCGATCGTCGGTAATCGACTGTTCCCGCCTGGCTTCCGTAATATACCACCGTCTACTTGATTTACGACTTTAACCTTTTTATTTGAAATAATAAAGCTCAAAGTAGCTGATTCACTTCCTGGATCCGGATAGAAATTTTTATTCCTCATATTATGCATTTGAAAGATTAATGTTTTGAAGAACGGATTTAATGTGCTTTATTTTATATATTATATATGTTTTGGTGTTAAGATATTATTTCAACAATTCTTTACGGAATTTTCTTCGTGGCAAGTGACAAGTCACTCTATTTAGGTCGATTTCAAGTACTAAGTATTATTTTACTACTTTTAAACTACTTTTGTTATTTCACATGTCAGATCAGAAAATATATTTAAAAACACAAATTTGTACGCAGCGGAATTCGAACCCGCGCCTTTTGTATACCGTCCAAGCGCACTGACCGCTAAGTCATGTGTTCTACATCCGACTCAAAATTCTCAAACATTTGTTACAACTTATTCATGTTGTTACAACGTATTAGTTTTTATATTTGTAACTTCCGATAGTAGTTAACGGTGATTTAAAGTCCTTTTAATTATATTGAGGTTAGTCATGACTCAGTGGAACGGCGTCTGACTGCAAACGTAATCGGTTGTAGGTTCGATTCCAGCTCGTGGGAATGATTATATTTAAATTATTTACATTTCCTCACTCTGACAAGACAAAGCACGGCCTTTAGTTCTGCCACTCACCACACAATGTCTCAAATTTCGATGTCGGTCTTAACACTACGTACTTTCTGACCACCCTGCTACGAGATAAAATCGTGAAGCTAAAAAGAACATTTGTGCTTCCTTATCTTTTGCAGACAAAGTGTGCATAACTATTTTTTGCTTCATACATCGTTTACATATAGCAAGATAGATAGAAAGTGAATCTAATATCACGAAACTCCATTTTCCATCTGAATTACACATTACGAGTAGAATTGTAGAACTCAACGCCGCAACGTCCTACCGGAACGGAAAAGCGAAAATAATTTAAACATTATCGTACCCCTGAGTGGGAATCGAACCCAAAATCATATCAGCTTAAACCTACTTTCCAAACACTATTGTTTTAGTTTTCTTACAATAGTTAGCACGCACAATGGACCCGAACTGAAATGGTCAAAGCCTAGAGGCTTTGTCAAGTAACTCATCATAAAGCGCCATTGTTAAAGAATATCGCTTAATGTTTATTCCCATTTAAATCATTGTTTTCGAATGGAAATTTTTAATTGCAGTTTTGAATTGCTGTCTTGTCAACTTGATTGACTGTAAACGTACCGAGTCTGGCTTTTTTATAAGCTAGGTGGGATTTTAATGTTGTTGTTGTTTTTTTTTGTTATAATATTGGTACTTTAATAACTGTGCATGTGTGGTGTTTATATTGATAATGGAACTTTTTATTAAAAAAAAGTAAAGTTTTGTTTACATATTTTGGTGAAACAAAGCGCGGCGTTGAGTTCCGCCACTGAACACGCAATGTTTTGGATTCAACGGAATGGGTAGTGCGTGTCTTGATACTGTATCCAGTATCAAGACTTTCTGTGTACCTTGCTATGCGGGAATGAAAACAAAAACATGCATATAAATCTAACGAAAAAAAATTAGAATAAAAACAAATAATTAATCAAAAAATCATCAATTCCATTGCATAATTACGTTAAAAGGAAGTCTAGTATGAAACAAAATATATTGTGAGCGTTTTATAGCTTATTTTAATGGAAAACAGAGAGAATAGTGAGATACGGTATTCTCATTTTAATTATATATGTATAAATAGTTCAGGTCTTGTTTATCAGTTTGTCTCCCCCATAGCAGAATAACGATAACCCTATCCCCCATAGCAGAATAACGATAACCGATTTCCGTCCAAACTTAAACATGTTTGTTAAGTAGCCGGAACATAACACCGCATTTTTTTACTAAAGGAGAATTGAACCTACGGTTTCATTCCTTATAAAAAAAGTCTACGTCACTGCGCTCTATCGCCTAGAAATTCTTAAAATGCATTATAAATAAATTTCCATTAAAAAATATGACATGATAAAAGGTTCGTATTTTCGTTAACGAAAGCTAATGGCTTTAAGAGCAATCCTTATTAAATATTTAAGTCATTTGAATAATGATTGTTGGAATATTCAAACAATATTATGAATATATTACATTTACTTTGTAATAAATTTTAAATCAAGCTTAAGAAATTCAGAGTGAAATTTGAAACATTTCAAATTTCAGTCTGACAGGGCTTAATATATACACACTCACACACACACATATATATATATATATATATATATATATATATATATATATATATATATATATCATCAAAGAGGCGCGGGTTCGAATCTCGCTGCGTTCAAATTTCATACGTTTTTTCAAAAATATTTTCTAATCCTAAGTGTGAAATAACACTTTAAAAATAGTAAAATATTAAAATCAAAGATTTATATTTTTAGCAGATTTAATACAATAAAGACTAGGTGAAGGCCTCCTCTACAGATACCCAAGTCTCTCTTATCTTTGCTGTTTGTTGACCTTAAGCTGGTCAGACCTTAGGCTGACCAGCAACTTTTTTAATATCATCTTCCCAATGTGTTTTATAGCTATACGCTTTTATCCCGGTAGCAAGAAAGTACCTAATGTCAAGATACTTCGTACTTCGCTTTCCGCCGAATTCGAGACATTGCGTGTTGAATCACGGAATTCAACGCGACGTTTTATCTTACCAGAGCGAGGAAATGAAAATAATTTAAATATAATCATTCCTCCAAATGAGCATCGAACCCACAACCGATCGCGATTACAGACAGAAGCCTCATGTAACGTGTAGTAAGCTTGTAAAATACATACTGATAAAAATCACTTAGCAAAAATAAGATAAAACACCTAATAAATTCAGAGCACACGTGAACTAACTGAAAGTTCGCAATTAGTCGGGGCTTCAATAACAGGGCACTCTTGTAAGAGCTTTTTAGTTAGCCATTGAATATTTTTTTGAGTGGAGTAACTAAATTCTAGTACTAAATTAATGTACTTGCCTTGTCTTTTGCCTACAAATTAATTATCTTGGACTTGACATGATTTTTAATCATTTTATCACGCTCTATCCCGAATAACAGGGTAGACAGGAAGTACCTAGTGTCATAACAATACATACTACGCTTTGGCCAAATTCGTGATATTGCGTGTTAAGTGGTGGAACTCAATAGTTCTAAACTACTAAAGCGGGGAAATGAAAATAATTATAAATATAATCATTTCCCTGATTGGAAATCGTACACACAACCGATCGCGTTTACAGTCAGACGCTGTCCCACTGCGCCACGACCGGCCTCACTACTTTACAACTAGATTTAAATAAACCATACATCATCTTGATAACAATACACAATACGTTCCAAGATATTCTAAAGTCAACATACATACATACATACATACATATAAAACTTAGCTAAAGCCACTATAACGATCTGATTAAACAATATGCCGTTAAAACGACATTAATCATCCCAAATGCGGTGAAACGCCGCGAAGCTCTGCCTCGCAACGCCATTGTGATGTGTTTGGACTTGTTAGGATTTTGTGTTTCTAAGTTGATACATTAAAACGGTTGACAGATGACTTTTTGTTGAGACCGTTTATAAAGCTCAAGTTTAACTGGTGGTTTTGAAATAGCTTTTGAGGCCATTTTGTTTGTATATATAAAAGTTTAAATTAGTCTCCGTAGAACATTATTTACTATTTTTAAAAAACTTATAATTTTTTTGAACGCAGCGAGATTCGAACCCGTGCCTCTTGAACGGTACCCAAGAGGCGCGGCTTCGAATTCCGCTGCATTGCACCGCTGCCGCATTCTTGATGCATGGTGATAATGTTTTTTTTTTAGCTTCACGCTCTTACCCCCATAGCAGGGTAGACAAGAAGTACCTAGTGTCAAGACACTCCGTACTTCGCTTAACACTGACTTTGAGATATTGTGTCTTGAGTGGTGAAATCAATGTCGCACTTTTTCTTTTGCAGAGCGAGGAAGTGAAAATAATATAAATATAATCACTCTCCTGAGTGGGGATCGAATCCACAACGGATGGCGTTTACAGTCAGGCTATCCAAATGATCACGACTGGCATCTGATAACGTCACTATGTACATATTAATTATATAAATACGTTAAGCAAAAAGTTTATACGCCTTTTTACGGAAATCACGTGAACGGAAGAGTATGAAATTTGGCACAGTTATAGTTTACATAGAGAAGAAGTGCAGTGCTAATACTAAAAAACAATAGATAAAAAAATTCTTAAATTAATAAAGTAAATGTAACACACACTACCATGTGTTTGACACACAAGTTTATATAAAGTGATATACACGTTGCTACGGCAACACGTTGTTAACGCGTTAACGGGGACACTTATTAATTGTGGGTTTAAATCCAATAAGGAATAAAATATTTTTTTTAATTGTAATGTTATTAGTTAATATATACAGAGATGCTGGAAATAATAATAACTTGTAATAAGCGTATAAGAATTTTAAAATAATTGGAAAAGAACACATGGCCCAGTGTTCGTAACGCCTAGATATTTTCCAATAGGCAAGGGTTCAAAAAATATCAGCATTCAAAAAATATTAATATTTCCTTTCTTCTTTCTGTTTCTTTCGGTAACAAAAATCTTAATAAAGAAGAGATATTAACACGCAATACTATCAGATCTTTACAAACGTTTCACGAAATCAAACTATGAATATATAAATTTTGACGTTTCAGCGTGAAAATGCGAAATATTCGACACCAAGGGTGTTATATCTCAAAGGGAATGTTACTTTCTGCTCAAACGAGTAAAGCCTTATTATGGCAAGTGTTTTGATTTATGTTCTTATATCAAATAAATTGTACACTAGCTTATTTGTATATTGACAATAATATTTTACTATTTTGTAGGTGTTATTTTACACTGGATTAGTATTGGAAAACATTTTAAAAAATATATTTATAAAAGTTTGAACGCAGCGGGATTTGAACCCGCGCTTTTTAATAGGCTTGGAACTTTTTATATTTTTTAAAAAGATGTACTCCAAAATATATGATTCATAATAAGTATAAAATGTTATTAGATATAAATTAGCTATATAGTTTAATTTTTTGGGTCAGCTTTGTGTATTTTATTTCTCTTATCCACAAAGAAATTTTTAACTCACGTTTGTCTGAATGTATGATTTTAATATATCATGAAAATGTTTTTGGACCTTTCTCGCACAATCCGAACCCAAAAATAGTTAGTGTCGAGATATTCCATACATTTATTGTTCAAATTTTGCATTCTAAATAGCCAAAAAGGTTATTTTTAACACAAAAACATAAAAAAACCCTAAAAATATACATAATGAAGGTAAAAATGACAGGAAATAGAGAAAATTGTTTATCTCCCCTTTATTCTTTTCACCTAAAGAGAAACATAAACCAAAAAAAATCATCAATATTAAACCTGAAAACTGAAATACTCAGGTAAACTAAATTTAAAGGTACTTCAAGAGTAACATATGTATATAATATTACACTGAAGCTTTTCGTATCACGTAGCCGCGGCTGACGTTGAATTCAGATTGGTGAAATAATTTTATTTTATTATGGTTCGCGTGACTGAAAAAAGGCTTGCCTTCAGAGTGTGAGCGTCGGAATACAATTTGTCTGTACGAGTGGCGTTTAATTTCGATTTAGCGATATAATTCACTATAGAAATGCTAGTTTTGTTCTAACATCAGAAATGAATTAGTCTATTTGTGGAAATGTTCATAGATTATTAAAAAAGTAAGTGTAAAATTTAGTTATAAGTAAGTAATTATATTAATGTAAGTTTTAAAGGCGACATAATATATCAATAAGATAAAAAATTTGAGGCCGCGTAAACGCGTAAACGCGACCGGTTTTGGGTTCGGTCCCCATTCGGGGGACTGATTATATTTTAAATTATTTTCACTTAATCGCTCTGGTAAGACAAAGTGCGGCGTTGAGTTCCACCACTTAATTCGTCTCGGATTCGGTGGAAAGCGAAGTACGAAGTGTCTTGACACTAAGTATTTTCTGTCTACTCAGCTATGCGGGATAAAAACGTGAAGCTCAAAAAAATACAGGCCTGGTCTGTAGTGTAACAAGTATAACATGAAAAAAACGTTGAAAGGTTGAAATACCGCCGAAAGAAAAAAAATATTATAAAAGTAAAGTAAAATAAATTATAAGCTTTTGGTATATTGAGTATAGTTAAATAATATATCATATATTTATATTATTATTTAAACCATAGATTAACAAAGACAATATCATCTTTATAATTCCATTCAATACTTTGATATATTTTAAATGAAACTATAATATTTTAAATGGATCAATCACGTATATTTTGGTATTTATAAATACGTTTTGGAAAACCTGACGTCCGTGATCACAGCTCGACTTGAAAAATGTATTTTCGAATACCTAAATAAACGCGATTAATCCGTTCCAAATAGTTTAATTTAAAAGAAAAGAGAATATCTATAATATAATTATAGTATCAAAATAACGTGACAGCGATAAGCTGGAAATCCCGCGATAAACTAGGCATCGCGATACTGCCTAAGTTAGGTGAAGCGGCTCAGCTTTATACTGTGCAATTCAAATGTGACAACACAATAACGATTGTTTTAAAGTTTGCGACACCTTTCTTATTTTGTTGGGTAATACTCAACATGGTTTGTGATTATAATGTAGAATTTCTATGAATATTTGTACTTATATTTATCTTCGTCTGGCCATGCTTACAAAATCTCTAAGATAATTTAGTAAGACAAAACGCAGCGTTGTGTTCCGCTAATATTTTGGAATTCATCAGGAATAAGTAAAGAGTGTCTTGACATTAGATTCTCTCTACCTAACTTGCGTTTAAACTAAACTATTACAGCAAATAATATAAAAAAATTGGGAAATATTTCTAACCTTTTTACCAATCCGAATCCGAATCTTTTTACTAATCTAATAAGACAATACGCGGCTTTGTTATCCGCCAATGTTATAAAATTCAGCAGGAAGTGGAGGACGGAGTGTTTTGACACTAGAGAGCAGACAGAATTCTGCCTACCTTATTATGTAGCAAAAACTTAAAACTATATTTTTTATATAAACTGAATTATTGAAATTGATAACAAAGCGTTGTACGTTATAAATCTCATAGTGAAGTTACAATCGTGATAATAAACCGTCGAGGAACGGACTTGGGCGATACTGTTGATCAAAATAAAGGAGTCTATCATTTTATGTATTAATTAATATGTATTTCCTATTATTTCACGATACGATAGGTGTGGGTTCATATTCGCGATCAACTAGTTTGAATTGTTTTAATTTTTATAAGAAAGAATACACTATAATATAATACGACATATTTTTACACATAGCCATGGCAACGAAAATTATACGCATCATAAGAGACTAGTACATTAAAAAAATCTTTATCAGCTTTTTTTTAGCTTTACGCTTTATCCCATGCAGAGGAGTCAGAGGTCAGAGTACCAAAAGCTACAGTCCCCGCATACTTCTTTCACCTCGTCTACCGTCTTCATACTTTTCATACCCGTCCTTCGGGGGGTCCTTATACTTTTTACGTGACCTTCCCTCAGTATTGGTGCTGTATTTCCAAAGGTCAACCGAGGTTTCCCTCGACCTCTAGTACTAATCACTTTAGCTTTATAAATCTTCCTTACCTCTCCTTCACCACTCATCCTCTCAACGTGCCCAAAGTAAATGACATTCAACAGGCTTTGTACTTACATTTACCCTATCAAGAACAAAACAACTGTACCATGATGGCGTAATGTCAAAAATATCCCACAAAATACTAAACATCGATACCAATTCAATATGAAGAGCGTGATTCACGACTGGCACAACTTTTTCAAGTAGTAGATACAAATGTTCCTTTTTTCTCGTCTGTGTTGGAAACTTTGGTGTTTAACAAGATATATCCATTGGAAGACGCGAGCTTTTAATTGGATTCAAACTTTCTACAAACTTTAAAAGATTTTCTTCTTACTTTATTGACATTTGCACTCTGTTTGACTATTTATGTCTATACAATACATTGGAAAGCGTTTCGGGCAGACACCGGATTGTCTTGACTTGGGTTGTCCGTGATTACGCTGCTGCAGGATAAATCGTGAAGCTGTTACTGATTTGAAATAAAGTTTCAAAAAAATCCGTTAATATGCCAGTCCGTAGTTTAGCTGCTATATAATTTGATCAAAAACTGCACTGACTTGACTGCTTTCCTACCGAAACCGAGCAAAGAACTCAACGTCGAAATTGTTTTATCAAAACGGAGAAACGAATATATATATATATATATATATATATATATAAATATATATATATATATATATATATATATATATATATATATATATATATATATATATATATATATATATATATATATATATCTTTGATCAAATTATATATATATACCATGCCATTTTACATTCCAAAATAGATAAGTAAAAACGTTTCCAAGAGGACGTAGGTTCGAATACGTAGGTTCCTTCACAACGCCCAATTATTTTTATAATTTTCCATTTACTTTTATTAAGGATTATTTATATATGCATTAAGAAAAGATAAATTTATATTAAAAATCATAATAATATCATATATTATGTTCTCTAATAAAAAACTAAGACATTCTTCAAAATACAAAAAGCTTAGAAAGCTCTAATAAAATAAATTACGTATTGTAGTTTAGTTTTTATCGACTATAAAAACCTTCAGCCAGGCAATGGGATAACAGACATGTTTAACCTGGTAAGTCGAGTCGTTCTAAAGTGCCGGTGACAGAGACATTAGTTGAATTACTGTAGCGCTGTTCTTGCTTGCTTGTATCGATGTTTTTGGAAAATCATTGTAAATGTTCACTTTTTGTTTTTAACATCACTATATTATTGGAATTTTTCATATAAAACATGTTTATATTATTTTTTTTTTACTTATGTAAATGTTTAACAGCTTACAGATATTACCAAACCCACATATAATTTTTTTTTAATTTCACGCTAACTCGTATATCATCATGAATCTATGGCCATGCTTTTTCTACCCCTAAGGAATCTATAATAATTGTATTCATATTGTGTTTTTCTCCATATTCTAGTAAAACAAAGCGCGGCGTTGAGATCCGCGATAGAAAACAATCTCAACACAAACGTTTCTTCACCCACTTCGCTTAACTACATATAATTCTAATTTACATATATATATAAAAAAAAACCCTAACAATTTATTTCTTCAGTACATACGTATTTATTGCAATCACTATAAAGCCGGTGATCGGTGAGCCATGGAAAAATAAAAGTACTTTGAAACAGCCCGGGGACTCGTCAGGATAGTAAAGTGACTGTGACAGAAGCATTACGTGTATTAGAATATTTCCAGGCGACACGACATCGACATGCAAATAGAATAATGTGTAGAAATGTTGTTTTTTTCTTGATACGATGTTTATTTGGTATTTATTTAGTTTTAATTGTTTTTTCAAGTTTGTTTCCGATATGATAAACTGTGGTTTAGAATTAGAGAGAAACTAGTGTCAAGGTATTCTGTTCTAATTATAATTATATTTTAAAAATTGATTATTACGCTTTCTTAAATTTCTCAGACTACACTTCTAAGTATTTCAAAAATACGTCATAATGAAAGTTAAAAGAAACACTGGGTATATATATAAAATATATAAGTAAAGAGGTCGGTCGTGGCGCAGTGTGACAGCGTCTGGCTGTAAACTCGACCGGTTGTCAGATCGATCCCCACTCGGGGGAGTGATTATATTTAAATTATTTTTACTTCCTCGCTCTGGTAAGGACAAAGTGCAGCGTCGAGCTCCACCACTCAACACGTTATGTCCCGACTTCAGTGTAAAGTGAAGTACGGAGTGCCTTGACACTAGGTACTTTTTGTCTACCCTGCTATGCGGGATAAAAGCGTGAAGCTAAAAAAAGTGATCAATCTACAAATGTTATCATCGAAAATATTTTTTATATAATTATAAGTACTAAGTATAAATTCTAGCACATTTTATTTTTTTTTATTAATCTAACTTTCATATAAAATACATACTATAATGTAACGGAACTGAACGCCGTGATTTAACTAGTTAAACAAAAATATTTTATATATAAAAACTGGTAATACAAAGCGCGGCGTTAAGTTCCGCCACTCAACACGCAATGTCTTAAATATGGCATAAAGCGGAGTACGAAATGTCTTAACAATACTTTACTCCCTGTTCATCCTGCTATGCGGGATAAAAACGTAAAGCTAAAAAAATATCCTAATTAGCATGGACACACACCAATCGTGTACATTTTTTTATTATCAAAAACAAAAAATATTTTCACGCATGAAAAAGTAACCAGAGAGAATTTAATTTGAAACTCCGTTCTCTACCTTCCATCTAAAATAAAATTTCGTTTTGTGTGTCGTTCAACGCCGCAATTAGTCTCACTACAACGGACACATAAAATCATTTCCACTACTAAAAATCGAATTCCTGAATTTGAAGCTATCGTTATACTACGATGATTATTTATAACTAGCAATCAGCCCGCTGCTTCGCCTGCGAGAACTATAGTATATATTTTTTTAGCTTCACGTTTTTATCCCGCATAGCAGGGTAGACAAACAGTATTTAGTGTCAAGATACTCTGTACTTCGCTTTTCACGGAATTCGAGAAATTGCGTATTGAGTGGTGGAACTCAACGCTGCATTTTGTCTTACCAGAGCTGTCCCACTGCGCCACGATCGACCTCTGTTATATTTCAATTTATAAATATTTCGTTGCGCTTAAATTACTTAAATCTCTGAGAGCCCTGTTTGATTATCCACACTGACAGGGTTCCATTTTAAAGAAAATGTATGATAGAAAAATTATCGAGGTTCAGTACCCTAACATTGACTTTACTGATAGTGTGAATCGGCTTTAACTAATTCAAAATGGCACTCGGCATCAGTGATGACGATTGCTATTAAGCATTATAATTTGACAAAATATTCGAGTATAGGAATTTTGCAAATCTCTCGAAATCTTTATTATTCCCTATCTTTATTATAGAATTAATATTTTACGATTCAAATAGGCTTTCATTCGAGTCTAATGTCTTAAGGGAATTATTAATACTAGATATCCCATTGGCGCGTCGACAACGCGTTGCCTTAGCAACGCATACGTCACTTCATATAAACGTGTATATCAAACAAATGCTAGATTGAGTTACATTAGTTTTATTATTTGAATATATTTTATGCATTATTCTATACTCTTTCTCTATATAAACTATAAATGTGCCAAATTTCATACTCCTCAAAATGCAAAGGTCCATATACATGTTAATATATACTAAAAAACTTTCACTCCTATTAACCAACCAATATAGAATGCCACATTGTAAACATCGTCCCACTTAACATATCTGTAACAAACTAACATTAGTTTAGTTTGGTCTGAAGAAACCGCCTTATCTGGATAAGTTGGCGTTATCGCATATTGTTACTTCAAGTTTGCAACTTTAGCACTTCAAGTCCAAAACGATATCAAAGTTGCCATTTTCCGATCAAAACTTAACGTTGAACTACATCGCAAATAATATTTTCGACTTTATAGATTTTTCATATATATATCATATTATTCATCTTAAATCATCAATAAAAACTATATTTAAACCTATTTCGTTTATTTAAACACTTATCTCAATTTCCTCTCTCTGGTAAGACGAAACGCAGCGTTGAGCTCCGCAATTCAAAATATAAATCCTCGAATTTAGAGTTAATGTAAAACAGAGTGTCTTGACACTCAATTCTATTGGCGAACCTTGAAGTTGTATAAAAAATCGCAGATTTGAACCGACACCCAATGTGTTTAGTCAAATGTGTTATAATTGCGCTATAACGTCTACATATATTATACTGTATTTTTTTTAAAACCTGAACACAAAAAGAAAAAAAAAATATAAATGGCAAGTTTTGGCAAGATATGCCATTTATTTATTTTTTTGTCTCAAAATTATTTCTCAAATACTCAATAATAACAAATATTTAATATATTCGAATTGAACCTACTTACAATATCATACAAGCCTGGGACATCACATTTAATACGTTCTACTAGTAAAACCACCTCTATTAAAGCGATTACATTTTTTTAGCTTCACGTGTTTTATCCCGCATAGCAGGGTAACCAGAAAGCACCTAGTTACCTAGTGTCAAGACAATCCTTAGTACTTTACTTTCCACCTAATTCGAGACATTGCATATTGAACGGTGGAACTCAACGCCGCACTTTGTCTTACCTGAGCGAGGAAGTGGAAATAATTTAAATATGATCACTCCCCCAAACGGGGCTTGAGCGCAAAACCGATCGCTTTACAGTCAGACGCTATCCCACTGCGCCACGATCGGCCTAAAATTTAATATGTAAATATAATTTTAGCTCCCACATTTAATTAATAAAATAAAACTAAACATATATTGATAATAATTATCTTAGCGTGCGTTTCTATAGATTATAGAGGTTCTTTTGGTTCGAACGTGCCTAAGCATGCCCTGGCAACGAGCACTCTCAGACCGCTTTGATTATGTGAAGTGAAGAACAAACATCTTATATATCTAGTAAGAAAGCAGAAATTAACTAAAAGGTTACTATAATACTATGTTTTTATTTATAATATAAATATACATATAATAAAAATGTAACTGATTGTCTGTACATGGAATATATATGAAAAACGCCATTTATCTTTGCAATATAACTCAAAACAGTGATTTTTCATTTTTTTTATCTTATGATTTGTATATCTGTTTGTTTGTCCGTTTGTCCATGCTAATTTCGGAAATGGCTGAAGTGATTTAAATGAAGTTTTCACTCTTGTATTATTGCACCTTTCCTTTAACATTTACCGTTTTTGTCATTAATTTCTTAAATATAAATAGTTATATCAAAATGTTGTGTATTGCAGATAGAGTAATAAATTATTGTGTAAATATTGTTACATGTTATTATCTTTGAAAAAACATATAAAAATTTTGAACGCAGCGGCATTCGAACCCGCGCCTCTTGGATATCGTCCAACCGGTATCCAAGAGGCGCGGGTTCGAATCCCTCTGCGTTTAAAATTTTTTATACGTTTTTTCAAAGATGTTTTCTAATCCTAAGTGTGGAATAACACTTTAAAAATAGTAAATATTAACATGTTATTATATATAATACTTTATTACTAATAACTATATTAATATTACCTTAATTTAAATAATTAATTTACATAATCAACATATGAACATTCTCTATAATATCTATAAAATGTAGCTACCCATCTAAGTAATGTTACATACGAATCAAGTCCACGTGGTAGCCGGAATTCACGAGTGTCATAATAAAAAAAGATAACAATTATAATGAAACCTTATATTAAGCGAATAATTTGCGTGTTGGTATTGAAAATATATTTTAGAAAACCAAAAATTTCGAACAAAACAGTGGGTTGTGAGACAGGTAGACTATGAAGTATACACTGTTAACGACGTTTTAGTGACCTTCAAATTCGAATATATAATCTTATAATAAGGAAGATATATAAAACAAACACAAAAATATTCATTAAAACATTGTTTTTTTTTTATTTTAAACCTTCAAGCTATTTCCTTAATAATATGAAACACAACAAAACAAAATCTAGAGTCAAAATTCTCTGATTATAGTTTATGAGCGAATATGACATTTATTGAGTGAGAACAGTAAGCACAGTGCTTCTGTTATTACTATTGTCATTCAGTCAAGCGTGGTCTCAGCGTAAACAAAGACTATATATTATAATATTTCTTAGGAAGAATAATAATATAACAATTAAATACTAACGCCATCGACGCGCAATGGGAAAACGTCTAACCACTGCACTTGTTTGTATGTTCCATTCCCACCATTTTCGATTCACCACTCAACGTCGGAACATTGCCGACTTTAAGTGTGAACCTATTTATATGAAAAAATTATTAACTTAGTGGCAGGAAATATAAACTATATCAAGTGACATTACTTATCACATACGCACTCTACATACAAAGACCAAAAAATGTAGAGTTTTACAATTATTTTTATCTAATATAAAATATTCTTATATCTAATCCCCGTAAGTAACTAAGAAAGGCACAATTCGCGTTGACTTCAATACAGTCATCATTATAGCCTATGTAAGCTTATTCAAGGGCTCTCTATAACACGAGAGTGCTCAAACACGCCGATCAAAGGACCGCCGACCGATTACCCTTATCTTGCGCTTTTACACGCCAATACAATATACAAAGCTTTATAAAGAACAATAGGTCAATTATTAGGTTAATTAAGTTATTATTTATTATATTAATATCTATTAAGGCCTAACTATAATATGGCAGATTGTACGTGACAGGCAGTGAGTACAAAATCGTTTGAAAGACTTATATATCGTTTATATATTTCAGCTTATTCAATTTGCAGCAAGTTACTTTAAAGAATGTATTAAATTGAATACAGTATTTTCTTTAACACTTTTAAAAACACCAAGTATACACCCAAGTGCACATGAGAAATCTAGTTAAACATACCTGAGCCACATATAAAATTATATATTATATAAAAAAATAATTATAATATCAAGGCAGTTAAAAACTTACGTTATCACAGTCTAACCAAAAATAAATCATTTTTGATTAAATATTTAGCGAAGAAGATAAGCATATGATTATAAACGCGTTTGGTCATAGATTCTATCTCTATGTAGAGATAATCCTGCTACGCTCAAATTTTTGGTATAATAAATATGTAAAACTATTCTTCTTATCCTAAGTATGTAAATACCACTTTAAATTGTTAGAATATATTTAAATTATTATTCTTTCTCCCCTGTGGTAAGTCGCACGACGTTGAATCCCACTCTATATACAAATCCTTGATTTCTATTGAAAAGTGGACAGCGAAATATCTTGACATCAATTGTTCTCTAACTACCCAGCTATGCGGAGATAAGCTTAAAACCATAAAAAACAACATCCCCAAAATATTTAAACCCAAAATTACACGAAAATAATAGCAAGGCTCATACAAAACCATAATCATTCCTTCAAACAACGCAAATTTAATACTAATTTGGGGCTCTATACTCCTAACCATAGAAGGCAGTTAGGTCCGCCCAGGGTTATTAATATCGGTATATTTACATATAACAAGCGGTTAGTTTGCCGAAATGTGCACGGTTTTTACTAAAACAACTTTAACGTTTTATAGCAATTGTACTATTATTACTGGTTAATCGCTGTTCGGACTCTATTTACGAGAGCGTGTACGTTACTGTTATATGGACTTATTTAAACTAAATAATACTGTGTTAATGTTACTGCAATGTAATTTAAACGTTTAGGAATTATTTCGTAGATAAATGTGTTTTTAATATTGACTATTTTTAAAAAATAGTAAATATTAAATTAAAATAGCAATCTCTCTTGTTAAACGATTATTTCTTAATAATCTTTAAGTGGTAGAAATTTATAAAAATCTCTCTACAGAGATGCTAACAACATAAATAAGTTGTAACAAACGTATAAAAATTTCGACGCAGCTGGTAGTAGAACGCATGGCTTAGCGGCAGAGCGCTTGGAAGGTATCAAAGAAGTAAGTAATTTGAACGGGATTTGAACTTGCGCGGGGTTCGAATCCCATTCAAATTTTTATACGTTTTTTCAAAAATATTTTCTAATCCTAAATATGTTTTAACAATTAAATATGAATATTAAAAACAATATCATAATAAATTGTAACAAACGTACCAACGACGTCACCAGTCGTGGTTCAGTGGGACAGCGTCTGACTGTAAACGCGAATGACTGTAAATGTGTATTGTTAACATGTTATACCACATTAGAAAATATTTTTTAAAAAAGTATAAAAAATTGAAAGTAGCGGGATACGAACCCGAGCCTTTTGGAAACCGCCTAAACACACTGACGAATAAACTATGCGTTCTATATCTGACCGCGTCGAAATTTTCATATGTTTGTGTTTGTTTAGCGTCATGCTTTTATCCCGAATATTAGGGTAGACCGGAAGTACCCAGATTCAAGACACTCTGTACTCCGCTTCACGCCGAATTCATGACATTACGCGGTGATTGGAGGAACTCAACACCTCGCTTTGTCTTTACAAAGCGAGGAAATGAAAATAAATTAAATATAATCACTCTCCCGAGTGGAATGGATTGGAGATACATGATAAAACTTTCTTCGTTAACTTAACAAGCTCTAACAACATGATCAATGTATTTTACAATAAATTCTAAAACTCTAAGGGGAAATTACATAGGTTAATACCTCTGTCGCACCCAGAAATCGTGTTATTTATTTATGTACGGCTATTCAGAACAGATGTCGTCAATGAAAAAGGGTCCAGGTAACGGAAACTTTACGCAGCTATGTTTTAGACCCTGAATAGATTAAATTATTCTTCAATAGTTCGACTCGAATTCGGTTTTTATGTGAGAGAGGGAATCAAGGAGCCCGGTTTTATGCTTACATTTATTATACAAAGCCTTATGTTTATATTGTTGGATGTGTTTTAAGCTTTTATTGGCTATTGGCTTCAATTTGATATTTTGACCAGAAAACAGCGTTGAGTTACGCCTCATTACACACATTGTCTGGATTTCGGATGGAAAACTGCAAACGGAGTGTTTTGACACTAAGCTTACTCGGACTATCTAGTTATGCGAGATTGTTGTCTATCATGAAGTTGCAAAAAAATAAACTAACTAGCTGAAGCTAGATAATTGGATATCTAAGAGAAAAACGTATGAGAATACATTTATTTAAGTTAAAGTGACGTTTTCCTAAAACGTATGTATGTCTGGTCATGGTTTTCTTCCTTAATTCTTTTATATATATATATATATATATATATATATATATATATATATATATATATATATACGTGTGTGTGTGTTATTTATATTTCACCTTTATATACTTCAAAGTCTTATATTATAGTCTTAATATTATTTAAGAAATATATTATACTGATAGACTATGCGTCAATCATTTTAGGAAGATATACAAAAGATAGGCTATTTTCCCGCTACGTACAATCTTTTACACGTGTACACATTATTTTTACTTTCGTTGTGCGTATATAACACATAAAAAATATTAAATCAATCCGGCAAGTATCAAATATCACGTGGTAGGTACTTCACACAAATATATGACACTACTGGAATCCAACTCAAGTTATATTGGAAGTCGACCCCAATAAAAATTGGATGTAACGGCAAGGACAAAAGATACAGCTTTACAACGATAAACAGAAAAAAACGCTGAAAATGCTACAATTATAGAAAATAGAAAAGAACTATTATTCTATTAAACAGCAATATAAGTAAGTAAAACTTCCCTTGTCGCGCAGTGAAATATCAAAGATTAGTTTTAGTTATGGGTTCGATTACCCATTTGGGAATTTATAGGGTTTCAATTATTTCCTATTTATTTTTAATTCACCTTTATATTAATAGGTAAAATTATGTAGTACTCCATTTTCCCAATACCATTTTAGAACAAACATAAGAAAACACTGCATTATAATATATTAGAAAATGCATTAAATTGTTGAGGTCGTGGCGTAGTGGGACAGCATCAGATTGAAAACGCGATCGGTTGTGGGTTCGATTCCCACTCACAGGAACATTTAAAAAATATTTTCACTTTCTCTCTCTGGTAAGACAAAGTGTGGTGTTGAGTTTCGCCACTCAATAAATAATGTCTCGGATCCGGTGGAAAGCGAATTAATTTTTGTCTACCCTGTTATGCAGGAAAGTGTGAAGATAAAATAATTAAATTAATAAAATAAATACTACATAAGCAGTCATATGTTTGAAGCGAAATAACCTTTGTTAAGGTTACGTTAATGGAGATATTACTTAGTCTTTAGAAATCTTTGATATTTTAAATGAAATTATATTAAACGGATTAAGCGCGTATGTTTTGGTACTCGAAAACAAATTTCTGAAAACCTGACGTTTCGAACACCTGGTGGTCACAGGTAGACCAAAAAAATGTCTACCTGTGCGACGTAATTAATCCGTTTAAAAGCAGTAGTAATAGTTAGTTACATTTAAAATTACTAAAACTTAGTCTTATATTACTTTCCTATCTTTACTATTAAGATACCAATTATAGAAACAAACAACCGAACAAAACAATTCTATACGGAAACTTAAACGTGAAAATCCCATAAAACAATTCGTAAACAAAACAAATATAGCAAAATGTTTTATCACAACGAATCAAAGTTAGTGTCTAACCGATTTCGAAGCAGAGGTGTTGCGGCGAGTTTTATTGCGGGCCGCCTTTTTCTCTACGGCTTTCATATTTGCATAAGTTGAGGGTGTACTGATTTCTTTAGTTAATATTCCTGTAATATCTGTGAAACTGTTTCAAAACTAGTTGACGAGGCCGGATCCTCACTCGGAGTAAATAGTAAATTATTTTCTTTTCCTCGCTTTGGTAAAAACATAGTGCGGCGTTGAGTTCCGCCACTCAAAACGGCGGAAAGCAGAGTGCAAAGTGTCTTGATGCTAGGCACTTCCTGTCTACTCTGCCATGCGGGATAAAAGCGCGAATGACAACGCAGCCGAATATAGAATGCAAGGCTTAGCGGTCAGACGCTTGCACGGTTTCCAAGAGGCGGGGGTTTGAATTCCACTACGTTCATATTTTTATATATTTTCTAGAAAATATTTCTCTAAGCTACTCGAAACCAAAAGCCTCTCAAACATTTGTACATATAAACTACAATATAAACTACAAAATAATGCCTAAACACGTTCACCACAAACAATCATACTTGTTCATACAAAGTTATTATTATACCAAAAGTGAGGCCAGTCGTGGCGCAGCGGGACAGCGTCTGACTGTAATCGCGATCGGTCGCGATCAATTCCCTCTCGGGGGACTGATCTAATTATTCTCACTTCCTCGCTCTGGTAAGACAAAATGCGGCGTTGAGTTTCACTACTCAACACGAAATGTCTCGATTTCGGTGGAAAGCGAAGTACGGAGTGTCTTAATACTAAGTTAATTTCTGCCTACCCTGCTATGCAGGATAAGAGCGTGAATCTAAAAAAAACTATACCAAAAAAATCTCAGTACACCACCAACCTATCAACCGTTTCGCCTGCGCCCGGGACATTAACAAAGGCATATATTTCGGAGTTCCACTCTTTAATCTGATGACCCACATTCTGGCTAATTGACTGGATTTATACCATCTAATGTCGTCAGCGAAATATAAAAGCTATTATAACAATACCTAAATAGTCTTGTTATTAAGTCTTTAAGGTCCCTGTTGTAAATAGTTACAATTTAGTTGGCTCTTTTATTGATGTCGTATATCTATATTTAGTTGTCTATATATAAAAGTACGTATTGTCTGCTGTGTGTTTGCAATTTTTTAGTTGAAAGCTATGAGTGGAAGTTCAATTTTTACTTCAAGCTTATTTTTAATCTATATGTACTTACATAAATTCAACATTAGAACAACTAACAGGTAATGTCGGCAACTAGATGAGTACTTATTTACTATTTTTAAAGTGTTATTCCACACTTAGGATTAGAAAACATTTTAGAAAAAACGTATAAAAATTTGAACGCAGCGGGATTTGAACCCGCGCCTCTTGGATACCGTCCAAGCGCTCTGACCGCTAAGCCATGCGTTCTAGATGACTACTTACTAGATGGATTATAAAATCATTTTTTATGCTTTTTTTAACATATTTCTTAGTGGTTATTTTCAACACGTCAAATTAATATATGAATTCTAGCTTCACATAGAGTATACTTTTAGATAAGAACAGGAAAATAGACGTTTCTTTACTTAAAGACCAACCAAATGAATTAAAAATAATATTTTTACTAACACTATAAATATTAAATGTAAAATAATATTAAAAAAAAAAATTGTTTTGTTTTTTTTTAAATTCACGCTGTTTCCCGCATAGCAGAGTTGTCATAAAGAACTTAGTATCAAGACACTTCGTTCACTGTTTCCCGCTCAAATTTGAGACGTTGTGTGTTGAGTGGCGGAACTCTACGCCGCACATTGTCTTACCGGATTAAATGAAAATAATTATCAATAGTAAATTCGATTCCCATTCGAAGGTATACATAAGTTTTACACCATTTAGAAACTAAATAAATAGTCTAAAAATCTTTTTGCCCACTAAAAACAAACTAAACCATTCTCTTTAGTAATCCAGAAACAAATGTTACTTACACAATTAAGAGTGTTCGCTGGAAGCCGGTTTTAACTTCGCTTTTTCGTATTTCTTATTACACCACTATCTTTAGTTATGAGTTTTATCTTCTGAACAAAGTCATTATGGAGTTAGCGTGTTTCGTGCTAAGTGTGGCAAAAACCTAATGAAGTCGCAAATTTAGGGCCTTAGTTACGTGGAAAGTAATAAAAGTCATATTTTAAAAGATTTTTTTTGCCATTCACGTTATCCCTCACGAGGTAGTCTATGAGGACGGAGTGCCAAATGCTGCGGTCCCTGCATACCTCTTTCGCCTCTTCCACAGTCATCAATCTCTTCATACATGCCCTTCGGGAAGTTTTCATGCTTTTTACATGACCTTCCTCCAGTATCATTGATACTGTGTTTTTGAAGGTCAAAAGTTAATTTATTTTAACTTTTTGGAAAAAAACGGTTGTGTAGTCTTCAGTGTAGTATGTATGTATATATATATATATATATATATATATATATATATATATATATATATATATTTATAAGAAGTACCAGAGCCTATATAAAAAAATTACTTTAAATTAAATTATGTAAAACAAATGCTGTATGCTTAGAAAAATATACCTATTTAACTTATCCTGTACTACTTCCTAAATATTGTATATAACATTTAAATATTATTGAGGCCATCGTGTTGCAGTGTGACAGCAACTGAAAGTAAACGCGATGGTTTAGAGTTCGATTCCCACTCGAAAAAAATAATTGGAATTGGCTCTCGAATTCGGTAAAAAAGCGTTAAGCTATCTACTCTAGTATCTGGGATAAAACGTAAAATTCCTTTTTTCCGAATATTAAACACAACATTTTCTATACTCTCATAGAATAAGAAAACAATCAACACAACTTCCTGCTATACTAATGCATGCATAAATCCCTTAACATATCAGACAAGTTATATCCAAACAGCTCCTTACTTTATCAGCTATTCTGATATATTGGGGAGGAAAATACTTCACTTAAGTAACAATTGCATGCACTTTTCCTTATAGCATTCTTTCCTTATACTATGTAACTGGCTCCGAAAATTGAAATAGCTCAGCCCTTTGTATTTGGGAATCTTTATATCTATTCCTTTACGATAATTTAAGTTAAGGATTTTCTTTAAAATTGGCGGAAAGTATAGAACGTATGTTTATGGTGTTTGGAAAAACAATTCGAGTAAGTTTTGTTTTTAGTAAGTTAGTTTTTTTTAGTAAGTTTTAGTAAGTTGTTTTTTTTTTATACAATATAAAAAATATTTTAAAATATTTAATTATTTTTACAATATCGGAGTAGTGAACTAATCATTTTGATAATAAAAAAAATAATAACAAATTTCTTATATTAATGTATTCCATACATCACCATAAGTTTACAGTGGTACAGCGTCTGACTGTAAACGTGATCGGTTGGGGGTTCGATTCTCACACGGGAGAATGATTATATTGAAACTATTTGCTGGTAAGATAGTGCGGCGTTGAGTTCCGCTATTCAACGCGCAATATCTCGAAAATTCAGCGTAAAGCGGAGTATGGAGTGTCTTAACATGTACCTTTTGAGTAATTTAACATCACATTTTGAAAACCAGACCCAAGTAAACAAAAAGACTCACATTCATTCAGTCAGACAAAAACTAATATCAAGACATCGTATACTGCTTTCCACCTGAATTTGAGACATTGCGTGTTTTCCGGTAAAACTTAACGAACTGTTTCTTACCAGAGTGAATAATGTACCCCGTAATATTACCCGAATGAGAATCGAACCCACAACGAACCGCGAACAAAAGGTCGTCGCTGTTCAATAGCGCCAGAACGATCTCTTTAAACACAACAGGATAAGCTTATTTTTGGAAGAAATATTACATCAAATGGAATTCGTATCCGCAACATACTGAGACTTCCTATCCACTCCGCGACAGTGTCTCTATAGATAACATTTATATAATTATTAGATTCGACATTCAATTTACAGCTCGATACTTGCCGGAACGAAATGTCCAACAAAGAAACACTAACCTAAACAAAAATGTGCCCCAATTCCCCGGGCTTGGGTGTTAATCAATTAACAAACTACCCTACACCTATGTGTTAGAGTCGAATTTCCTCTGTCACATGACGTCCTTTGACAAAAAAGTTTCAGAGCGCGTCTAATGAGCCGTATACAATAAAAAGCATCGTGTTTTTTTTTTGGAGCCCCGCTTTCAGGAAGGTCGTGTTCCGTGGATTAGGCTTGCAAAGTCTTAATCGATCTTTTGGTTTAGTATTTGAAGTAGATTATATATGGGCGGCTGTTTGTCAAACTGTCTGTCTGTTATGATGTCCAAAGAAAATAGACCCAAAGCTTGTCAGACTCTACAAATATATGAATATTTTATAACTAGCCTTTTAAAATCAATTTTGAATTTGTACAATGATAATTATTATCAGTCCACGGGAAACCACTTGAAATCAGTGTTAGAAATCACTTTCGAGGAATAGAACTGACTTATCAGATTTTTTTTATATTAATTTGGGTATTTATTGGAAAAAATTATATTTAATATTTATTTTTCCCTTATAAAATGAAACATCTCAACTTTTAGGCAAGGTTATGATCATTTTAGTATATATTATATATTTTTTCAATAAAATCAATAATGATTGATTTTTAGTATACGATTGGGAATGCCCAATCGTAAAAAAAAAAATATAATTTTCAAAATTAAATATTAAATAAAATATATTAATATTTTGCAATTTCTTCATTTTTTTTCAAAGGGTATACAGAATGCTTTGAACGACGTACAGTAGCGCCGAAAATAAAACTAAATATATTATTTTTTTCCACGTGGATTCGCACCCACAACCTGGCTTTTAAAATCAGACACTGCACCACAATAGCGTCAAGAAAGGAAATTTCTAAGTTAATAAACGAAACAAATGCACGGAAAACACGTTATTTCTAAATAAGCGTAATTAGACGCTTTATGTAAATTAGCAAGTGTGTAATGGAAAGAGCTTTTAAGGAATACCGTTCTTTTCGTTTCAATTAAATATAAATCCTTTACATAAATTGACTTTATATATATATATATATATATATATATATATATATATATATATATATATATATATATATATATATATATATATATATATATTTAAAAAAGTGAATTTATTCAACTAACAGAATGTGACTGCTCTCTTCTATTTGTCGGTACAAAAAAAACAGTTACCTGTTAGACTATAAATTATAAAACAATTAAACAGCTTCAACTAACTACCTACATTTTTTTACGAGTATTTTACCTATATATCTTAAAGTATTAGACCGATTTTAATGAAACTTACACTGTTTCTTAGGTTAAAGTACCAAGTCACCAGTTAATTGTACCAAACTTAAATTAAAAGTATCATTACGATTTTTCGAGAACTTTTAGTTTTTTCGAGAAATTAACGAATTTACAAAGTTACAAAATCAAATATTATTCAATTCTAACAATTTTACATACATACTTGTTTTGAAGTTGGTTAAATAATACTAAAGGACAATAAACTAGGAAAACAAACATAATTCTTAATTATTCGCTTTCAAGAGATATTACTTGTAAAGTGTTATAAATCTAGAACTTAAATTATATTTGATGTAAGCCTGTTTTGAATTACATTTGTTCTGTTTACAAAACAATAATAATTAAAATGTTTAATATATATATTTTTAAATTATCATATTATATATATAAACTATATTTCGTGTTTCCTTTCTATTAAATAATAGCCCAGCAGTGGGATCTTTATATGCAATCAGTTTGAAAACAGATATGTGAAGAAGTTATATATATATATGCATACATAACCGACCCTGACACAATAATTGTGAGCAGAACTTTGACGTGGGACTTGTTGAAAAGCTGGTAAAAAGAAAAAGCTTTTTTACCGCGAATGAAGCTTCGTACGTCACTTTAGAGGCGCGTTTGAAATGTCACAAATATTTTGTTTTCAATATATGTTTGTATACACTATACGTATGTACGTAAGCTCGCCAAACAAAAGTGGTAGCCTTTAGATACCACTTTTGTTTGCCGACTTAACGGGGTTGATATATATTTTTCATTGAGTTTTTTTTAGTTTTATTACTTACGTATTGATAATTCACCAAACCGACCAAATCGCACCGAATATAAAATTCTTTAACTTTAAAAAAAATTATATTATATTTAATTGTAACTACAAATATTTAAATCGTTCTTGTAAATCAAAACAACTAGAGCAAAACGCGTATACTTATGTATAATAAATAAATAATGGAACATTTGTATATACAGAAACATATGAACATAAATATTAATCATACAATACAAGCTAAAACACAGCAAATAGCACTCGCCCTAATAACTTACGATCTTAAATTGCAAATTTTGAAAGCCACATTAAAGTGATCCATAGCTTGATTTTTCACAAACATTGGCAGATGCCCAACAATATCTGTACAATGTGAAGTTTTGAACGAGCTCTAAGGTAGAGAATCGATTTGTTTCAATCCGTTACTGACCGGTTTTCCTATTATTGAAACCAGATAGAGCTTGGTAGAGCCGGATAGAGTCAAATTGAATGAAATAGCGTAAATCCCCGCGGCATCGGACGTCCCATTGCAATACCACAGGACGCGATGTATTATCTTCAGTGTACAAACATTTTTGTACAATTCAAATGAGGAAAGATTATAAAATTCAAAATAATAATTATAACTAAATTAATCACATTTTTTCTAATGAGAAAGCAATGTCCTTAAGTAGTCAGAAATTATATAACGCATTGAGGAAAAGGAATTCTTTTCAATTCTGCTACGAAACGGTTGATTAAATAAAAAAAAATATCAGTATATTTAATTTCACGTTTAAAATATACAAAAAAATTAACTTCCACCATATTTTAATTCTAATACATGTATTTGACATAAAAACTCCATAAAGACCCTCGTAATAAAATAATACGGCCTCACTCAAACCGGATGTACCAGTGACATCGCAACCGTCCACTTCCTGTTTAGCGTGACAGTTGTTGTTTATAAACAAATTGTTTATTTGTTTCGTTTTAAACATATATAAATTAGAGGCTGATATGGTATAGGAACAAAAAATATTTGGAAAATCTAATGCGTCCATATAATAAGAATAAAATAGAAATATTTAATAAAAATGTTAAGTATTTATCATTTGCCATACTTATTGATTTGTCATAAAAAAGTTATTAACATTTAGTTTCTGAATGTTTGTGCTCTACTATTTTTCTATTGAATATAGTATTCAACTTTATATGATTAGATAGATATATGGTTATAAGATTTACGCTCTTATTACCCCCTAATTTCATTAAAAAAATAATTACTATAACCCCATTTTCTTATTAAAATTAAATTAATAAATCAAAAATTCAAATAAATACCGTTTGTACACTTGGGTACAACACTCCTTCGTTTTCTGTAACTAGCAATTTGACTGTTTTGAAAAGTTTATTTGTAAGATCTTTGATTTTCGCGATTTTTATACATTTTAAATGAAACTATTTTAACTGGAACATTTTGGACACCTAGTCTACCTGTCTACCTGTGACCACGGACTACTTTAAAGTGCTTAAAACGTCAGGTGTCCAAAATGTATTTTCGAATACCAAAATATACGCGATTAATCCGGTTAAAATGATTTCATTTAAAAAAGTTTACTTGGCCACCCGGATGTACTTAAAGTTGTAGAGATATCAGTTTCCAAAACACCCAATGTGTAATGCAGTATACATACCAGTTAAACCAGAGTACCATTATCTCCCATTCTCTACCAAATAATATTTAATCATCTGAAGTCGCATACGTACATCTAAATAATCAACATTTATCTATCTCCCATACGTTCGTATGCTAAATTAGCTCTACTTGATACATAGCGTGTCCTGCACCAATTAATCGTAGCGCTAAAACATATCAAACAAAATGTTTACGTTATATTAATAGACGCTGTCACGCTAAACGGTAGCGGATGGATGTTCGATGTCACTATTGTAAGGTCACGTTATTTTATTAGTATATGTTTGTATAACTTTGTTTTGTATGAGAATGGCGACTCTCGTTCATTGAAATTGCATTTTTGTATATAATTATTATTATTTTAAATTATTTTAGAGCGATTTTATTTAAACTAGGGGATGTTAACCGTATCATTATAGAAACGGTATGATGTTACGATATTTTTACAATACTTAAATATTGATGGAATTACGAGAAGAACATGAATGGGGATAGTATGATAACTAAATAGTGATTGAGAATTTTTGCATAATACACCAATTGTTCCTTATTTTTATTAACACAAGAACTCTACGACGTAGCGGTGGCCTTAGTATAATGCTATAAATTTTCATGTGAGAAATGGTTATAAAAAGAAGTTTATATCCTGGTCAGGTTACACTTCCAACGTAAACCATTTGAAAACGGAGAGATATGTTTTAAAAAGAGAGATAGATAGTTTTAAAAAATCTCTTTTGTTTTTATGGGAAAAACCCTTAAAAACATGAATCCAAATTTTATAAAATTAACTTTGCAACATCAAATTTGTACCCATACTCCCTACATAATGCCCCAAAATGGAAGTTAGGTACATCTGTATTGAAGCGATATTATCTTTACATTATCTTCCAAAGGTAGAAAATTGTAAAGAAAGCGAATAAACTAATATAATATTTAATTATGTGTAGAGTAAGTTTTACTCCGCTTTTATGTGGATCTTTGTAAGTTCCCATAACTTGTTCAAAGGAGAATGTCGATGCCTGCCTTTCAATATTGCCTTTTGAATATTTTTATTTTATTTACTACGTGAAAGTTTAAAATTGAATTATATAGAGCTATTGATCGAAATGTCTCGTTGGTGTTGAGATGTAGTGCCGTTCTCTACACTTATGTATAACACTAGATGAAATAAACAGACTCGAAGAATATTTGATGTTTGATAATTTAATTTGTTTTCTATCAAATACTGAATGTTAGAGGCCTCTTTTAGATTATTTATTTTTAGCTTCACGCTTTTTATCCCGCATAGCAGAACAGTACACAGAAAGTATCTAGTGTCAACACACACAGTAGTTCATATTCCACCGAATTCGAGACTTTGCGTGTTTAGTAGTGGAACTCAACGCCGCACTTTGCCTTTTACCAGAGCGAGAAAGTGAAAATAATTTAAATATAATCACTCCCCCGAGTGGGGATCGAACCCACAATCGATCGCGTTTTCAATCAGATGCTGTCCCACTGCACTACGACCGGCTCAATTCTATATTTCATGCTAAAATTAACAGTAACCTTTCAAACTCTTCTTAAAAACAAAATATAATATTTTATGCTATACTGCTATATGGAATATATATATATATATATATATATATATATATATATATATATATAATATATATATATATATATATATATATATATATATATATAGCAACTACACGTATAGATAGTTCTATATCTTTAATTACTAACTCAAAGTAGCTAAAAGCAAATTGTGATTCAGATATTAATATCTTAATCATCGTTACATAATTAAGTTTGAGTTGGAAACTTTCTTAGTAACAGAGCGCTTCTGTAGAACTCAATTTAGAACGTAACCAAGACCTGTTGTTACGAAGAGACAATAGCAGGATATAATACTGTACTTATTGGCGAGGTAGGTAGCAAGAACTTAGTGTTAAAACACTCCGATATTAACTATTTGCCTTTATAAAAAGATTTAATATTCGATATATTTTTTTAGCTTCACGCTTTTATCTCGTGCATCAACGTCGACAGGAAGTATCATGTATCATGAATTTGAGACATTGCTTGTTGAGTAGCGGAACTAAACGCCGCACTTTGTCTTACGAGAGCGAAGAAATGCAAAAAAGATACAATTTTAAAAACCTGGCGTTTCGAACACTTTACAGTAATCCATTGTCGTAGGTATACTATAGGGTATGTCTGCGACCACGAACTACTGTAAAGTGTAAAACGTCGAGTTTTGAATATATATTTAAAATTCCCTCCACGCAGGACACAACTATCGTGTAAAGTGATTGTATCACTCTGGCGTTCCATAGTAGAGAGAAAACTCTATTTTTTAGTAAACTCTAGTTTAGTAAAACTCTATTTTTTAAGCAATTAGTTAAATTCAGTTTATACTGACTCTATTTTCCGTTTAAATAAAGTGCCGCGGGACTCCACCTGCAAATTGTACTTTCGCCGCTACCAGACCGAAACAAATGCATGTAGATCGATCAAACGGTTACCTTAACACAATAATGGTATAGGGTTATAGATCTCAATATAGTTTTTCTTTCATTTTATTTACATAGAAAAAAATAGTAGAGGTAGGTGATGGCGCAGTGGGACAGCGTCTGACTGTAAACGCGATTGGTTGTAAGTTTAATTCCCACTCCTACTGATTATGTATTAATTATTTTCATTTCCTCACTCTGATAAGATACAGGGCGGCGTTAAGTTTCGCCACTCAATGCGTAGCCGGAGTACGGGGTATCTAGATACTTAGTACAGGCTAGAGGGCCTGTTATGTAAAGTATACAGAGTGAAGCTAAAAAACAAATTATTATTTAAAAGTTTTATGCCAATATAAATACCAGAGTGTATATAATAACAGATGTAAAATTTCAAAGGTAAACAAACGTTGAATTTTGATAAACATTTAAAACTAATATATAATAAATAAATAAATAAAGAAATTCTAAATTTCTCGTCGTCGTCGTCCTATATATACTTTATATGTTACATTTTTCAAAGTACTTTGCAAACGTCATCAACATATCCTAACCAATATCGTTTTTATCGAAAAGTAAATAATTAAAGGTATAAGTAAAGTAAAACGGGGTAAAAGTCTTAGGTAAACACTTAGGTAAATATCAATTCACTTCTCAATAAAAAAAATGCAAGTAAATCGTTCAACTTGGGAATTAAAAAATCATTTCTACTGCTAAAAACCCACTTAAAGCTATTTTAATATCAAATTTAAACATTCAGAGCTGAGTCTGCGATCAGCACAAGTTTTAAAATATGAAAATGTTGGACGAAAGTAAATACATTTTGCGAGAACTCTATTTAGAAATGCTCTATCTGCTAATAACTGAGCCTTTTATGTCAATTTTGTTTTATTTTAAAATCTACCTTATATATTTTTATTAGTCTATATAAATAGTACTGAATTTGTTGAATTATTCTTTATAAAGCGTATATATTATATTACTTTAAATTTCTTAAGACAAATCATGGCGTTTAATTCCGCCACTCAATATATAATATTTCGATTGTCTGGATATCCTGTCTACTCTGCTATACAAACGTGGCATAAAAAAATTATAGAATAAAGCATTAGTCTCATAATATATTCAATTACACAACTATTGATAATATATACAATTAATATTTACTATTTTTAAAGTGTTATTCCACACTTAGGATTAGAAAACATTTTTGAAAAAACATATAAAAATTTGAACGCAGCGGGATTCGACACCCCTTGGACACTCTGACCGCTAAGCCATACGTTCTACTATCAGCTACGTCGTTTTCGATTTTTATACGTCTTTTCAAAAATATAAAATTAATTTAAAATTAAACTTAATACAAATACATACGAAATATAAAACAATATAGGAAGACATAATTTAGTATCAAGCCACTTGGTTCTTACTTGAAACAGAAAAAGTAAGGAAGGAAAAGGAGAGAAATGAAAATAATTTAAAAATAACCATTCCCCCGGGTAACGGTCCAAGTCACAGTCAATCGCGTTTACAATCAGACACCAAGCCAATATACCACGATCGTCTATCCTAAATATCGTGTATATAACATAGTTCCCTGTGTGCCGCCCATTTAAGATAACGCGTGTTGAGTTGCATAACACAACGCCGCGCGTTACTTTAGCGGAGCGGAGAAATGATTATCGAACCCATAAACAATCGTGTTTACAGTCAGACACTTTACCAATGGACCAAGACAGCCTTAACTAAGTCATACAACTTAACTAAAGTAAATATTTTTACTAACTAATATTCTCAAAAAACCAACATGACCACATCTCTACATTAGTATAATGGCGTCATCTTCAGTTCATACGTTAATGTGTTTACCGTGTCACAAGCAAGATAACTCAGTTTTTGTAAAAATTTAAAATTTTATAAAAATTTTATTTGCTGACCGTACCAGTAATAATATGGACAATGAATAAAATGTTATTATATTTATTTATATATGTTTTTTTGTTATTTGGTTATATGAAAGTAATGTTTTAAATTAAATTATATTAAATGGCTTAATCGCGTATATTTTGATATAAAAATACTTTTTTGACCACGGACTATGATAAAGTGTTCGAAATAAAGAATTAAAAAAAAAATTGATACCAAAATATACTCGATTAATCTGTTTAAAATAGTTTCATTTAAAACCTTTGAGAAAATAAAACAGAGCTTTATTACAAGAAATCGCATTTGCTATATAATTATTATAATTTTAACAAATTTATTAAAAAAAAAACAATTATTTCGAACCTGCTACCCAAACAATAACCAAAAATCCAATACATAATACCTCCACAAGCACATTTTGTTTTAAAACATACTATCAGATAGCCAATAGCTATAGTTGAAAACTTTCTTTGGCAAGGCTTCAGCGTTCGTGGCTAATAAATGTAATCTTACTTTAAATAAATACTATTTATTTCCAACTCGTATACTCTTTGAATTTTCAAATGAGGACCGACAAGTTTAAGTTTTAAAATTCTCTATGATTTTAAAATATTTCCCGTTCCGAGCTTTATCTATGTTGTATTAAAGCAAGACAAAGATTAATAGCTACTGCGCACGTTACTTACAATACCAACGTACTTCATGTACTCAGATATATCAATAAATGCTATTTTATCATGAATATTAAATTCAGTTAAGTGTTACCGTTTTAATATTTACTATTTTTAAAGTGTTATTCCACACTTAGGATTAGAAAACATTTTTAAAAAAACGTATAAAAATTTGAACGCAGTGGGATTCGAACCCGCGCCTCTTGGATACCGTCCACGGATGGACCCGTGCCTCTTCGTTTTTCAAAAATGTTACCGTTTTGATTTGAATATTCGAGTATATTTGGAACGCGATTAAATCCTATAAAATAAAATTATCAAAACTTCATTAACATAGTTGATTGGTCCAAAAACGCTTAAAACAAAACGTGGCGTTAAGCTCCGCCACCTTTACACTATATGCTTAAATATATTTAAAATGGAATGATTACTAGACTAGGTTTTTTACTTACTACATTTTATCTACTAAAGCCGTTCAGTTGCTTGATTTTAAACGAATGTTCAAAATTTTTTTCCTAAGTGCATTCAATATGTATTTATTTAAGTTGGAGTTATAGTTTTTAAATGTTATACAAATTTTATATAACCTTAATACGATATTTGATTTTCGCGATTTTTAAATATTTTAAATGTAACTATTGTAAACGGATTAATCGCGTATATTTTGGTATTCGAAAACATAAAGTGTTCGAAACAACAATTTTTCAGAAAAGTACTTTAGAATACCAAAATATTCACGGTTAATACGTTTAAAATAGTTTAATTTAAAAAAATATATAAAATTTATATATTTTTATAGAAACAGTAAAGTGAAGCGTTCCGTTTCTAATGAACACCTTTGCATTTCATTGCGATAAATCATTCTTGACATAATTATTCGCGAAGAAATTATCTACCACACAATCGTGACAATTGATAGTTTATTATATTATTACGAACGAGCTGTAAACGACTTCGTCTACGTGGCGGAGCTTAACGCCACGTATAAAATCTTTATTTTATAATTCTAATATAAAAGAAGCCTGAGTTACTTCAGCTATATAAAAGTTCCATCAAAACTAGCCGTTCCAGAGATAAATCGGAATAAACAGATAGACAGACGGAAAAAATTATTTATATATTTTTTGCTTATAACAGGGTACACAGGAATTACCTTTTCATACTCCGTACTCCGCTTTATGCCGAATTATTAACATCGTGTGTTTAGTGGCGGAACTCAACGCCGCGCTTTGTTTTACCAGAGTGAGGGAATCAGGATAAGTTTTAAATATAATCATTCCCCCGAGTTACTTTAATATTACAAAATTATTTATTTGTGTAGAATAGAAGAGTTTATTTTAAAAATTGTAATGTGAAATTAAATTTTGCGTTATTTCTAGGTTTTTTTTTTCATTTTTTCAGTGTATCTAGAAAGCCTTGAACTCCTTTTTCTTTACTTTTATTCAATTACCCAAGCCACTCTCATAGAGAAATTTTACATCATTACTTATAGGAACATTATTATAATTAAATACATAACATTGAGTCAAATCGTGGCAGAGTGGGAAAGCATTTGACTGTACACGCGATCGGTTGTGGATTCGATCCCCACTTGGAGGAATATAGGTTATATTTAAATTATTACCATTAAGTAAGACAAAAGCGCGGCGTTGAGTTCTGCCACTCAAGACGCAATAACTCGAATTCGGTGGGATTTCTAAGGGATAATCGCGTGAAAATAAAAAAAATACACAATTTTGACAACTTATCTTAACCAATAGTAATTCATAACTAAACAGAGAATATAGTGACACGCTATTACACTTCATTACACTGCATTACGTGTAAGAAACAGTGTAAGAAACTTTCTTTTTACTCATTTTTCATAGAAAGAACGAAAAGAAAGAAATAATAATTCCCCAAACTAGGTTTCGAACCTACAATCCTATTAGTTAATCAAGCACACGTCATTTGCGCTATAATGGTCGAACTCTACATTAATTCATTTAAAAACTTTATCCATTTCTAAAATTGGTCAGTAAATTACAACCAAATGTTTAGTAGAGCTCATTTACTTAGCCCCGAATATGAGATAAAATGCACAAATCATAAACCAAGTACCGCCCGGGGAAAACCTAAATATACACAAAACAAAAATACTGGTTTATATGTATGTATGTATGTATGTATATCCGTGGCATTCCGTTGCAATGATGCCAAAATCTCGAATGGAAATATTAAATATTTCCATTTCCATATACAGTTCTATTAAAATAAACTGCTACATATTTATTTATTGCTATCAACATTTACATTTTTATGTAATTTTTATAAATTTAAATGATTCATTTTGTTAAATTAATAACGACTTGGCATTATTAATGCTATTATAGTTTTACACTCTTATATTCTTATAGCAGGCTAGACAGGAAGTACCTAGTGTAGTGTGATATTACATGTTGCGTGGCGGACCTCAACGCTGCGTTTTGTCTTACCAGACCGAGGATTCCTCCAAGTAGAAATCGAACCTACAACGGGTTTGACGCTATACCACCATGCTATGACCAGCTTCTATTCTTTTCTAAACATTGTAAAATATCGGTATTTTTTATATATTTACAAGGATTAATAGGCTTTCTTCCAAGGCTTAATATTTTCAAACTTATTTTAAAAAAAAAGGCTTACAGAATCGAATCTACGACTAAGTTGCCTACTTACATCTATTCTACTGGGTAACAGTATACTATAGTACAGCCTTAGTTATTACGTTAACACGCACGGCTAATCTACGTCCAACGCATTTCATTAATAGCAACCGTGATATTCAGAAGCATGAAAGGCGAGGCGGTATAATAAGATTTTATATTAATATTTTGTTATTATTATGGGCATGTATTATAAGTACATTAAATTATTTTAAATAGGTTTCACGCGTAATCCCACATACCAGGATAGTCAGAGACAACCTAGTGTCAGGACACTCCGTTGACTGCTGTCCACCTGAAATCGAGACATTGCGTGTTGAGTGGCCAACAGAATGCCGCGTTTTGTCTAGAACCAGAACCAGAACCAGAACGTAGAAATGAAGATAGTCGAATCATCATCATCATGAGTGATGAATGAATGGTGAGGAAGATACGTGATCTAAAGATGAGTGGTATGAGTGTTAGGAAGAGACCTCAATTTAGAGAACCTTAGAAAACACTGATCACGTGGAAGACACGAGGATCCCACAAAGGATATGTGTGAAGAGGTAGATAAAAGTGGACAAGGCAAAAGAAGTATGCAAGGAACGTAGCGGTTGCTCTCTGACTACTCTGCTAGGGTTGAAATGTTTTTCTTTTTCTGCGGCCGGTCGTGGCGCAATGGGCAGTTTGACTGTAAACGGTTCTGGGTTCAATTTCCACTCGGGCGAGTAATTAAATTTAAATTATTTTCACTTCCTCGCTCTGGTTAGACCAAGTGTGGCGTTGAGTTCCACCACTCAACACACAATGTCTCGAATTCAGTGGAAAGTGAAGTACAGAGTGTCTTGACACTAGGTACTTTTTGCTGTGCGGAATAAAGGCGTATGGCGTGTAGGGTTACCCAACAGAAAATAAAGGTCATAAAGAACAAAGACATTCCAGTCTGAATTACAACTTTCACTGTATAACTAAGATTGGTTAGGACAAACTAAAAGAATAAATAATATTTACTATTTTTAAAGTGTTATTCCACACTTAGGATTAGAAAACATTTTAGAAAAAACGTATAAAAATTTGAACGCAGCGGGATTCGAACCCGCGCCTCTTGGATACCGTCCAAGAATATATAATGTTATTTTGATGATGATGTTGTTCTAGAACATACAATGTTATTTTGTGTACCTCGTAGAATTTAGTTAATTTAATTTTGTCAAAAATTCGCCTTAGTACAAATAAAGATTTTTGTCCTAAGTAGCCAATTATAATTATACGCAAATGATATATAAATAAACCAATACAAAAAGTACATTATATTTCATATAAAAAAAAATCACACTTTATGTGGAGAATTCACACAGTATTTTAATCACATTTGGGCAAATAACTATCTTTTTTCAAAAATGTTTTCTAATCCTATGTTTGGAATAACACTTTAAAAATAGTAAATATTCAAATAACTATCTCTTAAAAATATATTAGACTGACAATATTGCTATAAGATATTGGAAGGAGTTGTCTATACAATAATACATACTGGTAGATACGCGTAAAATCCTCATCAGCTTAGCTTAATGTATTAGTTAAAACAGGTAGCAAATTATTTGCCTTTCGTATTAATAACAAAAAAAAAATAAAAATCTTCACTATTAATTAATAAACCGCAACGGAACGGAACGGGTTTCCGTTTGAACATTTTAACGGAAACACGTTCCGTTCCGTTAAAATGTTTATTTTAGGCCTCGGTTTTTAGGCTTGCTAAAACAATAGAACCTTAATAATAGTGCCATACACGAAATTGATGATGCAGCCAAACGGTAACACGATTTTAACTATCTAAGAAAAGAAAGGCTGGACGATTTTTTCTCTATACAAAATTTAGTAAACATCGTACTCAATTATTTAATATGCATAAAAATTCGCTTGTGTGTACTTGCTATAATTACTTCGAACAAAATACTTTAAATTGATATTACTTACCTATTTGTTAATCGATTAAAATATAACAAGCGCTAAATGATAATTTTTGCAAAATTAGAATAGAGAAATATATATACACTAGTTACGGCGTTTCCCGAGATAAGCGTGCACAAACGCACAAACAAATAGAAAAAAAATGTTTTGGTTTCCTTTACATTGATAAAACCCTCTAATAAACGTGTTTCTGGAATATGTTCCTTGTCTGCACATCGATTAGTTACATTTTTAATACATATATGGATTATAATCACAGATTAAAATTATATTTTTAAATAAAAGACCGGTCGTGGTGCAGTGGGACAGCATTAGCATTGTAAGCGCGGTCGGTTGTGAGTTCAATTCCCTCTCAAATCAATCAAATTATTGGGGAGTGATCAAATTATTTTCACTTCCTTGCTCGGGTAATACAAAGTGCGGCGCTGAGTTCCACCACTCGAATTCGGTGGAAAGCCGAGTATGGAGTATCAGGACACTAAGTACTTTCTTTCTACCTTACTATGCGGGATAAAAGTGTGAAGCTAATAATAAACGATAATAATTGAAAAAAAAAAACATTTAAAATGATGGAAATATTTAATAGTATTATCGTATTTTTCCCTGTTTATAAACAAATTGGCACTTTTTGTAATAAAATACTAAAAGTACATTATGATAATTTATTTAATACACTAAATTTAATTAGATGATGTAAACCTTAAAGAGGCCGGTCGTGGCGCAGTGGGACAGCGTCTGACTGTAAATGCGACCGGTTTTGGATTCGATCCCCACTCGGGGGAGTGATTATATATAAATTATTTTCACTTCCTTGCTCTGGAAAAAGGACAAAGTGCGGCGTTGAGTTCCACCACTCAACACACAATGTCTCGAATTCGGTGAAAAGAGAACTACGGAGTGTCTTTACACTAGGTACTTTCTGCCTACTGCTATGCAGGATAAAAAAATGTAAACCTATTCTTCGTCTTTTGAAAATATTTAAAAAAAATTTAGATTACATTTTTCTAACAATCTCAATATCGTGATAAAATATTTTATATTTAAATTCTTAAGAACTTGATTTTCTAAGTTGATAATCAATAATGTAAGAATCCTACACGCGTAAATATTAATTATATTTCAAATATTTTCGTTTCTACATTTTGGTTCTAAAAAGTGGGGTGTTCTAGTTCGCCAATTGAGATGTATCTTTAGAAAGAGAAAATAAAGAACCCTCCGTTCTTTTCTTACAGGAGATATTAGATTCTCTCCATCAACACCAAAACATCAACAGGTGATGGTTTTTCGCTTTATCCTGCAAAGCAGGGTTGACTACCCTAAAGAACCTAGTGTCAAGACGGTACGGTAGTTAAGTGGCGGAACTCAACGCAAGGCTTTGTCTTAATAGAGGGGGAGAAATAAAAATAATATATATACATATTATTATTTCTCCGTGAGGGAACTGAACCCACAAACAATGATATCAACGGTCACACTAACCCACTGCGCCACGATGGTTCGATACACTTGGATAGTTAAATACAGATCCGTCCTTAAATACGAGTTTCTTTAGATCCTAATGATAATATACTAGACAATATAACGTCGTTTATATTCTCAGCATAGACATTGCGTGTTAAATGTTGGAGGTCAACGCCACGCTTTGTCTTACTAGAATGATAAAATTAAGATATCCTATACATATATATAGAATTGGAGTGTATGTTTGTAATACTAAAAAAAATACACAACAAATTATACCAAAATAACATTATTTAGACTGTTCTTTCGGCTTATCTGTGTGTTCCAACTAATCTCTGGAACTACTAGAATGATTTTTATGAAACTATTAGTATATTGGCAGATAACTGAATTAGTTACTATAGATAGTTTTATTTTAAAATTATAAAATGAATATCAAAAGTTGTCAAATTCCACGCAGCCTACTACTTATAAGATTTACAACAAATTTACAAAAAAATGCCATAAAATATCAACCTGTACATCAACAATCCATTCAAGAATCGCTCAAACCAGCAAGATCCCAACCTAACAATAGACCACAATTGTATGAATCTAGAAATAGAGAAAAATATTTGTTGTCCACATCAAAGCGACGTCAACTGAAATACCACTGAATAACGAATGATAGTAAATACGCTCGTAAATTTTAGCCCGACGGCCTCTTCGAGAAGTGCATTTATTAAAGTAATCGAAGCAAATAAAAATAATGTAATTTGATAGTAGAGAGATATCTTGTGTCTAAACATTTATTCATATACGAAAAGCTTTTGTTTAAACGAGCAGACAGAAAGTGATATATGATAGCGCTTGACACTTATTCTCTTCTTCTTCTTTCTCTTGCTATAGAAGCCTCAAATATTGAGCGGTCGTGGCAGATGGGACAGCATATGACTGTAAACGCGATCGGTTGTGGGTTCGATCCCCACTCGAACTCAACACGCAATGTCTTGAATTTGGTGGAAAGTGAAGTACAGAGTAGCGTTGAGTTTCGCCACTCAAAACGCAGTATCACGGATGCGCCCAAAGTCTAATACGAAGTGTCTTGACACTAAGTGCTCTCTCTATCCTACTATGAGGTAATTAAGGCTACTGTCAGTACACTCACATATTAAACGTATCTTAACGACGATGGCAATATAATGTTTATTTGTTCACAGCTTTATCTTGGCCAATTTATTTTTCTATATATTATATAAAGTTATAATGCCATCTTGTTTATCTGTTAAAAAGTACCATATAATTGTATATTTTTATTCAATAAGTACCCATATATATCGGCCAAATATTAAATGATAATTGTAAAAAATAACATAAGATACACGTGTTAACCGCAATTACCAGTGTGGTGTTGCAAATAAAAACATATTAATGATTATTTAGAAAAAAGGAATTCAGATAGTGGAAGCGAGTGTCAAAACATATTTTGAAGTGACTAAGAGCCCATACTTGGGTTGCAAGTCCCAAACATAGCTTCAAATTCGTATTTCTAGCTGACGCCTGCTCCTAAGGTTTTTAACATTGCAAGTATTCCCCCTATTCTAAAATCCAACCAAAAACCCAAATTATTTTTTGTTCATATTTCATTTAATTATATATAATAAAATGCTATTCTAGAATGCTACAGTCCTTGAATATCCATATATGAAGACCATGAGATCACGTGAGATGATCTGTAATAATAGTATCTCCAAATAAGATAAACTACAATAGCAATAAGGGTATCCGTTACGACCAGTCCCGAGAAAAGTCTGGATCATCAACTTGATTAGACTGATATGACGTAAACTTGGAATTAGAACATAAACTTGGAACACAACGCCAAAACAAAAGTAACTCCTGACGTTAGTTATTTCAACTCGTATTTTCATTAGAATAACGAAATACGGTTTTTTTACCCGATTTCCAAATTAAGGGGTATGATTTTACCGCGTGTGTAAGTATGTTTGTACACTGCAAACCGGTAAACTGATTTTAGCCTATGACATGTCGTTAGATTTGTCTTAAGCCACTGTATATATAAAATTACTTAAAATACAACAAGGGTGGATTTTAAAACTTGGTTAGTAATTATCTACACCTTTTGCTAGGAAATCTGCTTGAAATCTTGGGTCTGTCAATTAATGCTTTACCATTTTCTACTTATTACTTAATATTTTACATATTTTTATACAACACAAATTAAGGTCAACAAATGAAAATTATCTTCAGATCTAAATTTCATTCGACTTTTACCGCTGTAGTTAGATATTAATTGGAATATTTCATAATATCTCTTAAGTAATTTACATAACTCATTTCGTTGAATAAACTATAAGATTAATCTAGGTTTCTAGGGATCAGGTCCTGGTAGAGACCGCTACTTAATAAGCGACTTGGCTATTTCAGAGTAAGCCCAAAATCCTTACAGATTGCTTGCAGCATAATGCTATGGGTAATGCAGTGATGTTTACTGCTCACTTTCAACTAATCTACTAATCTAGAGTTATCAGCTTATCAATGAATATTGTATGTCCATACGTTGGTTTTAGGTTTTGGCTTATAAATTTAAGTTAACAGGTAGTTTATGATAATTTTATATATTTTTATAGAAAGGCAGAGATTTAGTGATAAGTCACTACGTTCTCTATTTGTCCGAAAGATTTTAATTATAATTGTATTACATCCAGTGAACTTGCCAGTCATTTAAATTTTTTGTTAGATTTTGGCTTATAAATTTAAGTTAACAGGTAGTTTATGATAATTTTCTATATTCATATACGTGAGAGAGTTAATGGTGAGTCACTATGTTCTCTACTTGTCCGAAAGATTTTAATTATAATTTTATTACATCCAGTGAAGCTTCCGGTTATTGAAACTTCTCGAAAGCTGTCTTTTATATTTGTGACGCCATCTAAGATGGAACTGAAACGAACCGAACTCTACCATATCAGAGATGGGTTAAAATAATACTCTTGTAACAATCGAAGCCACAGTTGTCGTGTTATAGTCAGACACTGTCCTGCCACGCCACAATGATCTCATTATGAATTTAAAATAAAAAAAATTAACACAATTTTGTTAAAAATATATAAAATTAATTTGTTAATAATTACACATTGTTTAAAATACCACAAAATAATAAGTTATTTTCAAAAGAATACTTCGAAAACATCGTCCGATCCAACTAACCGTAAATCTTGTAGAACGAGTGGGCACGAAGTAGCCTTAGGGCTCAAAAGCCGGCCCTGTTATGCTTTATTTATTATAATAATTTCTGATTTCAAATTCTTATACTGTAATGGAAAGATGAAAGAATGAAGAGAAAATGTAAGGGCAAAAGCTATCTTTGTTTTCTAAACATCGTATTGCTTGTAATTTGACGTACTCATTAGAAAAGGTTAAGGAGTTTTTTTCTTAGCTTCACGCTTTATTTAGCCTTGTAGGGTAGACAGAAAGTACTTAGTGTTAAGACACTCCGTACTTCATTTTCCACCGAATTCGAGACATTACATGTTGAGTGGTGGAACTCAACGCCGCATTTTGTCTTTAAAAGGAAGTGAAAATAATTTAAACGATCGCGTTTACAGTCAGACACTGTCCAACTACGTCAAGACCGGCCCCATGTAGTGAGTTTGTTGAAAGGTAAATATGAAATATTCTATTTTATTTTTATTGTATCTACCATCTTGTGTAAGCTTGGCAGAAAGGACATAAACACCTTAATTCACTCCATCATTTTGTCTAAAGCAATGACGAGATTGTATTTAAAATTAACTTTGCTTTAAAAACTTGCCTTCCCTTTATAAGCCAAGCTTTAAGTTAAATTGTTCTTTGTTTCCTTTACATAGTAGATAAAGACAGTTTCCTACTATCTTCTGCCTTTTAAATAAGAAGGCTCTAGAATAGAAAAAAAAGAGTACAAATAAATGAATATATCTAAATTAAGTTGCAAGTGATATTAAATACAAATTATATTCGGCACGCTAAGTAGCCCGACTCCGAGATATGGGACACTCTAGGTCCTGAATAATGCATGAACAAACCGCGATTTATACCACAACACACCGGTGAATTGTCACGCTAGCAAAATTAATGATAATGAAACGTTGGTATTTATACGTACCCGTACATAAAGTAAACACTAACGAACACGTATATGACGTATGTACGTTTGGTGGAATTTCATATATGTTGCTGGAAGCAAGGTCTTGGTACATGAATATAATATTAAATATGGTATATATATATATATATATATATATATATATATATATATATATATATATATATTTCCTTGTTGTCTCTTGAAATGGTAAAGTTGTGATTGGAATAATTGGAAATGAAACAATCGTCAATCTTGTTATTGATAATTTAAGGCCAAATATTATGCCTGTGATAACACGCCTTGGGAACGAAATGGTTGCTCCAGTCTATTTCAAAGGTATATATATCACTAATAAAATCTATTAAATTGTAAATTTCTGGCATTTAAAAAAAGAAAGTCCTGATGAGTTTCTTGCACCGGTTCTTCTCAGGTCTGAGGCATTCACTTTAGCGAACTGGTGGTAAATTATTTGAGATTCAAAAAATAAAGCTTGTAACTTCTAATTTTGAATAAAATTATTTGACCTTGAATTTATGGGATAGAACTATTATAATGTATCAGTTATAACGTCTGTATCTAAGCGTAAAGGATACGTACGTAGCGTAAAGGTAAGTGTTCTTTGGTAAATCATGGCGTTGTGTTTCCCATCTTTACATAAAATTTCATAATAAAAATAGCAACTGCAAATCAAAGCAACTGTTCTCTATAAAATATTCCCTACTAATTTATAATCGCAACTTCCTTAGCGTGGACTTGATCTCATGATATAATCTTGTCTATTTTTCTTCTTTTCTAAGTAATAGAACTTGAACAAACACCAGTATTTAAAAAAAAGTTGCTTAAATACAATAGTAAAAACCGCATTTAAATCGGTTAAGCCGTCCTAGATTAGCATCCAAAAACGCACAGATAGACAGAAAAAAATGCCTTTTTTATATTGATAAACCATTAATAATAGTTTTCCTCGTACATGCGTGAAACAAGCCTCTTTGAAAGATTAAGAAAAATCTTAACGTTCAAAATTTAAGTGTTTGCTAACTAGTATACAAAGTATCTATTGGAGATTTCTGTTCATTATAGTTTAAATCATAAATTTGTAATATATTTATAAAATATATCAATATTATTTATTTATTTATTCTATTCTGACCTCATTGGTGTTCCATCGATGTCTTTGGGCGGCGAAGTGCTCTGCCCGTGGAAGACTTTCCAGATTTTCTGGTAGTTTGATAGGTTCGCCATCTGAAAGGAAGATTTAATATCATAAATATACTTTGTGGGTTATATATTGTGGGTTCGATCCCCACTCGGGGAGTGATTATATTTAAATTATTTTCACTTCCTCGCTCTGGTAAAATACAAAGCGCAGAGTTGAGTTCCACCACTCAACTCGCAATGTCTCGAATTCGGTGGAAAGCGTAGGGCGTAGTGTCTTGACACTAGGTACTTTCTATCTACCCTGCTATGCGGGATAGAGGCGTGAAGCAAAGGAAAAAACGTAATGGGTTGTGGTTGTGATTTCAATAATTTTCATGTGCCAATAATTATTATAAGGATTTCTTTCTTGTTATATGTGCCTGTTGAAATGAAATATTATTTAATCTTTCGATATAAAATCAAAGTTGATACTAAATTATAGAAGGTTATATGAAAAAGATTAGGATTTTTATAATAAGATCTTTGATTTTAGCGATTTTTACACATTTTGAACGAAACTATTTTAACCGGATTAATCGCGTATATTTTGGTATTCGAAAATACATTTTAGACATCTCTATCTGTGACCACGGACTACTGTCGTGTTCGAAACGTCAAGTGTCCATAAATATATTTAGCTTCACGCTTTTTATCCCGCATAGCAGGGCAGACAGAAAGTACCTAGTGTCAAAACACTCCGTACTTCGCTTTCCACCGAATTTGAGACTTTGTTTGTTGAGCAGTGAAACTCAACGCCAACTTTGTCTTATCAGCATAAAAGAAAAAATAATTTTAAATATAATCACTGCCCCGAGTGGGAATCGAACCCACAACCGATCGCGTTTACAGTCAGATGCTATCCCACACCACGACCGGCCTCTATACACAATATTTCTCTATTTATTATTTTAAAATATAAATACCAATTGAGACGTCTCATCTTCTTCCCACCTATTTTAAACATAATTTGTTGAGTTACTTAAAATATTAATATTTACTAACATTTGTATAAAAAGACAAAGTATAAGCTATTGTTTTTATTATATGTAGATGGAAGAAAAGACAATCTAAAGTGTTAGTATCACTGTGCAATGAACATTTTTTTGATAGCAGTACTTTATCAAGACAATAACTAATTATTATATTTTTGTCATTTCAAAACAAAACGTAAATCCAAACTCAATCTGACAGTTAACTAATTATTGCCATACAGAATAAAAACTCCAAAAGACACTCGCTAACAAAAACCAAGAAAAAAGCCAAATAAAGAAGAGCTTCCCCCATATTATCCGCTCTCAGAATGTAAAACATTTTTATGTCCATATAAAAAGATTTTTACTATACAAACGTGTCCAATTTACGTAGATACACGGTCAAAAGTCCCTAAATTATGCAGAAACGGCGTGACCAAAACCACATTGTAAATATACTGTGTTTATTTACAAAATAAAAAAAAATTCTAACCGGAAATAAGATTAACACAAGAAGAATACACAAAAAAAATAGTAATATTGCTCCGTAGATGTTATCGACTGGCCACGATCGAGCAAAATTAGTGGGTGCTCGGGCGAAAGCTTAAGTTGCGAAATTTCTTTCCTCCTATGCTCCAGTGGAATCTATTTATCGTTCCTAAATACAGAAATACGGGAATAAAACCTTTAAGCCTATAGATATAGAGACTAGACTCAACTTGGACGAGAGCATCCAAATTGGCAACTCCGTATACCGGACGGCGACGGAATTTCAACAAGTTGGACCGTTGTTCGGGAATTGCATTCATAAATTGGACAGTCGTTTTGGCTGTATCTCAATGGGCGTAAGGTTTGTTTTTGTATGTTACTATGTACGGTTTAATATGCTCGAGCCTCTACTCCGGCAGTGCAGACATTCTTGACGAATGTTGCCAAAAACGGGGCAGTTTTCACCTCGTTCCTGCTAGCTTTATTGTTTTACCGGTACCTTGACAAATCCTGCGTTAATATGAATGCGAAGGCTAAATATTCGTTTTTTTTTCTACCAGATATGTTATCCGTAACAGCCTAAACTGGGATCACGGCTTATACTTCTATCTTTAACGTCTTCATACACGTTCTCAAGATGTTCTAGTACTTTTTATATAACTTATTTTAATATATTCATCGCTGTATCCATGAACATCTAACGAAATACTTCCTATCCTTCTCAAATGTTATCTGAATATTTGTATTTTATTTAAAAGAAATAATCATAATTTTAGACACTATCATGGTGAAGTGAAAAACCGTCTAACTCTAAGCAAGATTGATTGTAGGTTCGGCTCCCACTCAGAGGAATGAGTATAAATAAAATTTATTTCCATTTCTCAGTTCTGGTAAGACAAAGCGCAGCGTTGAGTTCGTCACTCCACTAAATACGTAATGTCTCGATTTCGATAGGAAAGCAATCACCAAATATCTTGACACTAGGTTGTCTCACAATACGCTGCTTATACGGATACAGCTCGAAGCTACAAAAAATACATAAAATTTTTAAGAAATTATTATAATTTGTACATTACACAAATTGCGAATTTAACATTTTAAAATAAAATAAGTCTTATTATTACTTTCTGGAGTACATGATAATACTACATAAGTACACATTACTTACAAATTTTTAAGCGTTTATCTTTGCCACTGTGCAGTTATTTACGGTTATAGACACTGTGTAGATTCTTTATATTAAGCTGGACAACGGTTTGTTTCAAGGCAATACGCTTTAAACACTAACTTAGGTATTAAGCTACCTAATTGGGAAATTTTCTAATATTTTAAATAATATTTAAATATTTACTATTATAACCATATTAAGCCCCTTCACTAATTGATAAGATCGCTTGGATTATATCCAAAAATTGGAACATCAAGTCCTACTTTGTGTAAAAATAATATTTTATGATATAAAAATTGTAAATATACTATTCTCTTTAGCTTCTATATATTTGTTTGCTTCACGCTTTTATCCCGCATAATAGAATAGTCAGAAAGCACCAGTGTCAAAACACTCCGTAATCTAATTTCCATCGATTTTGAGACGTTGCGTATTGAGTGGCGTAACTCAACTCCGCGCTTCATCTTTTGGTCTTACCAGAGCGATGAAATTAAAATAATTTAAATATATTCATTCCCCGTATACAATTTGAGTCCACAACCTCCACAACCACCAGTGTCAATTCCTTCATATAGTTACAAAAAAAAACTTTTTTTAAGTTTTATATACATAAGTCTATATTCAAGCTTTTTTGTTTGTTAAAACACTACGATTGATGGTCACTGCCCAAATTCCAGAAAAAATCACTTATTCTTACCAGAACAGAGAAAAGAATATAGTTTAAATAAAATTCCTCTGAGAGGGAATTGTACCTACGATAAATAGAGGCTGTAAGCATTGTTCTATTGGGGTGATTAATAAAGTTATTTCCACACATTTTATGCTATCAAATGAAAATAGTCGAAGTTACGTTTTTTAAGAGTCCGGTCGTTTTTTAAGAGTGAGGCTGGTCAGGGCGCAGTATGACCGTGCCTGACTGTAAACACGATCGGTCGTGGATCAGATCCAAAGTCGGGGGATTGATTATATTTAAAATTATTTTGACTTCCTCGCTCTGGTAAGACAAATGCGGCGTTAAGTTCCACCACTCAACACGCAGTGTCTCGAATTCAGTGAAAAGCTATGTCTTGACACTAGGTACATTCTGCCTAACCGACTTAAAGTTAAAAAAGAAGTTTTTCAACAATCTTTTTGTATATTAACTCATCATATCAGTTGTTACGTTTCATTTTGATGTATATAAGATTATATATAAATATAGAAGTAATACATTGTATAATTTATTTAATTATAATTAAAGATTTAATTATAATTAAAGATGACTAATCGGTACATAGATTATATGCACGGAGATAAAATACTTGTTATCATTGTAATGTTTAAATTTAAGGCTTTATGATTGTAAATGTAACATTTCAATAATAATAAATGTAATGTAGTTTTAAATTTAATAAAATGTTAAGGCCACTATGGCGTAGTGGAACAGCGTCTAAATGTAAACGCTGATAATGAGTTCGATGCCATTCTTGGAAATATTTGTTATTTTCGTTTCCCCGGTTTTCATCTCTCTAACTCTCTTGGTGTCTTCACACTGTGTTCCCTCTGCCTACTTGTTACACGAAGAAACGAGGTTGAAGCTGCTTATCTATTATATCTTTTACTTTTATAAATTAAAAAGAGAAAAAAAAACATAATAAAAATAGCAGCTCTTTATAGTTATTTGAAATCGATACATTTGATCGAACGCCGCTAAATGAGAAGGGTGGAGGGAGGGAGGAGTGAAAGAGGTTAAAAAAAAGTAAGGGATGGAAATTGACGAGCGTTCCGTAGGGGCGTGTGAGGACCCTGGCTATTATGTATTGCGTTGCCATTTAATATAGATCTATCTACCTTAAAATGTACTAAGCGCTTCAAATATTATATTTTGTTTTTTTTTTTATTTTTATATTGATTTTTTATTTAATTATTGGGATTTGAAACTCTAGAAAGAGACAAACGCATATTTTATTATTTTCAAAATGTTATTCCACACTTAGAAAATATTTTAAAAATCGTATAAAAAATTGAATGTAGCTGAACTCGAACCGGCGCCTCTTGAAACCTGTCCAAGGGCTCTGACCGTTAAGCCATACGTTCTACCAGCTGCGTTGAAATTCTTATACATTTTGTTTAACAACGTAAATAAGTTTAAATTTTTTTGTAATTTATTATTATAGGCTGAAATTGGGCATACGATTGTCGTAAGCTTTATTTTCTCTGTGTACCTTTATAGCAATAAAGGTATATTTCTATTCCTTGAAAATTAAAAAAATAATTAAAAAAATATTTTCTTTTTACTCTAAGCTTCTTGTAAAGTACATTATTGCAAAGTGAAAATTTAAAATAAGAAGATATAGATAATCTACCTATCAAGGTTAAAGTCATAGGTGAGAATAAAAAAAGCATATTAATTTATATATGAAGTTTAAGACCTTTATACTTCGTTCTCTATCGGACACTAACATAAAGATAACTACATAATTTAATAAATAATATAATATATTTACTATTTAAAGTGTTATTCCACACTTAGGATTAGAAAACATTTATGAAAAAACGTATAAAAATTTGAACGCAGCGGGATTCGAACCCGCGATATCCAAGAGGCGCGGGTTCGAATCCCGCTGCGTTCAAATTTTTATACGTTTTTTCATAAATGTAATATAATATAATTAAATATTCTCAGTTATATCACTTTTCTATAAAATGAAAGCTTGTTACGGGCTTATACCCAACCCAGGGAGGGAAATTGTAAAAAAAATTTGTACACGCCTAATGACCTGCCGCTAACGAACAGGCCCGTGTGACCCGGCATTGTTCGCCGATTTCAAGGGGGAATCTTCTTTGTTTTATATAACTCTACGACTTCACGTTTTGTTCTAATAGTCTCGATTCTTACTAAAATTCTATGTGGAAAGTTTTGAACAGGATTCGAACCCTGATCTCCTTCTAAAATGTTTCCAAAAAGCTTTTAGTTGATAATACGATTAGGCAAAAAGTTCTATTTTTTTCAGCTGAAACAAAACGTATGTAGCTTCAACTATCGGTACTGGGTTTCCGTTCAAATTTCGAGACATTTCGTGTTGAGTGGCGGTTTTACCGCCGCGCTTTGTCTTATCAGACATTTAAACCAATATATGTATTCATGATTCCTTAGAGTGACTTCATATATTAAAATGTTTTGGTTATTTACTTAAAAGAGTGGAAATCATAACTTATAGATTTTTATTATTCTTTGAAATATAAGACGTGATAGGATTTGAACCTACGGCCCATTTGTAAAACCATTTTAGGACTCAGTTTCAATTGTCAATTTTTTTCTTAATATGATACTTTGATTTAATCGTTTTTTTCATGTTTTAATAACCGTTAAGCCAATTCCTATTAAAGATTATTTTCTTAAACGATATCCTTACGCTCAAATGGTTTATATCACGGGTACAAATGCTACTACGTAAATGCATACGAATGGCACAGTGGGACAACGTCTGACTGTAAACGCGATCGATCGTGGGTTCGATCCTCACTCGGGGTTGTGATTATATTAAAATTATTTTCACTTCCTCGATTTGCAATGAACAACATGAGTTTAGCTTAAGAAGTAACTAGTGTCAAAACACTCTGTACTCCGCTTTCCGCCGAATTCAAGACCTTGTGTGTTGAATGGCGGAATTCAACACCGCAGTGCGTATTACGAGGGCGAGGAAATGGAAATCATTTCGATATAATCATTCCTCCGAGTAGGTATCTAACAGCTCCAACACGTTAAGATGGCCGAACTTAACGTAGCGGAACTGTTGGTTAACATGAGTTTAAAAGATATAAAAGTTAAAAATTTCCCCGATCCTTGCTTTATCAAAAGCTTCAGTAACACGAACACCTCTGTTTTTACTACGAACAGGTATCTGAAATTTACTGCTCTTCCAAATATTTTGGCGCTCCAAATGTTTTATGTTTTGTTCACTTTCGTTATTGCTGTTTTTGGTGTAGAAATCGCTGTGGTTACCTAAATCTCATTGTTTTTTTTTGGTCACTGACACTAACGTATGCTTGGTTGCATATATTTGTTTCCATTGAATTCTGTTAGGTGATATTTCTTAAAAGCTTTTAGGTACCGACATATTTCTATTCTGTTACGTATCTCTTTAGAATTTTATATAGAAAGAGCGAAGTCAATTGCGTTTGATATTTGTTACTCTTCAAGTCTTGAATTACCAGGCGGGTTAACCCCCGAATTGAGATACGAACCAGCAGTCAGGTTTTATTTTTATACACTGTGCCATAATGGAGTTGAATATAATATGTTAATACTACATAATATCTTAAGTTGTTTTTGTATTAAAAATAAAAAAAATTACAATTAAAATATTATTATTATTAGAAGCTTCACGCTTTTATCTATATGGCAGATCGATCAGAAGACCTGGTGTCAAGACACTCCCTCTTCTCTTACCGCCCCTAACCAAAACATTGAGTATTGAGTGGCGGAATCCAACGCCGCATTTTATCTCACCAGAAATCATTGTAATTTTCGTCTCATCATAATATTGCCTCCAAGTGGGAATCGAACCCACAACCAATCGCGTTTACACTCAGACGCTGTCCCACTGCATCAATAGCCTTAATTAATATAGACAATGATATTAACTTTACTATAATATCTTATTAAAATATCAATTTACATGGACTATTTATGAATAGGCGTTTTTGTTTCACGAAAACAGATAAAAGTATCTATTTTTTGCTTCACGCTTTTATCCCGTATAGCAGAGAAGACAGGACGTACCTATTATTAAGACACTCCGTACTCCGCTTCCCACCGAATTTGAGACATTGTGTGTTGAGTGGCGTAACTCAACGCCGAGGTTTGTCTCACCAGAGTGGATAAAGAAAATAATTAAAATATAATCACTACCTCGAATGGGAATCGAACACACAATTGGTTGTGCTTATAGTCAGACGCTGTGCCACTGCGCCACGACCGGTCTATTATTTAAGTTCATCAAATATATAATGTATATAATTTTTTTATTCATTGTATTTCTTATGGACCATTATAAAAAACCAGTTGAAGGTTACCGCGTAAAAATACGCGTTACTATAGCAATGCTAATGTTATATTATACTAAATTATAGTTCAAACGTATAGTGTGTGTGGTATTTATTTTATTAATTTAATGTTTTTCTAACAAATTATTAGAAGCCATCATAGCACAGTCATCACAGGGATAGCGTGTATCGTGGCTGTGGTTTCGATTCCCACCCGGGGGAACGATTATATTTAAAATATATATCATTTCTTCACTCTGCTAAAATAAAGCGCAGCGTTGAGTTCGGCTCTCAATACGTTGGAACTCGTTTTCGGGCGAAAAGCAGACAACAGAGTGTCTTGACACTAGGAAGACTACAATGGAAGAAGATATTGGCTTGCTGCACTTCTGCATATATACTTTATGCCAAATGTACACATACTGCCGAGTCCATAATTTCCATAAAAAATATCTCAAATTCTACTGCACGTTTATCCAAATGTATATCTAATGGACATACACGTTGCTATGGTTACACGAGTTAAACGCGTCAAAGGGCCTGTAGTTCTCATACTTATACTCTAAGTAGACAGAAAAATAGAAAAAGTGACTTATGTTACAATTCCCATATCAAAATTGAGCGTTTATATTGCAATTAATATTGCCAATCTAAAGATCCATTGAGTTGTAAACTATTACAATCTAGGCCGGTCGTGGCACAGTGAGACTGCGTCTGAATGTAAACGCGATCGGTTGCAGATTCGATTCCAACTCAGCGGAGTGATTATATTTAAATTATTTTCACTTCCACGCTCCGATAAGACAAAGTCCAGTATTGAGTTCCACTAATCAACACTCAATATCCCGAATTCGTTTGAAAGTGAAGAACGGAGTGTCTTTATGTTCTTATTCGGGATAAAAGCGTAAAACTAAAGAAATAATCATAGACTATATTAAATTACAATAAATATACGTAAATTACAAGAAAAAATTCTTATCAAAGAAAAGGTAATTTTCTAGGTCAAACTATTTGTGAGCGTGTATAGATTAGCGTCTCCAAAAAAACCTAAGTACCACGAATAACAATAATATATATTCAATAAATATGTTTTCTCATATAAAAACAATGAAAATCAGTTCTAGTTTAATTTTAATTAATACATTTTTTGATCTTCATTTTTTGAGTGTCAAGACACTCCGTACTTCGCTTTCCGCTGAATTCGAGACGTTATGTGTTGAGCGGCCGAATTCAACGCCGCACTATGTGTTACTAGAGCGTGAAAGTGAAAATAATTTAAATATAATCACACCTCCGAGTGGAGTTATTTTATATTTAATACTTTTTTTTGGCAACTATGGGATTTAGATTTAGATGGAGGTATCGAACCCACAACCATTTCTTATAATCAGACGTTCCACTGCGCACAATATCATCAATTATGTATGAACAAACGTACAAATTTGAAACGGACAGATATATTTCATGATGATAAACACTTTTCTAGAGGTATAATTACCTCTAGAACGACGATTATCACGTATTCGTGAATGACATGATATATGTAAATATATATATATATCTATATATATATATATGTAAATATATATATATATCTATATTTTATATCTTAAACACACTTACGTCATCGTCGTTTTAGTGTTCTTGTAACTTCCTAACATATTTTATTTTAGAAACAATAGTCACAAGTTCGAATATAATTGTAAGGTAGTTATTACTAAAATCTAAGACCAGTCGTGGCGCAGTGGGACAGCGTTTGATTGATAACGCGGCGTTAACATCCGCCACTCAACAAGCAAAGTCTCGAATTCAACGGAAAACGGAGTACGGATTGTCTTGACACCAAGCACTTCCCGTCTACCCTGATGTGCCGGAAATCCGTGAAGCCAAAAATAATTTAAGGGATTGATGCTGTATGCCGTGAACAGGTTCCCCAGTACGAAGACCGTATCTTCCAAAAGTTATAAACGAAATTGTAGGTAACATAATCGTAAGGAATATAATGTATACGGAATACTGGGACATTGTCTGACTGTAAACACGTTTAATTGCATATTCGACTCCCACTCCCACTTAGCATCGGTAAGACCGAGCGCGACGTTGAGTTCCGCATCCTATTACACATTTTTTCCATTCAAATATGAGCTTGAGATATTTTGACACTAGATTGACATTTCCCTGATTATGAAAAACGTGGCAATAACAATTTTTACCAAAGCCTATTGAAAATAATTATAGATATTGGACTGCACAATAACACTCAAGTAATCACTCTATAGTAATCATTAAGTGATAAAAGAAATACATTAAAGTGTAGGTCATTTAGACATTGAAATAAATATTTTTAAGTTTATAGCAGGGTAGACAGAAAGTATCTAGACACACCGTACTCCGGTTTCCGCCGAATTCGACGGACGCAACTCAACGCCACACTTTGTCTTACCACAGTAAAAAAATGAAAATAATTTAAATATCATTTCTTAGTGAGAATCGAACCCACTACCGATCGCGTTTACAATCAGACGCTGTTCCACTGCGCCACGACCGCTCTAAGATTAAATTTGTTTAATGAATACCAGCAATCGTATACTTAAAAAGTATGAAACAGCCATAAATCCAATAAACAAAAGATAACCAGTTATAACAAAAGGTAAAGTATATAAACTTTGAGATATTATAAGAAAATAATTACATTATATTATAAGAATAAAACACAAAATAAATTAATAATAAATTTTATTTATCTAAATAAAATTATAATAAATTTTATTTATCAAGCAATTATGTTACAGAAATACTTTAAAAGTACTTGTTTATATATTAACAATCACATCGATATGTTTAATAAAAAAACACAAATACATCAATTTAATACATATTTAAATGCAATAATACATGTAATTAATAAACAAAATCATTAATAATCATTGAAATAATCATTAGAATCACGTTATTGATTCAAATATAAATTCACTGGAATTTTAAGTCATTTTTTTAAATTATTATTTACAATATAAATAATAAAATTTGTTCGTTAGTTTAATAAGAATTTGCTTTTGAGATAAAATAATCGTCAAGTTAAGAACGCTTATCTAACCTATTAGGCCAAGGACGTATAAAAATTAAATTAAATTTATTCTTGTACTGTGTTAGATATATTATTAATTATTATTGATTTGTACAATTATTTTCGCTTATTTTAAAGACGTTTCCGACTCTAAAGTCAATGCGTGTTATAGCGTAACCCAACGCCGCGCTATATCCAACTAGAGAAAAAACTACGCTATTGGCCATGTCAACACTATACTTATTATTACTTTGTGTCTTATATATAATTATATATTAGAAAATATTAACAATAATATAGCGTACATATAATGGCTATTATTAATAAATATTAAAAAAAAACAAAAACATTGATCTGTCATTAAAATAAGTAAAAAAATAATTCTACGTCTAAACGAATCTCCAAGACGTACTGTTATCAGCGTTATCATTTGTTATCATTACCCATAATCACTACCAAATTTCTTAATCACAACAATTAATTAATATACATATGTATACGATAAAATAACATTCTACTGTTTCTTCTTCTTTTCTCTCTTCTCTGGTTTCTTCTCTTTACTGCCCTTAGGAATAAAGAAGTAAACGCACTTCTGTAAAAGTTCAGTGAATATCATTGTACCAATAAAAACTAGCAGGGTGCCGATCCAATGGCCGGTAGTGAACGGGTTTCTGAAGTATAAAATGGAGAAAAGCAACGATACGAACTTACGTAGGGTTACCGTTAAAGTGACTATTAGAGAAGCGCATTCCGTTGTCAAGACGTACACCGCACTTATGCATAAACCTTGGGTCATTACGTACAAAATTAGCCACAGGATTTGTCTAGGCAGAGCGATTCCCAGCACTTCCACTATTGGAGTCTCAAGAGCTAATTTGATATGGCTTATTAAGTTAGGAGCTGTTGGCAACCAGAAGACCAGAGGCAGCAAGTGAGTATAATACAAAGCTTCCCATGGATGTTTACCATATTTGGAATATAGGGATTCCTGGAAAATTCCCATTCTGGCGGAAACGAACAACGCGAACGTCAAGATGGCGATGCCCAAACACCACCACAGCCAGTCAATAAACTTCAACTTCTCTTCTTCAGCTGCATCTTCGTGGGTTTCCCTGGGCGCTTTCACATCGCCGCTAGATTGTATAGTGCATATTGCTATACCTGCGGATATCATGAAAATGGCTAGATATTTTAATGCAGGATACTGTTTCTTCAAAATCCAAACACCCATCGCCATGTTCGCCATTAAGGAACCGGCCCGAAATATCATATGTAAAGGCATTGAAATATTGAAGTCGAAAGCATAATTGTTGGCAACACTGCTCGTCCAGAAAAATCCAACGAGTAAGAGATACTGCTTGAAAGGTATCTGCCGTTTCGCCGTACCAAACTTGCCAACCGCACAAAAGCCGATACTGGCGATAAATAAAAATTGCAAGAATGTTGCCAAATTGCCAGCCCCAGGGTCCTCTTTGACTACCAATTCCAAGAATACCACGTTGGAGCAACATCCCACAAAAACCATGCCAATGGCCAAAGCTGCCTTAATGTTCATTTTGAATCTGTAATAAAAAATTGCCTATATAAATTTTATCAGTTATAAGTTAAAAATTCATATAAAAAAGATCGAAAAATATAAAAGCAATAAGTGACTGGTACTAATTACTGAAAATAAAAAAAAGTTAAAAAAAAGCAATTCCGATACCGGGAATCGAACCCGAGCCTCCTGGGTGAGAGCCAGGTATCCTAGCCACTAGACCATATCGGATATTATAGTTATAGTTGAAAATGGCTTACAGTTTTTATTTATACTGTAAAATTATATATAATTCTTAAATTATACACGTTTATATTACTACGTGAAAATTTATCTTAAGGTCCTTACACAAAACCTAACCTCAATTATCGAACGGCTGTTCAAAGAACAATTACCGTAAAGGTTATTTTCTTAAAAAATTGAATCAATATGACTACAATATAAAATATAATAAACAAACATACAATACTTACGTTTTAAACACTTAATTTCACACAAAAAATATAATACAATTATTTTATTTTCTTCATTCTTATTGACATGTACACGTTTGACAGCTATCGCGAGTGACGTCTGTGTGGGTTACAGCCGTGGCCTTCGCAACACGCATGCGCAGACGGCTGCGTCAGTAAAGCAGTGCGATTGGTTCCCGTTCGCTCGTCAACAGATGGCGCTGTTTCTTTCATATAGTGAGGAGCACGTTTGCACTTTGATCTAAGTTTACTTTAGAATTATAAGTGGTGGAATTTATTTTGTAACGCTATACTGGATCAGTGAAACGGTGTCTCATTGTCAACGCGATTGGTTGTGGGTTCGATTCTCACATGAGATAGTGATTACGTTTAAAATATATCATTTTTTCGCACTGGTAAGATAAAACACGGAATTGAGTTCGACAACGTGCAATGTCTTGATTTGACTCGGAATGCTGATAATGGAATGTTTTGACACTAGGTTGTTTTTAACTACTTCTATGTGGGATACAGCGGGAAGCTGTAAATAAAATATTTAACGATATCTTGGCCCAGTTGGTAATTACAATAGTAGTGGGCTTGATTTTATTCCCCAGATTGAAATTTTATTTTTTTTATAAAATTCGCTTCCTCGATTTCGTTAGAAAAAGCGCGTTAAGTTAGGAAGGAAAAAATTAAAAAAAGTATTGTCTAGCTTTTTTATATATTTATATAGGTATACTAGTAAACGCCCGTAACATTGATTGCGTAGACTTGACACTTGCTATAATTTTGTGGAAGTAAATATTTTAAAATGATACAACTTTCTTCAGCATTAAATATGAAGGAACAGGGCTGTCAAAATACAATAGTGAACACTTCATTAAACTCGCTTAAGCCGTTTCCGAGATCAGTCTGCACAAACGCACAGACAAACAGATAAAAAAGTGAAAATCATTGTTTTGAATTCTGTTACATTAATAAATGGCACTAATATTTTTTTTATATATCTTCCATGTAAAGACAGATCAAATTCTCCTCTATTATGTTTATATAGATTTCATAAACAAAAAGAAATCATTGTTTAAAACGTGATAAAGGTCGAAACTAATATCATTTGATAATTCTTACGTCTTTATCAATTGTAATAACCTTGAAAATGATACCGCTGTATGTTATTTAGACGTTGTGTTTAAGAATACGGAATTAAGTGTTTTTTTTTAATCAAAAACGACCTTTGTGCTTTTTTATAGGTAGCTCTAAGCCAATGTCAATTTTGTGCCAGAATACTGCGTTCTCCGCTTAGTAAAATTTAATAATTATAAGAAAACAAAGTAATTTTGAATACTAAACACTTTTTTTACTAAATACTTATTTTATAATTATTATTTTTTTAAAGCCGATCGTGGTGCAGTGGGACAGCGTCCGACTGTAAACGCCATCGGTTGTTCTCGATTCCCACTTGAGGAAGTGATTATATTTAAATTATTTCCATACCACTCCTCAACACGCAATATCTCGACTTCGGTGGAAAGCAAAGTACAGAGTGTCATGACACTAGGTACTTTCTGTCTACCCTGCAATGCGAGATAAAAGCGTATAAAAAACAACAGTCATTACTAATATGAATACTATGAAAGGTAAATAATTTGAAGTATAATCTAGTTTAATCTTATATATATATATATATATATATATATATATATATATATATATATATATAAATTTTTTACAGTAGATTTCCACCAAGTACATGTACAATAGACAAAAAACAGTTAAACGCGTTTCACATACAAAGCGAATAAAGAGAATTTATAAATATTTTTATGAAAGGATAACCCTGTATAGACCTAAGGGACAATCGTTTGGGTCGTTCCCTTTCTGTATTATTATTATTATGATAATAATATCCCAATAAATCTGTTTGTATCGGCTTCAGGCCATTTAATTTCGAATACAACTTGTCAAATATTCGATGTTTAATAATTTCTTATTTTTTTCCGAATATTAGGGTTTTGTGGATTTCTTTTTATATTTGAGGTTTACCGTTCAGGTTTTACGTGTTTGAAATTATAATTAACTACGTATATAATTTTATTTATCTAATAGGTATTTCTACGCTTTGTATAGCAGGGTAGACAGGACGTTTCTAGTGTCAAAACACTACATATTTCACTTTTCGACGAATTTGAGACATTGTGGGTTGAGTGGTGGAAATCAGTACCGCGATTTATCTTATCAGAATGAGTAAATTAACATATATATATTATTTATTTATATATATATATATATATATATATATATATATATATATATATATATATATATATATATATATATATACATATAAATTTTATTTTATTAGGTACCTACATGTATTTAGGAAATCGTTAGATATCTCCAATTAGCTTCAGCTTCACGCTCTATCCCGGTTAGCAGGATAGGTAGACAACCTAGTGTCAAGACACTCCGTTGACTGCTTTCCGCCCGAAATCTTGCTTGCTGATATTGCTTGTTGATTAACGAAATTAAATAGCAATTAATTGATCAAATCGGTTGAGTCGAACGAGATTAATGTATTAAAATTTAGATTTTATATATAAATTTTATTGAAACTGAAAAATATAATGAGGCCGGTCGTGGCGCAGTGTGATACCATCTGACTGGAAAAGCGACCGGTTGTGGATTCGATCCCCACTCAGGGGAGTAATTATATTTAAATTATTTTCACTTCCTCGGTCTGGCAAAGACAAAGTGCGGCGTTGAGTTCTGCCACTCAACACGCAATGTCTCGACTTCGATGAAATATACTTCTCGTACGGAGTGTCGTGACACGCGGGATAAAAGCCTAAAGCTAAAAAAACGATTTTAATTATTAAAGAATTATTTATTTTATTCATTTAAAAAATCTTCAAGCAGTATTTATATACATACCGTGCGGTATTATTATGCGGTACGGTACTGGAATTAAGTTAACAAAATTCAAAAACTAAAATGTGAATTAAATTAATTGTAATTCAATTATTAATTAATAAGTATAAAAATAAAAATAGTTTTAATATTATAATATAAAAAAGTAAGTTAAAATTAATTGTAATAATTAATTTTAATTAAATTATTAATTATAATTAAATTATAAAAAAAAATGTTAAAAACCGACATTAAGAGCCTTTAATAAAATCATATGCTGACTATTTACAAATAGGCAACGTCATTTCTATCACTTAAAAACGTATGGATCTCAAAAAATTTAGGCGGCAAGTTGAAAACGGAGTGTTTTGACACTAAGTTCTCTCCGGCTATCCTGCTATGCGGGATAAAGCGTGAAGCAGGAATTGAGTTACGTCGCTTACATCCGTAGATCTATGCGTTGTACAGTATTTTTAGTATTCAAAGTTTTTCACTTTTGAACTGTTATTTGAAAGGTATTTTAAAATTCTAGTGTTATAGTTTGATATTTCACTGTTACGTCAAATTACTATGGAAAAAGCGCTTTTTCGCTTTTTGACTGTAGAATTTTTAAACTATTCCAATATTTGTGTATCCTTTTTAACGCGGTATTTGTAATGCGTAAACGATTGGTTACAAGTTCGTATCCACTTGGAGGTATTATATAAAAAAATGTAATTAATTTATATAGTAACAAAGCACAGTGTTGAGTTCCGCAGTAGGACACCGTCTGACTGTAAACGCGACCGGTTGTGGGTTTGATCTCCACTCGGGAGTGTGATTATATTTAAATTATTTTCAATTCCTCGCTCTGGTAAAGATAAAGTGCGGCGTTGAGTTCCACCACTCAACACGTAATGCCTCGACTTCGGTGGAAAGTGAAGTACGGAGTGTGTTGACACTACTTACTTCTGTCTACCCTGTTATGCGGGATAAAAGCGTGAAGCTAAATAAAATAACAACATTTACAGAGGTATGTTACTTTGAGTAAATCATACGTCAAACACATGGTAGCGTGTTCATATTAATAATGTTATATTTTTTTTTGTAGCTTCACGTTTTTATCCCGCATAGCAGGATAGACAGAAGTATTTTTTTTGTAGCTTCACGCTTTTATCCCGCATAGCAGGATAGACAGAAGTATTTTTTTTGTAGCTTCACGCTTTTATCCCGCATAGCAGGATAGACAGAAGTACGTAGTGTTAAAAATAATCATTCAAGAGTGGGATTCGAACCAACAACCAATCGCGTTTCCAGTCAGACCTTCCTTTTGCGTCATCATGGTGTCAAATATAATGTGACACTGAACTATTGAAACACAAATTTTCGAATAAATTTTGAAGTTACATCCATTTCGACCACAAAGTACGTGAGCTGAACTGAGCCAAAAAGGACAAATTATTCTATATTAATCTATCTATATTGTGACAGCGTTTGACTGTAAACGTGATCGGTTGTGGGTTCGATCCCTACTCGGGAGAGTGATTATATTTAAAAATTATTTTAACTTCTTCACTCGTGTAAGACAAAGTGCGGCGTTGAGTTCCACCACTCAACACACAATATCTAGGATTCGGTGGAAAGCGAAGTACGGAGTGTCTTGACACTAGGTACTTTCTGTCTACCCTGCTATGTGGGATTAAAAAAAACTATATTATATCCAAAAAAATAGACAATCAAATTAATTTATCGTCATACAAACATTAAACCTGTTAACCAATCGCCCAAATCGTACATTTTTAACCGCAACTCTCTATTTAGATAGCATCGATAAAGTCGATATTCCTTTGCACGATTGCATAACAAACCCAGTATAATATAACCGTAGCTGTAATTCAATTATTCCGGCTCGACGCACGCGACTAACGACCTTTTGGACACATGCAAAATTTCCTACAGCGTTTCAGCGGTGAGCTAATAAAATTAACTATACGTTTACTTTTGCTCTCACTAGTATGTAGAATAAGTTGCGTTTGATATTGACATTTGTATGGGAAATATATATATGTATATATATATATATATATATATATATATATATATATATATATATATATATATATATATACATATATATATATATATATATATATATATATATATATATATTTCACCGAAATAAAGACATTGCGCATTGAGTTGTGGAACTCAACGCCGCATTTTGATTTCCCAAACAGAGGAAATGAAAATAAATTTAAATATTATCACTCCCCCGAGTGGGGATCGAACCCATAATCTGTCGCGTTTACAGTCACACGCTGTCCCACTGCTGCACGACCGGCCACAAATAATATATAATAGATAATATAAATATAATAAAAATACCTCAAGCATTATAGGAAGGATATCGGATAGGCCACCGTAGCTCAGTGGCACAGCATTTAAGGAAATTGAATTGAATTTAGTGCCCACTATATGAATTTATTCATATTACGACTATTTTTGTTAAAAACGTTTGAAAAACAAAACGCGACGTTGAGTTCCGCCACTCTATATGTATTAACTTGACTTCAGGCGGAAATAGCTAGAACAGAGTGTATTTACACAAGGTTCTCTTATAACCTTGCTGTTCATAACAATGAATTAACGAGTACCCTCGTTGACACGTAAAATACACGTTGCCACGGCAACCTGTGTCATTCTCACGTATAAACTATGCTACAGTAAAGTTTCAACTAGATCGGATCAGTAGCTTTTGAAAGAATAATTACCTTTATGACATTAGTAAAATATAGCTGTATGTTTATTATTGCAAGATATATTAAAGGTTATATTTGAAAAACATTTTTGGGAAATGTATAAAAATTTGCATGCTGCGGGATTCGTACCCGTGCCTTTTGGAAACCTTGCTATCAACATAAATAAGTTGTAACAAACGTATAAGAATTTCGACGCAGCCGGTAGTAGAACGCATGGCTTGGCGGCCGGAACGCTTGGACGGTTTCAAAGAGGCGCGGGTTTGAATTTTATTGCGTTCTAATATTTATTTGCTTTTCCAAAAATTGTTTTCAGCAATGGTTTCTAATCTTAAGTGTGTAATAACACTTTAAATTACAAAAATATAAGATTTAAAATTCAACATGTAAATTTTCTAATAAAGCCAAGAATAAAACGGAAAGATGTATATATGTATATATAAATATATATATATATATATATATATATATACCGTACTGTTTTGTACCGTGATATATAGCATAAATGCCGAAACTAAAACCAGACACAAACAGACAAACAATGAACTTTTAGTAAAACGATGCGATTACAAACGTTTTTTTTCGGAACTTTTCAAAAAAAAGTATCATATAGCCGTAAAAAAAAGTATCATATAGCCGTCATCGAAAAGTATATATTTTAAGGGTCCAAAACCCATATCATTTACAGAACAAGCCATTTTAGGGATCAATGGGTTTGTATGAATTAAATCAATTTGAATTTTATAACTCAGCAAGAAAGTCTATATTCGCTTAACAACTCAAGACATACGGATACTATAGAATTCAAAATTAAATACCAAAACGATGGTATCTTTTTTCCCTTTACAATATAAGGTGAAATAATTTAAATTATACCTTATTTATATGTTAGTAAAGCTCATATTTCCATAAATGTAATTAAGTCGTTCAATTTTGAAACTTATGATTAGGAAATAAGGCTCAATTTTGGTGAAGTTTTTAATATTAGAACGTGCCTAGCCTATTAAGTCGTTTAGATATTTAGCTATTTATTTAATTTCAACTCTATTATATTACAATAGGTTCTATTTTGCATTACATATATTTATTACTCAAGTATGTACTCAATTTTATTAAGAACAAAAATGTATATCAATGTAACGTGACTCTCTTTGTCTGTCTGTTGATTTTTTAATAAAAGAAATGTTTGAACATTTTTTTTACCGATATTAAATGTTCCAATTATATGTACATATATATATATATATATATATATATATATATATATATGTATATATAGTGATGTGATTAATAACTCTCTCACTATCCCTCTCTCTCCCTCCTCCTATTTATATCCCTCTCTATTTATTTATATTATATTTCTTTACTCTATGCTTAATAAAGCAAATACAAGTTTAATTAGTATCCGCGATCGGTTGTGGGTTCGATCCCCACTCGGGAGAATGATTATGAAAGCGAAGTGCGGAGTCTCTTGACACTAGGTACTTTCTGTCTACCCTGCTATGCGGGGTAAAGCCGTGAAGCTAAAAAACAAAAAAAAGTAATTATACATCTTTTCTTAGTGCTCCATAAATTTACAAAGGAAGTCATATAACGAATTTCAGTTTTCTAAGCATTCTTTCCAGTTATTCTAGTTGTGCGTTGTTCATCAGTTACTCAATAATAGAAGATATCTTAGAAGGTAAACACGCTTCTACAGAAACCAAGTCAAAATCAAAAACTACTTTTAATATATATTTTATTTCTAAGTTTCATATTCCACATAAAAAAATTAGAACATTTTTTTAATTGTTTTGTGTCTAAAAGAATTCAGAATTTGACATTCATGTTATAAAAATTGTACGAGGCCAGTCGTGGGGCAGTAGGACAGCGTCTGATTGTAAACGCGATCGGTTGTGGGTTCGATTCCCACTCGGTAGAGTGATGATATTTAAATTATTTTCACTTCGTAGCTCTGGTAAAAGACAAAGTGCGGCGTTGAGTTCCACCACTCAACACGCAATGTCTCGATTTCGGTGTAGAGCAAAACATGAAAATACCAGGTACCGTCTGTCTGCGAGATAAAAGCGTGAAGCCAAAAAAAATTGTGACATTATAATACATATATATATATATATATATATATATTATATATATATATATATATATATATATACAATCAAAATTCCTCATAATTACACAAAGCTTTGTAAATTACAAACTTAAAAGCTTTAGAAAGCTAACACTGAAAGCTCTTTAGGGGTGTAGTGTACAAGCGATAACATTATCAGGTTGAACAGTAATCGGCCATCAATCATAGTGGCAAAGGCCGAATTGAAAAGAACTACTTTAAGTTCTTACGCATCATAAATCATGAGTCCCCTCGGGATGAAATAATGTCAAGGATTTTAAGTTTTGGGTTGGCACCTCAGCATTTGAGGCTATCGTAGTGCAGTGGTACAGTGGCTGCAAACGTCACTGAATGTGGGTTCGATCCATTTCGTATGACTAATATTTGATTTTATAACATTTCTATGCTCTGCTGTGATAAAGCACGGCGTTGAGTTGTGCCATTCAACACGCATTTTGGCAACAGTGTATCTCTTCACTAGGTTAGATCTGTTCATCCTGCTATTTTTTTATTTTATTATAATCAATATTTGTAGTGCTATAATGCTTTTTTTTAAGCTTCACACTTGTATCCCTTGGGTAGAGAGAAAGTATCTAGTGTCAAGACACACCGCATTTCGCTTTTCACCGAATTCGACACATTGCGTGTCGATTTGTGGAACTCAACGCCGCACTTTGTCTTGGACGCTTATCACTCCCCCAAATGGGAATCGCACCCACAAGGAATCGCGTTTATAGTCAGAAGCTGTCACATTGCGCCACGACCGGCCTCTGACGATGAACTATAATTAAATATACGTTTCTTTTTAAAATAAAGTTGATTTGTACAAAACTAATTTTGTTTTTGTGTAAACTAAAACAAGGCCAAAAGTAAAGCTCTATAATAAAAAGAAAAACTTTTTAACCTCATTACAAGCTAAAATAAAAAGTCTGCAAATTTACAAGAAAAAAAAAATCCACCAATTTTTTTTCTACGATGAATAAATTACAAACATTCAATGTTAGAAGTACATCATAGTGTAACAGTCGCGTCCTTGCTTCTTTATTCATTACTTTTGTTCTTTCTAATTGACCTTCTTTCTCTTTTCATCATAAATTCTCGCTCGTTATGTGTTGGGGGTTTTTTTTCTTTCTTTCTTATTCCCAGGTGTTTAGAGGTGCGCTAGTGTCTTGTCACTCTATTTCTCTTGTATATTGTATATATATATACAATATTTTCACCTAGATTCAGTTGATCTGATAATACTGACTTTATTGCGATTTAATATAATCATGCTTGTAAAAGTTTATAGATTTATAGTTTGGATTCCCACTCAGAGAAATGATAAGAAATAAATATATTATATTATTTTGATGTCTCAGTTTTGTTAGGATAAAGACCGCACGGCGTTGAGTTCCGCCTATGGATAATACAATGCCTCGAACATAATGTTCGGTGAACAGCAGGTTCTTTTGACTACCTTTGTTTGTGGAGCTGTTTCTTTTTTATCTAGTTAATGGCCTTTTGCTTATATGAACCATATGTAGGCAATGATAGTGCTTGACTGCCCCCAATAATTAAACAGTCATATTAACTATGTTCTAGAATTTGCGAAATTAGGTACTAATGCAGCCTTACGCTTTATCCTGTATATCAGGATAGTAAGAGGCGACCTAGTGTCAAGACACTCCGTTGATTGCTGTTCACCCGAAATTGAAGTATTGTGTGTGGGAGGGATATATGTGTGGAGGAAGAAACATCGCTGCTAATAAATAACACGTAATATCACGAGATAGCGGTAAGTAGTGAACGGGATAAAGAAATTTTCTTCCTGCTTTTCCATCTTCCGTATGCCTTTATATAAAAATATCAAAAGAATCGAAGCCGTGACCTACTTATTAAACTAATCGACTAAGCTAAAGGTGTACGGTTATTTAATATCTAATATTTGCCCAGGTGCCTTCGAAACTATGCAAATATATGCAAATAACAATAGCTAATTTTCTTAATGAAAACTCAACAAGATAGACTGGCTTAGGTCTCTAGTTTATTGAAGATATTACGCGTCGATGTACAGTACGGACCTTCTTCATTTTTTGAGAATAATTTGCGTAAATTATAAAGTTAGCTGAAATTAAGGTTCTTCCCACTTTGTTAGTTCCAACCATGACTAAAATAATATAATCTAAATAATTTCACTTGTCTTAGTAATTTTTTTATTTTTCATATTAGCCAGAAAACTTTTCTGACTACACAAGTGTTTTTTTTGTTGAGATTAACACAGCTTCATGTCAAATTTTTTTTTGCTATTTTTTAATTAAAATAACAAAATTATGAAGTAAAATATATTTACATGTACGTTTTTTTAAATTTTTTTTATTAACCGTCTATGGACACAGGTCCATACTTTTTGTTACATTGATTCTTTTTTATTATTATTATTTTTGTATACAATTTAAAGTGTTCAAACTAATGGGGTCTAAATTCCCTTCCCTAGAGACACTAGTGTTTCTAAGTGTCGATATATGCTAATAACATAGAGATGTACGTATTTTTAACATCACGTATTTGATTGAAATTTTTAATAGCTTCACGCTTTATAACGCATAACAGTGTATTTGGAAAGAACCCAGAGAAATTTAGTGTCAAAACACTACGTTCCCGCTGAGTCACTAGCGCCGGTTCTTGTCTGAATATTAACTTAAGTTAAAGCATGTGACTTCTTGTTATGAAAAAAAATTTTTGATTTTGATTTTGAATCGAGAAATTAGGTGTTGAGTTACTGAATTCAACACCATCATACACAAGTGTCCGCGAAATGTTCATAAAACAGTTGTATAAAGCTTCTCTTGAGTATATTAAATTATATTTTCTCAACTGAGAAAAATAACTACTTGCAGAATTCTATTTTCAGAGGTCACCTTTGTCGAGTCTTAGTAATTATCTTTGTAAAGAAGGTTTCTTCCAATAGGGAACGCCAAAAAAATATCAAGTTCTAGCCCTTATGAGACCCGGACACAAGTTCAAGTACCGCAACGTTCCAAGTACTTGGATACTTCTTTAAAGTAAGTGCCTTATTTACCTTAGTAGATTTCTTTTTAATTAAAATGATCAATATTTTTCAGGTGAAATTTACTGATTGAAAAATTGTTTAAGTTATTATATAAGTGGTTTATAGAATATACATTCTTAATAGTAAATATTGTATATATTGAGGTCGGTCGTGGCACAGTGAAACGGTCTGACTATAAGCGCGATTGGTGGTAGACCCGATTCCCACTCGGTAAAATGATTATATTTAAATTATTTTCATTTCCTCGCTCTCATAAGATAAAACGAGGTGTTAAGTTCCACCATTCACAACGCAATGTCGCGTATTTGGCGGAAAGCGGAATACGGAGTGTATTGACACTAGATACTTCCTGTCTACCCTGCTATATATAAAATTGTGAAGTTAAAAAAAAAACAGAAAATAATTGTAAACATCAATATAGAAGACTGATTTCCGCTTAATTATGAGTATAAGAATGATTTAATAAAATAAAATACTGAGCAAGAAATTATTGGTCAAGAAACAAAAGTACAATTTTTTAGCTTCATCCTTTTATCCCGCATAGCAGGGTAGACAGAAAGTACCTAGTGTCAAAACACTCCGTACTTCGCTTTTCATCGAATTCGAGACATTGCGTACAATTTAAAGAGTGTAATATTACGCAACTACTTACAAAACACGCTTAAATATTATGGTTTTCTTAGATTTTCACAAAGATTGGGAAAATATATTGATCTGAAGTTTCTTATAAATAAAGTATACAACATTCTGTAAATTAAAAAGTCGCACTGTACCTTGATATTGGCCAGGCGTTTACCTAATGACTGTACGCTACTAAGGTCCACAAACAAATAAATTAGCTGTACAAATAAATATTTTTCCTTAACCTCTAAATTTGACCGGCTATAATATAATAGTTTAAGTTGATTAACAAACCGTTTACCTTAAATTATATCAAGTGAATAATTGATTGAAATTATAAGAAAAAAAACAAACAAAATAAATACGAGCGCGAATAACTCATCTCTTAAATCATATACAAAAACAAGTTTTATAATTTTTATCTTATTCATGTGTATGTATTCTAAAAATTATTCTAAAATGAAAATAGCCTAAGTTACACTATCTGTTAATTAAAGCCCCATCAAATCAAATATATATATATATATATATATATATATATATATATATATATATATATATATATATATATATATATATATATAATGTCACTAAGCGTGGGTTACACGGTGACATTTTACTATATTTGTAACAAGTATAGAGGGCGAGCAATTGTGCCTACCAGCCCTTTAGAGTCGTAGCGAGGAGATTGAACATACCACAGTCAAATAGGGATGAAAATAACGTTTAAATTTTGACTTATCTAATTATAATATTGAATTAATGTAATTAATATAATAATATTGTCTTTTATTATGAGTTAATTATTTTTTCCTATGTTGTTAATATAGACAAATTTTAACTTAACATTTCAATATACCTTGCTTTAAAGTTATAATTATTGTCATATTTTCAATTCAAGACAAGAGGCTATTTCAATGTGAGTAACATTTGTAATATATAAATATGTTGCAAATTTATTAGAAGCAGGTTGTATAACAACATCGCTAGCATTAATTGCATGACTTTTTCCTTTTACAGTAAACGTATGTAAACAGGAGATCCATTCTCCTATACCCTCCACCGAATTGCCTGTGAAATTCCATCTTTCTACCTACAGTAGTTTCTCTAAACATTTCTTGTCACTTTATAAAGAGTTTACTCATTATAGTAATACATCAAAGCAAAACTCTGAAGCTTTATTTACGAAAATCATGGTGAGGCAGAATGAAATTTGGTATACTTACAATTGATATGCCGAATAAGTGTAGACGAGCGCGAGCATAATATTTATAAAGTAAATATTATATATATATATATATATATATATATATATATATATATATATATATATATATATATAAGTATGAAAATAGTATTTATTAAGTAAACTGATATATTCCTTACACATACATATGTCAGTTTGCTTAAAGAGATTTTAATATGTTTCTTTACACAATAATGAATATCAGATCCGATATATAATACCAAAATCCTCAGCGTGCTGCTAATTATAATATAGTTTTAATATTATATTCATTTTTGAAAAAACGAACGCAGCAGGATTCGAATCCGCGCCTTTTGGATACCGTCCAAGCGCTCTGACCGCTAAGCCATGCGTTCTACTACCAGCTGCGTCGAAATTCTTATACGTTTTGTTACAACTTATTTATGTTGTTAGCATCTCTCTAGAGAGATTTTTACAAATTTCTACTACTTAAAGATTATTAATAAATAATCGTTTAACAAGAGAGATTGCTATTTTATTTTCATATTTACTATTGTTAAAGTGTTATTCCACACTTAAGATTAGAAAACATTTTTGAAAAAACGTATAAAAATTTAAACGTGATTCGTTTTTTCAAAAATGTTTTCTAATCCTAAGTGTGGAATAACACTTTAAAAATAGTAAATATTATATTCATCTTTTCAAATGAAACTGTTTTAAACGGATTAATCGTGTACATTTTGGTATGAGAAAATAAAATTTTGAAAATAGTACTGTAAAGTCTTCGTACGTCGTGTTATTAAAAAATATAATTTCGTTTACCAAAATATATGCGATTAATCAGTTTAAGATAGTTTTATAAAAAATATGTAAAAATAGGGAAAATCAAAGTCCTAATTACAATAATATTTTTTTTTATTAAATTTCAAAAACCGCATTTATTGATTACTAAAACAAGCATATAACATAGATATATAAATCATATTTTGAAATTTATGAATTTCAAACGATACAACTAACAAGGGTTAAACGTTTTTCTCGCATAAATAGATAGAGAAAACCTCGTGTCAAGACATTCAGTTCTCCACTTGCTACCTGATATCCAGATATTGGATGTTGAGAAACGGAACACAACGCCGCGGTCTGTCTTATATACAAACATTCTTAGTGAAAATAGAATCCACAACCGTCACGTTTACTTACAGTCAGACGTTCCACTGTGCTTCGTAGCCCAAAAATTATGCATTTATATAAACATAAAAATCATATAAAAAAGTACTTAAAACAAATTATAAAGTAAAAATCGCGAATATAAGACGTAGGGAATACAAAAAGTCAATCTAGTTAAGTCTAGACGCGCCCATTGGCAACCCTATACAGCGACAATAATGACTTGGGAAGTTAAATAGGATCGCATAAGTTCCTTATTCTCGCAATGGGTTATTACTTTTATTGTTTGCTTTGTCTTTTTAATGTATACGGAGACGTTTTGAGTGAGCTTTAGGTTTATTATGAAACTATTATTACTTAACATAGAAGTCCAGACAATAGGAGAAGCGCGGCGTTGAGTTCCGCATGTCTACAGAAAATATATCTGCTTGTCTGACACACAGGAAAAAGCGTAAAGCTGTTTAGTTAGTTATCTTTAAATTGATATAATAAAGAATTGTTTAATATAATAATTATTTTATTAATAAAATAACATTTGTTTACGTAAAAGGTCAATGTGGCACCGTGCGTTACTGTTTAACTGTAAGAGATGGTTGTGTCTGGTCTGGTAAGACAAAACGCGGTGTTTAGCTCTACCAACCAACAATAAATTAGTTCTTGGCATTAGATTCCCTATGATCTATCCCTGCTTTACAAAACAAAGCGTGAACCGATTATTTCGTTCGGTTTATTAACAGAAGTAAAATTAATATAACAGAAAATGCCATATACTTGCCTATTGCCTCAAAGTTACTTTAATATTAAAAAAAAATTTTACATATAACAAAGAACATAATTCAATAAACAATTGTTAGATTTAATTAAAAATTGTCTGTAGTTACAATAGTGGGGCGTTGCGTTTCAAATGGCTCAGAACTATGTGGGGAATGTATACGACGTTATACTGTCTCGTATATTATCCTTAGAATCTAGAGAAATTCGTATTTGAGGATTGTAGCTAATATCTATAGTTGTATATATTTGTAGGAGATCAGTCATGGCGCAGTGGGACAGCGTGTCACTGTAAACGCCATCGATTGTGGGTTCGATTTCCTCTCTTGGGAATTATTATATTTAAATTATTTTCATTTCGTCACTCTGGTAAAACAAAACGCGGCGCTGAGTTTCGTCACTCTACACCTAATGTCTCGAATTCGGCGTACAGTGGAATACAGAGTGTCTTCGCATTAGGTATTTTCTGTCTACTTTGTTATTCGTAATAAAGACGAGAGGCTAAAAGAATAAAAATATTTATAACTAACCAAGTGCTTGGCACTCGGTATAACTATATAGCATATTCATTTTTTTTATTTCAATCTGGTTATACAAAGCGCGGTGTTGAGTTACAATAATCAATCAATCAATAATCAATCAACACGCAATGTCTTCATTTCAGTCAGAAGGCGTCACTGGATTCTCCCTAATTATGCTATACAGATATAACCATGTAACCTAACTCAGGTTAGTCAGGTCTGATCGTTTTTTTTTAATTAATAAATGCATGTTCTACTACCAGCTGCGTTGAAATTCTACTACGTTTGTTACAACTTATTTACGTTGTTAGCATCTCTGTAGAGAGATTTTTACAAATTTCAGCTACCCGAAGATTATTAAGAAATAATCCTTTGGCAAGGCAGAATGCTATTTATTTTATTGTTTAACTATTTTTAAAGTGTTATTCCACACTTAGGAATAGAAATTTAAAAAAAAAAAGTACAAAAATGTGCTATATGGCGCATGTTCGAATCCTGCTGCGTTCAAATTTTTATGTTTTTTAAAACGTACGTTTTGTAAACGTTATTCCACACTTTGCATTAGAAAATGGTTTTAAAAACGTTTTCTAATGCAAAGTGTGGAATAACACTTTCTTACTTTCAATATTTTTCAAACCAACCAAGTAAATTATTAAATTATTCCTTCAAATTGGTCGATAGGGAATCCATTTGAAATTATCAATTTCCTTACTCCAATAAAGCATCTGTTAAGCAACACAATTCTGTGAAGTTGGAATGCGTTATTGCGGTGGTCCGTTGCAACGTAAACGTTCACTTTGTATCAAATGTATGGTCTTTGCCGTATTGCTTGCGAGCGTATATTAGACTATAGGTTACAATAGGAATCATTGTTTTTAACACCTAGGGTTTAACGTAAATATAAGCATTTACCTTGTAAAACTAATCGATTTATTTTCCTTTTTTCTCTCTCTAAAAGGAAATAAAGAAGTAGTTGAAAAGTGTTTGTAATATAATTTTTAAACATTATAAATTTTAATAAATCAAAAGATGTTGATATCTTTTTACTTTATTACTGGAAGCTTTTTTTTTTATTTCTTTGATAATTTTATATTGTACATAATTAAGTTACTTTTATATTTACTCTTTGTATGAATAAAGATATAATATCTGCTACATTTGATTCCACCTCTACTGAACTAATTTTATCTATGTCATAAAAGCTCCTTGCATGCCAAATATAAGCTTAATTTGTCATTTTCTTTTATAATATAAGATATTTACTTTTAAGTACTGATTCTGTACCCAAATGTAGAACGGAATTACTACAAATTCGCTGCCTGTCTATCCGTCTGTCATCAAGCTTTATCTCATGAACTGTGATAATTAGATAGTTGAACTTTTCACACACTGTATATTTTTGTTGTCAATAATATTAAAAAATCGAATAAAATAAATATTTATGGGGTTTCCCATACACATGACATGTCTTTTTTGCCATTCTATATATATTGGCTTTTATAAATCGGTACTATGAAGTTTAAGATGGAAAATAAAATAGGAATTATTTAGGACCCTTAACTTGTTCGTTCGATATAAACAATCTATATATTAATAAGTGAAGAAAAATCTTTATACTATGTTTTCAGAAAAAATATTCAGGCGGTAGAGTATGAAATTTGGCACAGTTATAAAAGATAAAGTTACTTTTGTTAAACAATACCTACATACACTATCTAACACTATTCAACGCGTGTTTACGCGTTTACAGGGATTCCAGTATAGAACAAAAAAATACATATATGTATATGTATATGTATGTATATGTATATATATATATATATATATATACATATATATATATATATATATATATACATATATATATATATATATATATATATATATATATAGGTCATATAAAGGTCATGCAGTTTTGTTGTAATAGTTACACCATGTAAAGGTTTTTCCTTTAAAACGTTTAGATCGAATTTTCGTTGACGTGTTACGAAACGTCGACTCGCGACTAGGTCATCACTAATAGGTTGTTTAATTTCAAGTTTCTATACAAATATATATATTACGACGCCATCAGGGCAAAGGTGGGTAAGTAGGTGAGGCACGCGATGGTTCTGGGTTCGAATATTATTTAAAAATATATATTTGTTGATTGTAGGAAAATAAAACGGTCTCTAGAAATTATGCTTCTTAACGTACGATATCTCTAAGCTCTCTTCAATATTATAAATTATATATAATGATTATGAAGTCAGGCACGATTATCAACCATATGTTTACGTATGTAAAAGTAAAATGAGGACGCGAATGTCAAATAGGTAATTGACTTATCTTCGCCAACTATGTACAAAATACTTGAATAACAACATTTATTTATGACATATAGTTTAGCAATAATTTAGACCAATAACGAAATAAATATAGATATGTATGAGTGAGATTTGAACGATTTTTTTTATCTTTACGCTTTTATCCCGCATAGCAGAGTAGAGAGAAAGTATCTAGTGTCAAGTCACTCTGTACATCGTTTTCCCACAACCGATCTCGTTTACAGTCATACGCTGTTAGACTGCACTACGATTGGCCTCAATAAAGGGTACTAGATAAAATTACCTTCATCATATTCAGCCATATCTCATATTAGTATAAACATTGATTCTTTTTTAATAAACACAAACAAGTTTTTTTTTAATTTTTAATAAACATAAATAACATAAACAAAATAAAAAAATGCTTTCTATAAAATGATTTTAATACATTGAACGATTTGTAAATATGTATTTTTTCACTTTAACTTATATTTACTTATCAAACTAAATTTACTGTATTTATAAAGAGATTGAATTTAGCATTTTTGTCTTTTATTCTATGAATAGCTACAAAATAACTATTTCTTCAAGTACTTTTATTGCGTTCACCAAAAATTACAAAATCAAAGAACATCAAAATATTTTAATTTAAATAGATTGTTTACAAGCATTTTCAAATCGTCAATCAACACAAGTGTCAGTATTGTCAGTCATACAGGAAGCTACCACAGGCTCGGCAATATTCTTTTATCCAAATATTCGTTTATGGAAATCCTATGAGCAAGGATCAATTAGTCTATAATACTTCTATTTTAGGTATAATAATTTTACTTACTTGCATTAAGTGGTACAGCGGGCGTGCGCGCATGGTATGCGCCTGCGCCGCCCGCGTACACGTGACGAGTGTACCCCGCCACCGTGGTAGGTCGTGGAATCGTGATTAATATGACTGTCCCATGGTCACTCAATTATTTTACACTAGGTTTTGTTCTGTAACAATAAAATAATAAATTATTATTTATATTTGAATGAAACGAAATTAATTTAGTGAAAATTATAAGCCTAGGAAAAACGTAATTTTTTTTTGTTTAGCTTCATGCTTTTGTCCCGCGAATACCTATAGACAGAAAGTACCTATTGTCAAAACACTCCGTACTTCGCTTTCCACCAAATTCAAGACATTGCGTGTTGAGTAGTGGAATTCAACGCCGCACTTTATCTTCCAGACCAGAGCGAGGAAGTGAATATAATTTAAATATAATCACTCCTCTGAGTGGGGATCGAACCCACAATGGATCACGTTTACAGTCAGACGCTGTCACACTATACCATGACCGGTCAAAATTTTATATGTCTAAAATGTACAGAAAAAAGGAAACTAATTTCTGATAAATCGATTCTATCGCTAACGACTTTATTTAATTTTTTTAAACAATAAAAGATAAATCGTAGCGCCATATTGCTCACAACTTCCACTGAACAAATTGAGTATGTTAGTAATTAAATATATATTTTAATGGTTAAGTATGATTAAGGGACAGCTCTAGGTGTAAACTAGACAAACAAAATAAATAGGAAAAAAATTTTTACATAATAGAAAAACCGGCCTAGTGTAGGTTAGATTCGTGCACAAATATTTTCTCTAAATGTTCCCAAGTGTGAAATAATACTTTAAAAAAACAGTAAAATATTAATATAAATATCAATACTTCTTGCTAAACGGATAATCGTTTCTTAATAATCTTTGGGGAGCAGAAATTTGTAAAAATCTCTCTCCAGAAACTGCTAACAACGTCAATAAGTTGTAAAAAAACGTATAAGAATTTAGACTGGAAGTAGAACACTTGGCTTAGTGGTCAGAGCGCTTGGACGGTTTCCAAGAGTGCGCGAGTTTGAATCCCGCTGCGACCAAATTTTTATAGGTTTTTTATAAATAATTACTTATGATTTCTAATTAAAACAAAATTTGAATGTATATTTATACATATATTTGTAAATGTAATAATAACTCTATGAAAATCAGGTCAATTTAATTTCGTATTTTGATACTTTTTCTAGCAAAATTAACTCTATATTTTCAAAAAGTGAGTGAAAATTAAATTCAACCAACGTGTTAATGTAACATTTAGTGTAACAACTAACCGCTTTAATTCAATTAACCTTGTGTACTGCCACATTTCCGGTCAGGGCTTACATAGAAATAAAATGCGAATTCCAATTTTTTTTCCAACCAAGCAACCAAGTGAAATACAAAATTTTAACGTACACAAATGTATCTTAATAGTGGATCTATAATTAAAGGAGTGTGAAAAGCAAAGTTACGAGGGGCAGGGACTGATTTAGCATTGCCTATAAGTCGCTTTTTAATTACTATGGACTTAATTTAACTTATTTAATCATAGAATCTTTTAAAAGGGCAAGGCAAAGCTCAGCGTTTATCTCTGCCGAAATTGAAAGTAGTCAACAGAGTGTCTTGACACTAGATTCTTATTGACTATCCTACTAAATAGGGATAAAGTGTGTAGGTAGTGATTAAATATATAATAAATATATTTGTATAGACAATTGATTGCTGCCAGTAAAAGAAATAACGGCATTCACTGTGTTAGTGAGAAGGAGGTGCGAAGCTAGTACTCAATGTAAAACTATTATTTTGTATATTTGATACATGAGTATAACAGAATTGAGGCCGGTAGTGGTTCAGGGTGACAGCGTCTTACTGTAAACGCGACCAGTTGTGGGTTCGATTCTAACTCGGGGGAGTGATTATAATTAAATTATTTTCACTTTAAAAGACTTTGTAAAAGACAAAGTGCGGCGTTGAGTTCCACCACTCAACACGCAATGTCTCCAATTCGGTGGATAGCGAAGTTCGGAATGTCTTAACAATAAGTACTTTCTGTCTACCCTGGTATGCGGAATAAAAGCGTGAAGCAAAAAAAAAAACAAAACAAAACAAACAGAATAAAAATGAAATATATTCATTAATTTACAAATTTAGATTATCTTGTTTACTTTACATAGCGAAGGTGATAGCTTAAATAATGTATTTAATGGTCGGGTAATGAGAATGATAATAATAGGAAAAATATTTTCATATTTGAACAAGAGAACGTGAAATAAAATAACGATTTGTTTTGGTTGAAAAGGTAAGGTGGTGAAGGAGTGAGGGAGCTTCTGGCATTTCGTCATATATCTAAGGTAAATAAGCAAAAATAATCTAACTTTAAAAACCCCCATTCCCCACTTTACTGACTTCGTGATGTACTAAAGAAGTTAGAACAAAAGTGAGCATTTCCCAATAATATTTCTGAAAAGCCTAAAACTTCCCAACTCGTGTATAGATTTTATATGTAACGTAATAAGCGTGAACGGTGTAAGTTGTAGAACAAATAAGTTGACACATGTCCCGGACGACCCTCATCAAACTTGCAGCGCTACGCGGAACAGCATGGAAATGTATACTCTACGCTCATATCTTAGGATTGTTGATAATTTACTATATGTTATTTTAGTATGCTTTCAAGCTTCCTATTGTGAGTATCAAAAAGAACTCAATTAAGGGATCAATCTGCGAATTTTATACATTTTAAATGACACTTTTTGGACGAATTTATCGCGTACAACACTAAAATATGTTGGAAAATATATTATTGAAAATCTTACACCTGGCTTTTGAGTTTACCTATGACCACACACTACAGCAAAGTGTTCGAAACGTCTACGTTTTAAAAACGTATTTTCAAATATCAAAATACACACGCTTAATCCGTTTATTATAATTACATTTAAAATATTTTTTTTAGCTACACGCTTTTATCTCGTATAGTACTTCTCACTCTGTACTTAGCTTTCCACTGAATTCGAGACATTGCGTGTTGAGTGGTGGAACTCCATGCCGCACTTTATCTTTGCTAGAGCAGGGAAGTGGAAATTTAAATAATATCACTCCCTCGAGTCGGGATCGAACCCACAACTGGTCGCATTTACAGTAAGTCTCTATTCCATAACGCCACGACTGACAAGAAAAACAAGATATAATTATTGAATTCAAGTTGAATATAAATTATATGCAATATATTATATAAAATATATCCGGAAATATTTTTTAAATCAATGATTTAACTATTGAAATATGGATGAAAGAATTAATTAAACAATAAATAAATAGGGATAGTGGGACAGAGTCTGATTGTAAACGCGACTGGTTGTGATTCAATTTCCACTCGGGGGAGCGATTATATTTCAATTATTTTCCTTTCTTCGCTCTAGTAAGACAAAATGCATCGTCGAGTTCCACCACTAAATACTATATACTCAATAATAATGTAATTTTCACTTGCTCTAAATAAATAGATTATCCGTCCTCTTCTTACTTTACCGAAAGAAAAAGGACATCAAATAATACGTTTTTGTACCGCACAAAGTGATCGATTACATAGAAATAAATTATAATTTTTCCAAGGCTACGTATCGTTAGGTAATGATATAAAAATTATTGAAGAGTTATTACTGAACTGTTTTTCTCAGATTAGTTAATATTTGACAATCAAAAGTGAATATACTACACTCATTTATATATATATATATATATTTATATATATATATATATATATATATATATATATATTTATATATATATATATATAACACATAGCAGTGTGCGTATTACATTTATTTTATTAATTTAATATATTGTTATGCATTATTTTTTAAAATATTAGCATTCTACACTCCTCTTTTACTCTATATAAACTACAACTGTCATACTCATCTGATCGCATAATTTTCGTTAAAAGGGGTACAAAGATTTTGTTTCACGTATTAATATATATAATCAAAAGCCGAGGACAAAGTGCCTTGGCACTAAGACGAAAGAACTGGGTAAAGAAATATAATATTTATCAAAGAAATCACTAAACATATACAAAGACGATCTAGTGTTAACACACTCCATTGACTGCTTTCTGTTTTAAATCGAAACAGTACTTGTTGAGTAGAGAACTCAAAACCTTAGGTTTGTATGTGAATAAAAAATATTTCTAAATCAAGAAAACGCAGTATTAATAATTCATACATATGTTATATAATAGCTATTGAAAACATAATTTACAGCGAATGTATCACCAAACTGAACAACTAAAGAAAACCCACACTAAAGATGCCTAAAATAACACATTCAACAAAGTTTGTTGCCACGACGTGTCCCGCGCCTTATGTTCCAGAATTACAGTCCTATTTTACTGTTGAGAGCTGACTGGATTTGCTAATATTGGAGTAAGATGTGTAAATAATTTGCCATTTTTTTTTGTTGGTTTGTTTATCTGGGAGGAGGCGATGGTCGTAGATTTAATGCCTTACCAGGAATATATTTAGCTTGGTCTAATTATATTTCGTATAAAGCGATTATTCGTTTCAAATAGTTTCATTTGAAATGTGTGAAAATTATGAATATGAAGCCTTCTTTATAGATATTTCTCTTAGAGTAGTTCGATGTTTTAAAAATTTGTATTTCCATTTCTAATTTAAAAACTTTGCTGGCTTTTAATTGGACAAGAGGTTTTACTTACAATGAAGGTTTTTTTTTAAATTAAGTATCAAATTTGTATTTAAAGGTTTTAAATTCATCTAATCCCCAACTATTACTTAAAAAATCAAATCAACTTATAATGCATTATATCATGTTCATATATTTACTCAACTCAATATATTTTCCATACTAACAGAGTGAGAGTAGGTTTTACTTACAATGATTCCCCACCAGGTATTTAGCCTGGTCTAATTAGGTAAAGTATGTAAGCTGGTAATTAAGACGTCATTCTTTCAAATTAATAATAATAGGGAACTGAACTTTAAAATAGAAAAATATAGGTAGAGAATAGATAGTTAATACGCATTTTAATGGACACAATTCTATCGGAAGTCCTAGGCGCTGCTCTTTCCTGTAACACAATTACCAGTTGAGACATTGAGTTGAGTTCGTCATTCAACACGCAATGTCTATATTTCGGACGAAAAACAAATCAATGGAGTGTCTTGACACTAAATTGTTTCTTATTATGCGGGATAAGCGTGAAACATAACATATAAATAAATAATATATGAAAATATTGTTAAGACCCCTTTCATACTAACATATCGTTACGATTCGACGAATTTCCAATAACGCCTCAAAATTATTTGTTCACTTTGAACATATTGCAGCTATAACAAACCTTTCATCTATATAAGTGAATGATGTTTGTAATATATGACTGAAGTTGCAGTCAGTTTTAAATCATATCGTATCAAAACTTTTTTTTATTTTTAAAAATAATTTCCCGAATATTACAATATTCACAGATAGAATGCCATATAGGAGATATGGTAACCTATCTGTGGATATAAATATATTATTAGATACGTGTTAATTCATGGAATCTAAGAAGTACCCGAAAAATGCATAAACATAAAATTGAGGCCGGTCGTGGCGTAGTGTGACAACCTTTGACTGTAAACGCGATCGGTTATGGGTTCGACTTCAACTCGGAGGAGTGATTATTTAACATATTTATTAAAACTAAACTCCTTAACGCAGCTTACGATTTTTATAATGTAGTAAAAATCATCACGTAACATTATTATGTTATTATAAATGAAACTATTTTGCGGACTACTGTAAAGTGATCGAAACGTCAGGAGTCCAAAATGTATTTTCGAATACCAAAATATACGCGATTAATCCGGTTAAAATAGTTTCATTTAAAATCTATAAAAATCGCATTATTATTCTGTTATGTTCTTTATATATTGCGTTCCGAGCATGCCAGTAAAGTAGAAATCGCTTGGCCAATATCACGTTATATGGAAAACACACAAAGGATAAAATTATACAGTAAAATAGAGTAAGGGTAAGTTTTTTATTGTCAAATGTAAACAGATATTGTCAGTACCACAAATTAGTAAGAGAAAATAAAAAAAAATATATTTTTGTTTATTATTTAAATTATAAAGCCACAATATGTTCGGGGTCGAAAAGTGTATGGAAATGAAAGAAAAGTGAAATTAAATAACGAAAACCAACGCTCAACTAATTCAGACAGAAACTAATGATCATTTTTCTTAATCTTCCTGTAATTAATAATTTACTTATTTGCATATACTTTTTATAATTAAATATTTTTCTTGAAATACTTGACAATAAAATTTTGGACATATAAATTATATTTTATTTTTAACCCGCATAGCAGGGTAGACAGAAAGCACCTAGTGTCAAGACACTCCGTACTTCGCTTTCCACCGAATCCGAGACATTGCGTATTGAGTGGTGGAACTCAACGCCGCACTTTGTCTAACCAGAGCTAGGAAAATAATTTAAATTTAATCACTCCACCGAGTGAGGATTTTACCCACAACTGGTCACTCACATTCAACTGATCATTTACAGTCAGTCACTGTTTCACTGCGCCACGACCGGCCTCAAAACTATATTCGTATTTTTTTCGCTAAAATCCTCAATTACTAACATCTAGAACTAAAATCTACATTACTAAAAACATAAGCGCTAACTTTAAAGAAAATAAAGTAAGAAACGCCAACTTAAAGCACCAGCTCGTTTGCTGCATATGTGTGTGTGTGTGCAGTTTGCACAATAAAACGCATATTTGTTTGTTGCCGCGACGTGATTGGCTGCTGTACGTGCTTGTGCGTTCTTTGGCACTTCAATTCTGCTTGAACTAACTGTTTGGGAGATTACCGTTTTGGTAATTTGTGATGAATTTCTGCTTAACACTATTTTGGACTAAATTACATCTTTTTCATTCATTCTAATTACATAATATATTGCGATTATTAGATGGTAAGTTCGATTCCTTAACTTAGGGAAATGATTTCTATGATCTGGTAAGATGTAATGTGGCGTTGAGTTCCGCCTTTTAATACAGAGTGGCTCGATTTCACTCCGACCATCCTGCTATACGGGATAAAGCGTGAAGTTGCATTGCAAAAACTATATAAGAAATATAATACATAAATTATAATATATAATTTATATTATACAAAAATATAAAGTTAGTAGCCATAGAGACGCAATGGAACTGCTCCTGAGTGTAAACGCGATGGTTTTGGTTTCAATCCCCACTTGGGGAACTGGAACTCAACTCACCATGTATGAAATTCGTGCGGATAGCGAGGTCAGGAGGTAAAAGAAGGAAAAGTGGAGTCTATCGACACTTTAATTAAAAAAAATGGAATATATTTGTCAAAAATAGAGATATAGTTAGAAAAGCTAGATAGATTACATCTACCCAAGATATAAAACTATTTGGAAAACGACTAATTTAAAAATGATTTAAGAAAAACCAAACAAAACATTATTTTACTCGATTTAATTACAAAAAGTAATATTTGCTCTAAAAATTTAATAAAAATGATATTTTTTCATTTAATAATTTCATAATATAATTGTAAAAACATACAATAACAAGCAAAAGAATGGTCTTCCTTGTGCTGAGGGATATGACAAGTGATACACTTTGCCCCTAATGGTTGCCGTTTCTGTTTAATGTAAATATTGTACCAACCTAATGGTTAGAGATGTTAAAATAATATGTTACTTAAATAAAACTGTTACTGTTTATTGTTAATAATAAAAAAAAATATATCATAGGGAGACAAAAATTAACCTAGTGTCAAGACACTCCGTACTTAGCTTTCCACCGAATTCGAGCCATTGCTCGTTGAGTGGTGGAACTAAGCACCACACTTTGTCTAACCAGAGCAAGGAAGTGAAAATAATTTAAATATATCACTCCCCCACGTGGGAATCGAACCTACAACCGATCGCGTTTACAGTCAGACGCTGTACCACTGCGCTGCGATCGGCCGGTTTATAATATATTAAATTATTATATTATAAACAATACTCGCTTTATCCGACGTAGTAGGATAGTCAGCGTTAGTAGTATTAAATAGAATAGAATAGAAATAGTAGAATACACATATATATATATATATATATATATATATATATATATATATATATATATATATATATATATATATATGATCATATAAATATTTGTATATATCTTTTACATACATTACATTTCGGCGCTAAACCTTCAGTTATTCTATTTTAATTGAGTAACACCGCAACCGAACCGCCGTAATTGTTTTTGTTAATGAATTGTTCGCGTGTGAGCTGTAGCCTACGTATATAGTCGTAAATCACAATTTTTCTTTTTATCTGTGTCGATTTCAGGAAATACTATTTATTTAAATTATTTGCGTTTCCATAAAGTTATGGCTAATTGCCTCTTAAATTGGAATTTATTGTTTTCTTTCATTTTCATAGTAAGAAAGGTGGTATTAAAAGTAATTAAAAGTGTAAATTATAAAATTAATTTATACATATAAATAAAATTGGAATGTTTGTTTATAACATTTAAAACAAGTTTTTTACAGATTTTTTTTTTCATTTGATACTTAAATATGGTGGATTGGGCAAAAAATTATAATCCGCCATTTTGTTGCGGCGGCCATTTTAGATTAATAACGAAATTAATTGTATACAATTTTATTGTCATCAGAACTGAAGTTGTATTCCAAATTTCAGCTAATTCAAGATACTGGGAAATGTGTCAAATTAAGCTTGCAGATTTTACACATACTAAACAACTAACTAATACGGCAAGTAAAATAAAAGCTTGTAATAAAAGCCATTTTTTAATAATTTATTTTTTTTTTCTTCACACTTACCCAGTATCAAGACACTTCGTGGAACTCAACGCCGCTCTTTGTCTTTACGAGAGCAAGGAAGGGAAAATAATTTAAATATAATCACTCCCCCAAGTTCTACATTTGAACTTAATTTAAATAATGCCAAACTTCATACCCCTCTGTCCGCATAATTTTTATTAGTGTTTTTCTCGTACGAATTAAAATAACGATATGATGTTGTTTAAAACACCTTTTCAAACATATCAAAAAACTGACAACAACATTAGTAAATATATTATGTAGTGGGTACAATATTTTAGATGAAACTATTTTAAACGGATTAATTGCGTAGATTTTGATATTTGAAAATACATTTTTAGACTTTACAGTAGTCCGTGGTCACAGGTAGACAGTCCACAATGTATGCGATAATCCATTCAAAATAGTTTCATTTAAAATGTGCAACAATCGCGAAAATCAAAGATCTTTTTATAGGTACAATATGTTAGTTTCTTAATGTTTTCTAATCCTGAGTGTGGAATAACACTTTAAAAATAGGAAAATAATATGTTAATTCTGCCTATAGAAAAAATTATAATGACTGGTAATATTAATCGTACTTTTATTACAGGTTGATATAGCTGAAACTTGGTAAAAGCAAATGAAGCAAAATTTAAACCTTAATCAAATATTTTAGTTAACTTTGAAATTATTACAACTTCGACACACAACCAAATATTTTCTTCTATAATCAACAGACGTTATAAATATTTATTTGTCCAATGATATAATTATTGAAAACCATGTATAATAAATATAAAACTACATAAATATGTACAGACTAAACATAAAACTATTATATATTAAAACGTCGCCATATTAATAAATAAACTAATTTACAACACACGATACAAATAATTTCCAAGCCATAAAAGACAAATCGCACATCATAATAACCTTATTGTTGCCCACACGACCAATTAATCAATGTTAATTAGGGATCGACAATGCCGAATTGAAAACTCACGCAATCGTTATCGCCGAATCGATTATCATTTCATTATCACAGATAACAATGTACAATCAATTTATTAAATGGCAACATCGCTCACTCTTCCTTTTGTTGTGTTTGACGTCAGAGCCGAAGGCCGCAGGAAATGAATAAAAGTGCTCGGATTAATGCTAACGCTCCCTTTTTTTTACACTGGCAATTTTAAATGTTTTGTTTAGGTAATGCGTATTTGATTTTTTTGTAATGGTCACACTGATTGTCTCTTTGACAATATGTCAATTTGTTTATTATATGTTCAATGTGGGATTGTATTATTTATTTTTGATTAGAATATATTTGTAGGCTCTATTTTTGATTTCATTATATTTTTGATTATTATTTTATTACGCGTGAGTTCACGTGATATGAAAAAGTTAAATTTGTAATTAAAATTAGTTTTCTTTGACTATTTTTCTTTTAAAAAACATTGAGCGAAATTATTAATTTTATTTAATTTAGTTTATATATTGTCCTAAATCACTACCTACGACAACATACCTGAATTTTCAGTCCATTTTTTTCAATAGCAACACATAACCCTTTATCTTATATCTTTATCTGAACGATTTACTAAACGTAAGCATTTTCTGTTTACAATATATATATATATACATATAAAAACATGCAAATATACCATATTATAAATATTTATTTATAAAATACTAAAATCATATAAAAAATAACACGAAATTTTATAATTTTAAACCACAAAGATTATTAACAATATATACCTCTTAAGCAATACAGAAAAATATAGTGCAAATCACAATTTTACAAAACATTTAAAATATTAGACAAAAACAAAAAACCTACCGTTTGAAAAACACTATATCACTAAAAATAGACACTAAACACTAAGATTATGTCACTACCCGGCACAAACTCAAAACAGTTAGAACTATATGTGTCATCGCAACCTTATCACTGATATCGTATGTATAATTAAACAACAGCTGACAAACGTGTGTAAATATTGATAAGGACAGATTTTTTGGATAAGTCTCTTAAAAGCAGTCAAGTATTTTTTTCACCTTGGAGTTTTTATCACGTTTTATATGTATTTGTATGATGAATGAATAATATAAGGACTTAATAAGATCTTTGATTTTCGCGATTTTTATACATTTTAAATGAAACTATTTAACCGGATTAATCGCGTATATTTTGGTATTCGAAAATACATTTTTGGACACCTGACGTTTCGAACACTTTACAGTAGTCCGTGGTCACAGGTAGACTACCTACCAAAATATACGCGATTAATCCGGTTAAATAGTTTCATTTAAAATGTAAGGACTTGGTTTTGAAATTACTACGTTACTTACTGTATATCTAATTTTAATATTAAAATATAGTATATTTTTGATTATATTAGTATCTGATTTCATAAACTTATTGACTGATTGACTGACTTCCTTAGCTATGATTTTAAATAGCACCTAATTGACTAATAACGAGAAGTAAAAAACGAGACGTAAAAATAGAAAGGCTTATTATAACGTGTTATCTACCCGTTTAGTCTATATAAATATACACGTACGAGTATATCTATATAGTAAAACCATAAAGAAAATGAAAATTATGCTGACGGAATTCGAGACATTGCTTGTTGAGTGGCGGAACTCAACGCCGGGCTTTATAGCAGAGCGAGGAAATGAAAATAATTAAAATACAATCATTTTCCCAAGTAGGTATCGAGCCCACAACCGATCGCGGTAACAATCAGACGCTGTCCCACTGCGACAAAATCTCAGTATTTTTATGGCTTCCTACAAAATGTTAGCATTCTGCACTCCTTTTCTATATAAACTATAACCGTGCTAAATTTCATACTACTCAATTCGCGTTGTTTTCTTAAAAAAATAGTACAAAGATTTAGCTTAACTTATTAATATATAGAAGTATATAATATACAAACATACCTCATACCAAGGGAGATAAGAAAACAAAACAACCATAACAATTACTTCCTTTGTGACAGACTATAGTATACTATAGACGCAATAAAACGCTCGCAATGCCGGATATCTCGAATACCGCGAACGTTTGGATTCCAAAACTCCTGACAAACTCCGTGAATCTCTGAAATTTGGTGAAACTTTCAGGTTTTCCCCCTCAGTGCGGTCGGTCGTGCTCGTATGCAGAAACACACGGGAGCCTCTCACGTAAATAACTGCCGCGATTTATCCATTGATATATATATGCGATCGTGAAAAATACGCTCAAATTTATTTGTTTCTAGTAAAATTTGCTTTAAAATAAATAGATTTAACGTGTATTTGAGCGGAATGCACTAAAATTTTATTGTAAATACGTATTCTGTGGAGAACTAGTCATGTAAAACAGATGATTTTTGTTTAAGAAAGATTCGCCTTTACCAAATAAAGGGTCTATTTTTTACATATACGATGGTAAGTTTAACGACTTATTAACACTTTGCAGGTACGGCCACGGGTAGTTTTTAGTCTACCTATGAACACATACTACTGTAAAGTATTCGGAAAGTCAGGTTTCCAAAAAATGTATTTTCGAATACCAAAATATACGCGATTAATCCGTTTAAAATAGTTTCATTTAAAATTTACAATGTATTAACCTAGTATATCCAGAATTATATTAACACGGTCAATGCCAACGCGCTCAGTGCTGACCGACAGCATACGTTCCCTTAAGGCCAAGCAAAAATCACAATTCTATTCAAATTTGATGCATTTGTTCTTTTAAAAAATCTTTTAAAATTTGGTATAGAAATGAACTTTACTATTAAATATAGCATTTTTGGTACAAATTATGAATATACTACGACTGACATGACCTAAACGGAAAATTTAGTTGTCTACCATCACCGATCAAGGCGGCCGGGATAAAAAATGCATTTTTTTCTTGGCGTTTAGCGTGTTTAGGTTTGAAAAGTTAACTTTTTTTTTTCAAAAGTTCTTTAACACAGTTTTCATAATATAAAGTTAAGTTGTATAATCCGTTTTCAATAAAATAATGCTATATATCTTTACTCGTAATCAAATTTCAGTAGGCGTTACTAAGTTATATTGGGATAAATACACGGTGATATATCAAACAGATCACTATCTTTTTAAAAAATAAATAACTATAGTATTTAGTAGTATTGTTTTAGCTTCACGCTTTTATCCCACATAGCAGGGTAGACAGAAAGTACCTAGTGTCAAGACACTCCGTACTTTGCTTTCCACAGAGTTCGAGACATTGCGTGCTGAGTGGTGGAACTCAACGCCGCATGTTTTCTTACCAAAGCGGGAAATTGAAAAAAATGTTAAATATAATGACTCCCTGAGTGGAGATCGAACCCACAACCTGTCACCTTTACAGTCAGACGCCTGAATTGTTTTTTGTTTTGGAAAATAAAGTGTTTTAATAAAAATAAGGTTTTTTTTGTAATTAATTGTTTAAAATATATACATACATTTATGTGCAAGAATATATACATACATATGTATACAATGTACACTCACTGTTACAATATTTATAATATTGCAGTCCACGAGTAAAATCAACACAATCATATAAATTAGTAAAGATGTTCGCTAGCGTCTTAATAACACGAATGTAACTAAGCTCTTACACTAATTAAAACACACGAAATATTCCTCCAATATTAAGTTAATAAGTAAAAAAAATATTACAGTACATTGTATCAATTAATATTTATTTATTTATTTATTTATTTCGCTTAAATTGAAATATATTGATTTGACACGTGACAATATTTTTTGAATTATTTCAACAAACCATATTCATATATATATATATATATATATATATATATATATATATATATATATATATATAGCAATATAGTCAGAAACAATCTACTGTCAAGTCAAAGTCAAATAAGTTTATTCAAAGTAAGGAGTTACAAGCTTCATATTTTGAATGTTAAATAATTTACCACCAGTTCACTAAAGTTCTGAGAAGAACCGGCGCAAGAAAGTCAACAGGACTATCTCTTTTATTTTAATGCTGAAATACCCCGTCGACTGCTTTCCGTTGAAAATCGAGACATGGTGTTAAGTGTCGAACTCAACGCCGCGTTTCATCTCGCCTGAGCATAGAAGCGTAAAGAAATTTTCAACATTCCAATTAAACCAGGGAGAAATCGGACCCACGACCAATCGCGTTTACAGTCAGTCGCTGTCCCAATACGCACAGCTAAAAGTACTAAATGTAGAAAGCGGAATTTTGGTATATAGATTCTTTGGGGAGTACATTGGAGCACTAAGAAAGGATTTCCTGCAATTCCTATGGGGCGGGAAAAATAGGAGTTTAGTTTTTTCAGTTGAAACTACACAGTCTAAAGATGAGCTAACCCGAAAATAACTTGTAAAAATCAAAATTTATAATAAGATCATCAATTTTCGCGATTTTTACACATTATAAATGAAATTATTTTAAACGGATTAATCGCGTGTATTTTGGTATTCGAAAATACATTATTGAAAACCTGACGTTTCAAAAATGTATTTTCTAATATCAAAATATACGCGATTAATCCGTTTAAAATAGTTTCATTTATAATCAAAATTTATATGAATTTACCATAATTTGAGTTACTTCACTTTTATTTTAATGTCAAAGTCAAAGACAATCATATTACTCATTTATTAAACGTCAAATAATATATCTCTGGCTTATTAAACGTAATATATCAGATCAAAGAAAAAAATCTTTTCTTCTCGCTTTCATCCCGCATAGCAGGTTAGACAGAAAATACTTAATGTCAAGACACTCTGTACTCCGTTTTAAGCTGAATTCGAGACATTGCGTGTTCAGTGGCGTACCTCAACGCCGCACTTTGTCTTACCAGAGTGAGGAAGTGAAAATAATTTAAATATAATCACTCCCCCGAGTGGAAATCGTACCTACAACCGATCGCACTTACAGTCGAACGTTGTCACGTTGCGCCACGACCGGCTTGTGACTATTTGCTTAGTAATTTAATTCAATCCTACTAATATATGTTTCAAAATACAATTATATATTATCAATAGATTACAGCAATCATGGATAAAATTTAATTTAAAATCATAAATAAATATAATTTGAACTCCTTACCTAACATACAGTCATACTAATCTTTTACTAAAAAATAAAAACAGTACGCGCTACGGAACACGGGAGAGCAAAGCAGTACCAAATAGAAAGCCAACTTCTATTTATTCGTTTCAACTATTTCCCTTGAGCTTATGCGATTGGTGATTTGCTTCTCAATATCTCATGTAAACTCTGTTCCAGTGCTGTCGAAATATGGTACATTGCTAGTGATATCTAGTCACAGGTTCAAATTTTAGAATTCAATTAAATTAGACGATATTATATATATATATATATATATATATATATATATATAGAGAGAGAGAGAGAGAGAGAGAGAGAGAGAGAGAGAGTGTTAACTATAAGCTTGGCGTGACTATGAAATATATTTATACTTATTTTAAATAATTTTCATCTCTCGTGGCAATTTGTTTTATATTACTGTTAGCAGGTTGACATTCTAGCCGACGTTATATTGAACGACGATGTATTAAAGCCGTGTTTTATTCGAATACTATAAACTTTACACTATATCTATAATTTACTTATAAAGTATATAAGCTAGATTTCTGCATAGTTTTATCTAAATCAGTCAAGCAATTGTTGTATGAAAGTGTATCATACACATCTTTACAATTTTTCATACTTATATTATAAAAGCAGATTTTTCGCCGATTATAATAAATAACTCAAAAATATTATAAATTGTACCCTACATTGAATAATCTTAATTTAATTTTTAGTATAATGTTTTTTTTTATATTTTTTAACATAAAAAAATATGCGCGCTCAATTACTTTTAAAATAATTATAAATTATACATAAGAATTTATGTATAAACTATAATACTATAAAGTTTCATCGAAATTTGTTCAGTATTTTTTTCGTGAACAAAAACATACTCGCATACTTTCGTATTTAATATTTTTAGGAAGTAGGATACAGAATAATAGAACAAAATCTGCTTTATTTTATCTATATAGATAACGTTTAAGGTAATTGAGCAAAACACTACAAGTAGCGTAATTTATTTTGCCTGTTGACAAAACAGACCAAAGCCTTTTTAATTAGTTTAACCATTTAAATGATAATTAATCAATGCAAATCGTTACGCATTTTGTAACAATTTGCATCCTAAATAGGAAAAATCCTGATCATGTGGGACACCGTTTGACTGAAACCCGATTGATTGTGGATTTGATTCCAACTTAAAGGAATATTTACATTTTAAATTTATTTTCATTTCTCCGCTTTGGTCAAACAAAACACGGCGTTGAGTTCGCCACGGAGTGTCTTGACATTAGACCATCTCTAACTAATCGGTCATGCGATTATGTGATATATATATATATATATATATATATATATATATATATATTACGCAGGTTCAAGCTGTTTTGCTTTTTTACGTAAAGCAGGTAGTCAGAGAGAAACCCGTCTTATCTTGCCAGACCAGAAAGATGAATATAATTTGAATATAATTATTTCCCCATTTCATCGATCGACTTGCCTGGAAAACGCCGGTTACAAGCATCATTACGTTTATGATTTTACTACGTTTCTTTATTACACAATACAAAATATATGATAGAAAAAAAAATATTTATAAAATTTGGTCTAAAATAACTCACTTGAACCTCATCCAGCCATTCTTTTATGTTAGTTTTACAAAAACCATAATAAAAATATGTTCGGACCTTGTGATGTCGTAATCTCTATATATATATATATATATATATATATATATATATATATATATATATATATATATATATAAGTTATAACTAAAATACAGTACTATACATTCCTCGCTCAGGTAAAACAAAACGCGGCGTTAAGTTTCACAACGCAACACACAATGTCTCGAATACAACGGAAAGCGGAGTACGGAGGGTTTTAACACTAGATACCCTGCTATGCAGCATAAAAGCGTGAAATATAAAAAAAATATTTCAACTAACAATCAAAAATTATCTTACAAGTTATTAAAATAAAAAAAAATCCACAAAACGAACGAAACGAATTAAAAAAAAATAAAATTCAATAGATGCATAACTTTTTTTTATTCTTAATTAAAGTTTCACTTGCACATTTTAAACGAAAGTTAATATCGATTTCTCATCAAACGGCGGCCAAATTGACTGTAAAAGAGATAGCATTAGTATTTTAGTCGGATACGGCTCGCTAGAACTCGACTCGTTCCGAATTTATATCAATAATCCTAAGATTGTATCGATATAAGCATTTGCTTGAACTACACCTTGAAGTAATCGGCCGTATTGATTTTAATATTTATCTACTTTTATTAATTTCTTTGGCACGCGAGTAATTTTTGAACGGTTACTTTTTCTTGACCTTGATTTAAGATGATATGATGATTTATAATAAAAATATTTTTTACATATAAAAATTTGTGGCCGATCGTGGCGTAGTGGGACAGCGTCTGACTGTAATGCGATCGGTTGTGGGATGTCGATCCCCACTCGGAGTGATTATATTCAAATTATTTTCACTTCCTCGCTGTGGCAAGACAAAGTGCGGCGTTGAGTTCCACCACTCAACACGCAACGTCTCGAATTCGGTGGAAAGTGAAGTACGGAGTGTCTTGACACTAGGTACTTTCTGTCTACCCTGCTACGCGGGATAAAAGCGTCAAGAAAAAAAAGTATTTAAGTATTTCACAGTTTCACACATTATATATCAAGATCACACTAAGACCAAGAAAAATAAAAATATGAATTTAATCTATAATGAATCATTCCCCCGAGTGGGAATCGAACCAATTATCATCGCGTCTACAAATATAAACTTTCCTATTAAGTCACAATAGCCTCAGAAAACAAAATTATAAAAAAATAACTAGTGGCAAGTAACCAGATTGCTCTAAATCTGTGACAATTATATAACTTGTATAATATTATATATCACCAGGCTATCTACTTCTTAAGAAATGCCAACCGTTCTTGTCAACAATAAAATTAATAGACAAAAATTAAACACACACGAAACAAATAAAGGAGAAAATAAATATATCCAAATATATTTATATTATAGAATATAAGTAAATAAAGCTTGCAGTTTCACTAAACTAACGTGAAATGACAAGGACCATACATCAAGTTTGTGTTCAGCATAAAAAGAGAACGCGTACGCCATCTTGAACGCTTATCAAGATCCTGATTCGCTGTTTTGAGTTTCCGAAGTGCATTTTGTTTGCAATTGTACTTTGGATTTTTCTAAATAATGCAGCTAGTGTATATAGATTTATATTTTATTTAATTCTGTATAGTATATTTTACCTTCTTTTTTTATATGTTAACATTGTTTGTAATGGGAGGAATTATTACTATGTTAAAAATTCATTTGAAAATATTTTTTATCTATATTCAATGAGTGATGTTTGCTAAAAATAAAACAAAATTAGACTTGCGTTGTGTTTGTTGTTTTGTCTTTATCTTATAAAATTAGAGCCTTCTTAAAATAATACACTTAAACGTTTTAAGTTAATTTGAAAAGTACTTTTTTACACATTTTAATCATTTTTCTTCTACGGTCATATTTTACAGCAAACTCTTATCTCTCACGAGAGAAATAAAAACTTTGTAATGATATATTTGAAACTTTTGGAATTTACTTTCAGAACATGTTATAATTTTTGCAATTTTTTAATAAATTACATTAAAATATTTAATAGGTGATATCTTAATCAGCTCTTTGTAAACCTTCGAGTAGTTAAAAAAATCTTTAATAATATTAAAAAAAATGGTAGGATAAACTCAATATATTGTATTTTTGTATTATTTGTGCCTTAAACTTGTATTTAAAAATAAACAGACTGTAAAGAAAATAGAAAACAATTTTCAGTATACATTGGATTCACCTGACAATATCTTAGTCCAGTGTATTCGACAGAAAAATAAAACGTGCCCGCCATCTTAAACTGCTTATCAAGATGGCGGCGCGTATTTCGCGTTTTTGGCGGGACGACCGTTTTGTTAGACTTTGAAATACATTTCTTGTTTGTTTAATATTTATAGACGTGTTATTGTGTAACGAATTGACAAGAAAAGGTATAATTTTTTTAATTTATCTACGTCACTTCATAAGTCAGTTATATTATTTGCTATAATAATTTAAATAGAATAATTACAAACAGTATCAGTGTGACCAAACTGTCCATACTGATTTTCTATACATTTTTTGATATATACTTACAAAACATACCCTTATATATTTATTTAGCTTGCTAAATAATAAATCTTTAAATTATCATGGCATATTTAATAGATATAGCTTCTTTTTTCTAAAACCGTTATTTCGGGATTGGTTACTCTCAATCCCGGGATTAAATGATAAACCTAAATTGTATATTAAATAATATATCCTACTAAAGATTGAAAGAATATTTTTTTTAATAAAAGCTAAATATTGTTTAAATATACACATCTCAGACATAACTTGTGTTATTACTGTACATTTAGAGATCAATATTTATTTTAAATGACTTGCATACAAAAGTCATTAAAAATATGTAATTAAAAAATATTATTAAAATAAATTACTTCATAAAATCAAATAAATCAACTGATAAAATGATTCTGAAGAGATTAATTTAGATTTTTAAACTCTAGGAGGTAGTCAGTGTATTAAAGCACTATTAAAAGTAAATCGCGACGTGTTTGTTTTTATAAAATACTCATAACCGTTTTCATGACGTTTAATCAATCACAAAATTTTAGGTTTGATCAAATTTAATTCTGAAATCACAACCGGAAAACGATTGATCCCGATTCCGAGATGCTGTTACAATTGTTATTTTGCTGTTTAAAGTATACATACATAGCACTGTTTTCGAAAGAACAAATTGCCATCGAGCTCTAATACAAACAGATTATATATATATATATATATATATTAATAGAATACAAGAAAGTTTTCTATCTATTTAACAAAAATGAAAAAATCCAAAACTTATTAATAAAATAAGCATTAGTCACTCTACTATATAAATACGAGTGTATGACATACACTTTTATATAAAACAATATACTCCTGCAACGTGTATTTTACGCAAAAGATTTAGTTATTATAAAAATGTTAAAAACATAAAAACAATATTTAATCTATGATTTTCGCGATGTTTACACATTTTAAATGAAACTATTTCAAACGGATTAATCGTGTATATTTTGGTATTCGAAATACATTTTTTGACACTTTAGATTTCAAACACTTTACAGTAATACTTTATAAATCCATTTAAATGATTTCATTTAAAATAATTAATCTCTATCTGCTAATGCCATCTCCTAAATCATAAATACTGGTACTCACAATAGCTACTATAATTGCTGCACAAGAAACTCCTTGGGGAGCTCAAAATTTGCGAAGCTTCATTTAAACGTGATATCCGTTTTCAGTAACTTAGAATGTAATAAGCAATAAATTTCACCTTTGTTTACATAATTTACAATGTATTGGTATAGGATATGCCCATGGGTACACCCTGTGTAAGGCCATTTCCGACATGTTAGAACATGCTGGGCACGTATTAATCAAACTATAGCGCTTGTACGTAAGAAAAATATTATATATATATATATATATATATATATATATATATATATATATATATATATATATATATATATATAATTTTTAATTATTATTATAAAACAAGTTTTATTAACTTCGATCCGTGACATATGGATTTTAATTTAAAAGCGATCTAAATCTAAATCTAAAAGCGATTTTAATTTAATAGCGATCGATTGATTGGTTGTGAGGTCGCTTACCACTCGGGGAATTGATTATATTCAGATTATTTTCACTTCCTCGCTCTGGTAAGACAAAGGGCGGCGTTGAATTCCGCCACTCATCACGCAATGTCTCGAATTCGGCAGAAAGCGGAGTACGAAGTGTCTCAACACTATGTATATCCTGCCTACGATGCTCTTAGGAAGAAGCGTGAAGCTCAAAAAATACTTAAAATTAAGCTATTAATTGTCAACTTTTGAATCAAAGACATGCATATTTATATAAATTATATATTTATATCGCCTTTTCGGAGTTCCATACATATAATACATTATCATTTAAACTAGGTACATAAAAGGTACTTAAAACCATAAATCACTTTTTTGCTCTTTCTAACAACAAAAAAATATATATACAAAAACTTCAATGCTAAAAGAAAAAGCCAGTTACTTACTTATTCAGCTTTAAATGTAATTAAATACTAAAAATACATTGTTATAATCAAATTCCTTCATTATTTTCTTAAACAGTTTAAGTCATTTAATAACCATTTTTAAATAATAACATAGATTTTAAACACATAAAGAACAGAAAAAGCTTGAATAACACTAAGGAAAAATAAGGTAGACTGGCACAGGAACAGGACTGGCGCGGCGTTGGGTTCCCCACTCAACATGCAATGTCTCTGGCCACCGGCCATCAAAGTGTCTTGACACTAGATTGTCGCCTACTCAACTATTCCAGATAAAACGTGAGGCTGCTATGAACATCTTACTCTATAACCAGCAATAGTTCTCTTTACAGGTGTGCTGACAATACTGACAATACTGACTTTATATCCTATTTAAGGATAGAGTGTGTTTATTGAAATTTTATGAATAAAACATATTTGGAATATGAATGACAACGCATTGTCCCAATATAAAGGTAAAGAAATTCAAATTTTACTTATTTCGTTCTGATGTAAGTGACAATGGAGAGCATTCAAATAAATCCAATGGGCAACATATTAATTCTTGACTTTTGCGATATTTAACCGGTCGTGGCGCAGTAGAACAACGTCTGACTGTAAACGCGATCGGTTATGGGTTCGATCCCTACTCGGGGGAGTGATTATATTTAAATTATTTTCACTTCCTCGCTCTGGTAAAGACAAAGAGCGGCGTTAAGTTCCACCACACACGCAATAGCGTGTTGAGTGATAGAGACATTTCTCGAATTCGTTGGAAAACAAATTGGGAGTGTCTTGACACTAGGTACCTTCTATCTACCCTGCTATTCGGTATAAAGCGTGAAGGTTAAAATATAAAGAAGTCTAGGATGGAGAGGGAGATTTCTTGACGGCATTTTTATGCAGGTAATAGGTTCAAATGTATGGTTGTAATGTTGGCGAACGTTAAAGTCCATTTTAAGAGGTTTATGCCACTTGAATCGCAAGTACTGTTCCGAGTTATACTTCTAGCGATGTATCATTATAAAATAAATAAAAAAATATTAATTTGTTAATATTTAGCACTTAAAAAAATGGGTAAGTTCTTCTTAGATCTAAGGCATTAACTTCAGTGAACTGGTTGTAAATTACTTATTACGTTCAAAAAATGAAACATACAACGTCTTTATATACTTTAAATAAAATTATTTAGCTTTGGATAAATTCAAAGCTAAATAATTTTCTTGTAATTTTTTATTATTATTTTCTTGTTTAATCATAACAGATATGCGATAGATAATTTTTAAGTAATCTGTATAAATACGTACCTAATCCGTGAAAAATAATATTAACCAACCCACAAAGAACATAATAAAACAGTTAAATATATTTATTATAGGCAAATACGCAATTTACGTGGCCCTTACATTGAATTTATGAAAGCTGCGTGCCCTATATACTACAGACGAGCTTAACGATGTCACGTCTACTGTACTCCAGGTATCAATCATAAATACAATAACTCCAAATATAGCTTGTAACAGTTTTGTGAGACCTTTGTGTTACAAATGCTTAGAGTCGTTAATGTATAAAGTAATTATGTTTTTTTTACAATATAATTGATATGGTGGAACGATTTTAAATAAAACTATTTTAAACAGATTAACAACATAAAATAAATTTTCAAACAGATGGCGGTAGATTGATGTGATTAATTTTTGTATCAATTGACAGACGAATGCCACCTCGGTCTATCCGCGAGTGTGACCGTGGTCTACAGTATACTGTTCAAAACTTCAGATTTTTAAAAATATATTTTGGAATACCAAAATATATGCAAATAATCCTTATAAAATAGTTTATTTCTCAAAAAAAGACACCATACAGTCACTTTCATACAACAATATTTAAAGTTAACTAATCAAAGATTAATCAGGATTAGTGGGTAGTATATGGGTAAATATAAAGTTGAAGTTACAATGAGAGATGATATAATATTTTATAATAACCTTTTAAGAGACGTATTTCCAATAATTTTAGACGATGTAGTTTTATAAATTGTTTTTTTTATATATTATTATTAATTTTTTTACGATATTATATATATATATATTATATATATATATATATATATATATATATATATATATATATATATATTATAATTGTTTGTAGTACTAGATTAATGCAATAGCTCTTATAGTCAATTCTGTAAGTATTAAAATACATTTGTAAGAATATGTTTACGTAATTTAGATTTAGAATTATTGAGCGAGTTTACATTTCTTATTTCCGTGGGTAATTTATTATATAGTTGTGCTCCATCATATGTTATATTTTTCTGAGCAAATTTTGTTCGGAATTTCAGTGTAACAAGCAAGCTACCTCGCCGAGCACTACGTTTATATATTTCTGAATTTTTGATGAAAGATACATTCGTATGAATAGATTTGTTTATGATATTTCTAACTAAGATACATATATTGTACGCGTGAAGTTGTTTAATGTTCATTATTTGTAATTTAGTATATACCGTTTCTGTTGGAATGAGGTAGTGATAGTAAAATAGCCTTTTTTCTAACTTGTTTTGTTTAGTTTGCAGTTCATGAAGTTTAATTTTTGGTGCATTTCCCCAAAAATCGATTTGATAGTTTAAATGGAAGGAATCTAAGGAATTATAGATACTGTATGTAAATAAACCGATATATGGGACGTAGCAAGCCTAAGAGGGATGAAAGTTTATTTTTTATGTGATTAATTTGGTGGGTCCACGTAAGGTGATCTTAGACGCAAGATTTTTCGTAAGAATTTTGCTCAATGGTTACATTATTGACTACCAGTGGGCTATGAGATATAACAATTTTACTTTTTTGTCGAAATATTACGTAGTGTTTTTGTGGTGTTAATTGTCGGTAAGTTGGATTTGAACCACTCTGATAGAAGTCTTTTTGAGCTAGTGTTTTCATTATTGGTTCCAAAATAAAAAAGGCGGGTATCGTCTGTATATAGTGTAAAATGGCCGTTTAGTTCTAAAAGCGTTATGTCTTTCACGTAAAGTGAGAACAACAACAGACCTAGTATGGATCCCTTCGGTACACCACATGTGCTAGGCAGCATTTTACTTTGTGTTTAATCCATTTTAACTGACTGAGACCTATTGCTTAAGTAAGATTTTAATACATCCAGAACCTTATCTTGGATTCCATAGAAATTAAACAATAGCGACTAGGTGTCATGACCTGCTAGGTCATGACACCTAGTTTCGAATGCCTTCTTTAGGTCTATAAACACTCCTAACGTAATTTCTTTATTGTCTAGACTTAATTAGATTGTATTAGTAAGGTCAAGTGTTGCAGCAAAGTTGTTTCTTTTGGTTTTAACGCCATAATGACGATCCGAAATAATATTTTGGTTATCGAGATATTTTATCACGCGCTTATAGACAATTTTTTCCAAGATTTTAGAAAGAACTGGAAGAACTGATATCGGGCTATAATTTCCTGGATCCGATTTGAGATTCCAGATTTATAAATAGGTGTTATTTTAGCTATCTTTAGGCTAATAGGAAATATTACTAAAACAATCAGATAAACTTGAAGTTCTTAGATTTGCTATCCGTTTTACAGCTTTAACGCTGATTTTATTAAAACCTGAGCTTGAACTTGAATCCAGTTTATTTACAATTTGGGTTATTTCATTAGCAGTACAAGGTTCAAGAGAGGGTATTGAATCGTAATTAGCAAATTTAATACAAGTGATCAATTTTGGAGATCATGATACTTGTTAGGGATTTTTTAGCTAATGCTGGACCAATGCTTGTAAAGTACTCATTGAATACATCACAAATCTCGTGCAAATTATTTATATTTGTACTGTTTACAGTTACTTTATGAGGAGTACTACTGTATTTTATATTGTTATTAGCTAATCTATTAATAAGAGCCTATGTTTTTTTTGAGTCATTATCACATTGATGAAATATATTATAAAAGTATTCATTTTTAATATTTTCAATTAGTTTCAAGGTAATCTCTCTTGTAGTAATAAAATCATTTTCTATTAATATATATAGTAATAAAATCATTTTCTATTAATATATCTGGGGTCCTGTTTATATTGCAACCACAAATGGTTTCTATAGATAATTTTAGCAAATACTTCGCTATTTATCCAGTCTCGTTGTGGTGGATTGAGCACTTTGATTTTAGTGATTCTGCTTTCTTGTATGCATTACTTGAGTTTCGATTCTAATAATGAATAATTGCTTCCAATTTCTTCAATATTTGTTTCAAGTATATTCTTGTGTAGTTTATCGTAGTCGATGGCATCATATCTTTTGCGTAAAACTTTTATAGGTTCGAATTTGTTAATATATTTGTTTATGGTCTGACATTGCTGAGTTGATGATTGTTAGTTTAAAATCATGATCTTTTAAGTTATTCGTAATATGATCAATGATGGTTTTTTTGTGGTAGAATCTGTAGAGCAGTATGTTTTGCTAGATATATTCAAGAATTAGTGTTTGTAGTTTCATTTAAAAATGCATAAAAATCGTGAAAATCAAAAATCTTATTACAATGGAACGATGTTTCATTAAAACGGTGATGGATGTAGATTTAATTCTCTCTGGATAATTTTCTTTGACAAAGTGCGGTGTTAAGTTCCGCAACTCAATGAAACTAAGCAGAAAGCTCCATTGAAATATTTTTTGTTTTTTTACACTACATCACTATTTATCGCTCAATTGACATTTAAAAGCGAATATTTAAAATAAAAATACAATCACGAACGCCTAGTTGTTAGCAAAAATAAAATATCATCGTTGTTTGGCTGTACATTTACAAACGCGAGTAGATAAATTATTTTAGCAAAACAAAAAGCGAAAATAGTTCACTTTCCAAGCAATTAATTCAGAAAATCTGGCGGAGAAATTAAAACCAACAATCGAATAGTTTAAATATTGAATCATGTGAATAAAATATTTGAAAAAAATTATTGTTAGCAAATTAATATTGTCAACAAGTGAGTCTTGGCAACGACGGTTTCGCCTAAAGCGACATAGGCGTTCCATCAAAAGTTTTGATAGGCTGATTTATATAAAGGATATTTACTTAGTGTTTGGTTTGGTAAATATCAGCTAGATATTTGGTGTATGTGAAAACGGATATCAACGGGGAGAGCGTGTTAAGTTTCCATAACATCAATTTTGACACCGGTATTATGTTTAATTAATTTAAAAGATTAATATAAATATAAGAACATTTCTTGAGAGGAAATTAACTTAAAAGTAGAATAAAGTATAATAATTTACATTCTGTTGGTTTTCTTTATATATTTCTTCTGGTTTCTCCCACATAGCAGGATAAGCAGGTAGAACTGAGTTTCAAACAAAGTGTGTTCTTCATAGTACGCTCTAATTAGATACATTAGATGTTGGAGGGTCGAATTTAATATCTTTCTTTGTCTTTCCAGATGTAAATAGTTTAAATATAATAAATATAATAATTCTCCCGTAAACGTTGCGATGAGTTGCGCCATTCAACACGCAACGTGTATCAAATTCCGTGAAAAGCGCAGTATAAAGTGTGTTAAAACTAGGTACTTCTCTACACTGTTATACAGAATAATTCTGTCATTCTGTCCTTCTTAAGTGGTTGGATGCCTGAAACAGTCTTAGATGAGATTACAAGAAGATTTTTTTTATATTTTCTGTTCATCAAGAACGATTCCGGTTTTAAAATGAATACAAAGTACAGTTTTATTTTAGACCGATAAAAATTTCAATCGTTAATTTTTTTATTTAAATTAAAAAAAAATAAAAATAAAATAAAATCAATAAAAAATATCCTATTTCACGTTTCTTTTAATTAAATTTTTCATTACAATTAGGCCTTAGGTTGTCTGTAAGAGATTGCTTGAAGCAATAAACAGCGTCTTTTCATATATATATATTAACTTGCTGCGTTAATGAGTTAGTGAGTATGAGATCTTTAACCCATTTCCCAGTGTCCCATTGACTTTAAATTATAGTATCACGACTTCAGTTCTCATGGCAAGTTACATATTATCAATATTTTTAATTATCTAAAATGGCCGCCGCAACAAAATGGCGAATTATATTTTTTTGTACAATCCACCTATTACAGGTATCAAATGAATGGTTAACTTCTAGGATACATTATGTAAAATATGTTTACAAAATGATTTTCTTAATTAATAATCAAGTGTCTTTCGTATTCAGACATAAGAATAATATTTTTAGATTGCATACAAATAAACCGGATACGTTTCCCGAAGTTATAATAATATTGTTTACAATTAATCAAGAAGAAGTAAAAAAAAGGCTGTACTTAAATACAAGTTGTGTACGGAACAGCGCCAAGTTTCACTTGTTGATAAATGTTTGCACTTTATTCTGACAGGTTTATATCGTCTAAATTTTAACACTTGTTTGGCGCTTGTGAGATGAAAAAAAATATGTAGTAATATATCATTTTTAAATATTAATATCAAGTTATTATAATATTTTAAATTAATTGTGTGGAAGAGTTAGTTATGAATTAAGAAAATTTAACAATAACAGCGCGATGTATTGGCTCAGTTGAAATAAATTCATCAAAATCCAAAATGCCCGGTCGTGACGTTGTTGGAATGCGTCTTCTGCGGGAGAGGGATTATAATTAAATTATTTTCACTTCCTCGCTCTGGTAAGACAAAGTGCTGCGTTGAGTTCCACCAATCAACGCGCAATATCTGGAATTCGGTGGAAATCGAAGTAAAGATTGTCTTAATACTAGGTACTTTCTGTCTACCCTGCTATGCGGGATAAAAGCATGAAGGTAAAAAAAAATTCAGTGCTTGAGTGTTCAAGATTCTGTATAAAGCGCAAGCATTGTGTTTAACCGCCTGTCAAATAATATCCCATAACGTAGAAGAACAGATAGGAAAAACTTAATTCTACTAGGTATAGCATTATCTACTTTATAGAGATATATAAATATGAAAAATGAAATCAAGGACTTCATAGAAAATTCTTATTGATTAAAAAAACTGCCCAACGCTTTCACCTCCATATCAAAACAGATAGAACCTAGAGTTAAAATACTCGGTTTTTCTCTTTTAGGCCAAATTCAATGCTCTGCAGGTTTTGTTGCGGATATAAACGCCGTGGTCTGACTTACCAGAGCAAAGAAAAAAACAATTTAAATATAACCAGTCCAGTAAGATATCGAATCTATGTATCGCGTTTAAAGTAAGACGCTTCCACTGCGCCACGACGAACTCCCTTATAGATGAAACAATACAAATAAAACTATATAAAGTAGTAAATAACCAACAATGTATTTAACTTGACAAAAGATATCGTAAGTATTCAAATTGTTAGAAACTCGACAAAAATAGCTCGAAACATCTCTTGTAAAAGATAAAAAGACAGATAAAATTTGAACAACAAACACTACAGAGTTAAACAGGCTTATACTTAATCTTTATAAATGCGCCCATTTTTTTATGTTCCTATAAAAATCCGTTTAAATGAGGAAAAAAACGTGGCATAAATAAACATTTGAAAAAATTTAAACGCCTAGAAAATGAGAGTACATTAGATTTTTCTTTGCGGTTTCCATGGTATACTTACGTTAGTCGTTTTCGGGGATGGCAGAGCGAAACTAATGTCAAGACACTCCGTTCTACACTTTCAGCAAGTAATATAGACATTGGGTGGCGAAATACAAGGCCAATTGTCTTAATAAAGCGGGAAAACGAAATTGTGTATATATGTATTAAATAAAATTTATCGCCGCAGGCAATCGTGGCCCGGGCAGAAGGACAGCCTCTGACTGTAAATGCGATTGGGTGTAGGTTCATTGGCCACTCGATGGAATGATTATATGTTTTTTTTTTATTTATTTCTCAGCTTTGGTAAGTGAATGTGCAACGTCACGCTTATCGCTCAGCGCAAAATGTCTAGATTTCAAGCGGAAAATAGTCAACGGAGTGTCTTAACAATAGATTGTCCCTAACTACCCTTCTATTCGGAGTTAACCATACCTGTTTTTGTTGAGTGCTGAGTGGCAGAACTCAACGCAGCGCTTTGTCTTACCAGAGCGAGGAAGTGAAAATAATTTATATATCCCTATACATAATCCCTAATATACTCTCCCGAGTGGGAATCGAACCCACAACCGATCGTTTACCGTCAGACGCTGCCCCACTGCGCCACGACCGACCGCAAGTAGTCTATATGTTTATAACATATGCACATACGAATGTATATATATATATATAAATTTTCACAAATTAAATACATGCAGACAGACGCTCCGGGCAAAACTATCACCGATAGGGTGAATATAGAGAACCAGAGTTAATGTAAGCACGCCCATGTTTTCAACAAAATAAGCGATTCTGATTGAAAATCATGTTTATACAAGCAATGTTCATTAATAAAATTTTGTAGTACATTTATTAACATAGTTTGTTAGTAATATTTGTCCATATTATTGGATAGTACGTCGTAAATTGAAAGTATCAATATTGTTATAGCTCTATTTGGCTTGTGACATGTGGCACAGTATTTACATTTTGTTCACGAGTTCGATTATTACACAAGTTATTGGGGGTCATTTTTATGTTATCTATATTTATCTATATTTATTTTAAATGTAACTATTTTAAATGAATCAATCGTTTATATTTTGATATACGAAAATAGTTTGGAATAATTTACAACAGTCCGTGGTCACAGGTCACAGGTAGGTAGGTAGGTAAAGTGTTTGAAATTTTATGTTGGTTTTTTCTAAATTTATTTTTAAATGCTAAATTAGTTAAAACTAGTTTCATTTAAAATTTATGTTAAGGTTATTTATTTTATTTAAATTTAAACTGTAGATAAACGCCGCTGTGAAGAAAGCAACAGCATCTGTAAGTGCGATGGATTAAGGATTCAGTTCCCAGGAAATATTTCCATTAAATATATATAAAACATGGCTTTGAATTCGCCACACCACACGCAATGACTCGATTTCAGACAGAAAGCAGTCAACGGAGTGTCTTAACACTATAGTTGTCTCTGTAATAAATAAATAAATGTTATACTACAAGTTGATTTTTTAACCAAATCAATATTATTAAAAAAACAATATACAAGCTGTGTAGCACATTGCTATCCCCCATTATATATTATAAATAAACAGAATAAACAAAAAAAATCATAACTCAAGAGGAAATTTATGCACAAGGGCTACGTCAAATAAAATAATTCATATCTTTTGGGCGCACCAGTCTTCTTAAAATGCTGATTTAGCCAACCTAAGCAAGCAAACTGAAACTTCCGTGTAACCGTGTAATGAACAAAGACAAGAACAGAGCGCTTCTGTTTCTGCAGTAATTATTATAAAATTTATTTATATTAGTATTAAAATTAAGTGAAGATGGTAGCGTAGAGATGTCTGTGTCGGACTGTTAATGCGATCAGTTGTGGATTCGATTCCCACTCGGGGGAGTGATTGTATTTTAATTATTTTCACTTCCTCGCTCTTTTAACGCGAAATTGCGGCGTTGAGTTCCATCTCTCAACACCATGTGTTGAATTCGGAGAAAATAGGATATGCTGTTATGCGGGATGAAAGCGTGAGCTAAAAAAACAAAAAAAATGTAAATTGTAAATATATATTATATGACTGATAAATAATTGTTTTTACTACTCTAAGTGGCATTTTTCATTTTATCAAAAACTTTTTAATGACAATCTGTAGTAGGTACGACATCTCCCAACTGTGACTTTGGTTGCGGTACTCGGTTAAAAATTATATTTAATTTATTTTATTACCCGCTCTGATTAGATTAACTGCAGCGCTAAGTTCCGCCATACAACGCAATGACACAACGTTTTGAGGCGAACGACGGAAAAGTGGAGAACGGCGTGCCTCGATTATATATTTTGCTATCGGGGAAAAAAACTAAAAAATTAAGTAAAATAATTTCTTAGTATCATAAACACTACATTAATGTTTGTTTTTATATGTTATAAAAACAAGCCATTTTTTTTAATGAAAAGAAATTTCTTCTGAAAATATAAACTGACAAGCATCATTCAAACACCGTCACCACACCATGAAGGGGTTAAAATTAATTAATTTTTATATTCATCATTTGACTGAAACAGGCATAAGTAAATAGTTTAGAGAAAAAAATAACATAGTCCCAGAAGAATTTTTAAGAAGACCAAATTGAATGTGGACGGCAAAAGCCCCTGATTTAGGTGACCTGAACAAATAAATGTACACATTAAGCTTCCGGGCACAAATTTGTTTCAATTTCGCTGCATTTTTTTTTTGTTTGAACATCACGAATTAATTACATCAGTAATTTGCTAGTTTAAATATATAAATACATTGTAATATAAGGCCAGTTATATTGAACAGCATTAGGCACAATGTCCAAGAGAAATATTTATAAATGCAAAGTTTTATTATTATGTTTGTTACTCTTTCACACAATATCTACTAAAAGAAACTAAATAATACCCTACAGTAATATTACTGTAAGCTCATATACAACACAGAGGCTATAATTGACAGCGTTTCAGTGTAAACGCGATCGGTTGTGGGTTCGATCCCCATTTCCACTCGGGGCAGCTTTTACTTTCCCGCTTTGTTAAGACAAAGTTGCGGAGTTGAGTTTTGCCACTCAACGTGCAATATCTCGAATTCGGTAGAAGGCGAAATACGTAGTGTCTTGACACTAGCTACTTTCTGTCGCTGCTATACTCTATTAAAACGGGAAACTGAAATAAAAATAACAACAAAACACCTATTGTTCCAATAATATGCCCATCATAAAACAAATCTCTTAAAATCACCGTGCCCATACTCTTTCTACTTAGCAAACGTGTTTAATAAATGGATGGCAAGAGCCCTATACTGGTACAGATTAGAAAATACAGGCGAGGCGGTGTTTCGGACAAAGCTTGAAGTGAACGCACGCTTTCATTATGAATGTAATTAATTTCTGACATCAGCCCGGTAGAAACTGAATGGCCACGAAATAGGCCATTGTGGGCTAAATGTAATACACGGTTTTTTGAATAAATATAAATGGCAAAAACAAAAACCCGCTTAGAATGAGAAAACTGTTTCTTGGTTTTGCTTCAAATTCTTTTACCATGTTGTAAGTTGCAATGAACTTATTATAAGTTGGTCTTTTTTAATCACTCCCCCGAGTGGGGATCGAATCCATAAATGATCGCGTTTACAGTCAAACGCTGCCCCTTTGCGCCATGATCGGCCTCACTTCCATTTAGAATTTACCATTTAGAAAAATAATACAACTGATAAATAATATATATATAGATACTTATACTATATTTAAGGCCAATTTCAGAATGTTTTCAAGAAATCAAAAAGAATATACATGTAGTATTATTGCCATACCCCCTACGGAATCTTGGCTGAAAGGCAGATAGCTAACAATTATGTGCGGCAGCAGACGAGATAATTCGACCTGACGACATCAAATGGCCGTTTCTTGGCGGATGGCGAGTGCTGTTTGCTTAACTCCTGACATTTTTATTCTATTTACATTTAATATAATAATATACATATTTTAAATTATATCTCTAGTGTTATCAGAGGCTGGGTGTAAGTCTGACTGTTAACGTTATCGGTTGTGGGTTCGATTCCCACTCGAAGAAGTTGTTTTTAAATTATTTTCATTCTCACACTTTTGTAAGACAAAGCGCGGCGTTGAATTTCGCCACTCAACATGCAATGTTACGAATTCTTACAGACACTAAGTTCTTCCTGTCTACCCTGCTATAAGAGATGAAAGCGTGAAGCTAAAAAAAATCTAATGCTATAATAACTTGATACACCAGCAAATTTACATTTTCGTAGACCTTTGACCAAAATATATATTTAAAATATTTAAATAAGGCGTAAGTATTTTAATTCAGTTTTGATTGTTGGTAAAAATAAATAAAAGAAGTAATTTAGATAACCTTAGCTAGATAAAAAAAATATTAATAACGTAACCTAACCTCGTGTTAAATGCCAAATGAAAAACAATCATAAAACCAACAACAATTGTGTTCAAAAACATTAAAACCCCACCACAACGCCATCGCTCATTAATAATTATCAAAATTAACAAACACACGTTAATTTTAAAACAATTATATTTTCTATTCGATCATTCCCATACAGACCGCGTTCAACCGCACATTTCGTACTCAAATGTTTGAATTAGACATACAAATTATTACGCCAATATCGATTTAAATATATAAAATAAAACAATATACAATATTAACCACGTTTCGCGGTCCACATGAAATATTTACTTAACAGATTAACTTAAAGTAAATAGTTTTCTAATTAATAACACTATACAGCATTTGCGTAATTTGTATATATATATATGTGAATCCCCTTTATAATTCATAATTAAAAGTATCCATTAGATCAAATGATTTTTACTATATGGTTATGCAGGATTAATACTAGAACCGCAATAGTAAAGCTTTTAACCCTATATAATAAGTAACATAGAAATGAAAATTGCAATAAAAAGCAGGAAACCAAAATGCTAGTCTATTGATGTGCCGCAAAATAAACGTTAGATATATTATGGGTGGTTTTAAAAATATGTCAAGCGCGAGCTGCGTTTAAATTTAAAGTATTCTGTATATATATATATACATACACAGAACCTTTAAGCTGCTTCATGCGTTATATAACATAGCAGGGAGTAATCAGAGACAACCTAGTGTCAAAACACTCCGTTGACTTTTTTTATAATATTAATTTTAATATTACAAATTAACAAGCTATTATGGCATAATTGATATATTTACGTTTCTAAATACCACTTGATGGTTTGTATCTATATAAAAGGGTCATTGAGTTTCGTACTTATATTTCTGTACGATGAAATTAGAAAACGGAGAAAGGAGTAGCAAAGCACTATTTTCTCATTTGTTCATTATTATTTGACTTTTGTAGTTTAAGTTCTTTATTAATTATTCAATATATTTTTTTACTTTATTTAATATACTTTTTGATTTCTTTTTTTAATATCTCACGATATATCCCTTGCGAGGTGGTCATTGTCTTTTATGAAAATTCTATAAAAAAATCTTAAAATGTACGTATTTTTAACTTATTTATATAATAATAGCAAAAAATATCATCTTGAATATCGATTAGATAAAATACCGACCAATTGCTCTACTTATCACTACCATCAAAATATTTAACATCAACGATTATTTAACTGCGGAACCCCAAAAAGAAATGCAATGAGATAACACTGGGAAAACCTTTAACCGAGCTATTTAGAAAATAAAATTTCTTTTTATACGAACAAACAAACCCATCCTTCCATCACACCGTACCACTTTTCAGCTCTTAATATTATTAAGTTAATATTGTGAAAGAATGTACTAACATAGTAATTTAATTTGCATAGCCACTGGACGTGTAAGTGATAAGCACTGTGTGTATAATTGAGAAAATGTCTATTTAAATTATATATTTGTTGGTTTTGTACGTTTGTTCATAGAAAATTTTGTATTCTTAATGTATTAGTACAATTATGAAATATAGGTCACCTTTGAGTAATAAGTTATTTTTTTAATATGTTTTAAATAAAAGCATCGCTGTGAAACACGATTGTATGATTTATTTTCGAATAATATGATGATACTTGGCGTTTTTTTTTAATATTCGAAATATAACTTAACTGGATTAAAGAGTTACACACTTTCGTTGCTATGGCAACACTTTTGTTACGCAACAAGGGTTAGCAAGTATATTAATTAATTCTTTTAAGACTTAGATAAATTCCTCTATAAAAAAATCGTCATTTGTTTTAATTTTTTAAATTAAAAAAACAAAAAAACGCCTTAAACTTGACACAATTGTATAGATGAAATGAAAACATTTGTTTTACTTTTCATCACGAGCTAGAATGAGTGAAAGCATAGAGTACGTCCATCGTCATGTAGGGCACTCGAAAATATAAAGCCTATTTATATCTCAGAGAAAAACCTCTTGCAACGAGAGTTTGTGGAGTGTATCTCGCCACAGATGGAGATAGTTGGTTAAATAATTTTTGAGCTTGCTGGTTATTTTGTTTGGAGTCACTCTGGGCTTTGTGTAGTCTATGGTGTTTGTCAGTGACAGTATTTAGCACTTGTATATTGTATGCATTGTTCGTGTAATTTAGTTAGAAAATTCTATTTATATATATATATATATATATATATATATATATATATATATATATATTGTTTGGTTTTTATTTTGCTTTACATTGTTTTGAGTTTCACCATTCAATACTGAGTATGGCACTATTTTCTCACTGCTTGCTACCAACTCAGGCAAGCACTTTCGAATCATCAATTAACATAAAAGTGTCAGTATTGTCAGTCCTATTAGAAAATCTCACTAGCTCAGATGGCTGCTGATACCAGCTGGCGAGAAACTCAACAGTTTCTATGAAGGAAATAGGGTACTCCTGTTTTATATTCAGTTGCCACTGAACTACTTTGTAAACGTTGTAACTCTAACTATAAAGTTGAACGTTTATTTCTGGAATGTGATTAAAAGCTAGAACTATCGTGGAAGGTATTTTAAATTTTTTTAGATACAATAATCTTAGAAAATATGTAAAATACCTTATATAATTAACTTAATTAATGAATATTCAGCTATACATGTAGATAACAAATAATCAACGAAGAGGCAAGGTTCAAATTGTAAATGATAAAATTCTTGTGAATACTAGATACGTTTTAGTTATCTATTCTATTTATAATACTTTTTTTTTAAATTTTGGGTGAAATTCTTCTAGACGCAGAAAATATATGACCATGTGTAAAGTAAAATAAGAAAATATTATACGATTATTATGGCTTTGAATACCACTTAAGCATTTTTTACAGTTTCACACTTTATCACGCATAGCGGGGTAAATCTAAGACAATCTAATGTCAAAACATTGTGTAGATTATTTTCGTAACTCAACACCGCACCCACTTTAAGTAATCTATCAATCAATCTATAAACATGTCTATGATGATTCATATTTTCAATATAATTCCTAGACGATTCTGAAAGCACAGAATGTATATAAAACTTTCGAGGAGAGTGACTAATCACTAGAGTAACTTCTTACAATCTTATAATAGGAAAAATACATGAATATTAAAATATTTTAACATGAAAATTTAAAACCCACAAAGAGCTACTTTAAAATATACACCAGTTATTTATTTATACCAATAACTAAAGCAACAGTACATCAAAACTCGATCATCTATCAAGCAGCGATCCAATTTCATCTCTTCTATACAATTTTATATAAAAAATATTATAAAATGGGTGAAAATCGCGAAATTTTGAACATAAATTAACGTGGAAACGCTACCCACGCGACGGCGGATCCGTTTTACGACCCGGCCATAAAGCGGGGTAAGGCTTGCTATTTTTGAGGTTTACATAACTCCTGGTGGCTTCACGCACTCGAATCTGGGACCTATTGTCTGGGAAATTGATGAAATAATTCAGTTCTTTTTTCTAGATTAATAACCTAAAACAAATAAAATCTTATTTATGATGCATAGGTATCGATTAAAACATTTGTTTAGGTATAATGATACTACGTATGTCATGTTTTCAATTTAGGAGAAAATTAGAGAGAAATCGGAAATTAGAATGGAATATCTTGCCACTACGTACTCTCTGACCCTTTAACGCCTGACCTCTATAAGGGTAAATAAGTGTAAAGCTAAATAAAATTAAGTAACGTACCACAAGAGACGGCCTTATTTCAAAGTTACCTGGAAGAGATCCCTCCTCTTCCAGGTAACCTTGGGATAGAGGAGATAATAAACAGAATGTCAAGGGATGTACAGTAGGTAATAATACATACATAAATACAAACTTATTCAGACAAAATCGTCTGTACATTTTGTGCTGTATTTCATATTAAAGATGGTTTCGTTCGTTAAGTTTAGGAAGTTTTATAGCTTGTAAAAAATGCAACTTCATTCTTTATCCCGCATAGTAGAATAGTCATAGATAACCTAGTGTCAAAATACTCTGTTGACTGCTTTCCATCAGAAAACAAGACACTTATCAGAACTGGGGAAAAAATATAATCATTCCCCCGAGTACGAATAGAATCCACAACCAATCGTGTTTATAGTTAGACACTGTCTCACTGCGATACAATGAATAATCTTTATCAATATATATATATATATATGCAAGGCAAGCGAGCGTGGGGGTAACGTGATGGTAACTGATCACCGCCGCCCACGGCACCAAAGGAACTACATGAGGGATACTGGGCTTTAAGGTGGAAATAAGCGCGCTTTTTGAAGGTGTTCATATCGTAAACGTTATGGACGTGATAATATCGAGTTAGTAGAATTAAAATACTTCGATTATGTCAAAACATCATCTTAATATATATATATATATATATATATATATATAGGCTTATCTCGGGTTGGATCTCCTGATAGACAATATATGTTACTACCAAAGGGTAACATTACATCCAATATAGTTTACAGAAAAGTTTTGAACAATTAAAATTACCATAACCAGACTAATTTTTCCCGTGACTTGATACTCATGGAATTCGTTTATTGCAAATCCCGCAGAAAAGGTTTTTTTTTCTTTCGGACAGAGTTACTTTCGAATTTTGTATTAGCATGCAAATACAAACTATATCTACGTATAACTCATCTTTTGGCAGTTAGGACTATAAACATTATGCCCAACGAAGTGGGCACGGGTCAGCTAGTATATATATATATATATATATTGATGAATATATATATATATATATATATATATATTGATTCTAAATACCTTGCTATAATGCATAAATATATGAAAAGAAAGGTATGAAAGGTAAAGGTACAGATCCAGTTTGTAGTACAATAAATTTTATAAAAAAAAATAATAAACATCGATAACCGCTAATAAATTATTCTAGAAGACGTTTCTAAGTAAACTACTGTACAGTGGGAATTACAGATCGATGCCAGCTATATGAGTGTGGAGGAGAGGATGATAAGCGGTTTAAGGGAGAGCATTAACCCTTTGAATTTGGGACAAATAACCCGGTCTTATATTTTACATTATAGTTTTAGTTAAATTGAGGTTCTCATAAAAAGTTATGTTCTAAATGATACTATTTTAAACGGATTAAATCGCGTATATTTCGGGTATTAGGAAATAAATTTTATTTTTGAAAATGTTTTTTTTAATCCGCCTAAAGTAGTTTCGGCGGTTTATCGTTATGTTTTTTTTATCACAAAAAATATATATGAATATTTAAAAAAATATAGGAAATTTAAGAGATAATCTAGTAATAAAGCACTCAGGTCACCATTACCCGCCGGAAATCGAAATATTGTGAGCTGCGAGCCGGAAGTGAGCTTCACGTTGTCTTGTTAAGGCGGGATAATTACAATTATTTTTAAATTATATAATAATCAAGCACGGAGTTTCACCACTCAACATGCAATTAGGTAGAATACGGAGTGTTTTGACACTAGTTACTTCTTGTTTATACTGCCATGCGTGATAAAAGCGAGAAGGTAATAAATAAAACCTATGGTTTCGTAAATTAATCATTTAACGTAAAATTCCAGTTGTCATAGCAACAATGGCAGTATGACAAGCATATTAGCATCAAATAACATCAACATATAATATCAAATTTTGACTTTAAACACCTTTCATACAAACCTTAACTATGCCTCATACTCCCAATCCCATATAAATTTCGTAAGAAGTAGTCAAATATTTCCCTCACGTATTCCTCAAATCAATATAATGACGATAAAGTAATGCTTCAAACATAAAGCTATCGTGGCGCAATGGAACACCGTCTGACTGTAAACGCGATTGGTTGTGGGTTTGATTCCCTATCATTAATAATGAAAATTAAAATCATTTTCATTTTTCCTCTCTAGTAAGACGAAACGCGGCGTTGAATTCGTCACTCAATACGTAATGTCTTAATTTGAAGTTTTTAGATACTAGGATGTCTCGAACCACCTTGCACATAACAGTCAGATTGGATACAAAACCTTTGTAAGTTCAACCCAAATCAGAGGAATTATTATTATTTAGTTGTTCACTCAACGGCTCTTGTAAAACAGTTTGCGGCGTTTATTTCCGCTGCTTAACATGCAAGACAGAGTGTCTTAATACTTTTCTAAATATTATATTATATGCTGAAGATATATTGATACTAATACAAACAAATACTCATTGTTTATTTTGTTAGTTATTTATAAATTGTCGTTCAATTTATTCAATTCATATTTTATGGAATGAAGGCATATTTTCTATTGATTATCTACGAAATCGAATAACACTAACACACTGTAAAGAATTATCTATGATTTCAATCCCGTTGGGTTCAAATTTTTATACATTACCTAAAATTATTTCTCTAAATCTATATGCGTGGTTAATATTAAAAAAAACAATAATTTAAATTTCACCTGTCTACCTGTGACCATGGACTACTGTAAAGTGTTCGAAACGTCAGGTTTTCAAAAATATATTGTTGATTATAAAACCATATACGTGATTAATCCGTTTAAAATAGTTTCATTTAAAATATGTAAAAATCAGACATTCGGTTTGTACCCTTTTCTCCTTATGAATATTAAATTTATTAATATCAGCTTTGTATTAAAGTTAATATTTACTTAGAATTAAAGCTAGATTGTACTTATGTAAGCAATTTCCTTTTTACTTATTGTTACAATTACATACATTTTGGTTGTCACAATTAGTATTTATAGAAAAATGAAGTAATATAAAACGCAGCGTTGAGTTCCGCCACTGCGAATACCGAGTGTCTAGACACTGTGCTATGTAGGATAAAAGCGTGAAGTTTTAAAAAAACACGTAAAAATCAAACCAGTGTCCTCTGTAAACGAAACTCTAAATAAACATGTAGGTACATGCCGTTACACTTCTAAACGTGATTTACGGGCAGACACGTTATCCACCTCATTTTTTACCTTCCCTCATATCTAGGTTATCATTTATCACGGCTAATGTTCCTGTATTTTTGGCACATTCATCACATATTACCAATTGATATATTAGTTTAAATAAATTATGTCTTATGTATTCTTATATATATATATATATATATATATATATATATATATATATATATATATATATATAAAAATATTTTTCCTACACAAAAACATAGAAAAATATCAGTAGATCAACATATGGGGTTAATTCATTAACACGCCTTATAAGGAACTTAATTATTAAGTAGACGTGGAGTGACTTTTCTCTCCTTTTAAAGGAATCCTCGGTGGAAAAAAAAAGAAAAAACAGATAATAAATATTTTTTTAATAAAATAAATATTTATCACACTCCTGTATTTTTGGCACATCCATCACATATTACCAATTGATATATTAGTTTAAATAAATTATGACTTATGTATTCTTATATATATATATATATATATATATATATATATATATATATATATATATAATATTTTTCCTACACAAAAACATAGAATAATATCAGTAGATCAACATATGGGGTTAATTCATTAACACGCCTTATAAGGAACTTAATTATTAAGTAGACGTGGAGTGACTTTTCTCTCCTTTTAAAGGAATCCTCGGTGGAAAAAAAAAAGAAAAACAGATAATAAATATTTTTTTAATAAAATAAATATTTATCACACTACCAAGTGTCACTTATGTTTTAACTTCCAAATGATATACAGGGTCTGTCTAAAAAGTCGATTTTTTTTATATAATAAAATATTATAATGCAAAAGTGCCCATACTCTTTGATAATTATTATTTTGCATTTGGCGAGTTTAAATAATATTGAATTATAAAGGCGATTGGTTGTAATTTCGATTTCTACTCCGTGAAATTCTTACTTTTGTACCTTCACACTTTTATCCCGCATAGCAGGGTAGACAGAAAGTACCTAGTGTCAAGACACTCCGTACTTCGCTTTCCACCGAATTCGAGACATTACGTGTTGAGTGATGCAACTCAACGCCACACTTTGTCTTTTACCAGATTGTTACTTTTAGTTTTTTTAATTTCTCCACTTTAATAAAAGTAAGTGCAGCATTAATAAAAGAACATGTAACTTCACGATTTCACACAGAAAACAAAGAACGGAGTGTCTTAACACTAATTTCGCTCTAAATACCCTTTTGACTGGAAAAATCATTATTTACTACATAATGACATATATAGATATTATATATGAATATCCGTAAATCCTTATATGAATATAGTTGAATAAAAAAATCATTTCAGTAAAGCTAAGATAAAAAAAAATAGGCAATTACATTAGTGTTTCCGTATTCACGAAACACACTGAATGGGCCAGAGGTATCTTTCAACTTTAAACAGCAGTGTTCTTTAAAATGGACTTGAAATGAATGGCCTCTTACAATATCATATGAATCGGCGTAATAATAAAACTGTTTAAAATAAAACGCAACTATACAAGTTGAGTTTTTATTATATAAAAAGTGAGTTTCTATTCTAATTGAAATACAAAACAATGGTCTTATGTATTTGAGTACATATACATATAGCATCTGTACAGTATGTGTCAAGACACTCTGCTGTCTTTTTTTCGCTTGAATTATAGACATTTTGCGTTGAGAAGCGGAAGTAAACGTCGTGAGCTATTCTGAGCCACCGTGTTTAGAAACGTAAGTATACTAAGTAAATAGTAAACGTGATCCGTTGTGGGTTCGATTCCTACTCGGGGCAGTGATTATGTTTGAATTATTTTCACTTTTTCGCTATAGTAAGACAAAGTGCGTCCTAGAATTCCACCAGACAACACGCAATGTCTCTAATTTGGTGGAAAGCGAAGTACGGAATGTCTTGAGGTACTTTCTTTCTCCTATGCGGGATAAAAGCGTGAAGCTAAAAAAAATAACATGTGTAAAGTGTGTGAGTAATTATTATAAAGAATGGATACATACAGAGCATAACCTACAAGGTCTCCTTGGAGGAAATATGGGAAGAGGTTGGAGACAGTGTTGATAGTGAATTGGCTATGTATTAACGTAGCATTATCAGATTGTCTTGACCACCAAGGATATACAGTGGAGATAGAAATACAGTGGAGATAGAAATACAGTGGAGATCTGGCCCACAGTTAAATCAATAGAAGAATAAATAGAAGAAGAAGAATAAATAAAGGAAGAAGGGATAGAAGATTATTCGGAATAACAAATTTAAGTTTATTGGTCATTATTTTAAAACTTTTAATCGAATAAAAAAAAATAATATCTATTTTCGTGATTATTAAATACAAATAACTTAAATCCGATTATTCGGATATTCGAAAATTCCATCCGGTTAATCGAATCTCTTGATAAATCAAAAATTAGAAGCAATAGGTTAATGTTCTCTCTATATGAAACATCCATCCATCCATAGACACACTTTTATTAGACAGTAACTAGTAGAGCGTCTGATTGTAAACGCAATCAGTTGGGGGTTCGATTCTAACATAGGAGAATGATAATATTTAAATTATTTTCGTTTCCTTACTTTGGTGAAACCAAACGCAGCGTTGAGTTCCACCGCTCAACACGTGTCTCGAATACTGCGGACAGCGAAATACGGAATGTCTTGATACTATGTAGTAGGGATAAAATCGTGAAGCTGTTATGCAGACCATCCGTACGCAAGACTAAGTACCTTACAGACGGATGACACTGTGGTATTCATCAGCGAACCTGACACTAAAGCTAGCGGAAACCTAAGGCAGGTACTGACACATATATAGACTAACTTAAGTCCATATATTTAGCTTATTAACTTGATAAAAGTAAATTATAAAAATTAACATTTCTATCAATAACTGTTTTTTGATCTCTACCAATATTAGAACATAAATCTAATAACCCAAAAAAAATAGTAAAACCAAAGGACATAACTCAAAATCACCACTATAATTATTGAAAACAAACATGATATATACATTTCGAGGAAATAAATAAAATATGGGAAACAAAAATTATAACGTCTTAGTAGAGCTTTTGTTTTGGACTGACGTTATCTATTCTGACGCGTGCTGGGAGGACGGCCAAGGGGACTGGCAGAGCTATATATCACCATGTCGATGTATATAGGACAGCAGGTACTCATATTTCTTTTGATATTAAACCACTTTATATCAAAGTATTTGCTGATAAAACAATCTGGTCTTGACAAGTAAATCTGACCAGACATTACAAGGTTATTTTAAAGTAAATCTGGACTTTTCAACTTCTTTTGTTCTTACATTTTTTGTCTATCTGTTTTATCTATATAAATACTATTATCTATATGAGTATATAAAATTGGTGTGTCTGTTAGTAATATTAAAATAACTATCATTACTAAATTTACCATATCATACCATAATTTATATACCATGTATACATAATGTATACATGGTAAGTATATAATCGTATAAAAAACACATTTTACAATTTTTGTCTGTTGGATTACTTTTTTGTTCTGGCTAATCTCAAGAACGATCGTACCGATTGATGGAACTTCCACTGGTGCACAGCTAATTTAATTTTTTTTTTAGTTTTACGCTTTTATCCCGCATAGCAGGGTAGACAGAAAGTACCTAGTGACAATACACTCCTTACTTCGCTTTCCACCGAATTCGAGACATTGCGTGGTGGGTGGTGAAACTCAACGCCGCTCTTTGTCATTACCAGAGCGAGGAAGTGAAAATAATTTAAATATAATCACTCTCCCGAGTGGGGATCGAACCCACAACCGGTCGCGTTTACAGTCAGACGCTGTCACACTGCGCCTCTAATTTCATAATTACCTTATTTTACTGTATAGTTTATAATTATAAAATATTTATCTATGATCCAAAGATCTTAAATTCCACGCGGATTTTCATCCACATAGCAGGCACAGTTTGCCTTTAATATAAACTAAACATACAGATATAAACAATAAAATATAGGACAAGACATACGAAAAAGACTTTCGAACCTCCAACCAATACAGAATTAAAATAAACTAACCACTAAACCAACAGTCTCTTCAGTATAATAAGTTTCACAAAGCGTAATATAATAATAACTTCATTTTATTGCATACGTGATATTTCTTGTGATTTTAAACAGCACTAAATCATACTAGACCTGACAAAGCACTTTGCTCCGGACTGACCGCCATGTGCAAGAATTGTTGAGTAGAAAAATGCATCTCAACTTTTAGATTCTCATAAAAGTAATATTGAAAATTTCACCCTTATGAAGTTATCAACATATTTAAACGTGAAGTAAGTCTTCGTTGACTTGAGGCCGGTCTTGGCGCAGTGGAACAGTGACTAACTGTGAACCTGATTTGTTATAGATTTGATTTTCACTTCAGGGTGTGATTACATTTAAATGATTTTCACTTCCTCGCTCTGATAAGAGAAAGTGTGGCGTTAAGTTACGCCATTCAACACGTAATGTTGTTCTTTATATCCCGCTATGCGGGATAAAATCGTCGAGCTAAAAAAAGGTTTATTTGAAATGTACTTACGTACATATATTATATGTTAAAAATTATTTTATATTTTATTAACTTTTTAGGCATCTTTCACACTAAATACTGCTTTCACTTGCTATTCACTTAAAAGGCTTAACGGGTTTCTTTCTATCCTTACATGGTAAATTTGTTTAATTTGATAACGTGGTTATCATATGAAAATAAGAAATGTTACCCAATTTTTTAAATCTTGAAGAAGTCTGTCAGAGAAACCCGCCTGATTAGAAACTCAGGGACACTCCCTGAGTTTCCAATCAGGCGGATAATTTCGGTATGAGGAGTAAATTTCCCCCTCAGTTAACTTTGAACTCATAGTAATCGCGTACAGCAAATAAAACACGTCTTACCGTCACATTCTCCTAACCTTAAGGTCGTCTGGGAGAAGTCAGTATTTAACGAAAAACGACATTTTGTGCCTGTTTTGTTATTGTTTTATTCTTAACATTTATTGTGATACAAATAAAATGTTAAATTACCTAATAATTTCTATATATTACATATGTATATAAGTAAGTAAAAGAAATACATTCACTTTTTACAAAAATTATGCGAACGGAAAAATACAAAACTTGATATAAGAGGTCGAAGTCAATATATTTAAGATAAAACAATGTATTGGAAATACCATCCACTACCATCTGTTTCTAGACACACGTTGCTAAGGCAACGAGCAATTTACACACATTTATACCTTAATGATATCATTTTACTTTTAAAAAACCTCACAACTTCCCCTCATACAGAATTTGATCATACTACATATATACTATATAAACCACTTTATTCTGCGCAATATTTTCTTTGTCACAAATGTATCTATTTATATCAGACGTTAAAGATTATTAAAATAATATAAAAATGTAATACACTTTTATACGACTTCCCTTATAAATGAATTATCGATTGTAACTAGATAGTTATGTAACTGTAATTGAATACTCTGTACTCAGGCGTCAGTGATAAAACGTTATTTTTCACTCCGTTAAAGGCGTTGCACATCATCCTTGTTCTACAAGTAAGTAAAAAAAAATATTAGGTATAAAAGTATATGTTAGTATGAAAAAAGGAACTTTGAATGAAGAAATTGTAATTAAAACTTACATAAATTTAGATTTAAAATGACATTTTTTTTTTAAATTTATCAACTATTTATTTTAAAATTTTTACTGGATAAGTTACCATATAAGTATAACACTGAGTAATCGGCCTGGAGTCCCACATAACCCATTCTTAGTTCCCAATGTTATTAAAATAAAAAATTACATATATAATACATCTTACGTTTTGTCTCTGAGAGACATGGTAAATTATAATGAATAAACAAATAAAACCACGCGTACTAGTAAATAAATGTAGCCAACATTAGAACAGTTTGGTATTTTACCATTAAAGTTGGTAAATCGTAAAGAAGAAACTCCTTATCCATGAATGCAGGGCCCATAGCGGTACAGAAAAGGGAACTTGGAGTGGCAGTGCCTGGGACTTAATATGGCTTAAGGTGACCTTTTAATTTGAATCTACGTTCTATTCAGTACCTCATATTATCTTTATAACATTTCTATATTTTATATATAAAAATACAATTATCATCTCGGCCGGTCATGGTGCAATGTAGCAGCGTCTGACTGTAAACGCAATAGGTTGTGGGCTCGTTTCCCACTCGGGGTAGTGACTATATTTAAATTATTATCACTTCCTCGTTCTGGTAAGACAAATTGCGGCGTTGAGTTCCACCACTCAACACGCAACGTCTTAAATTGGCGGTTGTGACACTAGTTATTTTCTATCTACCCTGCTATGCGTACCTAAAGTAAATAAATAAATAATAAATAATTTTCATCCCCAGTAAAATAACTACGCAATAACGGCAATACAATTTATATATAGCAATTCCCAAAACCAAATCTAAATCTTCATACATTGGACAATATATTAGCAGAATAATATAGAAACATAGTGAAATGAAGTCCCCAACTTACTGGGCCAAATGTCGCCAACCAAAACAAAAAGCTATACATTTAACAGTACCACGACTAACATTTTATTATGAATTCGTTGTTTGCGAGAGAAATCTATTCGGAACACAACAATGTAACGTGAAAAAGGCGTTGGGATTAAACTAATAAAAACAAATGGCGCGATAAATTTAATTCAGAGCTATTTTTAAAGTTGTTTCATATAAACTGTCCTTTTCAGTTTTGTTTAGAATACTATTTATTTATTTATTATTTGCATAACTTAAAAGGTTCAAGGTAGAGCTTAGTGGATGAACTCTCCGTTTTTTTTCTCTATATTTCCTTCTTATACAACACCCAAAGTCAGGTTTGGTTTTAAGCACGAGAAAGACTTGTATTATAAATGTAAACAATCCTCCCGTGCGTTTTCAGAGGACACGATGTTTGTAGAGCAAGCGAGCGTCAGTTAGGAGCGTACCAGATGCCTGACGAAATATATGGCATTTTTATAATCGTTTAACATTCCAAAAAGGTTTTATAAAATATAATAAGTTTAATAAAGTACTAAATAAATATATAAACTAAAAATTAGCAAATTAACAAAGTTTAAATTGTCTATGGTAGACAAGACCTAGGCGACATCTAAAGATTGATTTATGCTCACTGAAGATATAAAATTCTATATTATAGATACAATGGGAACTTGAACCTCGATAGCTCCAAAACCTGCAAATCTAGAATAAAAACTTTTGTTCCTATTCTTGAAACTTCAAAACCTCCATTACTCGAAATTTCAACCAATACATATTAGTCGAAATGATAAGTAAATGCCTACTATATTAGCTATTTTGCTATCTATATATTTTACCACCATAACTCGAGAAATTATTTTACATCGTAATTATTTGAAAATTGATCGGGATTATTTGAAATTTCGCCTAAAATGTGCGTATGTTTTGATATATATTTTTTTAGGGGGGTAGCAGGGTAGACAGCAAGTAGCCAGTCAAGACACTCCGTACTTCGCTTTCCACCAAAGTCCATCTTTGCATTGTTATATTTGTTTTTACCAGAGCGAGGATGTGAAAATAATTTAAATATAATCACTCCCCCGAGTGGGGATCGTACTCACAACCGATCGCGTACAGTCAGACACTGTCCCACTGCGCCACGATTATGATTTACATGAAACTTATCTCTATAACACAATATTAATAAGCATAAAGCATAAAGGTGTTTGAAATTGAAATCCACATAAAACATATCACAGAAGCAAATCGCACTAAGAAAATGAACATTTACTATAAATAAAGCCTTTTTAAAATTCTATAAACAGTAGTTTTTTACTAATCAATACTTAGTAAGTTAAATCTAAACTGTGAGTATCTTAAGTATACATTTTATAGGATCAATGCTCACGCGATCCCTCGGAGGGTAACGCGTTAGTCGCGATGCAAATGATACGTTATTTTAATACAAATATTAAATATGTAATGTACTGTACGCAGAAGTTATGTTCTTTTAATATAAAATTTATTACACTACGGACTGGGTCATTATTTCCTTATTGTTTTAAATGAAACTATTTTAACCGGATTAATCGCGTTTATTGTGGTATTCGAAAATACATTTTGGACACCTGACGTTTCGAACACTTTACAGTAGTCCGTGGTAACAGGTAGACATGTCTACCGCATGTCTACTGCGATCCTTTTTAAAGTCTTGTCAAACGTAATTTTGGAAAAACAAATAAAAATTTAAACGCAGCGGAATTTGAACCCGCACCTCTTGGAAACCGTCCAAGCGCTCTGACTGCTAAGCCATGCGTTCTACTACTAACTGCGTGGAAATTCTTATACAATTGTTACAATTTATTTATGTTTTTGTCAAATGTCCTCACAAAATGTTCAATATATTAAAATGTTAAAATTATATGTTCTAAAAGAAGTACGGCGTTAAGCTCGCCACTCCACAATCAGTGTCTCGAATTCGGGCGGAGATAGTCAATGGAGAGTCCTGACACTAGGTTCTCTCTGAATACTCTGTTATGCAGGATAAGCCAGACACTACTTATTTGAACTATTCTTAAGCTTTTACATTTCAGTAAGAATTTTTAAATTATTAATATGATATCCTCGTAGCAGTATCGCAGTGGGATAGCGCCTGACTGTAAAAACAATTAGTTCTAAGTTCGATTTCCGGTAGCGGAAGTCATTATTTAAATTACATTGTATTCCACCATTCAACACGCAATATCTCAAATTGGGGCAAATACTGAAGAACGGAGTATCTCGACACTAACTTCTCTCTGACTATCCTGCTATGTGGGATAGATAAAAAAGCGTGAACATGCAAAAAAAATACTAATATTAAAGTATAATTCATATTTATGTATATTTCTTGTAATGCTCTGTCTGTACATACGCGTGGTTATAATGCAACCATGACGTTCTAATCAGCAGATTAAAGCTTAAAGCAATAGGAAGCTTATATAACCGTAATCACTATTCAAGTAGCTTTCTTCTATTAGGTACGTTACTATACTTGTTTCCTTTGGGGTTGGTTTGAGATTTGTATGAAGTTGTCAAAACCTTAACTACTTTAGTTAATATTTTCAGAGAGAACCTATAATAGTGTTAAGACATTCTGTTCGTTGCTTTTCATACAAAATCAAGACATTGCATGTTGAATGCGGAACTCAACGCCGCGTTTACTCTTACCTTAATGAAATAAATATACTATAATACCTTAATTAAATGACAATCAATAAAACTATTAAATTACTTTATTTATTATATAACCATGATCTCACAATCGATAGAACAGGACTAAAGAAATGCTAATAATTAATCAATATTTTTTAATTTAATGTTTTAAAAGCATTATTAACACACAAAAGATAGCAAATATATATTTAATAGAATAGTTGAACGAATGGCTTAGTAATCTGAGCGCTTCAAATGTATTTAGGAGACACGGATTAGATTTCCGCTGCATTCCATTTTATACACTATATCCAAAACTGTTCAAAACAAAAATTACCCCAAAATGGGAATTGAACTCCTTAACACTGCCAGAGTCAACATTTCCTAACAAATGACAACAAAAGAATGAATGAAATTATACTATAAAACGCCAAATAAGCAAATATTCATATTCTGCTATCGAAAGCTCACGCCAATTTTTTTAACACTGAATCTTAATTTATAACGAAAATATTGTTTTATTTCATTTTATTTACAAACGAAAACATTCATTTTTAAATTCACTCTACATTTCAATTCAAATACTGTTTGCTTTGTGTATGAACGATTAATAAAAGTACATAAATTTTATTTGAGTACATAATTGGTTTGAGCGTATTGGTGAAGCGGGTTCGATTATGGTCTTAGGCAATTTTTGAAATATACGTTGAAGTCAGGTAATTCTCAAAATTTGATTACTATTCTTTCTAATAATGCCTCTGTGAGTTAATGTATAGACTAACATTATAAATGCGATAGTTTGTGAGTATTGAGTATAGTTATATGGACACTGAAAGCATTTAGATGAAATTTCACAGTAATATATAGCTTACATGTATGAAATTTAGAATTTAAAAAAAAAATCAATATAAAAAATATTAAACATTCTTTATTCAAATAGGTTACTTATTACAAGCAATTTCGAATCGTCAATTAATACAAGTGTCAGTAATGTCAGTCCCATTAGATGCTAGCACCAGCTTGGATGTCAGTTCTATTGAGAAAAGCTGGCGATAAACACAATAGTTGCTCTTTTTTAATACAATTTTTCAATAGATGTAAACCTGATATTAGACTCCCGAATTAGCATCAACAGCACCTAACTCCACATATTAACATCTATAATATTCTTTAATGGAATAGAGTGGTGAGGCTGGTCTTGGCGCAGCGTGACAGCATCTGACTGTAAATGCGACCGGTTGTGGGTTCGATCCCCACCCGAGGGAGAGATTATATATAAAATTATTTTAAACTTCTTCGCTCTGGTAAGACAAAGTGCAGCGTTGAGTTCCACCACACAACACACGATGTCTCGAATTCGGTGTAAAGCGAAGTGCGGAGTGTCTTGACACGTATTTTTTGTCTGTCTGCTATGCAGAATTAAAAGTGTGAAACAAGAAAAAAACTTTCTCTAATAAATTTAATCTTAACTTCAATTTGTTCAAGTGGAAAGTTCGTAAGTGTTAGTTAAAAAATATTATACATACATATATCTATGTACATAAACGATTTAGTTACCTTCTAAACTAGAAACAATCAGGTTATTTCTATTTATAATTATAATTTATTATTATTTTTTATTATTATTGTTTTTAGCTTCACGCTTTTATCCCGCATAGCAGGGTAGACAGAAAGTACCTAGTGTCAAGGCACTCCGCACTACGCTTCCCACCAAATTCCAGACAATGAGTATTGAGTGGTAGAACCCAACACCGCACTTTATCTTTACCAGAGTGCGAGGAAGTGAAAAATAATTTAAATATAATCACTCCCCCGAGGCGGAATAGAACCCACAACCGATCGCGGTGACAGTCAGACGCTGTCACACTGCGCCACGATCGGCCTCATCAAGTACTTTACATTTAAATAAAAGCGTCATTTCATTAACAAAGTACTTATCTAAAGCTTTAATGCATATGAAATTAGTCAAATCATAGTAATTTTCGTCGACGGATATTGCGTTACCACGATCGGACCATTATGTGGACCGTTACAATGTAGCTAATGGAGTCCGGTTCTTTAAAAATACCACGACTAAAATATCAATAAAGAAATTAAAGTTATGATCAACAATGGTATAACTGAAAGAAGTGGTTTTTTTTATATTTTAGAAAAAACGTATAACGTTGGACGGTATCCAAGAGGCGCGGGTTCGCATCCTGCTGCGTTCAAATTTTTATACGTTTTTTCTAAAATGTTTTCTAATCCTAAGTGTGAAATAACACTTTAAAAATAGTAAATATTGGTTTTTTTCAGAAAATATTACATAAATAATTGGAATTCCTAATTGTACAAGAAAAAACGACATAGCTAGAATTGAATCTGCATATAACTGAGTAAAAGAGGACTTGCTCACTGTGCCACACGTTCATGTCATACCACGTTATTTCAAAAGAAGTAAGAAGTATTTAACTAAAAGTAAATAGAACATTATAATATGGATTTGTCATGACCTAGAGGTTTTTTTTTAATCTGACAATACACTAATAATAGCTGTTTAAATTTATAAATTATTGTATAATTTTATATAACAATTACTTTAACGTCACCAGCGCGTAGCAATCTATTCCAGAATCATCATACTGGGAAATCTGGACTTACCAATCGTTATATTTTAAGATAAATTTCACAAAATTAGTATTTTATTTTATTTATTTTTTCTAAGAAACACTTAAGGTATTTAAAAATAATTAGTTAATTAATTAATCTTCACGCTTTTTACCCCGCATAGCAGGGTAGACAGAAAGTACCTAGTGTCAAGACACTCGCTAAAAATATATCGCTTACCTTAATTTTAAAACAATATACTATATAATAAAAATGTCTTTGAAAATTTCAAATTATTTTTATAGAAGAGTTGAGCCAATTCTGCAATGGCCGCTTAGTTTGTATTCTTAAGGCTTTTATATGCCCCTTTATGTGTTTGAACAATGAAAGTAATGTTGGGGCAACAATTTAAATATTAAATTACTTAACGGAAAAATTTAAAGACTAAAAGTCATCGGTAACAACAAGTGTTTTTTTGAGCTTCATGCTTTTTTCCACATAAAGAGTTATTCTTTCTTTAAAGAACTATTCTTTCTTTTTTCTTCCAAATTCGAGAAGTTGCGTGTTAAGTGGTGGAACTTAACGCCGCACTTAATCTTACAAAAGTGATGCTTGGTGGAAAATGAATTTATTAAAACATCACCGGAGTACAATATTTAAGAGTTTAATTCTACTTACAAATAAATTATTTTAAATTCAGTTTAAATGAACACTTACAAAGTACAGTTACATTAAATAAATGGAAATAGAACGACTGATTAAAGTACCAATAATTTGACTCTTTTTTTCTATAAAATTCAAGGTATTTTTAAATTTCATTCACAATTTCGGACAGCTTCACGCTTTATCGCTTTTTATATATTTTATAAGCCTAGCAAGTCAGAGAAGCAAGATAATTCATTCACTACTTTCCTGCTGAATTCCAGATATTGCGTGTTAACTAGTGGAAATTAACGGTTTGCGGAATTCCCCAGAGTGAGAATAGAACCTACAACCAATGGCGTTTACTAACAGATAACATCTCACTGCGTCACGATGACCTCAATAAACAACGCAATTTTTTTTTACTTCTTTTAGCTATGAGACATAGCGTGTTGACTGGTTGAACTTAACGCCGCTCTTTGTCTTTACCAGAGCGAGATCGCTCCCCCGAGAGGAAATCGAATCCAGAACCGATCGCGTTTACAAGCGTTTACAGTCACACTGCGCCACGACCGGCTTCAATATTTGGCAATATTTGAACATTGATAAAACTTGAAATCGATTTAAATTACCACAAAATTAACTCTCTTTTACATAAAAATGTAGAGATCTTTATATTTAAGCGCTACTTCTTGCTATATATAAATAGAGATAAAACCCCAAAACGGGCTCTACCAATCGTGTATAATATTAAACAAGGATAATCATACAAATCAAACTTTGCACTGCCGAAATCATAACTTGCACTCAAATTAAATGTTATGTGAAATTAAATTGCCCATAGCGCGCCAGCGAAATGGCCGACAAATATTTTTCCAAAACTCATAATATTCTATGCTTCGTAATAAAAGGAATGTTTTAGTGGTGATATAATGTTATAACATGCGTTTTTGTGGTTTTTTTTTTATTATTATTTATTGTCAAACATCCTGTATATAATGCAAATATAAAAAGTTTAGTGATAAATAACTCAATTTAGAAATTGAATTTAAATAAATATTATATTTTAATTAAATATTATTATAAATATTAAACGTACATAAACTGATAACTTAATCTACTTACAATTTTTTCCCAACTTAAAAACACTATATAAAACGTTTACTTAAGACGGCGAAAAGCGGTGAACGGAGTGTCTTGACACTAGGTTTTCTCTAACTACCTTAGCCTGTTTACTGACACTTTATTAAACCATATCAACATCCCCCCAATGGAATTAAACCTGCAACCATTCAAGCTAGTAATAGCTGTACCACTTATAAGTTATATCCTTGTATGAGCTCTTGACAACGTGAAGTTTAAATCGTATTAAAAATTTTTGTAGCGGCGTCGATGGTGCGCTTGGATTAGTGAATGAAACGAACAAGTTTTTAACGTTAATACTCGAACATAAAACATGACGCATGTGCAGTGCTTGTCAGTTTATCAAATGCAAAAAATACAAGGAATAAAAAAAGGCCGGTCGTGGCGCTGTGGGACAGCGTCAGACAATGTGCGGCGTTGAGTTTCACCATTCAACACGCAATATCTCAAATTCAGTGAAACGCGAAGTACGGGGTGTCTTGACACTAGCTACTTTCTGTCTTCTCTGCCACGCGAGAAGCTAATAGAAAAAAATAAAAAAAATAATTAAATTAAAATTATTTTATAATTAATCAATTTTAAGTAGAAAAGGGGAAAAGAGGTCTTCACACCGTGCTCTCTCTGACTACCCTACTCTTTCTGACTATTGCTATAAGGAAGAAGATAAAAAAATAAAACATTTTCACGCTTCATCCTGCATTACACAGATAACCTAGTATCAAGTTTCCGTTGACTTGAGACTTTGTGTGCTGATTTCCAAACTCAACGCCTCGTTTTGTCTTATCAGTGCGAAGAAATTATACTTTAAATGTGATTATATTTCCACCAAGTTTATAGTCAGACTGTCCCAAGCACAAATATTACCTGAACAAATTAATACATATTTAGTTAGTTAAAAATTAGCATTACCGATTCATTTGTAATTAATTAAAAGATGCAGGTCTACCAACATATTCGATGTTGTGAAAAAGAGCTATAAAACTCAGGCTTGCCAATAATATAAAATCAAGAGGCGTTAGATATCAGTTAATGATATTTATTAGATTTATCCAATGTTTGAACATACATAATTATTTCGATTTAATGTTAATTAAACGGTAACTTACGTATCTGATAGTGACTTTTATATATTAGGTAACTAACAGAATTACTAGTTCATAGTAAACTGATTTGTTAGAGACACAAAGGCGTAACGCTATTAGAATAATATTGTTACAAGACCGCCGTGTGTCTAATTAAGGGCAAGAAGAATAGGATACATGTACTTCACACCTACATACGTGCTATTTACATGCTGATTTATAGTTCAAATTTTAATAGAGCGGCGTTGAGTTCCACCACTCAATACGCAATGTCTCGAATTCGGTGGAATGCGAAGTACGGAGAGTTTGACTCTAGGTATTTTCTGTCTAACCCGGCTATGCAGGATAAAAATAGTTAAGCTCTGTTTTTTTAGATTTCCCGATCACTGATTTATTAATATATTTTACTTAAAAATTTTAATTATATGAATTAAAAAAAAAACGGTATAATTAATTACATTTTTCCTTGTTAATGCATTCTTGAAAGATGATATATTTATTTTTAAATTATTAAATTATATTTTCTATTAATCATTATTTAATGTTGTTTTCTGTTTCGTTCATTTCTATCTCGGGCTTCTTTTCCATAGCTGGTGGATCTAAATTAATAAATTAAAAACAAATATAAACAAATGTTAACTACTTAGAATTGAACATCATAAGCTATTCGACAAAGGAGGTATGGTTAACTCAGCTGACCTTATGGTACGGGACTTTACTGTTGAAGGTGACACACAGTGACGAAAATATATATATATATATATATATATATATATATATATATATATATATATATATATATATATCACAAAACGAAAATTCACTGGAGTGCCTAACACTAAGCAGAAAAAAGTGGAGGTACAGCATCCTCTAGGCTTATTAATAAGAAAAACAAATCTGATAGTCCTGCACTTACTGTGTGAATGGAGCTATCTCACAACCAAGACCACTCCAACAGGAATATACAGCTAACATAAAGAATATATCAACATAAATAAAGGAAATATAAACATATATCCACTATGAGAATATAGTCATATAAAATACTACGCAAAGCATTTATTGCCTATATAAAGTTAGTTATAATTTATAATACACTGTGTAAATACACATACACAGTGGAAAATATTTTAAAATTTATTGCATATTATAAGTTAATTCTCAATTCACGTGAGTTTTTCTGCGCGTTTTTATAAAAAGATATTTTTTCTGTTTGTCTTTACATTAATTACGTAAGAATCATCCGGTTCTTAAATGAATTAATTTTGACTTGAAAATACATCGTAAAGCTACATACACGTGTAAAATTAATTTTATTCTAATTTTTTAACATTAGGTCCCTCTATGAAAATTAAAAAATCGACAGTCTTAATTATATTGATAACTTGACAAATGGAGAAAAGTCTTTCCGATCTCACTAAGTATTAGCAAAATGGTAGCAAAAGTCAAAAAATAACAGAATTTATCAAAGTATTGAAGACATAGGTTTGGTCTTATGTAAAACTTAAACTATTCTCTAATAAATAAAAGAATTACAATAATAAGATCTTTGATTGATTGATGACTCTATTATGACCGGATTAATCGCGTATATTTTGGTATTCGAAAATACATTTTTGGACACCTGACGTTTCGAACACTTTACAGGTAGTCTACCTACTGTAAAGTGTTCGAAACGTCAGGTGTCCAAAAATATATTTTCGAATACCAAAATATACTCAATTAATCCGGTTAAAATAGTTCCATTAAAAAGAATTACAATATAAGCGAAATAGGTAACGTTTAAATAATCACAAACAGTAACTAATTTCAACTTCTCAATTACGTACATGCTCATTCCTTTCGTGTCACAAGCCTATAAGCAAAGAAACAAGCTGAAATTCCGCGCAAGTGTTTAGAAACTGTCGTATTTTTGTATCAAAGTGTGGAAAAACAAGGTCAGACCAGTTGAATGGTATCTTATTTCCATTGAAGTCTGGTTTAATGGCCACCTGGCTATATATAGGTTCTAAATGAAGAAGCCCCGCGGTGTTCACATGATAGACTAATGTCAGCTAAGATGTTTCTGAGAAACGACGTAGGCTTCGAACAAAAAAGAGGAATTTTTGCAAATAAATACGGTTTTAAAATTATTACTCTTGCTTTAGTAAGGGAAATAAAACGTTTAAGATTTTAATTTATTATTCCTATTTCGAAAATAGTTTGGATTATTTATGTTCACGTCGTGAAACCCTTTCACGGGTAGTCCGCATGGGGACTTGGATGAGTTATATGGAACTCCCATGTTGGCAGATGTATATGCAGAATACTCACTAAAACCTCGGAGATCTGCTCTTCTACCACCACAAGTCGAGGCTACTGGAACTACTCCATTTTTCCAAGAATCTCAGTAAAAATAAAAAGACCAACTTTACGTAACACCAATACCTATTACCTATATTATAGGTAATCAAGTTTCAGTTGTAAAAAATATAAAAAAAAAACAAAATTAAGTATAGGACATTTGTTTATATGACGTGCACCCAAAAATTGCTAAAACACGTATCTTATTAAATAGTAAACAGAAAAAAAATTGGGGTAAATATAATTTTGATACATATAATTATGCAAATTTAACGTTAGATGGCAATCCTATTATGGTTATCACGCAGGTATTTTGGGTGTCAAGGCTGGGTCACAGGTGACCAGTGTAATAGCGACTCTAGCCGGCTTAATAATAGTTATGTCGGTCTTTTATATCCCAAGGTTGGAGAGGTCACCTTTTCTGGTTACAGGTGCTCATTTCTAAACTTATTAACGTTTCGATTAGTTTCTTAATAATTTTGTATATTTTGGCTTTGAAAATATTATGGTAAATCTGACTTCAGGCAATTTGTTAAAATTACTTAAAATACAGATAATTCTATTATAAATGTCTCGTTTTGCTTCAAAAAAGAATATGTTAGGTTCTACTAGCAAATACGCAATATTTTTCTTTACAAATGAAGCGATAAACCTTAATGTGAAAAACCTATAATTTCTAATGAAACCATTTTAGCTAATCGCTTTTTAGAACTTTACATAAATTTTTAATATTTTAAGGATTTTTGTTCGGTCGTAACTCCGAAAAATATTGAATAGCTGAAGTTTGCAAATCAACTTTCCCCGGCTCTTTATTCATACGTCTCGCGAGATGAAAACTTTTCATATCTCCTCTAAAAATAGCCTCCAAGATTTTATATAAATCATCTTTTCACACAGACTCCCTTTATGTAATCTAATCAAACGTGGAAACTGCTACTTTACTGATTCACAAGCGTTATAATACTGTTAAAACGCTAGTTAAGCTTGAACATTATTTATGTATTAAGTGTTCGATAATTTTGATATAGCATTAATTATATTATACTGGCGACACAAAACGATAATCTCTTGTAAGACAAAGCACGGAGTTGGCCACGTAACACACAATGAGATTAATAATAATACATTAATAAATAATTAAATTAAAAATAATAATTAAAAAAAAATACAGTGATATCTTATATATTGATGAAGTCAAAACACAAATCATTTAATATCCTTATCCATACCATTCATATAAACATATTAACATATACGTACCGTACACATTCACACAAATAACAAATATATTACGTTTTATTAGTCCAAGGTCAAAATTAAATTTACTATTTATATTTTTTTTTAGCTTCACACTTTTATCCCGCATAGCAGGGTCGGCAGAAAGTACCTAGTGTCAAGACACTCCGTACTTCACTTTCCACTATGTTCGAGACACTGCGTGTTGGTTGGTGGAACTCAACGCCGCTCTTTGTCTTTACCAGAGCGAGGAAGTGAAAATCGATTTCGGGTGTAAAGCAGTCAATGAAGTGTCTTGACACTAGGATATCATAACATATTGTTCACAATATTAGTTCACTTAGTTTATTAAAAATTAGTCGCCGTCTATTTCGACGAATTACCGTTTCCATCAACTAATTAGCATCCTACAAGCATTGTAACTAAAATGGGTTTCAAAAAAACACTTGCTAATTAATGTTTTGTGTTAATCATGAGGAAATACAATGAAATTTCATATAAAATATTTAATCTACATTACACCGTAATTATGACTATTTTAGTATAGTGGGGCAGAGTCTGATGGTAAACGCAATAGGTCGACAGTTCGATTTCCAATCGTATGATTTAAATTTATTATCATTGGTATGACAAAGCGCGGCGTTCAGTTCCACCACTTAACACAAATTAGCCCAATTTCAGTTGAAGAATGGAGAATGGGGTTGTCTTGATAGCACATTTCTCTAACTACCTACGCTATACAAGTAAAAGCATGGAAAAGCCTTTTCTCTTTTTTAAAAATGAGATTGTTATACATCAAATATTATCTAAGTATGATGAAGTCACTCTTCATCGAGACCGAGAAAACTACTTTTAGTACTGTACTGGCTGCGATATCTATTACTATGTACATGTATTGTAGCCTTTCTCTTTAATAGATTTACATAACTACAGTTTAAATCACTCAAGCAACATCGTCCAAGATATATAACATAGAAACACATATATATACATTATACATATATTTGAAATCTTAAGTCATAACGTTTTAGTTCACGCTACGCTTTTCGTAGCGATTTCGTAGCACTTCTACGAAGTTTTGTTTCTTTTGTGTCAATTTTGGCGACCATCTTGCCATCCTTATTATGTTACATAATATACTATTCTATTTTATATAATATAATATTACTTTAGTATTATTATAAAGTGTATAGTTTATGTGAACCAATATAACTTAATATAGCTCCTGTTTTCAGACATAAAGAGAAAATTGCTTGTTGAAAACAAGCAATTCTCTAGATCAGGACTTTAAATTTAGATTATATATTTATTAAATAAAACTATTTATTTGTTTGTCTAAACGCTAGTCTCTGGAACTGTCAAGTGGAATGGAATATAATATATATATATATATATATATATATATATATATATATATATATATATATATATATATATATATATAATAGTCACATGCATAAGGCATGTAGGCATAAATAGCCTGTAATCCAGTTTTACGCTGATGTTCTGGTTAGCAATAAATATTAAAAAAAAATTATCAAATAAATCCAATAACGTATCAAGGCTCATAAAACCCACGTAAAGAAGTTAAAACATCACTAGTTGCAAATATAGCTTAAGTGGTATATCTTAAAGTGATAATTGACAAAAAAGTGTCAGTTACAAATATGAGCAGTCGCTGGCCCGCACAATCGCATTAGAAACGTGACGTAAACTCTACTATTTCTCTTAGTTTTATCATAATTATTATATTACTTATTTTACTATTTATAAAGTGCTATTCCACACATATAATTAGATAACATTTTCAAAAACGTAAATAAGTAAGTATTTAACAAATATATAAGAATTTCAACGCAGCCGGTAGAAGAATGCATGGCTTAGCGGTCAGAGCGTTTGGTTTCCTAGAGGCGCGGGTACGAATCCTGCTGCGTTTAAAGTTTTATAGGCTTTATCAAAAATGTATCAAGAATGTAAAATATTTTTAAAAAAAGACTTTTAATCATTCCAATTAAATAAAAATCAAAACAACAAAGGAAATCATTGCTATTTGTAAGGGTATTCACATTTTCGTAGCTGGCTACACTATGAAAGAAAGATTGTTCATGTAATAAATCTCACGTTAGCACTTACAACAGTATTAACCGGTCAATTAACGCTCATCAGGGGGTTAACATTCTTGCCCTGCACGCTTCAGATGACTACCGTTATAATATAACAGGAAACGGGCTCGGCTACGTTAAATGTTGTACATTTTTTATGAGGAATCGAATACGGATGGTTCGAAGTAATGAGTCTGAAGTAAGTTAAGGAGATCCTAATAGTATGACACTCTATTCTAATATTTACTATTTTTAAAGTTTTATTCCACACTTAGGATTAGAAAACATCTCTCTCTTTTTCATCATCATCTCTTTTTTCTGTTAAGTAGCGAAACTTAACGCCGTGCTATCATTTACTAGATTATATAATAATAACTAATAAAATATTTACTTATTTCCAACTTGTGACTATGGAATTTTCAATTCTTTCTAGGTTATTTTATAATAATAGGATATTCACGATTGATTTTGTTTAAAAAAGTTTCAAGGTATATTACAAAAGTACTACAAATGCAAATATTATAAATATTTTCCCACTTGTATTTGACACTTGACCTACCACGTCCAATCGCAGGTACACACCAACTGAACCACTATGGCCTTGAAGCACTGAGTTAATTTCGTTGTGTTTCGAATTAAAGGCGAAACGTCAGTGAATTTATTTTTATTTCAATATTTATATCTTAAAGCGGCAACTTAATTAGTATAATATTGCCATAAAATCTTCAGCTTTTTAATACACACTTTATTACTTTCATTTTCAAATTTACCATGGTAGAATAGGGGCAGGGTCCGCCGCCCAACTAAAAGCGCACATAATATCGAAACTCAACACCGTATTAAGTACAATACTATAAACTAGAATATGTAAACTAAAGTACTTTTAAAAATAAAGCACTTCCCCGCTAAAATTCGAATCTACGACCATTGTGAGCGGCACTTTTACGATAACACTGCCACCGGATCACCTACTGTATCTACACTTATACGTATGTAATAAAAACACGTAAATGAAACTTCCGGGAAGAAAAAAATAAAAAAGCTCAACTGGAAAGCTTTTTCTTCAATAACTACACCACCGATAGAAATTGTATTTTATTGTAATGTATATAGAGAAAACACTTTGTGAATCTACATTGCTTACAAGAGAGCATGGTACTGTAAAATGCATTGCAATATGACAAAGAGTCTGCATATAATATATGGATAAAAGTACTTAAATAAAGCACGATGTGCGGTGAGTGAACGCAAAGTTCTAACAACTTAATACTTCATTACACAAAGCACATAATTTTGTGTAAATCCAAGCTTGGCTTAAGTAATGGTTTTATATTACATACGTATGTTCGTATGTAGAGGCCATCGTGACACTGGTAGACAAAGTGCGGTGTAGAGTTCACCAATCAACACGCAATGTCTTTATTTTCTGGCAAAGTAGAGTCAACAGAGTGTCTTGACACTAAGTTATCTCTAAGTCTTGCTATGAAATAATAAAGCCTAAATGTAATAATAAAGCGTGAAGCTGCTGTTTAAAATGTTATGAAGGTATCGCGAACAGTTTATTTGATTTTGGTTTGGAGAAATAAATAACTGTACAGTGTAAATGGCTATTTATTTGACGGACATATTTTTCTTTAAGTATTTTGTCTGTTCCGGTCGTGTCTTGTACGACAGCGTCTGACTGTATACTCGATCGTTTATGGGTTCGATCCCCACTCGGGTGAGTGATTATATTTAAATTATTTTCACTTCCTCGCTCTGGTGAAGACAAAGAGCGGCGTTGAGTTCCACCTTTCAACACGCAATTTTTCGAATTTGGTGGAAAGCAAAGTATGGAGTGTATTGACACTAGGTACTTTCTGTCAACCCTGCTATGAGGGATAAAAACGTGAAGCTAAAAAAAATTCTAATTAAATAATAATTTGTACTAAACTTCCTGTTAAATATAAAATCGCTCTATCTTACGTCTATGTCGTTTGACACTTCTCACGTCAAGTGTGTGTTGTATTTATTTTATTAATTTAACATATTTCTAACAAATTATAATGGAAGATATTGGTTTTCTGCGCTTATTTAGAATATAAGCATTGACTATGGTAAATTTCATTCTCAGTGTGCATAAATTTCCTAAAAATGAGTATATTTTTTTAAATTTAATATAATAATTTAATATAAAAATAAATTTAATATAATAATATACTTAAATGGCAATTAACTTATCTATTAGAAACTTTTGAGACAAAAATAAACAATGTACGGGCACTATAGGACTCAATCAATTTTAAATAAGCCATATGTGTAGTAAATTCACAGTACTTTTGTTACGCGGCAATATAAAATTTTTATGGTTTCTCCACACGTTGGTGCGACTCTACCAACTCTTAATATTGCACATATTTTATGTACCAATACTGCCTTTTTTTAAGTTAACGTCATCGTGATGCAGTTTCGTCTTTAAAACGTACGTCATCGTTATGATTTAAAATTCGACTTTAGACAATGTTTATATGAAAAAAACAATATTTTTTAATATGATCTTAGACTTTTTTTATCTTATATAGTAGGGTAGAGACACTCCGTTTTCCTCTCTCCGCAAAATTCGAGATCCGAACCGACAACTTTTATACGTTTGTTATAACTTTATTTATGTTGTTAGCATCTCTGTAGAGAGATTTTTACAAATTTCTACTACTTAAAAATTATTAAGAAATAATCGTGTAACAAGAAAGATTGCTATTATATTATATTTTAAATAGTTATTATTTTTATTCTAATTTATCTTTAAACTGATCTTCAAGGGCACTTTCTAAGTTTCTAAGGTAACACACCAAAAATTGCAATTTTCATACAAAAATTGCAAAAATTAAAAATATAGGTAAATTTTTGTGAAATTTCATTCCATTAAAACAACATTTTGGACCAACGCATTGGAAGTGAAACCTCACATTCATATGACCAATGGTCATTTGTTAAACGGTGACATATTTAATAAATAACCAATACGATGTTAGCGCTTGCCAATTTATTGCTCAAATAATAACAAAATAGAATATCGACGATAACTTCTCTGTATATTAAAAGAAAATAATTTATCTTTTATGGTTGGGATGTTTATTATGACACAGTAGTGTTTGCTGTAGACACGACTGGTTGTGGGTTCGATTTCTACTTGGGAGATTGATTGTTTTAATGTTTTAATCCAGTAAGACTACGCCTTAGCTTGGTACGTTACTTTCTACCTAGAAAGTGATAAAGACGTGTTCTAGATTTTCTGTTATTATTTGTTATATAAGCTAACGTCACGCTGAAAAAATATTAACATATTATTATTTTAATTTTTTATCCATATTATTCATATACATATTGAAAATTTGAAACCTTAAGTTAATATTGTTCATTTTTTTTAGTATCACGCTTTTATCCCGTATAGCAGGTGAGACGGTAAGTATGTACCTAATTTCAAGACACTCCGTACTTCGCTCTCCACCGAATTCGAGACATTGCGTGTTGAGTGGTGGAACTCAACGCCGCACTTTGTCTCTACCAGAGCAAGGAAGTGAAAATAATTTAAATATAATCACTCGCCGAGTGGGGATCGAACCCACAACCGATCGCGTTTACAGCCGGCCTATATTATTCATATCCTTTATATTGTTCATATTAAATTTTATAAATATTATTTATATCTACATATATGTACATTACACCTTCATTGCTCTCTATGATAAGTTTAATCGCTGTTTTTCAGAGTTATTTTTTTAATTTTAAATAATATTATAATTAATTTAATAAAAATAAGGCACATATTTTAAGCCCAAAAAATAATAAAAATATCGCTTCATACAAAGGATTTTCTAACTAAACAATCACTATAAAAGACAAATATAGTATATAATATTAAACAGTTTATAGCTCTTGTGATAAATAAAATAAAATACTCTTCTAACTTTTATATATAAAGCAATATAATTTAATATGGATATTTAAAATTATTTTCACTTCCTCGCTCTGGAAAGACAAAGTGCGGCGTTGAGTTCCACCACGCAACACGCAATATCTCGAAATCAGTGGAAAGCGAAATACGGAGTGTCTTGACTAGGTACATTCTGTCTACCCTGCTATGCAGGATAAAAGCATGAAGGAAAAGAAATATATATCTTGATGCTGATTTTCAACAAAAAAATCATTTATTTTAATCAAAATAAGAAATTTAAATACAACTATGAATAAATTGCATGTAAATATACCTCGATATTCTAATCTCTTTGAAAATACAAGAGCTTTGCTAATAGTTTTATACAATTTAGAACTAAAGCATTGAAGTCACAAATAAATAAATAAATAAAAGAATTTAACTTAAAAGTATCTCAATTTCCATACAATATGGTTTTATCCAAGACTGTTTATCTTCAAGCGGCTTGGGCAAAATGATAGAAACATACTCTATTATATAATGTAAAATTGACTCAATAGCCAGGATAAAAAGAAATTATTTTTAAAGCGATATTTTTGATACTGTTCATAATAAATACTATTTATAAACATTGTTGAAAAAACGTATAAAATTATATTTTCAAATCCTAAGTGTGGAATAACACTTTAAAAATAGTAAATATTAAAATAAAATAGCAATCTCTCTTGTTAAACGATTATTTCTTAATAATCTTTAAGTAGTAGAAATTTGTAAAAATCTCTCTACAGAGATGCTAACAACATAAATAAGTTGAAACAAAAACGTATAAGAATTTCGACGCAGTTGGTAGTAGAATGCATGGCTTAGCGGTCCGAGCGCTAGGACGGTATCCAAGAGCCGTGGGTTCGAATCCCACAACGTTTAAGATTTTTACGTTTTTTTTTCAAAAATGCTGTTCAAGAAATCAAATAAATTTGGCTATTTTCTTGAAAAATATTTCAAACGAATTACGATATATTCTTAATTATATTTTAAAATAAATACTTACTTTCTATTAATTTGATTTTTGTCTGATTTCTAAAAGACCATAGTGGCTTAATGGGACAGCGGTAAATTTGGTTGTGGATTCAAAATCCACTCTATCGAGTGATATGAAATTATTTTTGTTTCACTGCTCTAGTAAAATAAAGCACAGCGTTGAGTTCCGCATCAACAACCAATGATACATCGGCAATTAAGTGTCTTAATATTGTCGTGTTAGACGTAATTTCCAAAACATCCCTGCCATTAAACATCTTAAACTAATTTAAAGATTAATGTATTTTGACGCGGAGTTCACTGTTACAAGTCATGGTAAGACCTTGGTCTATTTATATTTAACGAGCCTTCTAACGATATCCCTTCGTCGAGGTACTTAAAATAAATTATCATCATTTTAAACATTCACTTGGAAATAAATTTGCAAAATTTTAAATTTCAGTATTTTACATTATTATGAGATTATCATGTATGTATGTATGACCAGATTAGAATTGGGGAACTGGATGGAGGAGGCACGACGCCGTTCAAGCTGAAGAGCTATAAGGGATCTGTCCTGCAGAGAACATACTCCGGCTGATGATAATGACGATGACAATGTTCAGCTAATGCTCCTTTACTGCAGACGCAGACAGCAGACTATGATTGCTAGAATCTGAGTTCCACTAGTCACGCCATAATTCCAAATTTGGCAACACTTTAAGTGAAAGGTACAGAACCAAATAGCAAATTTGTCCTTAGTGATAAAAAATAGTGTCTAAGCACTATGTTCTCTCAATCTCACTTGCTAAAACACCCCTAAGTTTCGCGAAACTAAAAAAAAGCAGTAGATATACAACCAGATCCAGCGGGTAGTTTAATACAGATGCCCATAAACGTACAGACGGAAACAAAAGGCTGACATTGAACATAATCTTGCTGCCGCGGCGTGCAATTTGCATTAATCACTTCATTTTGGCAACGTCGGTGTTTTTTCAGTGAATTTATAACACTCATGATTCTTTAATTTTTTACAGATATAGCCGTATGGAGCTTTTAAAGCACCCATCGATGTGTGATGATTGGCTTTTTAAGCTCACTGGTATATGTTACATGTACGTGGCCAGCTTTTTGTAACTCTGTCTGGTTGGTCTTCATTATATTGTCTCAATTTTATTTGGGGAATAAAAAATTGTATATTTTACACATATTTAACACATTGATGTTTTTTTATTTCTTTACAACTAAAGTTAATATAGTATTTAACATAGAATATTTTCGGTTTTCTTGGTCAACTGACACATATTTTTGCAGATAAGGCTAGATTAAATGGCGTTAAATTCCGCCACTTATTAGAATAACTTCAAAGAAAAATCTTTTCAAGTTTCTCTTCTTTTCTCTTTCTTCTACAATACACGAGAGGTGCAATCAAACAAAGTGTTGTGTAGTGTTAGAGTACATAGAGAATGTTCACAAAAATCAAGTTGTTATTCAGATATATATATATATATATATATATATATATATATATATATATATATATATATATATATATATATATATATATATATATATATATATATATATATGCCAAAGTACCATATAGTACCAAATCCCTAACCTTACATCCTTTAAAAAATTATAACTAAACAACTTCACGCCTAATCCCGCGTAGCGCGTTACAAAGCGGAGTCTTTAGAAAACAAATAAGGAATTTAAATAAAACATATATTACGAAATTTGCACCTTAATTGTAATACGCAATAGTAACTTGAAGAAAAAGCCACCTCCGTACAAACTGTCTAATAACTTTTTATACGGTCTTAATGAAACTTTCCTAGAAAGCTCTCTCGATTAGTGACTCTGTATAATTAATGCTGATCGTATTTCCTTATACACGAGTTACACAATACCATTGTTTTAATTTACTTATTTTTTTTTTATTTTCGTAAAGTAAAGTAGTGCAATGTGTAGTACAATTTTTTTTTAAGTTTCATGCTTTATATCCCATAGTAGAGTAGACTGAAAACCGCCTAGTGTCAAAACACACTATACTCCGATTCCCAAGTTCTAGACGTTGCCTATTAAGTGGTTGAGCTGAACGCCTCGCTTTATCTGACCGCAGCGAGAGAACGAAATTAATTTAAATATAATTGTTCCCCCGAATGGGGATCGAACACACAACCGATCGCGTTTACAGTCAGTCAGCTGTCCCTCTACGCCACCACTAGCCTTCTTTTTCTCTTATACATTTAGTAATAGAGAACAGATGTCGAGACACTCTGTGCCTCTACCTTGTTTTTCTTATCAACAAAACCTTGAAACATAATGCTTCTTCATCTAAACAGACTGCTAAAAAGTAAATATTGATTTAAATAAGATATCAACCCTACACCTAGCACGTCGAATAAGAAACGCATCAACTGCGCTACAGTAGATAACTTTAAATGTATAATTGGCTGCAAAACATATGAAACTGTTATGATACGAAAATGTATAGTAACCGATTTTAATAGATTTCACGAGAATCTCATTATAAACATACCCACATTCTCATATATTCGTATTATACTGATTATAGCTGCGAAATTAATATTCGTGCATGTAAATCGTATTGATTGATTAATTTATTATTATATATTAATATATAAAGCGGAAAAGTTTGTTTGTATGTTCTTTGAAATTACTGAGTGGATTTGAAAAGTTAATTGTGATTATGAGAAAGGTTCTTTAGGTTATAAAAAGTAACGCTATGACCTGTAAGAGTGGAATCAGTCAAAAATTAAATAAATTTATGGATTATGTATTATTTCTTTTGTGATGCAGACGAAGTTGCGCGACTTAACTTAATTTAATATAAGATTTTTTTTACCATAGCAGGATAGACGGAAAGTAACTAGTGTAAAGACACTCCGTACTCAGCTTTCTGTGAAATTTGAAACAGGTTCTATTCCCCCAGAGAGAAATGATTATGCTTAAATTAATACTCTGGTAAGACAAAGCGCGGCGTTGAGCTCCACCACTTACACGCAATGTCTTGAATTTGACGAAAAGCGGAGTATGAAATTTCTTGACATTATGTACTTCCTGTTGATCCTGCTACGTGGCATTTAAGCGGGATTATTTTTAAAAATATATTATAATTTCTCCGCACTCCTAATAAAGAATGCTACGTTGAGTTCGACACTTAACACGCAATGTCTCGATTCCGGGCAAAAAGCAGTTAACAAGAGTGTCTTGACATTAGGTTGTCTCTGACTACCCTGCTGATGGGATAAATGCGTTAAATTTTTAGATATAAAAAAAAACTTCGAATACTATAATATTTTTCATATTGTAATTGACACTTATTTATGCATTATGTTTGTAATAAAATGAACATTAATATTTAATCGTTGTTTCTAAGTAAAGTTTTTTTGCTTTAGAACGAACGTTAAGAAGTCAGTTTGAGTTATTACATTTTTTTTCACTTTATATACTTTAGACATTTCATCGGGTAATACGCTTTAGGTCCAGTGATAATGTAAATTGTATGGCAGCCCTTCAAAAAAAACAAAATACACATATTTTAAAGCTTACTAAAAAAGGCATAGAAATAATTCCGTTATTACAATTTAAATGCAAATCTCTTCTTCAATAACATTATACAACTATTCTATACATTTGTAAAATATTCAGCTACAGATGTTACTTCCGGTTTGTGAAGAAGAAGCACAAAATAAATATATGAAAATTCATACATTCGTAATGCAAAAACGTAAATAAGCGTACGGGCATAGGGCTATGGCTGGGAACGGACGAATTTTGTCACTTATACTCAATCTAATGCAAAAGGCATATCATAATAAAGTAAATAGAGAAGCAAATCTTATTTTTTTTTTATATATTTTCCGTAAATAAAATACGCAGAGACAAACTAGTTCCAATGCAATCGATTCTTGTATTATATTGCATGATATATGGCGGAACCTAACGCCGCATATCTTTATTTGGCGAGGAAATGAAATTAATTTATATATATATATCATTCACCGAGAGGGGATCTAATCACAATCATCGCGTGTACAATCTGACACTGTCCCGCCGTACTGAGATAGCATCGTCCGATTGTTTATTACGCGAAATAGAAATCTATAATATAAATATATTTTTTTTATAATTATTGAAGCAAATTTCTTATATGTTTACGTTTACGTATATAATATTATTTTAAATGTTTTTCTGTATATATAAGTAAGAAAATCTTTAGAAAACAAAAAAATTATTGTATATGAATAATTGTAGATTTTTTTTATTTGATTCTTAGATAAATTTAATTAATAATGCAATATATTTAATAAAAAATATATATTTACATTATATCTTATATAGCTTGTAGAGCATAAAATAACAATTTTTCCTTTATAAATAAAGTAAAGTAAAGAAGAACGTTAAAACATCAATTTGAATGAGTTTAAAGCAATTAAATGGTATCTTTTATTATATTGAGATGGCAAGTTTTTGTGACTTTCATCTACGTAATAGTTACTTTTTAATTTGGTTTTCTTTGAAATTTTGTAAATTTAGATTAAGAGATACTTAATGACAATTAAATATTTTTTTTTTCAAATCAGTGGCCTGGTTTTTTTTAATTTTTTTCTTCTATCATGTATTTGAAGGCGGAATTCAACACCGCCCTTTGTCTTTAAAAAAGTATAATGTCAAAATATCGCACATACCTATATTTCAAAATATAGGAATTAAGAATAATAATAATTCAAATTAGTATATACATATATAGTTAAAATTAAAAAATATATAAAAAAAATTTTTGTGTATGTAAATTATATCTATGTATGTAAACATGTCGATTTAAAAATAGATCTTTTTAAAAGATATTATTTTATATTATAACATTTTTTTATTATTTAATAAATATAAACAGTAACTGAACGCTTATAAGGAAAATAGCTTAGTCAAAGGGATATGTTTCACTAACAGAATTTAAACATAGATTATTATTTAAAGTACCTAAATATAAAACTGGACTGTAAAAAAGAAAACTGGACTGTAAAAAATAAAAAAATAAGGTTTGGCTTCAAATAACTTAACAGAAAAAATATATCTATATACATACCAAAATGATAACTGAATAATTAATTTTATATATTAATAAATATGCTATAAACATCGCAAAGTAATGCCTATGTTATTTTATCTAGTATTGAGTTCCAATACACGTACGTAGATATATAACATTTCGTTAAAACGCACAGTATTTCCACGTAACCTTTCAGAACTAAGGAGGTTACACTAAACAGATAAGCGGATGATTTGATTAAAGTCGGGGCGGGGGTCTCTAGTTAGAGCCACTTTAATTTCATATTACTAACCACTATTGACTTTGGCGAGACACACGTGGCCAGATCTCTATGACAACCTTATCTCATTTCGCTTTATGTGAAGAATAAAATGATTTTAATGGCATTATCTTTATAATAACAAAGAAATATTCGTATAATGTAAAAAGCTAAACTGTTTGCTTTTAAATTAGAATTTTAGCTGAGTTGTGTGTGTGTAAGAATTAAGTAGAGATATTATAATAATTGTTCGTATAACTTACCAGTTAGAATGAGCTAGTTATACACATCGGCCATTACTTTACACGTGTGGTAGGTATCATGTAAACAAATCGCATTAGATATAATTTGTACGTGGATTGAACGCGGGCGGGACGCGCGTGCTGGGCGCGGCGCGGGACGCGACTGCCTAAGTGACGCCCGCCCGTGACAGCCTTTATCGATTTTACATTCGAAATGCTATGTCGATTTTATGTGAGATATCGAGATTGAATCGAGTTAATCGAGAATCGGTGATAAAATTGATATATTTTTTAGTATATTATTTATTTTAAAATAATACATTTTGGTTTTAGTCCAATTGTGTGTGTATATATAATTATACTATGATTTCAAATAAAGAGGTCGACTCTATTAGCTCAGTTTCTGAGTCCATATATATATATATATATATATATATATATATATATATATATATATGCACATATATATATGTACTCAGAATTTACACACAATTTGATAATTTGTAAAATTTCAGTAAAAAACATGAAGCATGAATTTCATACATGTTTTTCTGTGTCTTGTCTGTATTGTCTGTATTATCATCAAAATTTTGACCTTTTTTATTTTAGCTAAAAATGTTTTCTTAATAAAATCTATACTTAATTTTAATTTTTAAGTTCCAAAGACTGTGTACACAAGTTCTGCAAATCATAAAACCATTAAATAATAGTAAATCGCAACCACAATGTAATAATCACTCCATCACTACACAAAAACCAAATAATTGACAAAATGAACGCGCTAAGAATATCGTTTTTACATTTAATATCGATATTAAAATCGATATTGCCCATTTAAAATCGCTCGTCAGTCATCCCTACGAGCGTATTAACGCATGCGTCGGTCGATTCCACACTCGGTCACTGGGCCTTAAAAACAAACAGGCTTCGTACCTTAGACGGCGAGGCGCCGGGACACAGTCGGGTAAATGTGCTATGCGTTTACACCTGTAGAGTTACACCTAGGATATGCTCATTAAAGGATATTCACTTATATCTTTATTTAAATAAATTATAATATTTAAATAAATTATAATATTTAAATAAATTATTATATTTAAATAAATTATTATATTTAAATAAATTATTATATTTTCATTTCTCCAGTCTGGTAAGACAAAGCGCGGCGTTGACTTTCACTAGTCAAGTAGAGTCTTGATTTTGAACGGAAAAAACGGAAAATAGAAAATGAAGAATTAAAAATTTATTACTAGCCAAAAACATTTATAAATACCATTTTCATTTCTAAATTTATACCTGTAAGGACACCTAGGATATATAGAAAGAAGTACATTCCAGGATATACATGTTTACAAAGAAAATGGTTAAAAAAAAAATAATAATAATATCTATATAAAATTGCATACATATATATTGATACAACATCAACAACAAAGATATTAAAATAATACACTTAAGAAACTAGGAGTGTATATTAATCTCACTGTAGGAAATATTTACCTTTTAATTACATAACTCTACATATATACTGATAGAGATCAAGACATATTAGATATGATTCGGAAAGTTTTAAATTCACAAGCAACCCTTTCTCTCTACTTGTTTGTATTTCCTATTTCTTACGAAACAAATATAGTACATGATTTTCGATTTTCGAAATAGCTAAATACACTTTAAATTATAATTTTAATTTAACGTAATTCTAATAAATATATTAATGTTAGAATATATTATACTAATTACTTAGAACAGCGTCTGATTATAAACGCGATGGGTCGTGGGTTCGATACCCACTCGGGTGAGTGATTATATTTAAATTATTTTCACTTCCTCGCTCTGGTAACACGCAATACCTTAAATTCAGTGGAAAACGAAATACAGAGTGTCTTGACACTAGGTACTTTCCGTTTTCCCTGTTATGTGGGATAAAAGCGTGAAGCTTAACAGATTAATTAAATAAAATCAAAGTACTTATTGAAAATAATTTAACAAACATTTAAAAAAAATAATAAGAAATAGTATTCTTAAAAGTGAGAATTTAGCTACAGGATTACGTGCTTATAGCAAAGGAGATAGACGAGAGGATTCCTAGCTTAACACCTGTAGATTACATATTTGCATTTCAGTACAAGAACCTATGAGCGTGAATTCTGTGATGGTATTTTAGTTGTACGGGAATATCGACTTTATATGCGAATGAGATTTAACATGGTTAAAAGTAGAAGTAAAATTATATGTATATTTTATATAATCATTATTTTTTAAAGAATTCTTCCTAATTAAGTTTAAAATGTAGCATTTTTTTAAAAAACGTACAAAACGCAGCGGGCTTAGAACCAAGAGCCTATTGGATACTGTCCAAGCGCTCTGACCGCTAAGCCATGCGTTCAAATGCAGGTTTGAATCCCAACGGGTCGAAATTTTTATACATTTTTTAAAATACACATATATATTTTACTTTTTTTGCAGCTTCACGCTTTATCCCGCATAGCGGGATAGTTAGAAAGTATCTCAAAATGACATATTATATTACTTACATATCTAATTAATGTAACTCATATCTATTTTTGTATTTTAAAAAATCAATGATAATATAACATTAAGACACTCCACTCTTCAATTTGCGGACTTAGTACCTACGTAGAGTTACTACCGTTCCTATTAATGGAAACTATGTATAATATTACCTTTTAACGAATCTATAGGACAAAAGATTAAATATATATAACAACAATTATGTACCAAGTAAAACTTTAATACACAGCTATTGTGTTTATCTCAGATGCACCTTCCTGGCAGTACTTAAAAAAAGCAGTTGCACACTGTTTCTTACATAGCAGGGTAGTCAAAGACAACTTAGTGTCAAGACAATCCGTTGACTGCTTTTCACCCGAAATCGAGACATTGCGTGTTGAGTGACAAGCTCAACGCTGCGGTTTATCTTGCCAGAGATCAATAATAAAATTATTTTTTTAAACATAATCTTTTCCCCGAAAAGAATCGAACTCACTACCAATTGTATTCACGCTTATTTTTGACTAGTACTAACTGATTAAAGTAAAATTTAATATTTTTGAACTTTGGCTTTGGCTTAAAGTAGCGTTTTTTTTATTATTAGTATACATGACTTACAAAGATTGTACTCTAAAAGAATATCTAGCTTTCCGCTCTAATTCATCATATCAGGGTAGACAGGAAGTACCATGTGTAAAGACTCTCCGTACTCCTCCTTCCGCCAAATTAGATAATATTTTGAAAGAATATTAAATATAAATATTATATAATTATAGCTCTAATGGATTCGAATCAAACTAAATTATTTTACGTTTTATTACAGACTTAGACTTCTTATAGTACTTTAAATAGTAAATAGGGAATTTGTCTTTATTGAAGGATTTTTTTTATATTATTTGTGTTATCTGTTATTCAAATATAATAATAATAATGTTAGTCTTAGATATTCTCATAAACATATTGTTGTTTTTTTATAGTTTCACGCTTTATATCGCTTATCAGGGTAGTGAGAGACAACCTAATATCAAAACGACCTATTGACTGATTTCCGTTAAAAAAAAGAGATATTTTGAATTGAACGCCGCACTTTGTCTTACCAGAGAGGAGGAATGAGAATAAAGTTAAGATATAGCCATTACTCGAAACAAATATCGAACTTACAACCGATCCCATTTACAGTCGGCCGCTGTCTCACATAAGGACGGTCTCTATCATTATTATATTACTTATGTATGTTAGGTTAGGTTCCTTCATCTTGACCGTCACCTTCAGCCCTAATTGACTAGAAGACGGTCAGCTTGGGTAAGCCGATCGCCTGGTCTCCGGCTGACCCATCACCCATGACTCCCCAACCGCTACCACGTTCTCTTAAGATTGGGGTTCCCGGAGTCCCGAATACCTGGACGAGGTTTATAGGATAATTGAGCGAGCATCCATAGCCTATTTCCTCATGAAAAACAAATATTCTCACAGCTTCACGTTCTTCTCTATATAGCGAGGTAGGTTTTTCTTGCTACATTCATCCCAATAGCGTTTCCAACTAAACCGGCCAGTTTACGAATAGGGCTAGAAAGTATTGTGAGCTGTTACGACAACGTTGTAACTTTTGTTGCATCAACTAGAGACACCGTTGAAATGGAAATCATGGAACTTTGTCGCAGCAACTGCTTGTTTGGGAATTTCTCAACTAACTTTTTATGTTTATTCTGAAAGCTGTATTTTTGTGCCGAATCCTATTTAGTTGTTTAATATAAAATTTTATTGAGGGAACGTGATTTGACTTTTGTCAGTGTCTGTTGTCATAACTGATCATAAGGGGTGTTATTTAGTTTTTAACGCCGTGCTATGTCTTACAATGTCTAGGGAACATGAACAAAAATAGATAGTCCAATATTATAACAAAGCAGGTCTCAAGCTTTTATGCCCATCAGGACTGCCAACGTAATTCCTTAAACTGTCTTATTATATTGTGACTGTTGCATTTATGTTTTTGAGGCCGGTCGTGGCGCAGTGTGACAGCGCCCGACTGTAAATGTGACTGGTTGTGGGTGCGATCCCCACTCGGGGGAGTGATTATATTTAAATTATTTTCACTTCCTCGCTCTGGTAAAAGAGAAAGTGTGGCACTAAGTTCCACCACTCAACACGCAATGTCTCGAATTCGGTGGAAAGCGAAATACGGAGTATCTTGACACTAGGTACTTTCTGTCTACCCTGCTATGCGGGAATAAAGCTAAAAAATATATGTTTTAATGTCACCCCTATTCGGAAGATGCTAAAAGTTGAGATACACAAGAATGAATGCTATAACTATATAATATGAGAAACTATTCTTTTTTCTCAATGTGTGTATATTAAAATGAAGTATGTTATCAATACTACTATATAATGGTCTATTTGAAGTGTAAGACACACGTTACCTTAGAAACGCAATTCGCAACGTCTATTTTTGTCGGTTCATACAAAATTAAAAATTAAAATACAAATAATAAATGATATAAAATTTCAATGTATTTCTGATGTTTTATAATTATTTATAAAACAAATGACTTTCTACAGTGTTTCGAATAAACCTTAAGCGTTTAAAATTTTATAATCTGAAATATTTTTACAAATTAAGAGAACTGAAGTTTTTTTTTTCGTAAAAAATTCAACTCTAGCATATCGCAGTTGTCATTAGAGTCACTAAGTATGATGGTTTTGTGTTCATCTCCACCCAAACTCGAATATTACATTCAAACACATGCGACAATTTTTAAAGTAAATTGAAACAAAGTATGTTTTTTTAATAATAATAGACTGGCTCCTCTAATTTTTTATTTTTTTTTAGTTTCACACTTTTATCACGCATAGCAGGGTAGACAGAAAGTTCCTAGTGTCATGACACTCCGTACCTCACTTTGTCTTTACCAGAGCGAGGAAGTGAAAATAATTTATATATAATCACTCCCCGAGTGGGGATTGAACCCACAACCGATCGCGTTTACGTTTTGTCAGACGCTGTCTCACAAAGAAAATAAAATTAATAAAAATAGATACTTGCGTTAGCCATTGCAAAGCCGTACTTTATCTTACCAGAGCGGAGAACTGGACATACATTTTAAATATATATAATATAATCATTCCTCCCAGCGCAGTATGACAGCCTCTAACTGTAATTGCGATCGCTTATGGGTTTAATCCTCATTCGGGGAGTGATTATATTATTCGCTTTGGTAAGAAAAAGTGCGGCGTTGAGTTCCACCACGTTTTGGGTTTTACCACCATACAGAATAAAAAAGCGTGAAGCGGGTGGTCGTGGGGCGGTTTCAGGTGGGAAGTAGTCAAAAAGAATAACTTGACACTAGGCTGTTAAAATAAATTATATACCTTAAACAGTATTCCGATGAAATAAATAATTAAAAGTTTAATTTAAAAGGAAATAATAAGAATTAAATGGAGTACAGTAGTACAGTCAGACGGCAAATGAAAGCTAAGCCTCTTAACAGGTGTTCGATCATCGATTTCATTGAGTGAATCAGCAATGGAGAGTATCGATATCGAGATTTGTTTTTAATATTATTATTTTAACTTAACATGAAATATTTAAATAAGAACATTGGTTTTTGCGATTAGAAATTAAAAATGAAACTACGACGTTCACTCCATATTTTATTTGTGTCATGCTTTTTAACGACTAGCAGAATTGACGGATAATTTAGTGTAAAGACACTGCATATTCTTTTTCACTTTCCTCCAAAATCCTAGACGTCCGGCGTAGTGGAGTTTAACACTGTACTTTATCTTAGTAGAGCACGAGAACTATCGTAGTTAGAGTCAGATGTTGTTGCACTGCAACATAATGACCTAAGATGTAATTAAAATGTACGAAAAGTAATTTGAACATTCATCAAAACTTAACACTTATAAGTGTTTCTAATAAAGTACCGGAAGTAGCACAAGGACATAACAGCGAATAATAAAACGTAATCTATTACAATAGCTTGTTAATTGATTTCTTGTGTAAGTTACTATCGATACATTCGATATGTTGGCTAACGCCCAACACTACTCCCGAATAAAGAAGCTCGTTTCCATTGTACTTGGACGACAATTTGTAATATATTTTTTCTAATATCTAGCACACTATGAATATATCATTGTCATGTTCCGTCGTATTTGAAGAATCAAGTTATTTGAATATTTTATAAAATAGAAGATTATTTAATGAAATAGTAGAATGCTTAAGTAAAGGACCTAATAGATAATAGTGTGTTGATTTCTACAATTTCACATCTAACATTATTAGATACTTTACATAGAAATCTTAACCTAGTGAAGCGACGTGTGGCTCGATTTGGTCTTTTTTTATATGTAGAGGAAGTCTTGTAAAAGATACCTAGTTTTTTCAATGAAAATAGGTTATGTGGGATCTTTACCCACTATAACCCCTCCGATTTTCGACTACAATCCGTTGGAAACACTACGGGAAACCGGTTGAACTGCGTCTGCAGTCGTTCTCAAATATCAATAAAGCCACTCACTGGAATTTAATACCTGCCTACTATTTTCAACTGGTTCTCTCTTTTTCTCTTAATGCTAACTTGAGCCCCTAACCAGCTATGTTTATAGCGTAGAATAAATAAGTTACTTCTAAACCCCCCTAGTAGAGACTGAGACTCGATTTGATCTGTTTCAAGATCATATAAAATGCAATAAAACATTGCCGAAAGACTCACACTTAAATATCTGTTGTATGTATGTATGTACCTACAATAATATTTATATATATATATATATATATATATATATATATATTTATATATATATAGGCACATGCGTGAATTTTTTTAGCATCTCGCATATTTTCGTATTATATATTTATAAAGGAATTGAGGGGAATGTAATACTAACAGGTGTTATATTAAGTCAGTTCTGATTAACCAACCTGGACAGAATAAAATATTTTTTAACAAAATACCTCCCTCCAGGTATTAATTTTTCTTCTTCTTTTGCTTTCTCTTTTTTCTTCTTTTAATTGCATCAATTAGCAAAAACACAAAGAAGAATATTTCAAAATGAACCGTGTTACAATGAAAACACGTCGCAAGAAGGTCGCGTCAGCCCGCCCTGGTCGAAGATTAAAACCGATGCCATTATTGTAACTTGCCACATGATAGAATTCCATTGTGTATATTTGGAGTTCCTTGGAGTAAACAATAAATATCAAGTACCATAAGCGTTTGGGAAAATTTTATTTTAAAAGTATTTAAATATGATATTAAATACAATAAGTTAGACGTGGTAATTATTTTATTGATATGTGAATAGAAAGCGTTCGGTCCCTTTTAAGAAATAATTGAAGAGCATATATTTTATATACAAACAAATAAAACGATAAGAAAGAAAGCAAATATTTTAATATTAATATTAATAAAACGTATTTACTATTTTTAAAGTGTTATTCCACACTAAGGATTAGATAACATTTTTTAATAATCTTTAAGTAGTAGAAATTTGTAAAAAATCTCTCTACAAAGATGCTAACAACATAAATAAGTTGTAACAAACGTATAAGAATTTCGACGCAGCTGGTAGTAGAACGCATGGCTTAGCGGTCAGAGCGCTTGGACGGTATCCAAGAGGCGCGCGTTCAAATCCCGTTGTGTTTGAATATTTATATGTTTTTTCAAATTTTGCAAAATCATTGCCATAAAAATACAGTAGATACTACACACCTGACCTGACCTGACGATCTGAACGCGAGTAAAACTAAGATTCTGATATTTGAAAGATAATAGATGAAGAAAGACAGGCATGTAAGATTATGCTAAATAGATAGATATATGCAGGGATCGTAGCGTTTGGTGTTCTGTCTTTTTTAACTACCCCGCAAGGGATATAGCGTGAAGATAGAAATAAAAATCACGCTTCATAATTCAAAGTCAATTACATAGAAATCTTAACCTAGTGAAGCGACGTGTGGCTCGATTTGGTCTTTTTTTATAGGTAGAGGAAGTCTTGTAAAAGATACCTAGTTTTTTCAATGAAAATAGGTTATGTGGGATCTTTACCCACTATAACCCCTCCGATTTTCGACTTCAATCCGTTGGAAACACTACAGGAAACTGGTTGAACTGCGTCCGCAGTCGTTCTCAAATATCAATAAAGCCACTCACTGGAATTTAATACCTGCCTACTATTCTCAACTGGTTCTCTCTTTTTCTCTTAATGCTAACTTGAGCCCCTAACCAGCATGTTTATAGCGTAGAATAAATAAGTTACTTCTAAGCCCCCCTAGTAGAGACTGAGGCTCGATTTGGTCTGTTTCAAGCTATCATGCATCTTTGAATTACGAGATCATGTAAAATAAAATAATAAAACTCGCACTTAAATATCTGTTGTATGTATGTACGTACCTACAATAATATTTATATATATATATACATATAGGCACATGCGTGAATTTTTTAAGCATCTCACATATTTTCATATTATATATTTATAAAGGAATTGAGGGGAATGTAATACTAACAGGTGTTATATTAAGTCAGTTCTGATTAACCAACCTGGACAGAAAAAAAATATTTTTTTAACAAGATACCTTCCTCCAGGTATTAATTTTTCTTCTTCTTTTGCTTTCTCTTTTTTCTTCTTTTAATTGCATCAATTAGCAAAAACACAAAGAAGAATATTTCAAAATGAACCGTGTCACAATGAAAACGCGTCGCAAGAAGGTCGCGTCAGCCCGCCCTGGTCGAAGATTAAAACCGATACCATTATTGTAACTTGCCACATGATAGAATTCCATTGTGTATATTTGGAGTTCCTTGGAGTAAACAATAAATATCAAGTACCATAAGCGTTTGGGAAAATTTTATTTTAAAAGTATTTAAATATGATATTAAATACAATAAGTTAAACGTGGTAATTATTTTATTAATATGTGAATAGAAAGCGTTCGGCCCCTTTTAAGAAATAATTGAAGAGTATATATTTTATATACAAACAAATAATATGATAAGAAAGAGAAGAAAGCAAATATTTTTAATAATAATATTAATAAAACGTATTTACTATTTTCAAAGTGTTATTCCACACTTAGGATTAGAGAACATTTCTTAATAATCTTTAAGTAGTAGAAATTTGTAAAAAATCTCTCTACAGAGATGCGTACAACATAAATAAGTTATAACAAACGTATAAGAATTTCGACACAGCTGGTAGTAGAACGCATGGCTTAGCGGTCAGAGCGCTTGGACGGTATCCAAGAGGCGCGGGTTCAAATCCCGTTGTGTTTGAATTTTTATATGTTTTTTCAAATTTTGCAAAATCATTGCCATAAAAATACAGTAGATACTACACACCTGACCTGACCTGACGATCTGAACGCGAGTAAAACTAAGATTCTGATATTTGAAAGATAATAGATGAAGAAAGACAGGCATGTAAGATTATGGTAAATAGATAGATATATGCAGGGATCGTAGCGTTTGGTGTTCTGTCTTTTCTAACTACCCCGCAAGGGATAAAGCGTGCAGATAGTAATAAAAATCAAGCTTCATAATTCAAAGTCAATTACGCCTTAGTAAAAAATAGTATAAATAAGAAAAAAAATTAAGAACATAAAAAAAACCAGAGATTTAAGCAGGAGGGTTTAACAATTTCTTTAAGTTACCATAGTAGTATTTTGAACGTTAACTGTAGCGAGTATAGTTTCGATTCCAGATAATTAATTAAAATAGCAACTAACGTTTTTCACAAGTATTTTGTTTTGAATTGCGTTTTAAAATCACTTTTCTTTGCTTAAATATTGTTTACCTAAATAAGCACTCTCTGTATCTATATCGACTTAACATCTTGCTTCTTTTAGAAAAAAAAACAGATAAAATATAAAAAAATTATGCCAGGCCTGTGATATCACAGAACTATATCGACATAGTTAGATTATCTATATTTTAGTAAGAAAGCTTTGAATTAACATCTCAAAGATTTAACATAACATTTTCAACCATTTATTTGATTTGTTCATAAAAAAATTACAAGTAATTGTTCTGAATGATATCATAATATAAATATTTTGAATCATAAATCATGTACCTTAATTTAGCTTAGTGATTATATTTTAGACTATAGAGTTTAGACTATATTTTAGGACTATATAAGTCTTATTAACAAATTTAAACTGTAATGGTCTAAAAATAATTTTTTACCGTCATACTTTTATCCTGCATATCTGGGTAGACAGTAAGTATGCTAGACTGTCCTTCGCTTTACATACTTCTGTCCGTTATGCTAGACTGTCCTTCGCTTTCCATACTTCTGTCCGTACTTCGCTTTCCACCGTTGAGTTATGGAACTTAACGTCGCACTTGATCTTACCAGAGTATGGAAGTGGTAATAATTTAGATATAAGCAATCCCCCAAATGGGGATAGAACCCACAACCGATCGCGTTTACAGTCAGACGCTGTCCCACGCAGGCATCCACCAAAATATCATTTAATTAATATAATAATTACAGGATTATCTACACCTTTGAAATAATGAGTACGATAACATATCAAATACAATCTAGTATTTAGTAAATAATAAAGCAATTATAAATGTTTATTTTCGTGGAATCAAGTTGTCAGAAACGTTTGATGATTTCGACGAACAAACGGAATTAACGCCATTAGCGTTTGCGCCTAAATTGTCAATTTTAGACGTAGACGGTTATTTAGACTGTATATGAATATACCAGTGTAGAAGTGTAGTGTATTTAATATTGTATTTATTTTAAATATTTAATTTTATTAATATATTTTTTTAACAGCTTCACGCTTTATCTTGCATAGTATCTCAGTCAGAGATAACTTAGTGTCAAGACACTCCGATGATTGCTGTCCGCTTGAAATCAAGAACGTGTATAGAGCGACGAACTCAACGCCACCCGTTGTCTTACCACAGCGGATAAATGAAAATAATTATTATTAAAATTAGTTTTTTATTAATTCAATGTATGTTTAAAGTAGTAATTGTGGATTTTATGTTCATTTGGAAAACACGCTGTTTTTTTTGCTTCACACTTTTTATTTCGCGTAGAAGGGTAGGCAGAAAGCACCTAGTGTCAAGATATTCAGTCACATCGCTTTCCACTGAATTTGCAGATTGTGTGTTGATTGGCGGGTCTTAACGCTGCACTTTATCTTTCCAGAGCGAAGAAGTGAAAATATTTTTAATTTAATCACTTCGCCGAGTGGGAATCGACACTGTCCCACTGCACCACGACCGGCCTCATTATATATTTTTTATTCATTATTTAACTTTTACAGGTTGAATAAAAGCCTTTTAAATTCTTAATTTTCCCACCACTGAAGGAAGCCGATGAGCGGCTGCACGTGTAGCGCAAGCGTAGACATGCTACGGCGTCGAAGGCTAGGGAGTAAAGAAGACGGTATTACCATTTCTTAAAACGCCAAACGAGCTATTACGGTAAGATTCACCGATCCCCTCTACATCACCGAAGATATTAGTGCTGTAAAAGAAAATCCAAAGCATTTGGAAGGCGCCGGTGGCCCGCAATAGGCGGTCTATCTACCTAGGGGTTGTAGCGGCATATGCGAGTTATCCTCGACGTCTCATAGAAGTGGAGAGCCACATCTATGTATATATAACATTTTTTTAGCTTCACGCCTTTATCCCGCGTCGCAGGGTAGACAGAAAGTGCCTAGTGTCAAGACACTCCGTACTTCGCTTTCCACCGATTTCTTGACATTGCGAGACATTGCGTATTGAGTGGTGGAATTAACGCGGCACTTTGTCTTACCAGACCTAGGAAGTGACAATAATTTTAAATATTATCACTCCCCCGAATCCACAACCAATCGTTTTTACAGTCAAACGCTGTCCCACTGCGCCACGACCGGCCTCTGCATTATTATAAATATTATATTACATTAGTCGTCAGCTTCACAAAAAATATCAAATAATTCAAGGTAAATTCGATCTACTCTTCGTTTGAATGAAAATTGATTAACCGGCCTTTTTTTCAAAAATCAGACCAAAAAAAAAATCAAATATCAAAATATTTTATTATATATTTTTTCCCCAAAAGTTAAAGCACTATGGCATCTAACATTATCATTTTATTATAAAAATATTCTATAATAACAAAAAAAAACATTCCATACTTTGACACGATATCGTTTTCACGTACGCTAGGCCAAATTCACTTTGCCCACGTGAGTGTACACGAACTAAACAACAACAGCAAATATACGGCGAATGGACAAAAGTCCATGAAAAAAAGCTCGGTGTTAGTAACCAAGTGTCAGTTGGGTGTAGTTTTCATATTTATTTTTGAGCGTTTTTCAACGTTTTTTTTTTACAGCCTTTCCTTCCTTTCGTTTTTTGGCAGTTGTTCGGAGTTTACACTGCTTGTTTTTTTTTTTTACGAGAATAAAAATCATATTTTTTTAATTTTTCAACTCCATGCGTAATGCGAGAAAGGTTTCGACAAAAAACAAAGTGGACAGTTGAAACTTTTTCAACGTCAAATGTAACTTAACTATTATTTTCAGATTAATGCTTTTGCCCGTATAGCACCATATGTAGAGAGAATCTATTGTGATTACTCTCCGTTTGCACGTGAAGTGGCGGAACACAACGCCGCGCTTTCTCCTACAAGAGTTCAAAAATAAAAGAGAATTTATTTAACCATTGAACATGAAATATAGTAAAATATATAAATAATTTATAAATGTATTAAGCGCTATCATATATTAAATGTATACAGATTGGTGGTGGGTTCTATTTGCACTCTATTATAGTCTTGTTAAATGAAAGCATTCCGCTTGTTAGTTTTTTATCTATTTTTTAGTATATTGCTTTTTATTCCACATAGCAGTATCAAAACACTCCATATTCCTTTTTCTTCCGAATTTGAAACATTGCGTCGAGATCAGGATCATCAGGACATCAGGTGTCTTAGGACATCAGGTTCATAATATGTATTGTGATTAGAAAACATTTTTGATAAAACGTATAAAATTTGAACGCTGTGGGATTTGAACCCGCGCCTCTTGGAAACCATCCAAATGCTCTGATCGCCAAGCCATGCGTATTATATTTAAATTCCTTGCACTGATAGAACAAAGTACGGCGTTAAGTTCCGCCACTCAACACGCAACGTCTCGAATTTCAGCGGAAAGCGGAGTACGGTGTGTCTTGACACTAGGTACTTCCTGTCTACCCTGCTACGTGAGCGAAAAAAAAACTAAATATGAATTTATTATTACATAAACTATTTATTTTCTTCACCAAATAACATAAAACACTGAAGAACCTTACAAAAATATACTCCAATACTTTTTTCATGTGGAAATGCAAAAAATGATGTAATAGTCTCATCTGGAACCCATTTCACTAGATCAGCGGATCAAGATTTGTTTTCCGGGACTTATAATATAATTCCCTTTATTGCCCCAAATTGAAATTGCTTGAAAACTTGTACCTAAATATTTTAATAACTTGAAACGCTGTTCTTAGACTTTTCAGTTTGGGTTTTGCTCTATATTATAAAATGTTTAAGCATTTTTTATATTTTTAGTAGATTTTGTTAGTTTTAAGCTAAAATATGTGATGGAAAATGATATTAGATAAGGCCGTCGTGGCACAGTAGAACTGCATGATTGTAAACACGATTGGTTGTAAGTTTGATACCCGCTCAAAGATTATATTCAAATTGTTACTCGCCCGTTCCCGTAGGCCATAATACGGCGTTAAGTTTCGCATTCAAAATAAAAGAAAAACCTAACTGTATGTTTTGCATACTTGTACACTATTTAAGGAAAGGATAACAACATACACAAAAACACGCACAAACAGATGCTTTCCAATTATTATTTTTTTTGAAAATAATAATTCTATTGCATTTTTTAACTTCTCTATAAGCTAATTAATGTAATAAAAATAAATAATCAAGTTATTTTTTTTTTAGCCTCATGCTTTTATCCCGCATAGCAGGGTAGTTAGAAAGTACCTAGTGTCAAGACAGTCCGTACTTCACTTTCCACCAAATTCGGGTCATTACGTGCTTAATGGCGGAACTCAACTCCGCGCTTTGTCTCACCGAATCGAGGAAATTGAAAAGAATTTAAATATAATCATTTGCACGATTGAGAATCGAACCTGAAACCGATCGTGTTTACAGTCATACACTGTACCACTGCACTATTACCGGCCTTATTTAATGTTAGCAAATATACCAAAAACAAGATCTCAAGCTACGGAACTTGAATTAAAATTTTAAAAGAAGACTTCTTAATTTTTTATCCAAGCCCCGACTCCTAACCCCAGGGCATAGAAAACTTTGTATTTATCCTAAGAGATATAACATTTGAAATTATCTTTACTTTCCTTAAAAATAAATACTGAGAAATGAGGAGAAAGCGCTAACCCTGTAATATTTATAGTTAAGCCTGTAATATAGTTTATATTGTACATTGACGCTTTATACCTGTCAAAAAATACATTCTTTCTTAGTAGGTCATTAATGGAATTGAATAATTTCGATACGTTGAAAAATATCATAGTCACATAACTGAGTCTAATTAACATTTGACATTTGTATTGTTTGTGTGTTTAGTAATGTTTGCCATTTAATCATGAACAAGTTTACGTTACCTTAACGTTTGGAAATTGTCCAAATTTTCTATCAAAATTCGAGAAGTATTGTCTCTACTCAAAGAGCATTTCGTGCTAAATATGGTCGTCATGGTTCACCGTCTGAGCTCGCTATACGTCGCATAATCGAAAACTGGAAAGTGAATATTCTTTGCACGATAGTAGACCACCAACACGATAACAGACAGGCCGTAGTGAAGAAAATATTGGCACTGTATCAGCCAGTGTCGAAGAAAATCTAAATGTTTCCATTCCACGACGAGCACAAGAATTGGGTTTATCCAGAATGACAACCTGGCGAATTTTACGTATAGATCTTGACCTATATCCATACAAGATTGTGACACAAGAACTCAAGCCAGCAGACCATCGATTACGTCGTGAATTTGCTGATTGGGCGCTTGAAATGATGGAAGCGGACACCGAATTTCATAGGAAAATCATCTTTTCAGATGAGGCTCACTCTTGGCTCAATGGTTATGTGAACAAACAGAATTGTCGTTACTGGAGTGAGTCAAATCCAAGAGTGGTTCATGAAACACCATTACATCCTGAAAAATTGACAGTTTGGTGCGCATTATGATACGGTGGAATCATTGGCCCGCACTATTTCAAAAACGACGAAGACCGTATTGTTACTGTCAATGGCGACCGTTATCGTGACATGTTGAACGATTTTTTTTCCTGAAGTGTATGAAATCGATGCGGACGACATTTATTTTCAACAAGATGGTGCAACATGCCACACTGCGACCGTCACAATGGATTTATTGCGTGATAAGTTTGGTGAGTCGTTTATTTCTCGCAACGGTCCCCACAATTGGCCACCAACTTCATGCGATTTAACACCCTTGGAATATTTTTTGTGGGGGTATGTTAAATCTCAAGTGTATGCCAATAAACCAGCTACGATTCAAGACCTTGAACGCAACATTCGAGCGACTATAGCGGCCATACCAGCCAAAATGCTGCACCGAGTCATCGAAAATTGGACCGATCGTATTCACCAGTGCAAAAAAATCGTGGCGGTCATTTGAACAATATTGAGCACGAAATTCAAACATATATTACATGTTTTATTTCAATTTTAAAACATATTGTTCTTATTGGGAAACCAAATATATAAAAATTACCAATTGTTAAATTATTGCCTATGAAGCTAATAATGGCTTGTTTAAAATAAATCGATACTCAAAGGTAATGTTGAACCAAACAATTAATTATTTACAAGAGAAAGGCATGTGTTGTATAATAAATAATAATATAAACGGGTCGGTTCATATAAAAATATATAATTAGATAAAAGATTATACAAAAATGAAATGATAATGTAAGTATGTCTTGCTAACATATTTCCCTCTAAGCGAGGATCGTACTTACTTACAATCACATTTACAGAAATTCCCTTATTATAATAATTATGGGGACAACAAAAAATAATATTTTGTATTAAATCATTAAATATTATTCACCTTATATTTGAGACCGGTCGTGGCGCAGTTGGACAGTGTCTAACTGTAAACGCGATCGGTTGTGAGTTTGATCCCCACTCGGGGGAGTGATTACATCTCAATTATTTTCACTTCCTCGCTTTGGTAAAAAGACAAAGTGCGGCGTTGAGTTCCACCACTCAACACGCAATGTGTCGAATTCGGTAGAAAGCGAAGTATGGAGTGTCACTAGGTACTTTCTGTCTACCCTGCTATGCGGGATAAAAAAATATATATATTAATCACAATATTATACGTTTCACTCTTTATCGCGCATAACAGGGTAGTCGGAGACACAATTTAGTGTCAAGACACTCCGTTGTTTACTTTGTTTGACGTATACTTTTGTATGACTTAACAATGAATATTTTTAGTTAATTTAATTGTTATCTTAGTTTGTTCCAGTTTCCAGTGTCCGATTTTAATAGAATTTGGAATAAACTTTTATCTCTGATAACAATGCAATTATAAATAATGTGGTATTATTCTAAGTACAAAATAGCTGCCATCCATTCAACATGGGTTTCAAATGAAGGAACATAATACAGCAAAATACAATACATGATATAAAAATCAAAAACCAAATTTGTGGCCGGTCGTGGCGCAGTGTGACAACGTCTTACTGTAAACAAGGTAGTGATTATATTTAAATTATCTTCACTTCCTTGCTCTGGTAAGACAAAGTAGGGCGTTGAATTCCGCCACTCACCACTCAATGTCTTTCACTCAATTCTGCGGAAAGCGGAGTACCTTGACACTAAGTACTTTAAGTCCCTGCTTCACGGAATAAAAGCGTAAAGCTTAAAAAAATCAAATCCAATATGCTTTCAGAAGCTTTTTACTAATTATATTTTAATATTCCATTTACTAATATTAAACCTATAGTGAAACAACGAAACACAACACGGCTGACAGTGAGAAAGACAGACTTCACCCACGTTAGTGGTAAATTGTACGGGAATGATAAATTACCATCTCAATTTGTATAATTCGTCATTCAACACTCACAGAGACGTCAGAGAAACGTTTAAATGCTCCGTATTACAACAAAAACAGATCTCGAAATTATAAAATGTTTGGTAAATAAACAGAATTTAATACAAAATTGTTTGTGTTATTTGTACTGCTGTTTTATAATTGGCTTGTTGGTTAGTTTGTAGGTATTAATAAGATAGGGCTTAAGGTCTCGGATTCATTAATACAAGATCTATGTAATTGCATTATATATACTTATTACATATAATTTACAACTAGAGAAGCTATCGTGTCACAATTTTTTTTTCTAATATGACGAAATGTTGTTGACCCTGTCGGTCTTTATAGCGACCCCAAGGGGCGTGTGCGAGTTCTAACCTCAAACTTGCGACCGATGATCGGGCTGCGGGTGTCTCTATGTTACACAAACCAGCCGTTACTTGAAAACGCGACTGAAATATTTAAACTGTTGGAATGTCTGATCTTAGGGGAATAACATTGGGAGACATCTCGAACCGGGCTCATTTTTTTTAGCTTCAAACTTTTTATCCCGCATAGCAGGGTAGACAGAAATTACCTAGTGTCAAGACACTCCATACTTCGATTTCCACCGAATTCGAGACATTGTGTATTGAGTGGTGGAACTCAACGCCGCACTTTGTCTTTACCAGAGCGAGGAAGTGAAAATAATTGAAATATAATCACTCCCCCGAGTGGGGATCGAACTCACAATCGATCGCGTTTACAGTCAGACGCTGTCCCACTGCGCCACGACCGGCCACTACTCAACTAACCGGGCTCATATGTTCTCAAAACCGGGTAATTATAGTTTCAGCGGTTTACCTGATAATGCTATGTTTTATATTCGATATTCATTTGAGGGAAATATTATATAAACATAATTAGCGTTAACTATATACTATATCACCGTACTGGGTTATGTACTATTTGTCGCTCAGCAGGTAATATGTGGAATTCGTGCGTAGAGTCGAAAATGGAATAATTTGACACCACGTTATATACTAAATAAAATGTCTTGTAAAAAAAACAATTTTGACTATGACATTTTAACATATATTAAATGTTTATCATTTTTATAATTAAAAATCATTCGTATATGTTGCGTGTAGGATGGCAGACCTGAACATCATACTTTTATTAAGCCAGCTGAACCCGTGACTTCGTCCGCGTGGAATTTTGATATCCCTGGATCTTTACGTTATGTTTCTATAATTAAAGTAGTCAAAGTCATTCCTTATTACATCAGCTTCAGCATCTTGCATCAGCTTTGACACTGAAAGACCCTGATAAAACAGTCCAACTGTGCCAAAGATTAACCGAAACGAGCAAACAAACAGAATTTAAAAACAATATTATTCTGGTATATGTACCGTGTATGTACCGTGTATAAATACATATATATTTATTTTTAGCTTCACGCTTTCATCCCACATAGCAGGGTAGACAAAAGTACCTAGTGCCAACACGCTCCGTACTTCGCTTTCCACCGATTTCGATTTGTCTTTACCAGAGCGAGGAAGTGAAAATAATTTAAATGTAATCACTTCCTCGAGTGAGCATCGAACCCACAACCGATCGCGTTTACAGTCAGACGCTGTTACACTGCGCCACTACCGGCCTCATTACCTTTTTTACATACGTATTGACATACATTTTTATATACATCGAATCAAAACCATTTTTTTTTAATATAACAAACAGACACTCTAATTTTTGTATTAGTATATATAGAATTACTCAGTAGTTTAAAAAAGCAGAAGGCAACTAACTAAATTAGTCAAGATTCTGAGGATTTATGCGTGTTTATCTCAAGTTCCTCCGGCCGCGTGCACCGGCTGACATTAATTATTTACTAACTAAATGTGTTTTTGTGTCTGTTTCTTAAGAAAGTTTAAGGAAGTAAAAGACCATTCTGGCGCAGCGGAACAGCGTCTGATTGTAAACACTTGTTGTGAGTTTGATTCCCATATGTGAGATTTTTTATAAGAAAATATGTTTTCATGTTTCCGCTCTGGTATAATATAACGCGTCGTTAAATTTCTTTACTTGACACTCAATATCCCAAGAAATCGGATGAGAAGTGGGGTATTGGAAATTTTCACACTAGTTTCTCTGTCTACCCCGTTATACATGATAAAGCGTGAAGCGAAAAAATATGTTCCCAATTTAATTTATCAGTCTTTCTAAATTAACTTTCGTACATATTTGAATTCGATATGAATAAACGATTCGACGTAAATTCATCTTAATATTTGCATATATTTAGTTTGCCATTGTTTTTGGCAACTAATAAGCTTGAAGCTTGAGGCCGGTTGTGGCGCAGTATGACATTGTCTGACTGTAAACGCGATCAATTGTGGATTCGAATCCCACTCGGGAGAGTGTAGGTACTTTGTGTCTACTCTGCTAAGCAAAAAAAGAACTAACTAGCCAAAAAGAAAACTAGAAAAGCTACCAGTATAACCGCTGGATGACAATTGAAAAATACAGGTACTTTCTAGGACACTAGGACAACAATAAAATAATATTAAGCGTGTGTGTTCTTTGTATATTCTTTATTTCACAAAATTTATAAAACAAATTGGTACAATAGCAGGTGCTTCTTCTTTTTCAGATTCACGCTTTTTTCCGCATTACAGGCTAGACAGGAAGTGGCTAGTGTCAAGACACTCTGTTCTCCGCTTGAGAAGCCAAAGCGATTCTCTGTAATGTTTTTATTAACGTAATTGGTTATTCATTTAAAATTATCTCTTACTCATTTCCTATAAAAAATAGACGATCGATTTTATTGACATATGGCTAAGTTCCAAATAAATATTTTAATTCTAAATATTTTTGACTTGGAAATTCTCAACGTTGTTAATAAAAATGGTTTTTTTTTGCACCGCATAACAGGGTAGACAGTACCTAGTGTCAAGGCACTCCGTACTTCGCTTTCCACCGAATTCGAGAAATTAAGTGTTGAATGGTGGAACTCAACTATATATTTTTGCAATTTTTACAATATTTTACAATAATATTTCATTAATTTGGAGTTGTATTGAGTTATATTTTAGTGATTTAAAAAAATACATTTAAATAAAAAAAAAGATTTCAAGTTAAGTATCTTCAAATAGCTGTTGTAAGATTATACGGCGTTGAGTTCACCACTCGCCACGCAATGTCTCGAGCAGAAAGCAGTCAACCAAGGGTTCTTGACACTAGGTTGTCTCTGACCACCAAGTGACATAACTAAAACTGCGATGCCATGTTGATCATTTTTGTGGTGCAAATGGGCTCTTACAAAAGTATTTTACGTATAAGTAACACTCTGGTGGACTAGACCCAGACTAGACTAATTACCACCAGACTGAAAAAACTGACTTTTCTAAATAAATTTTAAAAAATTCAAATCTAGGATATATAGAGAATTTGAACCACAAATTATCACCAGACTGACAAAACTGACTTTCTATATAAATTTTAAAAAATTCAAATCAAGGATATAAAGAGAATGTAAACCAAAAATAGGTATATACAAATAAAACAACAATATAAATAGTTTAAACGTTTATTGTACATAACACGATACCAAAGCGGAACAGCTTCTACTAATTACTCTTCAAATAATTCCACGCCCAACGCTTATTAATTCAAATTTGCTGAGTGACAGACTGATTGGATGATTTTATATATATATATATATATATATATATATATATATATATATATATATATATATATATATATATATATATATATATATATAGAGAAAAAAAAACAATCCAAATATTGTATTAAAAAACCGTAAAGTAGCTATTTCATACATTCAATAACATATAAATACTAATAAATGCTAATAAATATCCATAAATACATATAAATAAACATCATATATGAAGTATGAAATTTTGGTCCTTCGAGCCACTCAACAAATCTAATCCAGTACATAACATCAAAGTGAATACAGTAAAAGCTCTTTATTCTCTCTATTGTATTTCATCAAAATATCGCAAATATAAAAAAATTGAATATATAAATTATAATTGAATATTAAAAGTAAAAAAAAATACATAAAAAAAATAAAGTTTTTGATATCGCAATAATTTACTTATATTTTAGTCATAGTTATAATAAGGCCTACTTTACTTTTCTATTAGCGTTCGATACGTATTAAAATCATTTTTTTTACAATAGGCATTTATCGATTTAGAATACTTTAGCCTTTGTGGCTAAAATATTCTATATCGGTAAATGTCTAGGAATATATATATATAGGAATTGGGAATATGAAAAAAAAGCGAACAAGGAGCTTTGACTGTATTTTGCAGTTATTTTTTTTAATTTATTTTATATATAATATAGTTTACGTATCTACATTTATATAATAAGGTATATATGCATACGTTACCCTTATATTTTCAAATCTCAAATAATAATTATATATATAGGAATGAATTGTTCTACAAAATGGCGGACGAACGAATTAAAATATATATATATTCGTTCATTCTTATTTATCTTGGAGAAAACTTCCTATCTGTGACATGGCGTTGAGTGGCGGAGCTCAACGCCGCTACATACTTCTTACTAAAGCACTGAATTGATAATAATTTAAATATTATAATTTCTTAATAGGGATCGAAACCATGACCAATTGAAGCAATTTTATTATTCGTTCCTTAAGTTTATGGAAAAAAAATTAGGCATTGTATATTAAAATACATCGGAATATATATCGTTTTTTTATTATAACTAAAATTCTATGGAATTTCATTTCTATAATAAAACACCATTATATATACTCACTCACTTAAAATTAAACAATAATCTATATTTAAAAAAATATACGACAAAAAATTAAAAAATATAATATTAGTTTTTTATATACTATATTAAATCTGAAAGTAAACTTGTTTGTCTAAATTTCAAAAAAAAAGTAATCGATCGCGCCAGGTGTTAATTTTTTTTAATGACAAATAAAAAAATCAAAGACATCAACACATACAGCCAAGATTGAAAAATAAAAAAAATTAAATATTATTTTTTGAGATTCTCCCATATAAGTTAATATAATATTAGCTATATATCTATGTAATGAGCGAACATATGTTAAATCATTTATATACTAACAACGTGTAAAGGAATCCCGCACCTTGGCTGTGGAAGATGAAACCTAGCAAATGATAAATAAAAAAAAACATCTGTGACAAATATATATATGTAATAGAGGAGTATCTTTATTCGTTCACTTTCAATTGTCACACTAAAAATAAAATATAATTTATTATAACTAATATGGAATTAATATGGAATTGAAAAAAAAAAGAAACCTTTTACTACAAGCCAGTCTAATTTCAACTATATATTCAATTAATTAAATATAATAATTTAAGCCTTTAAAAAAAGTAAATTTATATTATATATAAGAAAAAAAAAAGAACTTCACGATTTATCCCACAAAGCAATCAACCAACCTAGGTCCATAAACTCGCGACATAGCGCGTTGAGTGCGTAACTCAACGCCACTCTTTGTCTTATCAGAGCGGAGAAATGAAAACAATATCTAAAACTAATCATTCCTCCGTGTGGGTATCGAACCCACAACCAATCTGGTTAATACTTTCTATTGCAATCATTTGCTAGGTTTCCTCATGTTATATTGAAATCTGGAGTACGGTAATCTATATACAAATACAATGTTCATAATATATTATGTAACACGCCATTGATCTACATTCAAAACCGACCGAAGAATTCTGAAAAAAAAAAAACAAAAAATATAATTAATAAATTTACTTAAAAAAAATTGTAATAAAATATTACACATATTTTATTACAATTTATTATTTATTATTTTTAAAGTGTTATTTCCCACTTAGGATTAGAAAACATTTTTTGAAAAAACATATAAAAATTTGATAGTAAACTAATAAATAAAATAGCAATCTCTCTTGTTAAACGATTATTTCTTAATAATGTTTAAGTAGTAGAAATTTGGAAAAAATCTCTCTACAGAGATGCTAACAACATAAATAAGTTGTAACAAAACGTATAAGAATTTCGACGCAGCTGGTAGTAGAACGCATGGCTTAGCGATCAGAGCGCTTGGACGGTATCCAAAAGGCGCGGGTTCAAATCCGGCTGCGTTCAAATTTTTATAAAATTTGTATACGTTTTTTCAAAAATTGTCTTAAAATGTATGTAGTCAAATATATATATATATATATATATATATATATATATATATATATATATATATATATATATATATATATACACATATACATACCTTAAATGATTTTAGCATCGTGTCTCATAGAGTCCGGAGCGTCCGATGTATCGCACCCATTTGATCACGTCGTGGTCAGAGTAGTTCAGTTTTGGTTCAAATACTTTGAGATATCGCACCTGAAATCAAATATTATATGTATTACGAACTGTGCCAGCTGTCTGTCAGTGAGAGCCCTATCAAAATCGGTCCAGCCGTTTCCAGTGAATAATGGCACAAAAAAATTAACAATCAAAAAAAGGAGGTTATCAGTTTGATATATATGTATGTAATATTGTTAGAATTGTATAATATTTGCGTATGATGAACCATTTAGACTTCCAAGCACGTGTGCTTAATTTAATAAGTCTGTATGTTTGTTTTTCCACGAATTTCTCTAAAACTAAGAATTAGACCAAGACGATTTGTTTTTAAATTTAAGCAAGGTATACTTCATCATTCTTCATTCTTTAGTAAACATTACAAGTTTAATTAAAATCAGTCCAGCAGTTTTAAGGATATAGGTAAATTATTAATTACTTGTAAATTGGTGTAATTTTTATAAATTAGATTATGGTATATGTACAGTGTATACATTTGTATTGTATAAATGCATTTAGTAACAAGTGGTTATAGAAGATACTTTATTAAATGTAATTATATATAAAATGCAAATAATAATTGAACTGAGTAAAAGTTAGTGTTACACTATAATAAAAAAACACATTTACAAGTTTTTTTTCATATGCATAGTTATTTTCCCAATCGCCCAAGATTAACACAAGCAAAACCACATGTAAAAACTAGTTAAATAAAAATGATCTATTATCAGTTTGAAGGCCGGTCGTGGCGCAGTGGGACAGCGTCCGACTATAACCGCAATTGGTTATGAGTTTGATTCCCACTAGAGGGAGTGATTATATTTATATTATATTGACTTCTTCGCTCAGGTAAAACAAAGTGCGGCGTTGAGTTCCACACGCAATGTCTCAAATTCGGCGAATGTCTATCCTGCTATGCGATATATAAGCGTGAAGCTAAAAAAAATTACCTTGAACCCAGAGGGTGCGAATGGAACTTCAAATCCCATAGAGATGGGTGGTCGAGTCCACTTCTTCTTGGTGTCCGTCTCCAGCAACTCTATTTCTGCAGAGAGCTGGGTCTCCTTCATGCCAGCCATCCTTTTAATTCTGGAAATTATTATTTATATGTATTAATAATTAATTATTATTATAGTATACTTTTTTACAATATGTTTGTAAATATTCGCAACTTTCGCCATAATTCGCGACCATATGTGTTAAGTGACAAAACTAAACGTGAAGGACATTAAAAAACAATTTATTTATACTAATTACACCGAGTGGGAATCGAACCCACAACCAATCAGGTCTAAAGTAAATCGCTTTCATCAAGGCCACAATGACTTCAAGGTTTTACTTGGCCTCCTGGACCTTCGTATCTTTATTTTTATCAGCTAACTACCAGTGAAAGTTTTATCAAAATCCATTCCAGGGATTAGCCAGAACAGATAGACAAACTTCATTTCATACAATACTTACTTCCATACAATAGCGTTCTCAGACGCCTTATATTTAGCCTTTCCCTTCAAACATATAAGTTGTACACCGCTTGTGTTCAGTGGCGTTGGTATCTTCACTTCGATCTTTTGACCGAGGAGTGATGGTTTGAAGTTCGATTTCAGTACAACTTTAACGTCCATTTTAGTTCTACCCACTTCTCGTACTAGTGGGATAACGCGGAACGGTAGCGAAATATCTTTTGTAGTACGGTATCTGTAATAATATTATTATAAATAATAAGATAAATCATTACAATGGCCACTAAATTAAAATAAAGTGTTAATTTTTTTGAGAGAATCTAGTATACAGATATTCATTTCTTCCCTTTCCGCATATACTCAAGACATCGAGTGTTTTTACCAAGAAAATGATAATATTTTACACATAATATTAGAGAAACCTTTCGAGTAAGGTTATCATGGTGTCCGACTGTGAACGCAATTGGTCGAGGGTTCAATTGCCACTTGAGGGAATCACATTTATTTATTTTTATTACTCTCCTCTGGTACTATAAAGCTCGGTGTTAAGTTCTGAAACTCAACACGCAACTTCTTGAATGCGTGTGGAAGAAGATCAACAGAGTGTCTTGACACCGGATTCACTCTGGCTACCTAACTATGTTAAGGATAAAGCGTGAACCTGTTTTACAACTAGAAACGAATGAAACTTTTCACCGAGTGGGAAATGAACCCACAACCAATTGCATTTACAGTCAGACATTCTTCCACTGCGCTATAAGACCCTCATTTTTGTTTTAATTAGAAATAAACATAATATTTATTAGAAAACATTTAAAACAAATTGTTAAAAGTTCGGAATCCGAACCCGTGCCTCTTGGAAACTGTCCAACACTCTGACCGCTAAGTTATGCGGTCTACTACCAACAGTGTCGGAATTTTTATACGTTTTGTTATAACTTGTGTACGTTGCAAGCAGCAGCAAACCCAAAAATTACTAAAAAACAATCATTCGGCAAGAGAGAATGCTAATTATTTTAATATTTAACTATATTTAAAGTGTTATTTCACACTATTTCTAATCCAAAGTGTGGAGTAAAATATTATAATATTTATTTTCATCACCCCTTACCTCATGAGTTCAAACTCTCCGTCGGGCGGTATGAAGGATATGGAGTGCTCGGTCTCGAACTTGCTGAGCTTCACGCACTGGTGGAACTGGCAGTCGTCGATCACCACCACCGGCTTGCCGGAGCGCGCCGGGTCGCTGTCCGTGTTGCCGGAGATACCACCTACCGATGTACATACATATAGAAATATATCAAGATCTACATAAATACGCCAGTAATACATGTGAGAGAAAAATAAATAAATAATTGAATTAATCTATTTTTCTTGACAGAAAGCACCTAGTGTCAAGACATTCAACGCCGCGCTTTGTCTTAACACAGCGGGGAAATGACGATAATTTAATTATAATCATTCTACCGAGTGGGAATCGAACCCAGAACTGATAATTGATGATCATCCACTTTTTTGCCTTTTGTTAACTTCTATTTCAAATAATTAAAATTTACTTTACAACGAAAAATAGTTATATGTATATATATTTTCTTTTACGATGAATGACTTAAAAACCAGATTGACTCTATGATATATATATATATATATATATATATATATATATATATATATATATAGCCCGAGACAACCTAGGACTAGATAGATAGACTTGACTAAATATATTATACAATAATTTAACTCTTCCCATGTAAATGCGACAGATTATGGATTCAATCCCATTCAGGGTTATGATTATATTTAAAATTTATTTTCATTTTCTGTCCTGGTACGAGAAAAGGAGGCGTTGAATTAACCAATCAGCACGCATTGTCTCGATTTCGGGCGGAAACTAGTCAACGGAGATATTTGTCACTATATTATCTCTAACTACCCTGCTATACGGGATATAGCTTTAAGCTGTTTTTATTATATAGAGATTTAGTAAAGCAATATTAAACATTTTAAAGTTTAATTTCAATAAACAAGTTTTCACTTAATTTTCATCAAATTTAAATCAATAATTACAAAAATTAATATATAAAAATTAATAAACAAAATATATTTTTTAAATATAAAAAATCTAACTGACCATTTCCCTTCCCCTTGGCCTCCATAACAATTTTATCGTTGATACCAAACTTGCACTCGGGCATGCCGGACAAGTAGGACTTCATCACCACCTTGCCAGCTACGTGGGCTGAGAGGACTTGCCCTGTAAAAAAAAATGTTAAACAATTAAAACTTTAATGTAAACTTAATTTGAATAAAAAATATATTCTAAACTAAATAGATTGTGAATACTGTAAAAAACAACAGCATCTAATTGTACATATGAGTAGGCAATTATGGGTTTGTTTTCAATTTTTGGAAAAGATAATATTTAAATTACTCTTTGCTGTTTTAAAAAAGCCCGGCGTTAAGTTTCGCAACTTAACACGGAGTCTCGACTGGACTGGACTGGACAACAGTATGATAAAGGGAATAAAATAGCATATTTTTCTACCTTGTGGTGACATAAGCAAGTTGACATATTCCAGTACATCTAAGAACAGCTCGTTGCGCCTGTACTTGATACCTTCACGGCGCCATCCAATTTGACCTGTGACCTGAACACAATAATTTTTTTTTCATATTTTTTCCATATAATCTGAAAATCAGAGTCAACCTAATGCCAACACAAAGTACGGAGTTAAGCACCGCAACGTAACACGCGACGTTTTGAAATATTTTATTTTTTAAAATTAAACTGCTTAAAAATATTAATTTACAATACAAAAAACCACTCTAGGATAAGGATGCAGCCACTAAAACTCATAAAAATCTTTTTTTTCACAACTTCATTTTGTAAGAAGACGAGACTGTCCGTCAGTAAGGCCGGATATAGTAATCTTACCTCAGCAAAAGACAGTGAAATATTTGGGAATTCATCTAGATAGAAAGCTTATATAGAAAAGCTAATGTGGTATTAAGGCCAAAAATATCCAGGGAATAAGTAACATGGAGACATGTATTGACTATTAAGTAGACAGTGATCACTAAAATTGGAAAGTAATATCCTAATATACAAAAGTATAATAAAACCAATGTCAACCTATTTGAACTCTGGGCATCCGCTAGCCACTCAAATATGAAAACTCTCCAACAATTCCAAAATAAGGCTTTAATAGTTATTAAATAGTTCGTAAAATTGCAGAAGCTCATCAATACTTAAAAATGGCTACCATTAAATTACCATAAGTCCTGTACTGCGTATAAAGAAAGATTGGCACATCACAAAAATGACTTAGCAAGATTGCTGAAGAACACCCACGATATTAGATATAGCTTAAAAAGATCATGACTTGCGTCAATATAAAACCTTGCAGGAATAATAGAATATGAGATGACGTATCGCAGGATGGGTTACAACTTCAAAATAAATATTTTTAATTATCAACATAAAATTTAATTACAGCCTTCGGCTGATTGTAAATGCATAAATGAACAAAAAAAACATCTTTGAAAGAGAAGAGAACTTGAATAAAAATTTTAAATTATTAAACAATGTTAAAAGGATTATTACTATATATATGGCTAATATTTAATATTTTTAAAGTGTTATTCCACACTTAGGATTAGAATATTTTTGGAAAAACGTATAAAAATTTGAACGCAGCGGGATTCAAACCCACGGCTCTGGGATACCGTCCAAATTTCTACTACTTAAAGATTATTAAGAAATTGTTTAACAAGAGAGATTGCCATTTTATTTTGATATAACATACAAGAATTTCGTAACAAACGTATAAGAATTTCGACGCAGCTGGTACTACAAACGCATGGCTTAGCGGACAGAGCGTTTGGACGGCATCCAAGAGGCGCGGTTTCAAAAATGTTTAGTTTATGGGTTTTAATATTGTTTATTAACATATTTTTTTATATTATAAATTAAATTAAAACCTGAGAATATCTATATGTCTCAATAAATATTATCTAAGCTACATAAAAATAATTGCTATGTAAAATTAAAAAAAAAAAAAACAATTCATTACTTGACACTTACTTGTGATGTAATCTGTGCTTGTTCTTCTTTAGAAGCAGATTTGATACCTTGCTGAGTGATGAAAGTTTTCAACACGCCTGTATCTGAATTTTGAGGGTAGCCAAAGTCTAGGATTTCTATAAAAGGGCAAAACATTATATTATTTGATTGTTTATATTAAAGAGAAAAATATATATTGTTTTATATTATAAAACCACTACTTCTGGTTATATTGAAATATTAGATTACTTGTTACAACTTATTTACGTTGCTAACATTTTGCAAGAGGTGCTGGTTCAAATTCTGATACGTTCAATTTTTTTTTAGCTTCACAGTCTTATCTTACTTACAGAAAGAGTACCTAGGGTAGGGTAATTTAAAACATTGCATGTCGAGTAGTGGGACTCAGCGCCGCACTTTGTCTTACCAGAGTGAGAAAGTGAAAATAATTTAAATATAATTACTCCCCTGAGTGTAGATTGAAACCACAACCAATCGCGATTACAGTTAGACGCTGTCAAACTGTGTCACAACCGGCCTCTTCAAATTTTTATGTTTTATAAAAATGTTTTCAAATATTAAGTGTGAAATAACACTTCAAGAATAGTTCAACAGTATCTTATTGTTGAATAAAAACACCAACAATTGCTGGTTCATTCTGTGGTGGTGGTAAGTAAAGACATGGGTGTTAAGTCCTGGCAATATTTCATTTTGGCATGAGGAATGGGGAATTAATTGGTATTAACACTAGGTTCTTTTTGATTACCCTGATATGGACAGAATTTGAATAAATTCTGAATAGAAGCTGCTATGCTGAGTAGCTATTTTATTCTCTATTTCCATATGAATTAAAGATAATTTATATTGTTTTAAAATAAAAATTTTCCAATAGGAAAATTAACATACAACTCACCATCAAGTAATTCATAGATGAGCACAAAATTGTTCTTGATGTTCTCTTCAGAGATTTTACCAAAGTAAGATTGCATCACATCTATTATCTTTAGTAGAAACTCAAATACCATAGCGGCATTAACATTTTGCTTGGTCACCGCTGCCAGCCATATATTTGCTCTCTGTTGTTTAAATACATATATTTTATAAATAATAGAACTTCTATACATTAACATAAATTTATAATTTGACATCAGAACTATTTAAAATGTTACAATCATATATGGTTATAGCAGTAACTATAGTAGTAATAAATCTATTTTAAACCTATAAGAAAATTAAAGTCTTGGCATTAGAACTGAAAGTGAGCCAAAATATATACAGTTCAGTGCCAAATAAATATAATTTCATATGATAACTTTAATTATCAGTTAACAAAAATTTTGGGAGAAAGATGAAACAACATGTAAAAATTAGCAATTTGTAATGAAATGTTTGTAATGAAATGCAAAAATTTTACCTTAATATGAAAAAAGGAAGTGCGGGCGATGTTGGTAACTGGAGAGCGAACTTGCTGTCGAGCATGGATAACGTTGACCCTAAATGCGTCAACGGCATTCCGCCCTATGTCGTCCCGGTACACCCTTGAAATCAGCACCTCCCCCTTGTGGTTGTACACGAATAGACCCCCGATCATTTTGACGATAGTCTATTTACTAAAATAAAACGATAATGTTATTTGATCATCAATCTATCAAACTGTTAAGTACCCCAATTTCGACTGGTCAGTCACTTCTACTCGGTGAAGTCAATTGTTAATCAATAAACCAGGATATGACCAATATAATAAAGGCAAACAGTTAAAAATATTGAACTCACGTATTATTTAGAAGGATGCATTGATTTTCAAATAAATTTAAATGCAATATCAGCGTAAGTGCTTAAATACACTCATTTTAGGGCAGTTTCGCAAAATATCAAAGAAAAGAGCAGATGATACCCGCCCCCAAAATGAAACGTCAATAGTTGTTAAGTCAATAGCTAAATTCACTTACATAGATAATATAGACGAGTAAAAGATTTTATAAATAGTTTGTCTCGTTTAAAATTACTTTTTGTTCTAAATTTACGATTATTTATGAGAAATTACTGAATAAAAAATTTAGATACCGGCTTTTTTTCTAAATAACAATTTATATATATACTTTTTTGTTATAAAATATCTGTTATCTTTTATCACAGCCGTTGTAACTAGTGTGTTACGGAGCGATGTCTGCGTCCAGCTGTGAATGTCTTTGGCTGATGATGATATTGATATACTATCTTTTGATATTAATATTTAAATATCCGATTTTAAATATTTGTCTGCAAAATATTCTCCTTTTTACTAAAGATTAGGTCCCAACCTACAATTTCTAGGATGAATCCCATCACTACTATCACAGACAATTATTAATGAAAGGAAAGTGCAATTTTGTCAATGGTGTAAGATTTGGGTCGATTATGTCATGGCGGGTTAGATGTTTTCGGCACTCGGTTTCCTTGAATTTGATTTGAATTACGCCGTCAATGATCCCGTTTGGTCGATTCTTGTTTAACACTTACGGTATCGATATACTAGTGATCGTTTCGTAAACATTTCAAATGCTGAAACAATTGCAAATGGGCCTTCGCGCGTTCATGCTAATCGCATCCAAAGTATGGAGTTGTTTTTGTTACATGTTTAGAAAGCAATATCGAGCGGTAAATATAAATTGTAAACGTTTGGTTTGTGAAAATAAATATATTTTCATGTATTGTGTTTCACGTGGTGTTTGCTTTTCAGTTGGCTCAGCATCAATCTGTCAAATATGAAATATATCCACTTTCCCCAGTATCTCGACACAGGCTGAGTGAGTATCTCATAATTTTAATCAGCTTATAGATATTAAAAATGACTATAATCATACATTTCACATTTCTACAATTTTATCAGAAACTTGCGAGACACGTTATCAGAGAATATCCTTGTCTATTTATAGCCAGTATCTTGTACCCTTATTTAATAAACATGTTGTGTTCTTCATATTAAAATAGTAATTACGTTAACATCTTAACACATGTCCACCAAATGTGTGCTTCAAGTCATTTTTTATAACCTGTTCAAATTCCAGTCTTGCTGGTGTCCTATTAGACTTTTGTAATGAGAATTTATATGATATACACGTTTTATATGGTAATAGCAACTTTTTTATTTTGCCATATCTTTATAAACTGTAAAGTATCCATATACTCACAATATATCAATACTACATATATAATTCTGAATGTATATATATGAATGAAATTATTCTAATGGCATTATAATTACATTGCTAAATTTGTTAGTATATTTTAGTAGTGTATATTGAAAATATTTATTCTTCGAGGCCAACATGTTTATTTTTTTTATAATAATAAACATTTTAGATGTATGTATAAAATAATTATATATGCATATACAAAATAATACAAAAATTAAAGAAACAAACGTAATTAGTCATAATAAGCAAAGGTCTTAGCAGTATTATTGTTTCTCTTTTTGGAAAACTTAAGCATAAACCTTTAAAAGTGAAGGATTTACAGCATAACATCATGAGTTTCTGAAAAATTATATTTTACCATTAGTTTTTTATACTATATACTTTAGTTTTTTATAATATTAAATTCCATATTTTTTATATAAGATTTAGATTAGTGTTATTTGCTTATCTGCTCAAATATGATATATATATGAAAAAGTATTCCGAGATAAGATATTATTAAAAACATTATCCTAATACCAAAAGAAAGTTATGTTCCTTATTTCTTGTATTTAAAACATCATTAATTTGAATTTTATAAAATATTTAGTTCACTTCTTTTATTATGACTTGTAACTAATTGAGCATAAATCACTTGCCAATATCACATTATGCCAATGAGAATTATCAATTAAAAAAAAGATAAGGAAATTTCAGTGTATGTTGTTATATATACAAATGATTAAGATTGGAGTGTCTGTTTGTAATATTAAAATAACAGCTTTTTACTAAGCATATGTGTATGTACAGATGGTACATTATCTATATAATATTTTTTACAATTTATGTCTGTCTGCTTATTCCGGCTAATCTCTGGAACGGCTGGGCTGATTTTGATGGGACATTCACTGGCAGTTAGCTAGATTTAATAAGGTGTAACTTGGGCTACTTTTATATTAGAATTATGAAATAGAGGCGGTGAGCTAAGCTAGTATTTAATATATTTACATAAACATAGTATATTAAGTGATATGACACACTTCTTATCATATCTACATATAAAATTTTTAATTCAAAACACTATTGAATCAAAATGGAGTTATTTATTTACTTTAGAAATTGTATGACAGTTAGTAATTGCCTTGCATTAAATGCCCTTGAATATATTTCAATGTATTTATTTAAGCTCTTTATTCAACCCCTATACTCTAGATTGTATACTTCATTGTATTACTTGTTTTAATCAAATTACTTACGTTCCTACATCCCATAACTGGAGCGGAGGGTATCCACAGTGCTTCGCCAGCCCGAACAATTCAGATTCAGAAAGTCGAAATTTAACTTAGTAAATAATTATTTTTTATTATAAAAGAGATAAATAGGTTAGAGGTTAGATTTGTTTTGTGGCAAATTACTCTATGTTTGAATGTTTTGCCACCCAGAGGCAAAGTATGAGAGGGGGCTTTAGTTACATACTTTTTTTCTTGTATTATATATAATGTAACATTAAAAATGTTGAGGTATGATAAATATATATAGTTATTAACTATGCCCATGAAATCGTTTAACATTTTTTTTCTGTAAAATTTTAAAATAAATATTGCCAAGTTTTTTTTTTATTACATCAACCATCTGCGAGTCCCATCAAATCCCTAACAGACAGACAAAATAATGGAAAGACTATTTTTGTATAGCATTTAGAAAAAAAACAATTTATTTATTAATAAATACACTGACACTCAAACTATTATTTTATATAATTGTAGGATTATACTGTATATAGAAGATATTTTATTGTTTGTAATTATATATTTAATCCAAATCCCCAATCATAATCTTATTTTGAAAAATTACGGATTCTCGGAGTCTCAGTTAGTGTTACTTAACACTATCGTAGTCATAAACAATGCATACAATACAATAATATTTTTATTATTTAGAAAATAACATTTTAATGTCATGTTAGAAATGCCATAGTTAAATATTTGAACAATAGTGTCAACTATTGACATATCAAGGGTTATCCTTTACCAATAAATATGGTGTCTTCAATAATTTTTTCAACCTGAATCTTGAATTTTGTATAGTAATTTAATAGATATAACTTTGTTCTCATTATAACCTATCAATCTGTTTATTAAACAAATTTTCTTAGTAAATTATGAGGAGCTAAGTCGGCGTTGAGTTTCGTCACTCAAAACGCAATGTCTCGAATTCTACGGAAAATGGACGAAAGTAGTGTGTCTTGACACTAGGTACTTTCTGTCTACGTGCTATGCGGGATAAAAGCTTGAAGCGAAAAAACTGGCAGTCCCATTGACTATAAATAGCATGGAGCTGTGAGTTCGATCCCCTCAGATATTAGATATATCTATTTATTTTATGTTAGAAGAGTTCTAGTTATGTTACTGACTATGGGAATTATTTAAAATTTTAGTTGTAGCGGGATTTGAACCTGTGTCTTTTAAGTACTCTAAGCGTTCTAATAAATCAAGCCATTCATTCTTATCGAGCTGTTTGCAGCTTCAAGCTTTATCCCACACAACAGTCAGAGGCGATCTAGTCAAGCGATCAGCGATCTATCAAGAAAACTTTGACTGTTTTCCGTCAGAAATCAAGACATTGCATGTTGAGTTATTTATAAGTTTCTAAATCTTTTTTTTACCTAGTGTTTAAATATATATATATTTTTTTTTTATTCCAGGTCTAGTCAAAAGAAAAATCTTAGTTCTAGACTTAGATGAGACGCTGATCCACTCGCATCATGACGCGATGGTGCGTCCCACAGTGAAGCCGGGCACGCCGCCCGACTTTGTACTAAAAGTTACTATTGACAAACACCCCGTGAGGTTCTTCGTCCATAAGAGGCCACATGTGGATTATTTTTTGAATATTGTAAGTATATTTTTAAGTTTTATTTTTTATATAAAAGAATATGTTTTTCTGTTACATATATATTTTTTATGTCTTTTACCTATGTTAGGTACATAAATAAATTAAATAAATAAATAATAAAAAAAGGGTTTTTTTGAATTTGTGACGTTATTAGGGATGCTTCTTCTTATCTAAAGTATAGGCTAATTTCTATCTATTTTTAGATAGTGATATTTTCATACTATTAATTATTATACTAGTTTTACTCCACTGTGTAGCAGTGGGTAAGTCTATATAGGTGAGGGTTCTCAGTTCGAACCCCACTCGTGCTATTAAGTAAAATGCCAAGAAACAAGAGAACAGAGTACCTTATCACAGAGTAGGATCAGGTTCTGTCTATTTATCCTGTCATATAAGGAGTTGGTGATGCTAAAAAGACGATAATTTCTTAAGTGCTGTCGAATTTTATGTATTTTAAAACAAAGCAATTTCACGCTTTATAATAACAAGGTAGTCACAGAAAACCTCGTGTCAAGACACTCCGTTGATTGTTTTCCTCCTGAAATCGACAAATTTCTTGTTAATACGCGAACTCAATGCCGCAGCAGTGGAGAAATGTAAATAAATTTTTAAAAAATCATTCCTCCAAGTGACTAATAGAACCCACACACCATTCGTGTTACTGTCAAACGTTGTCCCACTGGGCCGCGACGGCTTCTATACAATTTAAATGAAACTATTTTAAAAAACATTTTTGAAAAAACGTATAAAAATTTGAACGCAGCGGGAATCGAACCCGCGCCTCTTGGATACCGTCCAAGCGCTCTGACCGCTAAGCCATGCGTTCTACTACCATCTGCGTCGAAATTCTTATACGTTTTGTTACAACTTATTTATGTTGTTAGCATCTCTGTAGAGAGAATTTTACAAATTTCTACTACTTAAAGATTATTAAGAAATAATCGTTTAACAAGAGAGATTGCTATTTTATTTTCATATTTACTATTTTTAAAGTGTTATTCCACACTTAGGATTAGAAAACATTTTTGAAAAAACGTATAAAAATTTAACTAGACTAACGTATATGTTTTAGTAGACGAAAATATCAAGAATACATTTTAGAAAACCCCATGTTTCGAATACTTATAAAACATATATTACTTCATTCTGTAATACAATAAATGTACACAGTACTCTATAGGTAGGTACGTGCATAAACAATTTCTAATATTTCTGATACCCAAATATAGCCGATTAATCCAGTTTTTTTATATTAAAAGAAAATAATTTATTTATCCTCTATATACATATAATCTATTTATAAGTACACATTCATAGTACCTTCTACTAACTTAATGCTTAGCGTATTCTTAAGAAATAATTTAATAAAGCCTCAAATTTGACTGCTCAAAGGTTATTGTATGAACAAGTGATAAGGCAATTGTTATAAAATCCATAAAAAGCATATTTTTAAGTAATCAATTTAATATTAATACGATATAATAATTTATAACTATATATTATCGTATTATTTTTATTTGTATTTTATTAATTTAAAATGTTTTAAGGCATTATCATAGATGTCCGGTTGACGCGTAAACAACTCGTTGCCTTAGCAACGTGTATGTCAAACATGTGATTGTGCGTGATACATTCATTTCATTGATTTAATGTGTTTTTATACAATTTGTTTTATTACTTAGATTAAGCTTTAGGCAGGCAAAAAATAAATACTATTATAATAAAATATCTTAATTATATATTTTACAATATCGATATTTACTGGACTAAGCACAGCGTCGCAATCTTAATATTTCTCTCTTTTTAAGACATTTTGCGTTTGCCAGACAGACATGTGGTGGAAACCAACACCGCGCTTTGTGTAACCAGGCTTAGCGAACTAAAATACATATTTTATTAGGTTCACCTCTGTATATTAAATAGCTCAAGTAAAATATCGTAAAGCAACGAAAATTGTCACATGTGTCCGAGTTCCAATTTTTTTTTTCATATATTAATATATAGATACAAGTGGCGCATATAAATAACAAATTGAAAATTAAAAAAAAACATCTTCAATTTATTTATATGAATACCTTCTACTACGTGTTTCAAATAAATGTCTGTATAAAGTGACATACAGGTTGCTAAGGCAACGCGTGTTTACGCCTCAACATGTCTAATATTTATTGAATAAATTATTTAATTTTCGCGATTTTTACTCATTTTAAACTAAACTATTTTAAACGTATTAATCGTATATTTTGGTATTTGAAAACATATTTTTTACACACATTACAGTAGTCCTTGGTCGCAGGTGAAATTATTTATGGCATTTTTTTTTAAACCGCAGGTATCACAATGGTACGAGCTAGTGGTTTTCACTGCATCTATGGAGATATACGGCGCGGCGGTCGCGGACAAACTGGACAACGGTCGCGGTATACTGCGACGGAGGTTTTATAGGTGAATATTTATAATACTTATTATTATTTAAATTAAAAAAATAACTCGTCAGACATCCCTACAACTGCTTTTATACCTGTAATTGACACATTGTGTGAGCGGAGAATCTAAGTAAATTTATATATGATTATTCCCCCGAGTGGGCATCGAACCCATAAATAATTGCGTTTAAAATCACTGTCCCACTTCGACACAGCGGCAAAAAAATAATCGTAAACGTCATTATTTAATTATTTTTTTTATTTAACTTATGTATAACATTGTGGCATCTGGTACAAATAAAAATTATTGAACAGTGCATAGACGCATTTCATTTATCGTAAATCTAAGCACAAATGTCTTTGTTTTTGCTATTTAATTAGAAAGTCCCGTTAAATTGTAGATATAATTCATTGAATAATGATGGATACCAAAACCGTAGGGTTCGTGGTGACAATATCGGTGTGAGAAAACTGCTTTAACATACGTAAAATTCAAAAAAACAAAACAAATTCATATACCTTTCTTATATATAAACAAATTGAAATAAAACAAACACTGAATGTAATGGTTATCAAAATACTATAGTAAAAACAGAATTTACGTATTTAAATTAGTTTAAGTAGTTTTTTAAATTAGCATGAATAAACTGAGAGACAAACATTCTATTAGATTGATAAATGTTCCCAGTTATAGTTTTACTCATATATCTTCTATATATATATATATATATATAGCGATTATTTACTATTTTATTATACCTATGTATATATTAATTGTGTTTCAGACAACACTGCACAGCGGAGCACGGCTCGTATACAAAAAACCTGTCGTCGATATGCGACGACCTCAACAGGGTGTTCATACTGGACAACTCGCCCGGCGCGTATCGGGACTTCCCCGGTAAATATTATATTTACTAATTATTTGAACTAAACATCTATATATGTTATTATCTGAAGTGAATAATATAAAAACATAATAAAATTATATGTTTGTTGAGAGTATAGACACAGTCATGAGGCCCATTCCTACCTCATTTGTGTATCCAAATAAATAATTCAAAATTTTAATTTTTACCAAAATAAAACATGTTTTACAATTTCTAATCTTTGAAACGGTTGAGCTGATTTTGACGGAACTTTCACTGGTCGATAGCTGATAGAGTGACTTAGGTTATTTTTATTTTAAAATTATAGAATAACAATACAGATATTTGTGATATATGTGGGCACAGCTAGTCTTCAATATATTTTATCTGTTTTCTCCTCAGTTCAGCCCTGTTAAAATATCTTTCTTAGCTTATGTTTCCTTCTGATGAACTCTATTTGTAAGAAATGTAAATTTTTTGTCGCAAAATCCGTTCTTAGCAAACGTCTACTACATTAGGATTACTAATTCGATTTTTATCAGTGAAAATTTTAATATTTATATATAATAAATAACATTAAATTATCAAGTTACATCCCATAATTGTAACTTCTAAGGAAGTACGGATAACACAAATGAGTATCATAGATATTTACTTACGACTACTACACTCGAAACGTCATAAGCATAATAATGAAGGTATAATGTACATTATCACTTTCTCATATATCGCAAAATTTTAATTAATATACATAATCCAAGCAATTTTTTTAAGGCAATAAAAAACAGGTTTTGTAATATAGTCTCTATATCACATTGTCAGTTTTATTATGTGGCTTGTATATATTTTGTGGACTTCTTTAGAACAGACTACGTACAACTAACAAGCAATCGTCCATAAGAGATTTGTCTAAAATTCACCTATGATTTCACATGTCTACACGTTACTTCAGACATCCACATATGACATCCAGGGTCCACATGTGAATTCAAACATCCGCATATGACACAACGCGTCCACAGATGATTTTAGACATACACATGACACCACGGTCCACATGTGATTTTATGCATCCACATACGACATCACGGTCCACATGTGATTTTAGACATCTACATATGGCATATCGGTCCACATATGATTTTCGGCAACTACATATGGCATCACGGTCCACATGTCATTTTAGACATCCTCATATGACACTACGGTCCACATATGATTTTATACATCCACATACGACATCACGGTCCACATGTGATTTTAGACATCCACATATGACACCATGGTCCACATATGATTTTATACATCCACATACGACATCGCGGTCCACATGTGATTGTAGACATCCACATATGGCATATCGGTCCACATATGATTTTCGGCAACTACATATGGCATCACGGTCCACATGTGTTTTTGGACATCCACATATGACATCACGGTCCACATGTCATTTTAGACATCCACATACGACATCACGGTCCACATATCACTTCGGACATCCACATATAACATCACGGTCCAGGTGTCATTTTTGACATCCACATATGACATCACGGTCAAAATGTGATTTTAGACATCCACATATGACATCACGGTCCACTTGTCATTTTAGACATCCTCATATGACACCACGGTCCACAAATGATTAAATACATCCACATACGACATCACGGTCCACATGTCATTTTGGACATCCACATATGGCATCACGGTCAACATGTGATTTTAGACATCCACATATGATGTCATATTAGACATCCTCATATGACACCACGGTCCACATATGATTTTATGCATCCACATACGACATCACGGTCCACATGTGATTTTAGACATCCACATATGGCATATCGGTCCACATATGATTTTCGGCAACTACATATGGCATCACGGTCCACATGTCATTTTAGACATCCTCATATGACAAAACGGTCCACATATGATGTAATACCTCCACATACGACATCACGGTCCACATGTGATTTTAGACATCCACATATGACACCATGGTCCACATATGATTTTATACATCCACATACGACATCGCGGTCCACACGTGATTGTAGACATCCACATATGGCATATCGGTCCACATATGATTTTCGGCAACTACATATGGCATCACGGTCCACATGTGTTTTTGGACATCCACATATGACATCACGGTCCACATGTCATTTTAGACATCCACATACGACATCACGGTCCACATATCACTTCGGACATCCACATATAACATCACGGTCCAGGTGTCATTTTTGACATCCACATATGACATCACGGTCAAAATGTGATTTTAGACATCCACATATGACATCACGGTCCACTTGTCATTTTAGACATCCTCATATGACACCACGGTCCACAAATGATTAAATACATCCACATACGACATCACGGTCCACATGTCATTTTGGACATTCACATATGACACCACGGTCCACATGTGATTTTATACATCTACATACGACACTACGGTCCACATGTAATTTTAGACATCCGTGTATGACACCACGGTCCACATGTGATTTTAGACATCCACATATGGCATATCGGTCCACATATGATTTTCGGCAACTACATATGGCATCACGGTCCACATGTCATTTTAGACATCCTCATATGACACTACGGTCCACATATGATTTTATACATCCACATACGACATCACGGTCCACATGTGATTTTAGACATCCACATATGACACCATGGTCCACATATGATTTTATACATCCACATACGACATCGCGGTCCACATGTGATTGTAGACATCCACATATGGCATATCGGTCCACATATGATTTTCGGCAACTACATATGGCATCACGGTCCACATGTGTTTTTGGACATCCACATATGACATTACGGTCCACATGTCATTTTAGACATCCACATACGACATCACGGTCCACATATCACTTCGGACATCCACATATAACATCACGGTCCAGGTGTCATTTTTGACATCCACATATGACATCACGGTCAAAATGTGTTTTTGGACATCCACATATGACATCACGGTCCACATGTCATTTTAGACATCCACATATGACACCACGGTCCACAAATGATTAAATACATCCACATAAGACATCACGGTCCACATGTCATTTTGGACATTCACATATGACACCACGGTCCACATGTGATTTTATACATCTACATACGACACTACGGTCCACATGTAATTTTAGACATCCGTGTATGACACCACGGTCAACCTGTGATTTTATACATCCACATATACCACTACGGTCCACATGTGATTTTAGACATCCATATATGACATCACAGTCCACATGTGTCTTTGGACATCCACATATGACATCACGGTCCACATGTCATTTTAGACATCCTCATATGACATCACGGTCCACATATCACTTCGGACATCCACATATAACATCACGGTCCAGGTGTCATTTTTGACATCCACATATGACATCACGGTCAATATGTGATTTTAGACATCCACATACGACATCACGGTCCACATGTCATTTTGGACATCCACATATGGCATCACGGTCAACATGTGATTTTAGACATCCACATATGATGTCATATTAGACATCCTCATATGACACCACGGTCCACATATGATTTTCGGCAACTACATATGGCATCACGGTCCACATGTGTTTTTGGACATCCACATATGACATCACGGTCCACATGTCATTTTAGACATCCACATACGACATCACGGTCCACATATCACTTCGGACATCCACATATAACATCACAGTCCAGATGTCATTTTTGACATCCACATATGACATCACGGTCAAAATGTGATTTTAGACATCCACATATGACATCACGGTCCACTTGTCATTTTAGACATCCTCATATGACACCACGGTCCACAAATGATTAAATACATCCACATACGACATCACGGTCCACATGTCATTTTGGACATTCACATATGACACCACGGTCCACATGTGATTTTATACATCTACATACGACACTACGGTCCACATGTAATTTTAGACATCCGTGTATGACACCACGGTCCACATGTGATTTTAGACATCCACATATGGCATATCGGTCCACATATGATTTTCGGCAACTACATATGGCATCACGGTCCACATGTCATTTTAGACATCCTCATATGACAGTACGGTCCACATCTGATTTTATACATCCACATACGACATCACGGTCCACATGTGATTTTAGACATCCACATATGACACCATGGTCCACATATGATTTTATACATCCACATACGACATCGCGGTCCACATGTGATTGTAGACATCCACATATGGCATATCGGTCCACATATGATTTTCGGCAACTACATATGGCATCACGGTCCACATGTGTTTTTGGACATCCACATATGACATTACGGTCCACATGTCATTTTAGACATCCACATACGACATCACGGTCCACATATCACTTCGGACATCCACATATAACATCACGGTCCAGGTGTCATTTTTGACATCCACATATGACATCACGGTCAAAATGTGATTTTAGACATCCACATATGACATCACGGTCCACTTGTCATTTTAGACATCCTCATATGACACCACGGTCCACAAATGATTAAATACATCCACATACGACATCACGGTCCACATGTCATTTTGGACATTCACATATGACACCACGGTCCACATGTGATTTTATACATCTACATACGACACTACGGTCCACATGTAATTTTAGACATCCGTGTATGACACCACGGTCAACATGTGATTTTATACATCCACATATACCACTACGGTCCACATGTGATTTTAGACATCCATATATGACATCACAGTCCACATGTGTCTTTGGACATCCACATATGACATCACGGTCCACATGTCATTTTAGACATCCTCATATGACAATACATAAATCCGAAGTGCACCTTGTCAATTCACTCTGACTACAATGCATTGGGTGCAATTGAATATACGTAAAGCTTGAAGTTGTGAAATTTGACTTCATCTATTCATATATATTGTTATGAATGCGTTTTTAGTGACATCGCTTTACATGTGACGGTCGTGGGTTAGATTCCTAATAAAGTTTATAAAAAAAAAATTTGCAATATTAATCATAACGAAAAGCTTATTTCTAGGATATTTGTTATTGAAGATATATTAAGTTTAAATTGTTGCTTGTGTTCTGTATGTATACTGTAAACCTATGTGTTAAAGTATTTATAAATAGGTAACATTTGATATAGGTCCTAAATATTAGTAACTAAGGGGACGTTATATGATCTTAATTATTAAAAAACTCCTATCCTCCTTTTTAACTATGATTTGCCCTCCTTTGTTCGTATATATATATATATATATATATATATATATATATATATATATATATATATATATATATATATATATATATAAATTGTTTGTTGTATGTACAGACAACGCGATACCAATAAAGTCGTGGTTCTCGGACCCGACGGACCTGGCGCTCCTCAACCTGCTGCCGGTGCTGGACGCGCTGCGCTTCACGCACGACGTGCGCTCCGTGCTGTCGCGCAACCTGCACCTGCACCGCCTGTGGTAGCGGCGCGCGTGAGGTGAGACACACACTAGCAGACAAACAAACAAACACACACACACACATATATGCAGCATCGAGTGCGCTAGCGCTATATATACAGATATAAACAATGAAACAATCACGCACACACATATATAGGCAGGCTCACATGCATACGCACGTATATACTAAACAAGAGCGCACACTGACACATACCACGTACTCGCACACGTGCGCTTACCCGGTCCATACAAGCATTCGAAGATGCGTGCGTGCGCTCTCAATCATATATTGTGAAAGAAGTAAGATACCACGCAGCAGGTTCCCCTTAACCTAAAACAGAATTGGAGGACATCATTTTTTTATATTTGATTAAAAATTTTCATAGCAAACCAAGAAAAATATTATAATAATTTAATTTAAGTCTTAACATTATTGCTTGAAATGTATGAAACATTTCTTCAAAAATGTTGTATATATATATTTATATAACTTCTTTTTATATATATAGATTAAAAGTAACTATTTTTTTTCAGATGAATACCGGCTTTTGTACAAATTAAGGAGGTCACTACGCCTCTGGATCCTATTTATTATTATTTTTCACTTGTTAGGTACTTCAACGCTTATTCAAATATACATATAGAAATTATATAGTAAATAATGTTTTTTTTTTATTTGTAATTTGTAATTTTTTTGTTTTTAAATTGTTTAGTGTTATATACCTGATGTATATTAAATATACCTTTTTCTAGGTATGACAATAATATGGACATACTCCGGCTTTTTTTTTATTCTTATTTATTTATGTATTACAATATTTATTTATTTTTTTAAGTATATTCAATTTTGTCTTTTGAATTTGAAAATATATTGTAAATTATAATTCTTCTTAGAAATTTATATGTATTTATATATGTATATAAATAGGGTATGTCCATAATTTGTATGTCAATATGTGCGTCTCTTTCGCACACGCCGATTAGAGTGAAACAGATATATTAAGCCATTTAATTTTAGTTAGTCTTAGATCACACTACATTTTTTGAAATTTTATTAATAAATATTTATATTTATAATGTTTATTAATAAAGTTTGGTAAATTCATTTTTTTAATTGTTTTCGTGTACTCAAAATCCCACCTAAATACTGATTACAATAAAGCTCACATTGCAATGATCAATGATTTTACTAATATTTTCTTTATATATATGTATATATTATATATAAGCAATAATTAGGTTATATTACTAATTATTTAAACGGTGTTTTTTATACTGTTTACACTTACATTTTTATGTAAAAAAAAATCATAGAAATTTAATAGGATAGAGTTTTCTAAATATTGCAATATGAGCTTAACATTCGACTATAAATTTGTTTCAAATGGTATTTTTGTTTATTAACAATAATAAATAAATCTTAAGATGTTTTTGACACTATATCTTGAGACTTGTCGCTTGATTGATCTTAACATATCTTTGTATGTATATTGTATGTATGCATGTGTGTGTGGTTTTTTTGTTATTTTACTCAAATTGTAATTGAAGATCTTTTAAGGCGCAAGTCAAAAGATTTCTTTAATACTTATATACACATACATATATATTTGTTTTTCATTCATACAAGGCGGTGGGAAGGCTTAGAAATATATATATGTATATATATATATATATATATATACATATATATATATAGTTACAATCTCATACATCTATCAATGTTTCACCTGAATCGGTGGTGAATGTAATTTTTCTATAAATATTGTAAAAAAAAACCAATTAAATGTCGAACGCTTTGTTCGTTTCCACAGAACCTTTCAGGTGCTTGGAAATTGACAAAGCGTGTTAATTAAGTAACAAGGTCGAGTTGGCGTTACACTGATGATATTTATAATTCTTTTCGGCTGTTTTTTTTACTCACTTTTTGTATGAAAATTAAATATTGTTATATTTTCTATGTATGTATAAATTCCAAGACAATAAATATGACAATTTCAATATTAATTACTTTTAATAAGCATTAAAAGAAATATATTGATAAAATGATTTTATATTAAATTCGATTTTTGAATTAGTATAACCATGCTATCTGTCTCTTTCCCACAATGATATATATTGAATTAAAATTAATATAAATACTTTTTAAATGAAACTATTTAACCGGATTAATCGCGTATATTTTGGTATTCGAAAATACATTTTTGGAAAAAATATATTTTCGAATACCAAAATATACGCGATTAATCCGGTTAAATAGTTTCATTTAAAATGTATAAAAATCGCGAAAATCAAAGATCTTATTAATATAAATACTTTTTTAATATATTTCTTGTTTTTTTTTAAATAATTGTTTAATATTTTTTTAAATACTTTTCATACAAAATAATCCTAAGTAAGTTAATGTCAGTAATGTCAGTCAGTGTGACGTTCACTTCGCCAGTAGTGTAGTTTAATAACACCCGTGTACAAAACAGATGTTCAATGTAATTATTTTAAATGCTGTTCGTTATTTTTTGTTTTTAATTTTATATATCTTACGGTCGCCATCTTGTATTGTGGGTCCAGTGTAGGCCAGTGTTAATATTATTATTAATTTTCTTTATACAGTAATTATTGTATTTGTATATAGTTTGTTTGCTGTGTTTTTTTTTAAATATTCATTTTTTTTTTAATTAAAATACTCAATTTTGGGTTTAGGGTTTTCCTTCGTTTTGTAGTGAATCGTTTCTTTAAAACAAGTAATAAATCACTCTGCTGTACACATTCGTATGAGAATTATATTAATGGCGGAATTTGAAGCTTTGCGTAGTTGTTGCAACACGTTGATATTAAAAAAAATAACCCCAAGTGTCCCAGTGGAACAGTCCCAGTACTCGGTATACAAGCGGTAGATGTAGGTTCAATTACCGCTCGGAAGAATAACTTTAACTTACTCTAGTTTACCCTTGGATAATACATATCGCGGTGTTAAGTTCCGCCACACATATGCAATATCTGTAAAGTCGACGGAATGTATAGAACGGAGTGTTTATATGCATATATAAAATATATTAAAAAAACATCTATTAATTCTAATTTTTCCATAAAAAAATACTATATAATACAGACTGACAAACGAATTTATTTGTTTTATTATACATATATATCACCGGAAATATATAAAGCTTTGTAAATGTAAATAATTCTTCATTATGATGTTATTTTAAAATTAAAACAGTCAAAAAGTAAAACCAATTTTAATTCTAATACATTTTAGACAATAACTCTAGCTAGACTTATAAGTGTAAAAAGCAGTTTCATCCCGATTGAACTGGTTAATAGTAGATTATTGATTCAGCCTAACTCAGACTGAACAGTCGGTAGTTTTGACGTTTGTGTTATATTTTTTTTATTTTACACGTTTTCTGGTCGATATTGTACACAATAACTAGAAAGTGTATGATTTTTTTTGTAAATGGGTTTATTAAAAAAAAACCTTTTTCGATTTTCATAATTCTAAATAAGCTGGATATTTTATACATTAACTGGGAATTGTATATAATAACTATGCCTCATATATTTGTATATATAAAAATATATAGCATGTAGTATATTAATTATATTAGTACAAATCCCGCAATGCATGATCGCAATCTTTAATATATAAATAACGTAATTAATCTAAAGTCAACCTTATTTCTATGGACATAGGGTATAATTTAAGAAAGTTATGTATATATATATATATATATATATATATATATATATATATATATATATATATATATTTATATATATATATATATATATATATATATATATATATATATATATATATATATATATATTTATATATACATATACATATAATGAACAGCGCTTAAAATAACATTTAGATTTATGATATATGTAAAATTATATAATATTGAGAAAACGGACTTTATCCATTGCTTGTTTTTGTTGATTTTCATTTTAAAATCGCTTTAGTGCTACGTCCATTTTGATTGACTTAGTTACTTTGTGTCTCTTTATAATAGAGAGATTATTAAAATTGGCCATCGTATCGCAGTAGTAAGGATATCTGTATGCAAAACGCGGTTCGTTGCGTATTCGATTTTAACTCGTTGAAATGATTATATTTATTTTATTATCATTTCTTAAATCTTAAGACAGAGCACGCAATGTCTCAATTATTAGAGGTAAACGGAGAATGGAGTGTCTTGACACACTAGATTCTTTGACTATATTGTGCTATAAGAGAAAAATAGAAAGTTAATTAACTCAGAGATGGAAATTAGCGCTGAGGTCATTTTTAATGTCATTTTGAGGCTAATAATTGGTATTTCTTGAAAGCGGCTATAAGTAAGATTCTAACTTTACATTAACTCAGTCTCTGATGTTTAGTTTTTTTTTTATTTTACAAAAATTAGGCTGTGATTTTTTTTAATCAACATTAGCACTAAAGTGGATTTTTGACATATCCTAATCGATTGTTTCATTCGGACGTTTAACACCAATCGATGTCGATTTCTTTTTTCCATGACATTTAAAAAAATACTTTACAAAATCATGGTGTTTTAATATTTTTTGAGGATCTAGTAGGGATTTGATACGATTTTTAAGCAAAGTCGCTGTAAAATAGACATTTTTGTATGCAATTAGTGTTCTTTATCTTAAAACGACTGATGTAATTTATGTTTTCTAATAAAAAAAAATTAAAGTCGATACTTTTTTTAATATGGCAGTTATTTGAAAATATATTAAGGAGATTGTATTTAAAATGTACAGATACAAAATTTTTGTGCAAAATCTTAACAAAAATCATGATGCAATAATAACATGGTTTACTTTTTTTTTTATTTTATACATTTTTACTTGTTGCAAAATAAAAATGCGCTATGATCAACAATTATGCAGCCAAAAATTTGGGGTTTTTCTTTTACAAATTCCAAGTAAGCCATGTCTAACTTATTATGTTCTGATTTTAATTTGCAAATTTTTTTGTACCTACCTCCATGAAATGGACAGAGTATATGACTTTGTTGTAAATATTCAATATCTCACATTTGTTTCAAGTAGAATTTACTTGGAAATAATCATTTCCTATCATATTATGACAGTAGAGTTCACGAAATTATTGCAATTACTACAAGCATTTTTTTTCTTTTACACATATATACGTACAAGAGTATGTTTTGGATATCTATAGAGGGCATATTGGATTAGTTTGACGTTTGGCATATTGGATTAGTTTGACGTAAAATATGTTTTTTTTTTAAACTTAATGCAAGAACCATATTGGGGTACTGTTGTATATGACAATACACGTAATGGTGGTGCGTTCGATTGAATTTAAAAGAAATTTTTTCAATGCTGCGTATGCCGTATGCCAATACGGCGTTGGGCGCCGCGAATAAGCGATAAGCTTGTAAATATAAAAATATCTGTAAATATATATTAATATTTTAATTATGTCCCTCTCATTGATATACCATACATATCCAGTACATCAACACAACTCATAGCACAATCTATAAATACATTATTTTTTGAAACACCGCCATTTTCCCCATATTCAAATTAAACTTAACTAATTTTGTTCTTGTAATGAATGTGAAAGGCAATTTCAGATATTTTATTGCCCACCGTAGTATAAGTTTGCATTTCTAATGTAAATAGTTCCGTGAAACGGTTTTATTTTTTTTTTTTTTGTTAGTGAGTAAATTGTATGTATAAGATTGTCATTTTTTTTCTATTTAGCGGGTGTGGTGATCCCGAGTAAAATATATGAAATGGCCTGCAATGTACTCTAAGTAGACAATTGGGACGGCGCTGTGAAGCGTACAGTCTTATTAAATGAAAATATGTGTTAATGATGAAGAAATTGTGCAACAATTTTGTGGTCTCAATTCGTTGTTCAAAGTTCAAAAGCGATTTGTAATATAGAGATATTAAATCGATTTAAAAAAGTCTGTTTTTTTTTTCTTTTGTCTTATCTATTTAATGTCTTACACTTTCTTTGTCTAATTTAAAGGTAAGTCCTTGTCTAATTTAAATTCTAAGCATAGATATGCTTATACCGTTAATATAATATAAAATTTTTGTGTGCTATAATATGTATTTCAATATTTACTATTTTTATATTATTATTTCACAATTAGAAAATAATTTTGAAAATACGTATAAAAATCGAACCTACGCCTCTTGGAAAGAATCCAAGCGCTCTGACCGTCGCGCCACGTAGTCACGCGCTCTGAATTCTTATACGCCTGTTACTACTTATGTTGTTATTGGTGTATTTTGCTTGTTTAGGCCTTTTTTTAAGCAATACAAGCCAATCCAATAAAAATGTCACCCTCAAAATCCCTCCTCATTCCACTTCCTTGTTTTCTAACTCCTTCACAGTCAAGGCCGCGCGGCTATGGAACTCCCTATCCCATAATATAAAACGTGCTAAGTCACGGGTGAAATTACATTAACCTAATAATTTTACATATTTATTATATGTACATTTAAATAAATTTATACTATTGATAATTGAAAAAAATTCTAATTGATAAATGTATATTTGTACGTATTTATGTATATATTTATATATATATATATATATATATATATATATATATATATATATATATTAGCTTCACGCTTTTATCCCGCGTAGCAGGGTAGGCAGAAAGTACCTAATGTCAAGACACTCCGTGCTTCGCTTTCCACCGAATTTGAGACATTGCGTGTTGAGTGGTGGAGCTCAACGCCGCACTTTGTCTTACCAGAGCGAAGATGTGAAAATAATTTAAATATAATCACACCCCCGAGTGGGGATCGAACCCACAACCGATCGCGTTACAGTCAGACGCTGTCCCACTGCGCCACCACCGGCCTCAAAACGGCATGTATATATGTTTATATATATTTATATAACTATTTATACATACGTATATATGAAGACACACGGCCTACCGGTTCGGTTTGTCCTACACCTTTATATTGCCTAGCAGAAATCGCTCATAGCGATAGGTCCGCCTATTGGACTCCTCTACTTTGATATGTTTTGTTTATCTTTCTTTGTTCTCTTTATAAGTGTGGTGTGCAATAAAGTGTTATTATTGTTTTTATTATTAGAAGAAATAGGATATAATTTTCATAATAAAAGAAGCCAGTTCTGAAAGTGTAAATAATTGTATAATAGTAATCAAATCTAATGATAGCATTAGATCTATTTTTTGTTAGTTTCACGCTTTTACCACGCATAGCAGGGTAGACAGAAAGTACTTAGTGTCAAGATACTCCGCTTTCCACCGAATTCGAGATATTGCGTGTTGAGTGGTGGAACTCAACGCCGCTCTTTGTCTTTACCACAGCGAGGAAATGAAAATTATTTAAATATAATCGCTAACCCGAGTTGGGATCGATTAGGTCTAATTTTAATGTTTATTACTTGGTGACGTCATCTTGTCGCATTGTAGTCTCTATTGCATGCTATACTTAATAGTATTATTCTTAATAATCGGGAAATATATATTTAAATTAATTTAACACGATCAATTTGATAATTGAAAGCGCGACGTTGGGTTCCGCCACATAATGGCAATATTGAACGTGCGAACGTCTTTGTGTGTAAAATATGTAAAAATAAATAAATCTGAGGGTAGGTTTGCAAGTAAAATACTATATTCTTCATGAAACATTTAATTTGCTTCTACTCGATGTTTTAAATTCTCAACTTTATAATGTCCCTGTTTAACATCAGTTGTAATTTGTATTCTGGGAGCAGTTACCAAAATAAATTCAATTTTATAATTTTAACATTTCCTTCTGATAGGCCAATTAGCTACAATTCAAAGGCAACTCCCATATAAAATTTCTTCCTTGGATAATTTAATTTTGTTTCAGTTTTAACATTTACATAAAATAACATATTTTACTTATAGGGGAAAGTATTTATAATGAATAAAGCACTTGGTTTCATAGCCTATAACAATTGTCTTAGAAATTTGCAATTATGTTCTGTAAAAAAGATAAATTCTCTCATATATAACTTGTAAGGCTTCCCGCTTTATACAATTACATAGAACAGATGTAAATTTTAGACTATGACACCATTTATAAAACTTCCCTAAATATTTTTGCTCAAAATATTTATCACACTTGGTTATTATTCAACAAATATGTCAAAATATGTGAATACAATGAAAACAATATCTTTACATCAACATGCATATTGCTTGGAAATATTGAAAAAAAAGCTATGATTTTTTTTAAATAAATCATGAATAACACAAAACTGGACCAAATATGTTTTCTGATAATTCAAATGAAGGCAAAGAGCGGTACAACAGTTTGTATGTTTTGCAAAAAGCAAAAAAAGTTCTACATATTAAGAAACATATGTTCTAACATTACAGATACAAAATTAAAGTGTTGTATAGAAGTAGCAAATTTTTGCAGTCCTTATAAACAATACAAATTGTCAAAATTATACCCTTACGTTTCAAAATTCATTGTCAATCAAAAGAAAAGAAATATATTTTTCTATACATCTATAAAAGACATACCCTATATATAAGTTTATCGAACAAGCAATAGAATTACGCAAAGAAGACTTCTCTTGGCAATTGTATACAGATTCAGTCAATTTTATAACTCAAATTAATCTTTCATAATAAACAGCTTGCAAGAACATGTTATAATCTTTGACAGATTCTCAATGAAACCATTTTTTTTAATAATGGAAAACAAATAAATTTTTTTTTCATATTGTCAAATCATCAAGCTTCATATTTATTATGTCTTACATAGAAACTGTATAAGGCCAACTGATTAAAACTATACATCATTACCAATATCACAAATAGCTTTTCTGTTATATAATTATTGTGACTATGTTCAGATCTTTCTAGTCACTTAAATTCATTCTCTATACAGATTTATAGCACTGTCAAAGGTTTAAAACTTATTTAAAATACTCTGTCCGATGATGTAACTACAAAACTACCAGGTCTACGCAACTTTGTGGGATTTACTCTTCAAATTACAACTGTACATTAATAACCACTGGCCAGATCAGCGGTTTGTCCAATACAATGAATTTTATGAAACAGAAAAAGCCTTTTCTGAGAAAGATTTAACATATGCTTCGTGCAATTTGTTAACAAAGTCAGTATCATGTTTGAGAAGATAGTTAAAGGCTTGCAACAGTTGGTTCCTGGTGAGTGGCTCTGGTGACTGATGTATGTCATTACCCGGTGTGGCCGTGAACATTGTAGGGGGCATGAGAGCAGGCTTTTGCTGATTTGCAAAAGTATTTAAATTAGGAAACATACCTCCCATATCTTCTAACTTTCCTCCATTGTAAGAGTTCACTTGGTGGGACATATCTTGAGATTGATTTAAATAAGCTGCTAAGGGTGAAGTAGGCTTAGGTGAAGAAATATGCATCAAATTTAGCTCACTTTCTAATGGATTAGGGCCATTACTGTCCACATTCTCTAAATGTTGCACTTTCTTCATATTTACCCTTTGCTGGTTTTTGTCAATAGGAGTAGACTTAAGCGGGAAAGAGTTGTTTTGCCTCATATTTGGATCTAAAGAGATATTTCCATTAGATGTCTGTGCATCCTGTGGAGTGACAGATCGTTGTTGTTTCTCAATATGTTCCACGGAATGCGCAGGGTTACTCATCAGCCGCTGCAATAGTAACGGCCCCTCTCGGGAATCAGTCGGCCGCGGTCCGAATATGCCTGGTGATGGAAGTGAAGATACCGCCGGCATTTGAGCTGCGGCACCGCTGCCTGCTTTCGCAAAGAAGTCCATTACACTTTGTGATGCCATATCAGGTGCCCGAGATGGAGTGGACTCGTTCTTATTAGACGTCAAACCCTTATTGGAATTAAAGTCGTCTTGAGCTTTGCTCAGCATGCTAAATATATCAACCGACGAGCTAGGCTTGGCTGCCGGAGGGTACACTGGATTTTGTGACATGTCGTTCGGCGCTTTAATAGATTCCTTGACTATAGAATTTAATTTTGTTGCCACTCTAACGCACTCGTCTTTATCGTAAAACCATATGCCGTAAATACGACACTTGGCGTTCCTATATAATAGAAACGGCTCCTTTAACTGCAATTCAATTCCTTTAGAAACAGGTTCAATAAGATTATTCGTATTTAATCTGTTCATAATAACCAAACTGTGGTAAGGTTCACCATTTCTACTGTACACAAACAAAGCACCTTCGATGTTCGTTTTTTCCCATTCGTTTTCTTCAAAAGTATAAAGTGCGACGTGGGTAGCACTGTCAATTATTTCCCTCGCATATGGATCTGCCCTCTTTAATGCGGCAAAATTCATACGTAGACCGGTGTCAGCCATTTTATACCGACATATACAAATACGATTTTAGAGGACGAACAAGCATCACCATCACAGCAAAATGACAGGAGGAAGAACGAACAAATTCGCCATCTTTAATTACGTTCCATAATTCGCATTGCGTTTTTTTTTAATATTTATTTCTAATTATTGCGCAATATAATTTAATTTATATAAGGTTTAATTATATGTAATAAGTGCTTATATGCATGAATCAATAAAAAAAATGTATTTTAATACATTATTGTAATTATGAAAATTGTCATACAATAGAGTAATATCACCTCTTTGCACGTGGGCTGCTTTTTTCTTTTAAAACGAATGTAGTTTATATTTAATTACCTCAATATGTATATATTGAATTATTAAAACTGACTCTTCATAATAAACATTATTTTCTCTTAAAGATTTATTGTTGCCTGAATAGGAGAATATTAAGTTATACAATCAATCATGCTATGAATATAAAAAGCTGATATTCCATTTGTATTGTAAAATGGAGAATTGATAGGTATACATTACAAAACTCTATCTGCCTACTGCCTCAAGAATGAGAGTCACTGAATAACAATGGGAACCATACATTTAAAAAAACTAATTTTAAGAGTTGTTAACCATATTTTTTGGTTATGTTTTAAAATTTAAATAGTAATTATACACAAAACACGTAAAAGGTTACGATAACACTTCAAGAATATCATAATATATATAAATTATATGTTTGGAGGTTCTTATATTCTTAGATGTTTTGGTTACTTCAATACAAAGCTACCCTCTTTTTTTGATAAGAAATAGTAAGCTTTAGAATTATTTAAAATATCTTTGTTTACCCTCTTTAAGTATATATCAATTTGATGGACATAAGTAGTGGGTAGAAAACTTAACTTTCATTACGAATGAAAAGAGAATAAAATGTAAAATACAAGTTTTATTATTTTATAAGTATATTTTAAAAATGAATAAAATTCAAAGGAATCAACAACAGGTTTACTATTTTTTTAAATTCTTTTTTGCATTTACCGTATCATATAGCAACAGTACATTCAATTGTGTGTAAAGAAGCAGAATTCAACTTAACTCTTTATTTAATCATATCGGAAAAAATAAAAAGAATTTAATTATAATATTTTTTGAGCTAGAATCGAACCCAGAATCATCACGTGAAAGATAGCGACAGAAGGGCATCCATTAATGTAATGATGAGATCAATTTAAAAATTAATAAATTATATAAACATACATATTTCATCACTAAGTATCGAAGATTGACCTCTTGTCGTTTTGCACTTGCCATGTTATTGTACTACCGATACTGATACAAGTGATCCTGTGATTTCGTTTCATAATTGTAGTGATGCATGTATTATAATATTAATCTCTTTATTATTTTATCATATTTAATAACTATTTTATTGATTACGATTTATGTTTTATGATTTTTTAATTACTATTAAAAATATATATATACATAAACACTATTTTGTATTTAGTTATTATTCAAAACTCGCATATATAGCAAATAATAAGAGCAAATAATAATATATAAGCAAAGGATGACTTTAAATATTATTTATTCAAGCTTTTATATATATTATACATACTACAAGAATAGTAAAAGTTACTAACGCCTATAAATGATTATATATTCATTGATAATACAATCGCGTTTTAGGCATTGTATTTTACTAATAACGTAAAACAATATATGGAAGACTAAACCTATATCACCATTTTTTTACTTTCTGCTTAAGAGGTGTCTAATAACATGGCCGTGTTTTAATTTAGTGCTGAAATAATATGAATATTATACATGACTTATTCCAGACATATGTACCCTCAATTCTAGTAAGTTCCAGTTGCGCGTTTATCGATATCGATATTTAAACATTCGTTACAATAGTAAAGAGTAAATGTCAAATGGAAACGTCATTTTAAAGTTTACGCGTGTTGTGTGTGGTGGTGTATTTTCATTTAATTTAGTTATAAGGAATATTTCTTGAGCTATACCAATAAGGAAATTCCAATAGGCTTTTATATAAACTCTTTTATAACTTTAAGCATTTATATATTTAGTTTCATATATTAAATGAATTTTTAAAACACACGCGGCGTAAACTTGGTAAACAAGTTGGTTTTATTGTGTTACTTGTTATTTTAAAGTAAAATGTCTGAAAGAGTTCTTGTGATCGGTGGCGGAGGTCGGGAACACGCTATTTGCTGGAAATTATCTGAATCTCCTCTATTAAAGAAGGTGTACTGTGCGCCCGGTAGTGTTGGTATCAGCTCCACAAAAGACAATGTTGAGAGTGTCGATTTGAACATCAAAGATTTTTCTGTAAGTATTTTTTATACTACTATACGCTGCAGTGTACGCACTAAGAACCAAGCGTTATATTATAGAGTTATTTCTCATTTTCTTAAGTTTCAGCTTGAGAAGAATCTTTTTTCTGATAATTTCTTTATTATTATTTTTGTTTAAGTATGAGAAACTATAAATGTTTTTTTATTCTGCATTTGATATTAAAGTATATGTTACTAATTTAGAAAACATTTTTGTATTGCAATTTATATAACTTTATATATGTATTTTATTTTTTGTTGCATATATGATATATTTTTATTTATATATAATATATAAAACATCTCAACCTCTTAAAAGTTGTAGATAAAGCTCTATACTGAAAAATAATGATTCCACAAATATTGATTTAAAAATTTCTGAAACTGTTAAATATTGTTACATAAAATAAAATGAATTTATTTTAATGTACCTAGTACTTTGTTACAAAAAAAGTGAATAAAGCATTTTTGCAATTTAAAATTTTTGAAAATTAAAACATCTAGAAAAAATCATAACACTTTTAGTTTTTACTACTAAAATGTAAATGACTTCTTTAAAAGATCTATAAATGTGATGTAACATTTCTTCATTAATAGCTTCAAAATATAATCATTTTGACATATTCCTATTATTACACATTATTGAGTTCATTGACATTAATTAGTTTGTTAAAACAAAATAACACAGAGTTAAAAAGTAATTATTATATATAATTTGATATAATTTAATTAATATGTTAAATTTCATAATATCATTCTTATTATAAACCAAGGTTGAGAATTAAAATACTTTTTTTATGCCGTAGTTCAAGATTTTGAGCACAAGTCAATAATCTAATTCCAGATAACCTTTGAACTAAACTTTCATATTGTCTCTCGTTGATTAATATGTTGCTAGGAGCGCACATAATTTAACAAAGATAATAAATTAGTTACATAATAAATATTTAATTTATTTAATGTATTTATTTAAATATTTTTATATACATTTATTCTTAATATTATGCTGAATTTGTTTATGATATGTTAATTATATTGTTTTTTTATTTTTATTTTTAGTTATGGTCTTATTTATATTTAATCTGAGTCTGTGATAAATTTTTGGTATTTTTTTACTTAATTAATTATTTATAGGCCAGCCGTGATGTAGTAGTGTAATTGTAACTGCTATTGGTTGTAGGTTCAATAACCGTTCAGGAGAATGATGATATTTAATTTATGTTTATTTTCTCACTCTGGTAAGACAAAGCGCGGTGTTTAGTTCCGCCACTTAATTTACAATGCTTGAAATTAGTAGAAAGCGCAGAGCACAGAAGTGAAATCAATATAAATATAATCACTCCCCCGAGTGGGAATTGAACTCACAGCCAATTGCACTTACAGTCTTACTTATTATATTTTATTTACTATTTATTATATTTTATTTATTAAATTATATATATTGTATGGTTATTATTTATTATTTTAACTTGGCATTTAGTTATTTAAATAATAAATTAATTATTATTACAATTTTCAATATATCTTTTTCAACACAGTCAGTAGCATCATGGTGCAAAGAGAACTCCATAGACCTAGTAATAATAGGTCCGGAAGATCCTCTAGCCAATGGCATAGTAGATGCCTTATCTCCGCTAGGCATCAAGTGCTTTGGCCCTACAAAAGCAGGTGCGGAGATTGAAGCTAACAAAGACTGGTCTAAGAAGTTTATGGCCAAATACCAAATACCAACAGCAAGATATCAATCTTTCACAGATGCTAAGGCTGCTAAGGATTTTATTAATAAGTGAGTTCATTGAAATTTACTTTTAGTGGTTGAATGTGTTTAGAACCCGCTCTTACAGATGACTCCTCTAATGCTGTTAGGGGCTTTTGTTTTTCTTTTCTTACTCACTTGCATATGTCAGGTGTTCTCTACCCATTATCATAGAAAAAAAATATGATAATTAAGGATAGAATAGAGGCAATGCCTTTTAACAAAGATCCTTAAAGAGAATTTATTTAAAAAGAGACACATCAAATTTTAGTTTACTAGGAAGGTTCCTTAGAAACGGAGAAAAGGATACTCTTGGTAGATAATCTTTTATCATTGTTCATTTAAATTATTTTAGAAATATAAATATAAAAAAATCTTTTTGAGTTGATTCCTAATAATACAATTATATTGAATGCATATTTTGCAATGCAATGCAATGCAATACAAAAACATTTTAACTGAAAAGAAATATTTTCAATTCTCCTCTGGTAAATGTTGTGAAGACTTCAGACACATTGTGGAAATTGAGTGATTTATACGAGAGAAATATGTTAAGTGGTAAAAAAATAATACATATTCTAATATTTTACTACCGCTAAGCCATGGGTTCCACTACCTGCTGAGTCGAAATTCTTTGTCACATCTCTTGGACGGTTTCCAAGAGGCGCGGGTTCGAATCCCGCTGCGTTCAAATTATTATACGTTTTTTTCAAAAAATAATATTCTTTATTACGATATATTTCTTACTTATCATTTTTATTTCATCTTAAGTTAATTTGACGTAAATGTACAATAATGGCTGTCATATTTCAATATACTTGTAATCCCTAACAGCCTATGACAGAAAATGATCTAACAATTTCAAACTCATAAACACTATAAAGTAAAAAATAAAACTAAATATACTTTATTTAATAAATAATAAATTTTTTAGTGCACCTTTCCAAGCGCTGGTGGTAAAGGCGTCAGGTCTAGCTGCGGGCAAAGGGGTCGTGGTAGCAGCTAACAAAGAGGAAGCCTGTCAAGCTGTTGATGAAATCCTGACCGATTCTAAATATGGCAGTGCCGGTGAGGTCGTCGTGGTGGAGGAACTGCTGGAAGGCGAAGAGGTTTCGGTAAGTGGCGTTTGTTAGTGACAATGTTTTTTTTGTTATTATAGATTTGAAAACTATAGTCCGTTTGCTGATTTTGTTATAACATTTAACTATATATGTCATCGGGGCATAGTGGGACAGTGTCTGTCTGTAATCACGTTTATTTGTGGATTCAATTTGAATTCGGGGGAATGATTATATATAAACTCTACAATTCTACTACTACGATATTTTGCTGTATAGAGCGCGAGGTTGAAACTTATTGATACTCTCATAAACAAATAGCTTATAAATTGTTTTTATTTTATTATAAAAAAAATTGAGGCCGTTCGTGGCGCAGTGGAATAGCGTCTGACTGTAAACGCGATCGGTTGTGGGTACAATTATCACTCGGAGGAGTGATTATATTTAAATTATTTTGACTTCCTCGCTCTGGTAAAAAGACAAACTCTCGAATTCGGTGGAAAGTGAAGTACGGTGTCTGTCTACTCTGCTATGCGGGATAAAATCGTGAATCTAAAAAATCCAAAGTTTTAGTTAGTAATTCAGACTAACATAAAGTGAAATATTTTTTTAACTTTTGTCCTGCATAATACTATATTACTCGTATTCCGTATTCCGATTTCTATCGATTTCAAGACCCGGAACTTAGGCGGAACCCAACGCCGCGTTTTGTCTTACCAGAGCGAGGGCATGGATATAATTTAAATATGATCATCCCCCAAGCGAGAATCGAACTTACAATAGACTATCACACTGCGCCACGACAGACTAACCGGTACCTTATTGTAACTTTATAATAAATTTAAGCGTATAACTTTACGTAATTTTACACCTCATTTACGTAAATGCTATAAAGATGAGTATTCACTCCAGCGCGTGCTGTTATCAGGGGTCATGTCAATATGATATATGTAGTATGTTTTTTTTTATTTATATTAATTTTAATTATATTTCCTTTAATTGGTGTGTTCTCTAAAGATTTTTCTAAAATTACTTTTTTGATTACAAAAAGTATTGAGGCCATCATGACTGTAATCGAAATTGGTTGTGGGTTCGATTCTATCCAGAGAAATGATTATAATTAAAATTTGCTTTCGTTTTTCCGATCTGGTAAGATAAAGCGCGGCGTTGTGTTTCACCAATACGCGGAAAACATTCTACGCAGTATCTTGATACTAATTTTTCAGTTCACGCGTTATCCTGCATAGCAGATGCTATATATATAATGTATATATGTAGTACAAAATAAAGCCATTTCCATAGTTTTCACAGCGTTCTTTGTTCTATGCTCGAGGCAAGTTTGTTTAGAGTATCAGGTCGTTACGTTTGTACAAAGGTTATCGGAAGAAAGCGCTAATCTTAGTTACATACGTAAATATTATGTGAATTTGTAAACATATTACTTTAGTGTAATTTATTATTAGATAGCCCTGTAACGATAGACTATCAGAGTTGCTAATAATGACAAATCTTTGAAAAGTAGGTAAAATTTTAGAAGACTATGATCGACCAGGTTAAATGGTATGAGCAATAACTGAAAGCATTGTCCTCAAATATTGTATTTGACTATTTATTAATTTGGCTCTTTTATTAATTTCATGTCTTTCCTCTCAGCCTGGTCAAAGAAATACAAGGTAAAACGGTGAATAAGTTAAAAACAAAACATATCCATACTAAATTACTATATAAATGCGAAAATAATTGTCTCTCTGTGACGTCACGACAGGCCAAAACTACTGAGCTGATTTTGATGAAATTTCATATAGAAGTACTTGAAGGTCTTAGGATGAACTTAGACTAGCTCATTTTTTTTAGCTTTTTTACAATTTTCTTTATTTTACATTGTTGATGCGTGCGAAGCCGCGTGCGGCTCGCTAGTAGGGTACAAAAGTTAGTTGGTCCGTATACAGATAACTATATGTAGGTATTCTAATCCAGTTCAAAACTATGACTTAAGAAACTCTAGCGATTTCCTTGTTCATTTTTAAATGTTTTACTTTTGAATGTATATTTGTAAGAAATAACAAATAAAGATGTAAATATAACAGAAATTGTAAGAGATGACTTCAACTAACAACAACACAACATACAAGAGTTGCTTAATAATACAAGTTAAATTAAAAAAAACAGCTCTTGGTCTTATACATTTTTTTATTTGAAATATCAATTCTCTGTTTCTCATCAAAGGTTTTAGCATTCACCGACGGTGAAACAGTATCCCTGATGCCTCCATCCCAAGACCACAAACGCATAGGTGATGGGGATACAGGCCCCAATACGGGAGGTATGGGCGCTTACTGTCCCTGCCCACTCATCACGCCCGAACAGCTGGCGGACGTCAAGGATCAGGTTCTACAGCGTGCAGTCGATGGTCTGAAGGCAGAGGGAATTAAATATGTTGGTAAGTGTTAGTTTTGTATATTTCCTTTCAAATGGGAATATAAATTTGTTTTTTTTGTGTGGTTTTATTATCGATTTGTGTAATATTTTTCATGTTCTATTATCGATTTTTTTCTTTACATCTTTCTTATGCGGGTACGTTTTAAAGCTATTATTAAAAATCAATTGTATGATGATTTTTCTACAAAAAGACACATATATCACATAATTTAAAGATTCTAAATAACTAAAATATACGCTTTAAACGTTTTTTTCAATATTTTCTCAATATAAATATATCTTGGACGGATATTAGATATGTTATTGTATGCTATTGTTATCGAATCCGCACGAGTTTGAAAATTTTTAAGGAAAATATATCAAAATAAAGTTATTAAATTTTGTCACATTGATACATATAAATATCAAGGTAATATTATGTATTATATAGAGAACATAATATAAGTTGATTGAAAGAATATAAATTTGAGGCCGGTCTTGGCCGGTCTGACTAAAACGCGATCAGTTGTGGGTTCTATTCCCACTAGGGGGAGTGATTATATCTAAAATTATATTCATTTCTTCGCTCTGTTAAGACAAAGAGCGGTGTTGAGTTCCACCACTCTACAAGCAATGTCTTGAATTTGGCGAAAAGCGAAGTAAGAAATGTCTTGGTATTTCTGTCTCGAAGCTTTTTGTATAGAAATCTTTGCATTTAACAATAATCTCTTTTATCTTATGTGATCTACTTATTTGTCGTCTCCATGCATCGTCTTTATCATTTACTACAATAAATAAATAAAGAATTTCAGCTTTACGCTTTATTCCTCATTGATGGGTAATCAAAGAGAATCTAGTGTCAAAACACTCCGTTGACTCGTTTTCACCCAAAGTCAAGTCATTGGGGCTTTACATGCGAACTGAACGCCCTGCGATTAATTAGTAAATAACTATTTAAAACACTTCAATATTATTTTATAAATATTTTAATATATACTAAAGTGTAAGTACGAAATTCTAGACTGTTTAAAGAATTTATAGATTATATTTATGTATTTTAAATGACACTATTTTAAACGGATTAAACCCGTATATTTTGGTATTAGAAAATACATTTTTGAAAACCCCACGTTTGGTTTGGAACACTTTACAGTTTTTTCTTATTCTATTTATATAGTTAAGTATAACTCTTGTTTTAGTTCCCGAAAATTTAATTGTAAAATTTAATTAATCACGGAGTATATCCCGCATAGCAGGGTAGACAGAAAGTACCTAGTGTCAAGACACTCCGTACTTCGCTTTCGCAATAAATTCGAGACATTGCGTGTTGAGTGGTGGAACTCAACGCCGCACTTTGTCTTTTACCAGAGCGAGAAAGTGAAAAAAGTTAAATATAATCACTTCACCGAGTGGGGGTCGAACCCACAACCGTTCACGTTTACAGTCAGACTCTGTTCCACTGCGTCACGACCGGCGTCGAGTATATATTTGTAGTGAAATAAACAAAAATGTATAAAATATTTTCTGATACAAATCTCATGTCAAATCTCAATTGCGATTCAACTTTTGTTGTCACTGCGGGTGCTACAGTGACGTATGACCAGGGGTTATCACTTGTATTCACTATACAAAATTTTTCCGTTGTTTTCTATTATGTAGTATTGGAAGTTTATAAGAAGCGGGCCGTGGCGCACACAGAGTATGATTCTGAACGCGATCGGTCGTGGGTTCGATCCACTCCACTCGGGGACTTCCCTTGAGTCTATGTTTTATCATTACTCCCCCGAGTCTATTATTTAGATTATTTTTTAATTATTTTCACTTCCTCGCTCTAGTAAGACAAAGTTGAGTTTCACCACCCAACAAGCAAGGTTTTGAGTTTGGCAGAAAGTGAAGTACGGAGTGTCTTGGCACTAGGTACTTTCTGTTTACCCTGCTATGCAGGATAAAAGCGTAAAGAAGGTAAAAAACACTATTTGGTGACGTCTAGATGTTTATATAGTGATATAGACAATTTCTTAGAAATAGTAGTAATTAGTAGCTTCGATGAGCAATAAGATACGCGTTGCCTTAGCGACGTGAATGTTACTTTATATAAAAGTGTATGTATTGTAGTTTACACTAGAGTATGTCAGCGTATACCTAAACAGAGTGGCCAAGGATAAAAAAAATACAATATTATAAAATGATTTTTTTCTGAAATAATAATATTTTTTTAGCTTCACGTTTTTATCCTTCATAGCAGGGTAGACAGGAAGTACCTAGTCTCAAGTCACTTCGTACTCCACTTTCCGTCGAATACAAGATATAATCATTCCCCAAGATTTCCCAAGGAGGGATCGAACCCAGATCTGATTGCTTTTACAGTCAGACGCTGTTTTATTGTGCCGCGATCAGCCTCTAATAAATAATAATGACTGACAATATGTTTGCTCTTACTGTTTGATTAGATAGACGTATATCTCTAACGTCACTTATGTGAAAAATACGAAAAACGTGAAATAAATCTATGGGTGTAAGTTCAAAAAAATTTATACAAAACTAAATACATATTTCAAAGATTCGTACGTATAACCTATTTGGACACATACAGGCAGATGCACTACTGCGCTATAAGGACAGCATACAGTTTAGATAACGCGTAATTGCCTTCTCGTGCCACTATTATATTAAATGTATTTGATAATAAATATAAGTTAGTTGAAGCTAGAAATATAAACAAATTAGACATGCGAAGTTATCTTACTTGGTCGTATAAAATTGTAATTATTTTCTAAGGAAAATAAACATATTCATATGGAATCATTTCTATCGGCAATGATTAAATTGAATGACGAATTTCTTCTCTTTTCCACTGTTGTGCAGGCAAAGCGCGGTGTTAAGTTCCGCCACGTACCACGCAATATCTGTAATAGAAAGCATGTGAAGATCGGTGATGTCTTGAAATATGTTCTCTCTGCCATGGAAATAAGCGTGAAGCTGCTCTTTTTAGTGTTATATTATACTTATATATATACAAATATTACACTGCGTATATTATATACAGGTTGTTGTTGTGATTATTACGTTTAATGACAACTCGGCTTAAAGTAGGTCTTGTAAATACTATACAATTATAAAATAAGAGATTTCACTTAATTAAAAATTAAAATTCAAATAAATTGAATAAAGAGACCAACCGTGGCGCAGTGGCATAGTGTAGCAGTGTAAACGCGATCTGTAGCGGGTTCAGTTCCCACTCGTGGCAATAATTATATTTGAATTATTTTTACTTCATCGCTCTGGTAACACAAAGTGACAAAGCGGCGTTGTTTTCCGCCACTCGACACATAATCTCTCGATTTTGGCGGAAAGCGAAGTGCGTAGTGTTTTGATACTGTCTGCTTCCCTGTAAACTAATTTTTATAAAATCATACGCCATTTATTACGTATGGGACTTCTATATATAAGTACTATGCATATAGAAGTATGTTTATAAGATAATTTGTTTCACTCGTCGCTTTTAATCTTTTCATACATGCCCTTTGGGTGTCCTTCGGGTGTCTTCGGGTGACTCTCCTGAAATGTCATCGGTATTGTGTTCTCAAGGGGCACTTGATTTCTATCTCTCTCTTACTACTTAGCCTTGTTACAGATGTTTTGTTTTTAATGACCCTTTATGTTGTTTAATAACCTTTTTTGTAGGTATAATATAAGTATCCTTTCTATACAATTTGGCATTCATTTCTGTTTAATTTTTTAATACGCCTTACATATTACTCTGTTCGTATAGTTTAAGTAAAAAAGAATTAATTTATTTTATGTTAACATATATAAAATACACTCAGTAGGTAGACACCAAAACAAAACTATTTTTCTATAGTGTTTAAGTGAGTAGATAATAGAGGATTCCTTAGAAATTTAGATTTTTTTTTTGGAATTTTCCCAAAATTCCAACAGGAACGAGATAAACGTGACCTTGCATATCACAATCGGCCGTGCAAATAACCTAGCGGGCGACAACCTTGTATTAATATAATAATTAATAATTTACCTAAAAATAACATATTCCTAACTATACAATATCTCTACACTAACTTCTTACGGACGAATCGATAAGAGCCAGCGCCATAATAAATAGGCTGATAATTGATAAGTAGAACAAACAAATTCTGTTCACTAAACCTGAACAATTCACACTAAAATGAATCTTATTGATATACACATAAAATTATAATTGCCTTACAGTGTGATGAGCTTAGCAATTGTAGAAAAAGTTGCGTCCAAGTTGTTTTGTTCAATAAACGTCAATACAAGTAAACACATGTCGAATAAGATTTGTCTTTGAACACAAAGTCAAGGCCCTTATTGTTCCGGTAGTGTGCCTGGTACTGTGCCTGGTACTGTATAGAGCGTGATGTTGATATTTCATCATTCCTTCCTATATTTTTTATAAGGATGCATTTTTTTTTCATTTATAATATATCTATATATCTATGGCTATGTCATGTGTATTAAAATTTTAATGTTGACATCTATCTGTATATTAATGTCATGACACGCCACTCCATTTTTTACTGTCACGCTGTTTTTAATACTTTTTAAATGACTTTATGGATATTAAAAAGGTCGAAAAATTTGTTAATTGTATTTCTGTATCCTATTTGCTGTATAGTTGTCTGATGTGTATCAATATAATATTTTCATAGCGTGACCTCAATATCAGGAGAACTAGGATAACGAGAATATTGAATGTTTATTTAGTTTCTCTTTCAAACTAATATTTAAGACCGGTCGTAACGCAGTAGAACAGCGTCTGACTGTAAAATTGGTTGTGGATTTAATATCCACTTGGGGTATGATTATATTTCAATTATTTTCATATCCTCGCTCTGACACACACATTGACACACACATTGACACACACATTGACTTGACACTAGGTACTTCCTATCTACCCTTCTATGCAGGATAAAAGCGCGAAGCTAAAAAAAAACTAATAAATTAGTTTTTAATGAAATTATTTTAAATAGATTAATCGCATATATTTTGGTATCCAAAAAATAAATTTTTGGACATCTAACGTGTGACTGAGGTGGCATTCGTCTGTCAGTTGATACAAAAATTAATTATATCCATCTACCGTTATCTCTTTCTTAATTGCCTCGCATACTGCCCTGGATTCTTGCAGAATGAAATTCTAAATGTAAGTTTAAAATAAAATTTCATTTAAAATATGGAAAAATCGCGAAAACCAAAGAAAGATCTTATTAATTTATTATTAATTCGCTGCAATATTTTCAATTTCATAAATTTTAATCTTAAATGTTAGATACCGGTCGTGGCACAGTGGGATAGCGTCTGACTGTAAACGCGATCGGTTGTAGGTTCGATCCCCACTCGGGGGAGTGATTATATTTAAATTATTTTAACTTCCTCGCCTTGTTAAAGACAAAGTGCGGCGTTGAGTTCCACCACTCAACACGCATAGGTATTTTCTGCCTACCCTGCTATGCGGGATAAAAACGTGAAGCTAAAAAAAAGTTAACCACTTAAACTGTTTCTTAATGAATATATGGAAACATTATCTCTACAGTATGCTTTGATTTCCAGGTGTACTGTACGCTGGTATGATGGTGACCAAATCCGGTCCCATGACGCTAGAATTCAATTGTCGATTCGGTGACCCGGAAACTCAAGTCCTCATGATGTTGCTGGAAACAGACTTGTATAAGATTATGAAGGTAATGTAGTTAAATTATTTTAAATTAAATAATTTATAATTATATAATACTAAAACTTTAATTTATAAGATCTTTGATTGTCGCGATTTTTACACATTTTAAACGGATAAATCACGAATATTTTGATATTATTTTAAAAATATGTGTTTTCAAATACCAAAATATACGCAATTAATCCGTTTAAAATAGTTTCATTTAAAACATGATTAGTCAATAACTGTACACATAATATTACACCCTATTAAATTTTCCTAAGCAAATAATTATCATATTTATTTGCTATTTCAGGCATGCGTCGAGGGCAACCTCAAAGACATCCAGGTAAAATGGAACACCAATATGTCAGCAGTGGGTGTGGTCATCGCGTCTAAAGGATACCCCGAAACGTCTACCAAGGGATGCGTTATAAGTGGTCAGTTTTTAATTTTTAATTATTTATTTTAGCTATTTATTTATCACAAAATTATAATATTTTTAAAGTGAATTACATAAAAAAAAACACTTTAAGAAAAGTCAATAACAGTTTTCCATTTACATGTTAATGTATAGGTACAGAGCAATAATAAAAATTTATGAGACGCTTTTTTTAAAATGTTTAAGTGATTTAAACTACGTATAATATCTTTAATGTTTTTTACTATTTTAACAGTAAGGCTGGATAAAGACTGATTTTTTTATAGCTTTAGGCAGGATATACCTAGTGTCAAGATTTTATTTCGCTTTCCGCCGAATTCGAGATGTGTGTTTAGTGATGGAACTCAACGACGCGCTTTACCGGAGCGAGAAAATGAAAATTATTTAAATATAATCATTCCCCCTAGTGGGAATCGAACCCACTACCGATCGTGCTTAAAATCGACACTGTCCCATAAGACACGACAGTTTTCGACTTATTTTCAAGTTTTAAATTAAATGAAATTAATTTTTAATAAAGGAACAAACGACTATACTTAAATTATGTTATTTTTAAAATTAGTAAACCCTATAAGGAACAAACAGTTACTATATATATTATATAAATGGAAAATCAATACTTAGTGTGACTTTTAAATTTGAATAATTGGTAAACAATGAAATATTTTTTGCCAAGAAAAAAATATTATTAATATAGAGTTCACTACATTTTATTAACCTTGTTTCAAGTATTAGAGTATAGTTTTATATATTAATAAATGTTTAAATTAATTCAAGGCTGGGCTATTTTCGGCACGCTAAAGTCATAAGTCATGCTCCAATTTGCTCCTATTAAGTGATAATATTTATAAGGGAATTTATTTTTTCTCACGTTTTTATTATATACATATAATATGTATTGGTGAAGTACAGACAAAGAAATGTGTGTGAGAACTTGGTTGGTATCGGAAAGTGAAAATTGATAATATAGACTCAATTTGAAACTTTACGTGTTAATTGGCGGAACACAACGTCGCCATTTGACTAGAACAGAGAAATGAAATTGTTTTTTTTATATTTACGCTTTATCCCTTGCGGGGTACGAAGCCCAAAACGCTGCGGTCCCTGCATACCTCTTTCGCCTCGTCCACAGTCATTGTCCTCTTCATAGATGCCCTTCGGGGGTCCTTATGCTTTTTACGTGACCTTCCTTCAGATTTTTTGATACGGTGTTTTCAAAGGTCAACGAAGTCTCCCCCGACCTCTCGTACCATCTCGTTTAATATTTATATATTTTTATATATGTATGTTTTATATATGTGATATTTTACAGTCATTTGTTTTTTGAGTCAATGTATGTTATTTTTTGTGCAATATTTAAGCGTAACGTATAGTCGGGTACAGGTCTGACAAGGCTAATTCAGTTGGATTCTTAAAAATGTAATAATATATATTATGAGAAGTCTTTTATTCTTGAATTGAATCGTATGAAACACCAGTAAAACAACAAAAACATATTAAACATTTTTCACATTCAACAAGTAACATCTGACGCAACAAGCGCTTGTCGTTATGCTTTGTGGTCAGATCTCTAGGACGTTTTCCAATTTTGATACATATACGTGTTTTTTCTCTCAATTGATATATATATATATATAAATGTAAATGACGTACAGGTCTCTCCCAGCTGTGCAAGGACCAGGTGCAAGTGTTCCACAGCGGCGTGGCGCGCGGCGCCAACGACTCGCTGGTGACGGCGGGCGGGCGCGTGCTGCTGCTGGCGGCGCGCAGCGGCTCGCTGCGCGCGGCCGCCGCCGCCGCCACCGCCGCCGCCGCCGCCGTGGACTTCCCCGGCGCGCAGTACCGCAAGGACATCGCCCGGCGCGCCTTCTCCAAGTGAGTCCCTCGTACCCTGTACGAGTTAGCTTCCTTTTTTTGACAGACGAGCTTTGAACGATAGAAACTTTTAAAATTTTCGTATAACGCTCTAAACTTTGGGAATTTTAGTGCTATATGTATTTTTTGTTTAATATTTGTACAATTTTTAAAATCGTTAAGTAAAATAAATGATGTATTCGTCATTGAAAAGTGATATCGGTTAGAAAAAATGCCGTATGTCAAAAAGATCAAGTTAATTTGTACATGGTATAGTAGTATAAGAATACTCTTTATTTAATATCTACAAAGAACAGACCAACCTAACGAGGTCGGATGTGGTGCAGTGGGACAACGTCTGACTATATATAAGATCGATTGTGAATGAGAAAGCGCCGCGTTTAGTTCCGCCACACAACACGCAATGTCTTGATTTAGGCAAAAAGGGGAGTATGGAGTGTCTTGACACTAGGTGCTTCCTGTCTAACTTATTATGCGAGATAAATGCATGAAGCTAAAAAAATAACAAATATGGTAGATTTCAGTTTTCTACATACAGTAGTTTTGAGTGTGCGTCATTTGTCAGTAACTTATAATATGGTTATAATGTAAGTCGTGAATAGGCAACCTTGGTACAGTTAGCACAAACATTTAATATTGTTTATTTTTCTAATTAAATTAAAAATAAAATATACTTTTTACAATGTTTTTAAGAAATAAATTTAAACTAAATATATTTAACAATAATTAACTTAATAAACGTCTATACACGCCTATGCTACATGCAATATATTAATAATAAGGCCGACTACACACTTGTTACACTAGGCTATATGTAAGAGTGGTTTTGGTCACATTTTTCATAACTTCTAAAACATTATATCATTTTTTTATTGTCTGTTTTCTTTATGTATATCGGTTTGTTTCAGTTCCAATTGAAGGAGAGTTACGCACGAAACTCTATTTTTTGTCGCTGAATGCATTTGATTCCATTTTTTCTTCATTATTTTTGTACCAGTGTTTTCTTTTATTGCAATAAAAATGCAATTTCTTAATCATTTTTTATTTCAATCCTCACATTTTTTCCTTGTGCATTTCAAATGTGGTTCCATTAACATGACTTGATCGTTAGTTGTTAGATTTGCAAGATCTGATGTTTGATTTTCGTTATTTTTACGGTATTTAAAAAAATATCGCTTATATTTTGGTATTCGAAAATACGTTTTTGAAAATCCGAAGTTTTGAACACTTTACAGTAGTCCGTTGGCACAAGTAGAGGTGGTATTTGTCTATTAGTTGATAAAAAAATTAACTATATCAAACTATCGACCATCTGTTCCATAATTGCTTCATGTACTACCCTGCTTTCTCCGGGGATCCAGGGTAAACTCAGAGGAATCATGGGAAATCATCATGGGAATGGGAATCATCCTACCTATGACTACGGCTCAAAATATTCGATTTTAAAGCTGTATTTTTAACTACCAAAACATACGCGATTAATTTATATGTCTAATTTATTATTATATTTAGATTTCTTATTTCTATGTATAAAAAAAACAAAGAACTACAATTAATTTGAAAAGGAAGCAAAACTGACTATTTTAATAAAAAAAACAATATGTTACTTTTTTGATATTTTAAATAAATAACCATTAATTTATAATTTTTCGAAGGACTTACCTCAGTCTTAAAATAGTAAAGTACTAACTAATTTCAAACACTTATCAATTCGCATGAACAATTAAAGCATTTATTACCCAATGGCATGTTTTATATAAGTCTGAGGTGCCATTCCTCCCATGATTCCTCTGAATTTACCCTGGATTCTTAAAAGCAGGATAGTATACGAAACAATTAAGGAACAGATGGCGGTAGTTTGATTTAGTTAATTTTTATATCATCTGATAGGCGAATGCCACCTCTACTTGTGGCAACGGACTACTGTAATGTGTTCGAAACTTCGGATTTTCAAAAATGTATTTTCGAATACCAAAATATAAGCGATTATTTTTTTTTAAATATGTAAAAATCTCGAAATCAAACATAAGATCTTGTAAATTTAACACAATGCTTATAATTTTTTTTTCAGTTTTTGGACTTTTGCATGTTTAAAACCAAAACTCATAAATTCAAATATAATCTAAAGAGTAATGTGTTTAATATCAGAATGTATACATTTTTTTCTTGAAGAATCTATTTTAAATAACAATGATTTTTTTTTAATATTTTTATCTTTCTTTTTGGGTAAAAAACTGGTGCAAGATAACACATGGGTGGTGGAAACTAACTCTAAACGGTTTCATTGATCTAAATAATGACATTATTTCGAAAACAGAGCACTTTTAATAATATATCGTAAAAAATGATAAATTAAAACATTAATAGAAATATATACGCATACAAGTCAAGTATATACTATTCTATTCTATTCTATAATGCCCTTTCAGAGTGAACGGGCTCTCGTACCTAGAGAGCGGCGTGGACATCGACGCGGCTGCTAACTTAGTCCGTCTGATAGAGCCAATAGCCACCGCCACGCACAGACGAGGCGTGTTGGGTAGACTAGGCTGTTTCAGTGGACTGTTTCAGTTATCTGCTATGGATGCCAATTTGAAGGACCCCGTCTTGGTGCAGGGGACTGACGGTGTTGGTACTAAGGTTAAGGTAGGTTTGTTTAAGTACTTATATTGATTTTTTCTTTTTTTTGGTCCCGTATAGTAGGGTAGACAGAAAGTACCTTATGTACACTGTACTTCGCTTTCCGCGGAATTCAAAACATTGCGCGTTGAATGGCGAAACTCAACGCCGTTTATCTTACCAGATCGAGCAAGTGAGAATAATTTAATAGCAAGTTATTTTTTTTAAATCAGTCACTTTTGACTTCACAAATATTTAAAAAAAAACATAATCATCCAAACTGTTTTCCAAAGCATCTTGATTAATTAGACTGAAGACGCGTGTAATGTTCTGTTTAGTTTTACAACTAAAAATAGGTTCAAAAATCAATCCTTTATGTAATATATTTTTTCAGATAGCAGAAATAATGCAGAAATACGACACCATAGGCCAGGATCTGGTAGCGATGTGTGTTAACGATATCCTATGCGCGGGCGCAGAGCCCTTCGCCTTCCTAGACTACATCGCGTGTGGACGGCTACAGCTGACCGTGTCCGCTACCATTGTGAAGGGGATTGCTAACGCGTGTATTCTGTCTGGATGCGCTTTATTAGGTGAGTTAGGATTGTGCCTTATTATAGTTTTTTTTTATAATTGTGCCTTATGTTATTGCAACTTAGTCTATAGTTCTCAAAACAACCTAGATTTCTACTTCAGTCTCTTAGACTATATAGTACGTATCCATATACTGTGTGTGCTTTTTAGAAACTAAGTTAAGAAAATGAACAAATGTTTTGAGTTGTAACTCGGTAGAATTTTTACGTTTTGTTTTAATAATCGGCTTGGTTGAGTTTTTTACTATACAATGAAATTTTTATTTTAATGTAATGCCACTTGAAAAAACGCAAAATCTATTAAAATTTCTTTATTATTTTATATATAAAAGAAGAGATTGGGTACTAATTATAAAATATATATATATATATCTAAAAAGGTGGAGAAACAGCGGAAATGCCGTCCATGTACGACATAGGTAAATATGACATCGCCGGTTTCGCGGTCGGAGTGGTCGATAACTTGAAACAACTACCCCGTTCTAGGGAGATACGGGAGGGCGATGTTATCCTAGCGCTACCCTCCACCGGAGTACATAGTAACGGCTACAGTCTTGTGCAGAAGATTATGGCGGAAAGCGGGAATAGGTGAGTGGTTTGTGATATTTTTGATTATATAAAATGGGATGATCCCATTTTATCCCATATAGAAGGATAGACAGAGACAACCTAGTGTCAAGACATTCCGTTGTCTGCAATTCCGTCCGAAATCGGAACATTGCTTGTTGAGCAGCAGAGGTATCAGAGCTGAAAAATGAAAATACATTTCAAATATAATCATTTCCCCGATCAGGAATCGAACCCACAACCAATCAGGTTTACAGGCTGAGGTTATCCCACTGCGCCACGATGGTGTACACGTTGTTAAGACGTATTAAAACGTATTATAGAGGTTAATTCATTTATATAGAATATACTGGATATTTGAAATAGTGTAATTATTGTATATTAATATTGACTGTGGAAATAATTCGCAATTAATTTTTATCGTTTAATGTTCGATAAATTGTTTTGAAAATCTATAATAGACATTGTGTTATCTTATGCAAAAACGTTATTAAAATTAGTTCAGCCATTTTCAGAATGTCAATTAAAAGATACCAAAAATAGTGTAAATACACTCAGACAAAAATAAAGTTATAATTTTCTCTATTACAGCTTCCATGAAAAAGCTCCCTTCAGCACATCAAATAAATCATTCGGAGAGGAATTCCTTGAACCAACGGGGATCTACGTAAAGAACCTGTTACCCGCTATCAAAAAGGAGTTGATCAAAGCCCTCGCCCACATCACCGGCGGTGGCCTGTTAGAGAACATTCCTAGGATTTTACCAGCCGGTGTCAAGGTCAAATTGGACGCTATGAAGTTCAGAATAAAGCCCATTTTTGGATGGTTGCAAGCTAAAGGTAAGATTTTTGAATTAGGGAAATAGAATGATTATTTAGTTTTTTTTCTTTGAATTTTTATTCGTATTATATAAAAGTATGTAGCTTTTTTGTAAAACGTAAATTTATTTATGTATTTCAAATGTTTATTTATCTATTTGAATAATTACATTGAATTTAAGTAGTGTATTATTAAAGACGTTTTACTATTTTTAAAGTGTTAGTGTACACTAAGGATTACAAAAAAAACGTATATATTTTTTTTTAAAATGATATAACAATTTGAACGCAGCGGGGTTCGAACCCGGGTTTCTTGTTTCTCCTCCGCCTGCGCCGGAACTCTTATACGTTTGTTATAACTTATTCATGTTGTTACCAAGAAATAATCTAAGAAATAGTCGTTTTTCGAAAGAGAATGGTACGTTATGAAACATTTTACTGTTTTTTAAAATTTGTTTTTTCGTTTTGCTTTTTAAACATTTTTTAAGGATTCGAAAAAATATACATTATTAAGCAAAATTAAAAAAAAAAATAAAAAATAAATTAAAAAAAAAAAACAAAAAAATTTATTCTTTTCCATTATTTCCAGTCATATGTCAAATAATATTTTTATTAAATTTGAACAGGTCACGTGTCAGATTTCGAGATGCTGCGCACGTTCAACTGCGGAGTGGGCATGGTGTTGATTGTTGATCCCATCTGTGTGAAGGAGCTGTTGGAGGTGGTGGAAGGACCCATCGACATTATCGGCAAAGTTGAAAATATTGGAAAGGAAGGTGTGTTGGAGCTATGAAATTAATTAAACAAATAAAATTCTACTTCAGTTTAATTCGTATTAGATATGTGTTTTTATTCATAATGAGGCCAGTGACGTAGTTGAACAGCGTCGATTATGTCGATAGTTATAGGTTCGATCCTCAATCGAAGGTTTTGATTTGATTATATTCAAATTGCGATGTAGAGTTCCGCCATTCCAGAATTTATTGATTTCTAAAGCAAGTTCTCTGCCTAAGTTACTATGCGGGATAAAGCGTGAAGATAAGTATTAAATATCCTAAAGTTGCCTGGAAAACCATTTTGAAGAGCAGCCTTTAAGCGATAAGCAGCCTTATCAGAAGCTTTTTTATTGTTTCTATTATATACATAAATGAACATGCATTTTAATATTATGTTCGTTAAATATATTAAGTATTTTACTTATCACCAGGTGGTCATCAAGTGATGGTAGAAAACTTCAAAGAAGCCATGTTACCACTAACAGCGCCATACATTGCCAATAACAGGAATGTACCACAAAAATCCCTTTCGTACAAGGACAGCGGTGTGGATATCGAAGCTGGGGACTCTTTGGTCTCCTTGATTAAACCTTTGGCGAGGTACGAAAAAGATAGATATATTGATAGAGGGAATGTAAGAAAGGAAACGGCTTATGTTTTAAATGGGGATATATTACAAAAGTCTAAATCTTTTGCGTGGTAAGAAAGAAATAGATAGATTTCTATCTTTATATATAAAGAGGAGAGAAAACACCGTTTCAATAGGTTCGATGTAATGCTGAGGAGCCTCTTTAGTTCTTTGGTGAGACAAGAAAGAGATAGACAGTACGTGGGAATGCGTGGGAAAGAGAAAATACTATATTACACTAGGGATATTCATAAAAGTCTCTATCTTATAAGGACATTAGTATAGACCTTCGGTGAGGTAAGGTAGAGATGTGGGAAAGAGAAAGCATTATATTTCCAATTTATGACTTTGTATTTCTAAATCGATATAGGTTAGTTTAGTCATTTTTTGTAATATTACGATTGTTTTTATAAAAAAAACAACATAGATGTTTTTTTTTTAATTTTCTCAATGAATTAAGTAGTAACCCACGACCGTGCGTTTACACTCATTAACAGTCCCACTGTGAGATAATAAATATTCATAGGATTTCTTTTTCGTACTTCTAGATCGACATCCCGTAAAGGTGTTTTGGGCGGCCTCGGAGGGTTCGGTGGTTGCTTCCAACTGAAAGCAGTTGAACAAGAATATAAGGTATGTTTTGCTTACTTAATATTAACATATGTGCTGAGTGTCTTAATATTATTTGTCTCTGCTTGGTTTTCTCTTACAGCCTTATTAACGCTTAAAATCTTACTTTTAGATACATTGTTGACTTGAAATTCATTTTCAAGAAAGAAAAAATATTTTTATAAGAATTTAATTTAAATACGTTTTCAATTATATTAAATAAAATCCATTTTTTTGTTCCAGGACCCAGTACTAGTACTGGCGGCGGATGGCGTCGGCACCAAGCTGAAGGTCGCCCAACGTATCAACAAGCACGACACTATCGGCGTGGACCTCGTCGCCATGTGCGTCAACGACATCCTGTGCAACGGCGCCGCGCCGCTCACCTTCCTGGACTACTTCGCGTGCGCGTCCCTGGACGTCAACGTCGCCAAGGACGTGGTCGCGGGAGTGGCTGACGGCTGTCGGCAGGCCACTGCCGCTCTTATTGGTGAGAGAGAAATCTCTGCACGAGATATGGTGTCCTGGTACCCGCGATAGTGTAACTGTGCATTCTATTTTCGATTTTCTTTTCCAACGGTAATATCTTGAACGACAAACTGTTGTTGTTTATCAATGGATTTCGTAAAACGATGACATCTCTTCCGGCTCGCTTATCTCTACACAGGTTATGGTACCCTGGTATGTTAGGTTACTAATGTTATTGTGGAATGGCATGTCGATACGGTAATTTGGTCTTATTAGTGAGTGTATAGTAACTTCGCATAGCCTATGATTTCCTGGTACTTGTTGTCTTTTTCGCTTGGTGAAATTCTATGTAGGTTAGGTTTAACGGTAGTTGCAACGGTTATTGACGAACGTCGATACTGCCCCTGTTTATTGGGAAGTGTAGAAATACATCTATATAGAGTATGTTGTCCTGGTAACCGTACGGTTTTAGTGGCATTAATGACTACCGCTCTTGCAATCCATGGTTGTGATATTATTTTTCTATACCGCGTAACTCTTTGTAGATTATGTTATCTTAGTACTTTGGTTTGTTGATATTGCTAAGGGCGTTAATGCATAAATTTTTGTATAATCTCTTCAATATGGGTATCAATTTGAAAGTGCTAGAACAGTGCAATATAGTATATAATTAAAAATCAATTCCAAAATGGCATCGAAGACTTGTTTCTGCAAATATAATTAAATATAAAAAAAAATATTAAATTTATTTTATTTAACTAGTTTTAAAACTAGGTTATTATTTAACAGGCGGTGAAACAGCAGAAATGCCGGGCATGTACGAAGCGGGCGCGTACGACATAGCCGGCTTCGCGCTCGGTGTCGTCGAACGCGACCGCATTCTGCCTAAAATTAACGATATTAATGTGAGTTAAAAAAATATTGCTATATTATTATACAAAAAAGGTAAATAAGCAAATTTTATATTATTATTATTTTAGAATCATATGAAAAATTTATATGTAGCGGGATTCGAACCCGCTTCTAATGGAAATAAGCTATTTTAGTATTCTTATATGCTTGTTGGAACTTTTTTGTCAGCGTCTCTGTATAAAAGGGTGCGAATTCGACTCTCGATGTGTTGAGTTTTGATTTGTTTATATGTTTTATTTTATAGTATTTGGTATTTCTTCTCAGGTGGGTGACATTATTATCGGTTTACCGTCGAACGGCATTCATAGTAACGGGTTCAGTCTTGTGCACAGCTTAATAAAGAAGGCAGGCCTTACGCTCAACGACAAGGCACCTTTTAGTGAAGATGGACTTACGTTAGGTAAGGTATATTTTATTATATATTAAAAATTTTATTACTTTTTTATTAATTTGGCTGTAGGTAAGATGTTTTATCATATAGGTGTGTTATTATTTAGTATATCGTATAATTTTTGTCACTGTGTTTGCAAATGACAAAGAGTTTCTTGCTAGAAATATAGATAAAATATTATAAATATACAAAAATTTTAACGCAGCGATATTCGAACACGCGCCACTTGGAAACTGCCCAAGCGCTCTGACCGCTAAGCAATACGTTGTGTTGTTAGCATAGTAAAAATATATACGCTATATTTTTTTATTGTAGTACATAGCTCACAAACATTAACACCAAGGAACCCCAATTACAAATGAACACAAATTAAACCTAAACAATAAAATCTGAATGTGAACCCGCGACCGTCAGGTGAGGAGCTGATCAAGCCAACACGTATATACGTGCGCGCGCTGCTCCCGGCACTGCAGCGCGGCGCCGTGAAGGCCGTGGCGCACATCACGGGCGGGGGGCTCTTAGAAAATCTACCGAGGGTAGTGCCGGACAGGGTGAGGGCCAGGCTGAACGCGCACTGGTGGAATGTACATCCCGTAAGTTATGTTGTAATTATTTTTTAGCTTCACACTTTATCCCGCATAGCAGGGTAAACAGGATGTACCTAGTGTCAAAACACTCCATAGTCTGCATTCCGCCTAATTAGAGACATTGTATGATGAGTAACGGAACTCAATGCCGAATTTTGTCTTGTCATAGCGAAGAAATTAATATAATTTAAATATAATCATTCCCCGGACTGGGAATCGAACTTGCAATCACAATCCAATGAAAGGTTTACCTGTGAGAGATCACTTCTAGTTTTGAGAATGTCTTTTGCTGTTTATTTATATTTTATTTATAATAAAGTTGTTATTATAATTATTATCTTTATCTTTTTTTATTATATTTTTGCCTATAAATTTTAGTATCAAAACACTGCGTTGATTTCTATAATTAATACATTATGTTAATAATAAATTATTAAATATATAAAATTTTGTTAAGTGGTAAGCTCACCATTAGAAATGATCTCTCACAGGTAACTCTTTCATTGGATAATAATAATAAAACTTTTATTAAAATTACAAATAAATATATATTTTTTTTAAATATATTATAAATCTGTATGTATGTATGAATGTGTAGGTATTCGCCTGGATAGCGGACACTGGCGCGGTTAAAGACGATGAAATGTTGCGCACTTTCAACTGTGGGATTGGAATGGTGCTTGTCGTGTCCCCGGAGAACCAGGCTGAGGTGTGTTTTATATTTTTTTTATATTGTTATTAATAATTTGGAGCGTAAATTATGCGTTGCCTTAGCAACAGGACTTGTGACATCTTACAAAGTATTTAATCTATCTTGTGTGCGTTGTTATGATAAACATATTTGTTAGATCGCGTAATTTTCGAATAAAGGGTTAAAAGCTTTTTCTTTATTTAAATATTATATAAAAATATTTTTATTTTATGTTTTGAGGTATTTTTACCTGGTTATTAATTTTGTACTTACTACCTAATATAATATATGCCTAATAAACCTATGAAAATTTTAATAAATTGGTAATCCTAAATATGTACACTTAAAATATTATATGAACTATATTACTAAGAACATTATATTTTATTGCCCTTTGTAAAAAAAAACTATGTAAAATTTACAATTTGAATTTAACCCTAATAGAGATGTCTTCCAAGTTCTAAGTTAATCTATGCCAATCTATGGGTATTAGGTATAGGACCGTCACAGGGACGTGCGTATTTACTTAAATCGATAAGTCACCCATAGATAAATATTGTAACCATAACAAGTGTTGTAATAAATGAACTAATTAAAATTAATTTAAATAATAAAACAATTCCCTATTGTTATCAAAAAAAATAATTAAAAATATTATTCTGAACTCTACTCTTCAACTATTTGAAAGAATCTTCTTTATCATAATATGATTGTAAATAAATTTTCCAGGTAATGAACATAATACGTCCCCACGGCGCAATGGTAATAGGTTCGATTCAAGCGCGCCCCGCGGGCGGTGCGAGAGTTCTGGTAGACAACTTCGCCTCAGCACTCGACTTTACACGCCGGATGCCGTTGTTGCCTAAGAAGAAGGTAAGTGGCTGTTCGATTTTGCGTTCAGGCTGTTTCAGGCCATCTATACATGTATACAGATCGATATGTTTCAACTCACACTTAAACATTGAGTTACACACAAACATACACTATAATTATAATTAAACTTTTAATAAATATATATATGTGTGTGTAGTTTCAAAGCGAGGCACAGTCATCTGATTGTAAAGCAATTGGGATGGGTTTAGTTTGTATTTTGAGGAAAGATTATACAGCTTATCGCATTTTCCCATATAGCAGGGTAGTCAAAGATAACCTAGTGTCATGACACTCCCTTCTCCACTTTTTGTCCGAAATCGAGACATGCGTGTTGAGTGGCGAAACTCAACGCTGCGCTTTGTCTTTCTTCAGAGCAAAATAATGACTATAATATAAATATATAATGATTTCTGAGGGTTAAACACACAACTATCTATCCCGGTATGTGTAATGCGACACAAAAAGAAAAGCCCGTATAATTGAATGGGTTTTGAAAAAATAACACATTCGCCAGGTGGCAGTACTGGTGTCAGGCAGTGGTACCAACCTGCAAGCGCTGATAGACGCGTCGCGCGACCCCGCGCAGTGTCTGTGCGCGGACATCGCGCTTGTCATATCAAATAAAGCCGACGCGTACGCTTTGAAGAGGGCCGACAACGCTAATGTCGCTAGCTTGGTGAGTAATCTAATGTTTAATTTATTTTATTTATTTTATTATGTTATATTACATACTTCAGATAAGAAATTTTAGAAAACGTATATAATTTCCATGGATGGCACTTGAACGGATTCTAAAAGACTTGGCGTCGAATACCGTTGCGTTCAAATTATTATTTTGTTTAAATTTTGTTAGTTAACGTCGATGAACTCTTGTAAGTTTTAAACTAACTTCCTAATGTTCAGTTCAAATTCCATTCACAATACAATTTATTGACAATATAAATTAATATCATTGTTTATCTAAAATGGCCGCCGTAATAAAATGGCGAATTACATTTTCTGTGCAATCTGTCCAATATGTGTAAAAGAGTTTTTATTTTTTGCAATATTTTATTTTGCTTGAAACAAGTTTAGTGGAAATAGTTGTTTGAATATTTTTCTCGTTGTCTTTGTGTGTAAACAAAACGTGTTTCTTATATATATATTTTATTAATGTCATATATTTCGAATGCATTATAATTATTAGATATCGTTGTTTTTTACAACACTTCCCAGTATCCGATTGTGTTGAAATATGTAATACGACTGCAGTTTTGATGGAAATAAAGTTGCATGTCGTTTATGTCGTTGTTAATTGAAAATGGCCGCCGCAACAAAATGGTGGATTATAAATTTTTGCACCTAATAAGGGTATTAAAAGTTTTTTTTAAAAATTTTTTTTTTAATTAATATTTTATTTTTATTTTGATAAAATATATAGAATTTTGCTTTAACGTGTTTTACAAAAATAAATATCGTTTATTTTCTTAGGTATTAAATCACAAGGACTATCCATCTCGGGAGGAGTTCGACCGCGCAGTGTCCGCGGCGTTGGAGCAACACAAAATAGACATTGTGTGTCTCGCCGGTTACATGAGGATATTGTCCAGCGAATTTGTACAGAAGTGAGTGGGGTTTATTAAGTAATATTTGATACAAGATTCATTTTTCCACTCTGGTAACACAAAGCGCGGTGTTGAGCTCTCCACTCAACACGCAATGTCTTGATTTCTGCAGAAAACGAGAACATTAGGTCGTCTCTGTAGTTTTCTATTTGTATGTGGAATGAATTGTGAATCTATTTTATTTTTTTGTTAATATTTAAGTTATATTATATTGGGAATATATTTTTAGTGTAATTATTGAAATTTTTTGCAAATTTTTATTTAAATTGTATAATAATTATCACTAAAGCTTAATAGTTATTATTTTAAAATAATTGTACCTACTCTTTATTAATGTGTTTAGATCCTTACGTATGTATGTACATGCGTACGTGACAAATGAGTATAACCAACCCATACTTAAATAACTCATATACACACACTCGCACACGCATTTGATAGTGAATGTAGATGCATGTGTGAGTGAGTAAGTGCCTGTGCCTGTACGCCTGTCACGTGTCAATCGCACTCAGGTGGAAGGGCCGGCTGGTGAACATCCACCCGTCGCTGCTGCCGCGCCACCCGGGCCTGCACGCGCAGCGCCAGTGCCTGGCGGCCGGCGACGCGGACTCCGGCTGCACCATACATTTCGTTGATGTGAGTATTGTTACAGATTAGAGGCGAACGAACGGTTGTGGGTTTTATCCCCACTCGAGTCGACTGACTATATAAAAATTATGTATATTCATTTTCTCGCTCTGGTGAGACAAAGCGCGGCGTTATATTTTCGGCGATCAACACGCAATGTCTGGAATTCGGCGGAAAGCGGAGTATGGAATGTCTTAAAACTATATATTTTCTGTCTTGCCTGCATATATATATATATATATATATATATATATATATATATATATATATATATATAGTTCAAATAAATAATATATATATATATGTTTCCGTTAAAACGTCTTAGCGTTACTTCATTTTTCATCTAGATAAGAGTTATTGTGTATTAAATAAATGTCAGAATCAGCCCTTTGAATTATCATAGCGAATTGTTATTATAATTTATCTAGTGAATATCCAATTAACACCCTCTTGCAATAAATATTCACATATTCAAGTGTAGGTATTTTTTAGTTTTTTTTTCAAATATATACTTTGAACTGATATTATTTTTTTTTATGAATTGAATGTAGAAAACAAACACTTAACGGTCAAGTGTAGTCACCAAGATACAATAGTGAGAATGGAATTAGAATCGGTTTAGCTGTTACCGAGATTAGTGTGCACAAACATCCAAACAAACAAACTTTCTTTTATATATATTTTCCATGCTCACAGACATCAATTATTTTTTTTTTGTATTTATATATATATATATATATATATATATATATATATATATATATATATATATATATTATTACATTTTACCTTACACTCCGCAAGAAATAAAAAAAATTATAGCATAATAATTCAAAATTAACCCCGTCCAACTCCAGGAGGGCATGGACACCGGTCCGATCATCCTCCAAGAGCGGGTGCCGGTGCTGTCCGCCGACACGGAGGAGAGCCTGAGCGCGCGCATCCACGAGGCGGAGCACCGCGCCTACCCGCGAGCCCTGCGCCTGCTGGCCACGGCGCGCGTCAGGCTCGTGGGCGGCCACGTGGTGTGGCACAGCTAGGGGAGTACCCTCGCTTGGTATCACCAGGTAGCTTGAATTTATAGGATTCATTTCTTATATATAGTTCATGTAAATTGAAAAACGACATTGTTTCAAAACATTTTATTTTTCTTTATATAATATGATTTATGCTGATATGGTAATATTATACAGCTATACAAAGTGTGTGTATTTATTTAATAATCAATATATGTACAGAAAATTATTATTACCTGAATATAAAAAGTTTTTTTAATAAATTCTGCATTTAAACAACTTAAATTAAATGTATTTATTTAAATTTCATATTATTTTGATAAAATGCACACACATGTATAAGAAGTATAAATAATATATTCTAAATACCGTTGTATTCATTATATACAGGATGTGTTTAAAAAATGATCTTTAATTCTTTGAAACTTTTAGAACACTGTATATACAACAAGTTATTTTCCTAGTTAGTGAAATTCACTATTAGATATATTTTGTGCCTTATTATGTATGTATATTTGTATGAAAATTATTGTTGCTCAATATATATAAAAAAGTCATTTTAAAAGGTTAGTTTAACGATATTTTATATAATGTTATTGTGATTTGTTCCCATGAAGTATATTATTTGTTTAGATATTCTTGAGAGTTTAAACATCTTTGATTTTGTGTTTACGAATCAGAATTATGGAATTGCAATTATTTAATTTGGAAATTTATTATTAAAAAAATATATATAAAAACATTCCTTTTACAACACTTTTATTAAAAATATATTAAATATGATTTTTTTAAATTATAAAAAGTTATTCTTTTAATGAAATATATATTTTATATATATATGTGAATATATCACAAATTAATTGCATTTTTATATTAATATTTCAAACATTTAGGGACCATTTATAAATTGCGTCACACGTTATGAGGAGGGAAGGGGGGTGACAAAGTGTGACATTGGTGGTGTCACAAATGTGACCAGCTGTAACAGGGAGGGGGGAGGGGTCAAAAATACAGAAATTGAAATGACGTAATTTATGGATGGCCCGTTATATGTAAATTAGTTATTCAAATAAAGTGCCTTATACATATGTTATCTTGGTTGCTATCTCGAATATATAAGAACTATTTTTAATGTTATAAACATTGTTTTAGATATATTTTTCATGTTGAAACTGCTCTAGAAGTGTCCTTGTAGAATAGTTAGATTATGTTTAAATAAAAATAAATTTATATTTTGAAATGGTTTTATTTTTCCATAGACTAAATATCACAGTATGATTTTTTAATAAAATTATATTCATTTTTTAATTCCTTCAAAGAATTCTTTTAGAAATCTTAAACAAATAAATCAACCAAAAATAAACATTTTCTAACACAATATGAGTTAAATATTAAAACAGTTATAATTTTTTTAAATTACCTTCATAGTAATAACAAAAAATTAAAAAAAAAACATATAAATATTTTTTTAAATAATAATATTTTTTATATATAAGACTAATTATCAATTTTCTTTTTTTCATCACTTCTAAAACTCAATAACTCGCCTAACGCTTTAAAAAATACACCAATTATATCATCGCTCTCGTCTACCACAACCTTTTGCACTTTAGGCTCCTCGATTTCCTTCCTCAAAACTGAGTGACAGCCATTTTCCAATATATCTTGACACAATTCATCAAAATTAATATGAAACTTTTGTTTATTCAGAAGTGGAACTATTAAATTAAAAGTATTTATTTTAACATTTATTGATTTAGCTAATAATTTATTGCTTTCATATATTCGTCGCCATCTTGTGTTGTCTTCGTCGGTTAAAGGATATGGTCCAAGGTACATTCTATCTTTCCTTATTTCCTCCTTCAAATGTTCTATATCTTGATCGATTTCTTTGCTCATTGTTATCCATTCTGGAGTGAAGCCGTTATTTATCAAGACCTGAAAAAAATATATAAGAATTAAAAGAATATTTAAATAAGCATATTTATATAAAGCACAAAATTAAAAAGGCCGGTCGTGGGGCAGTGGGACATCTACTGACTGTAAACGCGATGGGTTGTGGGTTCGATTCCCAGGTGGGGGTATGAATATATTTATTTTAATTTCCTCGCTCTGGTACGACGAAGCGCGGAGTGGAGTTCCACCACTTAACACGCAATGTCTCAAATTCGAGAGAAAGCCGAGTACACAGTGTTGATATTAGGTACCTCCTGTCTATCCTGCTATGCGGGATAAAAGTGTGAAGTTAAAAAAAAATGAACATAAATAATTTAAAATTAAATCTTATAGGCATCTGCAAGCAATTACTTTATTTCAAGAATCAGTAATGATTCTTTTATATAATATAGATAATGGCTGAAGGGCAATATGAATATGTCATTAAGGAATAAAACTTAAAAGCCTTAAAACTAAAACTATGTTTATCCATTAACAACTTCCTTCCTATAATAATTATACCAAAATCTTTTATATATTATCTTACCAACACTAAAACTAATATCAAAAATTGTTTAAATACCACTCAATCTATCCATTTATACAAATAAATGAATTTCCACTTGAAATTGGATCTGTTTGTAATATTAAAGTAACACCTTCTAACTAGATTTATATACACAACACTACACATATAAAAAAAAAGATTATTTAAAATTCTAGCTTGCCTATCAATTTTTTGACTAATCTATGGAATGGCTGCATCAATTTTAATCAGGCTATCACTGGCAGATAGCTAATGTATTAAAGAGTAACTAAGGCTTATATGTTAAAATTGTAAAATTAATAGATAAATTTCCAGCGGAAAAAGACTTTTAATTTACTTTTTAATAAAAAAAATCTGCAACTAAAGAGTATCAACTGCTTGTAGAAACATAAAATGTTGCTGCTTTAATGGAACTGGGAACATTCTTTATTAATTGTTTCAGAAGTTGTTGTATATTATAAGTAAAAGAGGTCAATTCTAGGTCTCTATCGGACACAACTAATGAAATTACGCCACAATTGATACAATCTTTTTCTACAACCATACACTTTGTACTTCACTATCTACCAAATTTGAGACATTGTGTGTTCAGTAATGGCACTCAACGCTGCACTTTGTCTTACCAAAGTTAGGAAATGAGAATAATTTAAATATAATCATTCTCTTGAGCAGGAACAAACCCGTAAGTGATCACTTTTACGGTCAGACACTGTCCCTCTGCATCATAAATGGCCTCAAAACTTATTCATACTCCCTTTATATAAGAAAAATAAAAGTATAACAATATTGTTCTTACTTCATTTAATTTATGAGTAGTAAAATCAACATATGGATTCCTATTTTGATCTTTCAATGGCTTGCCCTTGCCGCTGAGGTTTTCAAATTCACCTTTAGACATGGATTCTTGTATTAAATCTTCCACTAATCTGTCAAATCCATATTTTGTTTTAATATCATGTTTTTTGACAGGTTCCTTTTTCATTAGTGTGTTTTCAGATGCTATAGCTTTAGCAGTTCTGTGTTCTATGACATTTATGGCTGCTCTTTGTGCTCTTGCTTGGGCATACTGCTTTTGTCTTTGTGAAGGAGTACCATAACCGATGCCATCAAAGCTTAGAAATTGTCTGTGTTGCGGAGCAGTATGCTATAAAAGTAATAAAATTATAAAATATATTGAAATGTTTATAGTTTATTATTAAATAATTGAATAATCAAATTTTGACAATAAGAAAAAAATATTTGAAAATAAATATTAAAATTGTCTGCGACAGTAATTAGTATAAAATATATTTAAAAATCAAATCTACAAACTTTTATATCGAACACGATTGCCTCAACATCATTAGAATTGGTGGATCCAGTATTGTGTTTAGATAATATTCTAAACGCATTTTCAACAGCGACAAATTTATTTATATCAGCTTCAGGAGATTGAGAGTCAGGGTGATACTTTTTGGCGAGTTCCAGAAAAGCTTGTTTCACAACTTCTTGTTTAGAATTATCTGGTATATTTAAAAGTTTATAGCTTTCCTAAAACAAATACTTCTATTAATGTTAAGTTAAACAAATAATGCATAATATTCTTCAGTAGAATGAATTCTTACCTGTATTTGTCTTTTAGAATTAGTCGTCAATGTTTTTATTTGTACCTTAGAACGAAATTCTAGACAAACCGGGTTGGAAGAAATTATTGGATATGTCAACTTTTTCATAATTTTTGAAATAATTTAGAATTAATAATTAAAATTATTTTTATAAAGTTACATAATGTCATATTTATGTGGTAATAATTATAGGAATATATAATTTTGTTTGACAATTTAGTCGTATTTAATGTTAGTTATGTCAAATTGTCAATATGTACCTATTTTGTTTGACACTGACATTCTGAATGAATGATAATGAGCTTGTAATGAAATTAATTGTAGTGGTAAGACATTTAAAATTATGTTACAATAAAAATATCTAAATCTAACAATATTTAATTTAAAATTACGTATGTTTAGTTTTCTGTTAATAATAGTGCATTAAAAATTTCTATATAATTTTTCAGATAAGAAATTAATGTAAATAAATTCTATCACAATTAGCAGAAATAGAATTTATTAAGCTTGCAACATTATAGTCTACCCTGTCATTCAATCACCTGCGTTGATGATATCAGTTTTGAAGCATTCAGTTGGTGCAGACTCGATTTTAATTTGACGTTTTAAGTAAGAGTGTGGCTAAAATAATAGTTACTGTATGTTCAACGATGAATTAGCAACGTGCAAAGCAAAATATTAGTAGTGTAAATGGTGCATCTAATATACGTTATTTACGGAAAGAGAAATTAAGGGTGAAAATGCCTATGACGTCTGAAGAGATTGCGAGCCGCTACCCGATTCATTGGCTTGTTTGGAATAACAAGCATGAAGAGTTAAAAAATTCCTTTAAAAATAAAAAGGTCAGACAAAACTCAGCAATTTTTATCAACAATTATTGATGGGACATGTTCCTTTTACTCAATTTATAGTAGAAACTCTAAACGATCAGTAAAGTGCATTTTATTGATAAATAGTCAATACTATCAGAAGCTTAGGTTATGAGTTAATTCTTAACTAAGTCATACATAATATGCTCTAATAAAATAAATATTATAGTAATATAGATATAAAGCTGAAACAGTGTAATGTTATTAAATGTTTATAAGTGTCAGTAATGTGTAGGTAGTTGGTACATTAAAATAATCTTATTATCTGTGATGAAGCCATTGCAGTGTGGCTGATATGGATTAGAGAACAAAACATACTGCCTAATATTGTGTGAAAAGGAAATCCTATTAGAAACTGATTCATATTCAAATATCACTTAACATAGTATGTAAAATAAAGAGTAACTGGTGTTATAAACATCTACTTTCTAACCATTCCCAGCTACCCATTGCGTGGTCTTATATGTGAGTTGCTGAAACTCAATACTATGCATTTCTTCACTAGGTTAAAGATTAAATTTTAAATTTTCAGTTTGCTCCGGAAGACATAGAAAAACATGATCCAAGAGGTCGTACACCCTTGCTCTTGGCTGTCACTTTAGGTTACATAGAAACTGTTAAAGCGCTAATTGATGCAGATGCCGATGTCAATTGTGAAAAGGATGGATGGACAGGTATTTAAGTTTTTAAATAAGTTTAAACAATTTTATTTTTATAATAAAGGATTTTTTGGAAGACCTTTGCATTATAAGACAATTTTTAAAAGATTTTTCTAACATTATTGTTGTAATTTAGTATCATTTTTTCTCTCTGGTGTTATAAGACTAAAATGTTATGTTAGGTGCCAGTAGTTCTAACAAACACAAACAAAAAAAACCAATTTATTTCTTTTGATTATAGATTATTTAAAGATTATAAAGCAGTTAATAGTGTCTTGACACTACCTTATCTTTGACTGCCTGGCTGTGCATGATAAACTGTGAAAATGTAAAAAAAAAACAAATTACTATAAATATATAAAAGTAACATTTATAAATTGTGGTTTTTATCAAATTTATGTAATAAATACTGATAACATACATTGTTATCAATAGAACAAAATATGTTGATTAATTTGGCTATGCTAATGACTGGAATATTAATTATTTATTTACAAAAAATGGGATTATATTTATGTGTCTTGAAGTGTCTATTTGTAATATTAAAATTACTATTTTATACTGAAAGCTATGGTGAGAATACATGCTTTACATACCAAAAAAGTCAATTTTTATGATTTTTTGTTTGTTTGTCGATCTTTTTCTTCTGATTAATCTTTCCTTGTACTAATTCTAAAGTGATTGGTAGATAGTTAGTATAATAAGGGGTAGTTTTAGAACTATAATAGAGTCCAGAAATTTCATATTCCACATGGTCCAAATCACAGGAACATTTTTAAGTTGTTTATTTTTGTTGTAATGGTTTATTTTATTATGTATTTTAAAACAGTGAAAGAAATGTATCTTCACACATGATTGCTACCATCGTAATATAATATGTTACAAAAATAACCACTAGCTACCCTAGTGTTACAGAGGGTTGTGGGCGGCAGCAGAGATCTCCACCACTTTCGTACCAGTAGTAACTTTATGTACATTTTGATAATACAAAATATAAATAACATTTTTTAATAGACTGTTATAATAAAACAAAAAGTCTCTCCCTTATCAGTTATTATTATTAGTCAACCACATGTTAACTGATATTGAAATTCAGGATACTTTGACACAAAGAATACTTTAAATTCAATTTGTTTTATAAATTTTAATAATATTTTTTATACAACTTTTTTCCATAAAACAAAGTAGTCACAGAAGAGTGACATCACAGAACTATAAAAATTTACAAATTATGAGAACTGCCTAAGGGTCATTAAAATGTATTTAGTTCCATACACAGCTGGGTCGGAGAGAACCTAGTGTTGCGATAGAAAGTAACAGAAGTTTATATCTCTTTCTAACATTATTGTTGTAATTTAGTATCATTTTTTCTCTCTGGTGTTATAAGACTAAAATGTTATGTTAGGTGCCAGTAGTTCTAACAAACACAAACAAAAAAAACCAATTTATTTCTTTTGATTATAGATTATTTAAAGATTATAAAGCAGTTAATAGTGTCTTGACACTACCTTATCTTTGACTGCCTGGCTGTGCATGATAAACTGTGAAAATGTAAAAAAAAAACAAATTACTATAAATATATAAAAGTAACATTTATAAATTGTGGTTTTTATCAAATTTATGTAATAAATACTGATAACATACATTGTTATCAATAGAACAAAATATGTTGATTAATTTGGCTATGCTAATGACTGGAATATTAATTATTTATTTACAAAAAAAGGTATTAAATTTATATAAATTGAAGTGTCTATTTGTAATATTAAAATTACTATTTTATACTGAAAGCTATGGTGAGAATACATGCTTTACATACCAAAAAAGTCAATTTTTATGATTTTTTGTTTGTTTGTCGATCTTTTTCTTCTGATTAATCTTTCCTTGTACTAATTCTAAAGTGATTGGTAGATAGTTAGTATAATAAGGGGTAGTTTTAGAACTATAATAGAGTCCAGAAATTTCATATTCCACATCGTCCAAATCACAGGAACATTTTTAAGTTGTTTAAATTTGATCTAATGGTTTATTTTATTATGTATTTTAAAACAGTGAAAGAAATGTATCTTCACACATGATTGCTACCATCGTAATATAATATGTTACAAAAATAACCACTAGCTACCCTGGTGTTACAGAGGGTTGTGGGCGGCAGCGGAGATCTCCGCCACTTTCTTACCAGTAGTAACTTTATGTACATTTGATAATACAAAAGATAAATAACATTTTTTAATAGACTGTAATAATAAAACAAAAAGTCTCTCCCTTATCAGTTATTATTATTAGTCAACCACATGTTAACTGATATTGAAATTCAGGATACTTTGACACAAAGAATACTTTAAATTCAATTTGTTTTATAAATTTTAATAATATTTTTTATACAACTTTTTTCCATAAAACAAAGTAGTCACAGAAGAGTGACATCACAGAACTATAAAAATTTACAAATTATGAGAACTGCCTAAGGGTCATTAAAATGTATTTAGTTCCATACACAGCTGGGTCGGAGAGAACCTAGTGTTGCGATAGAAAGTAACAGAAGTTTATATCTCTTTCTAACATTATTGTTGTAATTTAGTATCATTTTTTCTCTCTGGTGTTATAAGACTAAAATGTTATGTTAGGTGCCAGTAGTTCTAACAAACACAAACAAAAAAAACCAATTTATTTCTTTTGATTATAGATTATTTAAAGATTATAAAGCAGTTAATAGTGTCTTGACACTACCTTATCTTTGACTGCCTGGCTGTGCATGATAAACTGTGAAAATGTAAAAAAAAAACAAATTACTATAAATATATAAAAGTAACATTTATAAATTGTGGTTTTTATCAAATTTATGTAATAAATACTGATAACATACATTGTTATCAATAGAACAAAATATGTTGATTAATTTGGCTATGCTAATGACTGGAATATTAATTATTTATTTACAAAAAAAGGTATTAAATTTATATAAATTGAAGTGTCTATTTGTAATATTAAAATTACTATTTTATACTGAAAGCTATGGTGAGAATACATGCTTTACATACCAAAAAAGTCAATTTTTATGATTTTTTGTTTGTTTGTCGATCTTTTTCTTCTGATTAATCTTTCCTTGTACTAATTCTAAAGTGATTGGTAGATAGTTAGTATAATAAGGGGTAGTTTTAGAACTATAATAGAGTCCAGAAATTTCATATTCCACATGGTCCAAATCACAGGAACATTTTTAAGTTGTTTAAATTTGATCTAATGGTTTATTTTATTATGTATTTTAAAACAGTGAAAGAAATGTATCTTCACACATGATTGCTACCATCGTAATATAATATGTTACAAAAATAACCACTAGCTACCCTGGTGTTACAGAGGGTTGTGGGCGGCAGCGGAGATCTCCGCCACTTTCTTACCAGTAGTAATTTTATGTACATTTGATAATACAAAATATAAATAACATTTTTTAATAGACTGTTATAATAAAACAAAAAGTCTCTCCCTTATCAGTTATTATTATTAGTCAACCACATGTTAACTGATATTGAAATTCAGGATACTTTGACACAAAGAATACTTTAAATTCAATTTGTTTTATAAATTTTAATAATATTTTTTATACATCTTTTTTCCATGAAACAAAGTATTCACAGAAGAGTGACATCACAGAACTATAAAAATTTACAAATTATGAGAACTGCCTAAGGGTCATTAAAATGTATTTAGTTCCATACACAGCTGGGTCGGAGAGAACCTAGTGTTGCGATAGAAAGTAACAGAAGTTTATATCTCTTTCTAACATTATTGTTGTAATTTAGTATCATTTTTTCTCTCTGGTGTTATAAGACTAAATGTTATGTTAGGTGCCAGTAGTTCTAACAAACACAAACAAAAAAAAACAATTTATTTCTTTTGATTATAGATTATTTAAAGATTATAAAGCAGTTAATAGTGTCTTGACACTACCTTATCTTTGACTGCCTGGCTGTGCATGATAAACTGTGAAAATCTCTTTCTATTCAAAAGAGTTTATAGATATTGGGACCTAAGTGTTGCATTTCGACGTCGCTCATAGTCTTAAAATATTTTTTAAGCATTTTTTTATATAAGCATTCTTCTTGTGGGTATCGAATCTACCACCAATCATGTTTACAATCAGACGCACCGTGATGTCCCACTGCGCCTCTACGCCACTGTGGCCTCTTTTAGAAGTTTTTACGTCTATCCATACAAATTGTAATATTTAAAATTGAAGTGCCTGTATGTTACATTAAAAAGCAGTATTTTACTAAATTCATGTTCATATGAATTTTTATCTATCTGTTTGTTCCACCTAATTTCTAAAACGGCTGGATCAATAGTGACGGGACTTTCACTGGTAAATAGCTAAAGTAATAAGGAGTTACTTGGGTCTAATTTTTTTTCCAAATTATAAAATAAATATCTTGATACATTATATTTCATGCGGAGTTTGAATTTTTTTATATAGAATTTTTTAAATATTCTAGCAATATTTATTTTAAATATTTTCATTATGGTTAGATTAAAATGTATTTTACTTAATTCCAGCTGTACAAGAAGCTACGGCCACTGGTAACCCAGAACTCTTAGCCCTAGTGCTCTCCCGTCGTGATTACCAAAGACACGTGGTCAGGTCCAGCGGCATACCAGAACTGCTGAACAAGTTAAGTCTTGCTCCGGACTTCTATGTGGAAATGAAATGGGAGTTCACCAGCTGGGGTATGTTAATGGGAAATTGTGCTTTTTAAGGTGTATGTGTGAACTTAAAGTATTAATTAATGGAATGAGGCTCGGAATCGGTTGTGGGTTCGATTCTCACTCGCCGAATAATTTAAATTATTTTACATTTTGACTCTGTGGTAAAATAATGTGTGGCGTTTAGTTTCGCCGTTTAACATGCCACTAATTCGACGGAGAGCGGCATGACTTGATGTTAGGTACTTTCCGTCTACCCCGCTATGCGGGATTAAAGCGTAAAGGTGAAAAAATAATTATTTTTGCAAATGATTTAGAACTTGACTTGACTAATTTGCCCATAAAATAAAAATAATGTCTGTAATTCTATATATATTTTTTAACTTACATCTTCATATTGTTAGGTTAGACTTTATTAGGCTCTGATACAAAAATTGCAAGCTGGCCACTGGCAGGAAAAGACTTAGTTATTTTATTGATATGATTTTAAATGAATATTTAATATATTATAGTTCCACTGGTATCACGAATGTGTCCGTTTGATACGTACAAAGTGTATAAGCGAGGTGCAAACGTCCGCGTCGATACCACACTCGTCGGCTTCGAGAATAACAGGTGGCAAAGAGGCGACAGGACTTATATATTTAGAGGGCAGGGTGAGCTGTTTGTTTTGTAATAATTAAAATTGTCAAAGACAAGTGTTAATTTGAACATAATAGGATTCGAACCTGCGCCTCTTGGAAATGAAGTACTAGAGGATTAAACATGTCGATATTCTTCTACGCTTTTTGCTGTAGATATTTATTATTGATTTTAGATTTTTACAATATAATTATGTATATAATATAATACATATTATAATTTATAATCTTTAAAATATTTTTTATTGTCCTATAAATGAATGAGTATATACTACTAATTGATAGTTTGCACCATAATGATTTCAATGACATGTATATATGATATTTTGTAGTATATGGATCCAGTACGGTGGCTCAGTGAATCGTGACTTAGATTGGTTGTGGGTTCGATTTCCACACAAGGCATTCACTTTCATCGCTCCGGTAAGAAAGCGTAGTGTTTAGTTTCACTATTAAACTTCTCGATTTTAAATGCAAAATCATGGTGTTTTGCGGTAAAAAGAACATTTAAACCAAAACAATATATATTTCACACATATTAGAATAATATATATTTTTATGACCAATTCGGCAGGCCGCAGCGCCAGTCTGGTGGAGCTGGACCACGAGGCGCAGACGTCGTGGTGCGAGTACCTGGACGGCGGCCGCGACCGCGAGTGGCCGCCGCCCGCGCCGCCCGCGCCGCACGTGCTGGAGCAGCGCCTGGCCGCGCCCGTCGCCATCAACTACCTGGACACCGACAAGATATGCTTTGAGAGGTTTGTACATTACTGTGTTTAAAGTGTTACTCCACATTAAGGATTAGAAAACATTTTCGAAAAGTGTATAAGTGTTTGAGGCCGGTCGGGGGTTCGATTCTCACTGGGGGGAGTGATTGTATTTAAATTATTTTCACTTCCTCGCTCTGGTAAAGACAAAGAGCGGCGTTGGGTTTCACCACTCAACACGCAATGTCTCGAATTCGGTGGAAAGTGAAGTACGAAGTGCCTTGACACTAGGTATTTTCTGTGGGATAAAAGCGTGAAGCTAAAAATAAAATTGAACGCATTCAGAACGATTCGGAAACGCGGCTCTTGGGGAAATACTTAGAACTTACTTATTATATGTAGGACTATTTTTGTATATATTTTGGTACATTTACGCATTTATGCTATATAACAGAATAGACAGGAAGTACCTCGTGTCAAGACACTACTTCTCCGTTTTCCATTGAATTTGGGACATTACATCTTGAATGATAGAACTCAACTCCGCGATTTGTCTTACCAGAGCGAGGAAATGGAAATAATTTAAATATAATCATTTCTTCGAGTAGGATCGTATCCACAACCGGTCGCGTTTACAGTCATACACTATCCCACTGCGACTAAGGGTCATATGTTGAACGTTGTATGTCAGTAATTCAGAAATGCTAGATTTATATATAATAGATAAATATTTCTGTTTTTTAAATACACTCGTCTCGACCTTTTTGTTAGCTCCACGCTTTTTATCCCGCATAGCAGGGTACAAAATCACCAATAGAAATTGCCAGTTGCCTTGTAATTCTTACCAAAAAATCAAACGCCGGCCGGCCGGTCGTGACGCAGTGGGATAGCATTTGATTGTAAACGCGATCGGTTGTGAGTTCGATTCCCACTCAGAGAAATTATTATATTTAAATTTGTTTTCACTTCCTCGCTCTGCTAAGACAAAGTGCGGCGTTGAGCTGGACCACTCAACAGGCAATGTGTTGAATTCAGCGGAAAGGTGCGGGTATCTTGACACTAGGTACTTTCTTTCTACCCTGCTATATATATGAAATAAAAAGGTGAATATAAAAAATAATAATAATACAACATGAAATAATTAACGTGATTGGGTGTTTTTAATAAAAATTTGTTCATCATACCAGAAACAAAAGCGGCATATGGGGCTGGCGTCAGGACAAGACGGAAACAGTCAACGGTTACGAATGTAAAGTATTCAGTGCGAACAACGTGGAACTAGTGTCTAAGTCGCGCACCGAGCATCTACCACGAGGGGATAGGAAGTTAGCCCCGAGGGCCCCTCTTGCGGGGCTGCTGGCGCTAGCCGAAGACGATAGCCCTTCGGCCTCCTCCCCGACAACGCCATTGGTGAGCCCGGATAAGGTCAGTGTCGGTTTTAATTTAAAGTACATATATAAATGATTTGCATGAGAAATTATTAAACATTTTTGAAGGTATCATATTCAAACCCGTGACCCAAACAACTGTTAACTGATCGTCAGGTTTTCATAAATGTATTTTCAAATACCAAAATATACGTGATTAATCCATTTAAAACAGTTTAATTTAAAATGCTATTTAATAAAATTTCTAAATCAACTATAGCTAAAAAAATGTATAAAAATTTAAAATTAAATTTTCACGCAAGGAAATATTTATTGTTTACATTTTTGCTTAAAAAGACGTAGAGGCAACTAACTGCCCTGGTATGTTGCAGAATGAGCTGACAGGTCTCTAGTGTGGTGGATTTTTATCGATTATTTGTTATTTGTATTGAAATTGTATAAGATTACTTAAATTAATTTTTATTTGAAGAAAAATAAAATAAAAACAAAAGTACAGCATTGGACACATTGCAACTAGTGGCAATATTTAGAACTAATTTTTAAATTTAGTACTTTTATAAATTTACTTATATTCAATATATTTGAGACTTTAAAATTTTCAAAAGTGAGTCCCAGGTGGAGGGATTTTAAATGTGTTAAAATCGCGAATTTCCAAGATCTTGCAAAAAAATATTACAAATCTACTAACAGTTTATTATTTTAGTATTATCTTTTTTTATACAGCTTCACAGAGTAGTTACCAGTACAGGTGTCTAGTGGCAAGACACTCCGCACCCCGTTTTTCATAAAATTCGAGACGGTGCGTGTTGAGTTGATTGGAGGAACTCAACGCCGCTATTTGTCTAACCAGATCGAGAGAAATGAAAATGTTTTTTTTTTATAATATATAATATATTTAGGAAGAACCGCCGAAAAGAAGCAAATCCCGGGAGGAAATTCGCCCTGTCACCTGGGAGGAGTATTTCTCGGAGGACCCCCTCGACAGAGACATCGGGCGGCAAAGGGAGGTAGCTACCAAGGTACAAAAGTTCAGGGCTACGCTGTGGCTGTGCGAGGATTATCCTTTGGAAGTGAGTGAAATGAACATCGTTAATTATTTCATATTGCGTTATTATTATTATTATTAATTTTAGTTTCACGCTTTTATCACGTAAAGCAGGGTAGATAGAAAGTACCTAGTGTCAAGACACTCCGTACTTCGATTTCCACCGAATTCGAGACATTGCGTGTTGAGTGGTGGAACTCAACGCCGCGCTTTGTCTTACCAAAACGAGGAAGTGAAAATTTTTTTAAATATATACACTCCTTCTAGTGGGAATCGAACCCACAACCAATCATGCTTACAGTCAGGTGATGTCCCACTGCGTCACGACCGGCCTCGATTTATTGTATTAGTGATTTTAATATTTAATTGTAATTAAATTATCTTAATGATGATCTTTTAATTTTCTTCGTTAAGAATATAACACTCACTACCATTGTCTATTGGTAATTTTGTAACGAAATATGCTTACAAAATTAAAATTTTAATATATTATAATATGATTTGTTTCTACTTCACTTAGTAAATCCGGCCATCTAACTACGAAGTGATAAATAAATGTTTTAAACTGACTTGGAAGAATGTTCAAGATTAACGTTTCAGAGATTAGCCGTGACAAAAATACAAACAAAAATTATTAAAATATTATTTGGTATATATATATATATATATATATATATATATATATATATATATATATATATATATATATATATACAACACTCCAATATTTTTATATATTAATTTTATTTTTTATTTCTTTCAGCTGCAAGAGCAAATAATGCCCATATTAGACCTCATGGCGGCGATATCATCACCACATTTTGCTAAATTAAAAGATTTCGTTCAAATGCAGTTGCCAGCTGGTTTTCCAGTTAAAATTGGTAAGAATTAGTATTGTTATTATTATCTATTAGAAAATACCTTACAGTGTAATGGTTGTGTTAATAGTAGGGGATTCAAATTTCATTTGTCAAAAGTCGAAAGTTGTGTTACTTTATACTCTGTACTATTTAGATTGATCTTTTTGACAGATGTATTTTTTTTGCAATGATGAACATATATGTTTTTATTAGTTTGATAATTTTTTTAAAAAATAAAAATATTAAAAAATTATATGTAAACACAAGATTCCCTAAAGATAAATCTCTTTTAGCGTTATCGCGAAAAGATCAAGTAAATTTGTACAGTGTATAATAATTTTAGATAAAAATGTTGTTATAAATGAATGCCTTATTGAAATAATGAAAAAAGGGCATAATCGAGAAAATGAAAATAACCTGAATGATGGTGGTGGGTATCGAACCTACAACTATACACACCCACACACATACAGGCCATGCCCCATCGATAAAAGTGTTAATATAATTCCACATTCTACGTTAAAATATTGACCAATATTTTTTTAAATGAAACTATTTTTTCCGGATTAATCGCGTATATTTTGGTATTCGAAAATACATTTTGGACACCTGACGTTTCGAACACTTTATAATAGTCAAAAGTCAGGTGTCAAAAATGTATTTTCGAATATCAAAATATACGCGATTAATTCGGTTAAAATAGTTCCATTTAAAATGTATAAAATCGCGAAAATCAAAGATCTTATTATATTGACCAATACTTGTTTTGGCAAAATAGAACACTCTGTGCAAGGAGTAAATATATATATATGTAATAAAAAAGCTGCCAACACCCTAGAGGCAACCTGGCGTCAAGACACTTCGGTCGAAATCGAGACAGGTTGACCTCTAAATTGAAGTCGCGCGCGTTGCAGAGATCCCGCTGTTCCACGTGCTGAACGCGCGCATCACGTTCGGCAACATCTTCGCGACGGAGAGCGCCGTGAGCGACGTGTGCAGCGTGCGCGAGGGCGCGCGCCTGGCCTGCGTGCTGGACGACCGCTGCTTCGGCCTGGGCCGCGCCTACCGCGACGCCGCCGCCGCCGCCGCGCGCGAGCGCCTGCCCTGCGACGACGACGACCTGCTGCAGTACGCCATCCAGCAGAGCCTCATGGACGCGGGCAGCCACGACGACCAGGTGCGGCTGCCGTGGCCGGTTCAAATATGTTTTCCAATCCTGAATGGCATTAACACTTTAAATATAATAAAAAAAGTCCTTTTTCTTCGTTTTTGATAATTAGGTTAGTAAATGATTATGTATCCGGTGATCATAAACTGTATTTCAGACTATTTTGAGTTTGAGCTTTTCAAAAGTGTATTTTCAAATAACAGTATATATATATTTAAAATGTATAATTTTCTTCATAATAATTGGAAAGAAATACTTAAAAAATATATATATCTGGATCTAAGAGTAACTATGATCAAGTTTATTGTTTATTTTAGTTAGAATGTTGATGCGGTTTTGGTGTTAACTAAATACCCTTTATTTATTAATTCAAACATAAATTAAATTCGGTGTTTAGAACAAAATATTTCAATCTGTCTCTAACTGTACTTTGTTGATAAAGCTCGGACAGTAGAGATGAGTGTTAATGCATATTTTAAAGGGCCCCTTATAAATACACTTGGGTTGCAAATTCCAGGTACTGCTCCTGAGGTAGAGACAGGTGGCTCTCTGCAACAAAATATTTTTTTTAATTTTTTTTTAAAATAATATATCGTTTTTATTTTTCCTCAGGTAGACGTATGGGAAGCGCTTCGGGGCGCTCGGTCCACTTCGCCGGTACCTCCGAGAGTACGAAACACCAACCACACGCTATTGTCACACGAAGATGCTTATTTACAAAGGTATGTGTTATTTTTTTTACAAGCGCGATGTTTTTAGTTTTTTTTTTAATTTTTTTAAAACAAAAAGTATTATTCCACACTTACAACGGTAGGGAGATTCGAATCCGCGCCATTTGTATACCGTTCAAGCTTTGCCATACTTTATATTCTAAAAGGCTAAAAGAATTTTTAAATATTTTCAAATATATAGTTATTCCATATTTCTGTATTAATTTTATATTTTTTTCTTTTGTTCTTTTATTTGGATAACACAATACTATAAGATTTATTTATTTTTTTAATATTCATATTTAAATAACTTTTTCACAAACAGTGTGACAATGATAAAAAAATATATATAAGCAAAAAGAAAAAAAAAACAAAGAAAAATAATATTGTGTACAGCAAGGTGAAAAGAAGGAGGTTGGTAAATCAGCATTTGATGTTGGCACATGAGATGTGACCAACGTTGGTCTTCAGTTTACCGCCTTGCGAATTATTGAAATACTTTTACTTATGACACAGTTGATTAATAATAGTTTTGGAATATTTTGTCAATTTCTTTTTTTTTTTTAATTTATTTTCCTTACAGATATCGACGGTTTTAAAGTTTTTTTTAATCGTATGCTTTTAATTAATTAAAATTTTGTAGAATAGTTTCGTATGCTAATTTATTTGACATTACCTACATATATAAGTTAAAATTACAACGTACGGTGCGTTAGATATGTGAGATCTATTGCGGGTCTTAATTTGTATATTTTAAAATGAAGCTTGAATATATGTATTAGTTATTAGGAGAACTGGATGCACCTCCTACAAACATACTCGCTACAGGTTCCTATTTTTAGTCTTTATTTAGTTACTAATTTAGTCCCCTTACTACCTTTGGCCAGTCTGACAGACACTCATTTATATATATATATATATATATATATATATATATATATATATATATATATATATATGTATGTACATTTATATGTATATATTTTTTTGTTACTCTTTTTTACACGAAATAAAGTTTAACTGTGTGTCATCATTTTCAAGTAGAAATAGTTAATATTGCTACACACATTATTTATTAAGATTATACTATTGTTTATTTTAATTAAAACCACTTTCACCGGTTTAATCACGCTTAAGCTGGTGAAAGTAGTTTTAATAAAACGACTACGATCCGGTTAAAGTAATTTCACTCAATAATTGTGAAGATGGAAAATGATATGAAAATAAATATTAATTATTTCATTTTTTATTATTATTATTTTTATATATTTATAAGATTGAGGCTAATTCTCACAAGTGGCTCGAAATTCTGCTAATTCCATTGAAAAATACAAATTTATATTTTCATTTGACGTAATTCAATGCTAATTCAAATGTAAGCTAACAAAGCTAGTATAACAGAGCGATAGAGGCGTCCCTCGCCGACATCGGGACACTCAGCCTGCAGTCCGATGCGGACACGGATAACACTAGTGACGTGCCCGTCCCGGCTGGCAACGCGGACCCGGATGCGGATACGGACGAGCTGGACGACGACCTGAGGGCGGCGCTGGCGCTGTCCGCGAGGGAACACGAGGCCAGGGACCAGCAGCTGGCGGAGGAGCAGAGGGCGCTCGATGAGGTGTTGCGGCTTTCTTTATTGGATAAGTGAATCGGTGGGTATTTTTTTTTGATGAACTTTATCCTATTGTCAAATTAAACTACTTAAATAATGTTTGTCATAAAAGATTATTTTTTGATATTTGAATTTAAATTATTGAATATTATGTGGTCTTTTTTTTATATGTGGTTTAATTTTATGAAATATTGAGGCGCAGTGTGACAGTGTCTGAATGTGTATTGTGGGTTCGTTTTCAACTCGGAGAAATGTTTATATTTAACAAAAAAAATTGTTTTTTTCGTTCTTCATCTCGAATTTGGTCAAGAATAGAGTGTCTTGACACTAGGGTGTCTCTGAAAAATAATTTTCAGGTGAACACTGAAAAATTCTAAAAAACTTTTAAAGATTAAGATTTTCTGTAAAATTGATTTTATGCAACATGTCGCCTTTATGCATTCCGTTACTTGACATTGAATTTACCCTGAGTAAGGTGAATAGTAAGGCCTTACATTATATATAAGTAATTTTTTGTTTAGCTTCACCTAGTAAGTTAGTCTCTAGTTAGACGGAACTCAACGCTGCGCTTTCTTACCAGAGCAGAGAAATGAAAAATAATTTAAATATTATAATTTGTCCGAGTAGGAATTGAACCCCGATATAAGCCATCTGTTTTATTAATAATGCATTCTTTTCCACAGATCTCAAAATAGAAACGTCCACCAAACAAAGACTTTAATGCCTAAGAGTACGACTGACCCCAAAGACAACAGTTGATTGGTGTACGATACGATAGATAATTTGTATATTTATTAATTGCGAGTGAGATACACATTTACATAATGTATTCATCTTTCATATACTAAATATATTATATTATATTATGATCACTGAATGATTATGAATGATTATTATTGATTATCGATTTGTCTTCCTTATTTCGTGGGATGGATAGAGAGAATCTAATGTTAAAACACTTTGTTTGTTTTGAATGACGGTACTCAACGCCGCGACATATATTAATGCGACGACGGAATTATAATAATCTATAAATTATTATTTGTCCTACTGAGATTGAATCCACAACCATTGTGTGTATAGTGAAACACTATTCCACTTTGCCATAATGGCTATGATGATGATAGAATCTTATTTATTTGTAACATATGAAAAGAGAATAAGGTGAGAAGTCACTTCTCTTATTTTATATATCTTTGGTTTTGTTTTTTTTATTTGGGTAATTATAGTATATATATATTTATATTGTCAGTCAATATGTATAGAATATATATAAAAAAAATATTATATGTGTTTGTATGGAAACATTTTAAATGTATAATTAATATTTTTTTAGAAAGAATGCAATAATTGAATGTTTTTTTTCCTGTATCGTTCATAATCGTTCATTCATCATTTCAGAAAGGAATGTGTATTTAGATTAAAATATATTTATAAAATTTTTTAAATTGTTTTTATGATCCAGTGAATATATATATATATATATATATATATATATATATATATATATATATAAGTTTTTAAATTTTATGGTTTTTTTTTTGATTTACGAACGAATGTGTAGAAGAAGTTCGTAAAGATATAGGGTGTTTCCTTCCAGCCTACCTCAATGACTTGATATAAAAAAAAACAAAACTATATATATTTTTTTTAATCACTGGACTATATTATATGTATATAGTTATATTAAATTTGTCAATTTGATTCAATTATTTTAATTTCGGTTTTCATTCAAATAAATCTGATTTCCAAATAAATTTAGTTGTTAAGAATATTTATTCTTGTTAGTATAACGTCCGATGGGAATCGTAGCCGTGATCTATTTAGATAATTTAATATTGAAATTAAACAACATGTACTGCCCCAAATGTATTTACTTAATGACAGGTCGTGTAAAATCAGATATATATATATATATATATATATATATATATATATATATATATATATATATATATATATAAAAAGTTATGAATTTGTAGTATAAATTTAGTATTGTTTGATTTTTTTTTATATATATTTGCTAAATATTAAAAAGTTATATTATTATTTTAAAACATGGTTTAATTATAGATATTTTTTCTCTCTAGCTTTAGTTTTAATTATATTGTTTTTATAATAATGCAATATTTCTAACAAATTCTTGTGCTTTATTTATTTAATAATATAGTATATGCTATTTAGGTTCAAAATTATAATTCTATGTACACACAAGTTCACTAACGTTTTATTTTTATTTATACTTCAATATTTGTACTCATCCTGTATATCTGATTTTATATGGCATGTTCAATTAGTGTAATTCGATATATAATATTTGTAATGTGACATGTATTTAAAGAAATTCGCTTCCTCTACTCTATGCATATATAAAAAATAAATTTTTTGAATGTATGTACGTTGTTTATGATCATGTCTATAGTGATGCTGACAACCAAATGGCCACTAAATAGAATGTTTCACTGTTTATTTTCTAAGCCAATTTGTAATAATCGACTTATATTTTTTGTAACTTCCTGTATTAAAATGATCTCTATATTATAGTGGATTCATTTCTTGTGTGTTTAATTGAAAAAATCGAACACTTGTTTCTCTTAATCTAAGTAAAATTCTTATTAAATTTGTTTAAAATTTATTAACTAATACATAATCTTTAAAATCTCAATATATAATATATGTACGTATGAACAAAGCAATTCACAATTTATATAAAAATAGTTATTTTTGGAATCCATAAATTATAATTTCTTCTTATTTCTTAAATTGAAACTATAAAATAGGTCAGCCTAATTTTAAAAATATAATATACGTATGAAATGCCTTATGAAGCTGACATTGATGAAGCCATCGTGGTGCGGTGGAACAGCGTCTTACTGCAAATGTGATACATAGCGGGTTCGGTTCCCTCGGTGAAATGATGCGTGAGTTCCAACGTGGCGTTGAATTCCGCCTTTCAATACGTATTATTTATATTGACATTAGGTTTTCTCTGCTATATGTAAAAAAACCTAGAAGCTGGAATAAAATATGGAAAATAACACACCAGCGCCATCTAGTTCCCCATTGACGACTTTACGCTTAAACTTTTGCTCGCTAGATGTCGCTACTTGACCTATATATCAAAACTTAATATATCAAAATATTTTACTATATACTTTAATTCTACTACAAAGTGTTTTTATCTATTATAGCTACAACGTGCAATAAAATATATTAAGAAAGTCAGAGATAACATAGTGTCAAGACACTCCGTTAACTGCTTTCCACTGGAAATCGAGATAATGCGTGACGAACGCCAACGCCGCGCTGGTAACAGAGCAGATAAATGAAAATATTTTTTTTAAATATAATCATTTCCCCGTGTTATTGAACCCAGTAACAATCTGCCATTACTTATTATTATTATTGTTTTAAAAGAATAACTGTGTTTGTTTGTTCAGTAATTTTAATAACAATTCATGATTTAATTTTTATATTAGTATATCACATGTATATCGTTCCCACATATCGAGGTTGGCTGTTGGAGAATGCTGTTTAGCGTTAAACCCGCCTTTTGTACATGTTATTTTTATATATAGCGAGCAATAAAGTCTATATAAATCAAATTAATAAATATATTTTGTATGTAATTAAAGTTTTATTCATTTTCATTATTGTATAAGATCATCCTTGTGAATCGGTTTGTGCGGTATTAGAAAATTGGGTATACATTTTTACACAGCTTCTAGCTTTATTTAGTTTAGCCAGATAGCCAGTGTCAATCTAATGTCAAGACACTCCGCTGACTGCTTTCCGCCCAAAATCGAGACATTGCGCGATCAATAGCAAACTGATCGCAGCGCTCTGTTATACAAGAACAGATAAATAAAATCAAACTTTAAATATAACATTACTCCGAGTGGAAATCCAGTCATGGTCAGGCGCCGCCGTTCCACTGCGTTAGGAATTCCTTTTCAGCATGTCCATATTCAAATATATATATTTTATACAGATAATTTATATATATTTACCAACTATACATGCTAACAATGTTTTTAAAATTTATTTGGCGTATATTCGATATCTATTCAAATAAATAAAAGTTGGGAATGTCTGCACTGTACATATAACAAAATATATTTATATAACAAAATATAATATTTTCAATTTTTGTTCGTCGGTCTGCTTGTTAAGGTTAGTCTCCGAAACAGCTTGACTTATTTTGATGGACATGCACAAGTTAGGCTACTGGTTACTATTTTTAAAGTATTGTTCCACATTTAACATTAGATAAAATTTTTGAAAAAACATAAAAAATTGAACGCAGCGGGTTTCGAACCACCAATGGCTTAGTCAGAGCGCTTGGACGGTATCCAAGAGGCGTGGGTTCGAATCCCGCTGCGTTCAAATTTTTAAACGTTTTTTCAAAAAAGTTACGCTACCTTTATTTTAGAAAAAAATAACATTTTATCTTTTTATACGAGTCCTTCCGCAATGCAGTTAACGTCTATACAAATAAATAAATTTATTTATTTGTATAGATGTCGAATATATGTCATTTAAATGTGATGTATAGAGGAGGCCACTTGACTACATCTGGCACTACTCCTTATACCAGCCTAAATCCCACATACCCAGCCTAAGGTCAGTAGGTAGATCCAAGATGAGGTGGAAGGACGTGGTGTTAAAAGACAGATGGGTGTGCAGCCACTGATGACGACGCCCTGGACCGAGCGAAGACGTGGATAGAAATAAGGATTTATTTTTCTATTATAAAGTGGTACCACAATTGGGATTGGAGAAAGAGAAAATGTTAATAGTCTTTTTCTTAACTAATATAAACTGATATTAATATAGTTATGAATATTCAATTATAATTTTACTATTTTCTATTATAGTATAGGAGGTGATTGTAAAAAAAATATTTCTCATCACCTAAACAATGGCGTATTTATTTGTTATGTAATATATTTATAAAGCCTTTGTTTTCTTATTGACTTATTCATTTCACCTGATTTCTTTTGATATTATATGTAATAAAATATATAATGAAATTATCTGTCTTGCTATTTATCAGTAATTTAATACCAGTAATTTAATACTTAATTGTTCATTCTGCAATACTTTATAGCATAACGTTGCAAAAAAGGAAAAAGCTGTAGTTTTAAATTATTATTTAAAAAAAAACGTATAAAAATTTGAAACACAGCGGGATTCGAACCTGCGCCTCTAGAAAACCTTTTACATCCATTATGTTCCTTATAAAATTTATTTATGTTACTAGCATCTCTGTGGAGAGATTTTTACAATTTTCCGCTGCACGTTCTAAGAAATAATAGTTTGGCAAGATAGATAATGCGATTTTATTAAATATTCTACTATTCTAAAAAATATTATTCCAAATTAACGATTAGACATTATTTAAAAAAAAACATATAAAAAATTTAATTAAAATTAAAAAAAAACAATAATTAAAGGAGGATAAATTTCAAGATGTCTGTCCATACAAAACTCAAATTTACCGTTACATGGTGAACACAAAAATAAATAAACACGCACAATTATCTATGTATTTAAAATTTAATTTTCATTACTTATATACAAATTACAACATTCACTATTATAATAGGTATTAGTTGTTCTATATTTACATATGTATCAGTACACTTTAGAAGCGTAATTTCATTTATTCAAGTCAATAAATTACATCAGGAAACTTTTGGAATACGAACGATAATAACAACCTTTAACGGGGGACCGACTGACCGGCTAACCGGTTACGAGTCGTTACGAGTCGAGACCCTGGCTAATTTCTAGGCGATTTCTTCAATTAATTTTAATTTATTTTTGTCTATATTTCTCTCTATATATGTTATTTCATATATATTTGAGAAATTAAACACGAGAAAGCAGTTTTTGAATTAAACTTTTTGGTCTAAATAGGAAACCAGAGTCTCTTCATATCGGCATAGAAAAATGGAATTTTACACTAGAAAAGTACACGCCGATACATTTCGTACACACTAAATACATCAATATTAATCGGTCGATGTTTACGATAGTCCTTCCCCCGTCCTTTTATACAATATTGTACTCACTAATTCTAAAAAATCGATAAAGATTCCCAAGGAAAGCAACAAGAACAATTAAAATCATAGAAAACTTAAAAAATAACGAAATAAATATTGAATATTACAAAAAAAAAGAAACATTGTCATTTATCTCATACATTCACCTGTTTCTATGTGACGCCTAATAAAAATTTATTAATAAATTTATACTGTATATTTATACTATATAGGCCAAGAGCTGACAGTGTACGTGTTTGTGTAGTGTTTAGACAGACAGATTGACGGTGGAGTGTGTTCAATTCAGACCCCGTTCTGTTTACGCTTCGTTAACACGTGTCAATACTGATTGTATGAGTGAGTTAACCGTTCATATATATATATATATATATATATATATATATATATATATATATATATATATATATATATATATATATATATATATATTTGTTCTTAACTTTAAATTTCAATTAAGACGTTACATATAAACAGGCGATGATATTTAAATTCTAATATAAACAAGCTGACCAAAATGAGAGCAGTTTGGCTTACAATATATGTAATATATATATATATATATATATGTATTTATATAAATAAGGCTGAGTTTACAAATAATACTAAATTACAACATTGTTCTTAAAAAACTATACACCAGTTCAAATGTGACCACAAACATTTGTCTATACGTTTTTATAATAAACTTTATAACATATTAAAATCGTTTTTAGGTACTAATCATAACCTTTATTTACCACAGAATTAAAAATATCCTAAATTATCAAGGATTTCAAGTAAAAATAAGTATATAGTCGAAGGTGTGTTAGTAAACTCAGTCTTACGCCTAATGCTAATAAGAGAAGAGAGATCGTTCCTCGTCTCCCGCTCTCATTTGAGTCCGTTTGGTGGTAAGCCGACAACCCCTGGGCTGAGAATAAACATTAATAAGTGTATATTATAATATGTATGTATTTATGTAGATAATGACATCGAAATCCCGCCAGGAGTTGTCAACTTATTAAAGTCGCGGGCGCAGCTTGAATTTGAAAATATTTAACTATATTTATTTTATTAATTAAATTTTTCATGGTATTGAGGATTTATGATACTGTAGTGTAGTAGAAATACTTTTTAGAAGGGTCGTGGGTTCGAATTATTTACATTTATAACATTTTCGACTAGCTCGGGATCGTTGAAACAATGATGTTTTGCTAATTTCTCATTATACTGAAAATGTATTTAGATAAAAAAATGCCATAATGTAAGTTTGTTTGTATATTATTTTTAAATTTTCTTAGACTATAAATTTGTATAGTTAGATGCAAGAAGGCGCACCCACATATAAGTAACGCTTAAACGCTCAAACACGAGAACCCCTCAAAAAGGCAGTCACGGACGAAAGTTCACGAATTTAAATTTCAAATTCAATCTGCATTCAACCGCGCCCATACATAAATTAAATGCCTCATACCGCCACACTTAACTTGTCTAACTACGATATACATTGACAAACCGTTGGATTGCACGTAAAGATATCTATAACATAGATTCATGGTCATATAGAAAAGGAGGATAAGCCCCGAAGGAAACGCCAACTATGGCTAAACTAACTCAGGGCTTCGAGCGTCCCGATTTTAGGGTAGCGAACCCCAATTTTTTTTTAATAATCAGTGAAAAGTAGTGACGAGACACTACCCAAAAACAGTCGACTCGTAACATGAAGGTATATATATATATAGATGTTCATCTTTTCTATATGCCTATGTCCAGCGTTACCGCTGACGTTACATTATTTTATGTTTATTTATGTATGTATATCACAACTAAATAAATTATATTATTTTTTTTTATAATTTTCACGACTGTACCCGATTTGATGAAATCTTATAAATAGGGATATGGTAATTGGAGCGTCCTTCGTCCTGTTCTTTTACCAATAGACGCTCGGTGGGACATATCTGTTACGGTGACGTGTGGACTTACCTCACTTCAAGATAAGGTTTTAATGTGAATTTAAATTAATTTTAGCTATATATATGCTTAAAACAATTAAATACTAGTGCTTAAACAAAAGGCAAACAATCATTTTTAACCTAAATTTTAATCGATCGGTAAAAATATATATTTAACATCTATATATATTGAAACTATTTTAAACGGATCAATCGCGTAAATTTTGGTATTCAAAAATACACTTTTGGACACCTGACGTCTCGAACATTTTACAGTAGTCCGTGGTTACAGGGAGTCTACTAATACCACGGACTACTGTAATGGTCCAAACGTCAGGTTTTCAAAAATGTGTTTTCGTATACCAAAATATACGCGATTGATCCGTTTAAAATAGTTTCATTTGAAATGTGTAATAATCGCGAAAATCAAATATCTTTCTTTCAGAGAATAGAAAAAAAAATCAATATGACGAACATTAGCTGGCAGGCCAGAAGTCATTGACTCGTGGCAATTAAAACAGCATTACGCTACAATCACTGGAACCAAACCGAGCACAACTGTACAAAGCCACTAATACTCTATTAGATGGATTTTGAGATATTATTAATTCCAGTCTATTTGGGCTATATAGAGCGTTGGGAGATTTACCCAACATGCATTTAAATTTGTTGATTTTTTTTTAATTGCACTATTTTACCGCAAAGCAAGGTAGATAAGGGTTACTTAATGTGAAGATAATTCTCTGCTTAACTTCCAAAATTTAAACACTGAGTGTTGAATGACGTAACTCAACGCCGCCCTCCAACCAGAATAGAGAAATGAAAATAAATTAAATATAATATAAATAATATTTAAAACATCTTGAAAAGCATTAACGGATTGTATTTACCAGAGACCTACAACACTATGTTTCTTTACATCCAAAAGGAAAAAAACAGAATAAACAATGAATTTATTAACTTTTAAATAAGAAATGATTGATTTTGGTTATAAATATGTATATATACATAAAATAAAGCGATGGTAAGTCCACGTGCCACGACCACGGCGACGACATGGGGAGCTAACGACATCGGACGGATCATTTCGTTCATCGGGCGGGGTTCAGAACCGTTTGCAACTAGGTACTTGTTCAACAAACATATAGTGTCTGTTCCACAATGTTTAATATCTCAATTTAACAACATAAACAAACATATGCGCGTTTCTTAGAAGTAAAACATTAAATTCTATTTAAACAATCAATTTTAACAAAGAAAAAAATAGTTAGAAAACTTTTTTTTTTAAAAACACAATTTGGTAACAAGACCATGTATTGCAACACGAACGACAGCATAGCCTCAAGTCAGTCAGCTACGGTGAGCAACCAAACGATTTATTAACATTAAAGTAATTAAATATAAAAAAAATAATAAATTAAAAGTTTTAAGTTAGTTTAGTTAGTACTAGTGTCTTTAAGGGCCACCCTTGTTTGTCCCCGGCTGTACCCCGCCCCGCTTGCCCCCCCGGCCTCAGAGCGCGGGTGGAGGCCCGCGCGGGGCCCGCGGTCAGTCGCCTGTTGCCGTCACCGTCGTCCAACTCCATGGACTGTTGTAGCTCTTTTGACTGGAAATATAGAGAAATTATATGTTAGACAGCAATTTCTAGAAATAATTCTATAAAAAAAAATTTTTAAAGAAATTATATTTCGTTCACGCTTTTTAACTAAAGTACAGTAAAGTACCTAGTGTCAAGGCATTCCGTACTTCGCTTTCCACCGAATTCGAGACATTGCGTTTTGAGTGGTGGAACTCAATGCCGCACTTTGTTTTTACCAGAACGAGGAAGTGAAAATAATTTAAATATAATCACTGCCCCGAGTGAGGATCGAACCCACAACCGATCGCGTTTACAGTCAGACGCTGTCCCACTGTGCCACGACCGGCTATATTTTTTTGAAACAAGTATATGCGGGGAACAAAATCTTCTTTAAATAAAATCTCTGGACATATGAATTGGACATTATCGGTATTTAAATTAAATAAAAATAAAAAAGTTGGAGTGTCTGTATATACCTATACATATGTATGTATACATGGTACATATATCTAAACAAAACTTTTTTACATTTTTATCTGTTTGTCCGTCCGTTAGTTGAAGCAAATATCTGGTAGGCTGAATCGTTTTTGATAACATTTTCACTGGCCTATCTTAGTGGTGTATGTAATAAGGAGTAACTCAGACTACTTTTATATTAGAATTATACAAAACCCTTTAGAAATTACATAAGAAAACATTGTGAAAGTGAATTGTCAACTTAAAAAAAATAGCAATACACATTAGGAGTTGAGAGACGTAACTTAACTCCGTTTTTTGACACACTAAAGTTATTTAAATGTGAAAATTATATATAAAATAAAAGAATTTCTCATTAGATGTGATTTATTTCTACGCGAGGTGTGGCCTGCTGTCTATGGCAGTTATATTTTATACTTAATGTAATATCTTGCGCCGTTACGACGTAGCGGAATTTGAATAGAATTTGTGTGAATAAATCACGGGTTCAAATTTGACTTTAGATAGTTAAAATAGCTTTTTTTTAGTCTAGTCTAGAATATTATATCTCTAGTCTAGTCTAAAATATTATATTATTATTGAATTTAGTACAAGAAATGGTTGCTTTCATCTCTCCCCTGCTGAGAGAGGGGAAACGGTTCCAGGGCGTTGCCCTTTCTCCGTAGTTTCTTTGGCAACTCATGGAGGTCTTGTAAGGAAAAGCCTAGACGGACACCCAGCCGGGCGAGATCCCTGGTTATCCAGGGGAGGCCCAGCTAAGGCTATCCAGCGATCGAGGCAGTAAGGACAAAACAAGTATGCAAGATGATATATAGCTATATATGGACACGTTTTTTTTCATAGGTTTTAGGTCAATAAGATGCTAGATTTTTTCGCGGCAGAGGAAAGGCGTCTGAAAGACGGTAGTAAAAACAATCTTTGCTCGAGGAAGTGATTATATTTAAATTATTTTCATTTCCCCCCACTCTGGTAAAGCGCGGCATTAAGTTACTCTAACTATATTGTGAAGAAATTGCCTCTAGAACAACGAAAAAAATTACTTATCAGAATAATACATACAATATAAGGGCTACAATTTATAAAGATTTTTTGTTAACAAATTAAGTATTTAGTCATTTATACAATTACTGATGACAAAATCCAAATTAAAAAAAACCATATTTCATAAACCAACATTATTATTATATTTTTAGCTTCACGCTTTTATTCGGCATAGCAGAGTAGACAGAAAGTGTCAAACCAGTGTCAACACACTCCGTACTTCACTTTCCACCGAATTCGAGACATTGTGTGTTGAATTCCCGTGTTCCCTTTCTCTGGTAAGCCAGAGCGAGGAAGTGAAAATAATTGTAAATATAATCACCCCCTCGAGTGGGAATCGAATCTACAACCGATCGCCTTTACAGTCAGACGCTATCACAGTGCGCCGGACCGGCCGGCCAATATTAGTTTTTATAGGACAATATTAGAGGCTTGATTTATTTCTAATTAAGGCTGTATAATTTAAAATTAAATTAATTTTTTAAACGTCTATAACTATCTAAGTCCTTTTGTTCAGATTTAACTTCGCCTCAATACTTTAGTTGGTTTGAATATTATAAATTGAAGAGAAATATATCTGAAAAAATCCTTATTTAAATTAGTATGGAAATAAAGCTATTAACAATTTTTAATCCTAAAGCCTTTGCAAAGGCAGTTATTAATAGACATTGTAAATATTGTTCCAATCAAATATTCAATTCTGTTAAAAAATGCAAGCAGAAGTCGTTCTTAAGATAAACGAAACAGAATCTAAAATTCTAAGGCGTAGAATTTATCATTTTAAACTACATTCAAATTAAAATAGCTCTTATTAATAAAGAAAAGAGTGTATAATCGTTTGGCAAACCAGTGGCAGTCTGTAACTGTACTATGTGGACAGTAGTTTTAAAGAAAAGTTTGTTTGTTCTGGTCTTTTTGCTAATCCTTCGAGACTTATTTTAAATTCAGACCGCATGCCACTTCTGTACATTAATGTCTGTACTGTTTTCGTATAAGGAACAATTTTTCTCTCCGTTTTCTGCTAAAGAGAGAATCCTTACTAATAAGTCACTCTGTTATTATTCAAACCTATCTTCGGATATATCTTTGGTATTTCAAACGTACATTCGGATGTTAAGCAGTTTATTCATACAGGCTGTTTATATATTTTTTGATACTGTTTTCATATATGCTATTTTGCAATCATGTATTCATAGGTGATGAACGGAGTGTATTGACACTAGGTTCTTTCTTCCCTATTAAATTGGATAAGATATAAAATAATAAACAGAATAGAGTATTACTTTTTCTATAAAAAAAATAAGAGAGGTTAATAAAGAATATATAATAGAGAGGTTAATAAAAATGGTTTTAATTTTATTATAATAAGTGGGATATTTCAAATATGAACTACTTACTTACTTGAGGTCGGTCGTGGCGCAGTGGGACAGCGTCTGAATGTAACGTGATCGGTGGTGGGTTCGATCTCCGCTCGGGGGAGTGATTATATTTAAATTATTTTCACTTCCTCGCTCTGGTAAGACAAAGTGCGGCGTTGAGTTCCACCACTCAACACGCAACGTGGAGGAGCTCAACGTCGCACTTTGTGTTACCAGCGCGAGCAATTGAAAATAACTTTAAATATAATCACTCTCTCGAGAACGGATCGAACCCACAACCGATCACATTTACATTCAGACGCTGTCCCACTGCGCTACGATCGGCCTTAAGTATGATACTAATTCTTAAATAGTTTTTTTTTCAGTTCTAACACTCGCCTCACCACACTGGCTTGTCAAATGGACAGCCCTCTCTAGAGGTATTGGAAAAATGTACACCTTGTTCCAAACACTAACATGGGTTAAGATTAATATTTTATGACTAGCCAATAAAATAAATAGGTAAATAAATAACAATATTGTAATGTCTAATTGACTAACATGGAATAAAATAAATAAATTAAATATTAAAAAAAAAGGGAGGATTTAATATAAAGAAGGGAGTGTCACAACACTAGCTTCTCTGCCAAGATATGAAAAATATACATTAAGTACATCTTTGGCAACCGCAGGTGGTGTAAACTCGCACGCGCACTTGACCCACTTGGCTAAAAGATATGTATGAATTATTTACTAAACCGTTCCAACACGCACGCACCGTTTTGCAAATATTTTTTCAAGCGCCGCTATTATGGACGGTACGTGGTACAAATGGGGGCGATTAGCGTATAACAATATAGAGCCAATAAATATATTTTTAAAATTCTTTTTCTTTGATGCTTGTGACATACTTTGCAATGAAGGTAAGCATATAACAATAACTAGAAAAAAAATAATATATAAAAACTATTAAGTTTATTCAAAGTGATTTCTAAGTTTATATCGTTGATTTGAACAAACGTAAGGTATTGTAATAACAATAATAATAGTTTATGTTGAGTGTCGTAACTCAACGCCGCGATTTCTCTTAAAAAACTAATCAAGATATTTCACAGAGCGATATTTACAAAATTTTTATCTAGTTTTGATAGTACAAACTTTATTTATTCTCTTAAAAGGACCAAACATATTTATATACACGTACAAAATAAAACAGTTATGAGATAGTTTTAATTATTATCAACTCATATAAGAATTTGAAATCTTTGCCTAACTGATAGACAGTTCTTATCAGAAACTACTACACGTAGAAAAGCTAAATATTTGTAAAAGTATAGTGAAAAAATAAATTATTTTAAACGGCAAAGCTCTTAAATAAACATAAAAGTAAATAAATACACGTGAACACGTGAAACAACTTTAGCGGATAAATAAAGTTATTTTATATAAATAAATAGAGATTATCGCTAACTCTTATGAACGTCACCCACACTGAAGTAGAAATCATGAATGAACAAAAAAAGATAAAACTTTTAATGGGGACGCAAAGTTACACTTTTTGCGCTTTGAGAATGCAATGTCGATCACTCGATAGATATGTTTCTACGTAAACAATTATATTGGATTTCCACAGGTTTTTACTTGATTTTGACTGGAAGTGTATTGTTTTTGCTTTAATACATGCGCGTGGGAAAATATTTTACGTAATTTTAATTTTTTTTAGATCTAAAAATGATTTCCAAGCCGTTAAAATAGCAGTTTTTGAAGTTTTTTTTAACATATTACATATATTATCGTAAATACCTGTTAGCTAGATATTGTGGTTTCAAAAAAACAATTAAAAAAAATAAAATAGGGGTGAACTGCTATAAATGGCTGCCTAAGAATCTAGTCATACTTCAGTATAATTATATCGCCTAAGTGTAATTACAGATTTCTCTATTTCCATTTTGTTAGTATATATATATTTTTAAAATTAAATATCTTTTTAATATAATCTGTATATTATCGACCTCAATGGTACAGTAAGGCAGTGACGAACTGTCGCGTAACTGCGTTAGTCTTAGATTTCTCCACTCGAAATGATTACATTGCAATTATTTTTATTATGAAGGCTATAAATCCGGCGTTTAGTTACGCCACTTAACGCGAAATGTCTTAAATACTAAGCAAAAATTGTGACATGTTGTGTATTTTCTTTATGTTTCTCCTATCTAAATATGACACCGTTGTTTTTTTTTATTTATTTATGTAAATAAATAAAGAATATTTGCTTTATAATTATATTAAGGAGTATGTATTCAAATTTTTTTAATTTATTTATAGGCACTCGGTTTTTTTTTAAATATAAAACGTATTTTTTTCACAGCTCGGCAATAGAAGAAGGCAAATGTATATTCTACAACATAAGGAATTTCGTCCGCTTCCAACTGTCGACGTCCATAGCGGCCCTGTCCTTGGTCGCGTTGGCCACGTTGCTGGGAGTGCCGAACCCTCTGAACGCGATGCAGATATTGTGGATCAATATCATAATGGACGGTAGGTTTTGGGTTCTCACCAGATCGAGGAAGTGTAAATAATTTAAATATAATCACTCCACCGAGAGGAGATCGAACCCACAAACAATCGCGTTTACAACCAGACGCTGTCCCACTGCGCCACGACTGGCCTCTTTTTATTTTCTTATGTTACTAAATATAATAAAATCTATATAATTTAATCATTATCTCGAGTCAGAATCGATTACACAATTAATCGCGTTTAAAGTCAAACGCCGTACCACTGTGCCAACGTGCGTCTAGTTTTGTGGATAATTTTGAGATTTATTTATATGTAAATAAATTACAACTAACAGAATAGCTTATCTGCAACAATTACTTACTCATTCTCATAGTATCACTAAACCATTCACTCGTTCAGTCAATAATATACTAGTTCTTTGATTAAATGACGAATGAATGAACATAAGTACATAATAATTATTAATAATCAAATTAATTATAAATTAAATGAGTTTTCATAATAACTATACAACTACCTACCTATATTATCTTACGAGTAATTTACCTACATCTCTGAAACTACTGGACCGATATCAATGAAACTTTTACAGTCTGTTAAAGCAATCTATACATATGCAGTTATCATTTGATTGATGTACCATAGGGGCTATGTTATAAGGCCAACAGATCTACGTACAATTAACAACGCTTTTAATAACATACGTTTATAATAAATAACAAGAAATACAAGATTTTCATATTATTTATATATATTTTTTAATTTTTTTTATATAAAAAAGTGTGTAAATTTTTAAGTCGATGCAGTGGCTCTGGATATTTGGTTCTTTCTATGAATTTATTTGAAAGGAAGCGCTTGTAATATCTCCTTTATAAATAACTAACAGTTAAATTAAAGTTCTTATTTATCATTTTTTTTACTTTTTGGTTATTTTTTTTTAAAGTGTCTGTTTTTTTTTTCTAGCTTCTTGCTTTTATCCCCCATAGTAGGTTAGACAGAGAGTACCTAGTGTCAAAACATTCCGTACTTCGATTTCCACTGAAATTCGAGTCATTGCGTGTTGAGTGGTGGAACTCAACGTCGCACTTTCTCTTACCAGGACGAGGAAGTGACAGTAATTTTAAATATAATCTTTCCCCCGAGGGAAATTGAACTCACAACCGATCGCGTTTACAATCAGACGTTGTCCCACTGCGCTACTACCGGCCTCAATTCAAATCTTTTACTAAATTTAGATATAGACACGTTCAAATTTAATGGTGTATATACAATTCTAGGAGTATGTTGTTTCGATACGCATATTCTGTTAGCCATAAAACAATCGTTCCGGTCTGGTTGTAACGAGCGATGGGGCCGCCTTTCTAATGTACAAGTTTTAAGTCAATATATTATAATAATCCGTAAGTCCCTAATGACTCAGTATGACTGTAAAAAAAGATAGTTCTGTGTTCTATTCCCATTCGGGGGAATATAGTTATGGGAGTTATGTTATTTTTAATGTTTCAATGGAATCTAATTTGAAGTATGAACGAAATGTCCTCACAGTTAACAGCGGAAAGCTGTAAAATCTGCTAATATAATAATTAGATATGATTTTTTTTTATTTGTATCCTACTAGCTAGATGCAGCAAAAAACATAAATTAAAACTAACAAACTACACAAATTTCGTGAATACGGTAAATGCTGGATTTTTAGAAAGAGTAATACAAATATTTTAACAGGTTTGTTTATACCAAACTACAAGGGCGGAAAGAGGAGAAAGCGCGGCGTTGAGTTCCGCCACTCAACACACATTGTATTGAATTCGGCGGAAAACAGAGAACTCGGTGTCTTGTCAGTCACAGATTCAACTGACATATTATCTATTTGATTCATGTCAGTCATTGATGACTGACATGGCAACATCACGTCGATGATTTTTGTGAAATATTTTGCGTGTTTTTTGAAAGCAAGACACATTCTTTTCCAATTTTGATTGTAAAAAGCAACTTAGTTGCATTTTTTCTTCGTTTTTAATTATTATTTATTTATTCTTCACATTCTTCATTAAATGTGTAGCAGTAATAGATATATGTAACTTGTCAAGTCACGGATATCAGTACCGCATTGTGTTTAACAAAATTGAAGATAATAATATCTATAATAATACAAAAAAAAAATTAAGTTTTGAACCCAACACCATCGAATATGATAATTACTCAGTCATTTAGTCATCGATAACGAGGTTAGTTAATTACAAATAATGTAAACTGTATGTTTTACATTTAGTACCGGATGTACCGTAATTAGACGTCATAGTGCCTTGTACTAGGCTCGTTTAAAAAGGAAGCTGTTTATTGTCTAAGTTCCAGGTTTATTTGTAAACTAATTTCTAGTTATAACATCTTTTAAGTAGGTTATATATGAAAATTTTATATATATATATATATATATATATATATATATATATATATATATATATATAATACATCTTACAAAACAAACAGTAAACGTCGAAACGTCTTATTAACTTGAATTATTGCTCGCCATCAAATAACATTGTCGCTTTTATTTACGAGTGAATGTCTATATATATGTAAGTAGGTTTTAGCTTCTGCGCTACAAAGTCAATTGCTTCCTTATTGAGGGAGATTGAGATGGTTGTAAGTTCAATTTTATTGTCATCGATGAGTAAAACAAATAGCGGCGTTAGGTTACGCTATCCAATTCGCAATGTTGAATTCCGCAAAAAGTTTAAAAGTTTCAACGTATTGCTTTGGTTATGCGAGAGATTAATAAAGAAATGACAGGATGAAAGTGTATTGCTACAACATTCAAAATCTAACAAAATGAGCTTATATGTAGTTAGGCATTAGAATTGTAAAAACATTGTCTTTCTTTTTTTTAGTTTAACGCTTTTATCCCGCATAGCAGGGTATACAGGAAGTATACTTAGTGTTAAGATACTCAGCTTTCCGCCGAATTTGAAACATTGTGTGTTGAGTAGTGGAACTCAACCCCGCACTTTGTCTTACCAGAGCGATAAAATGAAAACAATTTAAATCTAAACGTTACCCCGAAATGAAATCGAACCTATAATCGATCGTGTTTACAGTAAAGAGCTGTCCCACTGCAACACGACTTGTCACATTTAATGATATAATATTTAGGATAAATAAAATAAATTAGAATAAATACTAGAAAACAGTATCTTAACTGATGATTTTGCAACGAAAACATGAATCATTCTATTAATTTACCAATTAAATTAATTTATCATTAATTAATTTATAATAAATTATCAATTAAAATTAATAATAATTAATTAATTAAATTATTATTTTTTAAATCAGTTCTGTCTTATAAGTACGTAAACAGGTAAATATATAGAGATATCCAACATAATTATGTACTCAGGTCGATATTTGATCAAAGCGACTAATAACCGTGAGACATTAAAATGAACAAATATATATGAGTTAAAGCCGCGTTTAGTAAACAACAATGATATTTCAAAAGATTTTCTATTTTTTAGGTTCACGCCTTAGACAGACACTCTTCACTTGTTAAGACACTCCGTACTTTGCTTCCCACCAAATTCGAGACATTGCGTGTTGAGTGGTGGAACTCAACGCCGCACTTTGTCTTTTCACCAGAGCGAGGAAGTGAAAATAATTTAAATATAATCACTCCCCCGAGTGGGGATCGAACTCACAACCGGTCGCGTTTACAGTCAGGCGCTGTCTCACTGCGCCGTGACAGACTATTTTTTGTGTATATAAAAAATTGCTCTCCATCACGCTCTCCATGTTAGTCTCCACTTTAATTCATGATAACATACGGCGTTAAGCTCAGCCACTCGACTATGTCGACTGACCGTGACTCTCTATTGATCGTAATATTTTTCGTGTTCCAAAATACATATTTGAAAACCAGACGTTTCGAACACTTTACTTTACTACTACCAGTGACTACAGACTACTGTGAAGGTTTTTCAAAAATATATTTTCGAATACCAAAACATACGCGATTAATCCGTTTAAAATAGTTTCATTTATAATAATGTATGGCATTATATATTTTGAAAGGACGATCTTAACATGCGCAGGTATTCGCCGTGCCCACTCGCGGGTCGCGGTGGAACCGTGAAATACCACATTGGCTTCTAGATAACTCCGAGTTCATTTAATTTATGTGTGTGAAAATTTTGCTAGAATTGAAATATACGATGTAATGAAATATAATGTTATATTACAATTAATTTTGTCTGTATATCTTTAATAAGATCTTTGATTACCGCGATTTTTACACATTTTAAATAAAACTATTTTAAACGTGTCTACCTGTGATCACGGACTACTGTAAAGTGTTCGAAATGTCAGATATCCAAAAGTGTATTTTCGAATACCAAAATATACGCGATTAATCCGTTTAAAATAGTTTCATTTAAAACTGTATATCTTTATTAATAACTATATAATAAAAAAAATAGTGGATAGGTAACGATATGGTGGTGCCAGTGGTGGTATAGTGATGGTTGGTGGTAGGGCTTGTATAAAAGGTAGATAACAGTCGACTACGCGCAAGATTTACACACAAGTACGTAAGGAAGGATGTAGTTTCTTATTATTTTTTCTTACAATCAAATCAAAAACGATGTGAAAGAGAAAATATATTATATAATTTTATACAAGTGTCTGACTGTAAACGCGATTGCTTATGGGTTCGATTCCCACGCGAGGGAGTGATTGATTATATGTCAATTATTTTCAATTTCCTGCTATACTCGGGTGAAAAGCGGAGAATGGAGTGACTCCCACGGGTTTAAAATTCTTATATGCTTGTAACGGCTATTTTATTTTATGTGTATTAGATAATTTTTCCAAATTTTAGCTACCCTTAAGGTTATTACTAAGATTTTTAAATAAATATATACATATATATATATATATATATATATATGTATATATATATATATATATATATATATATATATGTATATATATATATATATATATATATATATATATATATATATATATATATATATATATATATATATTTTACACCTTATACAAATAAAACTTTTTTTGCTTTACGCTTTTTTATCCTACATAGCAGGACAGACAGAAAGTACCTAGTGTCAAGACACTATGTACTTCGCTTTTCGCCGAATTTGAGACATTGCATATTTTGTGGAGGGACTCAACACCACACTTTGTCTTACCAGAGCGAGGAAGTTAAAATAATTTAAATACAACCACTTCCCGAGAATCGAACCCACAACCGATCGCGATAACAGTCAGACGCTGTCACACTGCGCCACGACCGGCCCCAATAATACTTTAAAAATATTTGAAAAAACATAGTTTATGAAGAAATAAAATTCACACATATTCACTAATTTCAGTAAAGCGACCTCAATAGAATATGAATAATCTTTGAACCTATGACCCTGCATGACTAAAACCCGCTTAAACAGGCGTCAGTAGATCCAAATTCCAACTTAAGGGCAATAACCTGTTGGGTGTAAATCTGAGTGCGTGACTTCGTTCATTATGACAATAATGATAATCTATGAACGGAACAAAAAATCATGCCTTTGTTTAAACAAAGCAGCTTTGCTTTGACTTTAAGCTGTGCTTCTTATACTGTATTATGTATTAGTTTAAAATATAACTAACTAGTTGGTTTCTAAGAGGCGCAGGTTCGAATCTTGGTATATTCTAATTGATTTTTATGTTATTTTTTTTCTGATAATCCCCGCTTTATCCCGTTTCATCATAATTAGAGATATTGCGTGATGAGTTGACGGGAGTCATCGGAGCGGTGAGGCCGGTCGAGGCGCAGCGGGACAGCGTCTGACTGTAAACGCGATCGGTTGTGGGTTCGATCCCCACTGGGGGAGTGATTATATTTCAATTATTTTCCCTTCCTCGCTCTGGTAAAGACAAAGTGTAGCGTTAAGTTCCACTCAACACGCAATATCTCGAATACGGTGGAAAGCGCAGTACGGAGTGTGTTGACACTAGGTACTTTTTGTCTACCCTGCTATGCGGGATAAAAAAAGTGAAGCAAAAAAAAAATTAATTTTTATCCTTATTGGGAATTGAACCAACGACCAACCGCATTTACAAAAAGACACTCGTACTGTATTAAAAAGCGTTGGTTTCAATTAATATTTTTCTTATTATATGTAAAAAAAGCAACTTCACGTTTCATTTCATATATCAGGATAGTCAGAGACGATATAATATATTAGATATAGATATATTATATCGTCGATATATACACTCTTTTTACTATTTCCCGAATACGTTGTCTTTGACTACCCTGCTTTGTACTTTCCCTACATTTTTCTCTTCGTTTAGTTTCTCAAAAAAGTAGTCAAAATTTAAAAAAATAAAAAAATATATACATATATATAAAAATATTATATATATATATATATATATATATATATATATATATATATATATATATATATATATATATATATATATATATATAAAACACGAAGTAACGGGCATCGGCTAGTCTTTAATAAGAGCACTTTCAGTTTCAAGTAATTAAACGGTCTTCGCTGAAATAAAATTAAGCGAACATTTTTAATCAAATAAAGTGTTAATTTTACATCCTGAAAATTTGTAGGCTCTAGTCGTTATAATTAAATTAAGTACCTGCTGTATAAAAAAAAAAGTTATACATATATATATATATATATATATATATATATATATATATATATATATATATATATATATATATATGTATATATATATATATATATATATATATATATATATATATATATATTGTTTATGACCAGGTATTAATGCCTTTGGTAATCCTATACACTTCTTACTTGAGGCCGGTCGTGGCGTATATTATATATTCGAAAATTCTACGTTTCGAAAAGTTAATACTTAAAAATAGAATAGAAAAAATATATATTTTTAATATATATTATAAGTAATATACCCCTAAACCAAGAACTGAACCCAAAACTATCTCATTGTATCAGACATCTTACCAACAAACCACAATGGAACATTTAAATTCCTTATAAAGGTCAAATCTAGTTTAGATTGCCAAATGTTATTGCATACATTACCTTATAATGATACTTAATTAGACATTATATCAAGGTCAAAGGAAATCCGTACGTTGTTTTGCTAATCTACATACAATACAATTATTTGGATAAAAATAATTCTGAATTTGCTCGTAATGCGTAAATATATAAGAATTTTGTAGCGTCACACAACGGAGCGCCAAACTCTATGGTTCCTGCATACACTTTCTCATTCCCAGTCATCATCCTCTTCATACATGTCCTTCGGGGGGTCTTCATGCGTTTTACGTAAACTGCCTCCAGTATCTTCGATATTGTGTTTTCGAAGGTCAATCGAGGTCTCCTCCGACCTCTCGTACCTTTGCTTCATAAATCGTTCTTACCATTTTTTCAACACTCAACGTGCCCAAATTACTTGATCAAGTTACTTAACCTATGTTTTACCTAATTATAAGCTGATATTATGAGCAAGTAGCGTTTTATTTTAAAAAAATACAATCTTAATGAATGTAAATATACTTATGATGTAGCAAATATCATTTTAGATAGAAGAATAGAAGATTTATAAAGCAAAGGTGAGCAGTACAAGAGGTCGGGGGAGACCACGGTTGACCTTCTAAAATACGGTATCAGTGATATTGGGAGAAGGCTACGTACAAAGCACGAGGACCCCTCCAAGGGTATTTAATGATTGTGGACGAGGCAAAGTAGGTATAAAGAGACCGTAGCGTTTGGCGTTTCTGTCCTTTCTGTCTACTCCGCAAAGGATAAAGCTTGAAGCTAAAAAACATCACTTTATTTTATCACCACAAAAATAAAGATTTTTTTGCTTTATTTAAATAGTAGTAAATAAGTAATATTTTAGTATTAGCTTCAAGTATCTGTGGAGTGGAGTGGAGTAGACAGAGAGGATCTAGGAACTAAGACGCTCCGTTCTCATAGCAAAGGAATGAAAATTCTATAATAACCATGGTGTGTAAATAAGGCACTGTTCCACTGAGCCTCACCATGAAATAATTATTATATAACCTAAACTACAGTATACCTTTAATTTAAATATTTTATTTTTTCATTATTTTGTTTTAGCTTCACGCTTTTATCCCGCAAAGCAGGGTAGGCAGAAAGTACCTAGTGTCAACACACTCCGTACTTCGCTTTCCACCGAATTCGAGACATTGCGTGTTAAGTGGTGGAACTCAATGCCGCGCTTTGTCTTACCAGAGCAAAGTAATGAAAATAATTTAAATATAATCATTCCTCCGAGCCCCTACAAATTACTTAATTATTTTCGAGGGCCCTTCAGTTTGGTTATATGAAGGTTGCACTCTATATACATGTGTATATAATTTCGCACGGCACGTCCCAGTCCCATGTCAATTGATCCAATTGCTTCCTGACCCGGGGTCGAACCCGCGACGATGTCAATCGTCTATTAAGCTTGGTTTAATGCAGCCAATTGAATTGTTCTATACGTTGTGTTTGTTTTGTTATTTATACTTTTGAGGCACAGTGGCACAGTTACAGTAAGTACGATTGGTTGTGGGTTCGATTTCCATTGGTAATAATTGTTATATTACATTATTTTTTTTATTTCTCCGCTTTGGTAAGACAAGCCACTCAATTCCCGATGTTACGATTTTCGGATGGAAAGTTGGGATGTTTTCATAAAATATTTCATTATTCTAATTGTGGATAGCAAAATAAAATTAATAAATATTGTTCAAACCTCTTTACTGAAACAAACAACAAAAATAACTTTTAATAAGGCTATGAGAATTTAGACGTAGTTAGATAAAACCGTATAGGCTGTTTGACTTTACGCTTGAGCAGTTTTCCTAAGACGCGGGTTCCAATCCTGCTATGTTGAAATGTTTATACGTTTTTCTTAGTAATTACACCATATTTGTTATAAAAATGTATATTCATAGCGTTCAAATAGTTGAAAGGCCCCAATTTTGGTACGAATGCGTTCTAAATAAGGATTACATAATATTTACAGAATATTCATGAAAGGGGTCAAGTTCATTCGCGTAATAGTTACATGCACGAATAGTAAACAGTACGAATATATATATATATATATATATATATATATATATATATATATATATATATATTTAGTACTATTTTTGTATAAAAATATACAAAATTAAAATTAAAATTTCCCGTGCTCGTAGAATTTTCACGAACTAAGGGAGGAATCCCTAAATTCTTCCCTACACTTCTCTACTTTCTAAGAAATTCTATTATTATGCTAAGAAATTAACACTAGACAGACACATAATTATATAGTTATATTTAAATGTATCTCAAACACATAGTTTAAACATGAAATTTAAAATATTACACACAATGTAATCATTGTGTGTAGTATTTTATTAATTCTAATAAATAATAAAATTGTGCGGCGTTGAGTTCCACCACTCAACACGGAATGTCTCGAACTCGGTGGAAAGTGAAGTACGGAGTGTTTTGACACTGGGTACTTTCTGTCTACCCTGCTATGCTATCCTGCGGGATAAAAAGCGTGAAGCTAAAAAAGAAATTGGTAGTCCATATCTTTTGTAAGTTAGGTTAAAAGTTTTACCCACTTGTATTAATAAAAAAAAGGCTGATCGTGGCGCAGTGGGACAGCGTCGAACTGTAAACACTATTGGTTCTGGATTTCCTTAGGTTCTCCCTATTAATAGGCTTATATTTAATTTATTTTCTTTTTATACTAAGACATAGCGCGATATTAAGTTCCACTACTCAATACGCAACGTGTTGAAATTGGTGTGAAGCGGAGTACGGAGTGTCTTGACACTAGGTACCTCCTGTCTACCTGCTATGGTGGATAGAAGTGAAGCTAAAAAAAAGCGTAAAAAATTGTAAGTAAAAATATTAATCCTTACATTCTATTACCATCCCTTAGGTATATTTTCGTATTATATTTTCTCATTTAAGTAGAATGTTCTGAAGCTTATTTCTTAGAAGGGTTCTTAATATTTCTTTTCAAAGAAATTGAACCGGCTTTATTACGCTTGTGATGTTGAATTAGATGGAAACTTTTTACATTATCTCTCATGTTTTATTATAAAAAAAGTTGTACTGTAAGTATGTTTTAACGTGTATAGTTGTAATTTTTTTTTCAGCTCCACGCTTTATCCCGCATACACTCCGGTGTACGCTTTCCGCCTAAAATTGAGACATTTCGTGTAGAATGGCGAAATGAACGTTGCCGAGAAATGGAAATATATTTTAAAATATAATATAATCATTCCCTCGAATGGGAATCAAACCCACAAAAAACCGTTGTACAGCCGGAAGTTGTCCTACTGTGCCACGACAGACTCACTCAGCCTTTATGGTTATTGAAATAATAAAAAAAAATTGAGGCCGGTCGTGGCACAGTGGGACAGCGTCTAACTGTAACGCGATTGGTTGTGGGTTCGATCTCCACTCGGGGGAGTGATTATATTTAAAATATTTTCACTTCCTCGCTCTGGTAAGATAAACGTGCGGCGTTGAGTTTCACCACTCAACACACAATGCCTCAAATTGGGTGGAAAGTGAAGTACGGAGTGTCTTGACACTAGGTACTTTCTGTCTATCCTGCTACACAGGATAAAAGTGTGAAGCTAAACAAAAAAACTCAACATTTTAAAACTAGAGTTGGCTTAATAGATTTTCTCCTCTTTTTTCTTGATACATTGTATTTCCTTACGACCCACCAAAGAATTTAAGAAGTAGTAGTTTTTGTTAGAACTTTTGTTTTTATACCAATATATACAGATAATCTTTGTTGTTCAGAAGTAAGAAACTATATTTGAAAATATATATCTGCTCGTTTCTATTTAGCATTAGAAATGGAAGCAAAAAAACCTTAAGAGTTTAAACCCTCCGTTTACTGCTCTCTGCCTACAATCAAGACATTAACACTGGTATGGCGGAACTAGACGCCGTAGTTTGTTTTACTAGAGCAGAGAATTGGAAAAAATATAATAATTTTATTATTTCAAAATATTATTACAGGCATATTACAAAACATTTTAAAAAAATATATAAAAATTCGGATGCAGCCGGATTTGAACCTGCGCCTTTTGGAAACTCGACTGCGTCGAAATTCTTATACGTGGTTTCCAATCCAGCTGGGTTCAAATTTATAAATATTTTCAAAAAATGTTTCCTTATATTCCAACATTTTTTTCTAATTGGGAATCGAACTGTCAACCAATTATGTTAACAGCAAAATGCTCCACCACTGCGCCATCACGGCTCCTATTAGGAAATTAATCATTTATGATTAACAACACGTCGTCGTTCCAATTTAATTATCGATCCATAACGACATATATTACAGACGAGTAACGAGCTATAAAATAAAGATGGCATATGTCGAATATTATGTGAAAGTAAACGCAAATACGGCTACGAGCCGGAGTTACCCCCGGGTGGGCCAGGGGGTTCGAAATGTGACCCCCACAACCCCCATCTGCCATCCCCGTGCCATCCCCGTGCGAGTTTCAACGGGAATTTTCTAGAATTTGTCCGGAATTCATTTAAAATACTTTCCACTCGGATTTTTACGTTAATTAATAAAATGTAGGTAGGTTTTTTCTAATTATTTTTATTTCCACCCACCCATGATTGGAATTAACAATTAATTAGACAGTATTGTTGTGGCCATTGCTGTTTTCGCGTCCTTATTACTTAGATGCGTAGTGGTATTTTATTATTTCTATTTTATCCCATGTTACGTATCCAATATATATTTAACATGGGAAACAAAATATCTCTAAAATTAAAAAGTTACAATAAAAAAAAGTTTTTTATATTTTCCGTATTTAGTCAGTAAAATTTAGTGTGCCTAGTGTCAAAATCTTCGCCGTTTTCCGCCCAATCGAGACATTGCTTGTTAACATACGGAGTTCAACGCCACGCGATATCTTTTCATTATTCATTTATTTGTTTCTTGTTTATTATTTGTTTCTTGTTAATTGACCGCACTCTCTATACAGCATTTTGACCAGAGAAATATCTATATGTTGCGGGCCATTGATATACCATTACATGAGTTGCCCGCAACTTTACTGTTTGTTTTTTTAATACGTTGTTTTCATTTTTGTGCTCTGTATTTCCAATTGTAAATCAGGAAATTATGTTTTTCAGAATTTTTTTAGAAATTCCTCGAAATACCCTCATTAGTATTTTTAAATTCTTTAAGAATACTACAAACCGAGTTTCACCTTTCTACTTCCAGTAGCGTGGTCAGTGTTGTCTGGCAATGACTCAGTGAGTAACAAAAGAATTATATATACGTATAGTTTATTACTTTTTATGTGTTATTTCACATTTTATGTGTTATTTTTTGGTTGGCTCTTGTTCGGTTTCCAAGAGGCGCGGGTTCGAATCCCGTTGCGTTCAAATTTTTATACGTTTTTTCAAAAATGTTATATTTGCATAATATATTGATATTATTTTTTATGTATGTTAGACACGAACCTTCAACTACCGTTCATCCAAGTAAAGCAGCAAGTAGTAACCTGCACCATGATGGTGTAAATTATACGCTTTTATTAAATGAAACGTATTTCATTAATAAACTAAGCCTCCGAATATTAATGAATACCTATTTAAATGAATTTCATTATTTTCGGTAATATCTGTTACATTTGTATGACAATCGAAATGGGGTAGATTTATTGTTTGAAATGTTAATATTTTATATTGCGTTTTACGATATGCAAAGATATTTACATATATTTACTATTTTTAAAGTGTTATTCCACACTTAGGATTAGAAAACATTTTTTAAAAAACGTATTAAATTTTTTTTTAAACGCAGCGGGATTTGAACCCGCGCCTCTTGGACAGTATCGAAGAGGCGCGGGTTCGAATCCCGCTGCGTTCAAAAATTCAAAAATATTTACATATTTTCTTCTCTACTTTTGAATGGTTAGACTGAAACTGCGTAGACAAAGCTAAGCAGAACACCTGAGAGAACTCATTTTTTTAGCTTCACGCTTTATCCCGCATAACATGTATGCATTGAAATATTACGAATTCCTAAAATTAAAAAAAAATCTTAAAAAAAAAAAGATTTATTTATATTTTGTTGGTATTTTTCTATATATCTACCTTGTGTACCCTTTGCGCGAAGACAGAAATAACCTATATCTTGGTTATCATTATAATTATTAACACACTAGGAACACATAGTTCGTACCTTTTGGTGTTCATACTATTTTGTTTCTTTTATTTAGTTTCAGGCTTTTATTCCGCACAGCAGGGTAGACAGAAAGTACCTAAGTAAGAGTCAAGACACTCAGTACTCCGCTTTCCATCCAAATTAGAGACCTTAGAATTATAATTCTAATAGATATTAAATATGAATTTAGCCGAGCGGAATTTGAAGCCCAATAAAGTTAATGTCTCTGGTAACTAAGCACGATGTTCATTTCCGCTATTCAACTCATAGTTTTTTTTCAGTAAGCGGGGAACACAGTGTCTTAACACTAGGTTATCTCTAACTACCTTGTTATCTATAATAAAGGGTGATGTCGGAAAAAAATTAAAAAAAAATTTGCACTTCATAAAGAATTCCTTCCATTCAAAAGAACGAAAACTTGAAAATTCAGGCAAATATCTGGGAAAAAATAGCTAAGTATTGCTGTGAGTGTGAACTGGCTAGCCGCCTCAAGTGCACTTGTCTGTAACTACACTCAGCGTCTTAGTGGAACCACCCCATGAAACCATGGGGTTAAGGGGGGAGGGGAGTTGGGGAAAATTGAAAAATAACGTAATATTTACCAAAAAAAGTTGAGAGTCTGGTAATTACTTTAATTTTGGAAGTAAAAATGACTTTCTAAAGTAATCAAAAATATAGGCTTTAATTTTTTTATATAGATTCCTTCAAGGTAATAGGAGAGAACAGAGTGAGTTAACTTAGGTTCAAATTTTAAACTTTATTTTTAAAAACAAGAATTCAAGGAAACAAAATTTTTGCCTTAATAATATTTTTTCAGCTTTAAGCATTTTATCTACTAGGGTAAGTACAGAGAAACTATGTTAATTCAATTCATTCATCGTTTCCTGAATAACACAGGAATACTACGCTTTAAACGGAACTCAACGCCGTTTCTTACACGTCTAGATCAGATAAATGAGATAGCAGGTAATTTAAATATAATAATTTATCCAAGCAAGAATAGATTTCACAACCACCGTATATATAGTCAGATACTGTTTGCCCAAAACGTGGTGTTGAGTTCCACCACTTAACACGCAATGTCTCAAATTCGGCGGAAAGCGGAGTAAGTCTTGACACTAGGTACTTCCCGTTTACCTTGGTATGCGGGATAAAAGCGTGAAGCCGTCTGCCACACACTGCGTTATTTAATCTTTACATTTTCAAATCATTTTAGTTACCTGAAGGAAACTAACATGCCAAAAACAATACATTTCAATACAAATAGGTATTCTTGAGTAGCAAAGTAGTTTTGTATGTAGAATGGAAGGCGAGCGATGTTTCCACTTAGCACTCGATGTTTCATACAATAATGAACTAAAAATGGACGTTTTTTAAAAGTCTTTACAATTGTACTTTACCAAAGTCTTATATATATGTTTTTATTATTATGTTTTTATTATTATGTATTTATATTTACCAATATTTTATTTATGTATTTGATTATATAAATACATATAAAAAACGAATTTCTACGCCTAATATATACTATCCAATTTATAGAGGATAGTTCCGTCACTCACTGTGTACCCACATAATGTTTTTAAAATCAGCGAAAAGTAGAGAATGGAGTGTCTTGACACGAGATTATATGTTAGGAAATGCATTGAGATATTAAATTAGGGCTAGGTCGTATTAGTCTGTAAAAATAAAATAATATGTATACCAAAAGTACTATCCATGTGTTCGTCATAGTGTGTTGATTATATTTCTAATTAATTAAGTTTTTAATTTTTAATTATTAAATAAAAATATCCAAAGTTACTTTTCATTACATCAAATATCTGAGAGCGAAAGTCCCGTCAAAATAGGTCCAGCCGTTCCAGAGATTAACTGGAACAAACATACAGACAAATAGACAAAAATATACATATAATATGCATTAAGTAAAATATGATTATTTAAATAATACAAACGGACACTCCAATTTTATTTATATGTATGTACAAGTAAAATAGCACTGCTATTTAAAGTTAACTAATAAATCCGATTTCAACATAGATACGTAGAGCGTACTCACATAAATTATTTAGCTTTCTAAATGAAGCTCCCTAGAACGTTTGAAGATTGCAATATCAACGTGATAATAATGTAGATAATATTACTGTTGCCTGTTTGTTTGTTGCCTTGTTGTTGGCACGAAGTTATGACTTTAGAAGATTAAAAAAACAGGGTCACGCTTTATTTTTCATAGCAGGATGGCCAGAGAAAACCTAGTAGTAAGACACTCCGTTGACTGCTTTGCACACGTTTAAAATGGAGACTTTGCGTGTTCGGTACTGAAGACAACGCCGCGCAATGTTTAACCAGAGCGAAGAAATGCAAATAAATTAAATATAACAATTCCCAGGAGTGGGAATCAAACTCATAACACGCTCGCGTGAGACGTTGTTTCACATTTTCAGACATTTCTTATTAACTTATATGAAACTACTTTGCACTCCATGAGCCGCGATCAGAAAGAGGAATTTATAGTGCCTGGGTCTTAAGTCCTAAGTGTATATAGGCTTAAGGGGCCCCTTCAAAATAATCAAATATCATTTTTTTTCTTCAAGTTACAAAAGTTGTTATGCAAATTTTTAAACAATTGAGACGTCAAGAATTGGGTCGCAAGATTTTCTTACATTGATAGATAGACAGAGTTCAAGCTAATAAAAGCGTGTTTAAAATAAACTGATTTTCTTGGAATATAACGTGGCGCTGTGTTGGCACACATCTTGTACGCAGTGGTTATTATTTCAAATATGGGAGGAGAAAGTATTTGAAATATAAATATTTTATTCGAGAGGTCCTTGGATGATCTTTGAAAACTCAGTATCGATTATCGTCATGATGACGCCAAAGAAGTATGGTACGAAGCGTGTGGCGCTCCGTTCTATCTAACTACTCAGCTAGGGATAAAGCTTGAAGCTAAAAAAGGGTTTTTTAGCAAAGGAATATTGGTATAAAATGGGAGCCAATTGCTAGAAATAGCAACACAGATTTCATGCAGAATATAGGAACGACGTGGGGTGAAATTATAAAAAAATATCATATATTTGACGTTATTTTATTTATACTTATATGTCTAGATCAAATCCAAATATAGTTCCCGATCATCCAACACGATCTTCATTAAAAAGCAACGAGCGTAAAAGCGATGTAATTTTAGGGTTGCTATTTGGTAACCCCTAACTACGTTGGTAGATTAATTTGTTTCTACCTAATAGCCTAGGGGGGTGAAATATAAATCCTATAGTTCATCCCCTGTACCTAGACCAGATGGGGTGGTCAACATTGTCATTATTTTCGTGTATATCAATAAATTAATAAAAATCGATATATGTATATTTAGAATATATATTGTATATTTTGGTATGTATATTTCGAATTATTCTGGTATATGCAACTTTTATTGACAAACTGTTAAAAAATCAAAGAGAACCTAGGCGTCATGACACTCTTTCTTAGCTAAATTCTAGATAGTGCATGTTGAGTGGCGGAACTCAACGCCGTAATCAACTTCTATACAAGTATCATACATTTTGATTGTATATAATAAATAATATCACTTATCATTTATACGTTATTCATATTAATTAAAAAAAATGATTTGAATCTACTACTAGGAGCGCCGCCAATCCATAAATAATTACCTTCGTTATTTTCCGGCTTAGTTAATATTTAGATAGACTAAACAAATATTTGTGGTGTGTTCCTACGTTAGTTTGTTATGACTAGGACGTTCGGATAGGGTGCACTAATGGGATAGTGCTATACATAGCGTTACCAGTGTTTCAATTTGTTGATGTTACACCATTGGCGGGATTTTGAGTTTGGGATTATTATAAGTAATTTTTTTTAAGCTTTACGCTTTAATCACGTAAAGAATTAAAGACATTGCGTGTTGAGTGGCGGCACTAAACGCCGCACTTTGTCTTATTTGAGCGAGGAAGTGAAAATAATTTAAATATAATCACTCCTCCTAGTGGGAATCGAACTCACTGATCGTAATTACAAACAGACCCTGTAACACAGCGCCACGACCGGCCTCTATTATATGTATATATATTAATAATCCATTTTACTTCACTACTCGGATAGAGGAGTATGAAATTTACGAATGTGTAGTCTTGTGCAGTTTGTATAGAGAGATGAAAGCGCGTTTGTCTTACCTGTATGTTATACACATTGAGATATGTTACATTTATTTTATTAATTTAATATATATTCATACAATATCTATATAAAATAAAATATCTAGCGTTATTTTCGTAAAAAGGGAGTACTACGATTTCGTTTCGCGTTTTAATTAATATATAGAACAAAAAAAATCTTAAAACTAATAAAATAATTGTTACACAGACATACACGTTACTAAGGCAACGCGTTATTAACGCGTCAATGAGACATCTGGTTTAATTGTATGGGATGCTGTTCGGTTGAACTCGATGCCTGTGGGTTTAAATCCATCAGAGGAATGCACTATGCAATTAATATTAATGTATGTATGAAATATAGATGTAACGATTTGATTGGGCAAAGATAATAAGGAATATTTACAGAAGTGCTCCACCATGTAAACAAATAATATTTTACCGAGAACAGAGGTTCTCGTTAAAATCAGGAAGAGTCCAAGATTAGTATTGGGAAACAAAATTCAGGGTTACTTGGACGATTTCAAAGAATAAACAGCATGATCGAATACTGCAACGTTAAAATTTTTATGCATTCCTAAAACAATATATGTATGTATGTATGTCGTAAATTAAAATTTAATTTTAAGAATATCTGAGCTGATGATTCAAAAGAATTGTATAAGAATTGTATAACGACTGTCCCTTTATATAGAGATCTAGTTCTACATGTAAGGATTTATAGCAATTATAAATTTAGACATACACATTCGTACATAACACACACACACACACACACACACACACACACACACACACTAACACACGTTAATGTAAAATGTTATTGTAAACTATCCCAAGATAGTCAGTCAAAAGTCAAGTCAAATTGAAGTCAGGCGTACGACACAAGTATAATAATTACTTTCTGTTCTCGCAGAACAAGCGATTGCTACTCCTTTCCTGGATTTATGAAAAATATATAAAAAAATTATAGATGATTTAAATTTTTCAGTTTTTTTTAACAGTCAGACGGTGTCAGGCCTCAAATTTTTAAATACAAAATATTTATCTTCTACAAAATTTACATTACAATACAATTAGAGATATTACGTGTTCTGTGACGTTACTCAACGCTGCGCTTTGTCTTAACAGAGCGAGGAAATGAAAATAATTTAAATATAACAATTTACCGAATGGGAATCGAACCCACAACCGATCGCGTTTACAGTCACACGTTTCCCCACTGTGCCACAATGCCTAACGTTTATCATTTCTAGTATAATAAAAATTGATAAAGTAAATGTCATTTAGTACTTAATTGAAATATCGACTAAAACCTTTAATTCTTCTACAAATATCAATCGAAAGGCATCATTGGAAGGATGATGAGCAAAACGTGCCCGATTTACAGACGCTGTTTGTACGTGACGTGGGTTTAATTTCGTTTAATTAAAAAAAATAACAATTATGTTTATCTAGTCTAGATTCTAGACAGATAATTTTTACCTAGATTTAAGCTCAATCTATGTATATTATAAAAGTTTTAAGAATATTACAAAAATGTTTTAATGTAAAAAAAATAACAATTATGTTTATCTAGTCTAGATTCTAGAAAGATAATTTTTACCTAGATTTAAGCTCAATCTATGTATATTATAAAAGTTTTAAGAATATATATAATGTTTTAAGAATATATACGGATGGTCAATATGTTACATTGTAATATGGACTATAATTATAATGTATAAATTATATTAAAGTGACCTCAAGCTATTCTAATGTTTTCAAAACGTCATATTAGCAAAAATGTTTTATCGAATACCAAAACATAACACGATTGATCCAATATATCGCAAAAATAGTCCAACCCAAAAGCAAACTAATACGATACATTGCGTGCGAGTGGTGGAACTCAACGCCGCAACTCGCCGCCGATCGCGTTTACAGTCAGACGTTGTCACACATATACATGTATATATATATATATATATATATATATATATATATATATATATATATTTTGCAATAAATTTTTCATAACAAAACTCGGCACGAATTCTCAATCAAGACTGTACGTCACAGTAGGCGAATGATTGATGGCAGTGCCTAAGTGTATCTATTGTTAGCATTCACAGGACTTAGTAACACGAGCCGAGGAGAAAGTTAAAATTGTAGTTAATAAATCATTCTATAACTAATATTAATATATGTATTTTCGTTTACTACGGTTATTTATCACGTTTTCTATTTTACTTAGAATATATTGCCGGTGAGAACGGATTCAAAAGCCTATTATAGCCGATTATAGCATATTATAGCGGATTATAGCTTATTATAAACACATAGATTGCGGCCAGTCATGGAGTAGTGTGACAATGTCTAAATGTAAACCCGTCTGGTTGTGGGTTCGATTCCCCCTCGGATGAATGAAATTACTTGAATAAATTGTTATCAATTCATCGTTCTGGTAAGACAAAGTGGGGCGTTGAGTTCCTCCACTCAATACTCAATGTCTCGAATTCGGCTAAAAGTGGAGTACACCCCGTACTTCCGTCTTGACTGTAGGTACTTTCTGTCTACCCTGCTATGCGGGATAAAAGCGTGAAGCTAAAAAAAGTTATTGGTTAGAATTGTAGATAAATGAGTGTCCGTTCGATTTCCAATTAGCATTACTCTTTTTACCTCATAGGAAAGTAGGCAGATAGAATCTAATGTTACAAAAATTTCTCCACTTTCCAATAAAATTGAAGCGGAGCACAACGCCGCGTTTTGTGTTACCAGTAACAACATCTTAACATATAATCAAAATAAATACTGCCAAGTGAAAATTGAACTAATAAACACTGTGTTTATTCAGAGGTTGTTCCACTACGTCACGACGGCCTTTAACATAGCCTATGCTGACTTGAGCTATTAAGGCTAAAGCGATATACTAAAGTGTCTATGATATAACTAAATTACTGGGGTGGCAAATTCGATTGGAGGATGCAGCCGGCACACGATATATATATATATATATATATATATATATATATATATATATATATATATATAGATGAAATATTCAATTCAGTAAGGTTTAGTAAGATAAAATGTAGCCATATTCGTTTAAGAAAAGAATATTTTTTCATTGGTAACTTTACTAAGTGACTAGGTACATAGGCAGAGAACTGAGAGTCTCGATTCCAAAGCATGTTATAATATATGAAATCATTAATGTGGTAATAACCTTTGACACACAAACGTCGTTTCAAAACTATTTTATATTGTGATATAGAACAATCTCGAACATTCTCTACGATCCTATTCCAAAAAGTATACAGGCTGTCCCATGAACGGAATATATCAAAGTCAAACACAATACCGTACACGTGTATAAGGTTAAAATAAATCACACAAAACCAACGTAGCGCAAACAACTTTTGTTTACATTAGCCAAAGAAAATGAAACGAAATATCTAATTATTAGCGAAAAAACATATACAAAACGTGGGTGAAAACATGAAAATAAATAATAATAAAGAACAGTATACACCGGCGCAGCAATAATGCCAATTAGTGATATTTTTGTTTGGTAAAAGTCCGCCCTATACGGGGTGGGTCGTCGCCACCCCGACCCACCCTAAGGGCGTGCGCAATGAAACACGTCTGTCAAGACAATACTGTCTAAACGTCAGGATGTATTTTATTGTGTTTTTTTTTTGCTACGCACATTTAATAGTTTTTTTTTAATTTAGTTAGTGTTATGGAATGATAGTTTATCTGTGCTTTTTTTTGTTATATATTCTATGGCTTTAGGCAGTGTAATTTAGTTATTCTATTCTTGTGTTATTTTTTTTAATTTGATAACTAAATAAAAACATAAACTTGAACATAAAACATATGAATCAAAATATTTTTTTAATATTATCTTTACTATCTATCTCAATGTCAAAACAAGGTTTCTTTTTAGACAGAAAGTACGTAGTGTCAACACACTCCGTACTTCGCTTTCCACCGTATTCGAGACATTGCGTGTTGAGTGGTGGAACTTAACGCTACACTTTTGTCTTTACCAGAGCGAGGAAGTGAAAATAATTGAAATATAATCGCTCCCCCGAGTGGGGATCGAACCCACAACCGATCGCGTTTACAGTCAGACGCTGTCCCGCTGCGCCACGACCGGCCTCAAGACAAGGTTTATTAGTATATTTTTTAAAATGTATTAATTATTTTATCTATATATCTTGTATTTATTTATATATATAGTATATAAGGGAAGGCCAAGTAATTTAGCTTAAAAAATTGTATTCAACACGATATATTAAAAACATAAAGGGATATACAAAGACAATTTTTAATTATTTTTTTTTTTAAATTAAAAATTGCAAAGCAAATATAATTTTAACACTAAAACTTGCTCTCTAAAGGTTAGATATACAAATATCAAAAAAAAAAGAAACACCTAAACCGTTCACTAATTAAAAGAAAAAAAATATACTGAAAAATAATTGAGAAACAAAAAAAAAGTACTGTAATAGCTCAACGCCACCATGCATTATGATATTGATGCTCGCGCCTAAACCGGATTATCGGAGGCGCGCAATCCAATTAGCCCTTTTAATTGATTAATCTGTAGCTGGAGTTGGACGCTGCAACCCTGGCTTCGCTTTTTATTCATTTATCTAGCTAGATAGATCTCATTTGTACTGATGAATGATCACGTGGCGCGGTTTTAATTGAATAGTGACTAAAGCCGCACTCAGAAACGCTAATTAGAATTTTAGGTGATACATTTTTTTGTTAATGCGTGTTGTTGTGTAGGGATTTAATGATAGAATGTTAATTGAGGTCTTCGAGTGCGATTGTTAGAGCGGGAATCGAAGCTGTATCTCTTGAAAGCGTTCTGAACGCTAAACCGTACGTTTTTTTCCCGGTCGATATTTATCTACGTTTTATACAATTTATTTATGTTGTAAGCATCTCTATAGAGAATTATTTACAAGTTTCTATCTAGAAGTATTATACTACATTTAGGAATAGAAATCATTTAAAAAAACCTATAAAAAATTAAAATAATAAAAATATATTGTGTATATATTTGATTTTCGCTTTTTTACACATTTTAAATGAAACTATTTTAAACGTATTAATCGCGAATTCGTATGTCAGTTGATACACCTCACTTCCCACAACCTCAATCTACTTGTGACTATCGTAAAGTGTTTGAAACGTCAGGTGTCCAAAAATACCGAAATATACGCGATTAATCCGTTTAAAATAAATTCATTTAAAATATATTATTCAAAGGCTTTTTCTTGATTTTTTAAAACAACACCTTGTGTTCGACCAAAGATCTATAAGGAACTTTGTTCATCGCTGTCAAATATCACAATAACCGTCTGTGTTAATCTAATAGGGCTTATAAGCTTTGGGCAAGTAGTTTTCCGTACAATATGATCTATTATATTCACTTATAAGGAGGGTCTGTTGGTGTTCTGAGAAATAATTATTACATTTTCATATAAATAAAGGAAGTAATTATTAATAAATATATTATAAATAATATCACTATACTGTTAACGTGATTACATAACTAGCAGACTGTTTCATGTATAATGGTTATGAGGCCCAGGATACCCTCTGAATGTAAATGCTATTGGTTGGGGGTTCGATTCTTACTCAAAGGAGTTTTAGTTAATATCTACCTTTTTATTCCAGCTAGCAAACGGTTAGGCCGATTTTGACAAAACTTTAACTGGCAAATATTTATTTCATGTTAAATTCGTACATGAAGATGCGTGAAACTAGTGTATTATAAATGTAAAAGATGCCTCAAATGGAATTCGAACCCGCATCCCGCAAACAGAGGGCTTCACATAGACTAACTGTGTCTTATTAAATTTATTTAAGAATAGAAATAAACATACGTGATTAATATATGCGATTAATCGATTTTAAATAGTTTTTAAGTCCACACTTTTATCCTACATAGCAGGGTAGACAGAAAGTAACTAGTGTCAAGACAATCTGTACTTCGCTTTCAACCAAATTCGAGACATTGCGTGTTGAGTGGCTGAACTTAACCCCGCACTTTGTCTTACCAGAGTGATAAAATGGAAATAATTTAAATATAATCACTCAACCTAGTGAGAATCGAACCCACAACCGATCGTGTTTGCCGTCAAACGCTTTCACACTGGGCCACAACTGGCCTCAAATATTTATAATAGTTTAATTTAAAATAATAATGTTTTTTTTTGTTTAATACTTAGTAGGTATATGTAGTTTGTATATTTAGGAATGTTATTCTTAATAATTTGAATTGAATATTACATTTATGAACGTATACAGCACTGTATTGATGGATTGTTGATTATTATGACGGTCAATCGTAATTATTTCATAATTTCTGCCAACTGACCTATACATGAGTTTTATAGGAATATAATTTTATATATATATATATATATATATATATATATATATATATATATATATATATATATATTATAGTGGGACAGCGTCTGATTATAAACACGGTTGTGGATTCGATCCCACTCGATGGAGTGATTATTTACACTTCCACACTCTGATAAGACAAAGTGCAGCGTTGAGTTACACCACTCAACACGCTATGTCCCGAATCCGGTGGTAAGTGAAGTACAGAGTGTCTTGACACAAAGTGTTTTCTGTCTACCCTGCTATGCGAGAGAAAAGCGTGAAGCTACAAAAATATTATTGTTAAAACGCATTTGGTTCTAAAATTGATAGTTATGGGTCCGATTCTCTGGTAAGACAAAGTACGACGTTAAACTACGCATGTCAACATATAATGTTCCAAATTTCACAGAACGCGAAGAACAGTGTCTTGACACTAGGCTTATCCATTACGCTATACTAAAAAAAACATAATTTTGATCTATTAAAAATATGTAAAAAAAATATATATAAGTAAAAATACACGGAAAAACGAGACACAGGAAACTAAAATTAATGACGGCGTACGAAATTTTTTTCGAGCTCCAATTCGCCCCTGTCGCGAATTTGTTTGACCTAGCATTTATAGGTCATCTGTTGTTAAACGGAAAGGAATCTTAACTACACATAAATAAGGCACACATTTAAATGGAACTGTGCGAGTTATGTCATACGTACATCTAAGATCGATAAGAGTTACATGCGTATATAAAATTGTGCTTGAATATAGTTTTGTTCGTGGCTTTGCTTGTATATTTTTTCTATTAAACAGAAAAGCGGAGAACGGAGTGTCTTAAAGTTTTCCTTAAAAATAAATTGTGTTTTCAATTACATATTATTTTTTGGTATTCTAACGTCCTGGCAAGAACGTGTATCGAATCTGGAGTGGAACTGGACGGTACGAAGTGGGTCAAAATGTGGCAAGACTTTCTTACATTGATTGATTGATACTGGAAGCTGCTAAGAGCGTGTTAAAAATAAAATCAATAATAATAATTAAAAATAAGGAATTTTCTTTTAAGCAAATCCTGATATATTATAAAATAACCTTTTTACTAAATATTTATGTATTTATACACAGTACATATACCTAAAGAACCTTTTTTAAGTATTTTTATCTGACTGTCTGTATGTTCATACTGAATAGTTTTTTACAAGACTCTGGCAGTTTTCATTTTCGAATTATAAAACAATAGTAAAAATAATAATTTAGAACTAAATAAAAAATAATAAATACATTTTGAAAACATTTTTGAAAAAATCTAATCCTAAGTGTGGACGTTTTAAAAATAGTAAATATATAAAATCCTTCTAGTATAATAAACATGAAAGTTTGAGAAGATCTATATATGTATGTCTGTTTATTTGCTCATTCACGCAAAACTATAGAACAGATTCGGATGAAACTTTACAGCAACATAAGTTATACAATATAATAAGTTTTAGTTATATTAAAATAAAAAAAAGACAAAAAAATATTAGAACTATTTAGTACTTAATAGTTTTACCAAATATTTATCAATATTAAATTTCAATTTTATTACAGAAAATTTAATGATTCTACAAGTTTATTTAAAAAGCAGCTTTACGCTTTAACCAGGTTGGTAGAGACGATTTAGTGTCAAGATAGTGTCAAGACACTCCGTTGAACGCTTTCTCAAAATCGTGATATGGCGTGGTAAGTGGCTAACTCATCAAATTCACGACCAATCAATATACAGACACTATCCGACTGTGCCACAAGGATTTTTCTAGAAAACGAATACAGTAAATAATTGTATGAACCTACGATGCTAAACTTGTAGACAAATATGAAAGTTATATATATATATATATATATATATATATATATATATATATATAACATAGTATATATGTATAGTGTACTCGTATACTTTAATATTTTGTATGTTCCAAGTTAATGTTCCATCATAAACATTTTATGCCCCATCCCCAAGTTATTACGGGAAGTTATGTAAGTCAGCTAAGTAGCCATTAATATTATATAGCAGATTTTGTTCATAAAAAAATTAAGACTAAAATGAACTTACTTTATTACGAGGTCACGTGTATGTAAGTATCAGAACGCTTTTCTTTGCGTTCCGTTTAAATTTGAGACATTGTGTGACACCAATAGCAGAGTTTAACGCCGCTGTTGGACTTCCAGCAGCAAATGAAATTATTTCTTCAAGTGGAAATCGAACCGACAACCTATCGTGTCTATTGTCAAACGCAGTCTCATTGCCAGGAAGTTTTCATTGCAAGATGTTAAATTACATGGTTAAATGATGGGATTAGAAAACATTTTTGAAAAAACGTATAAAAAATTTGTAACAAACGTATAAGAATTTCGACGCAGCTGGAGAACGCATGGCTTAACGGTCAGAGCGCTTGGACGGTATCTAAAAGGCGCAGGTTCAAATCTCGCCGCGTTCAAAAAAAATTTTATACGTTTTTTCAAAAATGCTTAGAATAAATATATTTGATATCAAAACCATAACTAAATACACAAATACATACAAACGTTAATACGCAATACAGTAAGAATTATATCGATTCACGTGGAAGGAGCCTTCAACAAAATGAATGGCCGCATTTTATTTCACAGATATACATATGAATAAAATAATGAACGCGTTGTTTACGGCCGGCGCTGTATAAAGGAAACGGATAGCATTTATTTTATAACTGATACGATTTCTACATAAGACGGTTATATTTGTATGGGAACTGAGGTACAGGTGGTTTGTTTATTAGTCTTTTTTCTCCTTTGAAGTATAATACTACAGTAGGTAAAGAAATCCTTTTATTAACAATGTATCTCTTAGTACCAATCTTGAATATATAGAGATACTAAATAGTCTACAAGTTTTGTCTGTCTAGATATGTTTCTAAAGAAAATATTTATAAAAAATTAAACCCTCTTTCTTTATTATTATATATTTTCTTATGAGTTATTTTATTTATATCTTTGAAAATAATGCTGTGTGTCTTTGAAAATGAAAAATACTGATTGAAATGAAATTTGTACTGTTTTCTAAGTTGAAGGATAGTTAGCTTAAATTTAAAAGAGTCATCTGGATATGATTTATAGTTTTGGAGAAATTTGTGAACAAATATGCATGAAAACCTACAAATAAATAAAAATAGACTTACCAAATGCAACCAACCACGTCTTACTCAATACATACTAACAATATTACATATATACATTGATGTAAAATTGTACCGATATTAAAATTTTTTTGACATCACTTAAAAATATTTAAAAAAAGGGTATATATTCATATTTTAGTACTTTGTTAACAATTATAATAATAATATTGGCGAAGTGATTTGTATTCTACTGGCATGCTCGAAACGCCATAAGCTAAGAACCAACCAACCAACCTATAATAATAATAAAAAATGAATTGTCTTCATACATTCTGTATTTACTAGTGTGCGTCTGACGTAAACGGGATCGGTTGTGGAATCCCCCGAGTGGGGATCGAACTCACAACTTTATATTTAAAATTATATTCACTTCCTAGCTCTGGTGAGACAAAGTGCGGCGTTAAGCTCCACCTCTTAACACGCAATGTCTCAAATTCGGTGGAAAGCGAAGTACGGAGTGTCTAAACACTAGATACTTTCTGTCTATCCTGCTATGCGGGATAAAAGAAGCTAAAAAAAAACAAAATCTTGCCCTGTCTGTATGTCAGTATAGATACAGCAAGCTGAAATTTAGAACACATTATTAGTTCTGATGATAATGCAATTATATACAATCTGTGCTTATGTGAATTCAAAATGGCCGCTGCATTAAAATTAATAATAATAGTATTTTCAATTAGACAAAAATATTTTATCGAATAACAAAATATACGTATAAATTGACGTCAGTAGTGGCGCAGTAAGACAGCATCTGGCTGTAAACGAGATCGGTTGTGGCTTCGATCTCCTTTCGGGTTAATGATTAAAATTAAATTATTCTCATTTCCTCGCTCTGGTAAGATAAAAAGCGGCGTTGAGTTCCACCAGTCAACACGCAATGTCTCGAATTCGGTGGTAAGTGGAGTACTGAGTGTCTTGACACTAGGTACTTCCTGTCGACCCTGCTAGGCGGGATAAAAGCTTTAATACGCGATTCATGTTATTTAAAAAGCAATAAGAAATTCTATTACATTATTCAGTGACTTGCATATATTTATTTCTAACTCTGTAACAGAAATGGACTTTACATTTATAACCAGTTGTGATAATTATACTTGCATACATAATTGGCTTACTTTCATAATCATGCTGTTTTTCTCTAAATTATTTTTTTTAGTTTCAGGGGTTTCAACGTATAGCAGGGTAGGCTGATTGAATTTAGTGTTAAGAGAACCCCCGCTCTTCTGTTTATGTTCAATTCTAGGATAATAGGAATACAGTAACGGAGCTCAACGCTGCAATTTAATTCACCAGAAAGAGAAAATTAAGATTTATTTATAAGTTATTAATAAACATAGTGACTTTAGTAATATTGTAAGAAGTTATATTAAACCTTTAATAAGAAAGAAGTTAAGAAGACACAACTCCGGAGACCGAGAGTTTAACGACGCTTTTTGATTCCACTAAAGCGAGATAGTGCAAATAATCGAACCCACAACCAATGTGTGTACAAACAGTGCCATTGGGTAATAACAGCGTTTAAATAAGTATAAGAATGTTACATAATAACATTTTATTTTATATCTCTCTATAATCCTTTGGTAGATTGAAGGATTGTTTTGTATTGCGCTCGTGTACTAGTACCAATAGTTTTTGATCCCGCTATCTCGCGGTAAATCCCGGGCGATCGGTCCCGCGGGATCGCTGCTGGTTGGAAGCTTTGTATAGGTTAGATATTTTTAATTTGAGGGTTGAAATAGTTTAGTTTAGCAAGATATTTCTTACATATTTACCGCTATCCGGTGATTTATTTTTATATATTTTTTTGATTTGCTAATATTGAATAAACAATGTATTGTACATTTTTCATTACAGTCTAGTCTAGTCTTAATTAAAAATAATTATTTTTAACCTCTTCATTTCCTAATAAATCCACGATTGATCTAACAAGATTAACCAAGAATGCCGCTTTGCTGTAGGACGGTATAAGTATTTTTAAGCGCCCGCCTGTAAACGCGATTGGTTGTGGGTTCGATTCTCACTCGGGGGAGTGATTATATTTAAATTATTTTCACTTCCTCGCTCTGGTAAAAGACAAAGTGTGGCTTTGAGTTCCACCACTCAACACGCAATGTCTCGAATTTAACGGAAAGCGGAAAACAGAGTGTCTTGACACTAGGCACTTCTTTTCTATCCTGCTATGCAGGATAAAAGCGTGGAGCTAAAAAGAGCAAAGCCAAATAAAGCATATTTTGGATAGGATGATAAAAAAATGACAATTAATATGAAACACCTTTTTTTATAAAATATATTAATTTTGGACGCAGTACGCTATATTCCTTTTTTTGTGTTCAAATTCTAATTGTTTTGCATAACAAAAAAACTAACATTTTTGAAAAAACGTATAAAAATTTGAACGCAGCGGGATTTGAACCCGCGCCTCTTGGATACCGTCCAAGCGCTCTGGCCGCTGAGCAACGCTCTTTTTCAAAAATGTTTTCTAATCCTAAGTGTGGAATAACACTTTAAAAATAGTAAATATTAAAAAAACTAACAGTTTTTTGATCCCACTATCTCTTCCGAGCTCAGTAAGTCCCGGGCGGTCGGCCCCGCGGGATTACCGCGCAGCGCTACGCTTTGCTATGCGAGTATTTTTAATTTGCGGGACAAAATATTTCGCGATGTTCTTTTTTTTCGGAATTTAATAAACGTTTTATTAGTATCCACCTAGTATATTGAAATTGATAAAAATATTGATAACATATTTTTCAAAACAAGATTTCCTTAATATCATGAGGTTAAAGTAAATAAGTACTTTAAAGTAATGAACCCGAATCGAGGCCGATCGTGGCGCAGTGGGACAGCGTCTGTAAATGCGATAGGTTGTGGGTTCGATCCCCCACTCGGGGAAGTGATTATATTTAATTTTTTTTTTCACTTCCTCGCTCTGCTAAAGACAAAGAGCGGCGTTGAGTTCCAACACTCAACACGCAATGTCTCGAATTCGATGGAAAGCGAAGTACGGAGTGTCTTGACACTAGGTACTTTCTGTCTACCCTGCTATGCGGGATAAAAGCGTGAAGCTAAACTACAAACTACAAAGTAATGAAAAGAACATGAACATAATAAGATCTTTGATTATCGCAATTTTTATACATTTTAAATGTATTATCACAGATATATTTGTTTGTATGTATGTTTGTCTGTGACCACGGAATTACTGTAAAGTGTCCGAAACGTCGGTTCTTGAAAAATGTAGTGGTTTAAAATGATTTCAGAATTCATTTAAATGTGTAAGAACAAGGGCGCGTGAAACGTCACAGTGAAATCTCACTATAATAGATAACAATATCTCAGCCTGTCTAGAACTTTTGTTTATTCCTAGATAGATTCATAGATCTTTTCGAATTTAGTTAGGTAGACAGACGCCACGCATTATGATGGCACTTTCTAAATCTATGAAATGCTTAGAAAGTAGTAAAGCCATTGTGGTTCCGTGGGACAGCGTCTGACCGTAAACGCGATAGGTCGTAGGTTCCAATCCCACTCGGAGGATTACTTATTTTAAGAAAATAATCTTCATTTCTTCGCTCTCGTAAAATAAAGCGTCGCGTTGAGTTCGCCACTCAACATGCAATGTTTCGATTTCGGGCAGAAAGCAATCAACGGGGTGTCTTGACACTAGGTTGTCTCTGACTACCCTGCTATGTGGGATAAAGCGTGAAGCTGCTGAGAAAGCAGAACATCTTAGCTATGGATCATATATTCTAATTTCTTCTTCATCACCAGAGCTTTATTATCATGTTCTGAGGTCTTCATGAAAATTAAAAATTTTGCCTAAAATATAATGACGTAATATTTTTAGCTATTATATCTTTCTACTACCGAGCTATAAGCAATATAGCTAGTAGCTAGACTATACAATAGAGAAATTTCTACTAAGATATCTGTTAGACACATCCTGCTTATTTTCACAACTTTATCGATAGACCACTAATTAGTTGCTTTTCACCTTTCATTTATAACTATTAAAAAAGTAAAAAGAAGTAAACTTATTTTTACCCATTTTAGAAATAACGTATAAAAATTTTGAACGCGGCGGGATTCGAACCCGCGCCTCTTGGATACCGTCCAAGCGCTCTGACCACTAAGCCATGCGTCCTACTAGTCGAATAAACGTCGAATCCCGCTGCGTTCAAAATTTTTATACGTTATTTCTAAAATGTTTTCTAATCCTAAGTGTGGAATAACACTTTAAAAATAGTAAACATTATTTTTACCCAGTTTTAAAAACTTTGCGTATTTAAAAGGCGGAAGTCAACGCCGCAAAGTGTCTTATCACAACCGAAAAGAGCTTAATTTTAAATGATATTTAACAAAATCTTCTTTCTGCCTACCCTGCTATACGGGAAATAAGGGAAAGCCCCGCTACAAAAATAAATACAAATAATGTACTAACAATATTATAATAAAATGAAATATTACTCATATATAAATGTATAATTAAGTAATTTATTCATTGCGTGTCATTGTAACCAAAAATATCATAGTTTTTACCATTTATTTTTTACCTTCACGCTTTTATCCCGCATAGCAGGGTAGACAGAAAGTACCTAGTGTCAAGACACTCCGTACATCGCTTGCCACCGAATTCGAGACATTGCGTGTTGAGTGATGGAACTCAACGCCACTCTTTGTTTTTACCAGAGCGAGGAAGTGAAATAATTTAAATATAATCACTTCCCCGACTGGGTATCGAACCCACAACCGATTGCGTTTACAGTCAGACGCTGTCTCATTCTCCTCATTTTGAAAGAGGCAAAAAGCTTTATAAATAACACGTGAAAAAGAGAGAAATTCTTTTATGTAAATACGATAGAAATATATATAAAAAAACCTTTTTTTTTAATATTACGAATAACATGTTTGTACCAGTTGGGGAAATGTTTTAGTTTATAAAAAAATCACATTACCTGCCAAAGTCAGACAAAAATATGCGCCCTAATGATTTATTCTATAAGAAAAGTTTGAATTGGGAGAGTGATTTCAATGGAGTGATTTCTCAATACATTACGAAAAATAAATATATACAGTAAATATTTTACCATTTTTAAAGTATTTTTACACACTTAGAATTAGAAAACATTTTTAAGAAAACGTATAAAAGTTTCAGCGCTGCGGGATTCGAACCCGCGTCTCTTGGTAGCTGTCCAAGCGCTCCGACAGCTAAGCCATGCGTTCTAATACCAGCTGACTCAAAATTCTTATACGTTTTGTTACAACTTATTTACGTTGTTATGTATTGCTTTTTTAACATATAGAGGCCATCATGGCGCAGTGGGTCTATATCTGACTGTAAACGCGGTTGGTTGTGGGTTCGATCACATTTGGAGGATTAATTATATCTAAAATATATTTCTAATTTTTGTGCTTAAGATTAATTAATCTGTGTGTAAGTCAAAATGCAACAGAGTTCACAGACAACGGAGTGTTTTGACACTAGGCTGTCTCTCACTCTACTATGGCGAATAAAGAAAGAAGCTACTCTTTTTTAACATATTCAATATATTTTATTATTTATTTAAGAATTTTATTATTCAAGCAATAAGAAAACCCGAGATTTGAACCTGTGACTATTGGCATTCTTTTACGCACTCAATCCAATTATGCCATGTGCTTTTATCATTTTTAAACGCTTTTTACAACTAACATTTAATGTTTAATACATTCTTAATCAATTTAGTCCATATTAATACAAACGCGATCTTTAATTTGCATCATATGGAAAAGGCCTGCCTAAAAATTAGATGTAAGGCGGAATTTTCTCATATATTTACATATCCCAATATTCACAATACTAGGTACCTTCATTTCATCTCCACAAATTCCTTGAGTAAAATATATTTTAATAATATGTACCTGGAGGGTTTTCAATTACATAAAAAGGGTTTTAATAAGAGAAAATGTTTCAACAGAATTTATGTTTTTACATATTTTTATATATCTATAATAAAGGCTTTGTTGCCATATATAATATAAGTAGTCTTAACAAGATCTTTGATTTATTGCAATTTTTATATATATTAAATGAAATCATTTTTAAAGGATTAATCGTGTATATTTTGGTATTTGAAAAAACACCAGTCTCCCTTCAACCAGGTACTGTAAAGTGTTCGAAACGTCGCATTTTCAAAAAATGTAATTTCGAATACCAAAATATACGCGATTAATCCGTTTCAAATAGATTCATTTAAATTATATATAACCTTAGCAACACGTGTGCCGATGTAATTATACTTTTTATTATAGAGAATACAATATATTTAGGTACATATAAGAATATATACTAAATTTTCTATCTGTACAAAAATAATGGCCGCCCGTATAACAATATTATAAAGGCCAGTCATGGCACAGTGGGGAATATTCCATTTAGTTACTTGTTCGGGATTCCAACCACCAATATTACTCAAATGTGTACTGTTTATTTACAAATTATAGTTAATTTAGGTTAGACTGTCATATTTATCACTTTTTTTTATCTTAACGCTAATCCCGCATAGCAGGGTAGACATAAAACTCCCTAGTATCAAGACATTCCGTACTTCGCTTTCCACCAAATTCGAGACGTTACATATCGAGTGGTGGAACTAAACGCCGCACTTTGTCTTACCGAGAGAGTGAAAATATTTTTAAATATAATCACTACCCCAAGTGGGAATCGTACCCACAACCGATCGCGTTCACAGTCAGACGCTGCCCCACTGCGCCACGACCGGCCACTTTACTTTAATCATTTTAACATAACATATTATTAAAAATATCTAAACAAAAAACTAAATATAAAAGTATTATCATTACATTCAAAAGGATTATTTCATACAGTTTATTTTCGCTCCAACGTTTATTTCATTCATTGTATATTTTTTAACATAATATGTTGCGTATTTATTATACAAATGGCTTACTTAATAAAGAAAAATGGGCCGCAACGAGAAACACCTTTTTAAACTGTACACTTTTTGTTATTAAAATTATAAATGGACTTGGCTCTTTTTTTTACTTTTGTGATATATCATGTAATTGATATGTATGTTTTTTTTTTCGTCTTGCCATTTCGTTTATGGAATTAAATTAAATATAATTTTATGGTCTGTTGCATTCTAATGTTAACGGTGTATGTAAGCTTTTAATACTTTGCTCACTTTAATTCCGCAAAGACAGGAAGTACCTAGAGTCAAGACACTCCGTACTCCGCTTTCCACCAAATTCGAGACATTGCGTGTGGAGTGGTGGAACTCAACGTCGCGTTTTGTCTTACCAGAGCGAGGAAGTGTAAATAATTAAAATATAATCATTCTCCCGATTGGGGATCGAACCCACAACCGATCGCGTTTACAGTAAGACGCTGTCCCACTGCGCCACGACCAGCCTCTATATGCTTTTGATTTATTCAATATTGGAATATGCGTGTAGGAACTAGTATACGCTCAGATAGAGCCAACTGGGCTGACGATTAATTTCTTAGAGTGTAATTCTCAAAATTATTGACGTGCAGGTTTTAAAATCATTTATTTAGGCGAAAACCATCATTATTGTGCCATTGCACGAAAAAAAAATTTTGAGGCCGGTCTGTAAACGCGATTGGTTGTAGATTTGATTTCCACTCGGGAAACTAAATATATTTAAAAATATTTTCAATTCTTTGCTCTAGTAAGACCTAGTGCGAAAATGGCGTTGAGTTCCAACACTCAACACGCAATGTCCCTAATTCCGTGGAAAGCGAAGTACGGAGTGTCTTGACACTAGGTTCTTTCTGTCTACCCTGCCGTGCGGGTTAAACGCGTGATAAATGCGGGACAAAAGGGATACCCTGGTAAGTGTAAAGGTAAATAAATAAACTTAAAAAGGCAAATTTAACAAAACTAATTTATTCCATTAGAGGAACACAATCGCAAAGTAGAAAATAACATATGAAATTAGGAACAAAAGGCTACAGTGGTATTTAGTTAGTACATACATATATATACACGGTATGTATGTATGTATGTACATGCGTCTGAGCGAGGTTCAATGGAACGCGTCAAGGCTGTTGCTAAGTGACGCTCGCCCGAGTACGCCGACTGCTCGTTGAATCCTATTCCATCATACTTTCAAACTATTTTTCTATAGTTTTTCAAGAAATAAATATAAATGTCTCTTTATATATATATATATATATATATATATATATATATATATATATATATATATATATATATATATATATATATATATATATATATATAAATATAAATGTCTCTTGTTAAAAGATTATTTCTTAAGAATAATAATCTTTAAGTATTAGAAATTTGTAAAAGTATCTACAGAGATGCTAACAACATGAATAAAGTTGTAACAAACGTATAAGATCTGTGATTTTCGCGATTTTTACATTATGTATTTTCTATGTAACTATTTTAAATGGATTAATATATGTATAGGCGTATATTTTGGTATTCGAAAATCAGTCTAGGTGTTCGAAATATCAGGTTCCCAAAAATATATTTTCGAATACTAAAATATACGAGATTAATCTGTTTAAAGTAGTTACATTTAAAACGTATATTTAAGCCGTTGTAACGTAATTGAAATGTGCTCAAACAAAAGGTGAGGTTGTAACTTTAAATATTGGTTTGGGAATGTTTATATGAAAAAGTTTAAATAGTTTTGGGAGACAAAACACAGTGCTAAGTTACGTCGTTACACTTGCATGTCTATATATGCAAGTAATAGTATAACTTATTAACTTAAGTATAAATAAGAGTAGTGAATGTATAAGTTTTTTTTAATAATTTTGTATAGAGTGAGAGTCGAATTGAGTAGAGAGTTCACTGTTTTTCACTTTGCATCTGATCTCAAGATATTATATAGATGCAAAAAATGCGATTCTTTCGTATCTCAAAGCAGAGGTTTTTCCTAGAGCTTTCTATCAAACTTCGAGAAGTATTGTCTCTACTCAAAGAGCATTTCGTGCTAAATATGGTTGTCTTGGTCACCACCGTCACCGTCATCGTCATGGCAATCACCGTCTGAGCTCGCTATACGTCGCATAATCCAAAAACTGGAAAATGAATATTCTTTGCACGATAGTAAACCACCAACACGACAACAGACAGGCCGTAGTGAAGAAAATATTGCCGCCGTATCAGCCAGTGTCGAAGAAAATCAAAATGTTTCCGTTCCACGACGTGCACAAGAAATGGGCTTATTCAGAATGACAACCTGGCGAATTTTACGTATGGATTTTGGCCTACATCCACACAAGATTGTGTTGGCACAAGAACTCAAGCCAGCAGACCATCGATTACGTCGTGAATTTGCTGATTGAGCGCTTGAAATGATGGAAACGGACACCGACGTTCATAGGTACATCATCTTTTCAGATGAGGCTCACTTTTGGCTCAATGGTTATGTGAACAAACAGAATTGTCGTTACTGGAGTGAGTCAAATCCAAGAGTGGTTCATGAAACACCATTACATCCTGAAAAATTGACTGTTTGGTGCGCATTATGGTACGGTGGAATCATTGGCCCGTACTTTTTCAAAAACGACGAAGGCCGTACTGTTACTGTCAATGGCGACCGTTATCGTGACATGTTAAACGATTTTTTTTTCCTGAAGTGTATGAAATCGATGCGGACGACATTTATTTTCAACAAGATGGTGCAACATGCCACACTGCGACCGTCACAATGGATTTATTGCATGATAAGTTTGGTGAGTCGGTTATTTCTCGCAACGGTCCTCACAGTTGGCCACCAAGATCATACGATTTAACACCCTTGGACTATTTTTTGTGGGGGTATGTTAAATCTCAAGTGTATGCCAATAAACCATCTACGATTCAAGACCTTTTACGCAACATTCGAGCAACTATAGCGGCCATACCAGCCGAAATGCTGCACCGAGTCATCGAAAATTGGACCTATCATATTCACCAGTGCAAAAAAATACGTGGCGGTCATTTGAACGATATTTTGTTTAAATCCTAAAATTTCCTATCAAATAAAGCCATTGAGCACGAAATTCGAACATATATTACATGTTTTATTTCAATTTCAAAACATATTGTTCTTATTGAGAAACCCCATATTTGGACTATCTAAAAGTAAGGTGATTTTGATGTATCTTTTATGATTCTAACGGCCAATGAAAATAAAAATACTATTTTGAGTTACGGCAAAATCTTTTTTTTAAAACTGAAACTTAACTCTAAACAGAACTTAACGCCGTGATTTACCTTCTGAGCAAGGAGATATATTAATAAGCATGAATATAAATATTATCAGCTAGTTAAAACGAATCCATAATTGCGGTTAGAGACAGAGAATGTTCTACAGTGGTATTTTTAATGATATTTTATCGGAATAAAAATAATTTTAATATAATTTTCCAGTTGGGAATCGAACCCACATTCAATCGCGTTTACTGTCATATGTTGTCCCATTGCGCCATGACCGGCTTCTATTTATATAAGGAACGAAAATTCAGAATACGCCATACAATGTATAAAGTGGACGTTTATTAATAGCAAGGAAGCTAGCTACTTATATTGGCTGGACTAAATATTTTCACGTCTTACGCACCTTCCGTATTGTACAGTAGACAGAGTGTCTGGTTAGAGTGTAGAGCGTCTATTTATATATTTTATATTAATACGTAGAACAAAACCTTTGTACCCCTTCCTCCCTACGAATATAATGCAAAGGAGTATGAAATTTGGCACAGTTATAGTTTATATGGAGAAGGAGTGCAGAATGCCAATAATTTAAAAAAAAATCCATAAAAATATTAAATTAATAAAATAACACGTTTGTATAAAGTGACATACACGTTACTTAGGCAACTGGATATCTAGTATGCATTAGTTCGTATCGTAATTTTAGGTAAAAATGGCAGCGAAATAATTTCTTAAACAAAAGCTTTTGCAAGATAAGAAGCCGCGTTGAGTTCCAACGCTAACGCATATAGTGAAAAACAGTGTCTTGACATCACATTCTGCAAGTCAATACCAATATAGGAAAAATCATGAAGCTTCTTAAAAAAAGTATTTTTTATAATTCTTCTTAAATTAATTAAATCCTAATATTGTCTGGTGTATAAAAATGATAAAAGATGCAAATATTTTCTATAAGAAAAATTTTTTTTTCATATACAAGAAACACTCCTTTACACTCAAACCTAACTACCTAAGTGACAATAGTCAATTATATTTCAAACTAGCTAAGTTCTTTAGGAGCACAGGATTTTATATCTCTGGATCTTTATTTTAAAATTTCCAACCAAAAGTAGTCTTTTTTATAGAGAAAAGAGGAAACGAGCATGGATATCCACAACATTAGAGTTTTAAATGTATTGCCGGCCTTGAGATGGCAGTGAAAGGAGAAGAGAGAAAAGCCAGAACACATCATCAGATATTTGACGGATCGTTTTTGTCATGATAGAGATCACAAGCCAGTCGGAGGATTAACCTCCTACCACCAAATTACTGGGATACCCACTTCTACCAGCAGTATTCTACCCCGTTCCTCCACAGGGATAAGTTAGATATTATAAGATAAGGTCTTAGCTAATTCTTACCACATTAGCTATTTGCCATTGAAAGTACCTTCAAAATCGATCGAGCAGTTCCAGAGATTAGCCGGAACAAACAGACTGACATATATTCATAAGCATTTATTAAAAGCCCTTGGTTATTTTAATATTACAAACAGACACTCCAATTTTATTTATTTTTATAGATTTCAAATGAAACCTAATTACGGTGACGATGCGATTTGAATTTACGTGTGAATTTTTTTACGTAGAAAGCCAAGGCAATATATCCTTTATGTTCAATGTAGTAAAGGATTAAGTTTCCAGCGTCAATATACCAGTACAAGCGTGCATCAGCCGTTAGTGAATGGCCAGAGTGCACTTATAGCGGGCGTCGTTTTATTATGCTTTTAGGGATTTCGGTTTTTTTTCTCTATATAAAAATTTTTAATAGGAAAAAGTATTTTTTTTTGCTTATCTTTAACACGCCTTTGTTAACTTTACATGTCCATTTCTGTGTAAAAAATCCAGCAATATTTAATATTTCGATACACTTTTCTGTCAAATTTAATTCAAAATTAATTACTTTTCCATAAAGATAATAGAGAGAGCATAGAAATGCATATTTCAAGTAACATCTTATATGTTTTTGTAGTACAATGGCAATAAAATTTTAATTAAGGGGTTACCTACATATGTATACAAACAAACCTATATGATTTGAAAATCGCCACCATAAGGCTTATACTTTTGGTTGCGATTTTCAACTTAACTTAATTTAACTAAAAAAAGCATTTCTACACCATACACCACAAAACCATTAAAATGGTCGATTTTAACAAACACATTTAGTACTTAGTTATTTTTATTTCAAGCTAGATAACGCAATATAATTCAGTTATATTTGCAATACAAGATTTTTAAATGAACCTATTTTAGTATGTTGAGTGGTGGAACTTAACACCGCATTTTGTCTTATCAGAGCGGTGAAGTGGAAATAATTTAAGTATAATCACTCCCCCGAGTGGAAATCGAACCCACAACCAGTCGCGTTACAGTCAGACGCTGTCACACTACGTCACGACGGGCCTCGATGAAACTATTTTAAACACAAATCGAGTATATTTTGTATACCAAAATATATTTTCCAAAGATATATTTTCGTATATCAGAGTATACGCGATTAATCCGTTTAAAAATAGTTTCATTGGAAATGTGTAAAAATCGCAAATATCAAAGATATTAATACAAAAGATATTCATTAGACTAAAATAGAATAGAATAGAATAAATATAAACATATGTAAATCCCCAAGAGAACATAGCCGACCTATATCCCACTTTGAAAATTGCATATTTCATAACGGAGGTTAGCGACCTCGAATGACAAAACAGTTTTTGTTTCACACAACATTAGCACTTTTGTTATTGTAATAAAGATTAGAATACTATGTGGATATTTATTGTAGAATGTGTACGTATTACTCAATAGTTTGCTTTCAACCTGTGCTTTTGAAGTATGCAAGTTCAAGGGTTTTTTTAATAATGTACAATATTAATTTTAACTAGAGATTTAATGAAATATTTGAAAAAATATCGCTTTTGGTTAACTAAGTGTTTTTATACCAAAATTGTATAAATTATTAAAAAAAAAACTATTATTTTTTTCTGTTTTTGTACATAATAAATATATTTTAAGTTAAATTATAATTATTTCTTTTTAGCTTCACGCTTTTATCCCACGTAGCAGGGTAGATAGAAAGTACCTAGTGCCAAGACACTCCGTATTTCGCTTTCCACCGAATCCGAGACACTGCATATTTTACCAGAGCGGATAAGTAGAAATAATTTAATTATAATCACTCCTCCGAGTAGGAATTGAATACACAACCGATCGCGTTTACAGTCAGACGCTGTCCCACTGCGCCAAGGCGACGATGATATAATTATTTAATATTAAATAATATGAGTAAGAGAGAAATTTGAATATAAACACAATTGATTGTGACTTCATTTGGTGTAATAATCATATTAAAATTATTTTACTTTCCTCAGTTCAGATAAGGCAAAGTACAGCATTAATATACAGCACTTAACAGCCAATGTCTCGAATTCAGACGAAAAGCGTCTAATTAAATTCTTAACATAAGATTCTCTTTACCTACCCCAATATACGGAATAAAGCGTGTAGCTAGTTTCAAGTTATATATGCAAATTAACCCAAATGGTATTTGAACCTATTTCATCTAAACTTAGTAACAACTAAGCCACAAATATTCCATAAATTAACATATATAATATATGCGGTTAGATAAATATAATTTGTAATTTTATCTTTAGTAGAGAATAACTCGCATTTTATAGCTAAATTATGGAAAAATTGTGTTGTTTTACATTTGAAGTGTGAAAACGGCTTTCGTGAGCAAAAAATAGATTTATGTGGAAACATATTAAAACGTATTTATATATAGTAATTGTCTTTTTTTTTTAAATAAATTGTAAAGTATATTTATTACAAGTGTTGCCTTTGACGAGTAAAATACATGTAACCTTGGCAACGTTTATGTCAGTCCAATATTACAGTGTGTGTTGTATTTCAAGCTTTATCCTGTATAGCAGGGTAATCAGAGACAACCTAGTGTTAAGACACTCAGTCGACTGCTTTCCGCACGATGTCGTTCATTGCGTGTTGGGTGGATGAATAAATATTTTCTTTTTATTTCAAGAGTTCTATCAATAATGATAATATCAAAGAGGCCGATCGTGACACAGTGTGGCAGTGTCTGACTGTAAACCTGATCGGTTGTGGGTTCAATCCCCGCTCGGGGGAGTGATTATATTTAAATTATTTTCACTTCCTCGCTCTGGTAAAAAAAATGTGATAAGTATTATTTTAATGTATTTTTCATAAATTTAAGGTTTAAGTATGCCAAATTTCCGTTATCCTCCGTTTTTTCTGTATATTGATTGATTAATAAATGTAAATACATAATTTAAAAAAAAACTCTTTCAACTTGGCGCTTTTTTGCCAGCAAAGTAGCGAGCGAGCTCAACTTGAGTGCTTCTTGTTTTTTAGTATACGATTGTAAAAAGCGGTAGGTTGGGAATTCGATGCCAATTTGGAGCAATAAATTTAAATGATTCTAATTTCTCCGCACTCGTATAATATAACGCGGCGTTTAGTTCCGCCATTAAACACGCAATATATTTAATTCAAAGTAGACACTTTCTTTCTAGGTACTGCTATATAGGGAAAAGACTTTTATGTATTCTTTTTCTTGTATATCTTCATATTAAGCTCGTCTACGCTTAAGCGATGACGGCATGCAATTAATAAAGCAATAAATCGAATATCAACTGTCATACATTTATATAGCTCTTATAGCAATAAAAATGCCAGGTCTTCACGGTATATCGATTCGATTTATGTTGATCGATTTAATAGGTTAGTTTGTAACGTTTTTTGCTTACAAAAACGAGAAGTTCAGTTCAGTTGGTTGAGCGCTTGAAAGGAAAGGGACGCGGCTTCAAATCCTGCTATATATATATATATATATATATATATATATATATATATATACCGCATGCGTTGTGGTCTAACGCAACGCCTCGACCTAGCGGTTTGTGGTCACCGAACAAAGCGATTGTAAATTGCGAAACGGGTACCATTAGCGTATTTAGACGTTTTAACTTGGAAGTAAATATAGAAATGGCTAAAAATAGACGGCTGGCGATTATATTTAGAACATATTGCCTAGTGCAAGTCAGAAGTACAGATAAAACATCATGCTTTATCTGGCATAGCAGGGTAGTCAAGGAAAACCTAGTGTTAAGACACTCCTTGTTTTATTCAGGAAAATTCCTATATTAAAACGCATCAAGAGTTACGTATATAACAACTACCGGTTTAAGCTTGCGTGCAAATATATTGGGACTAAAATTTGTGATTTTATATTTTAATTTTTGCAAAAGTTATGTTACTTTTATCACATATTGGGAGGCGGAACTCAACTCTGCGCTTTGTTCAACCAAAACGGGGAAATGTAAATAATACATCTCTAGAGTGGGGATCGAACCCACAACCAATTGCGTTTACAATAAGATATTCTCAACGCCTTTAGCTTTATTATTAATTTAATATTAACATATTTAATATAGATATTATACTAATAATATAAGCATGTCAAATATTAAAATCTTACCTAAGAAATTATATGCAATAGAAATAAATACAAACGTCACGGGATTTGAACCCTCAACCTCTTGTATGACACCAAGAGATTCAACTAACTAGTCCATATGAATATGCTATTAATATAGTTTAGTCACTCGTAAGTAATAATGATAAACACTTTACTTATTTTAAAACACTTTAAAAAAAAATTAAAACACTTTGTCAATTTTGTTCTAATTCAAACTATGTACACATATATATGTATGTTACTATTTACCACATCGTCAAAGTTCGCCATCGTCCTACCTAGAAACAGAAAGACAGTCGTAAAACTTAAATTAACAATTTCATAGAAATATAACGTTAAAATACAATCTTATACTATTAAAAAATACATTAAATATATTATGAGGGAAGTCGAAATAATAATGGGAAAGACTTGGAAGAAAATTGCCATTTTATAGCTTCACGCTGTATAGCCGGATAGGTATAGGAAACCTAGTGTCAAGACACTGTTTCTCTTTCAGCCATAATTCGAGACATTATGTGTTGCGGAACTCAACGCCGCGTTTAGTTATTACAGGAAAGGCCATATTATAGTTATTGCCACACGAATTCAATCTTTATTATGTTTAGTTTTGTATGTTCAATACGAAAAATAATTTATATAAATTTAGATTCGTAAAATGAAGATAACCTAATTTATTATAAATATATGTCAATGAGAAATAAATAACAATATGGAAAAAAGTGCCAGTCGTGGCACAGTGGGACAACGTCTTTCTGTAAACGCGATCGATTGTGGGTTCGATTCTCATTCGGGGGAATGATTATATTTAAATTATTTACACTTCTACGCTCTGATAAGACAAAGTGCGTCGTTGAGTTCCACCACTAAACACGCAATGTCTCGAATTCGGTGGAAAGCGAAGTACGGAGTGTCTTGACACTAGGTACTTTCTGTCCTCCTTGCTGTGCAGGATAAAAAGCGTGAAGCTAAAAAACATGTATCTATATTGTATATAACCGTACCGTCACGGTGATCAACTTCAAGCCGTAATAGCTATTAAGTATTTTATATTTGATAACAAGAAAATTATCGTCGATACAAGATTATGTTAATTTTCTTAATTAATATTGTCTTAAGTCGCTTTTATTCTCTCCTCTATTTAATTACGAAGTAATGAATTTTTTGAATTTATTTCTTTTAAATTACTTTTCTTTGTAAATGTGTACATGTGTCCGGATTAATGATAATACAATATTTTTATTATATATATTATATAGAAAAATGAGGCAAACGAGCAGAAGGGCCACCTGATGGTACGTGGTCAAATTCGCACACGAACATCTACAATATTAGAGTTGTAGATGCGTTGCCTGTCTTGGGATGAAAGTGAAAGAAGACGAAGGAAAGGATGGGTGGGAATAAGGAAAGCTGGCTTAGAAGACAACGAAGCGGAACACATCATCAGGTAACTGGCGGATCGTTTTTGTCAAGGTGGTGGTCGCGAGCCAGTCGGCAGACTAACATCCTACCAACAAATTACTGGAATGCCCAGACTTACGGGAGGCGATCCAGCAGCGGAAGGAAATTGTATTCTACCCTATCTCCTCACAAGGTGAAATATGAAATTCATCTAAGCCAAAATGACTTAAATAATTTTTTACTTTAATTTTTACACTAATTAACCATGAGGGTGGAACCCATAGAGGGGTTTCCTCACGATAAAAAAAATACAAAAGGCTCTAACTTTAAGCGATCTTACAATATAATATGAGAAACATTTAAAATGTATATTACCAACATAATAAAGAAAACTACTGTAAAATTATATATCCATTAAGGAGAACTCCGAAATCCACTTTTTGGAACATTTAATTAAGACAAATTTAAATCTCTTTTTTTATTAATTATTAAATTAAGCCATTATAACCAGTTTTTAGGGTTTCTTACATAAATGGTAAAACGGGACTGAGATCTCACTGTCTGTCTGTCACCAGGCTGTATCTCATGAACCGTTATTTAGATAGTTAACATTTTCACGAATTATGTATTTCTATTGCCGCTATAACAACAAATACTAAAAAATCGACTAAAACAAATATTTAAAGACGCTTTTAATCCAATATATATATATATATATATATATATATATATATACGAATATATATATATATATATATTCGTTTTTATAACTAATTGTAACGAACCCTTCGCGTGGTAGTCCAAATCGCGCTTGGTCGATGTTTTTCTTACATTACTTCAATGAAATCAACTTGAAATCAGGACGCGATTGTAAGTACGAGAGTTATCAAGATTGTATGCCATAGAAACTTGTTTAACAACCCTAATAGTGGATTCATATTTATAAAATAATAATACAACTATAGGCACTTTGACGTACTGCTTTAGTATTAGAGGTTGTGTAGAACAAAATGAATGGAATGGATATACGAAAATATGATTTGGTGTATTTAAAATTAGATTAAATTAATTAGATGACATCGTGGCGCAGTAAGGTAGAGTCTGCTTGTAAACGCGATCCGTTGTGGGTTCGATTCCAAATGGAGGAATGGTTATATTTATTTATTTTTCTATTTCTCTGCTCTCGTAAGACGAAGCTCTGCGTTCAGTTCATCACTCAACTCGATTTCGGGCGGTAATCAATAAACGGAGTGTATTGACACTAGGTTGTCTCTGACTACCCTGTTCTGCGGGATAAAGCGTGAAGCTGTTTAATTTTTTTCATTATGAATCTTTCAATACTTATTACTTTTGAGATTTCTTGTACTCAGTTCATATTTGTTTAAACATTATTTTATCCTGTTTTCTTTTAGCTTTGCCTATCGACTAATCAGTAAAGGTTGTATTGTATTTTAAGTCTTTACAAGTATTTCCAATTTTTGTACATTTCTCCTTTCCCATATTGCTGTATTGCTAAGTGTTTTTGCACTTTGTCCAACGATCTAAAACATAAGGTCAAATGGCAGACAAACCCACCACCCGATTTTTGTAAATCATTTGTTATTAATTTTTAATTTACAATCAAATATGTCAAACAGTATGACGGTTTCTTCCAAGACTATTCAAAGGAGCTTAAGATTTTTTTTTATCGAGACATTGCGTGTCGAGTGGTGGAGCTCAACGCCGCACTTTGCCTTTACCAAAGCGAGGAAGTGAAAATAATTAAATATAATCACTACTCCGAGTGGGGATTAAACCCACAACCGGTCACGTTCACAGCCAGACGCTATCACACTGCGCCACGACCGGCCTATGCTCAAACATATATATATTGAACATATTTATTGTATATATTTAATTATGAAAAAAGAAACACTTTTAAAAATGCTACTAACTAAACAGGCATACATACGTACACATGTTACACGTTTTATCCTTTTATATATATTTTAATACTAAAATTGATTTCTTAAGCGTTTCTCACCAGCTCATATCCTAGTATTATATAAAACGTCATATCAAACCAACTTTAAGTAATATTTCAAAAATATGATACATCCGATGCCATTTCTACGATTGCTATTCGATAGTCGCGCGGTCTGACGCGGTCGTTGACCCCACCCCCGCTGCATCGCAATACTATGTTTGAAATCTTCAAACATTTCATATCTCAACTAAAGACGTTATTACTTCAGATCGTTGTTTGCTTTTCGATTGTGGGTTCGAATCAGTGGAATGATTATATTTAAATTAGTAACATTTTCACGGTTTGGTGAGACAAAACGCGGCGTTGAGTACTGCCAACGTCTCGAATTCCACGGAATGCGGGATACAGTGTTTAGACACTAGGTACTTTCTGTCTAGCCTGTTATGCGAGATAAGTGTGAATACCTAATTAAAATAGTTAAATTAATAAGCTAAATACTACGCTTTTGATATTATGTATTTTGTCAACAGAACCTCTAGTTATTATAAATATGCATATAGAAGGAACTGTAGTGATAAGACACTCCGTTCTCACTTGAGTAATCAAAAAAGTTCTAAAATTAAATTAATTCTAAGTACTTTCCATGGTGATAGGAATTTATATATAACACTTTAAATAATTAGCAAAAAAATTACGGTCTCTAAGTCCATAGGTTAAATAAAAAATAAAAACAATTCCCAATATTGATTAGCGGAACTTAACCCCGCAAATTACTGTTACTATTTTACTCAACCATAGTTTACCTTCGTAGTTAATAAAAGTAGTTCTCTATATATATGGTGTTAACTTAATAAAACGGCTTCGTGGGCTTAATTGGGTGTTTTAAAAGAAACGTGATAGTTTTTGTGAATATTTTATTTATAAAACGGGTTATATTTGTAATGTAAGATGAACATTGCTTAGTCAGACATCTGCCTGTAAACGCAATTGGTTATGGGTTCGACCCGCACTCCGTGAAATAATTTTTTTTTTTTGATAAACGCAGTGTCTCAAATTCAGGAGGAAAACAGTTGACAAAGTGTCTAGACACTAGATTATCTAGTGTCTGGACACTTTGTCGACCTAACCTGAAGTGCTGATTTTTTTTAATTATGAACTATTTTTTTTTGACTACACGAAATATAACTGTGACTATGACGAGTTAATCTATACAAATCATTTAAAATAACATTCTAATAAGACCCAAGTAAATTTAACTAAGATTATAAACCTAAGTTGGTATAACTGTACTTAAAGATTGCGCCCATTACTAAGCAGAGATATGAGATGCGATACAAGATGTAGATAGTGTATTAATACGCGAGACCAGCGAAAGATGTCAGATAGAGCGTTTCAAAGAGATTACAGTGTTGATTAGTGTTGGGAATTGCAATTTGCTTTGGGTACATTACTATGTTATGTTGAAGATATTTTTTTCTATAATAAAATAAGTATTTTTAAATTTCAAAAGAAAATATCGTAGTGATGTAATTTTTGTGTTATTTATCCCGCATAGCAGGGTAGACAGAAAGTACCTAGTGTCAAGACACTCCATAGTTAGCTTTCCACCGAATTCGAGACGTTGCATGTTGAGTTCCACCACTAGTAGAACTCAACATGCAACGTCTGGAACGTGAGGAAGTGAAAATAATTTCAATGTAACTCCCCCGAGGGGGGAGCGAACCCACAACCGGTCGCGTTTACAGTCAGATGCTGTCCCACTGCGCCAAGATCGGCTTCTAAATTCATTTTTTGTTTAATTCAGTTAATAATTGATTACATTTATTTAGATATATAGTGACATAGTTAAGGCCTCGTAATTCATTTGATTAAAGTATTGAGGCCATCATGGCGCAATGGGACAACGTTTGAATGTAAGCGCGATTAGATGTGGATTCGATTCCCAGTCCAGTGAAATGATATTAAATATTCATAAATGTAACAATTAAATAAATAAAATAAATTTCTCGGGTTTGGAGCAAATAAGACAAAGCACGGGGTTAAGTCCACCACTTAACACGTAATGTCTCGATTTGGAACCGAAAGCAGTCAACGGAGTGTCTTGACATTAGGTTGTCTCTAGATACCTTGGTATGCGGAATAATGCAGATTCAAATTAAAGAAAGACATAAAGCAGAATAACCTCTTCTACATAGTTACTCTTTGTCTATTTTTTTATACGAGTCCTCCTAAACGTAAAGCTCCTTTATTTTTTACATATTATATGAAAAAAAACGCTTTATCCTCAACGTATATGTCACATATTTATTTTATTAATACATATAAATATTTTTTTGCACATTTACTGTATATTTACTATTTTTAAAGTGTTATTCCACACTTAGGATTAGAAAACATTTTTGAAAAAACGTATAAAAATTTGAACGCAGCGGGATTCGAACCCGCGCCTCTTGGATGCGGTATCCAAGAGGCGCGGGTTCGAATCCTGCTGCGTTCAAATTTTTATACGTTTTTTCAAAGACATTCACTGTATAATAAATTTAACTGTACCAAATATCTCATTCCTTTCTCCTCATATATACGTAAAAAGACATACAAATTTGTTTGCTACTTTTTCTCCTATTTTATATAAATAGATGTTACGTTGAAGCGTTGACAACGCGTTGCCATAGCAACGTGTATGTCACTTTACATAAACGTCACATGGTAGTGAGTGTTACATTTATATTATAAATTTAATACATGTTAATGCATTATGTACTTTTAAAATATTTTAGCATTCTGCATTCCTTCTCTTATATAAACTATAACCGTGCCAAATTTCATACTCCCCTGTATGTGTATTTTTAAAAAAAAAAAGAGCTACAACGATTTTGCTTTACATATTAATATATATTTATAGATTTAATATATATATATATAAAATTAAAGAATGTATGTACGTCCATTAATGCGGAAATATAATTGCAATACTGAATTTTAAAACCTTGAATTAAATATAAATACTTTTTACACATCCTCCTTGTACCGGATACAAAATAATTCGTCTGATAAAAAGATAACAATGTAACTGTTTATAATTACAACTAATTTACTTGTTCCCGCGATATGATCCGTAAAGTGAGTTGATACAAATTCTTTAGGCTACAATAGCGCAATGGGACTGTTGGCTGTAAACACTATTAGTTGTGGGCTCGATTCCCATTCCAAAATAAAAAAAAATCTTTGTTTTAGGATAAGACATAGTGCGGCGTTAAGTTTCGCTACTCAATACGCAATGTTATAATTTTACAGGATAAAGCGTAAAAATTTAATTTCCAGGTACATTCTTTCACTTTCTATTATCATTTTACGTATGTTATTTAACAAAGAAAATACTGTTTTTTTTACATTAAAACTATAATTAAGATATATCTTTTGAAACCATCTCATCTAATCTAAAGTATGATAACGTAATTAGTTATTTAATTTTGTCTTTATCTCGTTGAAGTTATTCTTAAAATGTATTCTTTAACACTTATCTTGCTATTAGTAATTAACTCTAGTTTAGAGTTCCGTAGATTTTTAACTGAATACAATATAAGAGGTTGCTTTTGGAAACACATAAATATGAACGTTATCTATTAATTTTTTTTTTTAGCTTCACGCTTCATCCCTGGCGGGGTAGTCAGAGAGTACGGAGCGCCAAACGCTACGGTCCCTGCATACCTCTTTCGACTCGTCCACAGTCATTATCCTCTTCATGCATGCCCTTCGGGGGGTCCTCATACTTTTTACGTGACCTTCCTCCAGTATCTTCGATACTGTGTTTTCGAAGGTCAACCGAGGTCTTCCCCGACCTCTCGTACCCCTCACCTTGGCTTTATAAATCTTTTATCTATTAAATTGTAGTAAATAATTGAATAATTGCAATTTTTTATAAGGGGCAAGAACACACAGTAGTAAAAGGATAAATACATCTTTTTACTTCTGTGTATTCTTTAACTATATACTATTATAACAGTTACGTATAAAATGGACCCACCTATAGTAGTTTTAAATTCCAAATTCATTATTTTCTGATCGAATTAAATTGTTTCAACTTAAATTTTGCAAAAGCAAAATCATAGTTTGAAATCAATATTACAAGATATGTATATCGCTTTAAACAGCTTCACGCTTCATTCCGCATAGACGGCGTAGTGTCCAGACATTCTGTCGACTTCCTTCCGCCGCAAGGAAAGTGTAAAGAAATAAAAATAAATTTTAAATATAGTCTCCGTCAGACTGGGAATCGAACCCACAGTTAGTAGTGTTGATAGTCAGAAGCTGTTCCAATGCTTCACGATAACGTAGAAAAACCTGCCCTTTAAAGAATGTCATTGAAATATTATTTTTTAAAGCTACTTAAAGTACTGTTATTATTCTAAAAATGCCAAAAATATATAAATATAACTATTGAGGCCGGTCGTGGCGCAGTGTGACAGCGTCTGACTGTAAACGCGATCGGTTCGATCCCCACTCGGGGGAGTGATTATATTTAAATTATTTTCACTCCCTCGCTCTGGTAAAGACAAAGAGCGGCGTTGAGTTCCACCACACAACACGCAATGTCTCGAATTCGGTGGAAAGCGAATTACCGAGTGTCTTGACACTAGATACTTTCTGCCTACCCTGCTCTACGGGATAAAAGCGTGAAGCTAAAAAAAATCGATATATATACATACAAGAAGGTAAAAATATATTCAACAATTAACTTCTGTCAATTGCCCAACGGTGATTGTCACTTGACTTGTACAATTCCGGAAATACATACTTTAGTTATAAAATTGCTTCCTGTAGGAAAAGGTATGCGATATATGTATTAGTTTTTTTCATTTACAAATATCGACATAAAATTTCTTAACAAAAAGGACTTACTTTTTAATTGATTTGGCGTTTAAATAAAATTTAAATACAATTTGTACCATGTATATATTTAGTTTTTTTGTACATATTATTACGTGAAACCTTTATAGATAACCTTTGAATCCGTATAATGGATATAAAAGAGCTCAGAAAGGCAATATTTTCATTTTTTTTAGCTTTATAGGTAGTACGTAGTTGCAAGACACTCCGTACTCAGCTTTCCGCCGAATTCGTGACATTGCGTGTTGAGTGGCGGATCTCAACGCCGCGCATTGACTTACCAGAGCACAATCAACTATTCATTAATACATCAAATAAAAAATATTCTTAAAATGCATATAAAAATTTAAACCCAGCGAGATTCAAACCCGTTGAATTCCATTAATAAAATAGTAAAATAAACGTTGCTAAGGCAACGCATATTTACCGTATGGACGTTATAAATAGTTCTATTTATATATGTTTTAAGTATTTATTTGTAGGGTATTAAACGCCACTAAAATGTATAGCAAAGCGTCAATAAAAACAATCTTTATTAATCCTTCCTTTTTATAAAAGTATTTATTTGTAGGGTATTAAACGCCACTAAAATGTATAGCAAAGCGTCAATAAAAACTATCTTTATTAATCCTTCCTTTTTATAAAATATCACAATATTAATATATTAATTTACTATACTACAGTCGTTGATGTATATCGATAATTATGATGGATGTAGTCTCGTAAATTACGTTTTCGCTAGCGTCTGTAGAGAACGTACAGTAGAAGTCGAGGTAGGTGCAGTTAAAAACTAGGCTAATGCGAAATGGTCGATAACTGTATATGATTAGTGGTTGCCATCTATGCAACGCTTCGAAAGTTTAATGGATTTTATAATTTAGTCCGTAGGAAAACTATGTTGAGGCCGGTCGTGGCGCTGTGGGACAGCGTCTGACTGTAAACGCGATTGGTTGTGGGTTCGATCCTCACTCGGCGGAGTGATTATATTTAATTTTTTTTACTTTTCCTCGCTCTGGTAAAGTCAAAATGTAGCGTTAAGTTCCACTACTAACACGCAATGTCTCGAATACAATGGAAAGCGAAATACGGAGTGTGTTGACACTAGGTACTTTCTGTCTATCCTGCTATGCGGGATAAAAGCGTCAAGTTAAAAAAAAAGAAAAAATGCAGTGATAACGCATCGTGGTAGTAGATACGAATTTTATTTGGGGTAATATTTCTATTACAAATATTTTATACATGTTATTTCGCACATCTATATAGGCTAAATTTCTTTTACTTCCAATGCTTTGCGCCTGCAAGAGATCGCTGTTTTAGCAATAACTTTACTTATTGTACATTCATTATTTTGTTTTTGGATTTCAATTGAATAATATTATTATTATTAATATTTTTGTTATAGATTGGTTAGATCTAGTGCGGCGTTAAGTTACGATATGTATCGCAAAGGAGAATAAACAACGACATGTCTGTATAATAGATTATTTCTTTTCAAAAATCTCTCCTATAAGTACAAATTTAGACAATTTTTTAGCCCAATATAGAAACTTAACCCTGAAATACCGAGTGTAATAATGGTATTCAATACGCTCCAAAAACCTAGCGACAACCGTCGTTATTTCTAAACAATTTTGACAACACGAGTGAGTGAACCCTACGCTTGTTCAATTGCCGTGGCTGATTGTTGCATACCCCATGCATTATCCAACACCGAGCAAATTCAACTTTAACAATTAACAATTAAAGTTCACAATCCCATGAAAAGTAAACTGCATAATTTGACACAACACACAAGTCTTGTGCATTCAGGATGCACTCTATGCGTTGGCAATAAGTTTTATATTGTATTAATTTGTGTGTAACGTTAATTTCTTTTGAGAAGTATTCGTAATGGCCCCAAAACCGCATTTTAATTGATAAAAACAGGGGTTTGACTATAAATACCTACACTTGTTAGCAATGAGAGACTATTGAAATAGCTTTATACACGAGGAGCTGTCAGTTAGCAGGTAAATGAGTGTTTGACGTTTCTGTTAAGGGCTTATATGACGTTGATGTTCTTTTTATTTATTTATTTATATTATGGTATGTTATATTATGATATTTTAAAAGTTTTTTTCCACAATTGGAATTGAAAATGTAAATAATTCATCATTTGTTAATGAATTTGAATTGAAATTCCTTTAGATTGAAAGAAAATTTTGTTCTAATTTGTTTTGTAAGTTTTAATATATGCTCTAATATGACAAAGCGCGGCGTTAAGTACCGTTACTAGTCACATAATATATGAGAATGTCTTGTGCACCAAGTTCTCGCTAAGTTCTTGTAAGCCTGACGTTAAAAAGCCCATTATTCTTGAGTTGGAAGTTATAACTCGGTTAGAATATAAAATATATTTAAATTTAATATACACACAGAAATAAAATATTTTCTTGAAGTACAATTTTAATCTTACAATTATCTAAATCAATAATATGTTTGGTTTCAGCGATACTTACACCTGTGACCACGGACTACTGTAAAGTGTTCGGAACGTCAGGTTTAAAATTAACTAATACAATTAAATACGAATACCAAAATATACGCAATTGATCCAATTAAAATAATTCCTTTTCATACTATAAAAGTCCAACATTTTCTTTAATATCAACACAAGATCCACTTTTCCCCACAAAGTTAAACTATCCATTAAGTATGCTAGTACACGGGGTACCGGGTAACCGGTATTCCAACAAGTATTGCTAACCTTGAATACTGTGCGCTATATACGAGGCGCATGCGCATATCATGCCTTCTATAGAATAGATACATAATGATCTCAATTTTTATTATTTATTATCTACGCTCGTGACTTTGTCCGTTTCGAATTTATTATCTGTAAATCTTTAATTGTATAATTTTAAAATAAAAGTATTTTAATTTCTTCTAAAAAGTTAGCTATCTTCCAGTGAAATCCCGTTAAAATTGGTCAAGCCTTTCCAAAGGTTAGCGGAAGCAAGCATAAATTGTGATTTATATATATATATATATATATATATATATAAAATCTAAATCTTACAAACATACACTCTAATTACATTTATTTGTGTAGTTGTGTAGATTATACTATTTTTACACCATTATGGCACAGTGGTGTAGTTCGTTTTTATGCGATAGTTATAAGGTTGATGTTTATTTAGGAAATTATTGTATTTAAATTCCCGCTCGGGGGGGTGTTTATCAAATTTAAAGTATTTTCACTTCCTCGCTCTGGTAAGACAAAGTGCGGGGTTGAGCTCCACCACTCAACACGCATTGTCTCGAATCCGGTGGAAAGCGAAATATTGAGTGTCTTGACACTATGCACTTTCTGTCTATGTTGTGCGGGATACAAACGTGAAGCTAAATAAATTGGCTATTATCGTTAACTAAGGCGTGTATCTAATTTAAGCGGAACGCGAAGAACGGAGTGTTTTGACTTAATGTTTTCTTCTCTTTGCCTAACGTAAAATATTGCTCTGGGCTATTGGAGTTTGTCCCATCTCTATACCTCGCGCCTATTAAACTAAATTCTTATCGCGTATCGAATTTTTACACGGTTTTAATATTTTGATATGGTTGTTAGAATTTTTTGTTATTAGTATATATGTGATATTTTAACTTTTTTTAAACTTCACGTTTTTATCCCGCATAGCAAGATAGACAGAAGACACTTCGTACTTCACTTTCCACCGAATTCGAGACATTGCTAGTTGAGTGGTGGAACTCAACGCCGCACTTTGTCTTTACCCGAGCGAGAAAGTGAAAATTTAAGTATAATTACTCTCCCAAGTGGGTATCGAACCCACAACCGATCGCGTTTACTGTCAGACGTTGTCCCACTGCGACACGACCGGCCTCTATCATTTTTTGAAACCTAGATGTACGAAAACAGTTTAAAATTTTAATAAACGTGGCGATGAACTTTGAGGTTGATTTTTGGAGAATTTTGAAGAAGACAAATGTAATTACCCCAAAAAAATTATGCATACAAATATGTAAATATGAATTTCAAACATTTAAAACTTATTTCTTTGTTTTGGATATTTTGTAGTATGGTATATATTATTGTAAATAGACAGAACCCAGTGTTAAGACAAACCATTCTCTACGTTATGCTCAATTTGAAATTAAATGGCGTAATTTAACACCGCACTATATCATACAAAAGACGATAATTGAAAATAATTAAATACTTCTCACAATCCACACAGAATTGAACTCCCCGTCACAATCCAGCATAAATATTCAATACAAAGACCGATAAGAATGACAAACCCATACAAAAAACCAATACTATCAACAAGGTAAGGTAACACAATAATGAAATACACTGGTGGCATGAATGAATCGCGTGTACCGGCGGCGTGGTGCGACACTGACCTTGCTCCGCGTCCCGCACGCAAATTATCCAACTACCATGCATTTCCGCGTCCCATTTTTGAGAATTAAAAAAAATTACTTCAGTCAGTTTTGTCAGCCGGGTAATATATAAAATTATGTTTAATTAGTTGAAATTATTGTTATGTTGTCCAGAGTTTAAATCCCATTTAGGGTAATGATTATAGCTTTTAACTATAGATGTACTTTTAGCTAAATATTTGTTTCTAATTCTTATAAAAATACTTAGTAGAGTCGGATTATTGAACGAGTAGCTTCTTATCGTAAGAAATTAGGACGTGGAGAGCGTAGTGACAAATAATTATTTTTAAATTAATTTAAAATAAACGTATATTCTATAAATATGTTAAAAATCTATTTGTTCTCATTAAAACTAACATACAAAAAAGCTGCTTCACGCTTTATCCCGCATAGCAGGATAGTCAGAGACAATCTAGTGTCGAGACACTCAGTTGCTTGCTTTCGACTTAAAATTTAGACATAGTGTGTTGAGTGGCAAAATTAATTCAGCACTTAGTCTCACCAGAACGGAGAAATGATAATAAAATTTAAATATAATCATTCCCCAAATATTTTTTTAAGCTTCACGCTTTTTATTCCGCATAGCTAGTGTCAAAACACTTCGTCCTTCGCTTTCCACCAGTTTCGAGACATTGCATATTGAGTAGTGGAACTCAACGCTTGGCTTTGTCTTACCAGAGTAACGAAATGAAATTAATTTAAATATAATGATTCCCCCGAGTGGGAATCAAACCCACAACTGATCGCAGCTTAACAGAACCTATCCCACTGCATATGTAGGTACAATTTTTAAAAATTAAGTGAACCAAGCAATGAAAAGGTTAAAAATAATTTAAGGACTGTGGAGTACGCAGTAAAATGATTTTGGAGTGGTACTGCAGGGGTCGCGAGTCTCTAGACACCCCTCGTCTCTACAGACGTTTAGTTCAATTAAATACAATTTTGACATTATAAATTTTATTTTAGCCTCACGCTTATCCCGCATAGCAGGGTAAACAGAAAGTACCTAGTGTCAAAACACTCCGTACTTCGCTTTCCATCGAATTCGAGACTTTGCGTGTTGAGTGTTGGAACTCAACGCCGCACTTTGTCTTTACCAGAACGAGAAAGTGAAAATAATTTAAATATAATCACTATAACATTATAAATGGAAAAGCATAATATTTTTTTTGCTCGCATAACGGGGTAGTCAGAGAAAAGAGTGTCTTTAATTTCCGCCCATAATTGAGTTGCGGAATCCAACGCCGCGCTCTCTCATATTTTAGCGGAAAAACGAAAATACAATAATCATTTCACTGATATCTGATCGAACCCACAGCCAAACGTTTACAGTCACGGTTCTACTGAGTTGCGATAGTCTCTATTATTAAAATGTTATTTAAGGCTTATTTAAATATATAATACGTAGTATTAATTTTGAAAACTAATTAAACGTAACGCGATAAGCGCCTTAAAGAAGTTATTTCAAAACAAACCACTCAAATATAATATAAAAAACTGAAATTCTATAAAAACTAAAACGGCCTTCTCATTTTAAAGCACGCAGTATCATTGTACTGAGCGGGCAATCAACCCACAATAACCTCTTTAAGAGTCAAGGCTACCAACAGAACATTAGAGAGCACTTAGTGACAAGACACTCCGTTTCTGTTTTTGAACATTTTGATACACTACGTATTCACAAACTACTCAGCTAATTTACTAAATGCAATAAGAATTATAAATAATTTACCAAAAAAAACGTTTAAGTACTGGGACTTACTAGGTACTTCTTTAATATTCAAATGACGTAATAACAAACTCGTGTATAATATATGTTACAAAGTTAAAAGTTAACACCGTCGTGGTGTAGTCGTTATCGTTCTCATAGATATAAGAGGACCGTAAGTTTGATTCCCACTTGAAGTAATATAGAATTATCTTTTACCGTATCCCTTTAAGGACATTAGGATACTTAGATTTCTCTAACTAGTTCTTAGAAAATATATTATTATTAAAAGGAATTCAAATAAAATATTATGCATTTTTTTAAGTTAGACACCCTAAATCTTTTGGTAGATGACAGCCTTCGTTTCGTTCGAATATTGTCATAAACTAAGCTGGGTGTAAGAATTTAAAGCTGAAATACACCGAGAACCTGTGGTGCATTATAAAACTTTGTACCAACAAGGTTTCGAACCCATAATCAACGTTCAAATTCAAAGCGTAATTGTACAAAACCTATGAAAACCTCCAGTATTAACTATAAATAACTTTAAAACTTTGAAAAGAAAAAGACGACAAAAAGCGAAATTATTGGTATTTAACTCAAATAGCTATTTACGGTGCATGATGTCAATTTTGTCGTTTATGTTACTTTGACTGTAAACGCGATCGGTTATGGGTTCGATTCCCACTTCAGTGATTAATTATATTTGTAAATATTAAAAAAATAATAATAAAGCAAATATATATAGTCTAGATATATTTTTATAAAAAAACAACTAGACGATCGACTCTCTCCGATAGGTTCTAGTAGGACTGACAATATTGACTTTTATGTTAATTGATTATTTAAAAGTTGCTTGTAATAAAATATTTTAATAATTTATATATAGATATTTTTAACTTCACGCTTTATAGTTAGTTAGAGAGAACGGCGGACCAAACGCTACGGTCTCTGTATACTGCTTGCGCCTCGTCTACAGTCATTAGTCTCTTCAAATCTGCTTTCCTTCACGGCTTATCGATACTGTGCAGTTTACGCTTCTTATTCCGCTATATTTTTGTGTCAGGACACTGCGTATTGAGTGGTGAAACTCAACGCCGCACTTTGTATTACCAAAGCGAGGCATAGAAAATAATTTAAATATAATCACTCCCTCGAGTGGGATTGAACCCAAAACCACCAACCCAAAGCGTTTACAATAAGACGCTTTTACACTGCGCCACGACCGGCCATTCTTTTTCTCTACCTACCCTGTCATAAGCAGAAGTTAATAAAACATACCTAATTTGGTATCACGTTGTACCTACCCAGTTTCATGGAAAAAAAAATCCCCTAACATTTTTGAAAAAACGTATAAAAATTTGAACGCAGCGGGATTTGAACTCGCGCCTCTTGGATACCGTCCGTCCATCGGTATCCAAGAGGCGCGGGTTCAAATCCCGCTGCGTTCAAATTTTTATACGTTTTTTCAGAAATGTTTTCTAATCCTAAGTGTGGAATAACACTTTAAAAATAGTAAATATTAAAAATCCCCTATTATAATATACCTGGTAAATTACAGCTACATACATAGTAGTTTTATATTAATATATTTTTTTAAACATTTCTTTCAATACTTCTGGGAAAATCGCGCTCCAACGGTCTAGAGATTTGATTTAACGCTTCCAACTAATCAAGCCCATCGAGAGGAAACGATTATGTTAGTATTATATTAAATGATTTCTTAGCTCCTACGTAAGAAAATCTTCCAACACTATTTCAACCAGATCCGGCTTCATCATTTACATGTTTGGATCTGATGTATTCTTAGCAAGATCCTGGTGACCTTGAAAGAGTAATCAGCAAAAAGCAGCATCACATCAAGACACACCGTTCGCCGCTTAACACCCGAATTAGAGACGTTGCGTGTTAAGTGGCGGAGCTCAACGCTGCGTCTTACCAGAAACCGTTCTCTCTAATTCCCCTGATATCCGGAGTAAAGCGTGAGGCTTCTTTATATGTATAAATACTCTAGGCGTGCCTGTAAACAGTCTAGAGGAATTAAATTAAATTTAGCAATTCGCAATAATCCGACTAGCGGATTAATTGACACTAATTTGATATGGACTAATTCCATTAAATTTTTATATAATAAAATATTTATATTATATTTTTTAATCGAGTTGAAACAAAAAAATAATTTTATGTTAAATTATTTATTTAGAGGTCTGTTGTGGGTTCGATTCTCACAAGGGTGAACGATTATATATAATTTATTTTCATATCGCCGCTCTGTTAAGACAAAACGCGGCTTTGTGTTCCACCACACAAAACGCAATGTCTCGAATTCGGCGAATAGCGAAGTATAGTGTCTTGACACTACGTACTTCCTGATTACCTTGTTATATAGGAAAAAAGCGTTTAGCTAAAAGAAAAAAAAAACTTATATTCAAGTTATACCTTTTGTTCGTACTAGCAAGGACATGAGGTTAATAAAATATTGTATTCTTTGGAACTGGACACATTTCTTCTATTTCTATTGTAAAAAATGCATTAAAGTAATACATTATAGAAAAAAAAATTATACGTTTTTTTCTAAAATGTTTTGTAATCCTAAGTGTGGAATAACACTTTAAAAATAGTAAATAAAGTAATACATTTTTTTACAAATAAAGTAAATAGATACATTGCTAAATATATGTACATAGCTTATGTCCTGGGGGCGAGGGAGTTTAATTAAAACTAACGAGTTAAAATAATTAATGATGAAGTAGTCATCGTGATACAATAGAAAATGGTATTAAATTCGCAACTAAGCATCGCAAGACAAAATACGGCGTTAAGTTCCACAACATAATAAGTACCTCTAAAACGGGTGTACAGTACAAACCCCGCAATAAGCGTGAGAATAAATAATAAATAAAAAAAGAACACTAATGTCTAGAACATAATAACAGTGTAGTAAACATGTTGCAAAGGAAATAGCAGTTTTAAAAAAAAGTACGTAGACATTGCGTCGCCTCGATTGATCCAAGTTTTTATGGAATATCCGGTAAGTGTCTATTTATATACATACATTTAACGGTTTCTAAGGAATTTTAGTTTTGTTGGCAGAATTCACCCCTGTGTTTTGTCTCACCAGAGCGGGTAAACTAAGACAATTTAAATATTAGTTAATTAAAATGTGAATTGAAGTAACTACCATCGGTTTACAGTCAGACGCTGTCCCACTGCGACACTAAAGCCTCTATCATATCTACTAGAAAACATATTTTTGCTATTACCAAAAATCTTCAAAAATATGATTAATATTAATTCCGCGTGGAATATAAATATATAGTGCAATTAGAGCATAAGAGTTTCGTCGTAGTAGGTGAGAACGTATGGCTTAGCAGTGAGTGTCCTTGGATCGTTATCAAGAGACGCTGGTTCATATCCTGTTAAGTTTTATAAGCAAAAAAAAATTTTTATAATATATATATATATATATATATATATATATATATATATATATATAATTTTTTTTTATAATATACAGTTTAATATATTTATATAGAAATATTAAGATTGCCATCCGTACAACCACATTTGGATCTGATATCTATAAAGATATGCGATCAAATCGCTAGCGCTATGCTATACTATTATTTTCTTAAATGACCCATTGTAGGGAAATTATTCCATCGAGTTGTTCTCGATGCTATATTCATTTAACAGCTACTTTCCATAAGTGGAAAACTGACTTTAATTTTTTAAGTGATGAATCTTTTCATACTATATTTTATAATTTACCAATTCTTTAGTTTAATTAAGTAAATAATTATGTTAAAATATCGAAGAAAAAACTAAAATATACCAATATGAAAGAAAATTGTTATATTCTGCCTTAAGTAAATGATGAAGAAGGAGGAGTAATGAATTTGGTACAGTTGAAGTGAAAAAAACCTATATTTTATATAATATATATAATGCATTATAAATAGAGGCCTTGTAGTGGCGCAGTGGAACAGCGTGTGATTGTAAACGCGATCGGTTGTAGGTTTGATCCCCACTAAGGGTAATACAAAGTGAGGAATTGAGTTCCACCACTAAGCAGGCAATATATCGAATTTAATGGAAACCTACTAAGGAACGCCTTTAAACCGCGACGGAGGAGTATCAAATTTGGCATACGTAATAAAATATATAGATACAGGATGTGCAGAAAGCCAATATCTTACATTATAATCTATTAATAATACATAATATTAATAAAAATATATACAGATTAGACGTACAAGAGGTCGGAGGAGACCTTAGTAAACTTTAAAAAAGCATAACGACCTCCCGAAGCTATGGATGAATTGATTGATATATACTTTTGTATAAAGTGTCACATCCGTTGCTATGGTAACGTATATTGTACTCGTCAACGTAGACCCTACTTTTAATAAAACTTTTCCTTCTATCATGCAGGACAAAATAATAGTAAAACTACACTCAAAATATATAGAAGCAGCCTGTCCCGTAAAATGATGACGTCATTAGTTACTGCCCTTCTTATCTTATCAGCTATATTAAAACGTTATCACTTAGTAACATTTATTGCATTCAATTATCTCTTTTCATATTATATTTATTCGTAATAAATTTCCTTTAATCAGGCTAATTAATAACAAAGGATATATTTTAATTCATTTTTTTTTTGCAAACGTCACCGCCTTACAGTTGAAACTTTTATTAATAAACGAATTACTTATAATATAGTTTATAGTAAATACTCTCTGTATAGGCAGAGAAAATATAGATTTAGGACACTGTCTCCTCCATAATCCGTTAGTTATCAATGACTATAAGATGTGTTATGAGACGCACTTTAACACCGCGTTTTGAGTTTCATATCGAATAGAATTTTTACTTAGTTTAACGGTTTTCCTTTCCTTATCCTGCTTATCCTGCACAGCAGGGTAGACAAGAAATATCTAGTGTCAAGACACTCCGCTATCCGACGAATTTAAGACATTGCGTGGTGACAAGTAGCGGAACTCAATACCGCGCTTTGTCATACCAGTGCGAGCACAAGTGATAACATACATGTATCATTATAAAAGTAAACATTGGTGTTATTGGTTCAAAGAATGTATGCATTAAATTAATTTTGAACTCACTACCATTGAGTTTACAATCAAATAACCTCCACTGAGCCACGATGGCGTCATAGTTTATATAAGTACACATTATAACAGGTTTTTTTTCAGTATACATGAAAAATGTATCGTAGATACCCCCAATGTCGTAACAACACTGATTTTCATGTCAGTATAAAAAATTTTTAGAACCTATTGGGTGGCAATCCCTTTTACGGGAAGTGAGATCTTTATGGAAATAGGGCGAAGCTATCGACTCCTATGTATAAAGCCAATGAACAAACTAAAACAGGTTAAAACATATGTATATAGGTATGTATGTATATGTATATGTATATATATATATGTATGTATGTATATGTATATATATATATATATATATATATATATATATATATAGTTTTTTTATTTAACAAGCATTTTATATACTTGAAAGTTTAAAATTCAAAGGAAGTAATTAATAATGTTAAATTTCTATGACGGAACATGAATTCGGAGAATTTGACATATCTCAATCAAAGTTTCTGCCATTTCTTTTTTTATTTTTAGCTTCAGTAAGTAGGTAGTGCCTAGTGTTAAGACACTTCGTAATCGGCTTTTCGCCGAATTCGAGACATTGCGTGTTGCGGCGGAACTCAACGCCGCGTTTTGTCTTACCAAAGTGAGGAAATCGATATATTTTAAATATAATTATTTCTCCAAGTGGGAATCGAGACTAAAACCGATGGAGTGTACAGTCAGAAAGTATACCACTGCGTCACGACCGAATTAAGTAAAAATAAATGTAGTTTTTTGCTATCATTACTATAGTAATCTTATTGGAAGATATACTACACAAAGAACAGTTTACGAGCATATAATGCGATGTTTTAATCTAAGACTAATGTAAACTGTCTAAAAAATCAGTACAATTCGTTTCTTTGTAACAGGTATTATTCATATTCATATTTAAAATTACAAACGACATGTTTGATATATATAAATATATATATATATATATATATATATATATATATATATATATATATATATATATATATATATATATATATATATATATATATATATATATATATATATATATATATATATATATATATATATATATATATATATATATATATATATATATATATATATGCAATGCTACCAATAGAATAAAATAAAAACAAAACAGATAAAGCCATATAAAGAAGTTTTGAAACATAGCGTTTCATAAAAGGAGTAGTGACCTCAAAGTTCTGATTCAATTGGATTGCCAAGTTGATTTTTATTTGATTTTATTTCACGAGAAACGGTTATATATAACAAATTTAATAACAGACCGCTACATAGGTAATGCCAAAGGCTATCTAGCAGCGGATATTGCGATCCGGAAAATAGCACTTTTATAATTTCATATAAAATATATACTCAGAATTGAAAAAACTGTATAAAAATTTGAACGCAGCGGAATTCGAACCCGCGCCTCTTTGACGGTTTCCAAGACACGCGGGTTCAAATTCCGCTGCGTTTATATTTTTATATGTTTTTTCAAAATTGTTTTCTAATCCTACGTGTGGAATAACACTTTAAAAATAGTAAAGTATGATATAAGCTTGTAAGTGCTCACATCTGTTGATCCTAGCTAGCTATATGTACATCTTCTATTTCCCACCAGTTGATATTTAACACTAAGAGCATACTGCCTTCTCCACAGCATATTTTTCTATTTTAAATTGTTATTCCCCACTTAGGATTAAAAAAACATTTTTAAAAAACGTATAAAAATTTGTGTGGAATAACAATTATTTCTTAATAATCTCTGGGTAGCAGTAATTAATTTGTAAAAATCTCTGTACAAAAATCTAAATGTATATGGGTTTGATTCCTATTCGAGATTGTTTTTTTAAAATACAAATATTCCACTCTAGTAAGAGAAAATGCGGCGTTAGGTTTTGTAAATCAACGCATAGTGTCTCGAATTTCGTTCGATATAGAAATATACCTATGTAGCGGTCACAGAAGTGAATGAAGTGTGAATTTCAAAAACCTAAGTTATTTGCTAAACTTCACGCTTTTAGTGGGGCAGTCAGAGAAAACGCAGATAGATACTACATTCTGCACTTTTAGCGGCGGAACTCAACGCCGCGGTGGATAGTAGAGCGACGTTAAAGCCTCTAAAGAAAATATAAATATAACATAATAACCTGAAACTGGAATTAAAAGGTTGTGGGAGAAAACGAGCGGAAAACGAACCATTCGGACTATAAGGTTTCATTGCAAACGTAATTTAATTTCTATTGTTAGTTGTTACTAATGTTATATCGTACATAAGTACGGTTAGGATTGTATTTCTATTTCTATACTTTTTTTATACTTCTTTCTTAAAAAAAACGTTTTTAACCCGAATAACACGGTAGTCAGATACAATCTAGCATCAAGACACTCTGTTGACGGGTTCCGCGTGACATCATGACATTGCGTATTTAGTGACTTAACACAACGCCGCGCATTGTCTTACCAGATCAGACAAATGAAGATAAATTGTAAATATTCATTTCTCTGAGTGGGAATCGAATACACAACCAAACGCGTTTAGTCTGACGTCCCACTGCGCCACTATATCCTCTTCAGGATTTAACTAATTCCTGTTAATCGATATACTTATTTAAAAAACATTTGTTTTGCGTATATTTATTTAGTTATATGTTTATATGAAATAGAATTATGTATGTCTGTATGTATGTATGTTTATGTAGATTCTGTTTGTCCCACACTTTAAGGTCGCCTGGCAAAGATCGTTGATAGTGATAAGGCTGCCTGGTGTACATATTGTACACCAGGCAGCCTTTCTTCAATGATGCCTATGTTTTTTTTTAGTTTACACTTTTATCCCACATAGCGGGGTAGAGAGAAAGTACCTAGTGTCACTGCATTGGAGACATTGCGTTTTGAGTGGCGGAACTCAATGCCGCACTTCATTTTACTAGGGCGAGAAATAATTTAAATATAAGTATTTACTATTTTTAAAGTGTTATTCCACACTTAGGATTAGAAAACATCTTTGAAAAAACGTATAAAAATTTGAACGCAGCGGGATTCGAACCCGCGCCTCTTGGATACCGTCCAAGCGCTCTGACCGCTAAGCCATGCGTTCTACTACCAGCTGCGTCGAAATTCTTATACGTTTTGTTACAACTTATTTATGTTGTTAGCATCTCTGTAGAGAGATTTTTACAAATTTCTACTACTTAAAGATTATTAAGAAATAATCGTTTAACAAGAGAGATTGCTATTTTATTTTAGTATTTACTATTTTTAAAGTGTTATTCCACACTTAGGATTAGAAAACATCTTTGAAAAAACGTATAAAAATTTGAACGCAGCGGGATTCGAACCCGCGCCTCTTGGATACCGTCCAAGCGCTCTGACCGCTAAGCCATGCGTTCTACTACCAGCTGCGTCGAAATCTCTCTACAGAGATGCTAACAACATAAATAAGTTGTAACAAAACGTATAAGAATTTCGACGCAGCTGGTAGTAGAACGCATGGCTTAGCGGTCAGAGCGCTTGGACGGTATCCAAGAGGCGCGGGTTCGAATCCTGCTGCGTTCAAAATTTTTATACGTTTTTTCAAAGATGTTTTCTAATCCTAAGTGTGGAATAACACTTTAAAAATAGTAAATACTAAAATAAAATAGCAATCTCTCTTGTTAAACGATTATTTCTTAATAATCTTTAAGTAGTAGAAATTTGTAAAAATCTCTCTACAGAGATGCTAACAACATAAATAAGTTGTAACAAAACGTATAAGAATTTCGACGCAGCTGGTAGTAGAACGCATGGCTTAGCGGTCAGAGCGCTTGGACGGTATCCAAGAGGCGCGGGTTCGAATCCCGCTGCGTTCAAATTTTTATACGTTTTTTCAAAGAAATTTAAATATAATTACACCCCCGAGTGGGAATCCAACCCACAATCTATCGCGTTTACAGTCAGAAGCTTTTCTATTGCGCCATATCTGGCCTCTATCATTTATTTATTTTTTGTACTTATTATAAAAATATATAACGTTAAAGTAGTAAAGAATTGAGTGAACTTCACACTAGATTCTCTTATCCTTCTATGCGGGATAAACGGACAACGTGCAGTTAAAATTTGGTTCATAGGTCCCTAGGGAAGTCTTATATAATATTTTCCAAAATCCCTTGGAGGGATTTTAAAGCCTACGTAAACACACACACACATATATATATATATATATATATATATATATATATATATATATATATATATATATATATATATATATATATATATATATATATATATATATCCGGCCGGCGGCTTTCCACTTTCCAAGCATTATAACGAACCTTTCGCGTTGTATCGCAGAATCTAACGCCACGCTTTGTTAACTGTAGGGAAATACTAAAACATACAATTGACCTTCGAGAGAGATTTGAACCCGAAACCCGTAGTTGAACGTTCAAAAATCAAGTAAAAGTTACATATTTTAAGATTATATAATTGAAAAATTATTAAAAATTACATTATAATTTAAAAAATAACCCATACAACGCATTGGTACAGCGTCTGACTCTAAACGCAATTGTCTGTGGTTCGATACCCACTCGAGGACGATTATATTTAAAGTAAATTCATTTCTTTTCTTTACAAAGAAAAAACGCAATATTAAGTTCCGCCAATTAACCCAAAGTATCTCAAATTTTGGTGGTAAACGGTGAACGGACTGTCCCGACCCTAGATTCTCTCATACAACCCTGCTATGCGGTTTAAAGAGTGAAGCTTAAAATATATATATAAAAAATATATAAAATATAATAGATACATATATTTTTCCCATTTAAAGTGGTATCGCCCTACATTTCTTGTACTCTTGTGTTTGAATTATAATCAACAGCTGATCGTTCACGCGACGTTGCCGCTCCGAGCTCAGAGGCGATCGACCGACCCCCCGCCCTCCCGCAAGGCACATTCTACTTGAGTAATGTAACGCTCTGAAATACTACGGCCCTTTGTATGAGATTTCAGCATTTTTACTATAAAATATATTAGACAGATCGATCAGACTGGATTTTGGATGTTTAGGTCTAGATTTTATGCGAAAAGCTAAATGGGCTAGATTTATATGTGACTAACCTAGATATTTTCTTAGGCTAGAAAATTTTCTATTCTAGTTGATATAAATCGTCCTTATATTTTTACTATTAAAACAATAATAAATTAGACTATTTCTAACGACTAAATAACTAAGTGCTCATAAGAATTTAAATAATTCAACTTCACTATGTTAATGAAATATAAATCAAATAAAATACAAAATAAATTAAATTTTCAAAGTGGTTCACGTATATAGGTTAATTTTCTTGCAAATTGCACAGCAAATGTCAGCTTTCTGAACTATTACTGTAAGGTCGGGCCAGTTTTCCACTAAGACGTATACCGCTTCAGATAAAGACGAGAATCGCCTCTAAATCATTACATACATATATATATGTAGGTATGTAATAAACGTGCGGTATTGATTTCCAGTATGAGGCGTCGACGCTGTCGAGAAATTACGCTTTCACGTCGCTCCCAGTTTGTTTGTCTATGTACTTCTAACGACACGCCATTTATCTATGTAGTTTCATGGTTTAAAATATTACTTATATACAAAATTATTAAATGCTAGATAATTTTTAATTAATTTATTTAATATTTTATTATATCAACATAATATATAGATTAATAATAAATTTTATTCCGTACAGCAGCGTAGACAGGAAGTACCTAGCGTCAAGACACTCCGTATTCCACTTTTAACGGAATTCGAGACATTGCGTGATGAATTGCGGAACTCAACGCCGCGCTTTGTATTACCAAAGCGAGGAAATGAAAATACTTTAAATATTTTCCCCGAGTGGTAAGTGAACCCACAACCGATCTCGTTTACAGTCAAACGCTGTCCCACTGCGACACTACCGGTCTACTAATTGTAATTTTTTTTTAAATTATACCCTATGTGCTATTCTTCTCTTTTTTAAATTATACCCTATGTGTATCATCTATATTTCTATAAAGTTTTATCAAGTTACGTTCAGTAATTTCTGCATAGAGTAAGGGACATCCATTTTGCTTATAAATTAGTAGGACATATGTATATATTAGTAGGACGTTGCAACTAAGAACAAAGAAAATCTCTTTTAATGAAAGGGAAACTGTTTAGGTATATTATATAATACTGCTTTTATCTAATAAAGTTTTGGGAAAAAACTATCATATATAACCTTTCTATAATATATATATTAATACGTGAAGGAAATACAGGAAGGAAATACAATTCGGTACAGTTACTATTTATATGAGGAAGCAGTGCAGAAAATCAATACGTTTTTAATACTAATAATAAAATATAATGAATATATTAAATTAATAAAATAAAATACCATAAAGTGACATACACGTTGCCAAGGTTACGCGTATTTTACGTGAAAAATTCTCCTAGTAAATGTCACTGGACAAAGAGCGGTGTACACAGTACGGAGTGTCTGACCTTTTTATTTTCCTATCTTTTGAACTAGTTTACTTATTATTTTTCTAATTATAATTTTTTTTTTAATTATTCACTTGAATAATATTTTTTTAACAATAAAAAAAATAAACAGAAGAAATTCTTATTTTTTTCTTTTGTTACAAAACTTTACGCCCTTCAAAAGTTGCCGTATTATTTACGAATTAAGACAAGAAACAGTTACATAAAATTATATGGACTTGTAAACTCAGTAGCGAAAAATATACGTCTTTAGTTGTATTATATCAAATACTCAGTACTTTATAATACTGAGTATTTGATATAATACCCTATATTTTATTGCTAGTATTTATAATACCCTATATGTTATTGCTTTTAGCTTCACGCTCTATCCCTGACGTGGTAGTCGGAGACAACGGAGCGCGAACAGAGGTCCATGCTTCTGTATGCATCTCTTTCGACCTACTTATAGACATAAAGACATTAAAAAGTGTTTTTTTCAATAGAAATGTCTTTACTATGGGCGGAAAGTAGACAACAGAGTGTCTCGACACTAGGTTATCTCTGACTATCCCTGCTTTGCGGGATAAAGATTGAACCCTGAAAGATATATACGTCTTCAGTTGTATTATATCAAACACCCTATGTGTGTACCCTGTGTTACTTTTTTTTTAAATTTTTTTCCCTCTGTATCCCTGGCGGGGTAGTCGGAGATAACGGAGCGCCAAACGCTACAGCCCTACATTTGTCGCCTCGTCCAGAATCATTAGTTAGTCCCATATGCTAATGTATAATCTATATTTCTGTAAAGTTCAGTAGTTCTTTCATACAATAACTAACATAATTTTTTTCATTCTTTCCATTTTTCTTAACATTTCAGTTGTATTATATCAAACATATAGTAAGTGTGTAATATTTATTTTGTTATTTTAATACATTTCTTATGCATTATTGAGGTCATCGTGACGCAGTGGAATCGTGTGACTGTAAACACAATTTGCGATATCGGTTGCGCGTTCCTATTCGAAAGAATTGTTATAAATAAACTTATTTGCATTTATTCGCGCTGGTGAGGCAAAGCGCGGCGTTAAATTCAGCATTCATTGCACTCAGAAAACAGTCAACGGAACGTCTTGACGCTGGGTTGTCCTTAATGCATTATTATGAAAAATATTGCATTTCTGTACTTCTCTATATAAAAAAAATAAATAAAAAATCTATATATATATATATATATATATATATATATATATATATATATATATATATATATATATATATATATATATATATATATATACAAAAAAAATATATGATCAAAACCTACGGGAATTAATAAACTTTCTTAATTTTTTTTTATTTAAAAAAAATAAAAAAAAAAAACCATTTTACCAGACAGATGCAATGTATCGGATTCGAATGTTAATCCTGGCAGGTGTCGTTTGACGTACTCATACAAGTATGAATGCTTCGTATCGGTTAATCTTATTATAAGCGACTTAATGTGGGCTAAGGCTGACATTTTTATAGATATTGAAAACTGTAAAGAGATAAATAACATAGTTATAATAAGTATTGGTTGATAATCGATTTGCGAGAGGAAATTGGTGTTATGAAGAAAAATATGTGAAACTGCTATTTTTTTTTTCAAAATATCTAGACTTTTCGAGGCAAGAGTGATTCTTGTCACTAAAAAGGATGTAGTATAGACATTAAAAGAATAAACAGTGTTTTGCATTGGCATTAACTTAAAAGGACTTTCACTTGGCCCGTAACCAGACAACACAGGTGTGTGATTATGCGGTTTTTTCAGCTCCACCATTTATCCCGCAAAGCAGGATAGTGAGAGATAGCTTAGTGTGAGACAACCAAGACACTCTGCTGTTTACTCTCCGCACAAAATCGAGACATTTCTCTTCATTTCTGCCAAGTGAAAGTCCTTTTAAGTTATAACGTTTTTATTGATATATTATTCTAGTACGGCTTTACGTTTCATATAATAAAATATAGCAGTATATACAGACATTCTAGAGATTCTAGTGACAAGACACTCTGTTTCTTAGTATAAGATCGACTTTAAAACAATACGTGTTGGCAGAACTCAACGCCACGCTTTATCTTACCAGAGCAGAGAAATTAAATTGAGTTATACATAATCATTCGTTTGTCTGAGATCGAATCAGAAACTAACTTGCGTTTAAAGTCATACACTGTTCCACTGTGCCACGTCGGCGTGTTAAAATCTATCTTTTGAAAACCCAAAGCATTTTTTTTTAAACAAAATTGACAAAAAATCATTATATTATACGTAATAAGAGATATCTAAGATCTAAGCTTTAAATATTTTTATAAAAAGCAATCCTTTTAAACGTAAATAAAACACGAATTGTTCTAAAAAATGCGCTACTAATTGAGAAGCATGGCTTTTGTCTTGTTCTGACTGATCCCTGTCGCTTGGTTTGTTTTAATATGATCAAAGAGCGTTTCGTGAAATTTAAAAGACTTTTTATACATACAATGCAGAATATCTCTATGTAAAGGAAACTTTGAACATGAATTTGACCTACTCTAAAACTTAATATAACTTAGCAAGAACTGATGACCGGGCTGCCTTTTAAGATATTTTACTGTTTTATACGCATTAGAAAATCATGTTTTCAAGAGGAGCGGGTTCAAATTCCGGTGCGATCTAATTTTCATAGGTTTTTTAAAAACACTAAGCGAACGCGAAGTGCGGAGTGTCATGACACTAGGTTCTTTCTGTCTACCCTATTATGAAAAATCAAAAGCGTGAAGCTAAAATAAAAAATAATAATAAAAATTTAGGACGTTATCAAAATGATTATACTTCTTCTCATTTTTCAATACAATATACAACTGCCGACAATATGCATTGCTTTGCTATTTTTACATATTTGTTTGTTATTTACTCTATTCTCAATACTATTTTTTTTTAAATTATTATTTTTTTTTCATTTTTTTTAACTACACGCTTTTATCCCGCATAATAGGGTAGAAAGAAAGTAGCTAGTGTTAAGACACTCCGTACTTCACTTTCCACCGAAGTCGAGACATTGCCTGTTGTGAGGTGGAACTCAACGCGGACTTTTTGTTTACCAGAGCGAGGAAGTAAAAATAATTTAAATATAATCACTCCCCAGAGTGGGGATCGAACCTACAATCGGTCGCGTTTACCTTCAGACGCTGTCACACTGCGCCACGACCGGCCTTTTTTTTCTAACTATTATTTATCTTTTCGTTATTATTTTTAACATTTTTTTCTAGTTATAGATAAAAATTATAAGTTGGTAGGGACGCTAAAGATCGAACTCAGTGGCGTATTGGATAGGCCTATGACGGAGAGGTTGTACAATGATTTAATATAAGTCAGTAGATACTCCAAGTTGGTTTATTCAAACTTGAACTATAACTGGGAAGGTAGATTTCAACAGAGAAGGTAGAGAATTCTCTATTTAAAAAACGTCTATGAGTACGATAAGGGTATTTTCTTATACTCAGTAGCTTAAGAAAACATTGATTTATCATGAAATGCTATTAATTTTTTATTTCTTTTGACATATATAGTTTCTAACATATAATATGTTTTACCTACAGTTAAATGCCATGATTACAGAGGGGGACTCTGTAATTAAAAATACATCCAGCCATTGTAACAATTTCTAATATGATCGAATGATGCCATAATGTAATTTCTGTTCATGATTCTAAATAAATATTTTATAGCGTCTTATTAATTTATACTAGGTAATTTTTTATTATATAAATAATGGCGCCGGTCGTGGCGCAATGGGATAGTGTCTGACTGTGAACGCGATCGGCTGTAGGCTCTATCCCCATTCGGGGGAGTGGTTATATTTAAATTATTTTCACTTCCCTGTTCTGGTAAGGTAAAGTGCGGCGTTGATTTTCACCACTACAACACGCAATGTCTCGAATTCGGTGGAAAGCGAAGTACGGAGTGTTTTGACACTAGGAACTTTCTGTCTACGCTGCTATGCTATGCTAGGCTATTTATAAAAAAAATTATGGTGTTCTTTTTTAACCAATTTCATTAGTAACCCACTATTCTCTCTTCATGGGAGTCTTGGAAAAAATGTACCTAGTTAGTTCACAAACGCGGCGTTACTGGCAAAACAAAACGTTTTATTAATAATTAATTCAAATTGCAATCCAAACTATCGGACCGTTCAATTAAAGGTCATTCGGCTAAGGTCAGAGGTGTTTGAACCGGCCGGTTGGCGTAACCAAGTTTTTGTAACCAAAACCGACACAAATTAACCGATGCGGTACTATTTCGGAAGTTGCTTAGTGTTTTTTTTTTGTGGGAATTTGTAAGAAAATTTTGTTTTTTTTTGTTTATTCATTAGGAATAAACCCTGAGTTAAGTGACGGAGCTTAACCCCGCGCTTTGTTTTATCAGATCGCGGAAATGTCTTCGATTTAAATATAATCATTGCTCTGTGAACATCGAACCTATGAACAATGGCGTTGACGGTTAGCTCTACCACCCAGCCACACATCTCATCATCTCGATGGATGTTTTTATTCTTATTTATGATATTCATTTCTCGTATTGTAAAGGGCAAGAGTACAATACAGGCCAAATAGACGATTTTTTTTTGTTTTTTCTTACAAAAATGCAGACAGATGGGTATGAAATTTGGTATATCATGTCAAAAAGCAGTCAGTCCAAATTTACTAGATGAGATGCGATGTAAATTGAATTATTTTATATAAACGTGTATGTCTAACACTTATATTATTAATTTATTATATTTTTATGCATTAATTTTAAATATATTAGCATTCTGCGTTCATTTTTTTCCGCCGAACTTGACACTAGGTTGTCTGTGACTAGTGCTAAAGCGGCTTCTTTATTTTAAAAAATAATTTGTTAAAAAAAAATAAACATATATATATAATATTTATTTTTAGAGAAGAAGATATAATATTTATTTTTAGAGAAATTCACGAACAAACAGACTTCCACAATTAATAACCTCTTCTTTTGAAGTCACTTAAAAATTAATAGAAAACCTTTATTTTTAAAAAAATTATATATATATATATATATATATATATATATATATATATATATATATATATATATATATATATATATATATAATAAAAAACAATATATCAATCAACATAAACCGTTGCTATGCTTGGTAGAGTTATAACCTTGGTACAAATATAATATAAGTACTGTATACAGTACACGCATAGTTTCAGCATGTTATTTTATCGCTAGCACTAAATAAATTAATGACCGCCCGTTAATTGCGGTAATTAAAGTGAAACAGCCCGTCTCCGACTTTATATGTACATTCGAATATATATATATATATATATATATATATATATATATATATATATATATATATATATATATATGCGCTGAAAGACATTAGATTGAGTTGGTTCAATCAGCTCTCGGAAGATATTTTACTTAATTAATTTTCCATTCCACCACTGTAACTAGACAAAGCGCGGCGTTGAGTTCCGTCACTCAATACAAAATCTTTTTAACACTAAGTTATCTATCTATACTAAAATATATGAATGACGTGAATCCCAAGTAAAGTACCTAGACGGAGTGCGAAATATAATTACTAGGACCTTACTTCTCGCATAAGACACGATGTACAAAGAACAAAATTATTTCACACAAATGTCATACATACAGAGACAGATGTTAGGTGCCACTTCTGTTCCCAATTAAATACGGCACTCGCAGCAAAATTAGATAAGTGTTTCAAAGACTTAAATTTCTAACTAAGTTGTTGAAGTAAAAGGAAAAATATAATTATAAAAGTGGACATGTCTGTCTGGGTTTAAACACGGGAAGCAATTTACGGGGACGTACCTACCTATCTAATGTGCTTGTGCGAGTATATCTGTAGAAATGCGTATAGTATTAATGCTGGTTAACCATTTTAATGATGCTTTAAAGGATTTTATACTCGTCAAATTAAATAATATATACTTTTTTTGAGTTTGCCAATAAATGTTCTATAATATTTACTATTTTTAAAGTGTTATTCCACACTAAGGATTAGAAAACATTTTTGAAAAAACGTATAAAAATGTTTTCTAGTCCTAAGTGTGGAATAACACTTTAAAAATGGTAAATATTAAAATAAAATAGCAATCTCTCTTGTTAAACGATTATTTCTTAATAATCTTTAAGTAGCAGAAATTTGTAAAAATCTCTCTACAGAGATGCTAACAACATAAATAAGTTGTAACAAAAACGTATAAGAATTTCGACGCAGATGGTAGTAGAACGCATGGCTTAGCGGTCAGAGCGCTTGGACGGTATCCAAGAGGCGCGGGTTCGAATCCCGCTGCGTTCAAATTTTTATACGTTTTTTCAAAAATGTTTTCTAAATGTTCTATAAATACGTAATCAAAACAGAACTAGGCTAAAAGAGTGAATCTTAATCATTTTTTTTTAAATATAGCACGTTTATATGATTTATTTACTTTGTTAAGTAAGTAGATATATATTTAGTAATAACAAAAAAGACAGGGATCGTCGTGGCGCTGTGGGATAGCGTCTGACTGTAAACGCGATCGGTTGTGGGTTCGAGCCCCACTCAATTGTATATTTATATATAAATTATATTAATTTCCTTGCTCTGTTATGACAAAGGGGGGAGGGGGGCTGGCGTTGTATTCCGCCACTCTACACGCAATGTCTCGGCGTAACGCAGTTTCTGTCTATCATGCGGAATATATCTCTATCATGCATATAATATAATCCCTATCATGCGGAATAAAAGCGTGAAGCTAAAAAAAGATTTAAAATTAAAAATAATAAAAAATAACGAAAAGTAGGAAAATATAATTATATATATATAAGAAATGTGTAATTTTCTTTTGATTTACTTAAGATATTTAATTATTTTATAATAAAAAAGGGTAGGGAATGTAGTCTATGCCGGTCCGTTGTCTCTGACTAATCCGGCAGGGATAAAGCGTGAATAAAGCAACTAACATACATTCAATGTAAAGATGTAAAACTCTTCCATTACTAACTGAATAACTGAAGGAACGCACAGAGAAAATTTATTGAAGCCAAGCCATAAAAAGCAGAAAATTGTCATATAAGAAAATATTGAGGAATTCACAAGGAAACCTGAAACTTGAGGATTTACGTTTTACAGTAGAAAGTATGAAATATATCGGAAGAGTTAAACCAGAGATAAACCAGAGAGAAACCAGAGAGAAACCCTAAATATAACCTTTAGCAAAAGTTGTATAAAACATTTTTACTTACAAATATTTCAATTTTTTTTTTAATTTGGACACCTGCGATCAGTCGTAAAACTAAAAACAGGGGTTGAGAGGGGTTGTGGTTTTGGTAGGATGAAATTATTGTACCAACTACCCTCAATAATTCAGCACATCAGCTCTTGTGATACAAAAATCTATTCACGATTTCAATTTAAAGTGTATATTATAATTAAAAAGTAAATAATAACTGGAACTAATTTGATTAGCGTGCCTTTCTCGATAGTGATCGCGTATTACAAGCTCATTAAATATTTGTTATAATAATATTACACAAGTTACTTAATTTAATATAATATAATATAAAAAAATCAATTAATGTTTTATTTTAGATTCACGCTTTTCTCTCACATAGCGGGGTAGACAGAAAGTACCTAGTGTCAAGACACTCCGTACTTCGCTTTCCACCGAATTCGAGACATTGCGCGTTGATTGGTGGAACTCAAACGCCGCACGTTGTTTTAACCATAGCGAGGAAGTGAAAACAATTTAAATATTATCCCGCGAGTGGAAATCGAATCTACAACCGATCGCGTTTTCAGTCAGACGCTGTTCTACTGCGCCACAACCGGCGTATTAATGTATATAATAATGGAAATATGTTAGTTAGTCTTTACGCAAAAATTACTGAACATATCTTGATGATACTTTTCTGAAATATAGATTGTACATCAGAGTAACGATTAAGCTACGATTTATTAAGTATTTTCACGCTTTTTTTTATAGCACAGTAGTCGGAGATAATCTAACCAGTCAAGACACTCTGTTGACTGGTGCTGTCGATATCAAGACATCGCGTGTATGACGAACTTAACACTGCGCATTGTCTTACCAGAGCGGAAAAATAAAAAAAACCATTCTCCCGAGTGAGAATCGAACCCGCAATCAATCGCGTTTACAGTCAGACACTGTGAACTGCATGTATAGTGCTCGGGGTTTATATTTTATTGAGACTGTATAAGGTTTACATGTTTTCAAATAAGCGTCTTAATTAACGAGTTAACATAACATTTGATTTCTGTTTCAGTGTATACCCGGTCTGGCAGGACAAAAGACGGCGTTGAGTTCCGCCACTAAGTGCAATTTATTGGAATTGCATTTAGTGGCAATAAATTGTACGAACACTAGCATATAATCACTGTAGATGCGTAGCTATCATATATCGCATGGTACGTGTATAGTCAAAACTATAATATTCTTAACAATTTAAATAAAGAGCTCCTATTTTTTGAAAATTAGTGTGTCGTCGAGTGATATTTGAACCTGTAAACGTTGGTATCAGCACCAACATTTTAACTGCTATACTATACGACACTTTTCCAATTAGAATAATTTTAGTAAGATTTTTACATTTAAATACTTTTCCATTTACATTTAAAAACTGTGTTCTGTATTTAAAAAAAATGTACGCATAATTGTAAGTAGAAGAAAAGGAACCTGCGCCTCTAGGAAACCGTCCAAGGTAAAAAACTAGCTAAACGAGCTATACGTTTTTATTAGCTTTTTTAATATTTTCCTTTTTTTTGATAAAAACCATACTTATACAGCTTTTCCAATAGAACTATGGGAATCAATACCTTACAGATAAGGACGTGTTCCTTATTAAATTAACAAAAAAAATGAAAGAAAGTCTAAATTGTACAAATAAAAATCGTCTTAAACTAGCTACAAATAGAGTCGCTTTTCTATTAATCAATCGAATCTCAAAGGAAAATCAATGGACAAGACACACGTCCCGGACGAATCAATGTAGCGACAAGGGTGCGAGAGAGATGGATGTACATGGTTTCTGTGAGTGCGAAAAGGATGGAGCTATGCCAATTTATCGGCCCGGATTTTACTGCAGGCTGCATGTTTAATTAACACGAGCTTTGATTGAAACTTTATATATAGACATACATAAATATATATATATATATATATATATATATATATATATATATATATATATATATATATATATATATATATATATATATATATATATATATATATATATAAATGTTAGTAAATCTATATAGTTTATTATGGAAATCTAAAAGCCATAAAAAAGGCTATTACGCATAACTGCGAGATATGTTTATGTAGGAAAATATTTTCCTTTATTATGCCTAAGCAGATCAAACTGCTGCGTTAAGAACTGTTGCCTAATTTATATTTTTTTCGAAATTGGGTCAAAAGTGGAGAACGAAGTGTCATGATACTAGATTCTCTCTAACTTGGTATGCCAGAAAATATAGAATTAGACCGCATTTCACAAGACATGTAGTGACTAATCGAGACATTTTTTACTTCTTGACTATTTTATACTTAGTTCTTTAACCAAAACTCAGCAAATATACGTTTAAATTTTAACTATTGCAGTTTTTAACAGCTTCAACTTATTAAGCAGGGCAATCAAAAATCACCGAAATAGAGACAAGGCTTATTAAAACCAGAGCGGAGAAATTAAAATAAATTTCATATACAATCATCTCTGACTAGGAATCAAACCCACAACCAGTCGCGTACAGTCAAACGCTGTACCACTGCGCCACGATGGCCTCTAGTAGGTAGTTCTAGTCATTTCAAGATATACCTAACGTGATAAATTCAATATTCCTTTCACCATTGGAAGCAAACATCGCAGCGTTATCTACATATAAATATTAAGATGGTGTATCGGCCAATCACAAAGTGTCTTTTGACGTCAGTTATGTATATTATAAAATATTTAATTTTCAACGCTATCTCGACTCAGTAGTTAAGTTTCTAAGTAAACATCCTATAAGGGGTTCAATTCTAAATACAGGGAATTTAATCCGATCTGTGGGAATACAGCTAGCCATGACCACGGACTACTGTAAAGTGTTCGAAACGTCGGGTTTCCAAAAATGTAATTTCGAATACCATTCAAAAAGATACTTGTATAATTAAGTAATAAGCAGGAGAAGATAGTGTCTTAACACTAGTTTATCTCTACCCTTCTATTAGGAAAATGCGTGAAGCTGCATAAAATAATAACTAAATAATTCTAATAACATTGAGGCTCATGACGCATTGAGACAGCATCTGACTGTAGGTTCGATATTACTTGGGTTCTCTTAGTTATAACTTAATTTTGTCTCATTTATTGGGTGTGGTAACAAAACGCGGCGTTAAATTCCGCCACTTAACACATAATGTCAAGAAACCGAGAGAAAATCAACGAACAGAGTGTTTTGACACTAAGGTCACTATGACTCCTTGATAAAGCGGATATTTTAGTTTAAACACTAACCTCAAACTTATTACAATAATTATGTAGGCCCTTTCTCTTGACTCACTAACTTTCTTTTGCCTTCAACTGTATTTCTAAGGCGTGTAGGCTAGAACAGAGCTTCTTAGATCATTTAAATGTTTACTCTGCTTTTTACGCGTCCATCTCAGCCTACGTTTGACAAGTTACTCTTTTAAATGGGAATTGTTTTGTATGATTTAAGATGGTGTTTTGTTAGAGTTTTCTTATTTTAATGAATAAATATAATTTATTTATTATTAAAAAAGTAAGGCGTAAAATAAAAAAATACATTAAAATAACAATACTAATAACGATAATAATTTAATGAATAAATAATGAGGCCGGTCGTGGCTAAGTGGGACAGCTGCAGGGACAGCAGTCTGATTGTAAAGGCCATCGGTTGTGGGTTCTATTCCCACTCGGGGGAATAATTTTAACTTCCTCACTCTGGTAAGACAGTCTCGAGTTCAACGGAAAACGGAGTACGAAGTGTCTTGGAATTAGATACTTCCTGCCCACCCTGCCCTACCTTACGCAGCATAAAACGTGAAGCTAAAATAAAGACACTCCGTACTCCGCAATTAACGCCGCGTTTTTTCTACCAGAGCGACGAAATGAAAATAATTTAAATATAATAATTACCCTGAGTGGGAATCGAACGCACAACCGATCGCGGTCACAGTCAGACGCTGTCCCGCTGCGCTACGACCTCATTTCGTTTCTACCATAATATATACTGTACCAAACTTAAATAAGCTTTAGGCCGACACCTCCATATACGTAGGCAACCGAAGATGGCTTTTAGATTATTTTGCAGTACAATTAAAGTATACCTATTAAGTATTTACTTAGTAATAATTTGCTTTGGCATTTACTAATGTCTTCATGGTCTACTGACATTTTGAAAGTACGTTTATTTATATATATATATATATATATATATATATATATATTAAATGTAACATAACAGCATTTCGTGTTACTTGTTATAGGAATATATAGCGATTATTGTTTATATGAAACTGTGATGTGACTGAAAGCACAGATAATATAAATGAATGAAAAAAAAAATAATTTGTGGGATATTATATTCTACAATCTAATCCGCCCATAAAGAGGTAATTTTTGGAGAATAACCATATCTTTTATAATAATATTTCTGTTAAAATCCGTTTTCGGATAGAACGCGTTTTCCCTAGTTAGAAATAGTTTTAATTAAATTTTTTCGTTAAAACTTAAATTAGAAATATCTAGTTAAAACTAGAAATATGCAGTCAAAGCTATTTACCACTTGTATATTTAGTTCCCTATACCTAACTTAACCTACCCGTTATTTTTTCTTTCCTTTGAGCCTTCTAAACAATCATAAGGGATTATTCAATTTTCATACGTATTCGTATTTTAATTGTCATTATTTTGATATAAATAAAATATATAAAATTTTTATATATTTTATTTATATCAAAATAATTACAATTAAATATTAATTATTAGTTATGTATAACATACATGTATCATACAAGAACAATAACAAACTAAAACGATTCACGCGTACACCAGCGCTTGTATTGGAATACCTAACGCCTTTATTAGCAACGTGTATATTTCTTTAAATATTTTATTTATTATTATTATTTTTTAGTTCCACGCTTTTATTCCGCATAGCAAGGTAGACCGATAGTACCTAGTGTCAAGACACTCCGTACTTTGCTTACTTCTAGAGTGGTGGAACTCAATGCACTTTCTCGTTTACCAGAGCGAGGAAGTGAAAATAATTTAAATATAATCACTCCCCCATGTGGGGATCGAACCCACAACCGATCGCGTTCACAGTCAGACGCTGTCCCACTGCGTGACGACCAGCTTTTTTAATTTATTTTAATTTTAAATATTTTATTTATATAGCATGTTAGTATTTTAGTCATTATTCAAAGACCATAGTGGCAAAGTGGCCATAGTGGGTCACAGTCTGACTGTAATACATTCGAACCTTACTCGTAGAAATGATTATAATTAAAATTTATATTCATTTCTTTGTTCTGGTAAGAAATGCGGCGTTGAATTCAGCGCCCAACACGCGATGTCTCGTTTACGGGAGAAAACCAGTCAACGGAGAGTGTTAACACTGGGTTGCATAACTACCCTGCTACCAGACAAAGCCTGAAGCTGCTTTAAAACAAAAGGCTTTATTAACTTATTTCCAATACAAATTTAATTCCAATCAACAACTAATTGACGTCTATTAGTATTGTCTACAGTCAAGTATAAATAAAATAAAGAAACATACAGTCCATTTCCCATCCCTTCTAGGTCATTTGAGGTGACCTGAATCACTAATGTACAGTACTTATCTCTCCTACGTCATAGTGAACCTTGGGGTGGAATATACAATGAAAATTTTGAATTTTTTAATATTTTAATATTTTCAAACCGTTTTCAACTGTAATTGGAAATTAGCAAATTATACGTTAAACACAAGTATGGTGAATGTGGGTCATGTTTAAGTACTAAGTTATATTTTTTTATTCTATAATTGGTTTTAGAAGTTTAGGTTGATGAACAGGTTCAAATATACAAGAGTTATGTTAAAATTTTCACTTATAGGATTTAGTTAATTTTTTTTTCCTTCAAATTAGTTTCGAGGCCCGTGTCGGACGGAGTTTAACACCGGACTCTATTTTACTAGATCATAGAAACAAAAATACAATTGTTCTCAATTGCGAAGTGATCCCACAACCATCGCATATACAGTCACACCTGTGTCTGTATCCTGATACAGTATAGACAGGAAATACCTAATGTCAAGACTCTCCGCATTTCTATTATCGCCAAACTCAAGATATTACGGGTTGAGTGGCGGAATTAATTTAAATATAATCATTCTCCCGAGTGAGCATCGAACCCATAACCGATCGCGTTTACAGTCAGACACTGTCCCACTGCGCCACGACCGGCCTCATACTTATAACATATATAGTATATTTTTTAAAATTACCTAATGTTACACGGTTATGTAATAGAAACAAAACACGACCAACAGAAAATTACCTCGTGCCGACTTAACAAAGAAACTCCATATTATATTCATAACGAAATTGCTACAATAATTGAATGCTATATATATAATATAATAATGTATGTGGAACTGCTTGTACGTCGAAAATTACGTTCTTTAAATATTTACCGGTGTTAGGTGGGGGCCGAAGGTTCGATTCCCTCTCGGGGAAGTGATTACACTTAAATTTTTCGCACTTCCGCGCTCTGATAAGACAAAGTGCGGCGTTGAGTTCCACCATTCAATACTCAATGTCTCGAATACGGCGGAAAGCGAGGTACGAAGTGTCTTGACACCACTAGGTACTTTCTGTCAAACTGCTATGCGGGATAAAAGCGTGAAGCTAAAAAACATACGAGGGAAAACGCTATTGTGGTGCAGTGGTGGACTTTGATTATTCACGCGATTGGACATGGGTTTGATCACCAAATTGAAGCAATGATTTTTTTTTATCCTCATTCTGGTGAGAAGAAGTGCGGTATTGAGTTCCGCCAATACTAATAATATTTACTCAACAATCAATATATTGAGATAGGTAAATATTTTATAATAAACATTTTCTGGAAATCCTAGTCTTGACAATAGGATCTCTTTATAATTTTGTGTGGAAACATTAGAATACACGCGCGAAATATATTGAAATAATAATAATAACGTTAGTAGTACCAAAATAGTTAGCACCGAACACAATCTAGGCCGGTCGTGGCGCAGTGTGACAGCGTCAGACTGTAAACGCGATCGGTTGCGGGTTCGATCCCCACTCGGGGGAGTGATTATATTTAAAATATTTTCACTTCCTCGCTCTGGTAAAAAGACAAAGGGCGGCGTTGAGTTTCACCACCCAACACGCAATGTCTCGAATTCGGTGGAAAGCGAAGTACGGAGTGTCATGACACTAGGTACTTTCTAGTCTACCCTGCTATGCGGGATAAAAACGTCACGCATAGCTAAACAAAAAAAAAACACAATCTACTATTCTGAAGTCCACGAGTAAAAGAGCTCCGTGTAGCACAATTGCCGAATTATATAGGCATCGAACAGAGGAAGGCAAATCATAGTAAAAAAGGAGGGTAGGAGTTTTATAATAATATTATTAATCAAATGACTTCCTTTGAAATATAACTATTAAGACGGAACGAGGTATCCTTAGTTACCAAAATTTGGACGGTGCCATGTTACCTCTTTATATTATAAATAAATTACAATAAGCAAGGTGCTATTTTCACGTTTTAACAGGTATTGCAGAATAGTTAGACAATCTAGTGAGACACTCCAGTTCACTGTTTTACATCAGAAATCAAGACTTCCCGTGTTGAGTGGCGACCTCAACGCCGCACTTTGTCTCACCAAAGAGGAGAAATGGGAATAGATTTTAGTTATGTTCATTTTTCCGTTTCGTAATCGAACGCACAACCAATCGCGTTTACAGTCAGATGGTGTTCTACTGAGCCATGGTCACTTGCCTTCGTCTAAGTTTGTTAGAATTCATTATTAATTAGTTAATTGTCATTAGTGGGTGTCTTTATGTGTATACAAAATGCGAAACATATGAAGATTAAAAAACAATATTTTTAACAACTAGTATTCGCCTGTGACTTTGTTTGTTTGAAGTTAGTGTTTTTTTTGTCAATGAGTAAAATGCTGCTAACCCTGTTGGTCTTTACAGTAACATCGGGAGGGGGAGGGAAGAGGGTGCTCTAACCCTACCGAAAAATTAACTTAGTGGAGTTTTTCAAATATTTGAAGTAGGAAGTTGAAGGAGGAAGTTGGAAGTTAAGGAACATCAGGGAATAAACGGGAATCAAAAGCGCTGGAGAGACATTCTATTAGAGCCAGTTTAGCCAGGAATTGAACAAAGTATGAGAAGTTGACTTGAGCTAACCCTCATAGTAGAATCTATAAGAAGAAGTAAAAAATCATTTTTCAGTTCAACCCTATATTCTCTAAGACATCTATATACATCTCAAATTTTATTTATTAGTGTTTTATTTCGTATTTTCAAATTATATCTTATCATTATTGTTTTAACTCTTTACTATCTTAAAACCACAGTGAAAACAAAGCAAAGTATATTCGATACATTCACAGATAGACAATCAACCGATATGAAATAAACAAGAATTAGTTTAATTTGTAAATAATATATTATTAGTAACAAGAATGTAGCAATGTCGCTAAACCAAGCTCATTCACGCTTAACAGCTACACACTATATTCCGAATATCAGGTTAGTTAGAGACAATCTAATGTTAAGACACTCCGTTGTCTTCTTTCCGCCCGAAATCAAGACATTGCGTCTAGAGTGGTCAACGCAACGCCGCGCTTTGCCTTACCCGAATGGAGAAATTAAAATTATTTTTGTATGTATGATTACTCCAAGTTGGAATTCAATCTACAACCAATCGCGTTTACAGTCGGACAGTGTCCCACTGCGCCACGATTGCCTATATGTACTATGACATTAGTATTAAAATACTCAATATCAAATCGTCCAGAGTTAACCAAAAATACTGTATCGAAATACACTTAAATATGCAACGAAAATGTCGTTCTATATTTATTAATAAATTTAAATATTTTCAGATATAGTTTCCTAACATAAAAATTGGGGCAGACAAACTGAAATAGCGAGCTATATAGATAGATATTTCGCTTACAAATTTGGTTGAGTTACCGCCGAAGTTAGTTCCCGACAGGTATTCTAGACGTCGATAAATATAAACGTTTCAATAGTACTACAGTAGTTTTGAAATATGTAACTATATAATATTGATTGGAATTTTACATTTTGGATGCGACCTAGTTTTTTTTAACAAAAGTTATGATTTAAAAAGAAAAGACAAGTACGTTTTAAATCCGCCATTTTCGTTTTTCAGTTTTTTTTAATATTAATTTGTACTCGCACCCTCAAATCGAATCTAATGACGTATCATTTGTTAAAATCCGTTCACAGGTTTAGCAGTTACAAGGGAACAAAGTGACAGACATGCTTACATACTTAGATACGCGATAAAACATAACCCTCCTTTTAGCAGTCGGGTTAAATATACATATAACTAAAAGATACCTCAGCGTTGAGGATGTTAAGATAAAATTTCACTCCACAATGTCCTTATTGCCTGTACTGTATTCAATTTAAAATTAACGTAAAAATACAAATAAAATCTAACTTTATGCCAAATACTTCTTATATATACGGTTTTCCAAAAGATGATACTTGTTAAAAAAAACCCTATTGAAATCTGTTGGAGAGCTTAGATGACACATACAAACAGACCAACATACAGATTTTGTTTTATACATAGAACTTCATTAATGTAGTTAAAAAAATAAATAACAATTATTTAAAATACATCTCAAGCTAATTAAATATGACAAATAGAACATTCTGCCGACCAATCAATACAGTGAGATGCCAAAAATAATAGAAAGAGCCTTTAAAGCCTTCGTAGTATGCTAGAAACAGAATTATGAAATGAATTGGCCTGAAACAGACGTGAAAATGACATTTTGGTTCAAATAATACACGAATTTGCTACTAAAAGCTCTCGATCAATTGTCAGACTCAAATTAATTTAAGCTCTGAAGTTTTCTCAGCGTTTTCTGTAAATAAGAATTAGGTTATATAAATATTATTATTGCAGCTTGAACAGAAAATTTGCATGAAAAATCCGCGACAACGGAAAAAAACGAATCATGTTTTATAAACAAAGTTAAAATTAAAGAATATATAATTAAGATGACAAGGGTTACAAAATTCACGCAACTAAGTTGCGGATGAAGATGTTTTTTTTAAATAAACTTCCATATTTAATAGAATAAATTAAGATTTCTTATCTAGTTGTTTAGAAAAGTAACGGCGTTGAGTTTCGTCATCCATAACGTTGTGTATGCATCCTTCTTATGCACGCAAGTAACCTATGTGTGACAATCAACGCCAAATGCAGAACTTGGTAGGTAGATGTGTGACAATGTTTTTTTTAACGACCTTTTCAAATAGTCCATTCAAATCTTGGGTTACTTCTCTTTATACGGACTACCGCTCTTAAAAATACTCACCAGTGTAGGAATGCTGAAAACATGAGAGTACAATTTACATGGATAATTATAAAATACCTGAATCTTGAGACTAGCACCTGCAAAATTCAAGCAATTATAAATCATTATAATTGCACAAGATAATTTAATTACATTTCATCATGTCTTCTTTCCAGAGCTTTTTTTGGTTTCACGCTTTTATACCAAATAGTAGAGTAGACAGGAAGTACCTAGTGTCAAGTTACTCTGTAAATTCGGGATATTCAATTTTACACAATGTTGAAAAAGGTCTGGTCAACCTTGTTATTGTTTATATATTTTTCCTATGGTTTTGGGGTATGGAAGCAATTTCCCGTTACTCCCCATAGCGGGATATGCAGATAGAACCTAATGTCAAAGCACACCCTGTTTTATGTTTTTTTTGAGAGGTGAGTGGCGGAATTCAAAGCAAGTTTGTTCTTGCTATAAAAAAATAGGTGCAGTTTATTCGACAAGGGCCTCTATAGGAATCTTTCCCTACCTTTCGTTAATTATCACCCATTATAAACCGTCAACCCGTTTAAGGTCATCTTTGACACATGTTACTAATATTGAGATATCAACTCGCAATTCCTGCAATTACTGAATACAATGTTACTTTCTGCATACGATAGCATCTAATTTTATATGTAAAGATGAAAAAAAAATGCTCAAACTGTGCCACCTTCCATTACAAATGCAACAGGGTGAAACCCCTTTTGCTTATCGGGCTTATTAGTGCACGGCGTCTCGTTACAAGTCTTTGTTCTACCGCGGTGTACGTACATACATATATAAGTTGATTTTATAATTTTCTTAGGAAATTACGTTCGAAGTTCTTATATTCCTTTAAATATATATATATATATATATATATATATATATATATATATATATATATATATATATATATATATATTTCGCAGTTACTTTATCCCGCACGTACAAAGGTGGTCTAAGAAAGCCTAACGTAGTCTCTTTTCAAGTGAATATGACATAATATTAGTTGAGTGATTAGACTCAATGGCGCACTTTATCTTTTCAGAATCAATTTCACCGAGTAAAAATCGAACCCATAATCAATGCCGTTTAAAATCACTGTTCCAGTGTCCAATGTCACCCCAGAAAAATATTTTGTACGTAATATTTGAATTCACTATATATACAGGATATAATTAAAATTACCAGCAAAAGCTATTATACTGTCATATAAAAGTTTTATATTTTTATTATAACATACAAAAATTTAAATTTCAGTACACCAGTCCTTAGATTTTTTTTTCCACTTTATGCAAAAGAGGGTGCGAGCGGGCGCGGGGTCGGAAAACTTCGTCCACGCTAAAAGGGGTCCGCTTTAATAAAATTTTTCCTTCGTGTAATCCCACACGGAGCTTTGCTTAATAAATATTATTTCTCTCTTCATAATAATATTCCGTGTATATTTTAGCGACGCTTTCATTTTAATTATAATGGGAAATTATATATACCTTTTAATAATAAAACAGCCGGGCGTTGGTGGGTTTTGTATGACAGTTTGTTTGATTTCCACACGCGGAAAAGTATAATATGTTTCCTGCTTTATAGTAAGGTAGGTGAGAGAATCTAGTGTCAAAACACTCCGTTTTTTCGTTTCCACTCGAATACGAGACACTGTGTGTAGCGCGATTAGAACCAACAACACGATTAGTAGAGCGGAGAAATTAAAAGCTAATCATTCCATAAATTAAAAAAATATGCGTTTATACATTAAATATCAGATTTCTTTAAACCAGTTACACTAAGTACTTAGTCCCACTAGGGTTCATCGAAGCTTGGAGCTGTTCCGGAGACCTTGGCTAGTATCGGACAAGAGAGATGTATCGTGCGAAAGTCTACTGGCCTATATAAGTTGGTCTGGGAAACAAACATAACCTGTTTCTTTAAAAAGGACTCCTTAAAAAGGGTCTTAACGTTAAAATATAAGACAGCATTTTTTAAGCTTCACGCTTTTATCCCGCATAGCAGAGTGTCAGGACACTCCGTACTTCGCTTTCCACCGATTTCGAGACATTGCATTGCATTGGGTGGTGGAACTCAAAGCTGCACTTTGTCTTACCAAAGCGAGTCCATGGAAATAGTTTAAATATAATCACTTCCCCGATCGCGTTTACAGTCAGATGTTGTCTGGCCTGAAGTAACATAGATAGTTAGTTAGTTAATACACAGGGTAGTTAGCTGCTCTACCCAACCAGCCCAAGCAATAAGGCCAGATATAACTTATCACAGGGTTTTCTCTACCGCACCGCTCAAAAAACCGTTTCGTTAATATAACGAAAAGAAAAAAAAGACACAAAATATATGCGAATAATAATTACATTGTTAATATTCATGTTGTACGCGTCCGTCAATTTCGATTGCTCTTGTAAGTGACGTATGCATTTTATTTAAATTAAGCATCCCTTATAATAGCGCTTTGTAGTGTAACCGACAGGCGTTGCTTTAGGCTAGTTGGAAGGGATTTTTGATAATATTTTGATAATACAATTTTATTATAAAATATACATTTATCCATTTGTCCGTCCGTTCGTCTAAGTAGATTACCGCGGGTTCGAATCCCGCTACGTTCAGATTTATTTTTCGTTACTAAATAGTTTTATTTTTGTAAATGTTTAAATAACCCTCTAAATAATTTTACATATTTACGTTATATATTACATACTATATAAAATATCGTACAACCATAGTCGGGATAGGTTTCATTTTCAATGTACATTGTCAATTTATATACTGAGCCAATAAATATATATTACTAAACAAAAATGTCATCTGCTTTGTAACAAGAAAAGTGTAGTCCGCCACAGGAAAACCACGGCAAATGCGTGGAAAATTAATATCATTAAATGAAAAGAAACGTTTCAAATCGTACTGTACGTGTGCGGACGACGGCGTATATAATACATGACATTTTAGTTAAAATTTGTATGGGAAACAAGCGTAGAAAACCAATATTTTTCATAATGAACATATTAATATGACACTTGTATAAAATGATATATCCGTTGCTAAGGAAACACGTATTTTACACGGCAACGAAATTATTAGATCTTTTAACGTTAAGTATAGGAAATCAAAACTAGTGACTATTTTCTCCGTCACAAGTGACATAGTGTAATGTAAAATTAGAGCTTGCTTCCATTATTAAAGACTGTGCTATATTAATATTAAATTTTAGTTATTTAAAACAGTCAATTAGTAAACTAAAACGATTTATTGATTTCCATTTGAAGTCCAGTTCGAAGGAAAACTATGTAACTTCTGACACTCCGTACTCCGCTTTCCACCAGATTCGAGACATTGCATGTTGAGTGGTGGAACTCAACGCCGCCCTTTATCTTACCAGTGCGAGGAAGTGAAAATAATTTAAATATAATCATACCCCCGAGTGGGGATCGAACCCGCAACCGATTGCGTTTACAGTCAGACACTGTCCTACTGCGCCGATCGTGGTGAGTACAGAGTGTCTTGACACTAGGTACTTTCTCTCTTTGAAAATTTTTAATAGTAAGATAGTTAACATAAGTAAGTAGCCTCTAGATCGTCTTGGCACAGCACTCACTGTGTACTCTATGAACGACGATTGCGAGTTTATTCCCACTCTTGGGAGTGATGATATTACTTTAATTTAATTTTTTTTATTACATTTAATATTGAATTTAGCCGATGTTCGAATTTGGGTGAAAAATGGAGAGTTTAGGTTTTCTCTGTCTACGCTGTTGGGCGGAAAATGTGAATTTGCTTTTTGTTTTTGTAATAAGAGCCGCAGCGGAATGTTACTTGAAGTGTACAAATACCTAGAACTTTTAAATTTAACTATTTTAAACGGCCTTATCGTGTATATTTTGGTAATCGAAAATACATTGTTGGAAACCCAAAGTATTGAATAATTTACAGTTTTCCATGATCTCAGGTAGACAAATTTTACCTCAGTCCACTGTAAAGTATTCAAAACGCCCAGTTTTATTTATTTTTTTTTTAGTTTCACGTTTTTATTCCGCTTAGCAGGGTAGACAGAAAGTCTGAGTCTACCTGTGACCACGGACTACTGTAAAGTGTTCGAAACGTCAGGTGTCCAAAGATGTATTTTCGAATACCAAAATATACGCGATTAATCCGGTTAAATAGTTTCATTTAAAATGTATAGAAATCGTGAAAATCAAAGATCTTATTAGACAGAAAGTACTTAGTATAAAGACACTCCGTACTTCGCTTTTCACTGAATTCGAGACATTGCGTGTTGAGTGGTGGAACTCAACGCCGCACTTTGTCTTTATCATTTACTTTTGTCACTTTGCCCAGTTTTCAAAAATGTTTTTTCTAATACTATGTAATAATAAGTACACACAATTCAGTTAAGTTTAAGTTGATTGGGGGCGATAGATCTTAATATATGTATTCAAATATAGAAAACGGAGTATTTGTAGATGTAGGTTAAGGTCTAAGCTTACTTCATATATATATATATATATATATATATATATATATATATATATATATATATATATATATATATATATATATATATATATATATATATATATATATTGATCTTTAAAAAGCTTGTAATTCGCAAGTACATACATCTCCCATTCACTCATAATCAAATATAAAGAACAAGTCGGCATTCGTTCATAAATAACATTACATTACTGCATCCGGTTCGCAATTGCATCGTAAATATCGTACGCTATCTGTTCTGATATCATAATTGTACAGTAGTTTAGAACATTACATGTTGGCTCTTTGTGGTTTTAGGTTTGTTTGGGATACGATTTCTATGTTTTCGTTCATCGGTTTTAGTTTTGGCAAATATATCGATATTCCAATCAATATTAACCTTACTCATTAAACCTATAGAAATATTTTTTTTATGATTTAGATGATATATTGTATAAATAAAATGTTATATTTAGGAATATATACTACATTTTCTAGTTTACTAAAAGCTTAAAGATCTGTTTTGCTCGTAATCAGATAACATAATGTAAGCTATATGACAATGGCCTTAATTGGAGTGCCCAAAACATAAGCAAAAACTTGTGTTTTATCTATACGATAACAACAAGAAAGAACAAGTGCTAATAATGTAAGTAATAGCTGTTATTAAAAAAAAACATGTTTTTTTTTCAACAATTTTTTATCTGTTAAAATTTTTTATCTGTTACTTTTGTTACTTATAACTTAGAAATAGCATGTATGAATGATTAGTTTTGGATTATGGATGTTATTTGTTTAGACATTATTTCTTAATATTTAATAATTAATATTTCTTAATTATTCATTTGCAATCAAATATCCAAAGAATAAACACTACAAAAAAAAAACATATATTAATTTAGTACCAAAACTATCTCCACCTCTAAGGCTTAGAAAGTAAGCGAGGGTACAATGTATATTTTTTTTAAAATATGTTTTCTGTGGCTTTTCCCTTCATAGCAGATATATAGGAATGTTTTAATAATGTCAAGACATTATTTCAAGTAAAGACATGTTTTATCTGTCAAAAATTTTTCAAGTTGGATTAATGCGTTTAAAAAAATAGATAGCATAATTACATCTCTAACAACCATTTCTTAAATATATATTCTTTATCATACATAATATTAAAAGCTAAAAATACAACTGCCATTACCGTATTCAGTGACAATGAATTTGCTAACATGTGAACATTATATATTTTGTTTTGCTTGCAAACAAAGTCGGTAACGAAAGCTGGTAAGGTTAGCAGCTAACGCTAATTATATATGCATATCACGTTAAAATCTTTGCGCAGATATCTGCATTTATTATTTCTATCCTGTAATGTATGGACGCCATTGTTATGCTAACATGACATCTTGTTTTCAAGGAAATATAAAAAAATAAACATTTCATAAAAATATACGAGTAGTTTTAAAATTCTTATAGATATAATAAAATAGACTTACTTGCCGAATAATGGGTGCCATAAGTGGAATGATGATGGATCATGAGGATGTGGCGGCATGTGCGGCGTGGGCTCTCCCAAAGGCGTTGTACTTCCGACTTCCGGCTCCTCCCGCCTTCTCCCCATCGCAGATGTGGGTGTCGTGGAAGACCGTCTCGATGACACTCCAGACGCCGCTGCCGCCGCAGCAGATGGTTCAAGCAAATTGTGCAAAGACTTCACACTTATCCTCGGTCTAGAAGACTCTTGCGTTCTTTGTTGTCCTTCAGACTGTTTTACAGATTGCAAGTAGTTGTTATTCGGATAATATGGAGAGTTTGGACTCTTCTGCTGCGGAGTTCGCGGCGATCGCTGATTGCCCATCATTTGCGGATTAAAATATGGTATTTGTAAACCAGGTAATGGCATGTTCGGCCTCATATTCGTGTTCATTCCCGGATACATGCCCTGTAAGAACTGACCGTGGGCCATCGGCCGCTGGCTGTTATAATTATGGGCGATCGGACTCGTTCTTGCCGAAGAATGAGGTTTGTTCGCTTGATGATTTTTAGTGGAATGCACATAAGGGTTTTGGACGTCACTTGACTTCGAAAGTTCTTTCAACTGATCACTAACTGTTTTAGACCGCTGTGAAGACGACGCGTTTGCATGTGACATTGCCTCCTGCCACATCGCGAACTGTAATCGATTATCGTAATCCATAGGCTGCACCATAGGAAATCCTCCCGGACCCATAAAACGTGAAGAAGGATTAAACATTTGAGATAGATCAGGATAGTTTTGCCCCGAGTAACCCGATGAGTTTAAAGCTTTTAAAAAGTCCATGTTTTGAGAACACGCGGCCATTGCTTCCAATTGGCTGAGGTATGGTAACCATAACATTTGGTTTAGAGCAGCTGACGTAGCTGCATCTATGTCTCCCGCGAGAGCGTCCATCGAAGGTATTGGTTTGGGCTGACTAGTTTGATCAGGATGTGAAGCGCTCGTTTGCTCTCTAGTCTCTCTGGTTGTAAAGTTTGTTGGTTTTGTTGACGAGGACGAGGAAGGTCTTGATTCTTTTTCTTTTTGATTTGTAGCACTGGTATTAGAACTAGAAATCTGCGGAGGGTGGAGATGTTGTTGTTCTTCGTCGTGTATGAAATTTTCGAGCTGATTTAAAGATACCAGAAGTATATCAGGATCTTGTAACACAGCCGGGTAGGCAAATGCCTGTGGAAGTCTAAGCTCAGGTCTTTGGATGAGTAAAGCAGGTATTTTTGTACCAGGGTTCGCTAAAATTTCTTGTAATTTATCTTTAGGAATTAACATTGGGTCTGGAATGTTAAAGTCGGGATTAGATTTTAAAATACTAAATTGTTTAGTGGGGCTCATATCCTCGCACGGTTTATTGACAAGTTTGTCTGGTTTTTTTGTTAACTGTTCTTCACTACACTTATTAAAAACTTTGCTTATTTTGGCTAACTCTTCCGTACTTTCACTTTTAAGCTTCTTCTCTTGTGGCTCGCCGAATTCTTTATTTAATTTTCTAATTTCATCAGAACAACTTGATACAGTAGGACTTGCAGATTTCCTATGTTTACCCAAATTCAAAGGTTCACATTGTTGCTTGGTTATAGTAACCTCAGATGTGTACATTTTTGGCGAAGATAGCAATGTATCTAAGAACAAGGCTTGTTTATTTCTTGATAATGGCATAGTAAATATTTCAGGTGATGATGGTACAGCAGGAATTCCGCTAGGTTGCGGTGATTGCATCGCGTCTGACTCTCGAGACGGTGCTCGCGGTACTTCTGTTCTTCTTGGCGATGCATGCGGTGTAGGTTGACGTCTATGTACCGTTAAGTCCTTAGGCTGATCGTCGCTTTTATCAGACACATTATCTTCGAGATTCGACGTATCCATGTCATTAGCAAGCGTCAGAGGTTTTGGAACATTCTTTAAGCTTAAATCTGTAGGCATCAATTCTTCGTTTGCAATAATCTTATTTTGATTGCTTGGCAGAAGCTCTGATGGCTCTTTATGCGTCTCCGGCTCAGCTTCTTTAGTTAGATTTTCGGCAACATTGTCAATACTCTCTATAATTTCAAGTTTTGGCACAGGAACCTCTGATGATAACAAATCCTCTTCAACATGGGTCTCGTTTTGCATGTTCTCACTCTGATCAGGCAGCTGGACTTGTGTGTCGTTAAATGGTTTGCTTCCAGAATAATTTTCAATTTCGTCAGTTGCGGGTTCAGTATACATTTTATCCGATATGTCTACATTATCATCCAAACTCTTTTCTCCGCTCTCTTGATATTCCGCGTGATTAACTTCATTTATTTCGTGCATCTCCGTATTTGCTCCTAAAGTTTCTACGGCACATTGTTCGGCATCTTGTGGCATAAAAACTTCTTCGGGTATGTAGGTCTGCTCCACAGTTTGTCTATGATCTGCTTGATTGAGGTGATCTCCTATATGGTGTAGATGTAACAGACCTTGTGCAGCAGTAATACTGCTTTGTGCAGGACAATCCAGCGTTTGCTCTAACCGGTTAATAATATCAGAAACGGGTTCATCACTCAACAGCATATGATCCTCTTCTTCATTGTATTCACTAGACCCATGTACCATATGCGCTAGTTTATCGAGCGCCTGATCTAATATTTGATTGTCCTCGCAACCCTTTTCTACAAGGGACTCGAGCAATGCTTCGTCGTGAGGTCCACCTAGTTCCGGCAGATAATGAGCTTCACTTATAGTTTCAAAAAGATCCTTATGAGCCCCTATCTCACCTGTATACTCTTCAGGCCGATCAGGGGGTGCTTTCCTTTCAAAATATATGGAATCGTCAGTCTGCTTGACCTCACCGAGTTCGAAAGACATGACTTCGCGAGCGACTTCTTCTGCCGGAAGGAATGGATAAGGAGCCGGACTCTCCATATCCAGAAGTCGCTCACCCTGCTGTTGGTTAAACTCAAGCTCTGCCACCGCGAGCAGGTTGTCGAGTGGCGTCGGTTCCGCCGACTGCGGTGGTCGCGGCACCGCGATGGTGTGTGACGGGATGTGGGACTCCAGGTCGGGATGCAACCAGGTACCGGGTTGAGGTGACGCGGAGGACGCGGTGTGCTCACTCGTGAGTGCGGGCGACGCTGCGGAGCGGGTGCGTCGCGAGCGTTCGCAACGTCTGCGCCGGCGACGGTCGCGCGGACGACGGCGAGTAGGCGCAGACAGCGGGGGCACGCGGATCGAGTTGTAGATCTCGGTGCGCGGGATGACGAGCCAGCCGGACTGGGTGCGCGCTATACGGATACGATTATGCGGGTCGTAATCTTCACAGCGGACCTCTTGCACGGTGCCTTCGAGCTGGTGCACCCAAAGAAACACAGGTCGTAGACGCGGGGTCGGGGGCGAGGGCGACAGCGCGGGCGCGGCGCTGCGCGCGCGGCGCCTGTTCGGCACGAGGGGGGCGCGGGGCGGGGGAGCACTGTGGCCGCGCGCGGCATCGAGGCGGGCGGCGCGAGGCTCGCCGCCGCCGCCGGGAGCCCGCGGAGACACTCCGGGCGCCGCACGACACTCTCAGGCGACGACCGCGCGAACGCGGCCCCGAGGCGGACTGGCGGCCGGAGTCGCCCCGCCCCCCCGCGCCGCCCGCCACCCGCCCCGCTGCCGCGCGCCGCACCGTACCGCCGCGCCCCGCCCAGCATCGATCCGCGCCGCCTGCACGCCCTGCACCCGCACGTAAACACGCCGCCCGCCCCGCGCGTCCCGCCCGCGCCCCGCGCCCGCCCGCCGCCGCGCCGCCGCGCTGCGTGCCCTCGTTAATCTTAAATCCATATCTGTGCGCCGCGGCACCGGTCGCAGCGACCCGGACGGACCTCCGGAACCTTTCACCCTATATTCATAATATAATTATTTCTCCTTCCTCATTATTTTTTCGTTGCTGTCATAGAAACAAATAAAAATGTACGAATAAAAATTCATGATCTATTCAGAAGTAAAATAATTACTTGCAACATAATCCGGCATACTATTACCGTAACAATGGAGCGTATCTCGGATCGTCACTCGCACATCTCGGCGTGGTGTTCCGTCTGCCGGAACCGCAAGCCTCGGGGGTAATTGGCTCCGGTAACGATCTCTAATCCGGGGGCATCGGACCCCAGTCTGCGCTTTGTGGTCAAACGACAATTTAACTCAAAGCGTACTGCAATACTTAATACTAATTTCAAACGAAATAACAATATCGATACTTATGTCAGTAGAAGGTATATTTATTAGTTATGTTTATATATTTTTAGGCTAAGATAGTCAAAGAAAATTTACTTTGAAGAAAGATTTTTTATATTAAAAGTTTATATTGTAAGTCAAAGATGGCACTACGTAAGAATTAAACTATAATCCACTACGACACTATTCACATTATTTTCACACTAGTTATATAGATGGCGCTTACATATAAGAGAGATTACAAGAAGTGGTACGAGATGGCTAACATAGTGATTTTTCCGTTAACTTAGTGCGTTAAAAACATTAAAACTGCGAAGTACACTAACACTATGTCAGTTTAAATAGTCAATTTGCAATTATTATTTATATAATATTTAAAAAAGCGTAAAAATAATATTTGGTTTTCAAAGAAAAGCACGCTTTAGAATATTTTCTTGGTATCAATAGTATAGGTACGATTCGAAAATTATTGGCGTATATAAATCAGTTTAAATATTTTGTTGACTTTTTAATAAATCTTGAAACTTTAATGCAATGGTAAATAAAGAGAATACCAAAATAATTTATATAATTTTTTTTTTTTAGCTTCACGTTTTTTAATCTGCATAGCAGGGTAGACAGAAAGTACCTAGTGTCAAGACACTCCATACTTCGCTTTCCATCGGATTCGAGACATTGAGTTTTGAGTGGTGAAAATCAACGCCGCACTTTGTCTTACGTAGTGAAAATAATTTAAATATAATCTCTCCCCTGGGTGGGAATCGAACCCACAATCGATCGCGTTTACTGTGTCACTACGCCACGACTGACTTCCATTATTCCTTATTCCTTATTACTTATTATATATTTTTTTCATATATTGAATACTGTTATTATTGTTTTCTCAAAAGTGTACAAAAGGTATTTACTAGAAAAATTTAACAGACAATGTCTGACTAACTCTATGAACGCGGTTAACTGTGAGTTCGATTCTCACTTGATTGATTATTTTATTTATCCGCTCTAACAAGACAATGTGCAGCGTTGAGTTCCGCTGCGAACGGACTTGATACAGGTTTGATACTAGGTTCTCTCCGATTACTCTGCCAAGCAGGTTAAAGCTATAAAAAATACCACAGTAATGCCATCTATCGACAAAGTTATTAAACGCATTTTCCTTAGTTATGTGCTATTACGTATTGAAAGTTCACGCATTTACATCTATACATATAAATTAAATTGGAGTGTCCGTTTATAATATTAAAATAACTGCATTTCACTAAATACATATGTATATACAAAAATATCATTTTTTACTATTTTCGTCTGTCTTTGTTCCGGCTAATCTCTGGAACACCTTGGTCTACTATGAAGGGACTTCAGCTAGTGTAATAAAAAGAAAAATAGGCTACTTTTAGTCAAGGTCTATGAACTAACTACGAAATAACTATATATTATAATATGATATAATTGCATTCTTTTTTTTTAAATATAACCAGGAATTAATAATAGAGAGAATGAGGCCGGTCGTGGCGCAGTATGACAGCGTCGGACTGTAAACGCGACCGGTTGTGGGTTCGATCCCCACTCGAAAAAGTGATTACATTTAAATTATATTCACTTCCTCGCTCTGGTAAAGACAGAGAGCGGAGTTGAGTTCCATCACTTAACACGTAATGTCTCGAACTCGGTGGAAAGTGAAGTACGGAGTGTGTTGACACTAGGTACTTTCTGTCTACCCTGCTATGCGGGATAAAAGCGTCAGAAAAAAAAATAATAATAGAAAAAAGCAGGGTAGTCATCGACAGCCTAGTGTCAAGAAACTCCGTTGATTTGCTTTCCGACTAAATCGACATTTTCCTGTGTTAATAACATTTTTTTTATGATTAATTAGACATGAAGTATTTTTACGGCTTACAATTTGAATTAAGTACATACAAGTTTTGTTTCCACCTCCTTCTGTGGGAGGCCGAGTTGGAAGGGCTCTGACCTTGTTTTAGTGGAAGTCATTCATGAAGGTGTCCATGTCACATTCACTATTAAATACATAAAAGAAATAAATTTTCATATAAAAAAATATATTTTCGCGCTTTTGTTCCGCACAGCTGAGTACCAGTCAAGAGAAGAGAAAAGTACCATTCCATACTCTACTTTCCGCTGAATTCGAGATATTGCATGTTGAGTGGCGGAACTCCCATGCTTTGTCTTATTTGTATGTCTTTTTTTTTCTCTTTATTGAGGAACAATAAACAATTGCACAAAAAAAAAGTGGTAACAAAAGTAATAATCTAAAGATAGGCTTAAGGGTATTTGTACAATCCACAACATTGTCCACGGATACATTAAAACAATATAAGGAACAAAGACAGACTAATAAAAGTAGATTACGGGTATATAAATATATTCTTATAAGATAAACATCCCAACAACATCACGTTCAATCACGTAAACATTTAAGTAAATCTAATTTATACTTTTTATTGTTATTATAAACAAAAATATCAATTTTGTTAAAGGTTTCATTGTAACTTTGCAATAAGCGATATAAAGGTGCTCGTTTGCCAGCATTGGAATTACACTTTTTGATAGCGAACAGTCTAGCCTCGCGAGTCTGTCGCAATGGTCTGGTAGGTATCAAAAAATGTATTTCACCCAATAGTTCTGGACAGTCGATTTTTGCGTTACATATATTGTATAAAGTTGTCGCATCTAAGAGCTTACGCCTATTATTAAGTGAAATTAACTTGTATTTTTAAGAAGTTGGTTATAGGATAATCGGCAGTGAGAACATTTATAGCATACGGAACGTAAGAATTTATGTTGAATGCGTTCAATTTGGGCTATGTATTTATTGTAAATAGGGTTCCAGATCTGTGAGGCATATTCAAGATGAGGTCTTATTAGATTACAATATAAACGCACGAATGTATTAGAGTTTTTAAAGTCATTAGTGTTTCTCATGACAAAACCATACATTTTAAACGCATTATTTACAATATTGTCTATATGAACATCAAAAGTGAGTTTTTGATCAACTATTAAACCCAAGTCACGTACACTTGAAACTCTATCCCATTCAGATTCTTGTAAACAATATTTATATTCGATAACATTATGTTTTTTTGTAAAAGTAATTGTGTTACACTTAGATGGACTAAGGTATAACTTATTAGCTGAACAATAGCTAGAAAGGCTATCAAGGTCATCCTGCAATTTTAGGTAGTCTAATAAGGTATGAATTCCTAAATATACCTTGAGATCATCTGCATAAAGTAAGAATCTACTGTGTTTAAAGCATTTGTATATGTCATTTACAAATATTATAAAGAGTAGAGGACCAAGAATAGATCCCTGGGGTACACCACATGATGCAATATATGAATCTGAGTCAAAGCCATTAATTACAACTTTCTGAGACCTTTTAACTATGTAAGAAGAAAACCAGCGTAAAAGATTACCTCGAATTCCGTTAAATGCAATTTTTTTTAACAGAATTTTATGATCGACCTTGTCAAAAGCTTTTCGGAAATCCGTGTACACAGCGTCTACCTGTATTCTGTTGTCCATATTTTGAAATAAGTAATTAGTATAAAGTGCCAAATTTGTAACAGTTGACCTACGTTGAACAAAACCATGTTGCTCTTTTATGATTTCATTATGCATTATAGGATATAGTTGCATATGTACAAGCCTCTCGAAAAGTTTCGCCAAGGTCGATAATATAGAAATAGGACGATAATTTTCTACATTTGATCTCGTACCATTTTTATACACAGGTGTGATATTTGCATTTTTCCATATATCAGGAAATGTTCCTTCTTGCATGCACTTATTGTAGATTATCGTAAGCGGAATATAAATTGTAGTGGCTGTAAACTTTAAAAAATAGGGTGGTATAGAATCTGGTCCAGGCCCTTTAGTACAATCTAATAATTTTAATTGAGTAAGAACAGAATCTTCAGAAAATGTCATACTAAAAATATTTACGTGGGTACAAATACTACTATCTAGTGGTTCCAGAGAGTCTAAATTAATAGTTGAAGGTTCAAAAACAGACTGGAAGAATTGGCCGAACATGTTACATATGCTTTTAGGGTCATCAGTAGTTATACCCATGTAGGACATTACACTGGGTATGGCTGGTTTAGCTTTGCGATTTGAAATATAGTTCCAAAATATTTTTATATTATTAATTATACTTTTTTCAATAAGTGTCATATACATGTCAAAACATTTTTTACATTCAGCCCTAAATCTGTCACGATACATAGAGAATAATTCATAGTCAGCCACGTTTTTGAATTTTTTCCATTTTATCCAAACTTTTTTTTTTGCTTTAAATATGTGTTTCAAGGCAGGTGAAAACCATACTGGGAAATTTGTGTGCTTAACATTAACTATCGGCGTAAATTGTTTGATAATTGAAAACAGTTTTTCATAAAATTTAATGACAATATTGTTAGCTGACTCATTTAAAAATAAAGTGCACCAATTCACCTCAGATATAGCCTTGTTTATTTTAATATAGTCTGCTTTTCTAAAACATAGTTTTAGTCTTTGTTGACGGGGAACCGACAGAAATGCACTTTTTAGTTTAGTCAAGGCAATAAAACAGGGATGATGCGATACTTCAGGAGACAAAGCTAACGAGGGAACAAAGCATTCGCAATTTGTATTAGATATAAATAGATCTAATAAGCGATTATTATTATTTTTATAAATATTGTATTGGGTTGCATTCAATAACGAGAGCGTTTGAATAAGATATCTACCGGCATTAGAAGTATCACTTTTAATTACTGGCATACTGTTACCCTCTAGTATAACCCAGTCGAGCTTAGGTATATTAAAATCACCTGCAATATAGAAATTAGTTATATTTTCACTTAGAAGCAGTTCAGTGAGGAGGTCTAAATAGGAGACATATATATCAACGCAGAGATTGGGCGGTATATACACTGCGTTAATAATGTGCCGTCTTACTATAAGATACGTTCATAAAACATATCTCATAAGTTTATTATGCTTTTGTTATTTTTATTAAGTTGCCTGAATAGAATTACGTTGTAGTCAAGATGTTTAAGAAATAGATATATATTTCTTATAAAATATTACAGCCATCTTAAAAAATATTCAATACATATAATACAAACAACTAATAAATTAGATTTTTTAATTTCTATTTATTAATAATATAACAATTAATTAAAATATATTAAATTAACTCACATTTTGAATAAAACGTACAATACTATTAAGATATCTATTTAAATATTTTTTTTATCTGTATTTCTTTTTTCTAATTTCATACAGCTTCGAATCAACAATTATAGATTCGACTTTAAAGTTATGTTCATGTAAGTTCTTTATAAGGTACAAAGAAGCTAGTACAATCACTATGGATGTGATCCAGGCAACTATATAATAATGGTCTAGATTTCCAACTGGCACTTCCCAGGTCAATGTTTTTGTTACCTGGAAAAAAAAAGGAAAAAATATGTTTAGGCCCAACTCATTCAATCCTTTGATTAGTTTTCGTTTTTATTAACTTAATTTCAAATGTATTTTGTTATTTTTTTTATTTTCCAGGATTTATCAATAACCTCTCACTACATAAAGTTTTGTATAACATATATATATTTTTTTTGTGGCTCAGTTGGGCAGTAAATGTGATCGATTGTGGGTTCGACTTTCATTTCCACGCTCTGGTAAGTCAAAACGCAGCGTTGAGTTTCGCCACTCAACTGGCAATGTTGCCTCGAAATCGGCGTAAAATGAAGTACTGAGTGTCTTCATATTAGGTACTTACTGTCTTCCCTGCTATGCGGGATAAAAGCTAAAAAAACTTCATCCTGTTACACTATACAAATCAATAACAAAGACATATATACATAATACATCTATTACTTCCTAATAATTTCTTAAAGCAATAAACTATCAAAAAAAGTATCAACCATTGCTTAGTATAAAATGTATAGGATAGCAGGATAGACAGAAAATATCTAGTGTCAAGACACTCAGTACTTCGGTTGCCACCAAATTCGAGACATTGCGTGTTGAGTGGGAAATGGAAACAATTTAAGAATAACCACTCCCCCGAGTGGGAAACGAATCGACAACCGATCGCGTTTACATTCAGACGCTGTCCCATTGCGCCACGACCTGCCTCAACACTGTTTTGTATAGAAACAATAAATAAATAAATAAATAAATATATACCTATGGCTAAGATTACTAAGAAAAGGTCACCAGTATTAATAAAATAGCCTTTTGCCTGTTGCAATTTTATGATTGTTTTTTTCTCCTTTATGTGTTTTTATGTGTATAAGAAATGATTTTACATACTTATGTTCCTTTTAACATTAAATCTTAAATTTTATCTTACCAAAGCAAGAAAATAAAAAATACATATACATGTATAGACAAAGATATTTTTCAATATATATAAATATATTACCATAATAACTGGTATCAGTTTCCATTTGCATAATTCTTTTGAAACACCTTTTTTGCAGAATGTATTAACATGTTTCTCCGATATATTAATTTCATCTTTGCAAACACTCAGCTTGTTGTGTGGGCATTTCAAATATAATTTAGGTGGCGGTATTAAGTTTATAGCCATTCTGTAATAAAAAATTAAAAAAAAACATTTAAATTTCTATAAAATTATAAAATATAAAATTATAAAATATCTCTTTTTCATAATCATAAAAATATTAGTAAGGTCTCTGATTTTCGCGATTTTTATACATTTTAAATGAAACTATTTTAAACAAATTAATCACATATACTTTGCCTTGAATCAAGAATGGACCACTGCATAAAATATTAAGTTTCCAAAAATGTATTTTCAAATACCAAAATATACATGATTTTTCCATTTAATATAGTTTCATTTAAAATATTATATATTTTCAAGCTCAATTTCAATTTTTTCCATTATTTAATATGCATTGAGCTACTTAGAAATGGCATGTATTAACTTTTGAAGTCATTGTAGCATTAATGTCTATTTGTAAACAAGATTGTGGGTTCACTGTGCCCTCTTAACTATCCTACCATGGGAGATAGTGTCACTCTGATATTATTATTATATATTATTTAATAGAATTAAAATTACAATTTCTTGATTAATTTTTACCAGAAAGTTTTAAAAAGTATTTTTACTCACCCTCCACCTCGAACAGCTTCATGGTACCTCGCATGAACAGGTATGGAGAAACTTGATTTGCTATTTATTACTTTACTAAATATTTGTATTACAATAGGATTGCTATCCTTTGCAGTTACTTCAATGTCAACTGGTGTTATAAAAACTGTTTTGATCTGAAACATACACAATATAAGGATATTGATAAAAAAATATAACAAAAAAGGCAAAATCAGGTATGTTTTTAACTCCTACTATAATCTATACATTTATTTCTCTTCTTCATCTGGCAGAATGGCTTAAATTCTCTTAACACTAGGTTATATAGAATATATTCATAAGTTTCCACTCATTTCGAAAAAAAATGGATATTAGGTGGCAAACCACAATCTCAACAAATGGAAAATATTCCACGTTTTTGAAAAAACATAAAAAATTGTTTTTATATGTTAGTAAAATTTATTTTTTACAAACATAGTTTGTGTTGTTTTGTAATTTAAAGTTTGGAATAACACTTAAAAATAGTAAATAGGTAAATATTCTCTTTAAAAACAAATGCACAATGATTGCATATACAGTTATACATCTTTATTATTAATTTACATAAAATTTAATAAATACAAAATTAATTTAATAAGAACTTACTGAATTCATTTTTGAAAAAACGTATAAAAATTTTGAACGCAGTGGGATATGAATCCGTGCCTCTTGGTTACCGTCCAAGCGCTCTGACCGCTAAGCCATGCGTTCTACTACCAGCTTTGTTTTTCAAAAATGTTTTCTAATCCTTAGTGTGAAATAACACTTTAAAAATAGTAAATACTTACTGAATTCTTGCAACAATAATCTTTCATTTCATCTTCACTAGCATAAACTCCAGCAGGCAGCGTTTGTTCTATGCCTATATCACAATCTTTATACATTGAGGTTTCCTCCGCATTGTGGCTTCCAAAGTCTATATGGTAACTTAAGTTTCTGAAATATTATCAATGATATAAAATTAACATATTTAGTGTTATGATTTTCTCTTTATATTACTCAAGTCAGTTTATAGCCTGTTGAGGAATAAACAACAAAATAAAAACTTGTTTAATTTATATTTTATTTTAATAAAAAAAGTTAGTATATATATTTAAAATTTTAGCACCACACACGTTTGTTTGGGATAAACAACAAGATTATGACTACAGTATATAATAAACGAGGCTATTACCTGTGAAATCCTTCATTATGCAGCTTTTGTTCAATTTTAACATTAAAATTACAAGTTTGACAATATATTCCACATAGAATCATCATATGTAAAATTATCCTAAAAATCATTTTGTTTTAAGCTTTTGTAATTTAAGAAGTTTTTTTATAATTTATATTGAGTCTTTATATAATTAATATAAAATGGCGTGTACTGATTTATCTACAAATATGTAACTTAAAATAATAATACTTTAAACACTTTGAAGTTATTATCTTTATAAAAACAATCGGTGACAACTTTTGAATTCCTGTAGATTTTCACAGATCAATATATATTTTGACAACCACAGACTATAAATTTAAATGTCAAAAAATGCTAATGATCAGTATAAGAACAGAACGTCTTAGAAAGACCGTTATATCTAAAAGACCATTTGTTAACGATTTAACGAACGACATCGACGAATGTAAATATATTTTTTGCAAAAATATACAGTACGCTTTGGAGTGAATCATGTGTGATAATTTTGTATTTATCGGAGGACGAACAATTGAATATACATCGATACATAAAAAAAAATAAGTAACATTTTATTTATATTATATAAAATGTATAAAAAAATAGTTTTTAATTTAGATCAGTTTCATAAGCTAAAGTATATATACGGTAGAATAAAGACTTAGGAACTCTATTATAGAAATCATCCTTTCTACTTGTTAAATATAGATTATATGTAAATGATAAAACTAAAAATAATAATATAACAATATTTCTATTATTTCTCCTATTGCAAAAATTATTATTTTTTATGTATGAAACAAAGAAAAAGAATCGAATATAATTAATCAAGAATCGTTATAATAATTAAATATTACACTATCATGTAACAACTAGCAAGGAAGACGAACTCAGTGGTGTGTCCATTGGAGAAGCCTATATACTCCTGTCTTAGCTGTGAAAGGAAAAGGGCTGATGATGACGATGATGAAACTATGACACAAACATTGTTCATCAGAAATACTACTAAATATAGAATATTGAGTGTCTTGCAATTAGGGTACTTCCTATATACCCTGCTATACACGACAAGGCGTAGAAAGATAAATTTGACAGGTAGATTTTTTGAAGATTTTAAGGACTAGAATCTTAGAATAGAGTATTTCCTGAAACTATATATAACAGCAATAGGAATTATATAGAATAAGGCATAAAACCCAAGTAAGGGAAGTTACACGTGATGATTTGTCAAGTTTTATAATATTAAAAATGTTAATTGTAAATTAGTTGTAAATACATAATTAATGTTACAGTCTTTACAATTTTAAAATTTAGAAGTAAAAATATTGTTGTAGCTAATAAGGTTGGAATTATATTAGTTGGAGAAAAATATTTTTGTCCTTTACATGAAAATCCAATAAACTTTGTTAAGTTTAAGTTAGAACTAACTTCGATCCAGCATCTTCCTGAAATACTGAAATACTATTTTGAGTGCAGTATATAAAAGAGAGGTCTCCGACGCAGCCTGAAGTTTGCGACATTCCGTATTAACAGAACACTGAGCTCAACGCCGCACTTCATCTTTATTTTAAGAAAACAAATAATAGTTCATAATTATGGTATTTATTTTAAAAATACTGTAATTAAGTAACAAAAACAGTTAGCTATGGTTCGCTAATTCAACGTTCCCATAATTGTTTCGCAGCGAACTAGCTATATGTATATATCCGTGTGTATGTTCGTACGTAGGTATGCAGACAGGACGGCGGGTCCACCTTGAGTCATTGCCGTCATTGATGACGACGGAAGGAGTGTGCGGTAGCTGTTATAATTGTATATGTGAGACAGTCCTGTTTTGTTTAAATAGAATTGATACAAGACAAAATTACAGGTATAGATACATTAAGTTTGAGTATATATAGAATATATAAAAAGTAATTTATTTTTATTAACGTAAGTATATAGTAATTGTATAATATATTTTATTATATACTAATTGTATAATCAAATAAGAGAAGAAAACACTAGGAGATGATTTTCAGAAATTCTTAGGGCATCAAAATAAAAATAAGCATTTTAACATGGCTATATAAGTGCAGGTTTGAAACTTGTTCCGTCCAAATTTATATAAATTTTCTACATTTTTAGCTTCACGCTTTTTATCTCGAACAGGGTTAGCAGAAAGTAACCTAGGTGGAACCCTACGATGCACTTTGTCTTACCAGAACGAGGAAGTAAAAATAATTTTAAATATAATCACTCCCCCGAGTGGAGATCGAACCCACGACCGATCGCGTTTCCAGTCGGTTGCTGTCCCGCTGCACCACAACCGATATATTAATGTTATTAATGCGCAAGTAGGTAAGGAAATATGTTAGCTGGTCTTTACGCAAAAATTACTGAACTTATCTAGATGATACTCTCCTCTAACATAGCTTAGACATAAGAGTAACACATAGGCTGCGATTTGTGAATTTGACTTTCTTTCATATATTATGTGATTAAAGCATAATTAATATATTACTTATATAATACATAACTTCATTACAATAGTAATTATATCGACAAATGTACAGTTCATTGAAAATTAATAACTTAAACTCTAAATATTATCAATTAAATAAAACAAGTCTCTTATATCTTTAGGCAATGCTGCCATTGATCAAATGTAAAACAATATTGTATTATGATACAAGATAAGCTTCTTTCTCTTCACTAAACGGTTAACAACAACATCGCTACGTACTATCACTAGCTTGGAACGTAACAATGAAAGTTATAGGATGACAATCTTTTAAATTATCTTATATATTTTTTTAACTTCACGCTTTTATACCATAGCAGGGTAGAGAGGAAGTACCTATTCAAGACACTCTGTACTTCGCTTTCCGCTTAATTCGGGACGCTGAGTGTTGAGTGGCGGAACTCAACGCTGTACTTTGTTTTATCATAGCGAGGAATAGAAAATAATTTAAATATAATCTATAATAATTTAAATAAAATGTCACACTGCGCCACGACCAGTCTCTACTGTTCTAATACTAAAATAATATACTGTTGTAATAGAACAATTTAATATATGTATGTTTATTTATAACAGTATTTTTCCTTTAATATTTTTTTTAATAAATATCTTTCAAGTCTCAAGTTACTTAGAGATAAAGTGAGAATAAACTTATTGTATGACGTTCTTTTACAAAATGTAATGATTTTAACATTATAAAAATTAATTCATTTTTTTATTGTTGATTGTAAAATTGGAATCATAATGGACTATATACTAAAAACATAAGCGGATGTATAAATATCATAATGTATTTTTATGATATAATTTATTCTTTCCTTTGCCTATTTCGCAAAATAGAAAGACAAATTAAAAAAAATTATTACCGCTTTTATTCCTCAAAAACAAAAATGTCCTCAAAATTCACAGAATAAGTATCAGAAAAGCAAAAATAAATACGGTAATATAACAATAAATTATAATTAATCTATGTTTAGATCATGTTTATATTTACTTAAATTATTTTTTTTAAACATAAATAAGAAAAATATTCCAAAAACAATGAACGCCTTGTTACCCCACAAAAACTACTGATCAACGATCAAGAAGCCGGTTCAGTTCACGTCAGCGCTCACAAACGTTTGCAAGTGTTTTAAAGTGTTTCAGTGTTAACATAACTTTATTTCCCACACATAATACAGTAAGTATTTGCTTTTATTATAAATTTACTTACAATAATTGTAGACAGAACATTTTTTTATCTTGTAAATATTGTTTAGGTGGCCTAAGGAGATTTTGGTTTGATATCTTGTAAAATGGTTTGCTCGCTTATTTTTTTTTTATTATGTACAAGTTTTAATTTAGATTCCATTACATACAGCCGTACATTAATCCGTATTTAATCTAATCTATATATGTTTATAATTTAACATGTAAATATATCAATAGTTTATAATAAAAATTTATAACGTTTTATTTTTAATTATAGTATATATATATTTTTGATTTTTTTAAAACAATTTTGTGTGAATACAATTTCTTTTTACACCCGCCGTTGCCACAGATCATTAATATGCAATGCGCTTTCATATTTTTACGCTTTATAAAACGCATATGTAAGTGATTGGTGTTAGACTTAAAGTGATGCGTTTCAATTAGTCACGGAGGAGGTTTGCTTACATTATTCATACTACGATTGTTTTCACATGTCTTCTTACAATAAGAGACAACCTTCTGATATAAAAGACAATTTAATATTGAGTAACTTAGTTCTTAAGTTTGGTATTATTTACAAATTAATTTATATGCAGTATATTTATAATACTTAATCCTTTTCGTCTACTCCATATATTTTTCTCTAAAAAAAATTATTAAGTAAGCCTATAAAATTAAAAGTTGGCATTATAATCTAACTATAGACGCTTTACAATGATAACTTTTTGCAAATAATTTTGTATTAATATATATATTTGTTAAGTTTTTTCAAACATCATTTCGGTATAAAATTTTAAGTACACAACAATATTTGTGTCAATATATGAATATACTTAATTTAAAAAAATCTTTTAATATATTATCTATATCTAAATATTTATTACATTATATCAAATAAATTTCAAATTACGAAATACTTGTAAAGTAATTATAATTGAGTATATTTAAATAGATATTTTATATAAATAATTTTAAATTACACTCACTTCCTGTATTTGCCAGATATTAAAAAACAATATGTCGAGTAACATAACACTTTCTTTAACACGTTTTACAAAAAAGCGCTTTCCTCAGACAGTATTGTCAGTCCACCATTGCGTCGCCTTTTTTCTTATATTTTTAAAATTTTTTGTAAGCCAAAACATGCTTTTAGTTAAATAACTAAAATATTTTTAGTTCTTAAGGGTTATATAACTATAGATTTACTTAACTTTATTGACACGTGTCCACACGAAAAACTAAATATATATATATATATATATATATATATATATATATATATATATATATATATATATATATATATATATATATATATATATATACCTAGACCCAACTCATAAGCTACTAGATACTAAGTAAAAAAAATGACATTAAAATTAATTATATTTTTTAACCTTGCAATCATCCTATTTACCAATTACTGCAAGAAGTGCCCGTAAGACTAAATCGTGAGTCATATTTAGTATTAATAATTCCAAATAGATGATAACAAGATTTTTTTTACATTCCCTTCAATTTTAAAAATACGAAGTTTTTGCTTTACGTATTAATATTTAGAGCTTATTGTCTATCTATTTATTATTTTACGCCCATTTAAAGCCAATGTACGGAATTCTTGACTGGTATAACACATGTATACATGAAAATGGGCATGTACGAATAGGATAAGTATACAGAGAGTGTAGCGTTTACTTCTCCGTTCTCTCTGACTACTCCGCTATAATTAAAGCGACAAGCTGTATACATAGAAATATTTTACCTACAATTACGTTGTATAATATGATGGCTAATAACCGCGCAATAACTGCGTCAGTGTGGCTTGTGAAATTGTTGATAATTATGATACTAATAATATTGTTTTTATACTTTTACAATTTTATTAGAGAAACGTAAACGTAAGTGAGTCAAGACACTCCGTTTTCGCCTGAATTCGAGAAAGTTTTCTCATGTAGTGGCAACGCAGCGGTTCTCAACGCTGCGATTAGTTTCTCATTCTTTGAAATTTTAAATACTTTTAAAACTGATATACGTATGTAAAAAATAAGAAGAAAAACTTAGGATTCATATTAAATTCTTAAACGTGGGCAAGGATGATATTAGATAAGGAGGTATGATGTGATATTTGTAGATAAAATTTTTAAATTATAATATATATATATATATATATATATATATATATATATATATATATATATATATAGCTAATATATGTGTGTTCACCATTTATATATAAAACGTAGGTGTTCCTAAAATGAGGTCGTAAGGCCTCTATAAAATTATTTTGCAATACTTAATGCGCATGTTCTGATTGAATAAATTATATACAAATTAAGAGAATGTGTTCTAATGAATTTCTATTGTTTTTCCCGCATAATAGGGTAGTGCACAGATAACCTAGTGTTAAGACACTTATTGACTGCTTTCCATCCGACATACATTATCTATTGAATGACAAGCTCAACAGCATTCAACGCTGCACTTTGTCCTAATCATTTCTCGAGTGGGAATCGAACCAACAACTAATCGCGCTTACGCTTTTAGATCCTGTCACATTGACGATGGCTCAGATAGAAAAATAACTGTATTTTTTTAGCTTTACGCATAGCAGAATAGGCAGAAAGTTCCTAGTGTTGAGATAGTTCTTAGAGTATTAAAAAACAATTTAAATATAATCATTCCCCTTGAATGGGAATCGAACCCATAACCGATCGTGTTTACAGCCCGACTCTGTCCCACTGCGTCACGACCGGCCGATATTGTAATAATATCATCGTATGGTAAAAGAATTTGCTTTGTAACTGTTGATAAGCGAATAAATTCTTAAACCAACATTTGTTTACAAAAACAAAGAGCGCTCGTTGCCAAGTAACATATTGTTTTGCATTCGAGAAATTCTTATTTTGTTCCCCGTGACGCCATCGTACACCCAAACCGACTCCTAAGTGGCTGCCTCGATCGCTGGGCATAAGCTGGGCCTTCTTTGAGTAATCAGGGGTTTCACCCAGCTGAACTGTCCGCCCAGGCACTACGCTTTCCCCATTTACCGTCCTATCCCCAATCCCGTTTCGGGTTCAATACCTCGGGAAGCTAACCGTCCTCCGCTCCAGTGACCCATCCATATTTGTGGATAGCGCCAGAGATCACGATCAGAGGGTATTGCCCTGGATCCACCCCCCCCCCCCCCTTCCCTTCTGTGGATTGAGACAGAAGGCATCGAAGAAATTTCGTTAGCAAGAGAATTTAATTAAAAAAAAAGTTACATTTACAATCATCGAGTTTATAAAAAAATTGGACACTTGAAAGGTTTCCAAAGTGTAAAAAGTATAATTATATTGTATTAGTTAGTTACAGTTATTATTTTTTTTTAGCTTCACGCTTTTATCCCACATAGCAGGGTAGATAGAAAGTACCTAGTGTCAAGACATTCCGTACTTCGCTTTCCACCGAATTCAAGACATTGCGTGTTGAGTGGCGGAACTCAACGTAGCACTTTGCTTTACCGGAGCTAGGAAATTAAAAATAATTTAAATATAATTATACCCTCGAGAGGGAATCGAATCCAGACGCTGTCCAACTGGGATTCGACCGGCTTCCATTATTATATATCTTGGTCTTGCACTATTGGATGAACAAAAATAAATACCAAATACCACTTATAATGTATACCACTTATATGTATAATAGTGTAAAATGTTAATGTAGTTATTTTAAATGTATTAATCTCGTATATTTTGGTATTTGAAAGTACACTTTTGATAACCCGACGTTTCGAACACTTTACAGTAATCCGTGGTCACATGTAGACACAAGCGTGGCCACAGTCTACCTACAACCACGGACTACTGTAAAGTGTGAAAAACGTCGGGCAGTTAATTTAAAACAATTTTAAATAAAAAAAAAATGAAAATAAAAGATTTTAAATGAAACTATTTAACCGGATTAATCGCGTATATTTTGGTATTCGAAAAATACATTTTTGGACACCTGACGTTTCGAACACTTTACAGTAGTCCGTGGTCACAGGTAGACTGAGGTGGCATTCGTCTGTCAGTTGATACAAAAAATTAATTATATCAAACTACCGCCATCGATTTCTTAATTGCCTCGTGTACTGCCCTGGATTCTTGCAGAATGAGTTCACTGTATCTTTGTCTCTGGTGTGGTGGATTTGGGACTTTAAATTTTTAATAAGTGGGTCCCAGGTGGTAGATAGTTTCCAACCATCTTCTCTATTGAAATTTGGATGTTTTTGAATTTCAATAGCCTCGCGGATCATTCTAGGAACATATCTACTTTCCCTAGCGAAGATATGTGGCTTATCAAACCTGATGTAGTTGTTGGACTTATTCATTGTATGTTCACACACACAGCTGACTGCAATACACGCCCATTATTCACATCGGATATGTGTTCTTTCACCCTAACCCCGATGCTCAGCATTCTAACTACTGTAAAGTGTTCGAAACGTCAGGTGTCTCTAGCTAGCTTCTAGCTTCTGATGCCGATATCACAATAACTGGGATAAACAAAAGGTATTTTTTTTTCTAAGTTTCTATATTTCTATTATGTCTATTTTTTGTTAGAAGCTATTGTAACGCAACGTCTGGCTGCCATTGGTTCAATTCCCAATTGGGGACAGCTCTGGTAAGACGAAGCACGGCGTTGAGTTCGCCACCCAACACGCAGTGTCCCGATATTGGTCGGAAAGCAGTCGACGAAGTGTCTTATAAACTAGGTTGTCTCTGACTACCCTGCTATGTAAGATAAAGCTTCAAGCTGCTCAAGCTTGGTATTGGGTTAGCTTATGGGGTTCAGAGCGTGCCAGTTGAACACAAATCACTTGGCTAAAGTCATGTTGATAGGAGAACACGAAGAAGGTTGTACGGTCGTGTTATGTTTACTCGTGTCGTATGCATTAACTTGTTATGATCTTCACACATTACTGGACGAAATCAATATTGTAAATATATATGTAAATTAGTAAAACACGAAGCGTCGTGCAGGTATTATTTTCTTTGTAAACATAATAACCAAGAATAGAAACTTTTATAGTAGAAACTTAAATATAATACGTAATGTTAACATCTTATACATATATATATATATATATATATATATATATATATATATATATATATACATATATATACATATATATATATATTTATATATATATATATATACATATATATATATATATATATATATATATATATATATATATATATATATATTTGTATTTTTATGAAACTCGGTCTACTTGTGTTTTTTAACAAAAATAATTAGGCAATGTCTTTTAAACTACGAAAAGTGTATACATTTTTTTAGTGGCAATTTCCGTGGTGAATGGCAGCAATAAGAAAATATAATAATTACGCTGAGTGAAATCGAACTCACAACCGGTTTCGTTTGCAGTCAGACGCTGTTCCACTGCACCACGATGGCCTCTACAATGAATATATAATAAACTATGCATATAACTACCTAATATTCATATATTATTAAACACTAGAAATAAAGTAACATAAAAAATATAACAGTAGGAGAGATATCACTAAGTTCTCTACAACTTTTCATCCTTGTACTAACTGAGACTACCGAAATTTGAGAAGATGATAAAATTCAATATATACAATGGAAATACGAAAATTGCCTCAAATGGGAACCGAATCAACTATAACATCCAAACGTAACGAAGCCATGTCACACCCATACATATCGAAACAAACAAACCACTTGTTACACACAAGTAACAAGTGTGTAATCAAGTTTATTAATCCGATACAATTTAAATATTTGATCGGCATTACCAATTGCTTAGCGCGATTACATAGCTTATTTAATATATTGAGAAATTGTAAAGAATGTTTTTCGTATGTGTCACGTATAAATTTTTCAATTAAATCGGTCACTTGAAATCTTTACTGTTCTCGGACTTTTGCCACTTGGCAATGGAACCCTGTAGGTTTTAATTTAATATCCATTTTCCATCCAAAAATAGATATAATATATTAAACGTAACTTAACGCCGGATTGCGCTCCACTAAACCAGTATTGCGAATGTATATTTTGTATATAAACACTATTTTGAGCGAATGTCATTTCCATGGAACCGTATAGATTTTTATTTAAACATTCCCTATTTTCAATTCAAAAAAGTATAATATATTAGACGTAACTTAACGCCACTTAGTGTTCCAATAAACCAGTAAGACAAATATGTATCTATAAATATTACTTGGAGCCAAGATCATTTCCATGGAACCGTATAGAATTTTAATTGATTCATTTACGATTTTTGATTCAAATGGAGTGTAATATATTAAACGTAATTTAACGCCACGTTGTGTTCCAATAAACCGGTGAGATGAATGTGTATTTTATATATAAACATTACTTGAGTGAAGGTCAATCTCGTAACAATCATGTGTAATCAGGCGTGTCCGAATGCTCTAATTGTTTATTTATTGTGTATATAGTATGGCTATTGGTTTTTCCTTTCGGCTAATATATAACACGTATTTGAGGCGTTTGAGCAAATATTGCTTATAGTAAAGAAATTAAGGAAAACAATGAAAATCTATTAATATATTTAAAGTAACGCGATTATATTATAAATTTTATCCTGCATAGCTGGATAGCCAGAGCCTAGTGTCAAGACACTCCGAAACGACTTTCCTCCCGTAATCGAGGCGTTGCATGTTAAGTGGCGAGCTTAATATTGTATTTTATTATGCTGGAAGAGAAATGAAATAAAACGTATGATATAATCATTCTTCCGATTGGAAATCGAACCCACAACCAACCGCTTTTACAGTTACGCTTTGTCCTACTTCGACACGATGGCCACTAAAATTTTTATTATAAATAATTCAATATAATTGTAATAAAATATTTATTTTAACACACGGGTCTCAAATTGTACGGTGTACGGAGAGAATGTCAGAGGTCCCTGTGGCACAGTGGGACAGCGTCAAACTGTAAACGTGATAATTATGGATTCAATTTTAACTAAAAGTATTTATTTTTCAAAATACTTTCATATCCTTCGATAAAACTAAATCCAGCGTTAAGCTCCGCCATTGAAAGTAATGTTTCAAATGCACACGGAAACTAAAACCGGAAAACGAAATGTTTCGATATTAAGCCATGCATAAACAAAACATTCTAAAAAAATATTCGAACTTACATCCCTTGCGTCAGACAAACTTCAACTGCGCTATAATGGTGTTTTAAGTACAATCTGCACATAAATCTTATGTAACAATAGCCGTTTTCAATATTATATATATATATATATATATATATATATATATATATATATATATATATATATATATATATATATATATATATATATATATATATATATATATATATATATATATATATAAATATCATGATTAAATAGATATCCAGGGACGTTATATTAAAGCGGACGTAGTCGCGGGTGCAGCTAGTATCTTTATACTAGCTGCACCCGCGACTACGTCCGCTCACGCACACATCACGCACATCAGGGTAGTCAGAGACAACCTAGTGTCAAGACACTGCGTTGACTGGTTGCCGTCCAATATCCAGACATTGCGTGTGGATTATATGGATTAATTGATAGATTATATAATAAAATTTATATTAGAAATGAAACTATATCTTTTAGACACAGCTTAGCTCAAATATTTGAGTACTTATCAATATAAGAATAAAAAAAATTGTTACCCGCAACGTGCTTTATAAGAACTACGAGTAAATGACCTTTATCTTCTTATTATTAGAGGTCGGTCGTGGCGCAGTGGAACAGCGTCTGACTGTAAACGCGATCGATTGTGGTTTCGATTCCCACTCGAGGGGTTATATTTTAATTATTTTTATTTCCTCGCTCTGGTAAGACTAAGTCAGAGTTTGACTACCGCCACTCAATACGCAATATCTCGAATTCAGCGGAAAGCGGAGTACGGAGTCGGACACTGTCCCACTACGTCACTACCGGCCTCATATATACTTATATACATATCTTATATACATATCTTAAAATTTAATTAAAAAAAAATAAAACTATTGATATCAACGTCGACCTCAACTGAGTGAGTGTTCTTACATTGTAGGTCACGGCACTCCGGAGTCCGGAGTGACCGCGCCTTCGCAAAGTAAATAGTTTTATATAGACTTATTTATATAGTCCATATCATGAAGTGAGACTTGTACATGAGAAATGAAATGTGCCGATTAGTACAAATGTAGTTAAATAACGTAATAGTAATGTAGACTTACGTTTTCAGCTTTATCCCTTATACCAGGATAGTCAGAGACGACCTAGTGTCAAGACACTCCGTTGTCGCTTTCCGTTTGAAATCAAGATATTACGTGTTGAGTGGTGAATTCACCGCCACCCTTTGTCGTACCAGATCGGAGAAGTGAAAATAACTTCTAAATATAATCAGTTCCCCGAGTAGGAATTGAACACACAATCTATTGGATATACAACCACCACGTCTTTAAAATCAAGTGACGATAATAAGCGTGTCATTCATAATTCAAGATTTTATTATATCTAAATCACAATAAAACAAAAAGAAAACTTTTTAAAAGCGAACTATAAAAGGCAAAATGTATTTAATCAGATTAAATTTATATTTCAATGTCAATTGTTCGATCCCCACTCGGGGGAGTGATTATATTTAAATTATTCTCACATCCTAGCTCTAGTAAAAGACAAAGTGCGGCGTTGAGTTCCACCACTCAACACGCTATGTCTCCAATTCGGTGGAAAGCGAAGTACGGTGTGTCTTGACACTAGATACTTTCTGCTATGCGGGATGAAAAGTAGGAAGATAAAAAAAATTATAAAAAACTACCTGTGTAGAATTTGTCTAGAATATTGTATGACGTTGGCCTTCTATTTAATAGATAAATAAATGAACATAAATAAACTGTCAATATGATAGATACGTAGGAATTTATATTAGAACAAGTATCGTAAAAATTCTTACTCAGGTTTGGACTGGTATTTTTATTGGTTACTTAATATACGATACATAACTGGGCTGTAATGTTTAGAAATATTAAAAAAAAAATTGAATGTTGGAAATTTTAGGTCTCGGCCTCATGTTACAACTAGACTATATCGCTGACGGGTCCACAACGCGTTGCCATAGTAACGTTCAATTCAAAATTTCAAACATATGGTAGTGTGTGTAACATATTTTTTTATTAATTTTATGTATTATTTTAAAAATATTAGCACTCTCCACGCAGTTATATAAAATACGCAATGTACCCGTGACATTAGTTATCTGAAAGTCAAAATCCTGGCAAAATCAGTGTAGCCAGAACTAACAAACAGACAGATAATATTATATATATATATATATATATATATATATATATATATATATAACATATTACATATAGTAAAAAATGGATATTTTAATAAACAAACACTCTAATATTTATTTTTATACATAACTATTTCAAATTTTATACTAATCACTCCTTATAATTTTCGTCAAAACTTTTTGCTTCATGTATACACTTTATATTAAGATAAAAAATTTTTTTGCTTTACTTTATTGTGACTCACGGCACTATCGCAAGCTACGTAATGCTTCCATGTATTTTTATAGGGACTTTCCCTTCACCCTGAATAGCAGTAAATATCAGTAGGGCCAACATTAATCTTAATAAAAGAAAGAGGAAAAGACATTACAAGTTTAAATCTATACTAATTATATATATATATATATATATATATATATATATGAAACTATTATAAACGATATAATCGCATATATTTTGATATTCAAAAATTTTTTTTTAAATACTCGACGTTTTGAACCCGTATGAAGATGGCGGTAGATTGATATAATTAATTTTTGTATTAACCGACAAGCGAATGCCAACTCAGTGCCTGTGATCACGGACCACTGTAAAAATGTTCAAAACTTCAGATTTTCAAATATTTACGTTCGAAACACGCAATTGATCATTTAAAATAGTCCATTTTAAAGGACTAATTTGTGTATTTCGTTTTATGTTTAAAAACCGCAAAAATCAAAGATCTTATATAAAAATATTATACTAATAAAAAAAAAATTGCAAAATCTCAACAAAGTGTTTTATGTAAAAAGCCTTTTAAGTTTTAAACTTGAGGAAATGTCAACGGGTCATTTTGATAAAACCCGAAGGTCTCTTTAATTGTGGTGATTTAATTGTAATTTTTTTTTACCAAGAACCGATGTGATATTGGTCAAGAAATACTTATTTTACATGTATAAAAATAAAAGAGTATAGAGTTTCTCACTCTATCCATGTCAAAACATCCAATTAATATTATAAATGCTAAAGCTTTTGATGGATGGATGTTTGTTAGTTAGTCTACTTACTCTCATACAAAAATTGCTGAGCAAATTTAGATGAAACTTTATCACCACATAGCTCATACAACGGTCTTGTGTTGTCTTCCCCTGAATTTAACGGAAACCATATCAAATGCTGGACCAATTGCTATTCTTAAAGTGCAATTTGTTTTTTACATTACATTATTATTGACAACACTTGCACGATAATGTTCACCTCGATCAATGTGGCACATCTCTAGATTGCGAAAAATAATTAAGGGACATCTAAGAAGTGGAGGGCCACTTGTTAGATGCCCCAAAACATCTACATCTCTAAATCTAGTTCTGAATATAATTATAAATATATATAAGTAAGTTAAGAAAATTTCTACCCTGCTAGAGTTGTCGTTATCGTTCGCGTCGTAATAAGCTATATAATTATTTTTGGATATTGCAAAAAAAAATATCTTTTGTATAAGACTACCTAAGTTATTACAAGCAAGTTTATTAATTTTTCGAACCTAATTTAGAAGTAAGTAAGTAATGTAAGTCACTTTCAATGATATTTTGTCACCTTCACTGACAAATGTCAAATTATATATTCAATTATGCCATGCATTCGTAACCTTACGTCTTGCCATGCTAGCAAGGTTTCGACCTCAGGTTGTATCAAGGGCAAATAAAATTTATTTAGAAACACAAACATACACACACACACACATATATATATATATATATATATATATATATATATATATACATATATATACATACATAAATGTTTATATACATACATACCTTTGCAATTTTATGGTATTTATTTGCACGCTTTGCTATTTCCTAGCGTTTCTTATAAGCTTGCTTATGTATTGTAATTACACACATTTATTTCTAACTTTACTGTTTTCTGGATGGTGCCATACAAAAGATTACATCATGACGCCAGTTTAAAGAGCAATTATTGTGGGTTCGATTCCCGTTTACGGATGTTTTTTTAATTAAAAATATTATTACAAAAGAAACGGATGTATAAAAGAGATGAGATTTTATGTTTTGAAACATTAGAATATGTTCAGTAAATAAAAATTCGTGAATCTATAGGGTGAAGTAATATGTGAAGGAACAACGTTGCCTATTTTACTATAATAAGTATGATATTTGTCATAGTTCAAATTCATGTGGGGAAATGTAGAGGCTAATATTTCATTATGTCAAGACATACCGTTCACTATTTTCCGAATGAAATCAAGCCATTGCGTGTTGATTACAATTTGAACGTCGCGTTTTTTCTTAACAAAGTTGAATTTGAACCCACAACCAATCGCGTTTACAGTCAGAGGCTGTTCCACTGCGCCACGGTGAACAGAATTGAGCTGATAACGTTAAATTATAAATAACAAAAATAGCCGCTAAATTCAATTAGAAACTTGTTTCCTTTCAACTAGAGGAAAACCGCGAATCATTTACACAATTTCAATGGTAAAAGGACATTATTGTGTAACCCCGTTTTTATTACTTGGCTGACTTTTTGTTACCTTCGCAAGTCCACGCAGGATATAGTTTAGCTAGAAATAACTTGTATGAAGACGATAATGACGAGGCCAAAGAGGTATGCAGGGACCGTGGCGTTTCACGCTCCTTCCTGTCCAACTATCCCGCAAGGGATAAAGCGTGAAAAAAAAGAAAAAAAGAAAGGGAATAAAAAAGGAAATAATTAGTGTCTAATTTTTATGACAATATAGATATATTGTGTTCTAGCTAACATTAAAGTGTGTTTTACCAAGGTAGACGGAAATAAACATTTTTTTATTAATAAAAATATAATAAGCCAGCCTCTTGTAAGATAATAGGCCGATAATACAAGTATATAAAAGATAATAGGCCGATCGTGGCGCATTAGGACAGCGTTTGAGCGTAAACGCGACTGGTTGTGGGTTCAATTATCATTCGGGGAATATTTAAATGTAAATTACTTTTCTCACTCTGGTAAAACAAAAAAATCGGCGTTGAGTTCCGACACTCAACACTCAAATCAAAAAAATCGGCGTTGAGTTCCGACACTCAACACTCAAATTCTCGAATTTAGTGGAGAACAGAGTACAGAGTGTCTTGACACTAAGTACTTCCTATCTATGCGGTCTATAAACATATCAAGTCACATTAAAGTCCGTTCAGTAGCCTCTAACTTTAACAATTACTTGCAGGTTACATTTCCACTCGCAGGAATTCATTTAAAGATTAATATATTTAAATATTTTTTATTGTATTCTGATACACAATACGCAATTTATTGAATACTGGCTAAAGTAGGCGATAGACCGTCTGACACAAGTTTCCTTTTCAGTCCACCTTACAGTGGGTATAGTGTGAAGTCTATGTAAAATCCCATGAATCTATACCCATCGTTTTCATAGAGAATATTTTGCAATACACCATAATGGTGCAAGTCGAGCTAGCGACAGTTAAAATATACATACATTGTAATTCACAAACGCTTTTCAAAATAACACTCAATTCGTTGTTTAATGCATACATAAATCTAATTGGTCTAATTAAACGGAGAAATCGACTAAGCTACCTGTTTTTCATACAAACGTAATATGACGACTTCGGTTATATTGCGTCTTTGAAGTCAAATTTATAAGCGCAAGGCGGCGAGGACAGTGTATTATATAAATTACTGTTAAAATGTTAAAAAGAAATGCTTTTAAATTTTGGTGATTTAAAATTAATATTTTTTTTAGCTTTACGCTTTTATCCCGCATAGCAGGGTACACAGAAAGTACCTAGTGTCAAGACATTCCGTACTTCGCTTTCCACCGAGTTAGAGATGTTGCGTGTTGAGTGGTAGAATGCATGTCGCACTTTGTGTTCTAGAGCGAGCTAGTGAAAATATTGTAAATATAATCACTCCCCTAAGTGGGAATTGTACCCACAATCGGTCTTTACAGTCAGACGCTGTCGCACTGCGTCACGACCGCTATAAATCGTTCTTTAAGTGTTTGATGAGTATAAATATGCATTAAACGTGATAATCGAATTTAGGTGACATTTTTTTAAACACTATTCACATTTTTACGCAGCGGGATCGGTGGAGCGCTTGCCGGATACGAGGAGGCGCGGGTTCAAATCCCGTTGCGTTAAAAATTTTATACGTTTTCTCAAAATTTTTTTTAATACTAAGTGTAATATGTATACCACTTTAAAAAGTGTAGTAAAATATTAGAAACAAATAAAAATAATTACCAAGCAAGGACAGCTATAATAACATCTAGTTGTTCTTGTAATGAACTACTTTTTAAATGAAACTATTTTAAACGGATTAATCGCGTTTATTTTGGTATTCGAAAATAGAGTCCACCTGTGACCACGGACTACTGTAAAGTGTTCGAAACGTCAGATTTTCAATATATTATCGAATACCAATATATATGCGTTTTTATATAGACTGGAAGTTTAAAGCTTGTTCTGACTATATTTAAGTAAATAATTAAAAGAGATGTCAAAAATAGATCGTGGTGTGTCAGCGTCTGACAGTAAACGCAATTTGTTGTGGATTCGATTCCCACTCGGAAAAATGATTAAATATACAAAATTAATTTTCATTATTTTGATTAGATAAAGCGCAGCGCAAAGTTTGCCCCTCAACAAGTATTATTATTATCTCAATTCCAATCGGAAAGTACGGAGTGTCTAGACACAAGATTGTTTCTGACTACACTGCCATGCTAAGGAAGCTTCTTTGCTTGGAAGGCAGGCAAAAAACAATTGGAAAGCATTATTATTGAAAGGGGCCGACCTCTTAATATAGGGAAATTAAAACGAAAATTTCCATTAAAATTATACTTTTAGTTATACTAGATATGTCTGTCTAGAAAATAAATAATATATTTTCTTATAAAATAGTTAATTTTTTGTACATTGACAACTGCATCGAGGACAAATATATGAAGTAGGTCAAAAAACCTAGACGACCTCTATCGTCAATTTTGTTATGCCCTTTACTTGATTTAATTGTTGTTTGTATAACGTGGTTGGTGGTAATTGCGATTAGTTCGGTGATTTGTTCGTCGATAGCTGGCTTCGAATATAAATTTTTAGGTTGGCCTTAGGAGTCTAGTGACTTAGCATTCTTATGGGAGTACTGTTGCAGAAGCTGTTCTAATTTGAGCGTCGTTCAGTTCAAATCCTTTTTGTTTTAAGGTAATGTAATGTAGGTAATGATAAAACCGTTGGTCGTGGCGCAGTGAGACAGCGTCTGATTGTAAATGGGAAAGGTTAAATTTCAATTATTTTCATTTCCTTGCTTTGGTGAGATAGAGCGCGGCGTTGAGTTCCTCTACTCAACGCGCTCTCAACTCTCAACTCTATCTTGAATACGGCGGAAAACGGAGTACGGAGTGTCTTGACACTAGATACTTCCTGTCTACCCTGCTATGAGCAATAAAAGCGTGAAGCTAAAATATAGAAAAGAATAATACATTTTTGAAAAAACGTATAAAATTTTTGGACGCAGCGGGATTCGAACCCGCGCCTTTTAGCGATTAGGGCGCTTGGATGATTATCAAGAGGTGCGGGTTCGAATCCCGCTGCGTCCAAAATTTTATACGTTTTTTCAAAAATGTTTTCTAATCCTAAGTGTGGAATAACACTTTAAAAATAGTAAATAGAAAAGAATAATACATTAAATTTATAGTTAGCCCTTGTCATAGCCACCAGTACATTTCACACAGCGTATTGTGAACTATTATTTATTATTAAACATCTTGCGCCTCTTGGATATCGTACGGTATCCAAGAGGCGCGGGTTACGTTTACGTTTTTTCAAAGATGGTTTCTAATCCTAAGTGTGGAATAATACTTTAAAAATAGTAAATATTTATTATTAATTTCATGTAATTGCTATAAAATTTGCAAACTTTTTTATTATATACATAATTTTTTTTAGCTTCACGCTTTTATCCCGCATCGCGGGGTAGACAGAAAGTATCTAGAGTCAAGATACTCCGTACTTTGCTTTCCATCGAATTCGAGACATTGCGTATTAAGTAGTGGAACTCAACGCCGCACTTTGTCGTACCAGAGCGAGGAAGTAAAAATAATGTTAAATATAATACTACCCTACACTACACCTAGTGGGGATCGAACCACCACCGATCGCGTTTATAATCAGACGCTGTCCCTCTGCGCCAAGACCGGCCTCATAGATAAATTATTATATATAATTATTATGTATTGAATAATATATACTTCACGGCTGACCGACTTCACTTATCAGCGTCAACTGTTTTATAGCCAATAGCTATATAAAACTGAGAGGTTTATGTATACACATTAACTTGCCATTATGAGTGCAAAATACGATTGTTAATTTTATTAGTTTAAATAATATGAAGTCAGTATTTGATTTTAGCTTCACTCTTTTTATCCAGCATAACAAGGTAGACAAAAAGTACCGTAGTGTCAAGAATTCGAGACATTGCATGTTGATTGGTGGAATCCAACGCCACACTTTGTCTTACCAGAGCGAGGAAGTGAAAATAATTTGAATGTAATCACTCCCCCGAGTGGGGATCGAACCAATAACTTATAGCGTTTACAGTCAGATTCTGTCCCACTGCGCCACGACCGGCCTTATATTTTATATACTTTTTAGATGCAAGTTTACATATGACGCTGAGGACATGTTTAGCTTCACGCTTATATCCCGCTTAGCAGGGTAGATAGGAAGTAACTAGGATAAAGACACTCTGTACTCCGCTTTTCGTCGAATTCGAGACATTGCGTGTTGAGTGGCGGAAGTCAACGCCGGTGATAAGGGATGTTTACAATTATAAAATAGACGGAGGCGGTTGTGGCGTAGCGGGATACCGTCTGACTGTAAACACGGTTGCTTCGGGGTTTGATAATCCTATTTCCTAGATTGATTTTTTTTCGTAATTAATAAATATACTAGTTTTGACCTTTTAAACGAAAATATTTTAACCGGATTAATCGCGTATATTTTGGTATTCGAAAATACATATAGGTATCTCAAATGTATTTTCGAATACCAAAATATACGCGATTAATCCGTTTAAAATATTTTCATTTAAAATGTATAAAAATCGTGAAAATCAAAGTTCTTATTAGTTTTGACCTTTCATATAAAATCTTATTTCTATAGCATTTATGTATAATTTAATCACTAGATCGATATACAATTGAATTAAAACATCTCTCTAACTTAAAATAGATATATAGTATGAATAAAATTAAAAACAAATTATAATTTAATAATTATTAATATTAAAATTATTAATATTAAAATTATTAATATTAATAATTATTATATTAATTTTAATAATTATTAATACTAAAGTTACATAAAAAATAACATATTAACGCCTGTGTGGCTTATTTTTTATTATAATAGAACGGTATGTATGACTATATATAAATGTACTGGGCGGATAGAAAGGCAAAATGGCCTTGCTTGGGGCCACCGGAACTATTCCATATAACCTCGTCTACCTAGTAATAATAATGCATTTTTAATTAATATTTGAATTCGTTTAAACTTTTTTCTGCATTGTAATGATGTTTTATTTATAATTATTTATAAGCTGTGCCTGTCTTTTTTTTATTTAACATCTCTAGATCTAGATAAAGTTGATTAAGTTACTTGTTATTCCATCAGTTATCTGCCATTTAATTTTTTGTCAAAATCGGTCAAGCCGTTCCAGAGGTTAGCTAGAACAAACAGACTGACACAAATTGTAAAAAATGTATGTGTACGTAAATATGCTTTTATTAAAAATCGGTTATTTTAATATTATAAACGTACACTGAAGTGTATGTTTATAATATTAAAAATAATTAAAATTAGCATATTTTCGTTAGCAAAATGTTGTTGACATTGAATGCCATCTTGTGTTCGTTGAGGCTGATTCACACTATCAATAAAGTCACATTACCGTAATAATAATCTTTTTATACAATATTAAACATTATTGAACGTATCACTATCATTGTGAATAATGACAAAGTATTCTCAGTTATTTTAATAATTTGAATAAAATAAAATATTTATATATTAAAATATAATAGTGTATTGCCCGCAGGCGAAACAGCGAGCACAATATTATAAAGGTAAACTAAATAAAGCCAGTCAAAGACCAAACAGTGGACCGATGACATAAGGCATTGTAGGTATAACTAAACTCCTTGACTTACAATTCTGTTCATACCGCTGCCATTGTTCTAGTGGTACACCAAAAACAGTCTTATTCGCACGTAATTGAAGGTTATATGCTGTATATACTATATATATACTAAATTAAGTATTTCAAGTAACGGCCATTCGTCACGTTTGCAAGACGGCATGTCCGTTGGAAATTATGTAAAAATTCAAATTAGATAGTTAACTTGGGTTTGAAACGGTCGATTTGAATTTGCATAGATGTATTACACGGGGCTGTGCGGTCGTGATTTTTTTGTTTAGTTTCAAATATGATCTACGTGTTGAGTGGTGGAACTCAACGCCGCGTGTTACCAGAGCCGAGAAATAACACTAATTTAGTCGTTCACCGAGCGGTTATCGTACCCACATTTAATAGCATCTACAGTCAGACGCTGTTCCACTGCGCCACAATGGTCTGGACTGTTATTTTATTTCCCTAGTGCAATTTGGTCCGGTCTGAATCAATGGCATTTTGCCAATACCCAGGAATGCTTTTCCATGCTTTCCGCCTGTATTATCCTCTTTCCAGAGCCCGGTTCCACTTCTTTAGATAGCGTTCTGTAAGAATAATTAGAACGGAGAAATAAGTATTATATATATCTGAATATATTAAGCAATATATTCCAACTATCAAAAATGTATACCGTACTAACATTGTAGTAAATTTAAATATATGTAAGGGCCATCCATAAACTACTTCACACAAATTTCATGATTTTTATAGTCAGACGCAATACGATCTTTATAATATATGCTATTTAAAAATAAGAATTCAAAACTACTTGTTGCCTAACAAGCATGTAATGTAAAGCGCTCAATCAACTCCGTAATCAAGCAAGTCGATTAATTATCACGGCTCTGTTTTCAATTAATTTTGTTCTTTGCCATGTTTACGTTTGAAATGAATAATTTTGATTTATTAGAAATAAATGTAAATTACTCACCATCTTGGTGTTTATCATACAGTTTGTGCAAAGATTAGCGGAGACGTAGATCGGCCAGTAGTGGCCAAGGAGTCCTGTGAGGTATTAGTGGGTATATGACAGACTCTGAAGCCCCATGTTCCTTAATCTAACGGGAATCATAAAGGATTTCCTGACGATAAAAAATCGGAAATTGGCTTGTGATTGCGAGAGTCTATTAAATAATAACAGAATGATAATGAGATATCTATACTTATCTTTGTCTAATCACACATAAAGAATAAAGAAACACAGGTAGCCTCTATTTTTTGAGAGCGTCTTTGTGTATGCCATACGTATTCATATAACAAGCCTTGTGTAAACCTGTTTTTTTTGTTTTTATCACCTTAACCTCAAATTTCCCATAAATAATAAAATAATTTATTACCTCCATATTAATATGTAAAGAAAAAGCTTTAAAGTTTTATAGTTCTTTGAATTTTCGCAAGCTCATAGAATTAATAAAATAATTATTACACACACCACAATGTGCACACACACTATTTTATAAAACACATTGATATGGAAACCTGATTTGCTCTAGCTGGAAGCGTGCCATATGTGTGAAATACGGCATGATCTCTCCGTAGAGGCCGTGGTGGAGGCCATGGTGGTTTGCTAGAGGCCATGGGAAGCAGTATAGTGTGATAGGTGGTGCTCGAGAAGGTAGCGGCGGAACTGTCTAGTAATGTCTCTTCCAACCTCGCTATCCGCCGTCAATGACCACAGCATCTCGGGACTTGAACTCCGTCTCTTGCAGTTCTTCTAAGTCGATCTCCAAAAGACGTAGCCTAAGATCTAGCGACGTTAAAAATACCGTTTCCTAAGAATAAAAGGCGTTTTTTTTTAACTTTTTATGTAATTTTACATAACAATTCATCAACACATTCGCTTAAAATAAACAAGCGAGGAATTTTTTTTATGGTTATTATACTTCCTTGAAAATTTCACAAGCAAACTATTATATGATGTGTTAGTACGTTATGTAAGTAACATCGTTTTTTTTTAAATATTCTTACAGAGAGAAAGTAGAGTCAATACACTTAGTTCCTTACTCTCCGTCATAATTGGGATCTTTTCTACATTACATATATATATATATATATACATATATATATATATATATATATATATATATATATATATATATATATATATATATATATATATATATATTTAAAAAGTATATATATGTTCTCATCGACTATTTTGCTATAAAATGAATCAGGCGTTAACCTAAAAAAAAATTGTCTGCATTTATTATAATATTATAAAATTAAAAAAAAAGTTTACTTTTTTGTTTAAATACGCTAACCTTCGAAATTACGAATGAATTTGAAATATTATCTTTGATTTTGATGGACATGAGAAAGTAAGAGTAGAATTATAATATATAATTAAAGAAAAATGTTGTAAATTAAAACAGCTTAAAAAAACGTTATTAATATTAACGTAACCGGGTAGTCAGAGACAACCTAATGTCAAGATTCCTAATGTCAAGACAACCTAATGTCAACACTCCGTTGAATGTTTAAAACTTGATTATGTTCATACAGAAATTGTTTAATAAATTACTGACGTTAAGTTATTAATGTATCCTACTCTCGGTACCCTTGAAACTATCCGTCTAAGTTCATTCACCTTTTATCTTCAACTGTTTGATGAGTCGCACGTGATTCTTGACTTTTGCACTTTACTACGTATATTGATACTTCTGTTTTTTTTTTAATTTTGGGCAATAAGGCACGCCACCTCTCCAAAAATTAGAGTATTCAAAGTAGTCTGAATAGGTTGTTACTGACTATCCTGTTATACGGGATAAAGCTAAAAGATATATCTATATAAACATAGAAATTTCCCCAAATATTTGTAGGATAGGCCACTTTCCCAAAGACGGTCGGCAATGAAACTCAACGTGCCCCACAAAGACACTAACAAGAGAAATGTGAAGGCAATGTCAGACACTAATCTAACGAAGTGGTTAATTGACAGCACCATAAGCGGTCTTATTGATTTAACATTATTAGCCCATATTAGGTGTGACATGTAACTATATAAATATATATTAATCTACTAGCTTTTACCTACGATTTGAGATGTATATATAGAGATAAGAGATGAGAGATATACATGATCAGGCACTACGTTTCTGTTTCTTTTGAGTATTTTTTTTAGCTTCACGCTTTTATCCGCATAGCAGGGTAGACAGAAAGAACCTAGTGTCAATTCGAGACGTTGCGTGTTTATTGGTGGAACTCAACGCCGCACTTTGTTTTACTTTTTCTCGAGTGGGGATCGAACCCATAGTCGATCGCGCTGAGTTAAGACGCTCCTCCGTTTTTCCGAAATTTAACACAATGTATGTTTATATTCGGAACTTAACGCCGTGGCTTGCCCTACTGGAGCGCGGAGTAGAAAAGTATAACAGCTTGCTACAAAATTTACAATTTCATTATTGTTAAAATGATTATATATTAAATCAAGAAATACAGTAAATATACAAAAAAATATTTTAACATTTTTATAGTCATCATAAGGTTCATATTTTTTTAACTTCACGCTTTTGTCCCATACTCCGCTTTCCACCGAATTCGAGACATTGTGTATTGAACAGTGGAACTCAACGCCGCACTTTGTCTTACAAAAGCGGATAGATCAAAATAATATAAATATAATTACTACTCAGAGACCGAACCCACAACCGACCTCTGCTATATGAAAATTAAATAACAACTGTACAGTGTAGGTGTTGCTATAGTCCTTTGTGTATAATAATAACAGAAAGAGGTGTTTTCCTTACATTATAGCACATTGATCTGTAGAGTGTATTATTTACAAAAGATTTGCAAGGCGTGCGAATATTATGAAAAAATTTTTTTTACAACTTCACGCTTTATCTCGCATAGTGTCAAGACACTCCGTTCTCTCACTAGTTGAGAGGCGAACTTAACACCGCGCTTTATCTTACCAGAGCGGAAAAGAAGAAGATAGAGCATATAATAAAATATTTTTTTTTAAATGAAAGTAATTTAAACGGATCAATCGTGTGTATTATTCGTTTGTGGTCACAGGTGAAAAGTTGGGTTTACAGAAACATATTTTTATACACCAAAATACACGTATAATATATATATATATATATATATATATATATATATATATATATATATATATATAACCTAATGTCAAAACACTCCGTTGATTGCTTTCCGCTCGAAACTAGTATATTTTGTGTTGGGAACGCCGCCATATAATCAATATAAATTTTATATACAGTGAAACTTCCGAGTGTTAATCCAATCATAAGCAATCGTATTTACAGATAGATATATTATATTTAGTCAAAATATTCTAATTCAAATTATTTATAAATATCCCTTTCTTTTGCTTACAGAAACAAAATGGGGGGTATAAAAACCCTCATTCTCCTGCAGCTGGTCTACATCAGCACTTGCATGGAACAGCTTGACATCATCTACGGCTGGAATCAACTGGACTATCAGTTCCCAACTCCTGAAGCTAGACAGCAAGCTATCGACAATAAGAGCTTTATACCAGAAAATAATATGCCAATGGGCTTGGAGATATACGGAGACAGGCTCTTCATAACAGTGCCTAGATGGAGAACTGGCGTACCTGCCAGTTTAAATTATATTAATTTAAAAGGTATTTTCAATATTTACGTAATATTTACTATTTTAAAAGTTTTATTCCACACTTAGGATTAGAAAACATTTTTTAAAAAACGTATAAAAATGCGTTCAAATTTTTATACGTTTTTTCAAAAATATTTAAGTAATATTTATATTTGCTTATTTAGGTTAATTATTTCTTTTCTTAAGCCTAATAATTTTCTTAGTTAGTTGTCTGAGTATCTTGCTAAGCGTCTTATGCGAGTATAGTGCTCGGTTATAATGTTATTAAGGATCGTAAAAAATATTTATTTTTAGAGATTTCCCATATCTAGGATAAGAAACCTTTATAATAACGAATAATAATTTGAAAGTAGCGGGATTCGAACCCATGTTAATGATGAAAATTAGTTATCTCAGTAATGCCTTGATGCCTGTCAGTGGTATGGCGTGTTATGGCAAATTCCTCTAAGCTATAATATAAATCAAAAATGTCGAAAAAAACAATATTTCTAGTTATAATAATACAATATTTAAACAATCTTCTGCAGTTTATCGTTGATTAGGTAATTTGCATTAATTATAATTTTTTAATTTTTCTGACTTTATCCCGCATAGCAAAGTAGTAAGAGACAACCTAGTGTCAGAAATCGACAACACCGTTTACTAAAGAGGAGGAAAGAAAATAGGTATACCAACCCAGAGTAGGTATCGAACTCGCAACCAATTGCGCTTACAGTTAGATGCTCCACAGCGTCACCATGATCTTAATTTTTAGTTATGACTTTAATTATTTATAATTCTCAGCTCTGTACTGTTTTACAAATTCTTTTATAAAAACCTTTTTGCTTCATGACTTTTTAAATTAGTTTCTCTTTTTACTTACGAAAACCAGTCCGGATGCCTGTATAATGATAATACATCTAAAAAGGGGCGATGCAAATATAATTGGAACAGGGTCACCTCTAAAATTCTTTCTTTAGTAACGTATACGATCGTCTATATGGCCAGTTTGAAATTTTGTTATCACAAACTCCTTTTAAATTATTTCATAACAAGTATTAACAACGCATTTTTTTAAATTTATATATTTGTTTTTTTTTTTAATTGTTATATTATAACAATTCGCAATAACATTTGAAGCTAAGTTAAAAGAAAGCTAGGTTTAAAAAAATATATAAAAGGTTCTTTTTAAGAATAGAATATCTGAAATAAAAACTTAGTGTTACGTTACTTCGTTCACTCTGTTCCCTTCATATTAAAAAAGAAACAGTTTAAACGAACAAAATCTATTTGAATTATAAATATGAAATAGTAAATTGAAGCCATAGATAGCCATGGTATCATCATAGTAAACCTCTTTACCTACATATTGCACTATTACTATTTTTATGGCAATGCCAATTGTAAGATGTTGATTGGCTATTCATAACAGGTAACTTGTAAATGAATATAAAAATCGGAATATCTGTTTTTTTTTAATATTTTGTTTTAGCTTCACGCTTTTATCCCGCATAGCAGGGTAGACAGGAAGTACTTAGTGTAAAGACACTCCGTACTGCGTCTTTCACCGAATTAGAGATATTGCGTGTTGAGTGGTGAAACTCAACGCCGCACTTTGTCTTTTACCAGAGCGGGGAAGTGAAAAAAATTTAAATATAATCACTCCCCCAAGTGGAGATAGAACCCACAACCGATCGCATTTACAGTCAGACGCTGCGTGTGCCACGTACGGCCTCAAATATTAATAATAATATATTTTCTATCTTATATATATACCGTATAGGTTTTCCATGACTCATTACTTATAAATTCATAAAATCAGGGAGAGATAAGTAATTCGAGAGAGCACAGTGTAAAGACAGTCAATTTCCCAATATTTAAATAATCTTGTATGAATGTTATTTTTTTCAATTTTCAGACAATTCCACAAAATCACCAAAACTGATTCCATATCCGAGTTGGGCGGCTCACTCCATGGGTGAAGACGGTAGACCAGAAATTGTATCACCCTTCAGGATCAGAGCAGATAAATGCGACCGCCTGTGGGTATTAGACAACGGCAAGATTGGAAACCTCGAAAATAATACAACTAAATTTCTACCTTCAATCATTATTTATGACTTAAAAACTGATACACTTTTAAGAAAATACGTTTTTCCGGAAGACCAAGTGAAAGAAGAATCTGGCTTCGCCAACATAGCTATTGAAGATACCGATTGTGATAAAACGTACGCATATGCCGGTGACTTGGGGAAACCGGCCATCGTTGTTTACTCATGGGAAAAAAACGAATCATGGAGAATAACCCACCACTTCTTCCATCCAGATCCATTGGCTTGTGATTTTAGTGTCAAAGGACATAATTTCAGCTGGACGGATGCCATATTTGGTATTGGTATATCAGCTCCTAACCCTGACAACTACAGTACTCTATATTTCCATCCAATGGCAAGTTACAATGAATTTGCAGTTTCTACAGAATACTTAAGAAACGTGTCCGTGGCTGAAGCAAATTTTGGCGCATTTAAACTGCTTGGAAGTAGAGGACCGAACGCCCAGTCGAGCGCTTCGTTTGTCGATCCGAAAACGGGCGTTCTATTTTACTCACTTGTCAACTTGAACGCAGTCGCGTGTTGGAGAACCACAAATAAGGAATATTTAATGAAGAACCAAGGAAGAATATATATGGACAATGAAAAAATGATATACCCAACCGACATAAAGGTAGATTACAACGAGAATCTTTGGGTGCTGTCCAACAGAATGCCCATTTGGATGTACAGTAAGTTAGATCCAAACGATGTTAACTTTAGAGTATTTTCTGCCCCAGTTTTGAAGGCCATAAGCCATACAGCTTGTGACGTCACGCCTAGATCTGATATATTAGAGAAGTTCGCAAATAAATTTAAAAATATTACCCATAAAATAGCTAATAAAATTAATCCTAACACGGGCGTGTCTGTGTCGGCGTTGTCGATTGCTTCATTAGCCTTATTGAGCTCCATGATATTGTTAATTGCGTGATTGATTTTGTACAAATTATTTTATTTAGATATTTAAAAAGCTATAGCTTGTCATTCGCTTGTATTATATTGTTTTAGTTTTCAAATGATCCACATTTAATGGTATTATATATTAAAAATACATCCAATAAAATAATGGTGTGGCATTATAGATTTGTTGCCAAACTTTAGTTATGTTCAATTCATTTGTTATGTTCAATTCAACAATTGTATACAATTATGTCTTTTTCATTATATTCTGTTATCTTTTATTATAAGTATATAATTTAAAATCGACTTAAATGAGGAATCAAATTTATACTGTCAGTCTGAATTCTGATCATCAATAAAATGACAGATTAATGCAAGGTTTATAAACTACATGTTTAATAGTAATATTCCGACAAAATATGAATATTTGACTTATTTAAATGAACATTATAAATAAAAGACATTCCTGAACATAGAAATGTAAGTATTAGATTTTTTTAAATATATATATATATATATATATATATATATATATATATATAAAAATACTTTTTTATCCTATCTGTTCATAATATAATAATATTTGACAATTCAATTAATTGAACATGATCTTTACAATTTTCAAACAAACAAATTTTGTGATATTCATTCATAAATGTCTTTTATTGTTCAAATATTAAACTTATATATATATATATATATATATATATATATATATATATATATATATATATATATATATATATATATATATATATATATATATATATATATATATATATATATATATATATATATATATATATATATTCTTTGATATTATAATTTAAAACATTTGGGTACAAAATGTAAACCCTTAGTATATATATTTACTATATTGTGTGTTGTACAGATGCTAGTGATTATGTTATTTGCGTACTTATATTTGTGCCTTATCAAGTGATATTAACTTAGTTAAGTTTCTTAAAGTGTTTTGTAAATAGTCGAAATTTGAAAATTAAACGCTATGAGCTTTATATGTTTTATTTTGTTATTCTCAGTATAAATTGAGACTCGTACCCACTATGCAACTTTTTCATGTCGACAGGCGTAAAGGATTATTTTTAACTTACCACTTTTATCCCACATAGCAGGCTATACGCCGAATTTGAAACATAGCGTGTTGAATGGCGGAACTCAACCTCGCTTTTTTGTTTTACCTCTTACCAGACCAGTCTTACGTCTTACCTTAGCGAGGAAATGAAAATAATTTAAATATAATAATTTAAATATAAACTCGGGGGAATCCCCGAGTGGGAATCAAACTTAGAACGGGTCGCGTTTACATTTAGACGCTGTCCCACAGCGTAACGACCGACCTCATAGAAAAGGATATATAACGTGAAATACTCTTTATTGTAAATCAAAACAGTACAGCATTCAAAACACTAACAGCGTCTATACTTTTCTTAGTATGAAAAAACACTTTAAATACCTAAATGTTTTAATATTTAATAATAATAATTGGGAAACCCTTTATTTATAATAATGCTATAATTATAAATATTTACTAATATTCTTAGGAATATCCTGTGGGTAATAAGAACTTTGACTTTTACAAATTTTAAAAGAAATGTTGAAAAGATGAGGCAGATTCCCTATGTCCACGGGCTACTGTAAAGTGTTCGAAACGTCAGGTTTCCAAAAATATATTTTCGAATACCAAAATATACGCGATTAATCCGTTTAAAATAGTTTCATTTAAAATATCCCCTAGTTTTTTTGACAACTAGTACTACTGGTTTTTACTTTTTTTACCCTTTCTATTTCAGTTCTATCTAACTGCCCTCGCTATTTAATTCGAGCGATAGAAAGAATGAGTTAAATTGATTAATCGGTTATGGGTTCGGTTCGGGGGAATGGTTATATTAAAATTATTTTATTTTCTTCGTTCTGTGAAATTTACCATGGTATTGATTTCCATCACTAATCGCACAATACATGCAATTTGGGCTCAAAGAGGAGTACGGAGTACCTTGAGACTCTAACTTATTACCTTGCTTGGTGGTGGCATGGTTCTAATTGGTTAGACCTCGAACAAAGTGATTTTCAACCTCGCAAAATATTTAAACGAGCAATAAGCGGAAAATGGTGTAAGTCGCTATACAGGCACATCGTGGGACAGTGGGACAGAGTCTGACTGTAAGCACAATTGGTGGATTCTCACTCTTTTATTTCTTTGCTCCAATAAGAAATAAAGCGTGATGGAGGCATGGAATTTTTTTTAGCTTCACGCTTTTATCCCGTATAGCAGGATAGACAGAAAGTACCTAGTGTCAACACACTCCGTACTTTGCTTTCCGCCGAACTCGAGACATTGCGAGTTGAGTGATGGAACTCAACGCCGCTCTTTGTCTCTACCAGAGCGAGGAAGTGAAAATAATTTAAATATAATCACTCCCCTGAGTGGGGATCGAACCTACAATCGATCGCGTTTACAGTCAGACGCTGTCACACTGCGCCACAACCGGCCTCAAATGGAATGGAATTTGTTATAGTTAAAAATAATATGGTGAAAAGAAGATCGCCATAAATTTTAATAAAACATCTGTTTCATATATATTTTTGTATAAAATGACATTACATTCACATTGCTAAGGCAACGCGTGGTTAGTACAAATAGTATGGAAAAACACTAAAAATACGTAATATTAATATGATTCGAGTGTTTTAGGGTTACACTAATAGCAAATAAATGTTATCTATAATTTATACGCCATATTCACACCATAAAATTCATAAAACGTCGATTATAAGGGTATTGGCAGAAACTTATTTCACAGTAATTGTTGGCGGATGACGTCCGACACAAAGTTAAAGAGAAAATGACAGTAAAAGTGGAGGAATCGGTATGTTGTTCTGTTAATTATATTATAAATTATATATAACAAAAATAAATGATTTTTATATATTTTAAATGTAATTATTTTAAATTTACCTGTTATTTTAAAGACGTGTAAATAATATGTATTAGATAATATATTTATTGATTCTTTAGTTATACGTAGACTACTGATTTTTTAAGTTATTGAAATAAAAAGAAAAGGTCATAATGAGAAACTAATAAACAACATTGCTCCACTTTTCACCTGTTTCTAGACATTATATTATGTGTTAATATATTTTAAGATTGGTATTTATTAATTATATTTTCAATTCCTCGTTCTGGTAAATTTGCGTTGAGTTCCACCACTCAACACATAATGTCTCGACTTCGGTGGAAAGCGAAGTACGAAGTGTTGACACTAGGTACTTTCTGTCTACTCTGCTTTATATATATATATATATATATATATATATAAATATGAAGAAAAAGAAGTAAATTACAAAATTAAGACATTAATTGTCTTGACATTCGGTTCTCTCTGACTACCCAGCTATGCGGGATAAAGCGTAATGTTGAAAAAAGCACGGATGGGTTTTTATAGATTGCCCGCGAAAGTTTAATCATGAATATACAAATATTCCTTTCTATCTTATAAGATATCAGAAGACCAACCGACGAGCATCAAGGAAAAATGCAAAAGCTACATGAAAAGCTCTTGTTACTTCAAGACTATTGTAATAATGATATGCGTTGGACTTGTCATGCAACAGGTAGGAGAAACGCAAATTAAGATTTCTTTTACATTAGAAGTATGAATTTTTTATAGAAAATAGGAAAATTTTTCTAATTTATCTTTTGCTTTCACGCTTTTATCCCATATAGCAGGGTGGACAGAAAGTACCTAGTGTCAAGACACTCCGTACTTCGCTTTCCACTGAATTCGAGATATTGCGTGTTGGGTGGTGGAACTCAACGCCGCTCTTTGTCTTTACCAGAGCGAGGAAGTGAAAATAGTTTAAATATAATCACTGCCAATAAATTTCAATAAACGATAAGCTCTTTTAGAGCTCTTTGCTTGTGATTCAGCCTTCCTTAACTAAAATTAGTTATAAATATATAGTAAAATTATCATATATTTGTAGTATTCTATTATTTTTCAAATAACGCCTATAATATAAAAATAGCAATATACTTTTGCAGTGACAAGATGAACCAAATTATTTTGTTTTAAGGTGTTTGTTGTAAATACATAATACATATATTGGGAATGACCAGAAAATCAGACAAAAATTCCGGTTTTATAATTACTTTTTTCACTTTTCACACAAAGGTTCTTTACACTTCAACTTACTACACAATCCTAATTAAATATGTAATTTATAATCTGTATACACGAGCACTAAGACCACTGACCATTGGTGTCGTGGTTGTTGAATGAATTGAATGACTGAACGTTTTTGCGGTTATTATTCAATTCAACTGGTAAACACCTAGCGCCCTTTACCTCATATCGTGTTGTGTCAATTGATATTCCTTTTTTTAGAATTTATAATAAAAATGATATTAATTATTATCCTAGCGGTAATTATGTTAAGAAATATATTAAATATAATGTTATGTTAAATATATTAAATATAATATGGCCAATTTAAAGATCAGGGATCATTGACGACGTAAATAAGGCCTGGGCTTTAAACGCATTTTCATACGTCACGCACCAATAAAATGCTTTGAAACGGAAAGACATCAACATTGTCAACCTTATAGTGTAGTACAGTAAAAGTTTTAAATCTTTTTCTTTGAAGCTGAAGGAAATCGCATAATGTATACCTTTTGAATTGGGGACTTGGAACAGGTTATGTGGGACTCCGGATTGGCAGATATAAGCCCTGGTTACCCTCTAAAACCTCCTGGTGCTCCTTTTCGACCACTAGCCTGGGCCTCGGGTACTCCTTACCACTAAACCCACTATACCCTGTATAAGTTAGCTTAATCTTTTTGATCGATGTAAAATATTATTTAAAAAAAATAAAAAATACATACAATAAATATACAAGCGTTAACCGAAAAATTTTAAATTACTAACCAGTCAGTCAAAAAAATCAACCTAACTTGTACAAGGTATAAACTCAGTGGCAACTAATTTCCATATACACGTGACGGTGCAGGTTCAATTTGGGAATTAGTATAATTAAAACAATATAGCTTATAAATAATTAGAATAATTAGTATTAATACATAAAATTACACATTTAATTCTATAATTTAAATTAAAGTTTTCAAACAAATATTTACATAATATTTTTATAATGGTATATTACCTTACAGTGGTATAGAGGTGATGATACCTTAGGATTAGAACTGAGACACTTCGAAAATGGGTGAAATACCCATCGAGCGTTCTACTGTAAACCCTCGTTGAAAGGCACATCTAAACGGATCTATAAAACCTACATGAAAAATCTTTATAATATACAATTTTATTAATATATAAAACAGTAAATCTGTTTTATATATAAAATATATATAATATATAATTATATATAATATATAATTATATATAAGTATATATAATATTACGAAATCAATTTAAAAGTATACTTAATTTGTATTATATTAATATTTCCTTCGAAGATAGTAGCGTGCGTCAGGAAACTGATCAACCGTCCCATCACTACGTACACGCATTTCGACTACAACAAGACTATCGCCTATCCCAGTATAACCTTTTGCAGAGAGCCACCTTACAAACACCACGTGTTAGATGTAAGTATATAAATAAGTAATTATATAACTGTGCAACCATTGTGGCACTATAGTACAAAGTTAATCAATTGGTTGTGGGTTCGATTCCCTGGCTACAAAACCGAAAAAAAATTCCATACGTAATAAGGCCCGTTATGGAGCATTGGAATAGTGTCTGATTGTGAACGTGATCAGTTTTAGATTGTCAATACGCAATGTCTCGTTTTTGAAATATCGAATTTGATGGAAATCTAAGCACGGAGTGTCTTGATGACAAGAAGTATCTAGTCACTTGCTCTTCTAAAAAAGAAATTAAAAAACGTGTAACACATAAAATAAATATAATATACTACCATGAATTTAATATATATTTTTGTACATATAAATAGGCGATATATATTTTCCATGTCATTAATTTACTAATTAAAAAATATATTTATTTTAATAAGTTATTATAATTTTTTAGGAATACGGCCTTTACGCCCATCCTCGTTACACATCCACATGGCGTAATTTCAATTATTCAAGCATTCCCTTAGACGAGCTCTGGGACAAAATTACTTATAATGAGGACGATTTCTTCGTACAATACGGTTTGGATAGACAGAAAGATAGTAAGGCTCAATTATTATTATACATATTTTTTACTTTTTTTTCTTAAAGGGATATGTACTTCCTCTATATAATATAATGTTAAGTTACCCATAGTTAAAGTGTATATGAAGGGTACGTGCGGAATTCCAATTTCATATTTTTTGTAATAATATTTTTTAATAATGTATGAGGACGTTGAGTTCCACCATTCAACACGCAATATCTCGAATCCAGTGGAAAGCGAAGTACGGAGTGTTTTGACACTATGTACTTTCTATATACCCTGCCATGCGGGATAAAAGCGTGAAGCTGAAAAATGGTGTTTGACGTACCTACTTTGATATATATATACTTAAACGTTGTTAAAGGGGCGCGTTCTTACGCGCTACAGATCTTCTAGTTTATTTAGACCACTCTTTGCTGAAATTTAAGATAAGATTGTATATATCAAAAATTAATGAAATTTTTAATATAAATATTTAATTAAATTCGCAATGCTAACCTAATCTACTAAAATAAAATATAAATTTTATATGTTTTTTATAGACATTTAATAAAATATTATAACGTTATTGGACCGCAGAGACAGCGACTGATTTTTGTTGATTCCATTCCCACTAAGGTATATTTAAGCTATCTTAATTACCTCACTAAGGTAAAATTGTACGCGGCGTTAAATTCCACCACGTCAACTATTATCTAATGTACTATTTACTCATTCGAAAAAAGAATGGAGAATGAAATATCTTGACACTAGCCGTGGCAAATTGTGGGATTTTGTTAATGATAAGCCTGCGTCGAAGATAAATACTACAAAAGAAAAATAAGTACCATAGGGATATTACGAATTAAACACTTTTAATGTCGACAATTCATTTAATTGTCTTGCACGATTTTGATTTACAAACATATTTTGTATAAGTTTTCTTAGTTTCTTTAATTCAATAAGTCATTATACCGGGTGGGCTTTTAAGTTATGCATTTTACAAAAAATCATAGAAAAAACTCCAAGGGTCAGGAATAATAATCTTTATTTATAATAAAGTAATAACGATAATTTTATTTTTTAAACATAACAGTGCCCGAGGTCCAGATTCGATATACATCTCAGTGATATACTCGAATCTGGACCTCCGGCACTTCGCTCGCTGGATAGCGGACATGTCCCCGCAAATGTTGTTCTTGAGCTGGGCACTTATCGTTTGCTTACTGGCAAAAACCCAGCTCTCGAGGTACCCCCAGAGGAAAAAATCCAGTGACGTGAGATCTGGGCTCCGAAGAGGCCACGGTATGTTGGCATCGACGCGATATCAGTTTTCCAGTAAACATTTCGTGTACAACTGCTAAGGTCTTGTTGAAACCAGGTCCTACTGTTGTAGACTTCAAAATTATGCAGTTGTGGGAACAAAAAGTCACGTAATATGTCTGTATAGACATCAGAATTTACTATTACAATACAATTTATTTGAAGAAATGGGGTCCGATGATTCTTTCAGCCGACATGGCTGCCCAAACTGTCACTTTAAGCAAATTCAATGGTATTTTTGAGGCCCAATGGTCTTTGATATTTTAATTTCGTATTTTTGAGGCCCAATACCAACAATTTTGATTATTCACATATCCACTTAAATGAAAATGAGCTTAATCTGAGAAGAGAATAGTGCTCAAATTTCAAAAATGCTGTAACATTCTTCCGGAAAAAGTACGGCGAAGATGGTAGCATTTGGTTTCAATTCTTCAGGAATTGAAACTAATTGAACATTATACGGGTGAAATTTAAGAGCTTTTGCCTAAATACGCCCTAATGATATTCTTGATATAGTGAACTTAGTTGATCCCTTTCAGGTTGATAACTGGGGATCGCACAGTACGGACAACGCACTTTACAGTTTCTTCCGTTCTTATTGATTTTAGACTCCCCGCAGGGTTTTGATCAGTGTCGAACCCGTAGACTCAAACTTATTATATTTATATTATATTTCTATTCAGACGTACACTTGACATCGGTAATGGGCTTAATAAACGGCCGCTGCTATACAATATCGCCAAGGAGCTTGGAGAGTAAAGCTAGAGCGACTCAAGAGAGCGGATATTCCATAAACTTGCAGCATTACGCGTCTGATATGGTCGACCCTATCAGTGTTCGGCCACCGGGGTACCACGTCCATATACACTATGTGCGGGAACCTTATACAGGTATGATTTTTTATATAAATAAATAAAATTAGAGTGTTTGTTTTTTTATCTTCTCGTTTAGCAGGGTAGACAGAAAGAACCTAGTGTCAAGCCACTCCGTACTTCGCTTTCCGCAAAATTCAAGACGTTGCGTGCTGAGTGGCGGAACTCTTCACTGTACTTTATTTTACCAGAGCTAGGAAGAGAAATAACTTTTAAATAAAATCACACTCCCGAGTAGGAATCGAACCCACAACTGATCGCGTTTACAGACGGACGCTGTCACACTGCACCATGACCGGCCTCAATCTGTTTGTAATGTGTAAATATTGTCTGTCTATTGGTTTGGTCCGGCAAATCTCTGGAACGGTTTAATGTTTTGATGTGACTTTCACTAGCTGATGTAATTAGAAGTAACTTAAGGAACTTTTATTTTAGAATTACAAAATAAAGATTCAAGACAAAATAAAGATTACAAAATAAAGAAGTCCCGGAAACAGCTAGTAATAAATAAATTATTATACTGTTTTTTTAAGTGTTATTTCCAAGAAGCGCGGGTTCTAATCTTGTTGTATTAAATTTTTTATTCGGTTTTTATAAATAAATAAATTATTTTTTTATATTTTTTAACAGCTTTTGGCTATGGATGGATGTTATGTAAAAGTTTATATTTAAAAAAATTGGGAAAATCGATTTTAAGTACAATGAAAATTGAACTGAAAGTCAATATCCTGAGGGCTCAATTTATACATAATCCCTTGAGGATTAATTTTATTTCAAATTTACTCCATCTGCAGATTCTACTCTGGTAAGGCAAAGTGTGCGTTGAAGTCGATACTCAAATGCGGTCAACGGAGTGTCTTGTCACTTGGACAATAGATATTTTGGAATTCGAAAGTCCATTTCGTCAGAAAACTTTTAATTTAAAATATATTTATATTAAAAAACAAACAATTCTAAAAACTTTAACAAATATTCTCCATGGTGTTATGTTTTACTACATTTTCTAGAAGTGCAAGTTTACAACGGTGGTCTTGTTGAATATCTTTTCGTGAATACCGGAGAAACTGTTCACGTGAAGTTGAAAGTTGACGAGTATGTGATGATAAGCGATGAAGACGACCCTTGTACATGTACAGCTAATTATAGTGCTAATGCCGTAAGTCGTTTAAATGTACTGACTTAATAATTGCTTAGGTAGAGAAAGGAGTTCAGAGAGCTCAATGTGGTTAAAAAGGGGCCCCTTAATCTTACACTTGGACTGCAAGCTCGGTCGCCAATCGCAAGCCGAGGAGCCGCTTGAGCTTCACAAGGAGCGCCCCTGAGGACACCGACTTCCTCTCAAGCAGCCACGTCAGTGCTTGCTATTTTTGGCAGGGACAGAATACCTCCTTCCCTCCTTTTCTCGGTATCGCTATAAAGACTAACATGGTCAACAGTATGTACTAATTGTCAGAAAAAACTTGGATCTTTGTTATCACGAGTCCCAGCTTTTCTCTCTGCAATGTGGGAATCAGAACTCCATGAAAGGAATTTATGGAATAAGGAGTTTTTATAGTTATAATTTTTGTTTAATTATTCATAAGGGGATAATTCTCTAAGTTAAGTAGATCAGAAATCAAATTAACATTTTTTAAAAAGATCAATTTTCTCTTACATAGAAATTGATTGTTTTTTTCTTATTACGAAAGATATATATACATATACATATATATATATATATATATATATATATATATATATATATATATATATATATACATATGTGTGTTTAACTTTTCAGTGTACAACTAAGTGTGTGTCGGATCTAGTAGCAAAGGACGTAGGCTGTTCTGGACCTTGGATGAAAAGCAAATTGCCTTTGTGTAACAACTATGACGACATGAGAAACCTAATCTCTTCTTATATTAAGTATGTATGTGAACTTTCTATTTTAATTGAATTTACAATTACACATCATTTTTAAATATCTTTTTCATACAAAAATACCTTGAAAATGGCTGAAGTAGTAGTAATTTTTAGTTAGTGTATAAATTGGTCGTAATTTTTAAACTAGTCTTGTTTGGTTTAATTGAGAAAATTAAAAGAGAAAAATATTCATATTCTCTTCAGATTTTTTATTACTCAGTGTCATTCACAAATCATTTAACGCTGTGTTGAATTCCGCCACTCTAATATGTACATAGAATGTCTGGAATTCAGACAGAGCACCCTCTGTCTGAATGCGAGCGATGACTTCATATTAGGTTCTCTTTGTCTACTCAGGTATAAGGGGCAGTGTATGAAGCTTTTAATATATCTTAAGACAATATATTTTCCATAAGTCAATATAAACAAAGTTTTTAAGATCGCTCATTTTTAGAATCATAATAAAATAGAGTTCGGTCGTTTCACTATGGGACAGCGTTTGTCTGTAAACACAATCGGTTGTGGGTTTGATTTCCATTAGGAGAAATGATTATATTTAAAATTATTTACATTTCCTTGCTTTAGTAAGACAAAGCGCGCTTTGAGTTCCGCCACTCAACACGCAATAATATACGATATCAGATAGTTCTTGTTTGTTTGTACGTGAAGTTAAAAAAATAAGATTTTTCTACTGTATATATATATATATATATATATATATATATATATTCCTCAGTTTACATGAAAACCATGAATGTGAATCGTGCCCAAGATTTTGCCGTTCGTATCTGTACAATGGTTTTGTGACGGACAGACAAAAACATTATATGTGGGATTCAAATAATACTGAGGCAGCATCTTTACAGACACAGGTAAGTTATGTATTTATAATATAAATGTACAGTTTAAAATAAATAAATAAATAGGAAAAAAATATTTAATACTTTTTCATGCATTACTTGGCGTGGCTGGCAGTGGTATTAGTGTCAAAACACTCCGCTTTTCATTTTTCTATAATTATATTATAAACCCAAGAGCCGTATAATATAATCATTTCCCTGGATGATAATTGGATTCTTAACTATTTATTCTCAGATACATTTTAGTATATATATATATATATATATATATATATATATATATATATATATATATATATATATATATACATATATATACATACATATATATATATACATATATATACATATATATATATATATATATATATATATATATATACACTTATACTTTTATGAGAAAGTTAGTGTCAAGACACTCCGTACTTCGCTTTCGACCGAGTTTGAGACATTGCGTGTTTAGTGGTGGAATTCATCGCTTCACTTTGTCTTATCAAAACGAGGAAGTGAAAATAATGTAAATATAATCATTACCCCGACTGGGAATCGAACCCACAACCGATCGCGTTGATAGTTAAACGATGCATCTAGTGTCATGACACTCCATACTCTGCCTTACGCCAAATTTGAGACATTGCATGTTGAGAGGCGAAACTCAACGCCGCGCTGTATTACCAATGCGAGGAAATGAAAATAATTTTAATGTAATCATTCCACCGAGCGGTAATCGAACCCACAACCAATCGCGTTTACATTCAGACGCTGTCCCACGTTATTTTACATAGAATTTATTATACAGAATTTTTTTCATAAAAAAAAACCATGAAAAATCCCATAGAAATAATTTATATACAATATTCTAATTACAAATACAAGCAATTTATCCATGGATTACGTATCAGTCGTTTCCGTATCGGGCATCTAGCGTTGGTTTGAAAATCTAAATATAATTTCCCTTACAGATATACGTACACTTCAACAATATGATGGTATCTGTATACGAGGAGAGATATAATTATGATTGGAATCTATTTCTGTCGGATCTCGGCGGCAGCGTTGTAAGTTCGTTTAGTTTTACTGACACAACTGACACGACACCGAGCTAAACATAGTCGTGAGAGAGTGAATGTAGGAAAAATTTGTAGGATATATTTCACTAACAACCGATCTATTGCGGCGTTAAGTTCCGCGAATCAAATAGTTTTTCGAACATATATAATGTTAATTCTATGAAGTGAAATTGCCAGCAATAATTTATTGAACAACATATGCTGATAGTAACCAGATTACTTTTATAAACCTAGCTCTTTTAGCTCACCATGTATATCTTTTCAATGCATTTGTTGTGAATAAATCTGGACATGTATACAGCATGTTTGGACAAGGCGTAATTTTTAACAATATATATTCAAATTTGAGATTTTGCAAGCTTTCTCCTTTTGTTACAAGCTTTTATTATACTTGCCGTGCTAGTTTGTTTGTTTGTTTGTTCTTAAAGCTAAATTTGACCCACTTCCTAGTGTCTGTGAGAAGATTAAATTTAGAACACACCTTTAGTTCTAAAGACAATGCTACTATATATATATACATATATATATATATATATATATATATATATATATATATATATATATATATATATATATATATATATATATATATATAAATAAGCGGTTTCGTAATTCATTCAAAAATTTTGGCGACCCACAACAAAATGTCCGATTTCATTTTTTTATACAATCCATCTTATAGGTTATCAGCTTGGGAAGTAGACAGAAATGATATTTTGTGTAGATAACTTTAAAATAAATGTTATTCAAAATATTGTTTTTTTAAAATATACTTTTATATTTCATACAATGTTAAAATCAGTTAAGTAGCTTCATTATTCAGAATTTTGATGACTAGACACTCTTTTTTCCGCTTTTGCTAATTTTAGGCTATTGCGCAAATGAACACTTCATCTTATTAAACCCTCTTTAGGCTTCAATATGAATGCAATAGGCTTCTTTAAAGTCTCTTAAACTATATTAGACCAGAAGGTCAAAAGCTGGTGATATGTACTGCTCTTTACTGGTAAATTTAAAGCGAATTTTGACACATGAAAGTGATAGAGTTTACAGTAAGCCTATTGCTTACATACAGATACTATGTATTTCTTCTTCTTCGACTTCTTGACAATATCCTAGCGTTAGTCTACGCACGTAGTCTACTCAATAGAACAGTCTTATCTTCGGTGGTAAGTCCACTGGATCTCATATCCTGTTTCATAACATCCAGCCGTCCTTCTCTCCTGAGTTTCCGAGGACCAGCTCTAGGGAAAGATATACCATTCCATTCAAATACTAAGTATATCGATATATTTTTGCTCTATCCTCAAAAAATGATTCGTTTTTTAGCTTCACGCTTTTATTCCGAAGACAGAAAGTATCTAGTGTCAAGACACTCTGTAATTCGCTTTCCACCGAATTCAAAACATTGCGCGTTCAGTGGTGGAACTCAACGCCGCACTTTATCTTTACCAGAGCGAGAAAGTGAAAATAATTTAAATATAATATAATTACTGCTCCAAGTGGAAATGGAACCTACAACCGAGCGCGTTTACAGTCAGACGTTCTATTGCTCCACTACTGGCCTCAAAAATGATTCATTTCAATAAAACTGAAACAATGTTCATGTTTACAGATATATTACGATGCTAATAGGATGTGTTATGTAAAATGTAACAAGCGTGTGTAGTATGCGTAATTCTAAGCAAACATATATATATATATATATATATATATATATATATATATATATATTTAACGTCACGCTTTGTCCTTTGCGGGGTAGACAGAAAGGACGGAACGCCAGACGCTACGGTCCCTGCATACCTCTTTCGCCTCGTCCACAGTCATTATCCTCTTCATACACGCCCTTCGTCGGGTCCTCATGCTTTTTACTGCTTTTTACGTGACCTTCCTCCTCCAACACTGTGTTTTCTGAGGTCAACCGAGGTCTCCCCCGACCTCTCGTACCACTCACCTTGGCTTCATAAATCTTTCTTACCATTCTTTCATCGCTCATTCTTTCAACGTGCCCAAACCACCTGAGTACGTTCTTTTTCATTCTCACTATGACACTCGCGCTTACACCTGCCATTTTGCGTATCTCCTCGCTACATATACGGTCAGCTAAACTGACTCCGCATATCCGACGAAGAGACCTCATCTCTACTGCATTCATCTTTCTCTCATTCTTCTTTTCACACATTTCAATATACATATGAAAGTACTAGTTTGGCTCTTTATATAAGTCCTTGTACTCTCAAGGTAACTACTGGTACTGTTATTAAATTATAAGTTATAATCAAAAATTAATTTAAATAATTCTGTCTACTTGTGACCACGGACCACTGTAAAGTGCTCGGAACGTCGGTTTGTCATTAATGTATTTTCAAATACAGAAATATACGCGATTAATCCTTTTAATTAATACTTTCATTTTAAATGTATGAAAAATCTTAAAAATCAAAGATCTTATTATATATAGAAAATAGTTTTCGTTGTTCGTTAAGTTAAATAATATTAGCATGTTATATAAAAGCTAAATCCGGTCGTGGCGCAGTGGGACAGCGTCTGACGGTAAACGCGCTCGGTTATGGGTTCGATTCCCACTTGGGGCAGTGATTATATTTAAATAAAAAAAATAAAAATAAAAGTTTTTTAACCTCCAAAATAAGATGATCTCTGGCTAAATTGAAACTTTAATAATTATTTTTTTCAGGGTTTCCTGCTTGGTTTATCAGTTTTAAGCTTAATTAATATAATTGAATACGTATGGGTAACAATTATTATTCCATACATCGTTAAGAAAACTAAGAAAAAAGCCGCTGACTCCACTGTAGACACTAAAATTTCAGAGAATGCTGACACCAAACCAGATGTAACGATTGTTCCCCACCAACCCACCCACCCAATATCTCGATTTTGACCGAAAATTTTACGACTCGCATTAAAAAAGTAATTTAATATACATCCGGAATATATTAAGTATCTTCTTCCATATAATCATATAAACTAATTAAATCTGTTTATGAAAATGATCATATTTGTGAACACATACGAATATTTGATTCAAAATTTATCTAAAATTTGTTGTTTGGTCGGTCGTGGCGCAGTGTAACACCGTCTGGCTGTAAACGTGATCGATTGGTATTCCACTCGGTGGAGTGAATATATTTAAATTATTTTCACTTCCTCGCTCTAATAAGATCAAGTGCAGCGTTGAGTTCCACCACTCAATACGCAATGTCTTCGCTATATTTGGCGGATAGCGGAGTGTCTTGACACTAGGTACTTTCTGTCATGTTTGATTGGTAAGACTAAGTAAAGCATTAACTTAATTTAACTATTTTTAAATTTGATACTCAATACTTAGGAAGGAAAATTTTTGAAAAATGTATAAAAAATTGAAAGTAGCGGGATTTGAACCTGCGCCCCCAGGAGGCCGTCCAAGCGATATGACCGCCTAGCCATGCGTTCTACTACCAACTGCGTTGAAGCTCTTATAAGTTTGTTACAACTTATTAGCATCTCTAGTGGAGAGATTTTTACAAATTTCTAATGCTGACACCAAACCAAATGTAATGTCATGATTTTGGGCAAAAAGTACACAACGAAATATCTTGACATTAGGTGGTCTCTAACTACTCTGATATACAGGGTATGTCTAAAAGAAAAAAAATAGTAAATACAAGTTTTCATTTTCAAATTGAAAAATACAAATTAAAGCTTCCTCCCGAAGCTCCACTATATTGCACCAGTTTGTTTGTTCTAGATCATATGGTTCTACTTAGGCGATCTAGATTTATGGTGTTGCGTCATTACCGAGATATACGAGTGTACTCTACAGTTTTATCTCTTTAAATATTTATTATAATAAAAGTTTTTATAAGTAATTTATTGAATGAATGAATGAATGAAATATACTTTATTGTACACCAAGGAAAATATATAAAATTTTATAACAGAAAAAACAATGTCAAAGAGAATACAATCGGTGGCCTTATCGCTAGAAGAGCGATCTCTTCCAGCCAACCGGTAGGCATAGGATATTATAATAAATAAATTTTGGGTGGAGGTGTACTATAATACAAATATAATAAAGTAGTATAATAAAACGTACAGAAATAATCAGAAAATATACACATAACTAGTGAGAAAAACACACACAATTTTTAAATAAATGAGGATAGGAAGAGGAGAAAGGTAAAGGATGTAAATAGGATTTTAAGTATCAATATAATATTCATAAATGCAACGTTTAAATATGTATGTTTATTATATGTATAGTAAATATAAATATTATTATTTCTTTTTGCATTTTTCGAATATTTCCACTCAATAGGTACCTGTTCTATTTCGTTCTTACTTATGATTTATATTTATCTTTGAATGAACAAGAAAATCTTGAAAAAAAAAATTTAGAGTATAAGGAAATATTGGCAGAATTTGATAACATTTAACAGAATTTCTTTTTTTAGCTTCACGCTTTTCATCCCGCATAGGTTGTCAGGTGGTCTTACCACAGTGAGGAAGTGATAATAATTCAAAATATAATCACTCCCCCGAGTGGGGATTGAACCCACAACCTGATTGTGTTTACAGTCAGACGCTGTCAAACTGAGCCACAACCGCCCTCAAAACCAATTATTTATTCCTTACATTATATATCTATCACCGGTTGTTTTTAATTATGTATGTTTTTGCGAACAGATAAAATATTATATAAGATACATACATTGCGATGCAACTGTAAGAATATTTATTAAGAACTTTATGAAAAAAACGTTATTAAAATACTTATTAAAAAACCTTATTAAAATAATAAGATCTTTGATTTTCACGATTTGTATACATTTTAAATGAAACTAACCAGAACTGGATTAATCGCGTATATTTTGGTATTCAAAAATATACGCGATTAATCCGCTTATTAAAATACTTTATGAAATATCTTTGTTAACAGTTTTATTAAAAACTCTTGAAAAACTGAGTGTCTAAATTAACTTTATTGAGCTTTAAGCTTGCTATAATTACAGAGGTAAAGTATTAAGTAAGTGAATGTATGTATAGATATTCTAATTCAAATAGCATTTATTGGAATGCAATGATGCTTGTAGTGAAGTGCACCTCTTGGCAGATATCGAACGATTATATCGGATGTGGGAGGCTAGCAACGCTTATTGTAAGGCGAGTAGCGTTAAAATATATTTTATTCGAAGAACAAAACAGTATTTTGGTTGGTTAGTGAATTACATTTTAATTATATTATTGTGGGTTCGATGCCCACTCGGGGGAGTGATTATATTTAAATTATTTTCATTTCCTCGCTCCGGTAAGACAAAGTGAGGCGTTGAGTTCCACCACTCAACACGCAATGTCTCGAATTCAGTGGAAAGCGAAGTACGGGGTGAGTTGACACTAGCAACTTTCTGTCTACCCTGCTATGCGGGATAAAAGCGTGAAACTAAAAAAATATATTTACTTAGTTATAACTAATTTAAGGTTTATTTTAGACAATTATCTTCAAAAATCCATATATCTCAATAACTTAACAAGAAGTATTTTAAACTTTGTTTAATTTTTTTTTAAATCTTTTTAAACAATTTATTCAATTTCTAAAATCTGTATGCAAATGTTTTCGAACTATACTTTATGAAGGGGCCGTCGATTTATACGTTATTATTATATTTTTTTAGCTTCACGCTTTTATTCCGCGTAGCAGGGTAGATAGGAAGTACCTAGTGTCAAAACACTATGTAATCCGTTTCCCTCCGAATTTGAGAGTGCGTGTGTAAGTAGCGTAACTCAATAGGGCGTTTTGTATTGCCAGAGCAAGGACATGAAAATAATTTAAATACAATCTTCACGCCGAATGGGACTTGAAACTGCAATCAGTGGTGATAACAGTCAGACGCTATCCCACTGCGCCATGATCGACCTCGAAATTTTTAACAAAGAATTTTATGTACGTATAAAAATATATAATCAAATCTCTCTGTCTGAAGGTATTTAATTTTCATTGAAAACGCTTTATTCTTTATCTCTGAACACTACCTTATATTAGTCACCTGCAAGCTGTGTCGATAACCTAAATTAGTATATACCGATTCTATATTAATTCAGTTTATCAAAATAGCTTATGCACTGAGCAGTTTAAAGATTTTTTAAATTTTTCTTCGAGTAAAAAACTGTATTTTTTTTACTTACGTATACCAATTTTACTGTTAATTAAACTTTAATTGACCTCTCTGATATCTATTTGACAATTTTTAAATGTAGTAGATAAATTTAGTTATGAGCTTCACGCTTTATCCCGTATAGCAGAGTAGTCAGAGACAACCAAGTGTCGAAACACTCTGTTGACGCCTTTCCTATCGAAATTTATAAGTTAACTTTGAATATAAATTTTCATAATACATATACATACTTTCTATATATATATATATATATATATATATATATATATATATATATATATATATATATATATATGCTTATATATGCATTTCATTGAAGCACTAACTAACCAATGACCCAATTTTGAGAATAACTAACATGAAGAGCGAATTAAATAAAAATCTTAAATATAACTTTTTTTAGCTTCACGCTCTTTCCTGTAAAACTAGACAGAGTGGAATGAAATAACCAAGTATCAAGACATTCTGTTATCAGTTTTTCGTCTAAATTAAAAAAAAAAATCCTTGAAACTTTAAGTCACATAAATTTTAATATTATATAAATAAATTGGACCGGTCGTGGTGCAGTGGGATAGTGTCTGACGGTGAACGCCATCGGTTGTGGATTCGATTCCCACTCGGACGAGTGATTATGTTTAAAAATATTTTCACTTCCTTGGTTTGAGAAGACTAAGTATGAGTTCTACCACTTAACACGCAATGTCTCGAATTCGGCGGAAAGTGAAGTACGGAGTGTCTTGACACTAAATACCTTCTTTCTACCCTGCTATGCGGGATAAAAGCGTGAAGCTAAAAGATATATATAAATGAAATCCTCAATATATATTACGAAACGTTTCTAAATTTGTACCGAGCCCTCTATAATTAGCGAAGGGCTGTTACAAATATTTTCGTTTACGATTTAGTTTTATGAATCACGGTTGTTGGAATCAAGCTTGCTATTTTGCTGTTCCCTCGATCGTACTTGTTTAGTTTAGTTTCACACTTTTATCCCGTTTGACAGGGTAGACAGAAAGTACCTAGTGTCAAGACACTCCGTACTTATCTTTCCGCCGAATTCAAGGCATTACGTATTGAGTGGTGGAACTCAACGCCGCACTTTGTCTTACCAGAACGAGGAAGTGACAAAAATTTTAAATATAATCACTCCCCCGAGTGGGGATTGAACCCACAACCGATCACGTTTACAGTCAGACGCTGTCACACTGCGCCATGATCAGCTTATAGAATGACGTATAAAATTGAAATTATATATATAGATTAGTTTTACTTTAAGGGATTTGCTCGTGTAGTGTGTAAATAAAAGCAGTTTATTATATATATATATATATATATATATATATATATATATATATATATATATATATATATAAACGAGCCAAAAGAATTTTGTCTGTTTGTCTGTCTGTTCGTTTGTGCGTCTTTCACGCAAATAATTTTTGCCATGGTAATAGTTTATAATCCAGAGGTACATACGGAATAGTTTTTATCTCAACCTGGCTTATTAAGATAAAAGGTTATTTTTTTTATGTAACGATAACAATCACGAGCTCCGTATCGGGTTTTCAGTAATGTGAAACTAATAATATTATTGCAGATTCTTTCGTGTATAAAAAGAAAGCCAATATTAGTTCATGCGGTTTTTAATTGCAGCGTTGAGTTGCGCCATTTTACAGGAAATGCTTCTAATTCAAGTGGACATCTAGATCCTTTAAATCTAGGTCCTCTGGTCGTGGATATACCTATATTCGTGTTTTTCACCACCCACAAATATGGGTTAAACGAGTAAGATGAGCATGAGTTGCCAGGGCGGAGACCTCTGATTACTCAGAGGAAGCCCAACTCAGAGTAGGACCAACATTGTAAGAAATTGGAGTATGATGATGCTTTTCAGCTTCCAAGCATGTGTTTGATTTCATAAGTGCACGTTTGTATGTTCGCATGTTTGTATGTTTGTCCACGAATTTCTCGAAAACTGAAAGTCGTAATCGAGATTAACTTGTTTTAATTTAAGTTATGTATAGTGTAAGTTTCATTAAAATAGATCCAGTAATTTTATAAGTAAAATAATTAAGAAAATAAATATAGGTAAATAGCTGAAGCTGGCTTAATTTGTTTATAAATTATATTATTGTATCTAAAACATTTGTGCAGAAGTATTTGACATAACTACAAGTTTATTGGAAAAGTGTGCTTGAAACAAATAAAACTACATAGATAACATTTTAAATATTTTTTTCTAAAATATTCATTTGAAGCTTATATGATGTGTTTTACAGTTTACATTTCTTCACATACGGATTATCAAAAATTTTCATTGTAAGTGGCTTAACTGAACGCCGCGCCTTGTTTTATCAGAAATTCTGGCATTGTCTTGTTATAAAACACCGAAAATACGAATGAAAGTATAAAAAATCCTTTTACCTTCATTTCAAGTAATAATAAATAATATGGATGTAGCTAGAAACGTTTGAATTAAAATAGTAATTGAATTAAAATTTCCATTAATATATCAATATAATAAGATCTTTGATTTTTGCGATTTTTATACATTTTAAATGAAACTATTTAACCGGATTAATCGCGTATATTTTGGTATTCGAAAATACATTTTTGGACACCTGACGTTTCGAACACTTTACAGTAGTCCGTGGTCACAGGTAGACCTACCAAAATATACGCGATTAATCCGGTTAAATAGTTTCATTTAAAATATCAATATAACTAAACTATATAATTCGTGAACTTCTATTAAAAAAAATAAATTAAAAAAAACATCGAACAAACCGTTAGACATATCTTCATTGAGTCATGACGGAGTAACATAACACTCAGTTATCAGAGAAAACACGCTGTTGAGTTACGCTATTCAACACACAATGTTCTAATTCAGATATAGAGCGGCGTTTAAAGTGTTTTGACTCTAGAATCCCTAACTTGCTATACTGGAGAAAGCGTGATTTGTTTATTTCATCCGTCAACCAATAAAGCCCTATAATATATAAATGTATAATATTTAAACACAATTTTCGTTACAAAAGTTTTCATTATAACAATCGGCCTTTCATAATCGAGAGTCTAAAAATATAAAACACTAAAATCTATCTAACACGAGCTGTATTCAAGATCGAACGCCAAGAATTTACAATCCAAGCATTGACCTTGTATTTGCTTCTGTACGAAGCAAATATGTAAATTGGGAGAATTGGCAGAAATATACTACTAATTGCAGAATTCGGTTTAAAATTTAGTTATATATTTTGGGAATCCTTTCACGATTATCCAAGGAGAGATGGTTTAAATAATGTTATATTAAATACGAACTTTATATTCAATTAATTTGAGTAAAATTTCTCTACAATATAAATATCTGGAATATTTTTTATCCCGCATAGCAGTATAGACAAAATACATAGTGTCAAGATACTCCGTACTTTGTTATACACCGAATTCGAGGCATTGCGTTTAAAGTGCCGGAATTCAACGCTGTAATTTGTTTAACCAGAGTATACCACTTTGAGGAATTGAAAATAATTTAAGCGTAATCACTGTGGCTCATCCCCGGTGGGAATCGAACCTACAACCAATTTCGTTTACAGTCTGACGTTGTCCCACTGCGCCATGACTGGCCAGTATATTCTTCTTTTTATAAACTTGGAATTCGTATAAACTTGCTAGTGCCATTAGAACTTGTTAATCTGATTCTGAGACAAACTCCGTTCTTGGCAAACGTCTCTTAACTCTTTGAGAAATTTTAAATTTGTAACAAAAAAAACTACAATGTATTCTGTTTTTTTAAAATTAAAATTCTGTTTTTGAAATTATACGAAATTTGCAAGGAAAAGAATATTGCTGCGATAACATAGTCAATAGAGTATTTTCCGCGTTAGAGCCCTAGAAGAACGCAAGCGTAGTTGCGCGTGCGCGTCATAATGTTACCAATTCTGTTATACAATGAAAGCAGTGAATGGAGGGTGTGGCAAAGGTAACGGAAACTAGGCAAATGCACTCCAAGCACGAGATCTCTCTATTATGCAATCCGCTACAGCATAGGGACGATATTTAGGGTTTTTAGCGAAAAATTATGAAAAATTACAATTAAGAAAATGTTGAAAATACTAATACGTATATAGTAATAACTTGAATATCTATGTAATGAACTTAGCGTTTGACCAAATCTCTCTCCTTTATTATCCATTTCTCTCCTTTATTCCTTCTCTATTTCTCTCCTTCTCTATCTTCTTTGACGGAGAAAATTGGTAAGATTAAAAAAAAATAAAACAGAAAGAATTACAAGAAAAACGTATAATCATTTGATTTCATACATAATGTATTCGAGATTCCTCTAGAACTATATTCCTAGATCCATATACTATTTCATTCAGGCAAAGATATTAACACATTGACGCCACACCTTGCTTACATCAACCACCCGACATGAATGGCTGCACTGACTCAAACCTGGAGACGATCCAGCTGAACCTGCCCAAATCGAGCGTGCATGAAAATACGCTGAAGATCTTGGTGATAAACAACATGAATATAATCACAACTAAATACAAATTACCTTCGTAATTTATAACTCTCCTTGAAATATAAACTTGGTGATTTATTATTCCGTTTTCCATTTTTCTAAGAGTAACACTCATTAGAGGAGAGATGGATTATATGTATGTCTATGTAACTATCTATTTATCTATGAGAAACGCGGTCAGTTGTGGGTTCAATTCCCACTCGGGAAAGTTATTATATTCAAAATCATTGTCACGTTATCGCTCTGATAAGACAAAAGTGCGACGTTGAGTTCCACCACTCAACACGCAATGTCTTAAATTCGGTGGAAACTGAAGTACGGAGTGTCGTGACACTAGGTAATTTCCATCTTCCCTGCTATATAGGTTAAAGGCGTGAATCTAAAAAAAAACAACATATTTCTAGACACATACCAAGCGAAGACATGAAATGAGAAAACATATTAACTGATTTAAAAACATATTTCAATTGTAATATTAACAAATAGTTACACAATAGACTAACACAAAACGAAGCTGTACCTCTGACATCAGACACGGTGGACCGTGACTCCTCACTGGAGGTGTTCCAGCTGGCCATCCTCGTCTCAACTTGGACTATTTATATCTGATTGTGGATGTCATCTGTACATGCCTTTACATATTCAAAATATCTTAATTCTTCATCAATATGATAATTTTAATATTATTATTTAGTATAAAATTAATCGCCAATATTGTTACTGTTAATATTGAGATAGCTAAAAAGCCGATCGTGGCGCAGTGGGACAGCCTCGCACTGTATACCTGATAGGTTGTGGATTCGATACTCACTTTGGGGGAATCGTTATATTTCAATTGTTTTCATTTCTTCGCTTTTTTGTCTTCGTCTTGATATAATGTACTTATTATCTAAATTGTTATTCTGGATAAAAGCGTGGAGCTACAAGAAGTCAGTTTCGAGTCTGAGCTCAATTCTTTCAATTATATCTCAAAGGCTGTTAAAAAACTGTCCATACTCGTTCTAAAAGTTGGTGAAAAAAAGAGTATAGTTAAACGTGTTACTATGTACATAAATTTGGAAGATGGACGAAAACAAAGAAACTTCGTGAAAAGAAATCACATATTTAAAAGAAAGGCATCTTCCCTCTACACAATTTACCAGCAATGCAGGGAATCTACTGGTCAGAAGATGTGTGAAAGTTAAGTAGCGGAACTTAACACCGCGCTTTGCTCTACAAGAGCTGGGAAATGAAAATAACTAAAATATAATCATTCCCCACCGAGTGGATACCAAACCCACAACCAATAGCACTTAATATCTGTAAGAACCACTGCGATCGATATATTTAATTTAAAGTAAAAATAATTACTTTTAACATATATTTAAAAAAGTTATTCAAAATATTTGGTGTACACGAAAATAGATAGTTGCCAACGCTCCGTTTGATCTATTATATACAGGCCATAAAATGCCTTCAGTTTCAGCTTCACGCATCTCCTATACTTTCCGGGGTTTGCCAACCAAGTGACAAATCACTCTACCTGTTATCCATTTCCGCCTAAGATATAACCATTCCATGTTACGTGAGGTCTTACGTATTTCACATTGATTTTTAATACCGAGCTACTTTGATGAGCTTGAATTGATGGGGTTTCTTATATTTAATAGATTTATACAAAATTAAAAATAACAAAGCAAATATTATTAACGTACAATTAATATGAAAAAAAAAACACGTAGTAGCTGACGTTTCACTAATACTGTGTACAAAAATAAAATATTGTCAATCAAGCGAAAGTAGCCTCTATAGTTTTAGAACAGAATTTACTTTCCAATAAATATTTTAGCCAATTCCTTGCAATGGGAAATAGACTTTAAATTAATGGATCAAAGTTTCAATTGCAATGTGATTTTTCAAAGACTTATAAGAATAGATTTGGCAGGCAGCAAAGCTGAGGTGCTATTAGGTTTCTTGTGATCGCCGGCTCTGCCTGACTCATTTGTCTTACTGATTAAACATTTCTTACATCGATTGTGACAACAATATACAAAAATTAAAATACTATTTCATTATAACCAATTTAATTTCTAACTTCCATAGATTTTATACAATAGAATAATTAAGTTTTGGAAAAATATCTAAAAATAATTCCAATTATACAGTCATACGACTCAAAGATGTGTTAAAGCTTTTCAATTTAGTATAGGACATGTAAGCTTTAAACATTGCCAAGTGGAACGATGTCCTGCTAATGAACTGGTAATAGTTTTAGTAGAATTAATACGAATAGATCTTGGCATACTCCATATGTTAAAGATCAACGGGTATGCGTTTGGGGTGTCGTCGGGAAAGTGGATAGGTTTTGGTAACTTATTAAAAAAATATTTTCAAATCTAAAAAAGCTTTTAAATAAATTTACATTTCATGCCTCCTTTTCTCGTTAAAATTTACCTTTAGAATGACATTGCGCAGGATTTCATCATAACTGAAGACGCGATTGGTTAAGGCTTGGATTTCCACTAGTTAGAATAATGTATAATCATTATTTTAATTAAAGTCGTTTTTTCGCTCTTACAAATTAAAGAGAGCGTTGCGTTTTGCCCATCTAACACGCAATATCAAGATTTCAAGCAGAAATTAATGAATATTTTGACAATAGGTTCTCTCTGACGACCAATATAAACGAGATAGAGGTGAAAATGTGAAGAAGCTAGAAAATATTATTGGAATTTCCTATATTACTTGTTGATAATTATTTGTTGCTAAAACCATTACTTAGTAAATAGGTTATAATTGACTCGTGGAAAGACAGATAGACGCATTTCAGTTCTATTTCAAGTGCTTTAAACAACGTGAACAGAAATAAATAGTTTTAACACAGTATTTGATCTACGATCTCTTTAAATTTATTGGATCATTATTAACAAATTGCCTATATTTATGGAGAAAAATTATCGTAAAATTCACTTTTTCAAATAACCCAGTCGAAGGAAATCTGCTGATAAATCTTTTCCTAGTCCATTATTGACCCATTGAGTTAAATCAGTTCTAGGTGGCGGAACTTAACGCTGAGTATTATCTTACGTAGCAAACGAATAGACATAAATAGATACCAAAATAATATAACCAGACTCACGCTCAATGACGTCAACTAACTATTCTAAATAAGTCATAGAAATACCAACGTATCAATTACACATTTTCGAAAATTTCTATATATCTCAATGTTTTCTCAACAAAAATTTAGTTTTTATGTTTAACTTTAAAATAAAACGATTTTCAGATTCGAAGGGGTTTCCACCATGATTCATTTGTAGTACTAATGTACAGTCATCAAGCTGATAACATCAGATTAAAAATCTGTAGCGCCATAGTTGACGACGGGCGAGCGATCTAATTTAGTCGCATGCCCTGCCGACTATTTCAGCTGGTCTAAAAATAATGACAAAGATCGCTTCGCATGTGGGTCGGGATTCCTGCTCGATACAATGGCGGATGCGGGTAGAGTGACATTTTGCGTAATCTGTGGGCTTCGCTTTTTTTTTTGGTGTTACGTTAGGTTATAACGCAAACGTGTTGGGTGTAAGTTCCCTATATTATTGGTGAGAGATAAATTGTTAGATTTGACACTGTTTTGTTTTTTAATGGTGGTTTTAAGGTTATACTCTAGCACAAAGTAATCAGTATATGAAAATAATTATCTTGATTTGCTTGATTTGTATTCGTAACTCAACGCCGTATTGTAGATATGAAATATTTACAAAAATATACATATATATTATGTACCAATTATGTGTACTATATTTTTGCATATATTTTAAACATTATTCATTATAAAGTAATTTTTAAACATTTTAAGTTAAAAAAAGGATATATGTAAAATTGTATTTCTCTATAATATTGCTTTTATTAAAAAAGTAATAAATAGGCAGGAACTAAAGGCGTTTTCAAACTATAAATATTTCATAAACAGCAGATCATCTGACGCACCAACGCTGTGTCTGAGATGGCATCTATAAGGGTATTTTCGATGACAGACTAATATGTTATTATTTGAATCTGATGAAAAAGACGTATGATACGTGATGATGAACTGACCTTCTGTTACCTTCTAAAAATAAAATAACTAATTTACATTTTCAGCTTAAATAATAAGTAGTAAGACAGAGCGGCGTTAAGTTCCACCACACACTGTCTGGAATACAGATAGAAAGCGGTGAATTGAGTGTCTTGATATTACGTTCTCTCTAACTACCCTAGTATCAAAGAAAACAAAAAAGGCAATGTTCAAAAACACCAATAAGTTTCATAATAAGGTTAAAAATATATATACAAATCATCTTGTGTTTAATATAAAGGTGGTATATAGAAATATAGTTAGAGTCATGTTGCTAAAGTAACTTTTATTTAACGCATAAATTATTTGTTAAGCTAAAATTAGAAATATCAGTTTCATTCTATAGGTTTTTTTTTATAGAAGAAGGAGGCAAACGAGCAGAAAGGCCACCTGATAGTAATTGATCACCTTTGCTCATGGACATCTACAAAATTAGAGTTGTAGGTGCGTTGCCGGTCTTGGGATGGAGGTGAAAGGAGACGAGGGAAAGGATGGGTGGAAATAGGGAAAGCTGGCTTACATGACATCGAACTGGAACACATCACCAGATATTAGGCGGATTGTTTTTGTCATGATAGTGTTTGCGAGACAGCTAGAGGACTAGCCTCCTACCACCAAATTACTGGGATACGCGTTTCTCACGAGATGCTACCCAGCAGCGGAATGATGGCATGGGTAAATAAGGGTATGAAATGGCGGATTACATAATTTTGTACAATCTATCACATATGGGTATCAAATTAAAGGGCTTGAAGTGTGTAAAACAAAAGACCAATAAAAAAACAAATCCAAGTGCATTATGGATTTAGTTTTTTTAATGATCGGCTTAAGGCTTGTTTCTAAAAATACATTTTTCATATCACTTATTTCTTTTTTAAAATAAAACAGATAAAAACCAGAATGCACTACTTTTACACACATCGGGATCGCTTCGTCCTCTCTATAACTTTACATACATCGGGATTCTTATAGAACACATTTGCTGTCATAAGAGCCAGACTTTGGAACGACTTGCCTGAGTCCATTAGAAGAGCTCCCTCACGTGAAGCTATCTAGTGCCAGGTGAAAGAATTTATCACAGGCAATGCTTTTTAGTATTAAGCCTGCCTTTTGTGCATATGTATGAAATTGTGCAATAAAGAATATATAAATAAATAAATAAATAAATATAACTTTAAATATTTTACTATGTAAGCGTTTTATTCCCGACCTACCTCAATAGCAGACAAACCTCATTTCGATTACACTGAAGTAAATAGATGTTAATCAATGAAGAAAACGAACTATAAAATTTGTTTAAATGCTCTTTAATACCATTGTTAAATTACCATAAATCTTTGTAAATGGTCCTTATAATTTATTTTCTTATTCTTAATAGAATTGATTAAGAAAATCTTGTTCTGATTAGAAAATAATTAAAGATTGACAGTATGAAGAATGATTTAACAATGTTCAGGTGGTTTGGGCACGTCGAAAGGTTGAGTGGTGAAAGAATAGGGAGGAAGATGTATACAGCAATGGTGGTATAAGTGGTAGGGTCAGACCTCGGTTGACCTTTGCTTCACGTATTAATATATAGATAATTATGTAAAATATTATTTTATTTATTATTTAATATTTTCAAATGGGCAAAAATACAATTAATAATTTCATTTAAATAAAGGCATTAAAGGTTGAGAAGACATTTGAGCGTCTGCCGTCTGACGGGAGAAAATATTAAGAGAGAAATATTTAAGATTATTATAAACAATGAGATTGCACATTTTATATGACACTATTTTAGACGGATTAATCGCGTATATTTTGGTATTCGAAAATATATATTTGGAAATAAAATAGTGTAATTTAAGATTCCATGACTATTAGTTATTTAAGCTTGGATGCGTTATTCTATTTTTTCTTTCTCCATTTCATTGGCGGTTCCACTCCATTCCACATAGGTGCCCCTATCCTGCCCCTATCCTGCTACTATCCTGCCACCATCCTGCCACTATCCTGCCCCTAAAATGACTGCCTAAGTCGATTTGTAGGATGTTACAAATCAAAAAAAAATGTAGAAAATAAGAGAAATAAGTAGTATAAAATTACTTAATGTAAACTACGTAAGAATAACAGGTCTATTTTAAAACAAGGTATATATTAGAAGTCGTCGATGTTTCTATATCTTCAAATCTGTATGTTTTTAAATTTATTAGCAAATTATCACATAACATATAATATATAAGCATTGTAAAGTTAAGTAGTACATCATTTAGCTAAAAAAACTAAACTTTCATTGAATTTAAGAAAAAAAAAAAAATTTTAATAAATATAGTTTTTTTAAATATAAATATTGGAGATAGATAAGCACAATATAGTAGTGAAAACTGCATTTAAACTGGTTAAGCCATAAAAATACAGCCCTGTAATTTTCATAAAACGCCTATTCCCAGCTTTAAGGCTGGCAAGGTGCTGGTGTTACACAAGGCTTTGGGCGGCGGTGATCACTTACCATCAGTTGACCTGCACGCTCGTTATCCTTGTTTTGCCCATAAAAAACAAAATAGTTTATTGTATAAATATATGTGTATATGTTTTATTACATGTTTGAATTATATATATAACTTGAGATTAGTTAACTTCCATACGCCAAGTTATATAGAACGAAGCTAGGGTGAATACCGCTAATGTTTCTGCATTTCTATATAATATAGGGATATTGTAAGAAAAAAATATGTGTACAAAAATGTATACATATTGGCATGGATAGGTAAAACAAGCATTTATGTTAAAATATTAAATTTATTGATTGATATTTTTTTTTCTTCTGAAAATCCCACTGAGCAAAAGAGATCGCATTCAATGTTCACTAGAATTATTTCTATATTTAAATTATTTTTGTTTCTTTCTGGTAAAATTAAGGGCGGAGTTAAGCACCGCTACTCTATATACACTGTGTCGATTTGAATTGACCTGATGAGCACTTTTGTGTTTTTTATACATTTAAAGTAACACAATGTTGTTTTAGTGTACCTGACAACTATATTTTTTTAAATTAATAATTAATTAAATATTAATAAATATATAGAAGATTAAAAACAATTTATTATCTGGCGGCCAATATAACGCTAACAAAACTTTACAATAGATACTTGGCAGCGAGACGTGACGCCGGATTTTTGTATTTTGGCCAAGTTGCGTGTTGTGGATCAAGTTTGCTAGTGAATGTAACTGTAACTGAGTTGCTATGGAGGCTTTAATATGTGCCCATCTCATGCTACTTTATTAGGTGATAAATACATTAAAATGACGTGTTATTCGCTTTTCACTAGTTTCAAAAATGTTAAAATAATGCACTTGGGTTGCGGAACCCAACACCGTCTTTGGTGACCACATTTGGGAATGAAAACATTTTTAAACTTAATAAAGATATGTTTGTTAAAGATAAGTTGGCTGCGTTGTGCTTATATAAGAAGAGAGAGCATAGAGTAAAAAAGCTCCGTTTTCTTAACTCAATACATTACCTGATAAATGGCGGAACTCAACGTCACCTAATATTATTAGTAATCTTTTCTAGGGTGGACCAAAACTTTTTTAAAGTTTCACGCTGTATCCCTGGTGGGATAGGACCTGCCCTGCTTACCTCCTTCGCCTCGTCCATACTTCTTAACCTCTTCATGCACGCCCTTCCTCATGCTTTTGCCTCTGCTTTACGTGGCGTTCCTGCAGTATCTTCGATACTGTGTTTTAGAAGATTAACCGAGATAAATGAGGCCGGTAATAGGACAGCGTCTGACTGTAAACGCGATCGGTTGTGGGTTCGATTCCCACTCGGGGGAGTGATTATATTTGTATTTTTACATTTTCTTGCTCTAGTAAAATAAAGCGCGTTGTTGAGTTGCGCCATTCAAGGCAATGTCTCGAATTTGGTGGAAAGCGAAGTACGAAGTGTCTTAACACTAGTTACTTTCTGTGTAAGTTGCATTAATTAATTGAATTAATTGAATTATACATTTTCTTAAATCCACGAACAGATGTGTGAAGTTATGAGTACACATGTAAGCTACTTGTGTGTGTCATCAAAACGCTTAAACTGCATACTAAATGCATTCGCAAATATTAATTAAATCGTGTACTTTTAGAAAATCATGTTGAATTTTGCTTTCTATGATAACCATATACATACACACACACACACACACACATACATATATATATATATATATATATATATATATATATATATAATATATATATATATATATATATATATATATATAATAGGTGGCGAAACTCAACGCCGCATATCGTTAAATCAGATTGGATGCTTTTAAAAATAAATATATAATCTTCCCTCGTCTGCCGGTTAATTTACATCTATCAGGTACTAGACACTGGAAAAAATATATTATGAGAATATTTATTACGGCATGATGAACATTGTAAGCTTCCTTGCATTTTGAGAATTTTAATTGGTCTATCCCTTTGCTTAGATTTTTTCAGTTTACTCAAACTATTGAAGAAATAAGATTATTGACATTTCTAGAGAAATCTTTTAACATTACATTGCCAGCTTATTACTTACTTATGTTTTATTTTAATACGCCCTAAATTGCGTCTCGAGTTTCGTCACAAAGCGGAGTACAGAGTGTCATGACACTAGGTTCTTCTTGTTTACTCTGTTAGGCGCGATAAAACCGTGAAGCCTATAAAGACTGTTTTTCAGTTCTTTCCATATCGGAGCAAAACCAAGGCAAATTCTCAGCAGATTCATAATAATACCATCCAGACATACACGCGTCAAGCCTATTTAAACCGCATTCCAGAAATCTCAAGAAGCTTCCCAAGTACTAAATGGTAGATTTAATCAAAAGGCAACAAGTATGATTGAGATTCTGAACTTTAATGAGTGTACCGGAGACCAGCTGGCGGCGCGCCAGGCGGCAGACGATCATACACGCAGATTAGCAAATTATTATAGATACGTAGATATTATAAGACTGTTAAGTTTCTTTGGCTTTATCAGTTGCCTTTTGAGTGAAAGCGTCCTTTAGAAAAAAAAATATTAAAAAACAGTTATAGGCATAGCGGAGTAAGAAAAAAGATATAGAACCCAATACTCGTTTACACTTAGAAGCTGTCCTACTGAGCCATGATGGCCTTTAACAGATAATATAATCATTATATTATGTTATATTATATTTAAATAAAAAATACTGGAACAAAAATTACCAATTTTTCTTATATGGATCTGTGAGGCAAAATAGGAAGGCAGATTTTAAGGCTGTTATCATACTACTATACATTTATATCTTTTTCTACTTATATATTGGATATTAAGTCACACGAACTCTGGTAATGTTCCTATTTCGGTCTACAAAATTAATCGCATAATTCACTTCATAGTTCCTGATTACCGTTAGTGGCGTAGTGCAACAGCGTTTGCTGAACACGATTGGTTGTGTTTATGTTTAAGAAATATGTCCATTTACCTTCTTTGATAGGAGAAAACGCAATTTTGTGTTCGTTACTCAGTACCCAATGTCTCGTTAACGAGCGGAGTGTCTAGACACTAGGTTGTCTCTGACTACTCCGCTATACGAGATAAAGCGTGAAGCTTCACTCATATTTCTAAATTATTATTAATTCACGTGCATTTTGATTATAAATTGACGCATATAAAATTTAATATATATAACCTAATATTTTACATCATAATTTATCACTGTCACCTATTTCAGAATTTCAGTTTTAAATAAATATGAAGCCAGTCGTGGCGCAGTGGAACAGCGTCTGACTGTAAACGCGATCGACTGTGGATTCAACCCCCACTCGGAGAAGTGATTATATTTAAATTATTTTCACTTCCTCGCTCTGGTGAAAGACAAAGTGTGGCGTTTAGTTCCACCACTCAACACGCAATGTCTCGAATTCGGTGGAAAGCGAAGTACGGAGTGTCTTGACACTAGGTACTTTCTGTCTACCCTTGCTATGCGGGATAAGAGCGTGAAGCTAAAAAAAATATAGTAAATCTAAATATAATGGTGTACGTATAAATCACAGTAGCGACAGTTTCTTTAGTGTGTTACAGTGTCAGATACGTTCTTGTCTTTTTGTGTGTGTAACATATAATAATAAAAAAATAATAAATTACTAATACATTATTTTCAGTTTTCAAACCATGAAATTAAAATTATATATATATATATATATATATATATATATATATATATATATATATATATATATATATATATATATATTTCACTTTATCTTGTTATAGTAGTATTTGAAATTTTTACACGTGTGTCCGGATGTGGTGTATGTGGTAGTATGTGGTTAACTTGATGTCTTTGCCAAGACGAACGGCGTGTTTTTTAATTAATTTACTATTATCTTTCTAATTCACTCTCAAGTAGGAAGGTGAGGTAATATCGTAAAAAGTGAGGTTTTTTTTATCCCGCATAGCAGCGTAGATAGAAAGTACCTAGTGTCAAGACACTCCGTACTTCGCTTTCCACCTAATTCGAGATATTGCCTGTCGAGTGGTGGAACTCAACACCGCACTTTGTCTTTTACTAGAGCGAGGAAGTGACAGTAATTTAAATATAATCACTCAACCGAGTAGGGATCGAACACAAAAAGTTTTTTTTACATTATCTATTTCACGTATTCCTGTCAGTGTCAGTAATGACACAGTTCTTTCAGTAATTTAAGTTATTTAAACAAAACGAAATATTTGTATATTAAAACATAAAAATATAGATCTCTACCCGCCACCCCTCCACCCCCCACTCCTAGTACTTTTGTAAAGAAATCGTACACGATATATCAGTATAAAAAAGTTTATATAGTTATTAAGCCTAAAAACTACAAAGTTTCAATTTTTTTTAGACAAGAGATATTTCTAAATCAATAATATATTTTTAATATTAAATAACCCAAAAAAGAAACACAAGACGTATGAATTCAGAAAAAACACTGTAACACACGTTACGATGTTAAAAATAGCCACCGCTCGTACGATTCTATCATTGACACCAACATGTGGTACTGTCGTGCAAATACTTCAATTGTTATCAGGAATTTTAGAGAAAAAAACCACACTGTGGGTCGTCATTTCAACGTTGATGCGACTGGTTGTGGGTTCGATCCACATTAATTGAAATTATTTTAATTACATTCATATTTTGTCTCTGGTATGATAAAGTGCAGTGTTAACTTCCGCAATTCAATAAATAATTTCTAATGATTATAGTGGAAGGAGGCTACTGTGTAGATAATCTAGACACTCTGAATATCTGAATTAATACACTGGACAATTTGTGATAAGCGTAAATAATTGCACAAAATTAATTGTATAGGGACACTTTAATTATCCTAGTTTAATTTTATTGTTCACTTTCTTAAAACCTAGAAATCACGATTTATGACAGAAAGTACCTAGTGTCAAGACACTCCGTACTTCGCTTTCCACCGAAGTCGAGACATTGCGTATTGAGTGGTGGAACTCAACGCTGCACTTCTGTCTGTGTTTACCAGTGCGAGGAAGTGAAAATAATTTAAATATAATCAATCCCCAGATTGGATATCAAACCCACAACAGGTCGTGTTTACAGTCAGACGCTGTCACACTGCACCACGACCGGCCTCAAGAAATAGCATTTGTTAGTATAATAATATAAAATTATTAACGTATATTTTCAGTCTTCAAATAATATTGATATTAATAACATAAAATATTATCAAATGAATGCAAAAGGTGTACTAATTAAAAGTTAAGAGATTAGCTAACTAGTTACAAATTAAAACAATATATATCGCTTTGAGTTACAATTGCCATTATGCTGATTATAACCAATTTTAATAGATTCACTAGCACCTACTATCACTCTAATTTCCGCTTTTTCCTCCGAGATCCGAGTTGTGTAGCGTAACTCAACGCCGCAATTTATTTTCCCAGAATGGTGACTCATAACCAATCACGTTTATAGTCGGATGCTGTTCTGCCCTGAAAAATATTTGATTTTATTTATCTATTTATCTTATTTATATATATTTTTATTTATCCGATACAGTAAATACAAATAAATTACTTATAGATATTTTACATCGTTTTTATAGTAACTAGAAAAATTCTAGATATACAGTTAGCCTGTGAACCTGAAACTGTTTTAAACAGATTAATCGCTTATATTTTTGATGTTTGAAAATAAATTTTTGAAAATCTGACAGTAAAGTGTGTTTCTAAACTTTACATTTCCAAAAATGTATTTTCAAATACCAAAATATACGCGATTAAGCGAAAATAAATACCAAAAAGCGAAAATAAAGCGAAAGTCAAAGATAGACCATATTGACATAGGAATTTTAGAAAAAATAGTTCTTAAGTTCAAAACCTAGCAAGTTTAGTTTTGAAATGGAGGTAGTTATGAAGGGATATGACTTATATAGCTTCACGCTTTATCCCGTATTTCAGAGTAGTCATAGAGAACTTAGTCTTTCTGTTCTTAGACATTCCGTTCTTTCCTTCCAAAATCAAGACATTGCGTGACTTATATTGACTTTTTTTTTACCTTCACGCTTATATCCCGCGTAGCAGGGTAGACAGAAAGTACCTAGTGTCAAGACACTTCGTACTTCGCTTTCCACCGAATTCGAGACATTGCGTGTTGAGTGATGGAACTCAACGCCGTTCTTTGTCTATACCAGAGCGAGGAAGTGAAAATAATTTAAATATAATCACTACCCGAGTGGAGATCGAACCCACAACCGATCGCGTTTACAGTCAGACGTTGACACACTGCGCCACGACTGGCCTCATTACTGACTGACTTAATTGAAGTAATAAATATTGTATAAAGAATTTAGTATCCATTCATTAATTTTTATTTTATACGCCATTTATTGCCATTAGAAACGGATGTTGTTTAATTTATGTATAAATCGCTTTTGAATAGCGACTAACTATTTTAATGACCTGCCATATGTAATGACACATCGTAATACCGAAATTTGCAGCTTAATTAACGGTATAGGGTTGTTACTCGTCGGTAGTAGCTTCGAAGTCTATTTGAGGTAATCGGATATTTTCGGTAAATCATTGTATTTTTTTATTTGTATAATCAGAGCATTTCACTATAAAAATTTTTTCCGGATCTCACACAGAGAACTCCAATATATCAATTTACTCAAATACGCTGTTTCAAGCCATTTTCAAATACGTCAATCAACATAAAATGTCAGTATTGTCAGTCAGTCTGGCTCGTAAGGCAGTTCTGTTGAGAAGAGCCGGTGAGAAACTCAACATTTGCTCTTTTCATATACAACTTATAGTCATACTAAAATGCTGAGTGACTTCGTAAGCATACCAGTATCATCTATTTGTTGAAAAAACCTATAAAAAACTAGGTTAAGATATATAAAACTAATTAAAATCGCATAGAGGAAATATATTATATTTTAAAATATAAATAAAAGTTGTTCGAGCTCCGTTCTCTCTAAGGTCATGTAAAAAGCGTGAGGACCCCCCGAAGGGCATGTATGAAGAGGATAATGGCTGTGGTCGAGGTGGATGAGGTATGCAGGGAACGTAGCGTTTGGCGCTCCGTGCTCTCTGACTACACTGCAAGGGATAAAGCGTGAAGCTAAAAAAATAAAAAAAATCCAGTACAAATAGTAAATGTATTATGTTGATGATATTATACAGTATGAAGGAAAAAAGGCGTTGAGTTCCACTACTCAACACGCAATTTCTCGAATTCGGTGGAAAACGAAGTACGGAGTGTACGAAGTACGGAGGAGAGTGAGAGAACTGTGTCATTACTGACACTGACAGGAATACGTGAAATGGATCATGTAAAAAAATCATTGTGGGTTCGATCTCCACTCGGGGGAGTGATTATATTTAAATTATTTTCACTTCCTCGCTATGGTAAAAGAGAAAGTGCGACGTAGAGTTCCACCACTCGACACGCAATGTCTCGAATCCGGTGGAAAGCGAATACGGAGTGTCTTGACACTAGATACTTTCTGTCTAACCTGCTATGCAGGATAAAATTTGAAGCTAAAAAAATATATAAATAGTACTTCTAAAGTAAACATGGATTATATAACTTAACTAGTGAATATCATTCTATATATACTCCATTCACGTTAAGCAATAAGTAAAGTATATACATAAAAATATTAAAAACTACATTAGATTATTTTCCTAGAACTAGAATATATATTATATTTGACAAAAAAAAAACTGAAATTCAATGAAATAAATTACAAGCATATTATTGTATGGTATATATATAAAAGTATTGTGGCCGGTCGTAGCGCAGTGGGACAGCCTCTGAATGTAGACGCGATCGGTTGTGGGTTTGATCCGCACTCGGGGGAGTGATTATATTTTAATTATTATCACTTCCTCGTTCTGGTAAGACAAAGTGTGGCATTTATTTCTACCACTCAACATGCAATGTTTCGAATTCTATGGAAAATGAAGCACGGAGTGTCTTGACACTAGGTACTTTATATCTACCGTGCTATGCGGGATAAAAGCGTGAAGCTAAAAAAATAAATAAAAGAAAATCTAGATAGATTTTTGAAGAAATCTACTTTCTAGACAACCCTAGATATAATGAAATATGGCATCAGTAATCCAATGTGACATAGACTGCACTTACACACGTTTATATGACATCTCGTGGCCGACCCTCAGCCGTGTTTACATTGATATGTTACCCGTACCGTTGCGTTACAAATAATTAATTTTCATATTAATAGCAATAATGTCATACAACTATATTTCATACGAAGTGCCTCTTATAATTACAAGTAAATCAAATTTTTTTTTCAAGGATTTAAAAGCTAATCTTATTTATATATCGACGTTTCATATAACATGATCTATAATCTAATAATATATATTTTTTTTATCAATTCTCATAAAAATACATATGAAAATTATCACAATATCTGAAACACTTTACTAACGATGCAACTAATAACTAATATTTTAATCTAAATCCAGAGCACCATATGCATAAACATACGTCAAACCGGTCATATTTTACAAGACTCCAACGATGCGCCGCGAGCGTTCCCGCTGAAGTGAAAGACAAGCTCGTCTGAAAGCGTACTGTAGAAGCAGAACTCGCATCCGCCTAAAATGGGGTGATCGGGCGCGGTGGTATCGTGTTGCGAGTATATAAAGGAACGGCGCTCCCCGCCGCCGGTCAGAACGGCTTCAAACGTAAGTAGGCATGCACGTACCCTACCCCGTGCGTCCAGTGCAGTGTTTAACATCGCGTGTGATCAGTGACGCCAGCTGGTTTTAGCGGATTGGATTTTGCATAGTGCAAGTGAGCAGTGAGCTTCCTGTTGTTTATTGCCTTGGTGGTTGAAATTCAGTGAGATTGTTCGTGGAACTCTGAAAGAAAGTTATTGTAGATTCTCACTTAAAATATACAATAAAGACACATATCATACATATACAAGAAAGTTATCGTAGATTTTCACTTAAAATATACAATAAAATTTGCATAATTAAAGTAATTGTACGTTGTAGTTGAGAACATCATTTATCATAGAGTTATCATCTACATATAATTGTATATTAAAAGTTAAATTTAATCATATTTAAATATATTACATAATTACTAAATAGTAAATAAAATACTTTAAATAGATAGAAAAGTTAAAAATAGCATTCATTCAGAAATCTCGAACGAGCAACAATTGCCATAAAAGACAATAAACAACAATTCATGATCGGTCTAAATCCGTTGGCGTCGGTCCAAAGCTGAATTCCTGTGACGTAACATCCGTGAAGGGCCGTTCGGGATAAGCTAATAAAAACGCGCGCATAAAACTTGGTATTACGCAAACGGTGTCCGAGCTGGCATCGTTCCCAAACCGGCTACTACTCGGGTTACAGCCACAAATAGACGCACGGGGGCCTCTGCTTCGCGATAGAAGGATAACCCACTAACGTGTAGTGTTCTCCGCAGGAAGGCTCCAGGGCGTGTTCTCGTGTCTCAACTAGCCCAAAAGTCTCGTTAGCCCTCCGAAATGCCGAAGCCACAAGTACAAGAGGGTGAGGACCCCGATCCGACTCCATACTTGTTCGTCTCCCTCGAACAAAAGCGTATCGACCAGAGCAAGCCCTACGATGGTAAAAAAGCTTGCTGGGTCCCAGACGAGAAGGAGGGCTTCTTGCAGGGTGAAATTAAGGCCACCAAGGGCGACCTGGTGACCGTCAATCTACCCGGAGGCGAGGTAACTATTAGTAATGAAAGGTGACTGACACTATGGATTAGGTTAAATTAAATGGTAAAAGGTGATAAAAAACTTGTGTATTTAGAGATTATGATGAAAAATTGCAAGAGTAAAAGGCGAATGAAGTCAAATGAGAATTTAGTCTTAATAATTTAAAGTTATATTTTAAAATATTAAAACTAATTTTATCCCAATACAATTTATTTGCAATTAGAATTAGTTAAAATCATTAACCAATTTAATTTATAGCAAAACAATTTTTTTAATAGTGTATAATAATTGTGCATATATATAATTTTTCTTTTTTTAACAGTTGTCCCTTTCACTTAGCAATAATGTAGCTATCAAAAAAAGGCATTCATAAATCACTTTTATTTGAGTTTAATAATCACTAATTACATAAATTTACAAACACTTGTTTAATCCACCAATTAAATGAGCAGGAGAAGACATTAAAAAAGGAGCTCCTCTCTCAAGTAAATCCGCCGAAATTCGAGAAAGTCGAGGACATGGCTGACCTGACGTATCTAAACGAGGCCGCTGTTCTCCACAACCTCCGACAACGATACTACGCGAAACTCATATACGTAAGTGGGCGCTAAAAGCGCCTTGACCATTACTTATAAACTAATATTAACATTTATCCCGCAGACAAAAGACTTCAAGAAGGATCTAGTTGCACAAGTCAACCCACCTAAGTACGAAAAATGTGAGGACATGTCCAACTTGACATACCTCAACGACGCTTCGGTTTTGTATAACTTGAAGCAGAGATATTACCATAAGCTTATTTACGTAAGTCCGGAGACTTGAGACGGTCCAGGGTTGGAGTTTGCATGCTTTACTTTTCCAATTATCACCTATTCAGTAGATAACCATTGGAAAGTTACCAAGTTATCGCAATTTATCACGAACGATTGACAGGCCAATTATTCAACAGAAATGGGTCTCGGATATCGATTATGTTTATGAATCTATTTTCGGAGTAATATTTTAAAGTCGGGCAGTTTTAAATATACAAACGTGCGTTCGAGCATTTTATAGAAATAGTCGTAAAGATTATTTATGATATAATATAACAAAATAATATATATATATATATATTATTTTGTTATATATATATATATATATATATATATATATATATATATTATTTAACACACAAAATGATGTTAAGAATTTCTTTGCCTTCTGAGATTTATTATTTTAAGTATAAAAGGTATTTTTTTAATATATTGAATATTAGATATAAAATATTAACTAAAATTAAATGCGATATTAAAATTGGTACAATGGTATCTCATCCTTCTCCTTCTTTCAACGATTTCTTTGACCCTTTTCAGTGCCGTTCTTGAACCCTTATACACAGGACAAGACGGTGTCAACGGATTTCATGACCTCCGGAAATATCTGTGTTTTTTTTTATGGTTTTAGAATAGTTCTTCAGTGTTGTGTTTAAAAAAGACTTTACATCTAAAATTTACATTAAAAAATAGTAGAATATATTAAGCAGTTAGTTAAAATAAGATGTAAAAGCTTTTTTCATCTTCATTTTAAGCCGGACAAAGGCATCGTAAAATGTCCTTCCGGCACATCTATTTTCTTTAGATTTTAGATATGACTATCGTTTCTGTTTTATTTTGCAGTGATTTGTTCTTTTCAAAATTCTCCGATAATATTTTTTTATTATATTATATATTATGTTTCTATTTATAAAATCAATATTAATTATCTTTTTATACGAAATATTGCGGAGAATTTTAGTATATTGACGCGGAGACTTAAAGTATCAATAACGTACTGTCTCCGTCCGTCTGTGTGTTTTGTGTTTTTTTCCTATATATGTATGTATGTGTACCATGTCCCTTTTATCCCTTATTTTTAGTATATAAATTGCGGAGAACTACGTTATTATATTCAACAAGTTTCATGGATCTTTTTCTAGAAAACTTTTTTATTGTCAACAGACTATATATTTTAATGACACGTTATAGATAACGTTACTGACATATAACGACATACATTAACTTACAAACTCTCAAAAATTAAACTACTCAAAAATTAAGCCCAAAATTTTGCAAAACACCAAAACCCTATTTTCCACCCGAAAGTTCTTGCCATTTTCTTTCCAAAAAACCACCCCTAATGTTTCAATATCTCTATACAGACTTACTCGGGTCTCTTCTGTGTGGCTATCAACCCTTACAAGAGATACCCCGTGTACACGACACGATGCGCCAAGCTTTACCGAGGCAAGCGTCGTTCGGAAGTGCCACCCCACATTTTCGCCATTTCAGACGGCGCTTACGTCAACATGTTGACCAACCACGAAAATCAATCTATGTTGATTACGTAAGTATTTGTGTATAAACTACATGGTTAATGTAAAAAAATTTTTAATTGGAAAATAACAAATTTCAAATATTTATGAAGAAATTGAGGCCACTTTAGTACACTTAGGAATTGTCGATTTTTGATTTTTATACTTGAGTTCAGTGGAACTCCCCTATAAGATTATAAGAAATTCGACAAAGCGATTTCACACGCAAAATTTTTAAAATTGCTGGCAAATAGATATTGGGGAATGTCATTAGGCTCACTCTATTCTCTATCCCCATAACATGTTACCAAATATCTAAAAAATCATATCTCACAAACAGCGGTGAGTCTGGTGCTGGAAAGACTGAGAACACGAAGAAGGTAATTGCGTACTTCGCCACCGTCGGTGCCTCCCAAAAGAAGGACGCCTCCCAAGAGAAGAAGGGATCCCTGGAAGACCAGGTCGTACAAACTAACCCGGTTCTTGAAGCCTTCGGTAACGCCAAGACTGTGCGTAACGACAACTCCTCCCGTTTCGTAAGTATTATTTATACAATAATTATACATATATAATAATTATATTTAAGTTACATAATTACTAAAATTAATTCTCGTTGTATCCAATGATAGTTAAAAAAATCTTACCTTTATAAGATATTTTTGAAATTCTAGAGATATTTCTAAGAAATTAATTTTGAAAAACCCTATTCACTGATGTTTTTCTTACTTAGGGTAAATTCATCCGTATCCACTTCGGACCCTCTGGAAAACTGGCTGGTGCTGATATCGAGACCTGTAAGTACTAGTGTTTGTATAGCAGAAAAGAATTCATATATATTTAAGAAAACTATTTGACTTTGATATATATTTTTTCTTTTTTTGTAGATCTGCTTGAGAAGGCCCGTGTCATCTCCCAACAAGCCCTTGAACGTTCTTACCACATCTTCTACCAGATGATGTCTGGATCCGTTGCTGGCCTTAAAGGTGGGTAAAGATTTTAGGCAACTTAGAAAAAAACTACTGAACGGATTTTTTTATTTATTCGATTAATTAAAAATCATACTGTTTTTAAAATTATAGCAGATGCTATATTTATAAAATGAATATTTTTTGTGATTATGAGTAGTTAAGAAAGTAATACCTACATTCTAAACGATATTAAGGAAAATAATGCTGGTCTTTTAGTTGTAAGCTGGTACACTTACTTATTTTTGTTCACTGCACACAACACATTAGAATTTAATTTTGAACTATTATTAACTGTAATTTTAATATTTAGACATGTGTATGCTGTCAAACGACATATATGATTATTTCATCGTATCGCAAGGAAAAACTACCATCCCCAACGTAGATGATGGAGAGGAATGTGTTTTGACTGACGTAAGTTAGCCTTCTTTAGAGCGGAAGGCTTTAAGGGGAATCCCGTGTTTGCATCCTCCTGACCACTTTGCCGCATGTAACCGGCTAGTGTTTAGGGTATCTCGCCTTTGAACAGGAATGAGATTTTTTAGATTAGACCTGAAACCCATACCAGAGCATGTATTTTACCCGTAGTGTTTATGCACCAAATACCAAACATGACAGTTTTTGGTGTCATTTTGTAGCCCTCTGCTATTTGTCTAACGACGTCATGGACTACAACATCGTGTCGCAAGGCAAGACCATCATCCCGGGAGTTGACGATGGCGAGGAAATGAGACTTACTGACGTGAGTCCAGAATGAGACAACTGGCTCAGCAAAAAATCTGCTTTTTTCGTTTTACTGTCGTTTTTGCTACGCTTATGACTATGTAGTGTAAAGCTTATTTTGCATGTGTATGTCAGACAATTAAGCTTTAGTACAGTGACCGATGCTATGCAATCGCATCTTGAACCATTCCTTGATAAATCAAGGAAAGATGTGGGTACCTTGTTGATGACGTTGAGCCATTCGATCTGACAGTCGAAATGTGAGCCTACACAAGACGTGCATCGTACTTCAGTTACCCGCGTCTACAAAATTTGCAAATACTTCTGAATTTCTGACATGCGCATTGCATGATTGCTCTCTACAAAACGTACAGAGAGCACAACGCGTAAGCTTGCTACACTCAATGTTTGCTTTCCTTCACCGGCACAGGCACTTCACACAATAAATATTATCTAAAAACAAGACAGCTACTGGTTAGGAAGGTATGTTAGGGTGTATCAAAATTTTGTTCCCTGTGTAAACTTTTAACATTATTTAACCAACAGACATGTGTATGTTGTCCAACGACATATACGATTACAATAACGTCGCTCAGGGTAAGATTACCATCCCCAACGTCGATGACGGCGAGGAATGTCTTTTAACTGATGTAAGTGTAAATGAAATTGATCGCTACATTTCGAGTGATCCTTTGGAGATGCAACCAGACGCTGCGCATCTCGATTATCCGCAAATACCTATTTTACGCTATTTACATATAAGCGGATTATATTTTCGGCTTTTTTTTTGATAGTTTAAATTCCATGGAACTGGATTTGGTGACATAAAGTAGATAGACATTTCTTTAGCATATGACCATCGTATTACAATTTAGAACCCCTGTCCTGGACGTAGTCGTATCACAAATGCCTGATTCGGCTTAGTGCCATAACGCTACCTCTGCTACTAACATATACGTATTCTTAAGTTATTAATTAGCGTGGTAAGTTGCATTTAATATAATATTAATGTAAGAAAATTTAAAAAAAACGCTTGCTTCATTTTAAATATATAAATGTTTAAATGTTGTTTCTAATTTCAATTTAAAGTAAAAGAATTTTGTTTTGTAATTAAAAAGCCTATTCTATTAAGAGTATTTCCCAATTTCCCTTCAACAATTTTCTAATCCGAAATTCTTATTATAGCAAGCTTTCGACATTTTGGGCTTCACCCAAGAAGAGAAGGACAATGTTTACAAGATCACCGCCGCTGTAATGCACATGGGTTGCATGAAGTTCAAGCAGAGGGGTCGCGAGGAACAGGCTGAGGCTGACGGCACTGAGGCATGTTTATTGTTTTTTTTTATTTACTAGGCTTACAAACGTTAAGGCAAATATAAAAAATATGATTATCAATAATTAATTATTATTGCGTAATGAATTTTGATAAAAATATTAAATTTAATATTCTGTAATAGAAAAACGTCTTTACATCAAATATTTTATATTACTAATGTTACTTACAGGACGGTGACAAGGTTGCCAAGCTCCTTGGTGTTGACTGCCAGGACTTGTACAAGAACTTGTTGAAGCCCCGCATCAAGGTCGGAAACGAGTTCGTAACCCAGGGTCGTAACAAGGACCAGGTCACCAACTCCGTAGGTGCCCTCTGCAAGGGTGTCTTCGATCGTCTCTTCAAGTGGCTCGTCAAGAAGTGTAACGAGACTCTAGACACCAAACAGAAGAGGCAGCACTTCATTGGTGTACTGGATATTGCTGGTTTCGAAATCTTCGACGTGAGTATCAATTAAAGGAATAAGAGGAGGGAAATAATTACTTGTATACAGGGGAATTCTGAATTTGTCCAAATCCGTTTGATTATAATTTTATTACTTATAAAGTTATACTGAACTATTTATATTTATTTATATTAGTTGTTATATATAAATATTAATTTTATTGTTTTACTTTTTTATAAGCAGATGATAAGGTCATAAGGTAAACTTTATAAAGAAATCATAATTATTTCTTTGATATTAATGCAATTTACTTCCCTAGTACAATGGGTTCGAACAACTTTGCATTAACTTCACAAATGAAAAACTGCAACAATTCTTCAACCATCACATGTTTGTGTTGGAACAAGAAGAGTACACTAAAGAAGGCATTCATTGGGAATTTATTGACTTTGGAATGGACTTACTGGCCTGCATTGACCTTATCGAAAAGGTACACTGGGTTATAGACACTTAGGGAGACATAGCCTTTGGTGTTATCGGTGTTTTGGTTTAGCTAGCCACGTACCCTGCTACTAATTGATTTTCTAGTTTAGCAACCTAACTCGTTATTTCCTATCCATTTATCTGGGTCTTATGTTGTTGAAAAGTACAACGGTTTCGAGCAACTCTGCATTAACTTCACAAACGAAAAGCTCCAGCAATTCTTTAACCACCATATGTTCGTACTTGAACAAGAGGAGTATAAGAAGGAGGGCATCAACTGGACGTTCATCGATTTCGGAATGGACTTGCTTGCTTGTATCGATTTGATCGAGAAGGTATAGTCAATAGTCCATCGGACACTTTTGCTCGTCGTCGCCTGAACAACAACAGACGGGACATAATTTAGTTTGGCACTATTGCCAAGTCTATGGAGATAGACGCGGCTCTTAGATTGCACACCCAGGTCTTGGTTAGGGAAACCCACCTACGGAATGAAATCCGTAGCGGTATTGTTTACCCCCCCTATTAATAATCTTAACCTCCAGCTTTAACCTTTTTATTAATTATCTCCATGCAGTTCAACGGTTTTGAACAACTCTGCATTAATTTCACCAACGAGAAACTTCAGCAATTCTTTAACCACCATATGTTCGTGTTGGAGCAAGAAGAATACCAACGCGAAGGCATCGAATGGACTTTCATTGACTTTGGCATGGATCTCCAACATTGCATTGACCTTATTGAAAAGGTAGATGGCGGAAACGCAACCAAGAGCGCTTGCAACTCGCCATGGCCCCCGAGAAAAGCCGTTAAATTACGCTTCAATTACATAATTTATTTGGCCTTTAAAACGCTTTTCTCGGTGGGCTCGCCAATGTAATATTGTGTTGTGTGTACTTTCGTGTGTTCTTTTATTTTATCTGTGATTTTGTCAACCAAAACATCTACTCACAATGATACACTCCATACACCGACAGACAAAACTACATAGGTCTAAGCATAAGCCGGTACATGCATAGGTACTTAACGTTTGTTTCGTAATCTTTTCCATGTCCCCGCGGCAGATGAACGGGTTTAATCAGCTCTGTATTAACTTTACCAATGAAAAATTGCAACAGTATTTTAATCATTTCATGTTCGTCCTAGAACAAGAGGAATATGAAAGAGAAGGGATCTTGTGGACCTTTATAGATTTTGGTATGGATCTCCAACCGACCATTAATTTAATAGAGAAGGTATTAAAGGTATATCGTATATAGCTTGAGGCTGTAGGGTCGCGTTTAGAGAAGCTTCAGGCTGTCAGAATCAAGTTAAATGCCAATCATCGCCTGCAAATGCAAGTAAACATTACTGGCTGTATCCTCTCCCCGCGGTCTATTAAAAATGTAAGCTTGATAAACACACGCAAAAATTGAATCGGCTAATTCATTTGCTATGTTCTAGAGTAAAATATGTAAAATGTGCACTAAGCCATCGCGATCCAACGTTTGTATAAATCAGACAAGTTAGGAGCACTTTAGTAATATTACGTAGAAGCAATACTTATTAAATTATTTAAAATGTGCTAATAATATTATTTAAGACAATTTGTGGCACAATTAATCTGCTATAAAGTTAATAAGGAGCTATATTGTTCATAACAAGCGTATGTATATATATATATATATATATATATATATATATATATATATATATACATACATACACGCAAAGTAATACAAAAAATACACAGCAATGTTTCTCTATTTGCATGACGCTTGCATTTTGATGCTTAACATTTAGTTTTAAGTTTACAGATTTTTATATTTTTTTTCAAACACACCAACACACATACATTCACAAATTCAATTACACTAGTAGTTTGCGATTCTATAATTTTTTTGATATTTTTTTTGCCTACATATAAATTAACTTATAGTAGAAATTTAATTCACACAATACGTAAATATATTTGAAATTTGCTAACAGCAGCTTCTTTTCAATAATACACACCACACCACATACACGCTTTCGTGTACTAATCTCACTGGTCCGATTTCAGCCTATGGGTATCCTCTCAATTCTTGAGGAAGAGTCTATGTTCCCGAAAGCCACCGATCAGACCTTCGTTGAGAAGTTAAACAACAACCACTTGGGTAAATCCGCTCCTTACCTGAAGCCCAAACCCCCCAAGCCTGGTTGCCAAGCCGCTCACTTCGCTATTGGTCACTACGCCGGTAATGTAAGTATTAAATGTATTCCAGATACTATTTTATTTTTTAACTAAAAATATTCTTAAAAATTAAAATGTTTTTTAATTCGACATGTGAGATAACGAAGTTTATTGGTACATAGGTCGGTTACAACATCACTGGATGGCTTGAAAAGAACAAGGACCCTCTTAACGACACAGTCGTCGACCAGTTCAAGAAGGGTTCAAACAAACTGTTGGTTGAGATCTTCGCTGACCATCCTGGTCAATCTGGTGATGCTGGTGCTGGTGGTGGTGGCAAGGGTATGTATCATTTTAATAGATCACTTATGAATAGTTCTCATAATATTGTTTTCTCCTCTTAATTTCTCTTATGAAAGCCATGAATATTTCTAACATCGTGGATGTCATCAATGGTAATATATGTCCATAATTATTATTATTTTTTGAGATATATATCATAAAGTATTGGGACCAAGATTAAGCTGATATACTATTTTAGTCATGTTTTAAATCTCAACTGCTGAACTGATTTTGGGTTAGTACATAAGGTGCACCATTATATACTGTAACAACCATTACTTTCCACTTCTTAAATATCTTTTGCGTGAAATAGGCGCTGGAGGCAAGCGTGCAAAGGGTTCTGCCTTCCAGACTGTATCATCACTTTACAGGGTAAAAAGACAAACGCCTGCTCTATCTTTGCTTCTATGTCACGTGGCTTGTTGTCCTCGTCTATCAACATATTTAGGACTGACACCTTAGAAATTAAAAAAAAAATGTATAAATGATGAAAAAGGTGTCGGTCCTCCATGCTTCACCATAATACATATATGTTTGTCCACGTCAGTCTATGTTTTACAGCGAGTCTAGTTATATAAGCATTTACAGGGGTATCGCCGGAGATATTTATGTATATCCATGTACTCTATGTCGGTTGTTGTGATCGTTCTGGCATTAATTGTTGCTTATTAATGTATATCCATAGGAGGTCGCGGTAAGAAGGGTGGTGGTTTCGCTACTGTCTCCTCCGCCTACAGGGTACACAAAAATTATGATTATTTAAATTATTTTTATTCTTTATTTTTGTCACTCTCATTCGGTGTAGATATACTTAAATCTACACCATATGAAGCTATTTCTATAATCGAAATAGTTATTAAACCTTTATGCAGGAGGACGAGGTACAATCCTCTTTTCATAATCATTCACATAAAATTATTTTAATAATGTTTATTTTCAAATTGCACCATCCATATAAGACACGAAATACGAATGTGTCGATATCGTTAAAGCGCAAACCGTCTAAAAAAGACAATTTTTACTGCTGACTACTTTACTAAGCTTTTTGTTGTGTGAATGTGTGTCTCTAACTTCAGTGTTGCGTGTGTAATTCTAATCTATCAATCGTGACGTCATCAAACTACTTCACATTATGTGTCATTTTCATATTATGTGTGATTTTTGAACACAGTTAAAAATTTCTTTGTTTCGAAATATTTCATTCAAAATGATTATATCAAAAAAAATTCAAGTAATACTAAATGTTTGGTTTTCTGAAATTTTCTTTAGTGAATTTATTAAGAAAAATTAACTAATTCTTTTAATACATATGTACAGGAACAACTTAACAACTTGATGACGACTTTGAGGTCCACTCAGCCTCACTTCGTACGTTGTATCATTCCCAATGAATTGAAACAGGCCGGTGAGTGATCTTTTATTTTTAATTTTCATATAACACAAATATTCAGTCTTTTTATATTTACCTCGTTTTATATTTATTATGTTCTGAAAACTAGAATCACCTAATAAATTGAGAATTTTATGGCTCTATCATATACAACGCCTACTGCAAGCTCACTCGACACCCACAAAATTGTGTAGGCGTCGAGTGATGGAACTATAATTAAGAACAGCAACCCGGGAAGCGAAACATGTTATACCAAAATGTCTTAGATGACCTAATAAATAAGCTTATCGTGGTTATATTTATAATGATAAAATAAATTGTATCAGGGATTACTATTTTGACATTTTTATAAGAAAATGATTTCAACTGCGTGTACATAATGTTTCATTTCTTAGATTTGGGTGTTTTGTTACATTGCATGACTTTTCCCCCAGGTCTCATCGACTCTCACCTTGTGATGCACCAGCTCACCTGTAACGGTGTGCTTGAAGGCATCCGTATTTGCCGTAAAGGTTTCCCCAACAGGATGGTCTACCCTGACTTCAAGCTCCGGTAAGATCTTAAATCATCTAAGCCAATATGAAAATATTAATAATATATTTATGATATTATAGAAAATAAATTTCATATTTTAGTTTTATAGTAGTGTAGAAACTTTAAGTATGTAATAAATTATTATTTTCTTTGGCAGTCTAAACAAATTCTTTTAGCTCTGGAGCATTCGTATATCTGGAACAGTTTTATTCTTGTACTCATGCAGCTGACTCTCACTGACGTCATAGCAAGCATGCTCACTATGAGTAATGTTAACTAAATTTATTTTGATGAATCAAATTTTCAAATTCACACTACAGATATTTGAATCAGCGACCATGTATATTTAGCCAAATGTCAAAGGTGTTGCATCAACGGTTAACATTAAAAAGTTATTTAAATAAATTAAAAAGTATTTAAAACAAAACAGTTACATGATACTTGCACCAGCTGCCATGACTGCAGAAAAGGATGCTAGGGAGGCAGCTAGGAAGTGCCTCGAATTGAACGAGCTTGACCCTGAAAGTTATCGTATAGGTCACACGAAGGCAAGAAAATATTGAGTTCTCTGTAGAAGAGTGGTTTAAGTACTATTTGGACCTTGGTTTAAACTCTAAAGAATAGAGTTTTTCAAAATTTTTTTTATTCTTATTAGTTTTGACACTCTTTGGCACTTAGCAATTTTGATAAATTACCGATACTTAACCCTAAAGTATCGGGTACATGAAAATACGAAATCATGTAAAGTTTAGAAAGTTTATTTTATTTAGTTTAACCTTTATTTAAGTACATCAGAGCCTTGCTCTTCTTGATACTGTGTGACTTTCCCTCATTGTTTGCCGTATATTTTGATAATGTAGCTACAAGATCCTGGCCCCTCAAGCTGCCGACAAGGAATCTGACCCTAGGAAAGTTGCTCAAGTCATCTTGGAATCCACGGGCTTGGATGTTGAATCTTACCGTCTCGGTCACACCAAGGCATGTTTGATGTTTCAGTAGATAGTTTGATATTGAGCGATCCAAAAATACTTGGTTAATCGCAGGGCTTGAGAGCGCTTTACATTGTATAACCTTTAGGAACTGGTAAAATGGAGTGGTATTTATTACATAAACCCCTAACCCTTACAGAGTAAGGGTGCTTTTCCTTTAGAGCCCTAGATACAAAGGCTCGTTTGTTTTCCTTCATTTCCTTAAAAAGCTTTATCATTTTTTGTGTGCTTCCCAAACGCAGATACAAAATTCTGTGCCCGAACCTGGTTAAAGAGCCAATTAGCGCAGAAAAAGCCACCGAGAAAATTCTCGAACATACCGGCTTGGATTCAGAGTCTTTCAGACTCGGAAAAACAAAGGTAGAGCCATTCGCACGGTGCTCATAAACTTCCTTTCCTTCATATTTGCACGCTCTACTTATTAATGCTTTTTCTTCGAAATAATATATTTTGTTATACGATGTTATAATAACTTGTGTCCTATATGTTGTATGGTACTAATTGTCGTTTGTTTTTATTATTTATATATATGTTTGTATAATTAAAATATATATTATTATATTTTATGATTATTTAAAAAATTTATATTCTATTCTTTCCTCTTCGCACTTTCTTTTTTCTTATAGATTTATTTATTACTGAATTTCAATTAGAATTGTATATAAGTCATAATTAGCTTAGAATGGTTAATCAATTATTATTTCTATTAATATTTTCCGAATATCTATTTAACTATGTGATCTAACACTCCTCTCTGGGCGAATAGGTATTCTTCCGCGCTGGTGTCCTGGGTCAGATGGAAGAATTGCGTGACGACAGGTTGTCCAAAATCGTATCTTGGCTCCAGGCCTACATCCGTGGTTACCTCTCCCGCAAGGAATACAAGAGGTTGCAGGAACAAAGGTAAAAAAAATAACTTTAATTTAAAAATATTTTAATTGAAATAAAATGTTTATATATTACAATTTTTCAATCGCCTTTCTATAGGGTCGCCCTCCAAGTTGTCCAACGCAACTTGCGCAAGTACTTGCAGCTCCGCACCTGGCCATGGTGGAAACTGTGGCAGAGGGTCAAGCCCCTCCTCAACGTCACCCGCATCGAGGATGAAATCGCGGTACGTATTCACCTGTCGAGTTGTACAATGATTGAAATGACCTATTAAAAACACCACTCAAAACGCGTGATTCAGGCGTACGTAAATAGAATCAACCGCGCCCACCTGGCGGTTACGTGACACCATCGCACCTGCCGCAGCCATTTCTGGATTTCTCCCCACTCCAGCGACGTGCGTTTTTACTTATACAATGTAATATGTGCGATATGCGGGGGCGATTACGCGCTGCTGGAGAACTCCAGCACCTCTCAGTTGCGGAGTGGTCGGCGATGCGCGCACCCTTCCCCGACATTCGAACGAACCGAAATATAGCATTCCTAGTTTGAATTTATGATTTAATTAATAACGATGGCAGCGAATTTCTTGTCAACATGGGATCGTGTGGATAACAGTGAGGTGATTTTACAGAAACTGGAGGAGAAGGCACAGAAGGCTCAAGAAGCTTTCGAAAAGGAAGAGAAGCTCCGCAAGGAGGTTGAGGCCCTCAACTCTAAGCTGCTTGAAGAGAAACAGGCCCTCCTCGCCAGCCTTGAGGGAGAGAAAGGCTCTCTCTCCGAGATCCAGGAGCGTGCCAACAAACTACAAGCTCAAAAGGCTGACCTGGAGAGCCAACTTAGGGTGAGGAAAATTTTACATATTAAATAGTGATTACAATAATAAATAAAATAATAATGATCATATTTTACATTTTTATTTATTACTACATATTTCTTTACAATAGATTTATATGTAATTGTTAATATTATTTAATGATTATTTTTAGTCTGGCTTTGATTTTATGATACTATTTTTAAATTCAACAAAGTATTGGTGAAGTAAGTTGCAAAACTTTCCAGCAACATGAGCATTTAGCGCTGTTCTTTAAATAAACAAAATTTGTTTATAGTAGGAACAGGGTAAGATGTTTAAAAATAAATTTTACGTCTGCAAAGTGCACGAATTTATTGCAAATCTCACAATAATAAATAATACGGTAACCGATAGACACAAAACAGATGTGATATAAAGAAAAGTTAAAACTCATAAAAATGTTTATTACTATTGCTCATTGTTCTAAATTTATTTTAGGACACTCAAGACCGTCTCACCCAAGAAGAGGATGCCCGCAACCAGCTCTTCCAGGGCAAGAAGAAGTTGGAGCAGGAAATCTCTGGCTTGAAGAAGGATGTTGAAGACCTCGAACTGTCCGTCCAGAAGGCTGAACAAGACAAGGCCACCAAGGACCACCAAATCCGCAACTTGAACGATGAGATCGCCCACCAGGACGAACTTATCAACAAGTTGAACAAGGAAAAGAAACTCCAAGGAGAATCTAGCCAAAAGACCTCTGAAGAGCTCCAAGCTGCTGAAGACAAGGTCAACCACCTTAACAAGGTCAAGCAAAAGCTCGAGCAGACCTTGGACGAGCTTGAAGACTCATTGGAACGTGAGAAGAAACTGCGTGGCGATGTTGAGAAGCAAAGGAGGAAGGTTGAAGGTGACCTTAAACTTACCCAGGAAGCCGTCTCCGACCTCGAACGCAACAAAAAGGAACTCGAACAGACAATTCAACGCAAGGACAAGGAAATCTCTTCTCTCACCGCCAAGCTCGAGGATGAACAATCTTTGGTCAGCAAGCTCCAAAAACAGATCAAGGAACTGCAAGCCCGCATCGAAGAATTGGAAGAGGAAGTTGAATCTGAACGCCAGGCTCGTGCTAAGGCTGAAAAGCAACGCGCTGACCTCGCTCGTGAGCTCGAAGAGCTTGGTGAGCGTCTTGAAGAGGCCGGTGGTGCTACCTCTGCCCAAATTGAGCTCAACAAGAAGCGTGAAGCCGAGCTTAGCAAGCTTCGTCGCGACTTGGAGGAAGCTAACATCCAGCACGAATCCACCCTCGCCAACCTCCGCAAGAAGCACAATGATGCTGTTGCAGAGATGGGTGAACAGCTGGACCAACTCAACAAGCTTAAGGCTAAGTAAGTATTTAGTTTAGAAAGCAAAATAACTATATTTATTGCTGTCTTAAAAACAGTTTTCTATAAAAAGTGAAAGCAATAAATGTAAACGGTCACAAGTATTGTTCTTCTAGATGTTGAACTTTAGGAACTTGTAAAGAAAAAACTATTCTTAATAGAAATATTCATTATAAATACAAATTCAGGGCTGAACATGATCGTGCGTCTTGCTACAACGAGCTTAACAACACACGTGCGGCTATTGACCAAGTTGCAAGGGACAAGGTAACATGTCATCCGTAAGGCATGACTGGCCTTGGGTGAATTGCATGATGTCCTTTCCCGATAGACAAATACATCGTACACTATATACAACATACTATATATAATCAAATGTATTTATATATTATATACCATTGGGTGAAAATTTTCGCAGGTGTCCATATGTTTGTTAGGATTACACTAATATATATTATGTTATATTTTATCTACCCAGGGCTGAGAAAGAGCGCTCTCAATACTTTAGCGAAGTCAATGACCTTCGCGCCGGTCTCGACCACTTGTCCAACGAAAAGGTATAAAATAATGGAAACGTAGTCGTGTTGACAATTACAGGACGCTTCGCAGCTTTGTACAAATTTGGAGCAAAATTAGATCTTGCAGTTAAACACAACACAAACAACCTTTACAAATAATACCAAAAAATAACAGTTACTAAGTAAAATTTCCTTTTAAAGTGCTTTAGGACGGCTTTAAACTACAATCTAATACGTTTGTATACTAATATTAGAGATAAGAAACTAAAAAAGTAAAAAAGGCATGACATCAAAAAAAATGTTCTTTAACGTGTGATCATCTTATACTGATTTGTTAATATTTAATTATTTGTTTAATTTATGAAATTGTTTGTTAGTTCATATTTTTATTATATTTATGTATTATTATTAATATGTGTGTATATTATTCACTAAACGAAAATACACATGGACATGATGACAATTATTCACACAAGTATCAATTTATTTCTTTTATTAATAAAAAAATATTTTTAGGCTGCCCAAGAAAAGATTGTCAAGCAACTGCAACACCAGCTCAACGAAGTCCAAGGTAAGGCTGATGAAGCCAACCGCACCCTCAACGACCTTGATGCCGCTAAGAAGAAGTTGTCCATTGAGAACTCCGACCTGCTCCGCCAGTTGGAGGAGGCTGAGTCCCAAGTATCCCAGCTTTCCAAGATCAAGGTGTCTCTCACTACTCAATTGGAAGACACCAAGAGACTCGCCGACGAAGAGGCTAGGGTTAGTATTTTTGTAAAAAGTATTTAAACATGAATAAAACAATTAAAAATAATATAGATAAAATATCAATCATATTTTAAAATGCTAAATATGTTTTTTATTTTTTTTAACAGGAACGTGCCACCCTACTCGGCAAGTTCCGTAACCTTGAACACGATTTGGACAACATCCGTGAACAAGTTGAAGAGGAGGCTGAAGGCAAGGCTGACTTACAACGCCAATTGTCTAAGGCTAACGCTGAAGCTCAATTGTGGCGCTCCAAGTACGAGTCCGAGGGTGTTGCCCGCTCCGAGGAACTCGAAGAGGCCAAGCGCAAGCTCCAGGCTCGTCTTGCCGAAGCCGAGGAGACCATCGAATCTCTCAACCAGAAGGTTGTTGCCCTCGAAAAGACCAAGCAACGCCTTGCCACCGAAGTCGAGGACCTGCAACTCGAGGTTGACCGTGCCACTGCCATTGCTAACGCTGCCGAGAAGAAACAAAAGGCATTCGACAAGATCATTGGTGAATGGAAACTCAAGGTTGACGATCTTGCTGCTGAGCTTGATGCCAGCCAGAAGGAATGCCGCAACTACTCTACTGAATTATTCCGCCTTAAGGGTGCCTACGAAGAAGGTCAGGAACAACTTGAGGCCGTCCGCCGTGAGAACAAGAACCTTGCTGATGAAGTTAAGGACCTGCTTGACCAAATCGGTGAAGGTGGCCGTAACATTCACGAAATCGAGAAGGCCAGGAAGCGTCTTGAAGCTGAGAAGGACGAACTCCAGGCTGCCCTCGAAGAGGCTGAAGCTGCCCTTGAGCAAGAGGAGAACAAGGTCCTGCGCGCTCAACTTGAGCTCTCCCAGGTCAGACAAGAAATTGACAGGAGGATCCAAGAGAAGGAAGAAGAATTCGAGAACACCCGCAAGAACCACCAACGCGCCCTTGACTCCATGCAAGCTTCCCTCGAAGCCGAGGCTAAGGGTAAGGCTGAGGCCCTGCGCATGAAGAAGAAGCTCGAGGCTGACATCAATGAACTTGAAATTGCCCTCGACCACGCCAACAAGGCCAACGCTGAGGCCCAAAAGAACATCAAACGCTACCAGCAACAAATCAAGGACCTCCAGACCGCTTTGGAAGAGGAACAACGTGCCCGTGACGATGCCCGCGAACAGCTTGGTATCTCTGAACGTCGCGCCAATGCTCTCCAGAACGAGCTTGAAGAGTCTCGTACTCTGCTTGAACAAGCAGACCGCGCCCGCCGCCAAGCCGAACAGGAACTCGGTGACGCTCACGAACAGCTCAATGAACTCTCCGCCCAGAACGCTTCCCTCTCCGCTGCCAAGAGGAAACTCGAGTCTGAGCTCCAGACCCTACACTCTGACCTCGACGAGCTCCTCAACGAGGCTAAGAACTCCGAAGAGAAGGCCAAGAAGGCCATGGTTGACGCTGCCAGACTGGCTGACGAACTCCGTGCTGAACAAGAACACGCTCAGACTCAGGAGAAACTCCGCAAGGCCCTTGAACAACAGATCAAGGAACTGCAAGTCAGGCTCGACGAGGCCGAGGCTAACGCGCTCAAGGGAGGCAAGAAGGCCATCCAGAAACTCGAACAGAGGGTACGCGAGCTCGAGAACGAGCTTGACGGTGAACAAAGGAGACACGCTGACGCACAGAAGAACTTGCGCAAGGCTGAGAGGCGCATCAAGGAGCTCACCTTCCAGGCTGAGGAGGACCGCAAGAACCACGAGCGCATGCAAGACTTGGTCGACAAACTCCAACAAAAGATCAAGACCTACAAGAGGCAGATCGAGGAAGCCGAAGAAATCGCAGCTCTTAACTTGGCTAAGTTCCGCAAGGCCCAGCAAGAGCTGGAGGAGGCTGAGGAGAGGGCCGACCTCGCCGAGCAGGCCATCAGCAAGTTCCGTGGCAAGGGACGCGCAGGATCCGCCGCGAGAGGAGTCAGTCCGGCGGTGAGTTCACTTTACCCTTTCTAATAACAACATTTTCAAATATAAAACATAGTAAACAATAAATATTAGATATACTTCACCAACTAAACGAGACTCTTTTATTCATGCAGGCGTCCGTTAAAGGGCGTCCATAGACCATCACTGGATAAATAAGTAAGTTGTGTCAACCCCAAAAACACAACAACAGCATACATGTAATGCTGTATAGATGCTAGAACCCGTGTGGAATCCAGATACATATTATATTGAAAGCATGATAATTGTTTTTTTATTGAAAAAAGTATAAAAAATTACATATGTAGGTATTTGTTTAAAAACCGGCATGTTTCCTGCACGCTATATATATATACAAGCGAGATAAAATTTATAAGCAGTATTCTCGTTTCTTTCTATAAATATTTTTATTGCCTACTTATGTTGAGTTCTAACATGCAGGACTTATTACAGTCAAGACCAAAATATATTGAAAAAGAAATCCTTGTCCTTATAACTAATATAAATTTGTGTTACCACATCTATATATGCGTGATAGTTTGAAATTGATTTAACTTTTCTCTCAATTCATGAATTTCATGAGAAAATATCCCATGAATTTTACTTTACCAGCATCAAGCGTTTAGATAGTGGAGTATATTTTTAATAATATATTTGTTTGCAGCCCCAACGCGCGCGCCCCGCCTTTGACGGCTTCGGCACCTTCCCACCAAGGTTCGACCTGGCGCCCGAAAACGATTTCTAAACGTTCCACTACAGAAATTAAAAACGGACTGTACAGTTATCGACAATATAACAGTGTTAGAAGCGTGAACCAAATAAACTGTATTATAATCCAAAATTAAACAAAAAATAATGTTTTACTGAATATTTTGTAACTTGTTGATATTTATTTATAATAATTTATTACCGTTTCGTGGGGCGTGGGATGGGTGGGCGCGACCTGATCCCCAGAGACACACCATGCATCCTTCACACGGTCCCCCGCGCACCCATCGCTCGCCTTATTGACATCCAATAAACGATATCGTTGTCATAAAATATTATAATGACGTTTTATTTATTTTTCTTACCCATTATTTTTTTTATATATAAGCTATATATTTGCTGATTTTTTGACATTTAAAAGTATAGAATTTTTTATTCTTGGTGTTTGATTGTGTTGATTTTCCTCAAGGAGAGAAAGATATATTTTTAGAACATCTTAGTAAATATGGACATATTCAGATTAACTTTTGAACTGATATACTAAAATAGAAAATATTGATTATTATTGAACACATTTCAGTTGTTTTTCCAAAGAAAACAATATTTTTAAAAAAAATTACATAACTATACAGAATATAACTGAGCAATAATATTTAGCTGTAAATAAATTATAAGGATTAAATAAACATTAGTAGTTTATTAAATGGTTTATCAGAGCGAAGAAATGAAAGTAAATTTAATATAACCATTCTCCCGAGTGGGAATCCACAACCAGTCGCGTTTACAGACAGATGCTCACACACTGCACCATGAAGGCCCTTTCAAAAAATAAGTGGAGAAAAAAAATCATAAAACTTTGAAATTAAAACTTTTTGGATTAGAAGCCAGGTTTTACCAGGCCTTATTACATAATTGTAGAAACTGTGTAATAAGACCTGGTACTAGCCACATCACATGAAATTACGAGCCATGTGAAATTTAGGCCAAGCATATTGATAATAGCTTTCAATATATAGCTTTTTTTTTAAATATTGGTACAGTTTTCTTTATTTCGGGTGCTGTATTTGAGCACAAATTACTCCACCAATAACACATTGTAATGGAATTTTAAAATATTTCGAAGTAGGCAGTTCTGTAATAAACTTCATAAAGTAGGAAAAATCCTTTAGTATTTTATATATTTGTTATGCCCCATTACCTTCCAGGGGTGGATATTATCCGTACAAAAACAGCCTTACACTTGCTCATAGCAGGATAGTCTAAAAGATCCTCCCTAGAATCAAGATATTCTGTTCTTCACTTTCTACCTGAACTAGAAGCAATATATTACATGGCGGAACTCAACGACGCGTTGTATTACCAGATTGATATGTATTCATTCCCCTGGGTGGTATTGAACCCATCGCGTACAGTCATGCGCCATCTGACTACGAAACCTTAGTAATGATTATACGTGTAATATATTGAATGTATTTAAATACTGTTCACACTTTGTGTGACGGATTTTGGCACTAAATACTTTAGGCCAATATATAATTTTACAATAATTAATGGTTCTGGGCTGAAATCCAAGTCGAGAGGAATGTCTATATTTAAAATATGAGTTTCCTCGGTCTGATTAAGCAAAGAACAGTATTAGATTCACACAAACAATGTGTGGAAATAGAAACTGAAGTAGTGTAACTAGTTATTGTTTAATTTTTATTTTGTTAATCTAGCTGTAATGTAATATAAGGTATTTCCATTTTTCAGGCACACAATGATTAAAGGAGTCATACTCATATAAACATATATTTTAAGCAATCCCGCAGAAAATCTCCAAAAGGCCGAAAATAACATAAAAGTAAGTCTCAAATTAAACCGGAAAATGGAAAATGGTGGGTCATTGCACTAGGTTCTATCTGTATACTCTTCTATTTAGGAAAAAGAGTAAAGTAACATTCGAAATAATCATTCTAAGAAACATGTGAAATTCAACATGTGCACAGTGTTAGCATTCAGATTTGATATTTCATGATTTTATTTTTACAAATACATATTTATGACGGTTGGCCGGTCGTGACGCAGTGGAATAGTGTCTGGCTGTAAGGATGATCGGTTGTGGGTTCGATACCCACTCGGAGGAGTGAATATATTTCAATTATTTTCACTGCCTCGCTCTGGTAAGACAAAGAGCGGCGTTGAGTTCCACAAAGCGAAGTACGGAGTATTTTGACACTAGGTAATATCTGTCTATCGTAATATGCGGGATAAAAGCGTGAAGCTAAAAAACAATAAAAAGAATACATACATACATATACATATATACTTGTATTAAAGAGACATCTTTAAGTTTTAAAATCTCCATATTAAATTTACTAACTCTTCTAAAATGTTTCTTTTTGGCTGTGATACCACTTATTTTTGGAAATCGCCACACAGGTCATTGTCCTGGTCGAACCTTAGAAAGTTAGAAAATTTTAAAAATATTATAGTTAAAAATAACTTTACGTATACTGCTTACCTGGATACAGCATTTGACGGTAAGCAATTGGTTGCAGGTTCGGTTCCCGCTCGGGTGACTTAATGTGTTTAAAATTATCTCCATTTTTCCGCATTGATAAAGCAAAACGCGACGGTGAGTTCCGAGACTCTCTATTTTGTGTGAAAAGCAATGAACAGTGTTGATACTCCGCTGACATTAGGTTATTTATAATTACCCTTTACCTAGAAAAAGTGTAAACCCATTTTTAAGCTATTGTAGTTATGTAACTACTTACGTTACTTGTTGATGAAATTAACCAAAATTATATTTATGTCGGTCAGTAGCGCAGTGGCACCACGGCTTACTGTAAACGCGACCGGTTTTGGGTTCATTTCACACTCGGGGAATAATTATATTTAAATTATTTTAATTTCCTCGCCTAGTAAATCAACAGTTAAGTTTTGGCCCTCAGCACACAATGTCTTGATTTCGGAGAGAAAGTAGAGTACGGAGTGTCTTGACACTAGGTACTTCCGTCTCAGGGTAGACGGAAGTACCTAGTATGCGGTATACAAGCGTATAAATAAAAAAGAAAGAAAAACTGGAGATATCTTATAAATGACGGTCTAGTTTCTTGACACCGTTCAAAGCTAATTCTGTCGCAGTATTACACAGGTGAGTAATGTGACGAGGAATTTTAGCTGGCACTTCCACGTCTAACTAACAAGTACTGTAATTAGATTTATGCTATTTAATATGCTATTAATAAATCTTCGGATTCTGAACATTTAGGAGGCAATGATTGTGTATCACAAGTAGGAAAATTGTTATAATGAGCAAAACAGATGGTTGCCTATGTTGGATCTAAAAATTGTATGCATCCATATGGAAAACTTAACCTAAAAACATATATTATTTTTTAATAAATCTATAAGAAGTAGCTTTAATACCAGTACGCATAACCTCAAATGAGTTTAGTGGAAAACAAACAAAAGGTCTGTCGTAGCTCAGAGGGACAGTGTCTAACTGTAAACGTGATCAGTTGTGGGTTCGATTCCTACTCGTGAAAATAATAATTTTCATTTTTTCACTCTGGTAAAATAAAATGCTGCGTTATGTTCCGCAACGTGACACATAGTATCTCAAATTTGGTCGGAACATTACAAAGAATTTTAACTCGTAGACTCTGGCAACTTTACGCGAGACAAAGTGTGAACCTGCCGTAAAGCAAAAGTATCCTTTAGATATTTGAATAATTTTTATTAGCTCGCTCTGGTAGACAAAGGGCGTCGTTGAGTTTCATCACTAAACGCGCTTTGTCTCAAAATCGGCGGAAACCCCATTAAATAAGCCTAGACTATTAGTAGGATATTTAAATGAAACACAGTACAAATAACATGTGTTTAAAAATTAAACTTAACATAATTTAAAAATTAATTAACAAAGAAAATAACAACAAAAAAATTGTAATAGAAAATACATATCCACCATTTGTATGATGGAAGTCGTACTCATTGTCTGAACAAAGTTCAATATTGGGATCAGAGTAGACTTTGAATTTATTTACAAACTGCTCCCAGGTACATCCTTCGTCTGGACAAATGCTTGTTGTTTTCTCATTGTGGAAGAACTGAACTCTATATACTTGCTCGGACAAATCGCACCTGCAAAGAAACGTTTTTATACTCGTTCATTCAACAGAGGATCTGACAATAAACGCGACATGTTGTGTTTTCGATCGCCACACAATATAATGATTATACTTAAATTATTTTCAATTATCTACTTTCATAAGACAAAGCGCGGTGTTGAGTTCCACCATTCAATACACATTCGAGTGGGAATTGTATACCGAAATATTTTGACTACTATCTTCTACTATCTTGACTAGTTATCTCTAGCTACCCAATAGCCCATAACGATAACCAATGAAACTAACCTGTACAAAACAGCAATATAATTCACAGCAAAACCTCCAATGTAACTCGTTCGCCACACTCTGTCCAGAATTCTATGAGAACCTCTCAATGGAATCGGATCCTTGTACAGTCCGAGAGCACAAGTCGTCATTTCCATTATTGTGGCATGTGTGAAGTAAGCGATGAATTTCTCACTACCATTAGCAACTAGTGAAGCAAAATTCTCGTACAAATCCCTTAAAGGACCAGCTCCTAGGTTGACGTTGATCTAGAACGAAAATTGGGAGTAAATAATATAATAGTTATAACTTTAATTAGGAGAAAATACTACCTACTGTTCCCTGCTCAAAAGGAAATACTCCGTTTATCAATTTGATTACATCTAGGAAATGATCTTCTGTTTATTAAGAACAACAAAGAAAGTATGCTAATCATTTCTTACCCTCGAGCCATATCCATTCCTGTGATAAAGGCGCATATCATCTCTATATTCTAAAATTTTAAGATCCTCTTCTGAGAACACAGCACACCACGGATTCTTGAAAGTCTTGGTCCACGATCTATGAAATCTACAATATTCATACAAATATGATACCTCTTGTGAATTTATTTGGTAATTTGTGTTCAAGCGATTCTGCACTCTTTCTCTTACCTGAAAAGATTAAATAAAACTTATCAAAATATCACAATACTTTATATCAGGATTACAAATAATCGAGCTGATTATACCTCACTATATATACACTTTAAAATCGTGAAGGTACTCTACTAGTATGTACAACACTATATTATTTAGTTTTTTACTTATCTGATGACAAAGCCCAGAGTTGAGTTCTTCATGCTAACAATTAATTACTTTAAATCATCAAAAATAACCTAGCTATAATGTAATGGAATATCTTAGACTTATTATTCATTTAGGAATTAATCACCTAGGAATATTTTTTACTCCTAAGTTTGGAATAACACTTTAAAAATAATAAAATATCACTTAAGAATTATTAAGACATAAAAAACCTAAAGACCTTAAGATTGTAGAATGTACTGATTCAGTGTGAGGAGTGCCTGTTAGGCAAATTAAAAAAAAACATATTTTTTTTTCTTTTTTTTTATAAGTCGTTAGAATAAAAGTTGACGGAAGACTCATGTTGTCGTACGAATATTGATAAATATAGTATAATACTAACAGCTAGAAGATCAGAACTAGCATCAAAAGCGGCCAATTCATCAGCAAGAGCTTTTCCACTTCTGACTCCTTCTAGATACATCGTGCAATTTGCATATGGCTGCAAAATAAATATATTATAAGATCTCTGATTTTCGTATTTTTGACTTTTTTTCAGCTTCACGTTTTTGTCTCGCGTAGCAGGGTAGACAGAAAGTACCTAGTGTCAAAACACTCCGTACTTCGCTGTCCACCAAATTTGAGACATTGCGTGTTGAGTGATGGAACTCAACGCCGCCCTTTGTCTTTACCTGAGCGAGGAAGTGAAAATAATTCGTTCCTAAATAAAATAAATGGATAATATTTAAAGTATTTATTTTTTCTCAGGTACATAAATGCAATATTATATTATTTAATTGGTTTATTTTTTCCATATATTGCTATATACATATATAAAAAAATAAGGTAATTAAGAAATTCAGCAAAAACAATTTAAAAACGTAATGATCACCAAAAGATAATCTTCAAGGTCATTGCGGTATATAAGGAGAACGTACTGGCTGTAAATCCAATTGGTTTCGGGTTCGATTCTTATGCAGAGAAATAATTATTTTTAAAATATTTTCATTTGTCCGCTCTAGTAACACAAAGTGCAGCGTTGAGTTCCGCAACTTAAAACACAACGTTTCAATTTTGGATGAGAGGAAAAAGTGTTTTAACACTTTATTATCTCTGGCTACCTTGCTATGTGAGTTGAAGCGTGAAGCTACGAAAACACAAATATAATCCATAGGTTCAAATTCTTTGAAATAAATAATTTTAATTCATACATGTTATATACCTGTTCATTTTCTCGGTCTGGTGAACCAAATGATCGTCGGTGTCCAACAAGCACGACTAGAGGTTGTACTGGCGTTATTATATAACGTGATTCGAATCTCGTACTAGGAAATGATTATATATGTATAGATTTGGTTACATCAATTAGGCAGAATGCAGTGTATATCGCTATCAAATGTAGTGACTATAAAATGCTAAGTAAAAAAATAAAAACTATGTCATTAAGTTAGCCTGTATGACGAGAGAGATGAGATGAGAAATGTCTCAAATTAGAGCAGAAAAAAGGGAACAGAAAGTCCTGGTGCTATGTTCTAAGCCATCCTGTTAAGAGCAACAGCGTGAAGCTGATCAAAAAAGCATATTCAGAACTTTTTCTTCCCAAATACTTACTCGTATAACATCGTCTCGTCCCAAAGGTTCATCAATATTATCAGTTAAATCGATCCCAGTACCTTCAGTGAAGCCATGTACGTAAGCAACCAGACTGGCTGTCGTTCTTTGTTCCTTGGTTGATCTAAAGTAAAAATTATCTATGGAAAAATTGAAAACACTCGGAAACGCTTGTCGGACTCGTTTGCCAATATCATAAAGTTCCTGATAGCCGGTTGCGGAGAGATCGCTGTAGGGAGTCGGTGATGAATTCCATGTTGATGTTATAAAGTCTTCGATGTCCTGGAGAATATTAAGAATATTAGATTAAGTTTCTTATCATTGTGCCGTATTAGGAAGTACAGTGTCGTTTCAAGGTGGGTTGGTCTATTTACGATAATTAAAAAAAAATAAAATAAGAATTGTTTTAATTTTTTTTTGATTACACACATGGTAAGTTTGTCAATAGAAACACTCTGTTTTGCTATGACAATAATTTCAAAAATGGAGAAGGAATTATTATTTTTACTATCCCGCGTAGTATAGTAGACATTTCTGTCTACTATACTACGTACTTTCGTACGTAGTGTCTAGACACTCCATACTTTTCTTTTAAATTCCAATTCGAGACATTGCGATTTAAGTGGCGCAACTCAACGACGCACTTAATCTGACCAGAGCGAGGAAGTGAAAATAATTTAAATGTAATCACTCCCCCGAGTGGGAATCGCACTCAAAACCGATCGCGTAGACGCTGTCACAATACGTCACGACCAGCCACAATTATTATAGTACTGGGTTATTTCTGTCTGCTCACGGTGTATAGATGAAACTATAGTAATTTATGTTATATTTCTGATAAGAATACCTATATACTCTAAATCACAGTTTTATATATGTAGATATCTTATCGTCCACTTTCGTTCGTATTGAATACGAAAGTATTGAGTGGCGGAGTTCAACGCCACACCTATTGACCATACCAGAGCAGAGAAATTATAATTATAATATAGTCATTTTTACGAGTGGGAATCAAACCCACACCCCATCGCGTTCACAGTCAGACGTTACTCTTATTTATCATCACCTGTATGCAAAGTTTATTAGTCTTGTCTTCAAACTGTTGCTTCATTTCTACAATCAGCTTATCGTATAGCGTCTTCATGTCAACAGCTATTATGCTGCCAGGGTTTCGGTTGCCATGTCTATGGAAAGACCAAACACCAACTACCTTGCATCCTGAAATAATAACTAGATATATAAAGATTTTATAACATTAGACTTTTTTCTAAAAAAGCTATTTTTATTACAAAAATGAATGTAATTACAGGCCGTTTTAGTTCCACGCCTAACAGTGGTTATTCCGCATAGCAAGGTAGACAAGTGCCTAGTGTCAAGACACTCTGTATTCCGCTTTCCGCTGAATTCGAGACGTTGCGTGTTAGCGAAACTCAACGCCGCGTTTTGTATTACCAGAGCGACGAACTGGATATAATCATTCCGCCGAGTGGGAATTGACTTTGTTAACACATCAAATACATGTCGGTTACATGTATGTGTAACTTGTTACAAAAGTGTATGTCAAATGTATAGCAGTGTGTGTTCGAGAGTTCCCTCTGCTTCAGTACTAAAATCACCCCACATTTGTCAATTATCATATAGCTAATGGATAATTGATATTTTCATAAGAACGCATGGCCTAACGGTCAAAATTCTTAGACCATTTAAAATAACCGCGGGTTCGAATCCGAATGTGTTCAAATTTTTTACGTTTTTTACGTAAAGATGTATGCTATGCTTTATTTTTATTAATTTAATAACTCAATTTTTTTTTAACATGAAAAACAACAAGATTAAACAAATAATATAAAACTTATATATGTAGAAACTATTTAATATCATACTATCCCATTAAGTTAATGATAGAAATAAAAAATGTATGACCTCATTTATATGTATTATGTACGTGTCAAGTTATTATTTTAAATATTTTATAAAGGAAAATATACCCAATAACTATAAGAATAAAGATTAGTTTATCCTACAGACATGAAGGTAACACTTTTTGTCATTTAAATCCGCACTATTATCATCTACTATCAAAGTAACATTAAAGTAGAATCTTTTGAAATTTAATGCCCATTAAACGTTAACTGATGTCTATAGGTCGCGCTTTATTATGGTTGCTTTTAATTATAATACACACAGCGCCAATCCCCTCAATAATATTATATAATTAGCCTTTCATAAATCTATATGTGAGCCAATACGTGCGTGCTTGCGTGTGTATGTGTGTGTGTGTGTACATATATATATATATATATATATATATATATATATATATATATATATTAGTGATTTCTGTACCTAAGTGTAATCTACCGGGAGGGAGGTCGTAGGTTCAAATCTCGATACAAATTACACCAATTTTATATTCACTTACCGGGCAAATGTTTTACTTCCCTAATATCCCCTCTGATGCTTTCGTAAGGCGTTTTTGATCCGTACAAATTATAATTACATTGCGAATTATAATAGCACTCTTCACATAAAACTAAACTAACAGTTAAAATTAAACTTATAGTTAAATATTTAACTGACATTTTAATTATTTGATACAAAATTAGTACAAATTAAATGATTATTTTTATGTAAGAGACATTGTATCTTAGAATACTGGTCACCAACAATACGTACCAACTTCTGCTTATATATGACACTAGGGAACTCATTTAAACAGCTTACCTATGCTTTTTTTAATATATATTTTCATATATTAGACAATTAAATATTTACATTTATTACTACAAAAGCTATTATATCTTTTTTCTTTTAAAAGTGACTTCTTTTAATAGATATTTATTTAGTTTACTTTTATTCATTTATACGTTTTTCTTGTTTTATTTCAATGAGATTTATTGAGCGTGTTATATTATATATATTATTATATTAATATTTGTATGAAAATTAACAAAATTTAATATTATGGAATATCTGTAGATATCGTAAGTAATAGTGGGATAACCTAATAAAAGCAAGCAGAATATTCTTTCAATATATAGAGCAAACTTATGTACATAAGTTGTTATCCCCATAGATTTTAGGTCTATATCCCCATAGATCGTCTTCGTTCAACATACTTAGTAAACCTACCTCGGTTTTCTGTTTATCAGCATAGATTGGTGTGTTCCAGTGATACTGTATTTTTTTTAGCTTCACGCTTTTTATCCCGCATATCAGGTTAGACAGGAAGTACCTAGTGTCAAGACACTCCGTACTTCGCTTACCAGAGCGAGGAAATTAAAATAATTTTAGATATAATCATATTTAAAATTATTTTCACTCCCTCGCCCTGGTAAGACAAAGTGCAGAGTTGAATTCCACCACTCAACACGCAATGTCTCGAATTCGGTGGAAAGCGAAGTACGGAGTGTCTGAACACTAGATTTATTTAACTATTTATTTATATACGTAATATGAAGCAAATACACCGCCTACCGATTTGGTTTGTCCTACACCTTAAGGTTGCCTCGCAGAGATCAGTCATAGCAATAAGGCCGCCTGCTGTACCCTTTTAGTTTACAATATTTTTTCTTTGTTATCGAATATCGAACCCATAACCGGTCGCGTTTACTGTCAGGCGCTGTCACACTGCGCCACGACCGGCCTTAATTCTCTGTAATTCACCATAATCTCTATTTATAAAAATAAAACATCAGGAAATTAATTAACATAATATTATTTACTATTGTTAAAGTGTTATTCCACACTTAGGATTAGAAAACATCTTCGAAAAAACGTATAAAAATTTTGAACGCAGTGGGATTCGAACCCGCGCCTCTTGGAGAAGAGAAGAAGAGAAGAGGCGCAGGTTCGAATCCCGCTGCGTTCAAAATTTTTATACGTTTTTTCAAAGATGTATAATAATATTTTTAATTAGTGTAATCATTAGCTGTAACATCACTTTATGGAACGAATATAAAAGAAGTATATATAAAAAAAAAAAAATAACCATACTCAAAGTAAATAACTATTAACTACTAAAACTAACTTGAATATTTAAGTCTAGAAATGACCAAACGTACTATCTGTCTTTTTCCCGTCGAATGACTAAAAAATTCTTTTAGGCCGATCGTGGCGCAGTGGGACAGCGTCTGACTGTACACGCCATCCGTTATGGGCTCGATTCCCACTTGAAGGAATGATTATATTTAAACTATTTCCATGTCCTCACTCTGGTAAGATTAAGTGCGGAGTTGAGTTCCGCCACTCAACACATATAGTCTCGAATTGATAGTAGGAACTTTCTGTTTACCCTGCTATGTGGTATAAAAGCGTGAAGTTAAAAATAAATTATCAAAAAATATTAATTTTGCAGTAAGCTACAATTGGTGGATGTTATTGTCAATAATAAATCCTATAAAAATAATTTAAAACCTGTCACTCTATTGTGGCACAGTTGAACAGTATCTAAATATAATGCAATAGTTCTCAGGTTCTTTCATGGTCCCTAGCGCATAGTGAATTGTGTTCTAAAAAAAACCCCTACAAAAGCAATTATAAGAGCAAATGATATTCTGTTGCCTAAATTAGAATATACAAAATAGCATGAAATATCATTGTATCATACATTTGTGAGGCCGGTCGTGGCGCAGTGTGACAGCGTGTGACTGTCAACGCGATCGGTTGTGGGTTCGATTCCCACTCGGAGTAGTTAACTATATTTAAACTATTTTCACTTCGTCAAGGATAAAATGCGGCTTTGTTTTGCGCCATTTAACACGCAATGTTTTGAATTTGGTGTTAAGCGAAGTACGGAGTGTCTTGACACTAGGTACTTTCTGTATACCCTACTATACAAGATAAAAGCCAGAAGGGAAAAAAATAATAACACAAGTTTATACCCAATGGTTATTTTTTTATATGTTAAACTCATTTTAACTTGTTTTATTGATACCGGTCGCTCTTGAGAAGAGCTGTTGAGTTCTAATCCTGTACGATCTTTGTATTTTAGTTCCCTTACTAACGTGCTTAGTATGAAATTTTATTTTTCTATAAATCATCTTTTACTGGCATAATTATAAACAAAAACAGTTTCCCGCTGTATCCCGCAAAGCAGGGTATTTAGAAACCTAGTGTTGTGTGTTCGTAGTTCGCTTTGCGCCGGAAATCAAGACTGTAGTTATATGGATATATTTTTTTTAGCTTCACGCTTTTATCCCGCATAGCAGGGCAGACAGAAAGTACCTAGTGTCAACACACTCCGTACTTCACTTTCCACCGAATTCGAGACATTGTGTGTTGAGTGATGGAACTTAACGCCGCTCTTTGTCTTTACCAGAGCGAGGAAGTGAAAATAATTCAAATAAGATCACTCTCCCGAGTGAGGATCGAACCCACAACCGATCGCATTTACAGTCAGACGCTGCCACACTGCGCCACTACCGGCCTCTTATATGGATATGCAAACACAGCTTTGGCAAAATATTTTAAAAATTTGTGGAAATTAGCATTAGTGCTATGTTTAATTTTTCAAAGCTATTATTTAAGTTTTAATTTAAAAAATATCCTTTATATTTAAGATTAGTAAGCATTTTTGAAAAAACATATAAAAATTTGAACCCAACGGACTCCGAGCACTCTGACAGCGTTCGGAATGCGTTCTACTACTGGCTGCGTTGGAATTCTTATACGTTTGTTACAAATTTTTTGTGTTACCAAGAGGTGCGAGTTCAAATTTATATATGGATTTTTAAAATTTTTTTCAAATCCTAAGTGTGGAATAACACTTTAAGAACAGTAAAATGAAGATATTATTTACCAAACTATACATTTGGTTAATTCTTTGCATAATAGAGGGGACATTTTTCATATCTATATAATGTCTTAAATGGGCCAGAAATGAGAGACAGAGTGACTTTACGCTTTTTCGCGCATAGTAGGGTAAGAACCCAGTATCAGGAGTTCGTTCTCCGTTTCAGGCACAGTTGAGGCACCTAGACGATAAGTGTGGAAAATTTAAATAAAACACTGAATTCAAGAAATCATAAAATTTAAAATTAATAAATTAACAAAATTTTAAATTAATTACTAAAGTAATTAACAATAAGAATTTCATAATAGAAAATACATATCCACCATTTGTATGGTGGAAGTCGTACTCATTGTCTGAACAAATCTCTATATTAGGATCGGAGTACACTTTGAATTTATTTTCAAACTGCTCCCAAGTGCAGCCTTCTTCTGGACAAATGCTTGTGAGTTTTTCATTGTGGAAAAACTGAACCCTATATGCTTGTTCTGCCGATTCGCATCTGAAAGGTAATATAGATTTTTAAGTTTTATTTACTTGTATAATAGGATATTTGTCTTTCATACATTTTTATATTGAAAATGAAATTGTATACAAATATTGTATTTAAATGACACTATTTTAAACGGATTAATCGCGTATATTTTGGTATTCGAAAATACATTTTTGGAAACCTGACGTTTCGAACACTTTACCGTCCGTAGCCACAGGTAGACTCAACCTCTACCTGTGATCAAAGATCTTATTATTCAAATTAATGACTTTTATCGTGATATCCATTCACAAGTGACTACTGTATGCTTTAAAACGTCGGATTTTCTAACATTTATTTTTAAAATATCCAAACGTATACGTTGAAATAATTTCGTTAAAAATATTTATTATTTATATATTCGTACCAATCCTATCAGCAGAGGGCGCTAATATACTAAAAAAAACGAACAATTGATATATACACACAATAAATATATTCGAGAGACTTATGCTTATGTTATGGCCACATCGTATAATTTATTATTTCTAGAAATGATATTGTGTTTGTTTCTTTTTAATTTCAAGCTTTTATCCCCCGCATAGAAGGGTAGACCGGAAGTTCCTAGTATCTAATTAATATAATTTAATTATAAACACTCCGGGATTCGAACATACAACCATTCGTAATGACAGTCAGATGCTGTCCTCCTTAGCCATGGCGGCAGCCGGCGTCATTGTAATACTAAATAAAACTAAATTTTGTCTTTAATATCAGCCATATATATATATATATATATATATATATATATATATATATATATATATATATGTGTGTGTGCGGGTCGAAGGCGTTCTTCTTGAAGTTGTACAGGACTACACCTACCTAGGCCAGACAATACAACTTGGCCGACACAACTTCGAGAAGGAAGCGGATAGGAGGATTCAGTTGGGTTGGGCGGCATTTGGCAAGCTCCGTCGAGTCCTTACGTCAACAATTCCGCAAAGCCTAAAGACGAAGGTTTTTGAGCAATGTGTCCTACCTGTAATGACATACGCTGCCGAGACGTGGACACTGACAGTAGGGCTGGTCCACAGATTTAAAGTCGCTCAGCGAGCTATGGAGCGAGCTATGCTCGGGGTCTCTCTCAAGGATAAAATCAGGAATGAGGTTATCCGTGAGAGAACTAAAGTAACCGACGTAGCTCGCAAAATCAGTAAGCTGAAGTGGCAATGGGCCGGTCACGTCTGTCGCAGGACCGATGGCCGTTGGAGCAGACGAGTCCTGGAGTGGAGACCGCGTCTTGGCAAACGTAGTGTAGGACGCCCTCTGGCCCGCTGGACTGACGACATACGCAAGGTTGCCGGAGCGGGCTGGATGAGGGTTGCGGAGGACCGGGATGTTTGGCGCAAACTTGGGGAGGCCTATGTCCAGCAGTGGACTGCAATTGGCTGACGATTACGATTTTACGATATATAAACCTATAATTTACATGCTGATAAATCAAAATCCATGATCAATGACATACAAATATATACACAAGTAGTCATCCTCGTATAGAAATTCACTACTCACACCAACCAAATTAAAATTAGTTAGTTTTTTTGTACAAAATAAAACTTAAATACCTGTACAAAACTGCAATGTAATTCACGGAAAAGGCTCCAATATAGCTCGTTCGCCACAATCTGTTCATATTTCTTAGGGATCCTCTCAATGGAGCTGGATCCTTGTACAGTCCGAGAGCACAAGTCGTCATTTCCATCATTGTGTCATGTGTGAAGTAGGCGATGAATTTCTCACTACCATTCGCAGCTAATGAAGCGAAATTCTCATACAAATTCTTCAAAGGGCCAACTCCCAAATTGACGTTGACCTGTGGACAAAATTCAAAATAAATGGAGTCCTAATAACTCGGTCACGCAAAACTGCCACGTACCGTAATGTACCATCAAGGAGATTTGAATCTACAACCAGTGCGTGCATGTTCACGTTCAGGAAAACAAGAAAAATTATTTCTACTATAATAAAATCAAATATTTTATACCCTCGATCCATAGCCATTTCTATGGTAGTGACGCATATCATCCCTATACTCCAAAACCTTGAGGTCTTCTACTGAGAACACAGCACACCATGGATCTTTGAGATTCTTATACCAAGACCGATGGAATCGACAATATTCGTACAAATAAAATACCTCTTGCGGGCTTATTTGGTAATTTGTATTCAAACGTTTCTGGACCCTTTCTGTTACCTGAAAAAAATAAATTTGAATCATGAAATGCCTTAAATATTACACTTATACATACATATACATATTCTTTATTGAAAAAAAAATATCTCAGTTTCAGTAATCAGTTTCCCATGATGTTCTGTTCTTCTGGCAAATATGGAATGTCTCCAAATGATCAGAATGGGGAACAAACTGACTCATACTGTCGTATATATAGTGATAATCAAAAAATACTTACAGCTAACAATTCAGTGCCATTGTCATAAGCGGCCACTTCATCGTCAAGTGTTTGCCCATTTTTAACTTCCTCTTGATAAATCGTACAATTTTGATATGGCTGAAAATATTAAACAATATAATTGTCATTTCATAATTTATTATAAATATATATTGTCTTAATATTTTTTTAGCTTCACCCTCTTATCCCGCATAGCAGGGTATACAGAAAGTACCTAGTGTCAAGACAATCCGTATTTCCCTTTTCACCGAATTCGAGACGTTGCGTGTTGAGTGGTGGAATTCAACGCTGAACTTTGTTTTACCAGAGCGAGAAATTAAAAAAAAAGTAAAATATAATCACACCCCCGAGTGGAACCCATAACCGATCGCGTTCGCAGATCGCAGTGTCACTGCGCCACGATTGACATAATAATACAATGGAAAATTTAATAAAAATGATATTTGTATAAAAAAATGTAAATATGAAGGTTATATTTAGAATAGTGGTTTTGTTTCAATTTTCTGATTTTAATAGCTAAAGTTCGTTCACTATGTTTAACAGGAGCTGAGTTTAGCCACCTAACTCACAAAGTAGAATGCAGTGTTTTACCCTATGTAAGTATATTATAAGATTTTACTCGGTACTACTCCTTAGTATGAGGGGAAAAGGTGATTATAATAATAATAATAGCCATGGCAACACATAATGGCGGTCGAAAACAAAGAATAGAGTGCTTGTCACTGCGTGAAGATGTTCATCAAAGAAGATCATTTGCCACATTTTGAATCGGTCGTGATGCAACGGGACAGCGTCTGACTGTAGATGTGATCGTTTGTAGGTTCGATTCCCACTCGAGAGAGTGATTATATTTAAATTATTTTCAATTCCTCTCTCTGGTAAATACAAAGTGCGGCGTTGAGTTTCACCACTTAACCCGCAATGTCTCGAATTCAGTGGAAAACGAAGTACGGAGTGTCTTGACACTAGGTATTTACTGTCTACTTTGCTAAAATATTACTTACTCGTATAACATTGTCTTGTCCCAATGGTTGATCAATATTATTAGTTAAATCAATCCCAGTGCCATCAGACAAGCCGTGTACGTACGCAATCGCACTCGTTATAGTCCTTTGCTCGTTTGTTGGTCTAAAGTAAAAGCTGTTATTGGAAAAATTAAAAATATTTGGAAATGCTTGGCGAACTCTCTTGCCAATGTCATAAAGCTCTTCATAGCCGGTCGCAGTGAGATGGCTGGTGGAGGTGTCTAGTGTCGAATTCCATATCGAAGTTGCACAATTTTCAACGTCCTGAAATATATATTTTTTATTATTAATTTTAAATATAGTTTTTTTTAACTTAATTACATATTTACGAATGTAACTGTTCACTGTCCGTACATGGAAGTATGTTGAACATTATTTCATTATTATCAACATGTGAAAGAACCTAAATCATGATTTTATAGAAAACATTTTTGAAAAAACGTATAAAAATTTTAAACGCAGCGGGATTTGAACCCGCGCGTCTTGGATACCGTCCAAGACTCTATCCGCTAAGCCATGCGCTCTTGGACGTTATCCAAGCCGCGTTTTTTCGAAAATGTTTTCTAATCCTAAGTGTGGTATAACACTTTAAAAATAGTAAATACCATGATTTTTTTTATCTTTATATTTGTTTTTGATACTCTGCTCGTAATATTAAGAACTGGTTTAATTTCAATCGATACACAAATAAAACGTAATAGCAATTAAAAATATCTTGTTCAGCAAAATTGCTATAAAATAACTGTTTTCTTGAATTCGTTAGGCATTAAAATATAATTTTACCGATTTTTTGAAGCAAAGTCGGGGGCATAAGTTATATTTTTAACTTCACGCTTTTATCCCGCATAGCAGGTTAGACAGGAAGTTAGCTAGTGTCAAAACACTCAACCAATACCATCACCTGTATACAAAGCACATTAGTCTTTTCTTCAAATTGTTTCTTTATTTCTACAACCAGCTTGTCGTATAGCGTTTTAATGTTGGCAGTCACTGAGCCGCCAGGGTTGCGGTTGCCATGTCTATGTAGAGACCAAACTCCAACTACCTTGCATCCTGAAATAATTATAAGTGTTATTTTTTTTGCTTCACGTTTTATTATCCGTACCAGTATAGATAGGAAGACGCTCCTTACTCCGCTCTCCACCGAATTCGAGACATAGCATATTAAGTGGTGGAACTCAACACCGCATTTTGTATTACCAAGGAAGTGAAAATATTAACTATTTTAAAAGTGTTATTCCACACTTAGGATAAGAAAATATTTTTGAAAAAACCATCCAAGAGGCGCGTTTGAATTCCATTGCGTTCAAATTTTTATACGTTTTTTTTTTAAATGAAGTGAAAATAGTTGAAATATTTACTTAATCACTCCCCCGAGTGGGGATCGAACCCACAACCGATCGCGTTTATAGTCTGATGTTGTCACACTGCGCCACGACCGGCCTCATAATTATAATATAATAAGTATAGATAGAAAAATGGTTCTTAATACAATAATTTGATCTAAAATTTCTAAATATATTTTATATAAATATAAATATGAGCATAATTTTACATTTTTATTTAAAAAAAGTAGTTATTTTTTATTAAAGGTCTCATTGGCTGTTCTCAGTAGATTTTTTTTATTCTGTGGTTTTTTTAGTTGCAGTTGATATACGCTTTTTTGATTACTGGTTTATCTTGTTTTACAATTATCACTGTTTATTTGATTATAACTTATATTATATATACCTAGTATTAAGGAGGTATTTTATATGAAACTATTTTAAACGGACTATTCGCGTATATTTTGGTATTCGAAAATACATTTTTGAAAATTTTAAATTAAAAACACTTTACAATATCAATACCTACTTCATTCATATCATAAATAACTACTTGCTGTAAAGTGTTCAAAACGTGGAGTGTTCAAAAATATATATATTTTTAGACGCCTATAAATTCTACCTAATGTATTTTTTTCTTCACCCTTCATCCTGTATAGGAGGGTAATCAGAAAGAATTAAGTGTCAAGACACTCCGTTGATTACCATTTGCCCGTTATCAAGACTTTGTGTGTTAACGGGCGAACTCAACGCCGCGCTTGGTCTTACTAGAGCGGAGAAATGTAAATATGTATTAGATATAATCACTCTGGTGAGTGGGAAACTGATTATTTAGCATTTACAGTAAAAACATACAGTTTGCTTCACGCTTTTTTTATCCCGCATAGCAGGATAGACAGAAAGTAGCTAATGTCAAGATACTCCGTACTTTGCTTTCCACCGAATTCGAGACATTGCTTGTTGAGTGTTGAAACTCAACGCCGCACTTTATCTTACCAAAGCAAGGAAGTGAAAATAAATTAAATATAATCACTCTCCTGAGAGGAGATCGAATCCACAACCGATCGCGTTTCAGTCAGACGCTGTCCCACTGGGCCACGACCGGCTGCAACTTATTTATTTATATATTATCCGAGAATTGAGTAAGAAAATAATAATTTATAACATGCCCTTGTAACACAACACAATAACGTATAAAAACACGTTTACAGTAAGGCTATAGTTTACAATATATAATGTGCAAATAAGTATCGACATCTGTAAAGATATTTGTAATTGCAGATATTTTCATTTTATATAAACGTCACATGAAATAATTGTGAATGTACCCCTTTGACTTTGTGGTGGCGTGTCCAACTGAAATTAGATTGCTTGAAAAATGAATACTGGATAAAAATTCTACTTTTGTTCTTAAGGTCATCCTGAATATGCTTGTACCCTTATATATATCATATGTAACCTTACCAACATACTATTTCAATATATGTATATATAACATATGTTGTAGATTCTTTTATAATATTGCTATGATATTAATAAAAAAAAAACAGGCAATTTCTATCCTTTTGTTTTTCTGGCAAGAAAAGTTAAGTTCATTGTAATTTAATTTTTTTTTTGTCAACTAATCCGGACACATGTGCAAATTTTTAAAGTAAATTTTGACAGCACGAAACGGTTCATATTAGTGTTACAAGGTAGTCAGTTCATTTAAAAATAATTTCATATATATAGACCAGTTAGACCAGACCAGACCGGACCAGTAGAAGTATAGAATGTGTGGCTGAGTGGTTTGACGTTTTCCAAGAGACGCAGGTTCGAATCCCGTTATGTTTAAATGTTTTTAAGTTTTCTAACTTAAAACAATTTATATATATATATATATATATATATATATATATATATATATATATATATAAATTATTATATTCACTTACCAGGTATGGGTTTCGCATTTCTAATATCACCTCTGATGGTATCGTATGGTGTCTTCGAGCCGTACAAACCATAATCGCATAGTGAATTATAATAGCACTCTTCACATAAAACTAAACTAACAGTTAAAATTAAACTTGTAGTTAAATATTTACCTAACATTTTGACCATTTAATATAATAAATATAAATATAAAATTATAATCTGTATTTAAATGACATTATGCACGAGACTACTTGTCACCGAGAATACGCATTAAGTACTGTATATATATGACACAAGCGAACAAATTTAACGCACTCAATGATTCTTTTAATATATATATATATATATATATATATATATATATATATATATATATATATATATATATATATATATATACATACATGTGTTTTATTATGACAAGACAATTCAATATTCTATATTACTACTGTAGTTGTAGTTGTTGTTATCTATATATATTTATTAGTTAGCCAATCAATTAAGTGTTGGACAGTTATACAATGTTATTTTTTTATATATAGAATGGTCTTTAGGCAAAGTTTATATAGTATACAGACAGTAGTGACCTTCACGTTACGATTAGCTTCATTACCACCAATATTTGTATTGAAATTTATGAAAAAAAGATTTATTAGAGATAGGGCATAATCTTGCGATGCTTATGTTAATTTTTTTTTAGTTTCACGCTTTTATTTCGCGGAGAAGGGTAGACAGGAAGTACCTAGTGTCAAGACACTCTGGTTTCCGCCGGATTCAAGACATTACATTTTGAGTGGCGGAACTCAACTCCGCGCTTTGTTACCTAAATAATTTTAAATATAATCTTTTTTCCGAGTGGGAATCGATTCCACTATCGATCGCGTTTACAACCACAGCAGTCCCACAACCACAGCAGGGATATGATAATATATTTAATATAAAAAACAAAGAAAATACGCTTTTAAAAAATGTTTATTAAAATATTATACTTGAACACCTTTGAATCGCCAGTTGAACATAGCTAGTGTTGGCTCGGCAACTAGTTCTGCTAAGGAAAGCCAACAAGAAACTAACCAGTTGTTCTTTTCAAATATAAGCAAATGACCTGCATCAAATAAGTTTAGTATGTATTTTAGGTATCGTATAATTTTTTTGTTCCAAGTATGAATTGAAAGTATGTATTTTTATATAAATTTATAATCTATACATCTATACTCATACAAATAAAAACAATAACAGCTTTTAACTAAATGAATATGTATGTGTACACGGTACATATATCACAGTATGATTTTTTACAATTTTTGTCTGTCTGTTTATTTCAGTTCACCTCTAGAATGGCTGAACTGATTTGATGAGATTTTTATTTGCAAGTAGCGGATGCAAAGAAATCAAAAATATATAATATAACATAACAACAAAAGAATCGAAAATATTCTACTCAAGCAAAAAATTATACAGAATTGACAAGTTTGCGTCGCCCGTATCAAATCGCGGGAGCACTTCGGAAAGGTAGTGTCAAAAAAAAAAGAGTTTAAAGTTTTGAATCTGACAGTTGCTGTTTCCATAGTTAAGAAGAGGAAAAGTCACGCTCACAGTAGACGTTAGCAAAAGTGACAAGCTCGTTGCCATGGTTACATATATTTTACGTATCAACGTTTACTTTTTTTTATGACGAGTATGAAGCTGCCATGTCTTAAATAATTTTAGTACTTGATATTCATTATTCTTCTATTAGGCATGCAAATTGGGTAGTGGAAAATGAATATGGATATCTACATAAACAATGCTTACTATCTGTTCTGGGTATTATTTTTTTCAGTAACGGTACAAGACGAGGCAGACCTCAGTTGACCTTCAAAAACACAGTATCGTTGATAATGGAGAGAGGTCACGTAAAAAGCATGAAGACCCCCATAAGGGAATAATATGAAGGGTGTAATATCTATGGTCGATTGTTTGGTTTTTGAGTTTGGCGCTACGCTCTCTCTGACCACCTAGCTTTATATTGGAAATTAATTGGACATTTAGACTAAGGCATAAAATAAAAGAGTTTCATACATATATACGTATTTACTAACAAAGTCTTTGTAAGCATTAACCCACGTTATTCAATTAAAAAATAGATTCTAAAATAAAAGCCATTGTGGCACAATAGGATATCGTATGACTATAAATTCGATCGGTTGTGGGTTCGATTCCATTCGATGAATTGCTCTGGTAAGATAAAGCGCAGCGTTGAGTTCACTCAACACACATCGTCTTAAATATAGTCGTGAAGCAGAAACCGGAGTGTCTTGACACTAGATTCTCTTTGCCGATCCTGCTAAGCGAGATAAGGCTTGAAGCTGCAAGAATAAGTTACTAACAAATTACCACCGCATCTTAGACTATTCTTGGTACATTTTTGGGATTTTAGATAACAATGGCAATGAAACGCAAAGCCATAAAATCAGGAAAACCGAAGTGGTATCATGGTATCGAGTTATCAATTGATGCGTGTTGATAATTCCAAATGATAGGTATGACACACACCTCCGTGAGTGTTTTGGATATATCATCACGTGCATTCGATAATATTATATATGTATATTTTATTTATTTTTCTTTTTTTAACTTCACGTTTTTATCCCGCATGGCAGTAGACAGGAAGTGTACCTAGTGTAGTGTAGTACCTTGTGCCACGAGACTCCGTATCTCTCTTTTGAATGTGAAGCTTTGCGTGTAAAGTTACGGAACTCAACGCCGCTTTGTCTTACCAGAGTGAGAAAGGGATAGTATTTTTAAATATAATCATTCCCACGAGTGGGAATTGAGCTCACAACGTGATCGCGTTAACAATCAGATGCTGCTCTCCTGCAACACGATCGGCCTCGGATCGGGAACGGATATTATATGTAATAAAAAAACATTATAAAAAAAAATTAATATGTTTTAAATAAAATAATTCTCATAAAAATGAATAAACAAACATAAAACAGGTAGCTGATAAGCAAAATGTATAAGTGCACATTTTGCTATGGAATTGGACAACTTGCGTGACGAATGGCGGAATTAAACACCGCGCTTTATCATATCAAAATAAATTAAGCCCATGAGCACAATTGACACCGGTAATTAAGAAATGATTATATTTAAATTATTTCCATTTCCTCGATGACGCCAGTCTTGGCGTAATGGGACAGCATCTGACTGTACACGCGATCGGTTGTGGGTTCGATTCTCACTCGGGGGAGTGATTATATTTAAATTGTTATCACTTCCTCTGCTCTGGTTAGACAAAGTGTGGCGTTGAGTTCCACCACTCAACACGCAGTGTCTCGAATTCAGTGGAAAGCGGAGCACGGAGTATCTTGTCACTTAATACCTTCTGTCTACCTGTTATGCGGTATAAAACCTTGTAGCATTAAAAAAATCCTTGGTCTTGTCAGATAAAGCGCGGCGTTGAGTGCCTTCACTTAACACGCTATGTCTCGAATTCAACGGAAAATGGAGTACGGAGTGTCTTGTCACTAAATACTTTGTGTTTAACTGCTATGCGGGATATAAGCGCGATGCTAAAATACAGTAATAACAAGTTTACAATTGTAATTACTTAACATAACAAAATAACCAGACACCGTCTATTTTGTATATATCCCTTTTTATATCCCTGCGTGTCCATATGACAATCACAACATGATACTCGTAGATGGACAAACGTAAACGCATATATAAATTTCATCGCTAACAATAAATATATTCATATGTAACAGGCTTATCATTTTATTACTCCAAATTGATAATAACGTCGCGCATGGCACAGCGTTTGATTGTAAACGTAATCGGTTGTGAGTTCGATTACTACTCGGCGATCATTGAAATCTCCTCACTCTGGCAAAACATAGCGCGGCGTTGAGTACCGCCGCTCAACACTCAATGTCTCGACTTCGGCGGAAAGCGGATTACGGAGCTAAAAAAGAGCCGATCAATTATCTACTATTTTTAAAGTGTTATTCCATACTTAAGATTAGAAAATATTTTTGAAAAAACGTATAATTTATGTAACTGTAAACGTGATAGTTGCGGGTTCGGTACCCAATTTGAATAATGACTCTCTACTCTGGTATTAGCAAGAGCGGCGTTAAGCTCCAACAGCAATATCATAATTCACAATTTCTAGCAAAAAGAAAGAGGTCATGCTATACGGAAAAAATAGTTGATATCTCGTAGTGCATTAGATATGTGAATAAAAGAACGATAATTGTTGGTATAAAATTCTGTACCTTCTATTATAATGTTCTTACTTAACATTTTTGAAAAAAACGTATACTGGATACCGTATATTGGATACCATTCGTCGGTATTCAAGAGGCGCGGGTTCGAATCCCGCTGCGTTTAAAATATTTTATGTTTTTTGAAAAATGTTTTCTAGTCCTTAGTGTGGAATAACACTTTAAAAATAGTAAATATATTCTTACTTATAACGTAAATATTTTCTTTTCTTTTAATATTTATCTATTTATTCTATTTATATTACTATGTTAAAACATATATTTAAAATATAGTATGAATGCATACTTTGTTATTCATATACTTGTCGCTTACAACCTTTTCTAGCTTAAGAAGCTTCCACTATAAGACGTAAAAAATGAACCAGTAGGAATTTTTGGTAATCACATCTAAAAGCTTTTTTATAACTTCTAATGAAGCGTCAAAACCACGTTAAATGCCATCTTACTACATCCAGGACTTATGGTTAAGTGAGTCAGTCACTCAATAAATAAACCGTGACTGACTGACACATTTGGAAGAGATTCAATATACATGGTTGGTCATTTATTTGCAATATTTGTTATAATTATATAAAAAGATACAATCATAAAGATACAATGCGTTAATATTGTGAAATACATTCATACATTTCAATTAATTCAAGTTTCTACCACTCGCTGTAACACCGTGTAGAATGTATATGATGCTTTAATTATCTGAAAAAAAAAAGATAATTATTTTTTAATTAGTATAACATGTAATTATATAAAATGAAATTATTTTAAATGGGCTAATTGCGTATATAATATAATTTCATATATTAAAAAGGAACTAGACGTTTCCGATAAATAGCTACACCAGTCTATTCTACCTAGGTAGTTTGCTGTTTGCTTGTTTCTGTCGTCTGTGACCACGGTCTACTGTACAGTGTTCCAAAGAAAGAAGAAAGTGTGCTAACACTCTTTTTTTGTCTCATCTTCTTTCTATTTGAAGATCGAGCAGAAGGGCCACCTTATGGTAAGTGGTCAACTTCCGCCCATGGACATCTACAACATTAGAGTTGTAGATGCGTAACCGGTCTTCGGATGGAAGTGAAAGGAGATGAGGTAAAGGATGGGTGGGAATAGGGAGAGCTGGCTTACATGACACCGAACCGGAAAACGTCATCAGATATTCGGTGGATCGTTTTTGTCATGATAGTGGTCGCGAGGCAGTCGAAGGAGTAACCTCCTATCACCAAATTACTGGGATACCCATCTTTTACGGGACGCTACCCAGCAGTGTAGGAGAATGGTATTCTTCCCTCACAGGAATGGGGTAGGATACAATTCCGATATCAAAGTGAAGCTATTACAACTAATCGTATGAGTTATCTGCTACAAGATTACCAATATAGTTAGCATTATAGGAGGCCATCGTGATAGAGTAGTTTAGGGTCTGACAGTAAACGTGATTGGTTTGTTAGTTTTATTTCCTCTTGGGGTAATTATTACATTAAATTTATTTTCATTTCACCGCTTTAATAAGATAGAGTGCGGCGTTGAAATCTGCCACGCATTGTCTTGATTTTAAGCTTAATTATATATATATATATATATATATATTTATATATATATATATATATTTAAAAAAACCACTTTAAAAAACGACAGATGAGAGGCGGGTGCGAAAACAAATAGAAGAATAAAAAAACGAATTCTCTACATGTAATATTTAGTAAAAATTTAATTGGATATTAAAAAGAAGAACATGAAGTTAGATCGCCAAAAAAAGAAGTAGCTATTAATCTTTTCTCCGGGTGAAATGAAATACACAACCAATCGCGTTTACAGTCTGTCGCTCTGGGCTCAGTTTCACTGCGCTACGATGGCATATGGGCAGGTGAACTCTGTAGACTCTTGAAATCGCATATTGGGTCGCATCTTGAAACACATGAAGCCATATGGACCATGATGTCATATGTGGACGAGTAAAATCGTATGTGGACCATAGTGGCATGTGTAAATGGGTGAAATCACATGTGGACCGTGGTGTCATATGTAGACGAGTAAAATCATATGTGGACCAAGGTGGCATGTGTGGATGGGTGAAATCATATGTGGACCGTGGTGTCATATGTGGACGAGTAAAATCATATGTGGACCAAGGTGACATGTGTGGATGGGTGAAATCACATGTGTACCGTGTTGTCATATGTGGACGAGGAACATCATATGTGGACTATGGTGACATGTGTGGATTGGTGAAATCACATGTGGACCGTGGCGTCATATGTGGACGAGTAAAATCATATGTGGACCAAGCTGGCATGTGTTGATGGGTGAAATCACATGTGGACCGTGGTGTCATATGTGGATGAGTAAAATCATATGTGGACCAAGCTGGCATGTGTGGTTTGGTGAAATCACATGTGGACCGAGGTGTCATATGTGGATGAGTATAATCATATGTGGACCCAGCTGGAATGTGTGGATGGGTGAAATCACATGTGGACCGTGGTTTCATATGTGGACGAGTAAAATCATATGTGGACCAAGCTGGCATGTGTGGATGGGTGAAATCACATGTGGACCGTGGTGTCATATGTAGACGATTAAAATCATATGTGGACCAAGCTGGCATGTGTGGATGGGTGAAATCACATGTGGACCGTGGTGTCATATGTGGATGAGTAAAATCATATGTGGACCAAGGTGGCATGTGTGGATGGGTGAAATCACATGTGGACCGTGGTGTCATATGTGGACGAGTAAAATCATATGTGGACCAAGGTGGCATGTGTGGATGGGTGAAATCACATGTGGACCGCGGTGTCATATGTGGACGAGTAAAATCATATGTGGACCATGGTGGCGTGTGTGGATGGTTGAAATCATATGTCAGGGAAATCACATGTGGATCTCATCTCATAAGTTGATGTATGAATATTTACATATCCATACAACCAGTCCAAGATGACATGAGGTGAAAGATGTTCATTAAAAACGGCTTTTACGACAAGGTGAGATTATAACAGCTAAAAGACTCTCACAGGTGTTTATGAAGTCTTATGAATATTATTTTTCATTGTCTTATTTTGACAAAATCTGTGATTTAAGCAAATAGGTAAAAGCAAGGAATAACTATAGGACAGTGAGTTCCCACAGGCAAAGCTGTGAGCGCACCGCTACTTAATAAACAAACCTAATAATTTGAACGTAGCGAGATTCAAAGCTGTTTCTCACTCGCTTCAAATGCTATATAGCACTAGGCTACGCATTCAACATACTTATAAGTTTGAAAGTAATTCCCTTTCTAAAACTATTTATATTAAGAGTGTAAACATAATTTTGAAAAATTATAAAAATATACCTACAGACATAAAAGTCGCCAGAGACAGTTCAGTAAATCCACCCGCCGTAAGACGAGCGACTCTGCGAGCTCTCGTCATCAGCACGAGAAGAGATCTGCGTATTGGGATGCTGCATTCATACCATGGGAAATCGAAGCCAGCGCTCGCTACACCTTCACTCTTGAAACATGAGAATATATTAATACAATATGTTAACGTAGTTACCAATTACCATAATATTACTTACACAGAACAAATGATAATAATTTAAATTGGGATATGTACGAATCAAAAATGGCGAAACTCAACCTCGCCCTTTATTTTACCAGAGTGAGAAAATAAAAATAAATTAAATATAATCGTTCCCCTGAGTGGAAATCAAACTCACAACCGGTTGCGTTTACACTTGCGCTGTTCCATTATGCCACGACCAGCCCCATTAATTATTTTTTTTTTGATATACTTTTATTCTCTGGCTAAATATACTATATTATAAAGCTAAATATACGATGTTAAATATAATTTCAGAAAAAATAAATATGCCCACGAACACTCTCTCTCTCTCTCACTCTCTCTCTCTCTATCTTACATACACACAGCAGATACACAGAGGCATATACAGACACAAAGACACAAATATCTCTGTGGATAACTATATATATATATATATATATATATATATATATATATATATATATATATATATATATATATTTAGAAATTAATTATATACTTTGTATGAAATTATTATTTCTAGTTTCTATTGTCAAAGACAGACTTTATTAATTTTTAGATGACTTAATATAAAAAGTAGAGGCCGGTCGTGGCGCAGTGTGCCTAACTGTAAACGCGATCGGTTGTGGGTTCGATCCCCACTCGGTTGTTGTTATTATATTTAAATTATTTTCACTTCCTCGCTCTGGTAAAGACAAAATGCGGCATTGAGTTCCACCACTCAATACGCAATGTCTCGAATTCGGTGGAAAGCGAAGTACGGAGTGTCTTGACACTAAGTACTTTCTGTCTACCCTGATATGCTTGATTAAAGGATGAAGCTAAACAAAAGTCACTTTGCCGCCCTTGCTTGCGCAACGGTATACGGTATATAAGCCAGAAAAATAATATTTTAATTATATTTAGTTACCAATTACAACCAACCAGTGTACAAAGACTGGTTATTGGAGAACGAATTAGTATAATGATTTCTTAACTGATCTTTGAAATTTTACAATCTAACATATAATATTAAGATAACTTGATATCAGTTGTAGCTGAAAACACGTTCCACTCACTTTAATATCAGGCGGCTTCATCAAAGTGCGATACGAATTTTTATTCTTTCCTTTAAACGTCAGTATTCTAAATCTTTACAATAAAATTATTTGTTTGTAATTTACAATAGTGTTAATTTATATATCACGTAAATATATTGTGTATATTTAGCTAGAGAATGAAAAATATAATATATAAAGCGTCTATCTGTAAACGTAACCCGTTTTGAGTTTGATTCCTACTCGGGGAATGATTATAGTTAAATTATTTTCATTTCCTCACTCCACGGTGTTGAGTTGCGCTACTAAGCACGCAACGTCTCAAACTTGACGGAAAGCGAAGTATGGAGTGTCTTGTTGTTAGGTACTTCCTGTTTTTCTTGTCATGCGAATTAAAAGCATAACGCTATTAAAAAAAACTATTTGAAATTATTTTAACTTTGCCACTCTATTCAGGCACATCATGGCGTTTACGCAATGTTTCTATTATGGGTGGAAAGCGGAGAGCTGAGTATCATTACACTAGCATCTCTCTGGCTACTGCTATTGAAAATTACTAAGCCGATTTTAGTATAATTTGACTAAAAGTACAGGCAAAATTTACAAAACGTACTGACACTTTGTAGTAATACTTACATAATTTATAACCAAATAGCTTGACAATTTTATACTAATAGGTATGAAGTTTGTGAATTCGATTCTCACTCGGCGGAACGATTATATTTAAACATTATGTTCATTTCCCCCTCTGATAAGTTAAAGCGCGGGGTTGAGTGCCGCCACTCAATACGCGATTGTCTCGAATTTGGCGGAAAGTGAACCACGAAGTGTCTTGACACTACCTTTCACCTTCTGTCTTCCCTGTTATACGTGATAAAAGCGTGAAGCTAAATAATATACAAATATAAAATTCTTATGTACATCAACAACGAGCTGGTTGCCTTGGTAACAGTAGAGGAACACCTGCAGCATCATGACCATTAGGTACGCCACCATGGAAATTATACGAACCAAGGCGGTTGTCTCCTAAAAACAATAATTAAACTTCTGTGAATACGCTTTTTCATGCAAAGTAAGTAGGTCACTCAAGTCATTAATTCCTATTAAGTGGCGGAACTTAACGACGCGTTTTATCTTACTAAAAAAAGCACAAGAACATAAATTCAACCCCAATCCATTTGCCAATTAGATCGTGGCGCAGTGGAACAGCGTCTGACTGTTGTGGGTTCGATTCGCGCTCGGGGAATGATAATATTTTAAATAAAATAACTTTCTAGCCCTGCTTAGACAAAGCGCAAGGTTTAGTCCTGCCGCTTAATTCGCAATATCTCTAATTCAGCGGAATATGAGGTGTCTTGCCACTAGATACTTCCTGTCTACCTTGCTATGCAACATAAAAGTTTAAAGCTGAAAAAAATATTGTGTTTATTAACTATTTCATTATAAGATAAACGTCTAGCTGTTCTTGTTCTAAAGGTTTTAATAAATAAGGCGAAATAAATATAACTCACGATCAGCGGTTTATAGTCAGATGCTGTCACACTGAGCTACAATACCCTCTATATTCCATACAATATAGGTTCAAATCGTGACGCTGTAGAATAATGTATTTCGGTTCAAATTGCAATTTACATTAATTTCTCCACTCTAGTAAGACAAAGCGCGGCGTTTAGTTCCGCCACTCAACACGCAATTCATTTCAGTCGGGAAAACGGTGATTGGATTGTATTAATACTAGGTTTTCTCTGACTACCCTGCTATTCGACATAAAGCGTATAGCTAAAATAAGATACTTACAAATGCTAATTGATATGCAGCCACACATATAATGCCCATTGAAACGGTGAACTGTGCTAGGATCGGTATAGAGAAGTACTTCTGCAGTAAATTCACTTGTTCCAATACAGCCTGATGACGCGCTATACATTGTTGTATGCGGATAGACACTATGTTATTGCTATGTTTCGTTAGACGACCCTGGAAAGGCAAAATTATGTTAAATTCTATATTATTTTATTTATAAAGTGTTATTCCACACTATGATGTGTTAATATGTTTAAGAAAAGAAGAAAGAATTTGAGATTAGGCTTTATTCCGCATATCAATAAAAAGGAAAATCAATGCCTTACTTTATTTTGTTCGAGCGGAAAAATGAAAATATATTTTAAACATAATTCCTTCAAGTGGGAATCGAATCCACGACCAATAATCACGTCTACAGCCAGACATTAACTCATTGTGTAAAATTGGCCATAATTTGAGATAGAACCCCTAAAACCATATAATGGTTGTAAAATTTTGAAATGATTTAAAAAAAAAACATTCAATACTTAGTTATTGTTTTATACCGTTTTATCGATTTCCATTTCATCGCATAAAGTTCGAAGTGACAGAGCCAAAAGTCTCAGTTGACAGCGATATTGACAAATTAGTGATGTGACCAGCGTATCGAGGCACACGTTTATCGTGGCCTCCAAAGACACTGCTATACTCTATAAGTAGAAAAAAAAACACAATTCTTCCAATACAAATCATAAATTTAAAAGTAAACTTAATTAAATTCCTGTATTGAAGCCTATACGTTCTTTTTTCGTCTATAAACGTTCTGTGGACACTAACTTACGATTTTTTTTCTTAAAGTCATTAGAAGAAATTGTATATTTATTATCACTTAATATTCTGTAATAGCACGTCGCCATAGCAACGTGTATGTCACTTTATACAAACCTATATGTCAAACTCGTGGTAAGGTGTGCTACATTTATGCTATAAATTAAAGATATTTTATACAGATTAGCTTCGCTTCGTGCTTTTATCCCGCATAGCAGGGTTGAAAATAAAAAAATACCTGGTGTCAACCAGTTGTGTTAACCTGTTTCCACCGAATTCGAGACATTGCGTATTGAGTGGTGGAACTCAACACTTTGTCATTACCAGAGCGAGAAATTGAAAATAATTTTAAATATAATCACTCCCCCGATTGGGGATCGAACCCACGCGAATCGATCGCGGTTACAGTCAGACGCTGTCCAACTGGACACGACACGACCGGCCTTATTAAAAAATATTAGCATACTGCAGAAATCCAATCCAAATGCAGCATTTTCCATAGAAAGATATATATATATATATTAGCAGGAGTTATATATTATATATTGGCAAGAGAACGTCCAGTATAGCATACGCATAGGCGCAGGTTTGAATCCCGCTACGTTCAATTATTATACGATATTCGAGTAAAGTTTAAATAACAAACGTACCTGATGTGCGTAAGTTAATTGATATGCTGGTGTCTTGGATGTATCGTACGGATACCTGAAATATATATTTTTAAACATACATGTATCCTATATCGATGACATCTAGGTTATTGAAATTTTATTAGGCTGATAAAAGATTAGTTTACAGATTTTTAATTAAATAAATTGGTTGAAAGGAAAACAAATGATTATAATTATCGTACCGCAATAGCACAGCGTCTCGCTGTAAAATCTGTTATGGGTTCGATTCTCACTCGGGGTGTGTTTGTATTTAAATTATTTTCACTTCCCAGCTGTGGTAAAACAAAGTGTGCCAATGAGTGCCACCACTGAAGATGCAATATCGAATTCGGTGGAAAGCGAAGTACGGAGTGTCTTTACACTAGGTAATTTCTGTATACTCTGCTATTTTTATTTCGTCGTCAATTCTGCCGCCCAACTCCCTTTATAAAACTTTACAACCCCCAAGCATTCAAAAGGTATACGTCAAAAATTATTTTCACGCTACCCTTAGCGAGTTTAGATAAATGGGAACATTTTAAAATATACTATTACTTACTTCCTTAATAACTAAGGAAATTCTTAATAATAATTTTCTATTATATTAGTAAAAATGTCATTTTTAACCTTTAAATAACAAAATTAAACAACAATACTAACCATGCACGCAGTGGTAATTCATTCTTCCCAGCGCTCGCCGCCCAGCCAAATACAGTCATGTAGGATAACGCGAAGAATACTGCAAGCTGCTTTATAGTCTCTCTATCACAGCTAATTCAAAGATATTAACGGTTTATTTAAAAACATGTTAGAAATTTGATGTTAAATTAAATAAAAAAATTGATAAGACAAAGTTCAGCGTTGAATTCCGCCATTTAACACACAATGTCTCGAATTCGGTGGAAAGCGTAGTACGGAGTGTCTTGACACTAGGTATATTCTGTCTACCCCGCCAAGCGGGATTAAATCGTAAAGCAAAAAAATTAAAGATAATGAAGTTATATACACATAAGTTATATATCTATTTAAAAAATAGAACTTTATGTTATACCGCGTAACAGGGTAGTCAGAGAGAACCTAGTGTCAGTACACTCCCTTGACTGCTTTCCGCCCGAAACCAAAACACTGTGTGTTGAGTGGCGTACATCGCGCTTCATCTTACCAGAGCGGAGACATGAAAATATATTTTAACTATAATACTCATTCCCCCGAGTGGGAATCGAACCTAAAACTTTTCGCATTTACAGTGAGATACTGACCCACTGTGCCACGATGATCTTCTTTTAAACCTAATAAATAATATTTATTTATATATGTGTATTAATGTATTTATTTTCTATTTTATTTACCAAATATATATTTAGTGTCTTATACATTCTAAAGCCTAATTTTCCAAGGAAGAGACTGCTTTATCGCTATAAGGCAATATTGCTCGTTTCTATTTATCTATTTCATATTAATATTTGTTTGTTAATAATTGAATACCTTTTAACTATTTCCTTTCCCAATCTACGATCCTCGTTGGAAAGCTCGTTATGAGCCTCAGCTAGCAAGTTCTGTATTTCTTTCTGTCTCCACATTGTATTAAGAAGCTAAAAACAATATTATACTATTTTTAAAGTGTTTTTCCACACTTAGAATTAAAAAACATTTTAAAAAAATATTAAAATTTCAACGTAGCAGGATTCGAACCCGCGTCCCTTGGAATCTGTCAAACTTGGAAATTTTTTATACGTTTTTTAAAAAAGTTTAGCTAAGCATTATTGTTATATGTTAAGTTATTAATTATAATATATGTACGCTTTATCCCGTAGTTAATAATAAAATTTAGAAGAAACACTACGCTGTCGCCGGTAGTGTCACTTCGTTGACTACTTTCTCTGAACATCTTACCAGAGGGTAGAAATTAAAATATTTTTTTATTGTAATTATTCCCCTGAGTGGGAATGGAATCCACAACCAATAACGTTCACAGTCAGACGGTGTACCTACGCGCCACGAGGGTGCTATGCTTTATATATTCCTTTCGATATAAAAATAATACTTGTAAATCGAAATCAGTTACCGTCATACTCTTTTTATATCTACCCTGTGTTTTTTGAACATTTAATACAACGCTTTGAACGTGTTCGTTCACCATAGTCTGCCACGTGGCTAAGATCAGAGTCAAGGGGCCCTTTACTTTATGTGAAAGTAACCTAGCTGAAGATTCTCCTTTCTATATTCTTTTTTACGTGGCTTAACCTAACCTAATCTAAATTATAATAAAGTCTTTGATTTTAATATAATAAAGTATTTTAAACGAATGAAACTGTTAAACGGATTAATCGCGTATATTTTTGTATACGAAAATAAGTTTTAGGAATCATGACGTTTCGAACACTATAGTAGTCGGTCACAGGTAGAATCAAATTAGCTAAAAATAGTTTTATTTAAAATATTCCTAATATTTTGTCCTTATAAAATTCCCCGTTCCATTTGTCCCCGTTTAATTTGATCTGTGGTGCGGAAGGTTAGGTCACCTTTACGCCTTTCTAACCACTGGTGGGACATCAGACCAACTCCTCGATTGTCCTCTAGCCGGCAGATGGTGCTACCAGCCGGGAACCCTACATTTCTATTCTGGCTACATTGCAGTACATTGCAGACTTAGACTTGGTACCGCTGATCCTCCTCTTACCGATTACCAGTATGATTAAGTGCGAGAGGCCGAAATGTGGTATTGACGCTTTGCTTGGGCAGCGAAGCCCACACCGTCTTAGGCTCTTCTACCAGTCCTACGTCGAGACATTTTAATTGCCGCCTGTACTCTTCTGGGCTTAGACTGGCAGTCAACGGCATTTATGGATGAGTCGATATTTCAAATTAGATTTAAAGATAGACTGAGAGAGTCTCCATACGCGCCAACTCCGGACATAACTTCCTAGGGCTGGGTTCTCGAACATCACTGGAGACGCTCGAATCTCGCTATTCTAGAAATGAAGACGACAAAAATCCTAGCCCCGCTTGCCATGTTCGCTGCCCTGATAGGACATCGTCTTCAACCCATACGGACCTAAGGACGTTCCGGTCCTATCATGAAATCCATACAAGATCCCACGAGCATGGAAGATATAAATGGTTCACCCAAGCAGTGTTCCCTGTATCCGGGAAAGCATAAACGTATATCGTAAGAATGTCGGCCGGTACAAAGTGAATAAGGGGTTTTTTATTTTGATATTGAATTGAATAGTCTAGTCTTTTGCGTTATCTAGCTGTACTAGTAAATAATTGTTTTTTGTTCTTTTTTAATTTAAATTAGTTTAAACAAAATAATAATGAAGAGTATGCTTAAAGTATTTTTGTTGTTATTCGTATTTCCCTGATAACCTCACCAGGTTTATATTATGCAAAATATTGTATAGTAGTCGAAACTGAAATACGTTTGCTAATTTTCAAGCCCATCTTATAGCGAGAATAGTACTGTATTTTTTATATCTATGTATATATTTTGTATATATAGATAGACAGGTGAGGCTAATAAAAGATGCTGAAAATAATGAAGTTATGTCAATATAAGTAATATATATTAGTTAAATACCTTGGTGCTCAGTGATAAATTCGTGAGGATTAAGAAAATCGATCCAGTCATTAGAGGTAGGTCGCCCCAAACTTGAATGAGATCGCCTACTTGTATGATGATGTATGTACCTAAAAGAAAAAACTCCTTAGCATGCCACGAATTCACATCGCGTGTGCCCATTGCTTTAGAGAAGGAGCTCAGAACAGTGCCTTGAAGCTCCCACCGAGGCTTAAGAACCCCCTTTAAATTGTTTATTAACTTTCCCATTGTCCGAGCTTCTCCATCTATTCAACTAACAAGCAGCTTCACGCTTTGTCTCATATAGGAGGTTAACCAGAAGCAATCCGACCAAAACAAGACATTGCGTGTTTAGGGATGAACTTAACGCCGCGCTTTATTTTATAATACCAGGAAAATAAAAATAAACGTTAAATAAATAGTTCCCCCGAGTTGGGGTAGAATCCACAAACGAATCCAACCAACAGACACCGCACCACGATGGTCTCAACAATTTTTTAGAGATGCCATTAAAATTAACTTCGAAATATATGTAATTTTTATTTACATATTTCAAAAATCCTTAATTTAGGTATATATGGAAATCGAACCCATAACCAATTGCAGTGGCAATCCCGATTACTGTGTCCCACTGTGCCATAACGGTTTTTCCATCAGTACTAGAAGAGAAAGATCTTACCAAGTATGGTATTAAATGAAACAAAAGAATACAAGCCGAATAGCCATTTCTTCCATCCTTCACATTTCGGTGCCCATATACCAAACGTGAAAAATACAAGCTGAGTTACTTTTAACGAGAAGTTGACGTTTTGAACGATTTTCATACTGGGACTATATGTTTGAAACTAGATTAACAATCATAATATATGATAAATGTATGAACGTATATATACAATTTATAAGTATTGTAACTTTATAAGAAATTAGGAATTGTAAACCTTTTTTGTTCTATGTAAAATTAAAATAAAATGAACTTGACATATGTATGTATGAATGTGTATCTCATATTAGATATATTTTTTATAGTTTGCTTGGTCTAATATTTTTTTTGTAATGAATCTTATTTAATAATACAACCTATTTTCTCTTTATATATAATCTCTTCTTTTTCTATTCACATGTTTTATTATGTGAAATATTTTAAGAAAACATTTTTGAAAAAACATATAAGAATTTTGAACGCAGCGGGATTGGATCCCGCGCCTCTTGGATACCGTTCAAGCGCTCTCCACTAAGCCATGCGTTCTACTACCAGCTGCAACTAAATTCTTATACGTGTTACAACTTATTTATGTTGTTAGCATTTCTGTAGAGAGATTTTTACAAATTTCTACTACTTAAAGATTATTAAGAAATAATCTTTTTATCAAGAAAGATTGCTATTTTATTTGAATATTTACTATTTTTAAAGTGTTAATCCACGCTTAGAATTAGAAAATATTTTTGAAAAAACGTTTAAAAATTTTGAACGCAAGCGCTCTGAACGCTAAGCCGTTGCGTTGCGTTGCGTTCTGCTGCCAGCTCCGTCTAAAATCATGCATTGCAGGGTCACAGAAAAAATATTGTCAAGATACTCCAATGTTCCGTATTGCGTGTTGATTGGTGAAACTTAACGCCGCGCTCAGTCTTATCAGAGCGGATAAATGAAAATAATTTCAATTATGTCTCGAGTTCAAATTTAACCCACAACTAATGCCGTTTACAGCCAACCTCTGCCCCACAGCGCCACCGTGGTATTAGGTAACTGAAATAAATACATATTTCTAATATGAAATTAATAAATAAAATTTAAAAAAAATATTTATAAAAAGGTTTGCCATATATGGAAATTTATATTTCATTGGTAAAGAATATTTGTTTACGCTAAAAGCTATGTTGAGTAAACTATAATTAATATTAAAATAATTAACACCTTACCGTACTTACTCTGTCATTTGCACTTATGTAGGTACTAAATGTCAGTTTTCTTACAAATTAAATATTTAAATATATCATAAGGAATAATTAAAAGTATCGATGGGTGTATTTGTGAATAGATTTTTCATTTTATGAAAAGCATTCGCAAGGGAGTTAAAAAGTGTGTACTCACACGTACATTAACGCTGCGCTTTGTTTTGCCAGAGCGGAGAAATAAGAATACATTTTAAATATAAACTAAGTGGTAATATAACTAACTAACAGTGGGAACCGATCCTACAAACCAAACATAGGCAAAAAATGTAAAACAGACTTTGGTGACATATGTTGTTTTGGTATTTGGTATAACTACTTGTACTGGGATATTCCTGCTCCGCTAAGACAAAGCGCAGTGTTTATTTCCGCCGCTCAACACATAATATCTCTTTCGCGAGGAGAGTTAAGAATGGAGTGTCTTAACTTTAGATTTTCTATGACTACCCTCCTACGAAAAAAGCGTGAAGCCGAACCGAACCTACTAATCAATTACATTTTCCAGGGCCTGTCCCACTGCGCCATGACGGCCTCACCTTGTAGATTATTTTATTGTTAATACACTAAATCTCTTCTTTTACAAACAATCTAACCTAACTATATACATATATAATCCAACTTTTACCTACCAAGCTCCTACGTGTCTACTCAAAGTGTTTTGCTCTCAAAAGCCAATAGAAACAATAGGTTAAAAAAATGACATTTATTTGTTTATAGCGATAGTTTTTCATTGCAGTTATATGCTTTACGGGATACGCTTACGCTATGGGTTACGGTTATAGTGCTAGGGAATAACCTGCTTGACTCATACGAAATGTACAATAATGATCTCATTATAATTATTACAGAAAAAAACAAATCCTTTATATTGTTTATTTTATTTAAAGCTGATACATTAATATAAATATTAATATATTAAATAAATATATTAATTTATATGTCTTTATTCAGTGACTTGTTGTAATAAGGTAAACAAAGAGTACGATGTTTTTATTACCTGAAAACAAAAAATATATATATATTTTTAATAACATCCTGTATAATAAAATTATTCCTTATATCTTGCTATCTAAAAAACAATATTCAAAACGTAACAACCGTACAGTAGAAAATTACTGATCAAAAGATCAACTTGGAGTTGAAATTAAAAGCATATTTTGTGAAATTTGAGAAATCTTGGAAACATTATCGGAAAGGCTGCAGATTCAAATATTTTTTTAGCTTCACGCTTTTATTTGGCATAGCAGCGCAGACAGAAATTATCTAGCGTCAAAACACTCTGTACTTAGCTTTCCACGAAATTCGAGAATATTGAGTGGTGGAATTTAACGCCGCACTTTGTCTTACCAGAGAGAGAAAGTGAAAATAATTTTAATACAATCACTTCCTCAAGTGGAAATTGAATCCACAACCGATCGCTTTTATAATCAGACGCTGTCCCAAAATTAAATATTACCGCCATAAAGGAGCTCAAGGACAGCGTAGTGAAGCCAGCAGCAGTCAGTTTGGTAACGCGGCGACACCGGACCATCATAATCAGAAGTGAACTGCGCAAGCGCATGCTACAAGCGTACCAATTCACTTCATATGCTGCACCAGCCAATTCTTCACTCTAAAAAGAGAAACGTATATTTAACAGATACAGGTATTTTTACCTCATAAGGCGAAATCGTAACACAGTAAGGCAAAGTTTGACTGTAAATGCGATTTGTAATGAATTCCATTTCCACTCGGCATGATAATTTTATTAAAATAATATAATTAGTAACATGCATTGAGTTCCGTCCCTTAACATAAAATGATTTAAATCCAAATATCGGCGGAAATCGGTCTTTACTGCCTAACCGAGCATGCAGTGAAGTGGTTTTTGTCATCTCTATTGTTTTTATTCTCTCGAAGTAAATACAAAGGAACTTTGTATTACCAGATTATGACAATATATATTTTCTATACATGTAGCGAATAAAACGGTTAGTAGAAACCTTCGTAGACCATCAAGAATTCAATTCAATATCGGCGATATGGAGGAATGTCATGCATACAGACCTCTTAGAGGGCGCTCTATAAAGACATGACTGTGGTCGAGGCTGTTCTCCCTTATCACCCCACTAAGGATAAAGCACGAAGCTCAATGTAATGTAGAATAGAAAATATAACCCTAAAGTTGTTTTATTTTAAACAACCGATAACATCACTATCAACAGTGTAAATAAAGAAGTCACTTACCTCCGTCGAAAGCTGATCTCCTTGGTAACAATATATGAATACTTGGAACATCATGTTTATCAAGTACGTACTCATTGATATTAAACGTATATAATTGCTAGTTTGCTGAAATTAAATATATATATATATATATATATATATATATATATATATATATATATATATATATATATATATATAAAATATTTATTGTGTCTAACAAAGACGTATACAGGAAGGATATGGATAAGAATATATTATTAGTACACCTATACCAAGGAAATCTTATTCTAAATTGGTGCCTATTTAAATTATAGATAATATATATTTCAGTCTCTAAGTAAAAAAAAGGCGTTTGATATTTGAAGAACTCCAAGTACGGGCCCCAAAAAGCCGGCCCTCAAGTGCCCTTCGATTAATTATTCACTATAGATAGTTACATATAATTTTTGTCTTAACAAAAGTGTTTGTAAAATGCATATAACAAAATAAAAGTAGCCTAAGTTACTCGTTATTACATCAACTATAGACTAGTGAAAGTCCCATCAAAATAAGTCCAGCAGTTCCAAAGATTAGCCGATAAATAGACAGACAGATAGAAATTGTTAAAAATATTATCTTGGTTTATTACCGCATATATATATATATATATATATATATATATATATATATATATATATATATATATATATATATATATATATATATATATATATATATGTGAATAATGACGATAATTAATATTTTAATACTACAATCAGATACTCCAATTTTAGTTATTTAGATCAATTTTGCCTTATTTATTATACAATATACATACTGACACCATTTGAAAGGCAGTTACACATATGATTAGTAGAGAAACATTAAATTGGGCGAAAATGGGCTCTGAAAAGGTGTTCTGAAGTAACAAAGTCGTCTCCAGTGCCTTCTGATGCTGGATGGCACACATCGTTAGACGTTTTTGTATTACAGCTTCTTGTGGAGGTGTGAAGCGTAGAGTTTTTTCTGACATCATCAGAGAAGTTACATCAGGAGTGCTTTCCTATAAAATTATTAAAAAAAATAATCAATTTATTATAAAAACCTTATTTTATTTAAAATAATATTACTAGATAAAACAGAAAATATTACTTTATAATATTAATGAAATGTATAAGAAATATGAGGCCGGTCGTGACGCAGTTAGCGTCTAACTGTAAACGCGATAGGTTGTGGGTTCGATCCCCACTCGGTTGAGTGATTATAATTAAATTATTTTCACTTCCTCGCTCTGGTCAAGACAAAGAGCGGCGTGAAGTTTCACCACTCAACACGCAATATCTCGAATTCGTGAAGTACGGAGTGTATTGACACTAGTTACTTTCTGTCTACCCTGCTATGCGGAATAAAAGCGTGAAGCTAAAAAAAAGAAATACAACATTAGCAGAGAAGGCGTAGAAGAGAGCCTAGTCTCAATTTCTTAGCTGTCGTTAGTATTTCGACTGAATTCTAATGTGATTATAATAATTTGAAATCGTTTACGATTTCAAATCAATTTTAAGTAAAAAGAGGAAGATGGAGTGTCTTATAACTATCTAACTGTTGGTTCTAAGTACCCAGAATGCAAAAAATGCAAAATATACATAATTACCCCAGCATAATGATCATTGTTGCAGAGATTTCTCAGGGAAAGCGAAACTAAACGCAAGCGACACCGACACTGTGCTATGAGTGTAGTTACCAGAGTGTCTTTGCTCACGTTTAGGAAAGCAGCGGCGAAAATAGAGAACACTTGGTAGAGATATGTTATTTCGTACGCCGGTGACTTATCTGCGTTGTAGGGGTACCTTTAGGCAAAAATGTTTAAAATTTAAAAGTTTTAATGGATTTATGAGTGTCTTGGATTATTGGTGTGGCCAAATAAAAAAAAAGTAGAAAAACTATATATCTAACTACTACTGTTACTGAAAAACAAATGCCATTCGAAAACCTTTTTGCATGAACTAAGTGTTCTTGTTAAAAAAATAACAACATTAATATAATAACAAACCCTCTGGGATATCGACGGATGGAGTCCAAGAGGCGCGGGTTTGAATCCCGCTGCGTTCAACATTTTTATACGTTTTTTCAAAAATGTTTTCTAATCCTAAGTTTGGAATAACACTTTTAAAATAGTAAATGTTAACATTAATATTATTATTATTATTACTATAAGCTATCTATCTAGACACAACCATAGATATCTATGTTAATTTGGCTAATAAAATAATTTCAAAATTAATTGGATCTCTTAAGAAGTAATATTTTTCACAAATATTAACTAAAATTTTACAAATTTCCATATTAGAATAAAATAAATATTGAAATTTCCATATTAGAATTAAATATTTTATTCTTACCAAGCTCTCAAAGGTAGTTTATTCTTCTCAGCGCTGCTCGCCCATCCCACACATGTTAGGAGAGTTATGAAAAAGTAAAACAGTTGCTGCTGGCGAGTTTCCCGATTGCAACTTGCAAATTAAAAGTTATGCTACATATGTATATACATATTTTGATATTCATATATTGCTATATATATGTATATATATATATATATATATATATATATATATATATATACATATATATATATATATATATCAGTCTTTACAATACAATCGATTATCTAAGAGTACCCATAAAGAACCTAATATCGAGACATTTAAATGGCGGAATTTGACTCGCACAGTGTTTCTACGAATACTTTATGAATATAAGAGCATTACATAGACTATTATTATTATTCTCACTTGGAAAAAATATTAGTATTTATAAAAAAATATTGTCATTTCTGTCCTCTTTTAAGACAAAACACGGCGTTAAGTTCATCACTGTATACGAAATGTATTGATTTCGTGCGTGAAAATAAGCAACGGATTGTCTTGACACTACGTTTTTGTCTGACTACCTGCTATGCATGATATTGCGTGAAACTATTTTTTTTTACTACTAAATTTTTTTTATTTTTTTTAATTCAATACCTTTCAACAATTTTACGTCCTTCAAGACTCGCCTCCGCTTTCAAAATGGTATCACTGTCGTTAATAATTTTTAATATTGAATCTCTTCGTAGTGCGATATTAAGGAACTTCGTGGCGTGTGCCATGTTAGTGAACAGGACAAAGGCTGTACCAGTCATTAACGGCAGGTTTCCCCAGATTAGAACAAGATCGCCCAGCTCGGATATGAGAAAAAATACTAAAAATATTTTCAGGTTAATTAAATTATATAGACATCAAAAAGGCAAAATAGAACGTTTGCGATTGACAGCAATTCTTGGACGGCGGTCGTGGCGCAGTGGGACTGCATCTGACTGTGAACGCGATCAGTTGTGGTTTCGATTCCCACTCGAGGGACTGCTTATATTTCAAGGATTGTCATTTCCTCGCTCTGGTAAGACAAATGCGGCGTTAACTTCCACGACTCAATACACAATGTCTTCAATCCGGCGGAAAGCGCAGTACCGAGTGTCTAACACTAAACACTTTCTGTCTACCCTGGTATGTGGAATATTTGACGTTTAATTAAATTAATATTATTATTTCACTTTCACGATTTTTTCTGCATTGCAGATTAGGGTATATAGTAACAAGGTGGTTAACACATCGTTGTCTATTTCTCACACTTTATCGGCAGTTGCGTAACTCAACTCCGCAATTTATGTTTACCAGAGTGGAAAAAACAAATTATTAAAGTGAGCGCAGCTATCCCAATACACCCATGGCAAAAATATATTATGACTAAATAGCCTTATTTAGTTAATAGCCCTAATTAATTATTATTTTCTTTAAAGCCACTATTTTATCTTGCAAAGCAGGGTAGACAGGAAGTATTTAGTGTCAAGACACTTCGTACTACGCTTTCTGCCGAATTCGAGACAATGCATGATTAGTGGCGAAACTCAACGCCCCATTTTGTCTTACCAGAACTAAAGAATGCAATGATCCTTTCCCGAATAGTATGGTAATCGAACCCACAACCGATCACGCTTACAGTGAAACCCCGTCCCTATGCTCCATGATCAGCCTCTTGAAAACCATCGGCCCTTGCCAGGTTTATTAATAAAAAACCCAACTCAAATTTTGGATACATCACGAATAACACCAAGGTTTTGAATATTATTTTGGATCGTAAGAAGAAATTGTTACTATCTATATTGACTATAATAATGTTATCTATATATATAAGAGTCAAAAAAACAATACCAAAATTTCTTATTTTTTAATTCTAGAAAGGTAAAAAAGGGATTTAATCTCTGTAAATTATGCCAGACTCACTCTATAACAAAAACCTTAGGTGCTATCTACAAACCATGATATACAAATTATACATTGAAAAGTAATTTTGTTTCAATTTTAACTGGATTACTTAAACCGAAATCCAATTATATATAATTTTGACTTTAATTTTCATACATACACCATCTAACGTCTGTCTATCTACTGTCTAGACATTGTCTCGATTTCGTGAAGAATGGCGAGAGCTGGCACTAGGGCTGACTTCTGACTGACTTCTCTGACTCTGCCAACCCTATTAAGCGAGGTTTTTTTATTAAAAATACTTACCCATAAGGAACGTAAAGAAAATACATCCGTAGCTATTATAGATTAATATTTTATCTTTATTTAGGTTTTTTGGCGGCCAAAAGCCAGTGCATCTCAATATAGTGAGGGACAAACGTAAGGAAAAATTGGTGTTATCTACTATTATACCCATATTAAGAACACTTGACGTGTTTACATGTATGACGTAACACGCGTAATGTCTTTAATTCCAGCGGTAGCCAACGGAGTGTCTTGACACTAGGTGCTCTCCGACTACTTTGTACACGGGATAAAGCCGTGAAGTGAACAAGTAAGCATGAAATAATTGTGTGGAACATTTTAAATACGATTTTTTTGTAGTACTAAACATTTTGTTAAGCTTTTATAAAGAAAAGAATTATATATATATATATATATATATATATATATATATATATATATATATATATATATATATATATATATATATATATATATATATATATTTCTTAACAGCTTTGCTAGTGGTTTAAGGTGATGTTGAGTTGGACCAGTGTCTGAAAATCGTTCATATTTAATAACTGTAAGCTTTATGTCCGTTTTGAGTTTGGACACTATTTCACAAAATGGTTATTTTTGACCATTTTTTCTTTTTTTATAAAAAAGGAGGCAAACGAGCCGAAAGGCCATCTGATGGTACGTGGTCACGTCTTCAATATTAGAGTTGTAGATGCGTTGCCGGCCTTGGGATGGACGCAAAAGGAGATGAAGAAAAGGATGGGAATTGGGAAAGCTGGCTAACGTGACATCTTACCGGACCACATCATGAGATATTTGGCGGATCATTTTTGTTATCTTAGTGGTCGCGAGCCTGTCGGAGGATTAACCTCCTACTACCAAATTACTAGGATACCTGCCTCTTATGGAATGCCACCCAGCAGTAGAGGGGAAATGTTTTCTACCCAGTCCCCTCACAAGGAAAATGCATGTTCTTGTACTTACATAATTTATTTGCAATAAATCTCTTTAATATAATTTATTTGCAATTTGGTTTCCTAAACCTTGGTTTACAGTAGTGCTTGGGAGGCACATCTTTAAACCCTTTTAACAACGCGAGTGGCTGTCATTTTTTTGGTTTATTGTTTCTCAAAATGTTCCCAACCCCTGCTGTATTCATTCAAATTGTCAGCTTGCGTTACACACGATTACGCCTATAAACAGTTATTATGCTATTATTTTAAATATCACTTTTGTTTAGATTTGCTTTTCACCGCCATTTACGTGAAAGCGATAATTGGATATATTCAAGAATTTAAATTATAAAATTATACTATATACTTTATGGCAAAATACAAACTTATTTTTAATATAACTAGAGAATAAATCAAAACGCAGTACTAAATGTCTGGTAATAAATGTTTAATTAATATAAGATTACGTTACAGTGGAAGAGATTGTGGGTTCGAACCCTATTCGGGTATTGATTGTCCCCTTACTAGGTTCTCTTCGCGTTCTGTGCTTTAACTTCTACTGTACACACTTTACTTTTTACTGTATAGTTTCAGTCACATTTTATATATATTGAACACTTTATATCCGTTTCCTAACATATATATATTCTGTTTTTCTATATAGTAGAAGAAATTATGCGAGAACTTACTGTTAACTATAAAAGTTATTGTTTTAAATCAAATATATATTTAGGAAATGTCTCTCTTTAGTTTTATTGCGTGTTGAGTGTAGGAACTCAACGCCGTACTTTGTCTTTACCAGAGCGAGGAAGTGAAAATAATTTAAATATAATCCCTCTGATTGGGTTTAAAGGTATTTTAACTGATTCCTTTAAAAATTTACCCACGCCTTATACGCAGGATGTTCAGGATGACGGCCCTGCTAGGGTACTTATGCTTGCTAGGATCAGGTTGAAAGGAAAATAATTTCAAGGGTGCTATTTATTTAATTGATATATCATTCTTCTACTTTGCAACTTGTTGTAATAGTGTGAACAATGAGTATGATGTTTTTATTATCTGAAAATAAAATTTAATAATTACTTTATTAGATTTTTGAAATAATCTAATATTTTACGTGACATATTAATGTATTACTAAGCAAATATTTTTTTTTAGCTTCACGCTGTTAACCCGCATAGCAGGGTAGACAGTAAGTGTTAACACTTCATACTCCGCTTTCCGATTGAGACATTGCGTCAGTGGCGGAACTCAACGCCGTACTTTGTCTTACCAGAGCGAAGTAGTGAAAATGATTTAATTATAATCACTCCCGCGAGTGGGAGTCGAACCATCAACCGATCGCGTTTACAGTCCGACACTACCCCTCAGCGCCACCACTGGCCTCAAAATGCTTATGATTTATTTATAATGGATGGGTACTTGAACTCCTTAGCTCAAATCTCAGTTGAAGAATAATTTATATTTATAATATAAATATTTACGTTGTTTAGTTAAACGTGATACGACCTAGTATCTATTTCACAATGATTTATTACAAAATTTAAAACAAAATTCATTTACAATGTAATGTATATGATATACATACTTTATATAAATTACAGCCATATTTTTTTAGATTTTTGACAAAATTATACTTTCACAGAATATATATAAAAAACTTGAAGATATATGAAAATTTTACCTTACAGGCACAATAGAAGAGCATCGTCATAGCGCAGTGTTTCACCGCTCTGATCGCACAAAGTGCAGCGTTGAGTTCCGTCACTTAACACGCAATATCTGGAGTCCGGGTGGAAAATACAGATTGAATTAAATAATTATAAATACTTACTGCCATAAAAACAGGTATAGAGAGTGTAGTGAAACCTCCAGCAGTGATCTTGGCAATGTAACGACTTCTAACCATTATTAACAATAAAGACCTGCGCAGGCGCACGCTGAAGTCGTACCAAGGCATCTCATACACGGCTCCGGCTAAATCTTCGCTCTATAGAAACGATAATATATTAGCAAAAAATATTAATTCGTAATGGCAAAAAAATCAATATATTAAGAGGTACAGGAAAACATTCCCTAAATGATGTTTTGTAAATCTTAACATTATAAAAAGTAAATCTTATTCTGGAAGACTAGAAGGAAGCAAACGGCAATATCCATTCAACCAAAGAGACCATAGCAGCGTAGTAGGACAGCGGGTTCGACTCCCAGTCGGGGAAATGATTGTATTTAAAAAATAACTTTCAATTCTCCGCTCTGGTAAGTCAACGAAGTGCCTTAACACTAGCTTGGCTCTGACTACCATACTATGCATTCCTCCAGCTGGGTTCGAACCCACAATCGCATTTACTGTCAGATGCTGTCCCACTGCGTCATAATGTGTAGAATTATAATTTTCATTGTAAATCTTAATAATAAAATATTAGCGTACCTCTAAAGATAGTTTATGGCCTTGATAACAATATATGAATACTTGGAACATCATGTTAAGTAAATATGTGAGCATTGATATGAAACGAACGTAATTGGCAGTTTGCTGAAAGTAAGAAAAGACATTTCCAATGAAACTATTTTAAACGGATTAATCGCGTATATTTTGGTATTCGAAAATACATTTTTTGGCAGGTAGTCACACTACCTGTGACCACGGAATACTGTAATGTGTTCGTAACGTCAGGTTTTCAAAAAAATATTTTCGAATACAAAAATATACACAATCAATCCGTTTAAAATAGTTTCATTTAAAAATCATGTAAAAATCGTGAAAGTCAAAGATCTTATTAAGGAAATACATTTTTTTTAGCTTAGCTTTTAGAAAGTACCTAGTGTCAAGACACTCCGTACTTCACTTTCCACCAAAGTCGAGACATTGCATGTTGAGTGGTGGAACTCAACGCCGCATTTTATCTTTACCAGAGCGAGAAGTGAAAATAAAGGGATACATATTACGCATTTATTACTTCAAAAGATATACTCTAAAAATTGGTAAAATCTTACATTTCAGCTTATGGCGCTACGCCACAATGGCCTTTTATATGAACGTACGAATGTTATCTGTAATATAATTTTAAAATAAAAAATTTTGAGGTTTAAAAATCCACAAGGTCAACCACCAAATATCTCAACACAAATACTATATTCTTTCTATATATTGCTATATATAGGATACATTTTTGAAAATCATATACAATTCTTTTTCCAAAACGTTTTCTAATTCTAAGTATCGAATAACAATTTAAAAATAGTAAAATATATACATATCTGAAAATACAAGAAAGTCTATGAAATATACGTACGGATACCAATTGGAATGCTGTAGCGCAAATAATCACCAGCGATACACTTAACTGAGCGAAGGTTGGCTCAGAAAAGGTCTTCTCCAACAACAAAATAGTCTTAAGGGTTCGCTGGTGTTCTATTATGCAGTCCCTAAAATGTTGACCGGCTTTGACTTCTTGAGAGGAGGTCAGGGGTTCTTCTGACGTAGTCATATGAGAAATACTGTCTAGAGAGGTTTTCTACAAAAAATGTAAATGTATTTATTAAAGTATAAGTATAATAAAGTTTTAATAATATTCTTATTTCCTGTACAGTAATATTACATGTGGCGCTTAGTTCCGCCATCTAATAACCAAATGAAATATTTTTTTTTTATTTTGCATATCCTAAAAATAAAAAAATAAAATAAAAAAATACAAAATGAATTGTTAATATCTATCTTTTTCAAAATAGCGCCATCTACAATTTTGTGGATAAAATTTCATTGTGTGTATGTCGTATTTGGATAGAGATAACACTCTCTCTATTGTCATAGAAAATTAAAGAGATGGTGCTATATACCTTTTTATATATCTTCATACACTTTCCATACAAACAAATATGTATGATTAAAAAAAAAGGATGCATTTAAAACTGCGTACATCAGTAAGGCGATGAAATTTTTTTTTATTTTTTTTTAAATAACTATTTCCAATATTGAAATTAAAACATTTCAGGTGCATTTTAAACGACATTTGTTACAAGATTTTTTACAAACTCGATCGGTTATGGATTCCACTCTGGTAAGATGTTGAGAAAATGCGGCGTTGAGTTCCGCCACTTACCTAACACTGGATCATTTCAAAGAAAAAATACCTAAGCAATATATATGATATTATTTTAACTTCACGCTTTTTATTCCGCATAGCAGGGTAGACAGAAAGTAAATATCAAGACACTCCGTACTTCGCTTTCCACCGAATTCGAGACATTCATGTCGAGTGGTGGAACTTAACGCCGCTCCTTGTCTTTACCAGAGCGAGGAAGTGAAAAAAATTTAAATATAATCACTCCCCCGAGTGAGGATCGAACCCACAACCGATCGCGTTTACAGTCAGACGCTGTCCCATTGCGCCACGATCTGCCTCATATATATGATATTGCTTGGATATTTTCCTTTCTTTTATATTTATATTAATAATTAAGTAATTTTTGATACTAAATTACTTGCATTATCAAAATGACAATATTCCCGAACATTTCTCAGAGACAGCTCTATCAAAAGTAACCGGCATCTACACTGTGCTATGAGAGTAGTCACCAGAGTGTCTTTGCTCACGTTTAGAAGTGCTGCCAACAATATTGTGAGTCCTTGCTGTATATATGTTACTTCATATATAGGCGATATATTCGTATTGTATGGATACCTGTAAAAACCCTAATTTAATTTACGGTAGCACTCAGAAACGACAATTAGTTTTTATTGATATTAATTAGTGGGAAATAAGCACAAAGTTTTAGTATATAATTTAGCATCTTTTGCAGTGTGTTTGTTTTAGCTTCACACTTTTATCCCGCGTAGCAGTGTAGACAGAAAGTACCTAGTGTCAAGACACTCCGTACTTTGCTTTCCACCGAATTCTAGACATTGCGTGTTGAGTGGTGGAACTCAACGCCACACTTTGTCTTACTAGAGCGAAGAAGTAAAAATAATTTTAAATATAATCACTCCCCCGAGTGGGGATCGAACCCACAACCGATCGCGTTACAGTCAGAAGCTGTCCCACTGCGCCATGACCGGCTTAGTTTACTAAGCCTAATTATATTAGCAATAAAAACAGTTTTATATACTCTACTATGCGGGATAAAAAGCGAGAAGCTAAAAAATTTTTTTACGAAATCAGTAACTTATTCATTTATATATATTAACACAAATAATAGAGGCCGGTCGTGGCGCAGTGGAACAGCGTCTGACTGTAAACGCGATCGGTTGTGGGTCCGATCCCCACTCGGGGGCGTGGTTATATTCAAATTATTTTCACATCCTCGGTCTGGTAAAGACAAAGAGCGGCGTTGAGTTCCACAACTGAACAAGCAATGTCTCGAATTCGGTGGAAAGCGAAGTACGGAGTGTGTTGACATTGGGTACTTTCTATCTACCCTGCTATGCGGGATAAAAGCGTGAAGCTAAAAAATAATAATAATAATAATAAATCTATATAAAAAATTACCACACAATAAGTGACTGGCAAGTTACGCACAGCTGAAAAGTCTAGACCATGAAAGCTGTTATTGTGCATAAAAACACTAAGAGTAAATGTTCTCAAAATTCCAAGGAGAACCAAAAATCCAGAATTTTCCGTCCTCTCTGCGCGAAACAAACGAATCAACTTTCTACGTCAAATTCATATTTGTTTTTATTTCAGCTTCATTGTAGAGCAGCAGGGTGGACTAGAAGTACATAGTGTCAAGACACTCCACTGTATTCTAGACATTGCTTAGTGATGGAACTCAACGCTACGCTAGGAAACGAAAATAATTTTTATTATAATCATTCCCCCGAATGCGGATCGAACCCACCATCGACCGTGATTACTTTCAGACGCTGTCCCATCGTGCTATGACCGGCCTCAATTTAAAAAAAAATGTTGAATACAAAATTCCACTCACCAAAGAAATATATATACTTACAAACTATGGAATTTATAGTATTCCTACTTAGGTACTTACCAAGCCCTTATAGGTAGTTTACCGGGCTCCGCACTACCGAGCCAGCCCGCACAAGTGAAAATAGTTAAAATATAGTAAAACACCTGCTGGTGCCGTGTCTCCCTGTTACAACTTTGAACAATGATAAAATATTATAAATTATATATATATTCTCCATTTTTATTCAATTTTACTTGTATACAGGGATTGCATTTGCCGGCTCCAGGTTCAAGATCTCGACGAAGATATCGACATGCTATAGCCAGTAACCTGTGCTGGAGCCCCCAGCAGTGCAGATCCGCTAACTTATACTTTTGTAGCTTTTTTTAAAACTGCGAGTCGGCGAAGTTGCCATTAAATATATGAAAACATAACACAAACAAGTAAGATAGCATTTGTGTTATTATTTTAAACCCATATTTTATAAATTAATATGATTACCACCAATTTATTTTGTAAAAAATAGCTTTCATAGAAAAAACATAAAAGAGATGAAAATTATGTACTTTAATATTTACTATTTTTAAAGTGTTATTCCACACTTAGGATTAGAAAACATTATTGAAAAAACGTATAAAAATTTGAACGCAGCGGGATTCAAACCCGCGCCTCTTGTACGGTATCCAAGAGGCGCGGGTTCGAATCCCACTGCGTTAAAATTTTTATACGTTTTTTCAATAAAATTATGTACTTATTTTTAATCTATATTTCACTAGATCCGCGCTGGATAAAGGCCAATTTTGCAAAACTCTAACTGAACAGAATTACAATCCCTATATATCATATAGTATCATTAATTCAAATTGTAGCCGGTCGTGGCGCAGTGGGATAGCGTCTGACCGTAAACGCGATCGGTTGTGAGATCGATCCCCACTCGGGGGAGTGATTATATTTAAATTATTTTAACTTCCTCGTTCTGGTGCGGAGTACAAAGTGCGGCGTTGAGTTTCACCACTCAACACGCCATGTCTCGAATTCGGTGGAAAGTGAAGTACGGAGTGTACTGGCACTATGAACTTTCTGTCTTCCTTGCAATGCGTAGTAAAAGTGTAAAGTAAAAAAAATACCCTATTCTATGAATTTCGGAAAAATTTACTTTATTTTATATTATGTACCAAACCGTTGAACGCATGGCTTAGCGGTCAGAGCGCTTGGAAGGTATTCAAGAAGCGCGGGTTCGAATCCCGCTGCGTTCAAATTTTCATACGTTTTTTTCAAAAATGTTTTCTAATCCTAAGTGTGGAATAACACTTTAAAAAAAAAAAATGTAACAAACATACCTTCTTACAATATTGTAACTATCAAAACATTTTTGTTCTCTCAACACATCGTCGCATTCTCTAATTATTTTCAATATAGACTTCCTCCGTATTGCTATGTTAATGAATTTAGTCGCCTGAGCCAAATTCGTAAATAGGAGAAACGCTGTTCCGGTCATCAGAGGTAGATTGCCCCAAATAAGAAATAAATCTGCTACTTCGGTTATTAAGAATATACCTTTGAACATATTAAATATATTTAATTTATAAAACGTTCTGTATGATAATGCTGAAAATCTACGTAAAATTTAGTAAAACTAGCCTAGTTAGCAAGATTTGAACTCCTAACCCTTTGTGAGCATTATGGCGCAGTGGGACAGTGTCCAATTGTAAACGCCATTGGTTGTGAGTTCGATTCCCACTCCGACAGATGATTCTATTTTAAATTATTTTCATTTTTCGTATCTGATAAAGCGTGACGCTGCAAAACACAGTCTTTGAGATTTTGCACCCCATTTTGGCACTCTGCAACTCACAGATATAAAATTAACTAATACGAGGTTTTAATTCCTTTACCTATGCATTGATTATTTAACTAAGGCAAGTAGACCGGAAGGGCCTAGCACTAGTGCTAATACACACTATTCTGTACTTTCCTTTTCAATTCAAAATATTGGATGTTGAGTGTTGGAACTCTACGTCGCATTTACTGTACTACAACGGGGAAATGAGTAATTTAAATATAATCATTCCACTGAGTGGAAATCGAATCCACGACTAATAGCTATTGCATACAGGTGCCGTTCTACTGTGCGCCAGAACAATAAAAATTCCTTACCCAAAAGAAACATAAAGCAAAAACAACCGTAACTATTATATAGGACTAATTTTTCTTTCCGCCATCCCTCTGCCGGCCAGAAACCAGTAAATCTTAACGCCGTGAGAGACAGACGCAAAGAGAAGGTGGAATTTTCAACCAAAATCCCCATAATTTAGTATCTCAATGGTATATTATACTTTTATAACAATTGATGTCTTCGTCAACACCCAACTTGCAAAGTGATAGAGTTGAAATGAATACATATAAAAGTAGGCTGCAAGTAAAATAATAAAACCAGTGGTGAGTAACATTTTCTTATATAAATAAACATTTTTTACTATATTTGAAGTAAAAGAACAATTATTATTCACGAATTACTAATTAAAGGCATACTAGGTGTGGCGCATAACATGGTTTGCAGCGATTTTAACGTAAAATCCGAATGTTCCCATTCCCGTGGGAGTTTCACGAAGTACTTTTACATAATAAATTGACAATATTTACCCCAGTAGTTTATACTGTACGTTGTCAATCAGACACTCAGTAATATAAGAATTTTGAAGAAAATATATAAATTGAATATGAATGAACACATTGATATATATTGAGTTCATTTTGGTACAATGCGGAATTGGTGTCGGATTCGATTCCCACCCGGGAAAATATCACATTTAAATATTATTTCCATTTTTCCGCTGTGGTAAGACAAAGTGCGGAGTTGAGTTGCTCATTTAACGTGCAATGTCTCGATTTTCAGCGGAAAGCAGTCAACGGAATGTCTCAACAATATCTTGACCTTGGTATACGGGATAAAGCGTGAAGGTACAGAAAAAATGTTTTAAGTAAATATTGAAATATCAAACATACAACTGTATTAGATTACTTTTGTTAAGCAATCTATAATGTCACATCCATATGTATTGATCATATAACATAATATATAACGGTACTTATATATATATATTTCACATTTCACTATTATACACCAAAAATATATAAAATATGATCGCGCGGACAGCAGATAATCTTGTCACTCAGCCCCCAAAGCCTTCAACAGGCTACTGCTAACCGGCTGTAAAATAAATAAATATATTAATTAAACAAATAATTATATAATATTATGTTGAATATCGTAAGTTTCAGTTTTGAAAATAAAGTATACCTCACTAGGCTTAATTGGTTAAAAGGTGCATTCTAAAATTAGAGAACATTCTTAAAGTAAGCCAGAGTAAGAAATAGAAGATCAGATGACATCTTATATCTATATATGTTTTTTGCGAAGTTCCTAAAAAGAAAAACATTAATTTCCTTTAGAATTTGCTTAAATTACTATATAGTTTTATTTTATATAGCTTCACCCTTTTATCCCGCATAGCAAGGTAGATAGAAAGGACCTAGTGTCAAGACACTCTATATTTCGCTTTCCGCCGAATTCGATACATGTTGAGTGGCGGAACTCATCGCCGTACTTTGTCTTAACAAAGGGAGGAAATGAAAATAATTTAAATATAATCATTTTCCTGTATGATAATCGAACCCACAACCGATCACGTTTACAGTCAGGTGCCGTTCCACTGAGCCACGACCGGCCTATTTAGTATTCAATTGCTTTAATGGGATATAAAAAATAGGGTTTAAAATCCTAGTATATGATATGGACTATAGTTATATTACTGCAAGTGATAATTTTTTTACAGGTGCTCGCATTTTCCTGCATAGCAGAGTAATCAGAGGACTTTATATCAATACACTCCCATATTCACTTAAACCCTCAACACGTGTTAGTTCAATTCTTTCTATTTCAAAATATGCTAATATAAATTTACTTCGGTTTGCTGCTTTCAGCTGGATTCCTGGCTGCTGGATCCGGCATTTGCAAACCCTATATATCAGATTTTTATCATGAAAATATCGCACTATGATCGGACCCAACTCATGTGCCACTAAATTGATAGTTGGAACAAACAGACAGTCAGACAGACAAAAATACACCGTGTACATATATATATATATATATATATATATATATATATATATATATATATATGTATTCAGTAAAAACTGTTATTTTAATATTACAAACGGACACTCCAATTGTATTTATTTGTATATATTGACATTAGTAACATATGGTAAGTAAATACGATTATTACATTTTAATAGGTAGTTGTGTTCTTTGTACAAGAATCACTGGAATTCATCATATTTGAGTTGGTATTTGAGTTAGTTTTTCACAATCGTTAAATATTTTAAACTTGTCAATTGTGTTTTCAATAAGAAAATAATATTTAAAATTTCCCATAAAATACTAAACTTATACAATACATCTTAAGTAGTGGGTTCGATTCTCACTCGGAGAAATGATTATAATTAATATTTATTTTCATTTCTCCGCTCTGGTATGACAAAACGCGGCGTTGAGTTCGCCGCTCAATACGTAATGTCTCGATTTCAAACGGAAAGCAGTCAACGGAGTGTCTTGACACTAGATTGTCTTTGACTACCTGGTTATGGGGGATGAAAAGTGGAGCTGTTTTTTAATAAGTCAAATATTTTTTATACCAAAAATGTATGCATTTCTTAGGTTTTAATATTTTAACACTATGGTATCTATCAGATAGACAGTAAGTATAGTGACTTTTTTTTTTAGTTTTATGTTATTATCCCGCATAGTAGGGTAGACAAAAAGTACCTAATGTCAAAACACTTCGTACTCCGCTTTCCGCCGGAATCGAGACACTGCTGGTTGAGTGGCGAAACACAACCACTTACCAGGGCGAGGAAGTAAGAAAAATTGAAATATAATCATTCCAGTGGGAATCGAATTTGAACACACAGTCAGTCATTATATTATTTTTATTATATTTGAAAAATAATATTATATATATATATATATATATATATATATATAGTAATCTATATAAGTAAATAAAATTGGAGTGTATGTTTGTAATATTAAAAAAACTACTTTTTGCTAAATGCATTTGTATACCAATATAACATTTTTTACTATTTTTGTCTGTTTTTGTGTCTGTTTATTTAGGCTAATCTCTGGAACGGCTGGATTCAATTCGACGAGACTGGCAGATAACTATTGCAATCGGAGAAATTTTGGCTGCTTTTAATTATTATTATTATTTATATAAAATAACGGTCCAGAGATGCTTAATTCCATAAGCGATGAAATTTATATATAGTATATAATATTTATAATTTACTTATATAATATTTTAATAATTTATGTAAGAAACATTTACGATAAGCTGCCCGCATACTGTCTTTCCTTTGAAGTACGAAGAGATACTAGAGCTATCTTTATATTTCATATCAAAAGTTATTTTATAATAAAATGACTACTTTCTATTCTAATACAGTACAATTATAATATTTTTATTAACTAAAAATAATTTATCATATTATTATAGTGTATAGAAATACGATTTTAAGGACTTTTACGTACTGTTTAAATTTTAAGTTGGCCATTATGGTGAATTGGGACTGGTGGGCAAAGTGTGTAAACACGATTGGTTGTGGCTTCAATTCTGTTTGGAGGAATAATTATAATTTAATTTTTTTTTAATTTCTCTCGATTTTGGGCGGAAAGCAGAAAATAGAGTATTTTAACGCTATATAAATGATAAATGTATAGTATTAAATAAATAATAAATATATTCTATTATCAATACCTCTACATATATATATATATATATATATATATATATATATATATATATATATATATACATATATATATATAGAAATTTACTTACTTTTTATTGGCGTACTGACTTCACTCATATAACAAGTTTCAAAGACTGTTTAACGATGATCATAAAATTCAGGAAAAAAGTAATTTATGAATATAATATAAAACATTTTTGAAAAAGCGTATAAAAATTTTAAACGCAGCGGGATTCGAACCCGCGCTTCTTTGATACGGTATCCAAGAGGCGCGGGTTCGAATCCCGTGGCGTTCAAAATTTTTATACGCTTTTTCAAAAATGTTTTCTAATTCTAAGTGTGGAATAACAGTTTAAAAACAGTAAATATGAATATAATATGATTTAGGAACGAGTTTTACAAAATTCACCCCCCAATTATATGAAAATTTGTATGAAAATATACGTTTGATTATTTCAATTTTCATGAGACAAGAAATATAACTTTCATAGCCTAAACTATAGATGACGTTTACTAGAGCGAATAAACTATCTAGTTTTACCTATTCTAGATTATATTAAAAACTTAGTATTGTTGGCATGTCTAATATAATAATAATTAAAATACTTGCCAATTGCAATAAAAAACCACATTTATTGTATGGGGGAGTCCCCCTTAAATATTTATTTAATTTTAATTAAATTATATATATTATTTAAGTTGCTATTTACATATTCTGTGAATATCTAGCGTGTTGCTACTTGTCATTATCAATTTTCAGTAAAAAGAAAAAAAAAGACACGTTTATCGTATGGCAACCTCCTTAAATATTTATATAATTCTAGTTTTAATTATTTTTTATTGTAGTGGCAACAGAAATATACCGTCTCAGAAAATTTCAACTATATAGCTATCACGGTTCATAAGATACAGCCTGGTGAGAGACAGACGGACAAACGGACAGCAAAATCTCAGTAATAATGTTCCGTTTTTACCCTTAGTGTACTGAACCCTAAAAATGAACATGTTTTGTATAATCGAAAACCCGCCGCTTAAAATAATCCACAGAAACAAAGAAATGATTTTGGCGATTTATTACACATTTTAAATTAAACCTATTTTAAATCGGATTAATCACGTATATTTTGGTATTCGAAAATACGTTATTGGAAAACTTTCGTCTACCAGTGAACACGGACTACTTGTAAAGTGTTCAAAACCTCAGATTACCAAAAACGTATTATCGAATACAAAAACATACGCGATTAATCCATTTAATTCAGTTTCTAAATCAGTATACATTTCATAGCCATACGTCTGTATATAAGTAAGTAGTCCACCAGTTGATTGCTGGTATCGATCATCCAGTGAGGTATATTGGTTCAATCTGGAAAAATCACACGGGAGGCGTGGCAGCCGCCTTAGTTTATGTATTAGGGGGACTATACAACTGATTATTCTGATATTACGTGGACGTAACGCATTCGATTCCCGGTTGAAGTATATTTATGGTTATTTTTTAATAATTGATAGATTGCTTGTGTGTTATTACTGCGCCTTACAACTAAGTCATGCGTCAGGTCTGATGAGGCGCGGGTTCGAATACCGCTGCGTTCAAATGTCTATACGTTTTTGTAAATATTATTTTGATATACTTATTTGCAGCAAGTGTTTCACGAGTCATTTATTTCTATAATTCATTTGACGTTATTATTGTGTGCAATTATCTTTTATTTAAACTATAACATGGCGAAAGTTTGAATCTCACTTTAAATCCAAATTTTACTCAGTTCAAATATAAAAAATGCGGTGTTAAGTTCCGCCACGAAGCCTACAATATTTAAAACATTTACATTAACTTTTAATAAAATAGAATTTTGCTAAAAACTATAATTTCGAATATAGTGTAAAAATACCTTAACTTAAAATAAATTTGCTAGGCAGTAACTTGTTGCGAGAGGCGTGGCGCCACGCCCACCTCACCAAGCGGCCTGATGCTGCACAGGTTGTTCAGTTCCTCTGGAGCCACCGCAAGACCAACACGTGCGAGAATGACGCATCTCCTCCGATTCGACATGAGCTTCTTGTCCCCGGAACGCTGACGTCTACTTAAACATAAGGTATTGTATACAATTTTCTTGTTAAATAAACGGAGAGCGTAGTGTTGTTACTCTCTGTTTTTTATTCTTTGGGCAATATTTTATCGTTTTGGCAAGGTTATTTTTTTTTTATTTTCAATTAATGTCGTCAACCATTTTTTTTGAGTTTTTTTTTAAGTTCTAATTTATAAAAGTTTTAAATTAAAATATAAATAAAACTTGTTAAGCATAATAAACAAAATGATCGGAAACATTATAATTTCAACGTAGTATATTATTGAAATGTAGTATAAAATTTTATACAAAATTCCTCAGTATTTTTGCTGCATTATAAAAGTTACTTATAAGATTTATTCATTTCCCGTCACAAAGGTTTCAAATTTAAAATTCACGCGAGTCGAATATACACTACATTTTGCGCTTACCGTTAGACGTTACAAACATTCCGTAATATATTGCGCAACTCAACGCCGCGGTTTGTCTTGCTATAGGCGGGATGTTAAAGTAATTTAAAAATATAATTATTCAAAGAGTGCGAATCGAATTCATCAATCAACCACCGCGTTTACAGACAAATTAAGAAACAGAATTCTATCTCTAGCTCTCCTTTCTAAAGCAAAGCAGAATGTTTTTTACCCTCACGCTCTTATCCCACATAGCAGGGTAGACAGGAAGTACCTAGTGTTAAAACACTTCGTACTCCGCTTTCCGCCGAATTGGAGACAAATTATAAACATTAATACGGAATCTACAAAATATTTTTTAACTCACTATTTACTACTACGTACATTTATAATCATATAATTAAAAAAAACCAGCTTCTCGCTTTATCCCGCTTAGCAGGATAATCAAAAGCTATATATTGTCTGGACACTCCAAAAACTGCTTTTCACCCGAAATCGAGACATGGAATGTTGTACGACGAACTCAGCGCCGCGTTTTGCCTTACCAGAGCAGGAGAAATGAAAATAGACTTTAATTAGAATCATTACCCCGAGCGGGAATCGAATCCAGAACCAATCGTATACAGTCAGACGGTATCCCGCTACGCCACGATAGTCTCTAATATAGTTAATTGTTTTTTTTCCATTCTTAAAGTTTTATTTAAAAATAATATCAAAAAAACATAATCTTTCCTTTAAAATTGTATATACTTTTGACTTTGAAATGCTTAGCAGGCGCTAAAATTACTTTAAATGCCTAAGTGATAAAGCTTATATGAGGTCATTGGCATAGCGTTAAGTTGTTTAATTATTCACGTAAAAGACAAGCCTAAACCGTAATAAATCAAAACATAGTAAGTTACACCTATGTTACTAATATTTTATAAAAAAAAACAAACGGGCGCGCCACCAGTTGTGGGTTCGATTCTCGAAATTATTTTCACTTCCTCGAGTTCCGCCACTCAACACGCAATATCTCGAATTTGGCAGAAAGCGTATTACGGAGTGCCTTGACACTAGGTACTTTCTGTCTACCTAGCAGGGTACAAGATAAAAGCGTGAAGCTGAAACAAAGTATAGGAATTAAAACACATTTTTTATTATTATTATTATTTAAAGTATTATCTAAGAATAAGACAACTTAATTTTTTTTTTATCCCAATACAATGTAGAGAGTAAAAGTTTTACATACTCCTCGTGCAGTAGTTGAAATTTTAAAGTCACACTATACATTAGGTCGTTCATACGTCGGTGTTCCGAGTGTACGCGCGAACGCCCACGTTTACTATGGCAGTGTTTTTTTATATATATATATATATGCTAGTAAAGTTGTACTTGGATCGAGAATAGCTTGCACATTTTATTCTTCATTTGCAATTTTCTAATAATTCACTCAAATCTATAGGAAAACAATAGAAAAAATCATTTGTAACTTAATAATTGAGTCCGTTGTAGCGTAGCGGGCCTATGTTTGATTTTAATCGCCATACTTTTTGTTTTAAGTTTCGGTAGACAGGAAGTACCTAGTGTTAAGACACTCCGTACTTCGTTTTCCACTACATTCGAAACAATCAAAAAATAATTTAAATATAATCATTCCCCCGCATGGGAATCGAACCCACAAACCTTCGCGTTTACAGTCAAACTGTGTCTCACTGTGCCACGACCGGTCTCGCAATAGTTGTGGGTTTGAATCGCAATAGAAATGATTATATATTAAAAGAAACTATTTTAACCAGTTTACTGTACATAGTGAGTCTTCCTGTGACCACGGACTACTGTAAAGTTTTCATAGCTTCATGCTTTTATCCCGCATAGCAGGGTAGACAGAAATTACCTAGTGTTAATACACTCCGTACTTCACGATCCACCAAATTTGAGACGTTGCGTGTTGAGTGGTGGAACTTAACGCCGCACTTTATCTTTTACCAGAGCGAGGACATGAAAATAATTTGAATATAATCACTCCCCTGAGTGGGGATCTATCCCACAACCGATCGCGCTAACACTCATAAGTTATCCCACTGCGCCACGACCGATCTCACTATTAAAATCTATTTTCGAATATCAAAATATACGCGATTAATTTGTTTAAAATACTTTCATTTAAAATGTATAAATTTAAAATAATACATTTAACATAAATTCCATCATTCTGGTAAGACAATACACGGCGTTGAGTTCCAATACTCGAGACTCGGAAGGAAATCACAAAAACTATGCCATAATTGTTTTAAAATGTATCACAAGCTAATATATTATTTAATATAATAATAGATTTAAAATCAATTTGCATACATTACATTCATAAATTTTTCAGCTCACTTTAGAATCTAACTGAAACACAAATCCAAGCGATCCCATAGAATTCAAAGTGGAATGAAAAGCGCGTTTATTTTTTATAATGAAAAATTCTAAGAAAAAAAACATCTCGACCGCGCCAGAACCTTTGAAGGTCCAAAGTAAACAAGTAATTTCAACGACAGTACCCACTGCAAACAAAGTGAAATATGCGAGGAATTCAAACGGAGACATTCGACAACTGTCTTTGGAGCTCCCTGTTCAGTTAAAATACATTTTAATATATATAAATATATGATTTTTACACTATAGTTGCACATCTAGAGTGTCTGGCAGTGTGGGGTACGCGTCAGCGTCTATAAACGCTCGGTTATAGGTTCGATTCTCACTCGAAGTAATGATCAAATTTAAATTATTTTCATTTTCTCGCTCTGGCACTACAAATCGCAGCGTTTAATTCCGCCATACACAACAAAATCTCTCAAAAAATTCTGGAGCTAAGTAGAGATCCAAAGTATACATTTTTTTATTCCATCCAATACATGAAAATAATAAAATCTAAAATATGAACGACATCATTTATGACTATTTCTTTTGCCTTCGCATATTAAATGCGCGGTAAAGTACGAACAGAAAAAGATAAGGAAACGCTAACGGCTTTATAAATGTTTCCCTTTCAGAAGGACACATTTCTAACATTTTTCAGTGTTTTAAAAAACATTACTCTTTTCACTTTGTTCCCTTCAAAACATCGCTTTAAGGTAAAATATTTAAAATAGTATATATTTTAGTCTCTTTCTTTCAAAGATTTCACAAAAAAATATTGCAGAATTATAATATTTTATTTATAAATATAACTTTTTTTACGTATTTTTCACGCCCGCCTAACAAGCTAGTTAGCTAACGCTAAGTTACCGTTAAGTGTAACAAAATATAGGCACGAAACAAATATATATACAAAATTGAAAAAAAAGACAATAAAATAATATAAATATATAATAATAATAGAGAAAAATAGATAACACTGCTACATATTGAGATTAATACTAAAAACTGATAGATGTGTGTGAGTGTGTGTGTGTGTGTGTGTGTGTGTGTGTGTGTGTGTGTGTGTGTGTGTGTGTGTGTGTGTGTGTGTGTGTGTGAGTGTGTAAGTGAGTGAGTGTGTGTGTGTGTGTGTGTGTGTGTGTGTGTGTGTGTGTGTGTGTGTGTGAGTGTGTGTGTGTGAGTGAGTGAGTGTGTGTAAGATTAATAACTTACTTAAGAGTAATAATCTATCTGTAGAATGTTATATTAAAAAAACAAAAAAAAGACATTCATGTTTTTAATGACAATTGGTATTAGATTCATATTACGATAATATTGTAATTCCATTAAATCCGTACACAGGCGCAAATAGTAAATAAAAATCTAAAAAATATATAGGTTTAATATAATTAATATCAATTTTAACTTTTCATATTGATTTGATTGAAGTGTCAAATTGAACAAATATATGTATGCTTATATTGAGATTGTGTCTCAATATAAGCATACATATATTTGTTCTAGAGTATATGCTGTCCTTTAAACTGTAATATCGAATGTAAGGCAATCTTCTGCGAGTTGACTTAACTTGAAACAATGTTACCAAGTGTGTTCAACTTGAAATGAGACGTTACCTTACCATATACTAGATAATAGATACGATGTAGATTCATGTATAGAGATCAGATTTTATAATCTACTTAGTTATTTTATACTACTACTTGGGCTTGGACATATATATAGATAGACAGACAGATAAAATGTAAGAGATAACTAACTAACGTACGTACGTTCAAACGTAAGTCCGATCATGGCACAGTGTGACGTTTGAGTGTAAACGCGATCGGTTGTGGGTTCGATTCCCACTTTGGGGAGTGATTATATATAAATTATTTTCACTTCCTCGCTCTTTCTTGTCTTGTCTGTCTGCGGGATAAAAGCGTGAATCTAAAAAAACCTAACGTGCGTTTAATTGTCAGAATTCTACACTGCGCTTTACTTAATCGAAAGGCATTAATTTTAGAAATAATATTTTAATATAAATACCTTCCAATGATGACCAGTCAAGAAACAGTCAGTCAGTCAATTATCAACTTTTAGACAATAGCTAATATGTAGAACAAGAACTAAAGAAAATATGCAATGTAAATCGAACCAACGACCATCTCTCCAAACACAAAAACATAAAGGTGATTTTGTAAGGCATGGGGTCGCAAACACAGTGTGCTATGAAACAACGGTATGCCGGTGCATGCCATCACTGACCTTGCGAATACAGCTTTACATTACTGGGATAGGCACGACCAGTGGCGCAAGTCAGGAGCTTTGGACCCAGTAAACATATTATTTAATTATTATTATTTTCGGCTCCTTTCAACCAAACTGCCTTCTGAGCCGACGGCAACTCGAAAGTACTGCTCGCTTGCCGGCGTGTATAAAGAATATTTTGATTTTTATTGACGGTACATTAATCACTATTGCAAATATTGTATTATAGTAAATTAATTTCATTTTAATGATAACCTAGTTATCAATCATTGAGGTGCAATTGGTTTCCGCTGGGTTTAAATGTATGTCATCTATCCGTAAGGCACATATGCTTTGAGCACGGATAGTCTGCTTAAATAGTATTTACCAATAACAAAAAAAGAGTTATCAATTTTGTTTATTATTTCCCTTCTGTTCAAAACACAACGTATTGAAAGAGTGTAATTAACGCCGCGTTTTGTCTAACCAATAATCGACAAATTGATTTGAAAGTGCTATGAAACAATATATTCTTTGCCAGCTTTTCATTCCTCAATATATTATTTATTTTAAAGCATTATGGTTAATCGCACTTTTAACTAAGCTATTTGTAAAAGTATTTTAATATAAGGTTGGCAAAAAATAAAAAAATTAGATGGAAAACATTAATGTCTTCAGAAAACTGTTAACGCAATAGATGCTGGGTTTCAGGAAAATGAATATATTAAAAATTTATTATCATCTTTTCGTTTTGACATGACAAAGCGTAACGTTGAGCTTGCCATTCAACATATAGTGTCTCGATTTCCTGCGGAAAAGATACAACAGAGTGTCTTAACACTAAGTTGTGTCTGACACCCTGTTATACGAGATAAATTTTAAATTTGTAAAAAAAACTCTACATTCCATAACTTGGACCAACGTAAATTGTGTTTGACAGAGCTATGTCATTGTAGTTAAACAACGTGTTTACATTTGTATAGTAAAATTTTAATGATTTACGTGATAATTGCATAGAATACTCCTGTGAATCAGTATACATATATCTAAAACATTGCTATAGGTAGTCTTAGGTTTGAATTTTATAACGATTTTTACAAGTTTATATTAATTTCATCCTATCCCATATCTATCTAATTATATAAGAAAATTTTGTTACGCCCTTTTTGACCTTCTCTTTAACGTCAGATTTGCTTGAAAGTCAAAGTAAAACAATTGTTTTCTCTTAGAGAACACGTAGATACACTAAGGTCTCTATAAGTCTTAAAAGCTTAAACGCTTTAGAAAAGAAAAAAAGAAATAATAAATAATAAATCAATGAACAAAACGTATGGACCTGGAAATTAAAAAAAATATTTGTATTAAAAATCAGAAGTTAAATGCTTTACTTTTTTATGTTAAAATACAATTTAAGTTACCACCGGCTCACTATAGTTAAACAAAGCCTCAGACTAGAGAAGAACTGATGGGAGAAACTAAGCAGGACTTTCTCTCTTTTTTGCACATGCCTGTAGATCGAAGACAATCCGTTCCTCGATATTTTTTAAAATTTGATCTCAGAACTCTCCTTTTTATCTTGACTGAGTAACGAAAAATACTCGAGGAAATAAAAATCATTTAAATATAATCACTCTCCCGAGTGGAAATCGAACCCACAACCGATTGCATTTACAGTCAAACACTGTCCCAATGCGCCTCGTCCGGTTATGGACTTTAATTATATTATCTTTTATTTGTCTTATCAAATTGATTTTTGGTAAAGTTGTTAACTTATTCAATGAATTTTTATTGGAATTTTACATAATGTTTTTAATTTGTTTGATATTTTATGAATCCTAAAGATATTAATAGAAATGTTTCCTATTTTTGTAAGCTACGAAGCGCAGTGTTGTATTTCACCTAAGCGACCAGAGTGTTTTGACACAAGGTTCTCTTTGTTTGAACAAGGTAGAATAATTAAAAGTAATTTTAAAAAAATAATGAATAAAAAATCCTATGTATAAAAAAAGATGACAAATAAATATCTATCTATTGCAAATTGCCAAATAAATGAAAATCTGTCACTTTGCGGCTATAGATAAAAGAAAACATAACTTGGTGTTTTCAAAGTATATAACTATACCTCCATTTCTCGACTCTTTTAGAAATACTGCTTGTTTGTAGGTGGGTATCAATGATACGCTTTGTGTGACAAAAGAAATAACTATAATTATAGGAAGGTCGTGGCGCAGTGTGATACAGCGTCCGGTTATGGGTTCAATCCCCTCTTGGGGGAGTAATTATTTTTAAAATTATCACTTCCTAGCTCTGGTAAGACAAGGTGCGGTTGTGAATTCCACCACTCAACACGCAATGTCTTGAATTCGGTGGAAAGCGAAGTACGGAGTGTCTTGACACTAGGTACATTCCGTCTACCCTGCAATGCGGGATAAAAAGCGTGAAGCAAAAAAAATTATTATAAATATTACCTTGAACAGATTTGAACTTATAATAAGTTTCAATTCATACTCCCTAAATGCATAACTATGTTTTATTATTTATCGCTTTATCCCGCATAGCATGATAGGCGGAGAGAATCAAGTACCCAGACACTCTCTGCTTTTCGCCCAAATTCGAGACATTGCGTGTTAAGAACTTCACGCTGCGTTCTTATCGTGCCAGGGCGGAGAAATGAAAGTAATTTAAAAAATATATATTTACTCCAAAAAGCGGTCGAATCCACAAACCGTTTACAGTAGACGTTGTCCCCGATGAGTTGTGGCCCGGTGAGTTGTGGCCCGGTGAGTTGTGGCCCGGTGAGTTGTGGCCCGGTGAGTTGTGGCCCGATGAGTTGTGGCCCGATAAGTTGTGGGCCGGTAAATTGTGTCCCGATGAGTAGTGGTTGGCCTCTAACTTTTCTCTAACATATTATTTTCAATAATCTATGCTAATCTAAAAATCTCGGACCGCGCATCCATTTAAGTGAAAGCGGTATTTTGCTCGTTTTATTGACAATAACATTTGAAGGGGTCATAAAGTGCGCCCTAAGAATGTTGCTTACGTGGAAATTTGTTTTACGTCTTGCCATTTTACAACGTTTACATACCCTTTAAAAATTACAGTGTTTAAACACCGTGCGGGATCAATTGTTGGACTATCCACAGATAATGGCTTCATTATTTTCATTCTTCTAGCTTTCGATTTCGTTTATACAAATAAAAACAATTGAGGCTGGTCGTGGCGCAGTGGAACAGCGTCTGACTGTAAACGCGACCGATTGCGGGTTCGATCCCCACTCGGGGGAGTGATTATATCTTAATTATTTTCACTACTCTGGTAAAAGACAAACTGCGGCGTTGAGTTGCACCTCTCAACACGTAATGTCCGCCACATCAAATCTTAATGATTTCGGTAGAAAGCGAAGTACGGAGTATCTTGACACTATGTACTTTCTGGCTACCCTGCTATGCGGGATAAAAAGCGTGAAGCTAAAAAAAAAGAAAAAATAATGAATTGTATGTTTATTAAGTCTGTTTATGGTTATAATGTTAAAATAACCGCTTTTTACTAAATGTATAATTTTTTACTATATATATATATACAAGGTATATATATATCTAAATTACATTTTTAACGTTTCTGTCTATCTGTCTGTTTGTTCCGGTTAATTTCTATAACTAGACCGATTTCAACGGAACTTTCACAGAGAGATAGCCGATATAATTAGTAGTGATTTAGGGAACTTTTATTTCAGAAATATAAAATAATTATTACATAAGTAAGAAAAGTATTTATAACGTATTTCCAAAAAAAACAATTTCTTTCCACTGATAAAACAAAGCACAGCGTTAAGTGTCGCCACACAACACACAAAATATATTTAACACTAAGTATTATTTAAATACATAATAAAGACCTCGACAAGGATTTGAATCTGCTACCATCAGGAACTGTCTAACATCGTTAAGAATTACATTTACCATTTAAGACCAATATAAACATAAAAGCGTTTGATTAACTCCCACAGTATGTCCGTTTTCATTATCTCTACGTCTTTCTTGACACACGATAGCTCTTACAGCCCTTAACGATTTATTCATTAGTACTTAATCTAAGCAATAAATATAATTAATTGAATGATTTAATTTCATTTTATTTTGTTTTTCAACTGATTTATTTGAATCTTTTGATTTTAAATTGAATCATGGCGTTGTTTGTGTGATTCAATATTGATTTTTTTTATTTTAATGTTTTAGTATTGTAGTCAAGACACTCCGTTGGCTGTTTAAAATAATAATAAAAGAAATTTAATACATATAATTAAAAAATAATTATTTATTACTTATAAATAGTAATTTGTTTATGGGTTAGGTATTTCGAGTCCTCCGCTTCATATTTCAAAGTAGCTTGCCATTGTAATAATTAAAAATAACTTAATGCTCTACGTAACGTTATATATACTTGAAAATTATGTAGAATTATCAAAAAAAAAAAAATTTTAAAAACAAAATTGTTTTTATTAAAAATATATAATATATAATATATTTCGTAAGATATGATAGTTATAAATATTTTAAAATTTATAATCAAAATTCTAAGCAAATGTTTCAAGTACAATGACGCTCTGAGCTCTTGCATTTAATCAGTTAATTACTTACGTATATTTGCGGAAAGAAAAGAAATCTGATTGAGGTCGAAATTTGGTAACTTAACTCAATATGTTTAAAATTAAATTATTTTTTACTTTTCATGAGAAAAAACAACAAATATATTTTGTTGTTTTTTGTTGTTTTATTTAGAATTATAAACTTAAGATCCAGAAATGTTATATTCGACGTAGATAGTCGCAATTGCAGCTAGTTATTAATAAAATTAAAACACTAAGAGAAACTAAGTTCAAAGACTAACTTGCGAATTATAGGGCGTAAAAATGCAAAAAAGAACACTTTATTTAATTGAAAATGTCACTTCTATCAATTTTATAATTCGCTGATATCAAATTAAATAACCTAAATAATATATATTACAAACAGACACAAACAAGTATATACAGACATATTATACAGTGTTATATACACGCGTAATGTGAATATACACGCGATGTTTGTGAATTCGATCGATTTTCATAGACAAAAGGTAATCCTTATAAAATAACATATACTGCACTAATAAGTACCTAATAATTAAATTACAGTACTTATTTATTAAACTTACTGTTTTTTGATATTATTAAGAGCTTATCTTCTAGTTTTGTTTTTTAGTATAGTATTTCTATATTATTATTATTATATTTGTATCATTGTACTGTAGGGCGAGAGCCCTGGGCCGGAGCGGCGGAACGGCGACTGCGAGGAAATGCCGCCGCCGGAGTCGCCGACCGCGCCCGCCCCGGCGCTGCCACCGCCTAACAACGTAAGGTTACTTTTTATATTTTAAACCTGTACTTTTTTACATAATATGTTTTTGTAATAACCATTTAATTATAATTATATGTACTTATACGGAGTAGGGAGTGTTTTGACACTATGCACTTCCTGCGGGATAAAAGCGTGAAGCTAAAAACAAAACTTGTACTGATTTGAACCGAATAAATCAAAATATCAATTATTATAATATTTTAAACAAATAAATAAAATTAGAGGAAATATTTTTCCGCGCTCCTTTAACATATATTGCATTTACTGGAATGTACATGTACTGGGAAATCATTGTCAATTTTTAATGAAATAATTTTAATGTCTTAATATTTGTAAATACATTTTTGAAATGAAAATCGAAAACTTTTCTGCCAATTGTAAGAAACATCGGGTTTTCGTAAATATATTTTTGAATATTATATTCACGCTTTTTATCCCGCATAGCAAGGTAGACAAAAAATACCTAGTAATAAGACACTTTGTACTTCGCTTTCCACCGAATTCGAGACATTACGTATTGAGTGGTGGAACTCAACGCCGCACTTTATCTTACAAGAGTGAGAAAGTGACAATAATTTTAAATATAATCACTCCCTCGAGTGGGGATCGATCCCACAACCGATCGTTTTCAAACGCTGTTCCACTGCGCCACGAAAATTAAAGATCTTATTAAATCGTAAAAGCGACTGTTTAGTTGAGTGTTTCTCATCAGCTTTTCTTAACAGGACTACATTCTGAGCCTGTCGTAGACTGACAATACTGACATTATTATAGTCAAATGTAAAATCAAAAATACTTATGATATAACCCCGTTGAATACAAACAATTTTTAATTTGATTACATTCTTAACTGGTTCTTATACTTGATAAGTAAAGAATTACATAATTTCTCACTCTTAGAAATAAAAAGAGACAGAAAAATTTATAACGCACCTTATTGTAGAGCCAGAAAACTCGATCTATCGTGGTATCTCTAACGCCTGAGCGTCAGCGCGAGACGTGGGCGAAAAAGGCGGAGTTTCTACTGGCGGTGGTGGGATTCGCAGTGGACCTTGGCAATGTGTGGCGGTTCCCTTACATCTGTTACCAGAATGGGGGTGGTAAGTCGTTATGAGGAATACTAATATGTTTATAGTATTGTATATTTCTTTTTCCTATTTAGCATAGCAGGGTAGACAGAAAGTACCTAGTGTCAAGACACTCCGTACTTCGCTTTCCACCGAATTCGAGACATTACGTGTTGAGTTGTGAAACTCAATGCCGCACGTTATGTGTACCATAGCAAGGAAGTGAAAATAATTTAAATACTACCGCAGTTGGAATCAAACCCACAACCGATCGCCATCTCCCAATGCGCCACAGGCGGACTTATGTTTTGTAAATATAAAATATGATATAAAATTAATTTGATATTTATCTGCAATATTGAGTAGTCATATTTACATACAGAGATAATAAAAAAAAATATCTAAAAGACTATTATAGAAATAAATGAATACAAGTGTAAATATTTAAACTATTTTTAATGCAACACGTGAAATATTTATAAGCAATCTTGGTTTGTGCCAGGCGCGTTCCTCATCCCCTATTGCGTGATGCTCCTCTTCGGCGGTCTCCCTCTCTTCTTCATGGAACTCGCTCTGGGACAATACCATCGATGCGGTTGCTTGACTCTGTGGAAAAGGATCTGTCCAGCATTGAAAGGTAAGATTATAACATTATAAAAATTTTGTTTTTGATTTACTATAAAGTATATTAGACGTATTAATAATAGTGTTTCTTTTAACCTCTATAGGCTCATTTTATATATATTTATGCATAGCTTTTACCTTTATAGAAATATAGCAGGATAGACAGAAAGTACCTAGAGTCCACACACTATACTTTGCCGGTCGTGGCACAGCGTAACAGTGTCTGAATATAAACTGAGGGAGTATATATATAAATATTAAAATTACTTTCACTTCCTCAATCTGATAAAACAAAGTGCGGTGTAGAGCTCCGCCAAAAAAAAAGGAAAGTTACGGAAAGTCAAGTACGGAGTATAGTTATAAGTATTAGGCTATTTAGCATATTAACTAACTCTAGACACTCCAGAGACCGATATAAAACATATTTAACGATCAAAATAATGAATAAAAAATAAATTATTTAGAATTCTTTACAATATTTCGCTCAATAAAATAACTAATAATCAAAACAAGCCATATCAATTTCGTATTATTCGCGCTAAGTGGCGATGCGGTGCCGGCGTCCCGCGAGACACCTGTGTATTTGTAAATTGGCTGCTTTACGGACCGGAAATGTTCCGAGTAACATCCGTTTATTTTTACAATATTTTATATTGCTACATATTAAAAAAATAATTTTAGTTTGATCCTTTTGATATCAGAACTGAATAGGCAAAGGCTACTTAATGTCAAGGCACTCCGTCTCTATCCGAGACATTACGTGGTGAATAACGCAGCTACAGTTAGCTTTGGAATAACTACATATTATTAGAATTAAAATTTAGATTATAAAAAATGTTTATCTCCACTAGGTACTTTCTGTCTATCCTGTAATGCAGGATAAAAGCGTGAAGCTAAAAAAAGGTTGATCGATTTAGACAAAGTGCCGTGTTTAATTACGCCATCTAATATATAATGTATAAAATAGATAAGAATTGACATAGAGAGTTAAATATCAATATCAATAAGTTTTCTCTGTCAATGTAAAGGTCATATTAAGGGTAATTGTCGTTACAAAGGTCCTTTATTGTAAGATACCTTCGAACAGTCTGAAAAATTATGATAAAACATACACAAAAATTATAAACAAATTAATTGAAATACATTTATACCCTGTACAAGTTAGCTTGGTCTTTTTGACAGATGTCAAGTTTTCTGATCGACATAAATTTGCAATAACGAACATATTGTTTTCTTTATTTAATGATTTTAAAAAAATGTATAGCAGGGTAGACAGAAAGTACCTAGTGTCAAGACACTCCGTACTTCGCTTTCCACCAAATTCGAGACATTACGTGTTGAGTGGTGGAACTCAAGGCCGCACTTTGTCTTACCAGAGCGAAGAAGAGAAATTAATTTAAATATAATCACTCCCCCGACCGACCCTACAGACTCAAATGTTATTCGAAAATTTTAATATGACTAGCCTATATATATATATATATATATATATATATATATATATATATATATATATATATATATATATATATATATACATATAATATATTCAGTAATTATTTTTATTATATTTCTATATTGTATTTTTCAACATATAAATTAAATTTTCGACTCAGTCAACATAATGTTCATACAAAAGTTAATTTTAAAATATTTGTATATAGATACAAGTAAGTAAACCAAACAAAAGAAACAGTTTGAAAAATGTTACCACTTTACGCGCTCCTTGGCCAACTTAAGAGCATCTCTTTTCTATGGAAGTTTCTTAAATACTTCAGCACACAGTAAAAGTTCTCAAATCAATTCGTTTGGTCCGCCTTAACGAGCGGCCTTTATAAATATACAGAAGCAATGCTTTTACCGAGAGAGACAAATGGTGGACCGGACCCAGCCATGAATTAAAATGTATGAAACTCGCTCGCACTCCGCAAAGTGTTTGATTTTTATAAATATTTATATGCACTTTGAACATATTACATAGATTTACTTTAAATTGACAACGTTTTGAATCAGTTTAAATAGGTTTATATTACAGTGTCTGTGTGTACACGCGATTGGTTGTGAGTTCGATTCCCGTTCGAAGGAGTGAGAGAATGATTATATTTTAATTATTTTCATTTGTCCACTCTGGTAAAACAAGGCCCGGTGTTGTGTTGTGAAGTTTTACAAGCTCAACTCAAATTAGAACGGAATGCGGTGTTCTGAATGTCTTGACACTTTGAAAAATAAATATTCAGGTATTTCATGTTGGAACTCTATCTGAAAACAAATAATACTTTGATTGTAGTATATTGTCATGTTGGTAGAGTTGGTGATGTGTTATGTAGGAGATATATGAAAAGTAAACGTAATATAATTCAACGCGTTTACAGTCAGACAATGTCTGACTGTAAGCGCGATCGGTTGTGGGTTCAATCCCCATTCGGGGGAATTATTACATTTAAATTAATTTCACTTCCTCGCTCTGGTAAAAGACAAGGTGCGGCGTTGAGTTCCACCACTCAAAATGCAATATCTCGATTTCTGTCGAAAGCGAAGTAAGGAGTGTCCTGAAACTAGGTACTTTCTGTCTACTCAGCTATGCGGGATAAAAGTGTGAAGTTAAAAAAACGTAAATAAAAATATAAAAATCGATTTGTAAATTTTTTTTCTTGATATATTGAATTCTATATGTTAATCCTTTTCATGTTAATATCTGTATCAAATGGTTTTTACCGCCATTTCGTTGTGGCGGCCATTTTGCATAAACAACAGTACAGATTACAGAATATAACATACGTACATAGATGCATTATAACCAGAACTAAAATTGTATTTAATAAATCTTATCAACCAGATACTGGTAAATTAACTTGTAAAATTTGATCTACATACAAAAATTTTTGTTTTGTTTGTTTGTTAGCATAAAGCTATATCCGTAGCGAGGTAGTCTGTGAGAATTCATGCTTTTTTATAAGATATTCTTCCAGTATTATTTATACTGTATTTTCGAAGACGAATCGAGGTCCGCCCTTACTAGCTTACATAATAAATTAATTAAATATATATATATATAATATTATATTATATATATAAAATCAATTTATTGTAAGAGTTAAGTATTTTTTTTAAGATAAAAATACTTTTATTAATAATAAAATTTAAAATGTCTACTTTGATTCGACTTACGACTTGCTCTACGTAGAGACGGGAAATCTCCTCAGCAAATATTTGAGCAGCTCTCGCCGAGGGTCATTTGGTACATTCCGACCACGGTTGAAGTTCTAACGATTTCTTTATAATAATGACGTTTTAAAGGAAATAAATATATTTACTTGTTTAAGCAAATGTTATTTATTTACTATTTATTTATTTTAAATTAATTTTTATTGAAATATTATTTATTTATAAAAAGAATAATATAAATATTTCGTATTTATTTGTATTTATCACATATTTAATACTAACTCAAAAATGTAATGTTCTTTGTTATATACTCGGATATCCGGTTCCCGATTTAAATTCAACGTCTGACTATAAACACGAGCGGTTGTGGGTTCGATGGCCACTCGGGGAATGACTATATCTAAATTATTGCCATTTCCATGCTCTGGTAAGATAAAATGCGTTGAGTTTCCCCACTCAACACGTAATGTCTCGAAATCGGCGGAAAGTAGAGTAGGGAGTGTCTTGACACTGGGTACTTCCTGTCTTAAAGAAATACAGGATAAACGGTTGAAACTAAAAAATAACCTACTATAATTATTACAGTGAATTTTTTGTTGTAAATAAAATATACTATAGACACTACAGAAACTTGATTTGAACCTTTGACCTTTTTTCTTATTGTTTTTTATTATATCTTCACATTCATATATATGACTACTACCTGCATTAAAGCTCTAGGTGAGATGTTTTGCTTATTTTTCTATAACACTATACACTATACATATTATAAATAGATAATTTTTAAGATTCTGCACCAAAATGGTAAAACGGAACACTATTACTAATACAATGCTATCCGTCTGTCCGTCTGTCACCAGGTTGTATCTCATAAACCGTTATACTTAGAAAGTTGAAATTTTAACAGATGATATATTTCTATTGCTGCTGTAGCAACAAATACAAGAAATTTGATTAAAATAAATATTTAAGTAAGCTCCCATACACAAACGCACTTTTTTCTTGTTTTTGCAAATAATCACAGAAGATTTAGTTATATACTTTCTTTAAAAATGAATAATTAAATTAAAATAAAACAAATATATTAAATGATTCTCATATAACAGACATGATTTTTTAACTGTTTATATAAATAAATTTACGAAATCCTTCGTACGCGAGTCTAACTCGCACTAGGCTGGGATTTTTTGCTTATGTTTTTTAGCTTCACACTGTTAAGCCGCAGAGCAGGGTAGACAAAAAGTACCTAGTGTCAAGACTCTCCATACTTCGCTGATCCCAGTCGTGGTGCAGTAGGGCAGCGTTTGACTGCAAACGCAATCGGTTGTAGATTCGATCCCCACTCCGGGGAGTGATTATATTTAAATTATTTTCACTTCCTCGCTCTGGTAAAAACAAAGCGCGGCGTTGAGTTCCACTACTCAATGCGCAATGTCTCAAATTCGGAAAGCGAAGTACGGAGTTTGCTTATTTATTCGTATATATTTTGCTTATTGCAAAACTCATGTTCATATGTATATATAATAAAAAAGTATACTTTACTAGAAGTTATTAATAACAAAAACTTCACGGAGACACGGAGGGCCGTGTCTTCATAGCCGTATTAGGAAAGAATCACAACGCCTCTCATTAATTTGACCAATCCGAGACCGTCTCAGGGAGATTTTGGTAATTTAAATTTTTTTTTCGCTTCACGCTTTTTATCCCGCATAGTAGGATAGATAGAAAGTACCTAGTGTCAAGACACGTCTACATACGCTTTTCACCGAATTCGAGACATTGCATACTAAGTAGTGGAATTCAACGCCGCACTTTGCCTTTGCCAGAGCGAGAAAGTGAAAATAATTTAAATATAATGACACCCCCGAGTTGGGATCGAACCCACAACTAATCACGTTTACAGTCAAACACTATCCCACTGCGCCACGACCGGCCCCAAAATTTCAACTTTTATAAAATTGTAATAAATAATTTGGCTCGAATATCTCTTTTTACTATTTTTATTTGCAGTTTTATTCAGTATTTTTTATTTATTTCAGTGTTTATATTTATTATATGAATAAAAAAAATATTTGAGTTCACAAGTATTAATATGAAAATAATTGATATATAGCCACATTTTCTTAAGCCATCTCTATCAGAATTGTGTTTCGAATCGAATTGCGCATCATTTATTGCCATACAAACTAATATTACTATGATAGTGCAATGGTTCTCTGAATATTAACGCGATTCTTTGTGGGTTCAATTCCAGTTGGTTACGATTTTATTTAAATTATTCTCATTTCTTCAACACTCAACATGCGGTTCCTTGAACTTGGACTGGAGATAGAAAACGTAGTATTTTGGCTCTAGGTTCTCTCTAACTTCCTTGCTATGAAAAGGTGTAAAGTTGACCAAAATAAAAGCCGCGATATAAACTTCACTTTAACATGTATGTGTGTACCACACATGTATGGTCGGACTAAGGAGCGTTTATATTCCCATAATTATATTATACAGGCAACATACAGTATCTATCAGCGCCCCATACATCATCCCCTCGTTCGCTTATCGCGGGCAATCGAGCTTTCCTCAATCGAGCTTATCAGAGTGCAAAGTATTAGAGTATTGGTGTGTCATGTAAGAATGTATTTTTAAAATATTATTTTATTGACAAAATTTAAAATACTCGAGGCTGGTCGTGGCTAGATGGGACAGCGATCGGTTATGAGTTCGTTTCCCACTCCGTATTTATTATATACAAAGTATTTTAATTCCTTGCTTCGTAAGACAAAGCGTGGCGTTGAGTTCCGCCGCTCAACACGCAATGTCTCAAATTCGGCGGAAAGCGGTATGTGGGTTTAAAGTGTAAAGCTAAAAAAATAAATTAAAATAATAATTGTATAACAACTGGGCGGGAATATTCATATTAATTAAATATTTATACTAAAACATTTTTTATCCATCTGTCTGTCTGTTTGTTCCGGCTTATATCTGCAACGACTGGACTGATTTTAGACTTTCATTGCCAGTTATCCGATTATATAAGAAGTAATTTAGTCTACTTTTATTATAAAATTATAAAATTAAGATGCAAAAATATTAAATTCCACGCGAACAAAACCGCGTGCAAAGCTCATACAAAATGAATTATGATCACAAATCAAGACGCTACATTTCAAATGTAATCCAATTGTCGTTATTCGATAGATATGGGCGTGTACTAATAATCGAATACAAACTCGGATCGCAGATGTCGTTCATTCAATATTGAAGTTTACGTCCCATCACTAATTTCATTTTAAACGTTCAACACTCCTGAATGGATCGCCTGTTCGTTTTGTTGATTTGATTCCATGAAGCTACAGAGCGAGCTTCATGTATTTATGCTACAATTTGGTTTAACGCTGTCATTTTGTGTTATTATTGAGTTAGCACTTCTGTTATGAAAGTTATCTTTGTAGAGAATAATTTTATTTGCACTTTTATATATGCGTGCTAGTAACGTTGCATGACCAGAAATGGATTAGTTTAGTTTTATTTTAACATTGCCTTTTATCGGTAAGGCGCTGTGGGACAGCGTTTGACTGTAAACGCCAATGATTGTGAATTCGATTCCCACTCGGAGTAATTATATTTAAAATTTATTTTTATTTCTTCGTGTGTTCGTACTTCTCTAAGTTATCTCTAACTACCCTACCATATGGGGTAAAGTGTGAAATTGTTGTTTTTTTTAGGTTTATCCGATAGTATGTAGCGGAGTAGTTATAGAAAATGGGGCGCCAAATGATACGTTCCCTGCTTACTTCTTTCGCCTCGTCCACAGTCATCAACCTCTCCATGCTCACCGACAGGTCTTCTTGCTTTTTCCATGACCAGTATCATAGACACTGTAATGTTCTAGAAGGTCAACTGGGTAGAGTACGGGGAGCTATGCCTTTCCTACCGCTTACCTTTGCATCATGTATGCGTTATAAATAGTTAGTTAAAACGATTTTAACTGACTAAATAAATGTAATTACTAGAATAGAGAAGAGGGAGTCTTGATGCTAACTTTTCTCAGTGTAATTCATTAAACAAAACACAAACGCCATGATGACATATCGCACGCTGAGAATCTAGTTTGACATTATATACAAATGTTAAATAAATTATAAGTTAGCTCGAATTAATACTTAGAAGCATTTTAAATTGTTACTTTAAGCACTTTACAGTAGTCCGTGGTCACAGGTAGACTGAAATAGATATATATGATGCCCCTAAAATGTATATAAAAATATTGATATATATTGAAAAATATTACTATATGTTATGATAAAAAAATATGTATAATATATATGTACTCATTTCTCTTTCAGCTTATTTCTAAACGTCTGTAGCGTTTCTACAACTTATTAATTACTGTTCGTGTATTAACTTGAGATAATTAAATTTAATATGAAAATTAATTGGACTTCACTATATCTTAGAAACCATCCAAGCGCTATTTTATCAAAAATTATTCATAAAAGCTTATTTTGAGATTTATAGGTTTTTTTAACAAATTGATTTTTTTAATTTATTCCACTTTTACTGTGTGGTTGCAATATAATAAATTAGAATTACATCTTTAGACATATAATGGGATCTGTCTTATCTCGATTTTATCCATGAAAGAAAAATGTTTGCCATGTGCAAATACACAGGCGTCCAAATAAATTTAAACCTTTTTGAATTACTATTTTTCAATGTAATTCAGAAACTTTGAATTGTAAATTTTAATTTTTTTATACAATTGCTCTAAATTTTGTTGTATCTCCGTAGAAATTTTTTTATACATATTGATAACACTCAATTTATTACTCTTACATATATTTCCAATACTGTATAATACTATTCTAATACTATATTATACTTTTTAATTTGAACCTAATGTATTTATTCCATTAATCTTAACATACCAATAAGTTGTCATAATAGAAAAACAAATTAAAATTACAATATATTTCTTTGCATTGAGTTCCAAAACTCATATCTAGAATATGCTAGCAAGTGAAGTGCGGAATATCCTAACACTAGATACTTCTTGTCTCTACTCTCTACTCTACTATGAGCGATAAAAGCTTGAAGCTCAACATTTTTTTTAATTTCCATATAAAATTTGTATACAGGGGTTGGTTACGCAATATGCATGATAGACATCTACATGGGAATGTACTACAACACGATCATTGGCTGGGCGGTCTACTACCTCGTGGCTTCTCTGGCTTCCATCAACTCCGTCCTGCCCTGGACCAGCTGCGATAACGAGTGGAACACACCTCTATGCATGCCGGTCACGTCGCCGCAGATCAATCCCAACGCTACTACACCTGCTAAGGAGTTCTTTGAGTACGTCTATTTATATTTTCAGGGTATCGTGACGCTGTTGGACAGTACCTGTAAATGTGGTTGGTTGTGGGTTCGACTCCCAATTGATAGAATGATTCTATTCAATTTTTTTTTTCATTTCTCCGCTCTTGTAAGACAAAGTACGGTGTTTAATTCTCCATCCAATACGCAATTTGTCAATTTTTGGATAGAAAGCACCTGCTATACGTGATAAAGCGTGGAGTAAGTTTTATACATTTTGCTAGGCTAAAACTGTGGTTTAGAAATATTTTTTATAAGTTTAATATCAAGTGATAAAATTACTTATGTAAGGGTTCAATTCCCGTGTGAGTTTTTGGTATCCAAACAGTAGCATAATAATAATTGAGTAATTATATTTTGAAATTACGTTTAAAACAGTTAAAAGTAAAGGAATCTAAAATAATTTTAATCATCTTTTCATAATAGATATATGATTGTTCATTAAAAAAGCAATATCTGAAGTTTTACATGTCTAAGTATAATATTGCCTTATATTAATTTGAAACTTGTTATCCACAGGCGTAACGTGTTAGAGCAACAGAGATCAAACGGTCTGGACGACATGGGCCCGATCAAGCCTTCACTCGCGTTGTGCGTCTTCGGCGTATTCGTCTTGGTTTACTTCTCTTTGTGGAAAGGTGTTAGAAGTGCTGGAAAGGTATTTTTTTCGTTTACAGATAAAGTAACATTTTTTTACCTATTAAATTAGATTTTTCATAATTTTTTTATGAACGCTATTAACTTGACTTAAATGTCACATATAACTGTCTGATGTCAGGTGGTCTGGGTGACAGCGCTAGCTCCTTACGCCGTTCTTCTGATTCTACTTGCCAGAGGAGTGACGCTGCCCGGCGCCACTGAAGGCATACGGTACTATCTCACTCCCGAATGGCACAAATTGCAGAACTCTAAGGTAATTGTAACAGTCAGCTTGAGAGGAAATAAGCGATATTTGTAAATACTTCGGTCTTAGGACCTTTGTGACAATAAAAATATATAAAACCATTTATTTTAAAATATCATTGATTAAATTAGGTTAAAATATATACGTCCCGACGAACACATGAAACAAATTGTTTTGAACAAGTTATATTCATAAGAGAATGGATCACGACATGGCATTGTTAGAATATAAACCATTACAAATTTGTTGCATTAAACAATAACTGTTTGTTATATAAATATTTATTTTATTTTTTTTTAAATTAAATACAAAACTTTAAAATTTAAAAATATGTTTGAAATCAAGACAACTGAAACGGATTAATCGCGTGTGTTTTGGTATACAAAACTACATTTATGCAAACCTGACGTTTCGAACACTTTACAGTAGGTAGATACGTGATCATAGGCAAATACGTCTGTCTACCTGTAACCACAGACTTTTAAAATAGTTTTATTTAAAATCTGATACACATTTATTAATAAAATATTTATTAATAAAATAAATAAAATTTTTATTAATTAAAATTAATTAATAATAATTAATTAATAAATAATTAATAATAAATTAAAATAATTAAAATATTTATTAATAAAATAAATAAAAAATACACATTTATTAATAAAATAAATAAAAAATACACATTTATTAATAAAAAAATTATTAATAAAATAAATAAAATCATTGTATACAATGATCACACAGGTATGGATAGATGCAGCATCCCAAATTTTCTTCTCTCTTGGACCCGGCTTCGGGACTCTACTCGCTTTGTCCAGCTACAACAAGTTTAACAACAACTGCTACCGTGACGCCATTATTACTTCTTCAATCAACTGTCTCACCAGCTTCCTCGCGGGATTCGTTATCTTCTCGGTTTTGGGGTAAGCCTTTGATAATATTAATTTGGGAAGGAAGGGAGATAGGGGTAATAAAGATCATCTCTAGCAAAACTCCACCCAAGCTCTTCTTCCAGTTGATCCAGGAAATGAAGACACACCAGGTGTCTGTAGAATTTGACGTCGTTGAATTTGTCATGACACAGTGAGATCTAGCAATGTACCATTGATTATAATTAGTTGTGGGTTCGATCCTCGTGCAGACGACTGAATATTAATGAAGTAAATATTTAAATTATTTTCATTTCTCTTCTCTGATAAGGCATCGGGCAGCATGGGTTTCTGCCAAAGAACAAGCATGTGTCCATGTTCTCTCTGGTTACCCTACTATATGGGAAAAGTGAAGCTGCAAAAAATATGTCTTTTACCATAGATACATGGCTCACGTGCAAAACAAGAGTATAGAAGAAGTGGGGCTCGAAGGACCTGGCCTGGTATTCATCGTGTACCCTGAAGCTATAGCAACTATGACGGGATCAGTCTTCTGGGCTATAATATTCTTCCTGATGCTTATCACCCTGGGCCTTGATAGCACTTTTGGAGGTAACTCTATATAGTTTTGTTGGTGTTTTTTATTATTTACAGTTTTTTTTTTACAATTTTTATTTTATTTACAGAAAAATCTAGTATATAGGTATTTATATCGTTTTTTTATTTCACTAAGTCAATTTTTAATAATATTTGCAAAAAGAAAAATAATTACATACGAATCGTAAGTTACATTACTACAATTATACAATGTTTATTATATACACGTACATTATACATTTTTAATACGTTGTTCACAGGATTGGAAGCTGTGACCACTGCGTTGTGTGACGAATACCCACGCGTCCTCGGCCGCCATCGGGAGATATTTGTTGCGTTTTTACTACTTTTCATTTATATATGCGCTCTGCCCACTACTACCTACGTGAGTAAATTAATATTCCCTATATATATCTTCCTAGCTATACCTGTATCTATTCTTTTGCTTTACACTTTATCACTAGCGGGCTAGTTAGAGAGAACGGAGCGCTAAACGCTGCGGTCTCTACATATTTGTTAGGCCTCATCCACATTCATTAATGTCCTCAAGCTTTTTACGTGACCTTCCTCCACAGTCCACCCATACCATGTAACCAGGTGACCAGTAAAATGTTCAAAACATCGGGTTTTCAAAAATATATTTTCATATATCATAATATATACGATTAATCAAAGATGTTATTAACTATCAATAGCAGTGATCAGTGAGAATTTATCATTTATTATGGGATATATTTTGCTCTATGTACTGTTTGAAGGAAACAACACCTTTTAAGTCAAATAAAATATGTTTTTAAGCTTTTCAAAATAATTTAAAAGCCACGATGATAATCTAAGGTCATTAACAAGTATATTATGCAAGTCAGCATCGTTAGATGACACAGAGTTAAACCTAGACACTGTAAATCTTATTGGACGTAAGCACTTCATATAAAATAAAACTTGGTAATGACGTGATAAAGCTTCACAATTTTATCCATATACGAGGCAGGCAGACACAATCTAGTACTTAGACACTATCATATACAAATATTTTGATTAATTTCCACAAGTAGCGCAACTAAACGCCGCATCCTATCTAATTACATCGATGAAAATATAATTTAAAGATAATAAATTCGCAGTTCGTACCGCAGTGTGACAGCGTCTGACTATAGAAAAGATCGGCTGTGGGTTCGATTCCCACTCCGGGGAATAATTATACCGAAATTATTTTCACTGAAAACGACGTACGGAGTGTGTTATCACTAGGTATTTTCTACGGAGTGTGTTAACACTGGGTATTTTCTACCCTGCTAGGCGGTATAAAAGCGTGAAGCCAAACAAAGTAATCAATTCCACTGAGTGGAATTCCAACCCACTTAATCGACTTATCTTAGTTCACAATTCCACGATATAAGAAAGCCAGTTGTAATCAGAACAAATACACTTAATGTATTCTATACGTGTCATTATGTTATCTGAAGTGAAAATGAATTCCGTTGCATAATTCATCATTCACTTAGGGGGATGACCTAGCGTATAGTAGCTGTTAACACTGGCTATATATGTTTATATATGTATATATGTATGTATGTATGTAAGGTTCTTGAGAACCACTTGTAGATGAATGTATTGGAATTAATCTACTATTTATCATGTTTTGTATTATGTTATTAGTTGAAGGTTTCGTGGCGCAGTGGGACAGCGTCTGACTGCTAATGCCATTACAATGTATTCGATTCTCACTCGGATAATGATTGCATTTAAAATTTATTATCATTTCTCCGTTCTGGTCCGACATATTAAAAGCACAGTTTTGATTTTTCGATTCTAAGCGGATAGCAATCAACGGTGGGTCTTGACACCAGATTTTCTGGCTACCTTGCTATGCGACATAAAGCGTGATGCTAATTTTTTATTTATCTTAATATTAAGAGAGTAGATATAAAAAGACCATTATGGCACAGTAGGGATGGTGTCTCACTGACTGTATTGGTTTTAGGTTTTATTCCCACTCAGAGAAATGATTATACTTATTTAAAAATAGATAATGTAGTGTCTGAACACCAGGTTATCTTTAATTACCCAACAGCATTAAAAACAAATATTTTCCCGAGTAGGATCACTTCAGGATCTTGAATCCAAAACTATCTTATCGTATTTTTTTCATAATATTTTAAGGTTCAAGTTTAAAAAAAGATTTTATATTGAAATGTGAAAGGTGTTCCTTCCGCTTGACTAAAGGTAGCGCGGCGGAAGTTATCTTAAGAGCATGTGAAGCGTGTTAGGACTAATGCTTAGAAATTTAATATAATAATTGGAAAATAAATCCAATTATCTTGTTAATAGGTTCTTTACAAGATATTTACAGTTTTCACTCCTTGAATATTTTTATTAATTATTTTTGTATCTTTTTTTTATATATCAACCGGATTTTATGTGTATTTTGAAATTTGATTTAGATACGGTGTGTATAGTGGTTAACTTAACTCCGCACTTTATCTGACCAGAAGGCGGAAATTATAACAATTTAAACACGTTAATTATTCTATCAAATGGAAATCGAACCCGTGACAATCGCGCTTACAGTCAGACCCTGTCCCACTGCGCCACGATGATCATACATATCTGTATAAATATTATAAAAATATAGATTTTATCAAAACGGTAGACACCGTAAAAACTTCTTCTAATTATTTTTTTTCAGTTTGTCTGTGCGATTGTTCACGCTAATCTCGGAAACAGGTTAACTATTTTAAAATGCAGTTTTCCGTATTGGAATTTATAACAACAATAACGTTTATAATTTATTTTACTATTTTTAAAGTGTCATTGTACACTTAAAGCACACACATTCACTCATTAAAAAAACGTATTATTTTTTTTAAATTGGTTCCTAATATTAATAACACGTTAAAAATAGTAAAATATTAAATATTATGAATTGTATGAATTGTACATTGTTTTGCCAAATGATTATTTCTTAAAAGTCTTTTGGCAGTAGAAATTTATAAAAATCTTTGTACAGAGAACGTAAATAAGCTGTAACAACTCAGCAGCCGGTTGTACAACGCATGGTTTACCAGTCAGAGTGTTGGACGGTTTCCAAAAGGCGCGAGTTCGAATCCCTTTGCATTTAGACGTATTAAACAGTTTTTTTAAAAACGTTTAATATTTGTTTTATTAATAGCAATTTAAAATATATTATTCTAAAAAATTATAGCAAGTTCCGCACAAACTAATTTGCCGGCCTTAAATAGTATATAATATATTCATCGAAGAGCAGCGGTAAATATATAAAAAAAAACTTGAAAAGTATTGGGCGAGTTAGAGTGTGAATTAAAAGACCATTATCCTTCACTTTACGACTTTGAACTTTTCTTCTTGTCAAGAGCAGATGAATGAAAGATTACGTACACTACTTATATATACATAGTAGCAGCCTACTCGCTGCTTCACCTGCGCGAACTATGATATTTTTTTTCAATATATGAAAAAAATATTTGAGGCCGGTTGTTGCGCAGTGGGACAGCGTCTGACTGTAACGCGATCGGTTGTGGGTTCGATCCCCACTCGGGGGAGTGATTATATTTAAATTATTTTCACTCCTTCGCTCTGGTAAGACAAAGTGCGGCGTTGAGATCCACCACTCAACGTCTCGAATTCGGTGGAAAGCGAAGTACGGAGTGTTGTGAGTGTGTGAGTGCATTGTGTTATTACTGACACTGACAGAGATACGTTCAATGGATAATGTATTAAAGAATAATTATCATGGAACTGCTTTGAAACTCTATCTTTCCTGATAGTGTGAATTTGGGCCTTAACGTACTCAAGATGGCATTAAATAACAGTGACGTTTTGCTAAATGAATGAAAATATGGTGATTTGTTTCGTGTATACGACCAATCCGAGTTTTGCGTGCATAGATATGTTGCAACCCATTTTTTTATGTTTTATTATTCAGGTAAGGTTTAAATCGAGTCCACTGTATCCATTGACGAAATTATTAACATACATAGAGACCGTTAAGGCGCAGTTGATAGGTGGCCAACTGATAACAATGGTTGTGAGTTCTAATTCTAGTTGTGAAACTATTTACACTAGGCCCTAGTTGCTGTAGCTTAAAGTATGCGTTGCGTTAATAACGTATACATGTCACTTTATATAACAGTGTGGGTATGTCGAACACGTGATTGTGTGTGTAATGTGTATTTTAATACATTTTCTCAAAACAAATAATGAAAGTGTATGGACACCAGATTGACCCTGATATTCAGGAGAAAACTAAATTTTTCTTCATGATTCTTCTTCAGGGAGGCGTGTACCTAGTAGATCTACTCAACGTGTACGGTCCGGGGCTGGCCATTCTCTTCGTGGTGTTCGCTGAGGCAGCTGGAGTGTGCTGGGTGTATGGCGTCGACAGGTTTTCAGAAGACGTGCGAAGCATGCTGGGTCACACACCTGGATGGTTCTGGAGAGCTTGTTGGTCTTATATTAGGTAGGCATATATATATATATATATATATATATATATATATATATATATATATATATACATATATATATATATATATATATATATATATAATATATATATATATATATATATATATATATATATATATATATAAATATTAATTTTAGTAGATTTTCTGTTTTGACAGTCGTCAAACTTCTTTTATAAAGATAAAGTATTCGTCTGGTGCTATTTAGCTGAACATTATTTAATATTATATTTTTATTATTTTACTATCAGAACTCTTGGTTCCCAAGAGGCACGGGTGTGAATACTTCAAGTTTTTTCAAAAATGTTTTCTAACACTAAGTATGAAATAACACTGTAAAAATAATAAATTATTATATATTATTTATTTAATTGAAGTAAATTTCTAAAAGAGAACAAATATTTACTAAAACTTTCTCACTAATACTATAAATTTCCGTTCCAGTCCCGTATTTTTGCTCGTCTTGTTCGTCTTCTCCGTGCTGGCCCACGAGGAGATGTTGGGAGGTGAATACAACTACCCGCGCTGGTCCATCCAAGTGGGCTGGATAATGACAGGCACCACCGTGTCCTGCATCCCGCTGTACATCCTGTACAAATTCTGTATCACCCCTGGCAGTTTTACTAATGTGAGTGTCACTTGTGTGTTTCTTTGTGTGTGGCCGATTACGTTTCCACTTATATATACGATAAGTAAACACTAAGTTTTAATATTAACAAAATATGCAACAAAAAGCATGTTATTTATTAATCAATAAATTTACATTTTTATGAAAGATAGATGATAGAAAAAAAACCGAAGGCAACCGTGGCGCAGTAGGTCTCTAAACGCGATTGATTGTAGGTTCAATTACCATTTGGAGAAAATTTTTTTTTTCATTTCCTCACTCTGGTAAGACAAAACGCTACGTTGTGTTCCGCCACTCATTACGCAATGTCTTGTCAATACGGAGAGAAGCGAAGTACGGAGTGTTCTGGAACTAGGTTACTTCCTGTCTACTCTATTATTCAGGATAAAAGTGTGAAGCGTTAAAAAAAAAGGAGTAAAAAAATCATTTTTTTATAATCACTAAAATATTGCCTCTAATTTTTTAACACAATGCTTAGTAATATCTAATATGATATAATAAATATAATAATTATTATTTTTAGCGCATTAAAGCAATGAAGCGTCCAGTGGAGACATCCATACCGCCATCAGACCAAGCGCTGTGCAGCCTGTGACCAATCCACACATATCCTCGATTTAAATCATACAATAACACCTTAGAATCTAAACCACCGACTATAGAGTGGCTTGTGTAGCCATATACAATAATATTGTATCAAAAAATAAAAAAAAATTCATTAAATACGTATAAAAATATAAAATATAAAAAATAATTGTAAACATTTTAGTACCTGGCAACACTTTTAATAGAATAATATAGTGGAAATGTAGAAACTTATTTAACTTTAGATATTATTAGTTATAACTGAGCTAAATAAAAAAAGCTTTTTGTATACATATATAGTCTGAAATCGTAGTAAATCGTTATAAACAAACATTACTGAATGCATGAGTTGGTTAAGGCAAGTCGTTTATTGGCACAATGTATCGTGAATGTTGAACTTAGATGAAATATATATATATATATATATATATATATATATATATATATATATATATATATATATATATATATATATATATATAATTATGGTTATCGTAATATATTAAGTGATAAATATTCTTGCGGGTTTCAAATGGCTTGATAATATTTAAAATATATTTATTATAGTTAAATAACTTAGTAAAACTTTGTAACTTAGTATAGTCGAAGCATAGGTGAAAACTTTAAAATAATAGTATACAACAAAAGTAGATGTAAATTTGTAAATAAGATATAAAATGCTGGAAGGACTATAATATGATTTAAATATTTGTGTTAAACATTTGTGTAATTGATGTTTTTTAGTACGTAAATATATATTAGCAAGTATTGGCATTTCCACACCCGAGGGCAATGGGTGCGAAAATGTTAACTAATTAATTGTAAATAATTTTAACATATATTTCAATATATTTAAACTTAATCATATATCATAATGATCATATTATGTGGAACAAATACGTGATGTTTGTTAACGTGTTACTGTATTAATAACTATATAACTTTCAAATAATCATAAATATATATTTAAAATATGCTAAATTATTCAGTAGATTTAAATAATTCATGTTATACTTGTATGCCAATAATTGAAATATATAATCTGTATTTTATAATATATAATCTGTATTTTATAATATATAATCTGTATTTTATAATGTAATCGATATACAGCTTTAGGTTATTTATAATCTATAATCGTATTATGAAAACTTTAACATCGTTGTATCGTAGAAATGCTTATGAGTGTGTGCTAAGTGTTTTTGTATAAAATTAAAAAAAAAACGTTCATATACCCACAATGTTGTCGTAGTTAGAAATTTTTTGCCTGTATTAATTTATTATGATTATAATTAATTATTTATTTTTTATATGTTATCTTTAGTATGTATAAGGTTATATAATCTGTAGTTAATATTTAACGTTGTTTGGTGTTAGAATTTAGAATAAAGCAACAAATGAATAGATGTGGTCTGTGTCAGCCATTACAGGTCCGTCTGAGCATTTGTTTACACATAAAATGTTATTTTATTTTGATATATTTTCCATACTGTCAACACATATCTACTCAATGCACTTAATTATTTTCAAAATATTTTATATCTTTTTTTAGCTTCACGCTTTTTCCCCGCATCTAGTATGCAGGATAAAAAGCGGTAGACAGAAAGTACCTAGTGTCAAGACACCCCACATTTCGCTTTCCACCTAAATCGAGACATTGCATGTTGAATAGTCGAACTCAACGCCGCACCTTTTCTTACCAGAGCAAGGTTGCGAAAATATTTTTAAATATCTAAGCTATCATTTAACGCCCCCTAGTAAGGATCGAACCCAAAACCGATAGCGTTTACCTCATTTTATATTACAAAAGTAGAAAATCATGTTTTATCAAAAAAAAAAAAATTACTCGAATGAAAGTATGATTTTCTCGTAGAATTATCTCACATAGCGGGGTAGTTGGAGGCAACCTAGTGTCAAGACACTCCGATGACTGCTCCGACGACTGAATAAATAATTAAATGTTATCGAACCCCAAACCAATCGCGTTTACAGTCACACGCTGCTTCACTGCGCCACGATGGCGAATACATTAATGTATACCACGATTTACCACTTTACAGTACTCTTACTTTATTGACCACTTATAATGTGATACAAGTAACTAGATTATTTTTTTTAACACATTCATCCTCTATATAATAACAATTATTAAACTTAGAATCGTCATAAAAATCTGTATTAATAGAAAAAAAAAACAAAAATATCGTGAAATTCATACATGTTCATTTTACATATATAATATGTACAAAAAAGGTTTCAATTTGAACAAAAATAGACCATCTTGTTTTGGCCTTAGTATAACTACTTGTCTAGTTGACACAGTCAAAATGTTCCATTAACATTATTGGTATTAAATAAAAGATATTGATTAAATTTGTAAAATGTACATAAAATTATAAGTGAAAAATGTTTCCGGACATTGTCATATCATTGTCGTCTCACCATCAAGTACATGGCGGGAAAAACCGTAAGCTCAAATATACATTGCGTAAGTTCGTATTAAATGGGAAATCTTTGATGCAGCCTCTTTAGGCTAGGTTTAAATTAGTGGAGATTTTGTGATTTTAGAATATTCACTATTAAATGATTTTCTTCCTGTATTAGTTTCACACTTTCATCCCGTATAGTCGGGTAGACAGGAAGTACATAGTGTCAATACACTCCGTACTCTGCTTTCCGGCGAAATTCGAGATGTTGCGTATTGAGTGGCGGAACTCAACGCCGCGCTATGTCTTACCAGAATAAGGAAATGAAAATAATGTAAATATAATCATTCTACTGAGTGGGAATCGAACTCACAACCGATCGCGTTTACAGTCAGATACTGTGCCTCTGCGCGACCATGAGCATTAAATAATTGATTTACCCAAATCTCAAATAAGTTTCACCTTCATAATTATATGAAAATTAGAAATAAATAACAATAAGGAAAAAAAAGGTACAAACCTAGTCTGTAGTGCGTTATATTTTATATTAAAAAAATTTATAATCTTTAGATAATACTACTAATAATAATTTCTTGACCCAAATGTAGATTAGCCTTTAAAAAAATTATTCTAGTCTTTTTTCACAAGTCTAATTTGTTTAAAAATTGGCACACGTGTCCGATTTAATTATAATACATTTTTTTCACAGCAAAGAGAGTAGAGAGTTTTATAATAGAACGTTGTCATACTATCTTGCTTTTAAATAACTTCTGTGTTATTCGATAAACGAAATCTTTACATCATACATACTACTCATACAAAATTCGTTAAAAAGATATTTATTGAAAATCCAACGCGTGCGTGCGTGCAAATGCGTGAACGCATGGCTTAGCGGTCAGAGCCGGAATCCAAGAGGCGCTGGTTTGAATCTCGCTGCGTTCAGAGTTTTATACGTTTTTTTCAAAAATGTTTTCTTGTATGGAATAACACTTTAAAAATAGCAAATATCGTTAATAAGATCTTTGATTTTCTTGTTTGCCTTTAACAAGGAACTTATGCAGTGTTCGTAACGAAAGGTTTTTAAAAATCTATCTTTGAACCAAAAATACGAGATTAATTCGTTTCAATTAGTACCTAACAATCGTTAATATATTTTGTCAACAAATTATCCAAAAAAGAAACATATACATACATATTTTAACGAAAATATTTTAAGCGGATCAATCGCGTATATTTTTGTATTCGAAAATACAGTTTTGGAAACCTGACGTTCCGAACACTTTACAGTAGTCCGTGGTCACAGGTAGACTTGTAATTGTTCTTCTTATTTATTTATATATTTTCGAATACCAAAATATACGTGATTAAACCCGTTTAAAATAATTTCATTAAAAACATGTAAAAATCGCTAGTTGGTATACACATCTATATTTTTTACAGAATCTATACGAATCCCACATAGAGTCAATAGTGAAATGGCTGAGTTGCAACGGGGAGGCCTGGGGGATGGGCCCGACAGTGGTGTTCGCGAGCGCCGCCGCCCTGTTCCTCTACAACGAGCTACAGGCGACTGTGTTCCTACCTGGCGATCAGCCGCGAGTGTCGATAATGGAGAAAACGCTAATAGTTAGCTTTTGATAACATTTGTCATCGCAAAAAGCAGCTTTAACCATTTCCGTTAGCTGGGTAGCTGGAGGAACCCGTAAAGTTTCGTTTTCTCATATACCCCCTTAATCAAATAAAACATTTTAATATAATCTATCCCTGAAATTAAAATACTCAGTTCTTCACTTAAAACTAAATTGCAAGGTATCATACAATTGTTATATAACTCCAGACCAAGCCTTGTCCTACCAAAACGTGAAAATTAAATTCCCACAACCATCGCCTTGACAATCTGATACTGCCATACTGCGCCAATAACCTCATTATATTATTAAAAATAAAAGCAACTTCAAATAATAATTAAAAAAATTATTGCTTAAGCCAAACATTTTTGAAAAGACGTATATAAATTTGAACGCAGCGGAATTCAAACCCGCGCCTCTTGGTTACCGTCCAAGCGCTCTGACCGCTAAGCTATGCGTTCCACTACTAACTGCGTCGAAATTCTTATACGTTTTTGTTACAATTTATTTATGTTGATACGTTTTTTCAAAAATATTTTCTAATCCTAAGTATGGAATAACACTTTAAAAATAGTATAATAACCCTTAACCCTTCAACAGTCAACCATGGTCGTCGGTATGTTGGCCCTAATGATACATCTGTGGGTGTGCTCCATGCGATTCTTTCAGTACTACTTGGACACACTGATTAAAGATGTTAGTTTATGTTAATTTATCATTTTAAATAATACACCAGTCATTTTATTTCGCGGAACTTATTTTTTTGTAGCTTCTCGTTCTTATCCCGCATAGCAGGAACCTAGTGCCAGGACAAGAAGTATTTGAGACATCGCGTTTTGATTGGCCGAACTCAACGCCACGCTTTGTCTTACCAGAGCGAGGAAATTAATATAAATAAAATCATAATTGTTACCACGAGTGGGAATCGAACTCACAACCGGCCGTGATTACAGTCAGACACCGTCTGACCGATATATAAGCGATTAATCTGTTTAAAATAATTTCATTTAGAACATTTTTATGGTCCTAGTTTTGCTATTTAATAGAGTCCCATTTTCTAATAGAGTCCAAGCATGCTCCTAGAAATGACAACAGCTAGTCTGCTCGGAAAAACCGAAATCCTGCCGCTAGGACCTTTGAACAGGTTCCTCAAGCAGCAGCAGCCTCAGATCCACATCACTGTGTGCTGGTTTTTATCACTGTGCTACGCGGACTACGTGAGGAAACACTACTGTACGAGATTCAATTTGCCGTATTTGGAACAGTGGTTGGTAATGATGGATTGTTTTTCTTTTGTTATTTTGAATTGTGGATTTCGGTGAATAATTGGGGCATATTTTTATAATTTGGGCTCTATATTGTGTAGTAGAATTATTTTCATACTAGCAACGCTATTGTAAAACATATCAGCCTTTGTGAGACCAGTTGTATAAAAATATAAGCAAAACGATAAATATTTATTATTAAATGTTATTGAGCATCTAATCTACTGTCAGAGATGTCTCATGATAGAGTAAGTCACCATTTTTCTACCCATTTTAATTATATATGTAACATGTATGTATATATGTACAAATTTGTGAACTAAACCTTCAGGCAAACAGAGTTACACGAGCGCGCGTCACGCGGCGTTCACACCACCATGCAGAAAGTGAACAGCTTCGTGGGCTCCCTGCACCGCCGTCTCAGGAATTACACCAGCCCCTCTAGTGATGTGCAAACGTAAACTAAAATTTACTATACTATGATATTAAATAAGAAACGAGTTGTGCCCGCGACTTCGTCCACTTGGAATTCTTTGAATGTTAACATCAGCTATATGAAAATATTCATCAGCTATATAGGAGTGTGTGTGTTTGTGTGTGTGTATGTGTGTACGTGTGCGTGTGTGTATGCGTGTCCATGCGAGTTCTTGCGTGTGTGTGTGTGTGTGTGTGTGTGTGTGTGTGTGTGTGTGTGTCCATGCGTATTCTTGTGTGTGTGTGTGTGTGTGTGTGTGTGAATTCAAATCTCGCTATGAGAAATATTAACACTTAAAATATTAACATTCACCTAATCAACATATATAGCGTTAAGTTACGCGAACCAACATTTATACTAAAAGGAATATTTAACAATTATAAATCTAAATTCACAAAATTTGAATTATTTAGACACAAACAGACAAAAATAAAAACCCACTATAGTAACGTAATTGTCACCTAGAGTGAGATCGCTCCCCCGAAGCGCTCGTCGGTGGAGGTCCGAGGAGCGACCAGCGTGTCCTGGGCGCCGACACTCTCCGCCCAGTCCCAGTGTCTCTCCGCACCCCTCTCAATGTCCCTCTCCGCCTCCCCGTCAGTGGTGTGCGCGCGCGTCCTCCGCCAGTCCAGCGAGACCACCGCACACGCGGTGGCGCAACTCAGAAAATATATTGCGGTAATTATTTTTTAAATAACAAAGTAGTTATATTGACACACTATTCTTCCTAAGGTGTTATCTATATATAGATACAAGAAGCAAAATCTTTGCACACCCTTTTTATGAAAATAACGTGAATTAAGTAGTATGAAATTTGGCACAGTTATAGTTTATATAAAGAGAAGGGCAGAATATTGATATTTTATATAAATAATGCATAAATTTGTAATATTAAATTAATAAAATAAATTAAACTCACACTACCATTTTGACATACTCGTTTAATATAAAGTGACATACACGTTGCTAAGGCAACGAACATCGAGCATTTTTTGATCGTTGCCAAAGACTATGTACTATAAGTAACAAAAAAAATGTATAAAATTTTGCCTAAAACACGGACAACAGACAGATTCAAATTTCAAAAATAAAAATAATAATAATAATTTCTAAAATGTTTTCTCAACCTAAGTGTGGAATAACACTTTAAAAATAGTAAATATTGAAATAAAATAGCAATCTCTCTTGTTAAACGAATATTTCTCAATAATCTTGAAGTAGTAGAAATTTGTAAAAATCTCTCTACAGAGATGCTATCAACATAAATAAGTTGTAACAAAACGTATAAGAATTTCGACGCAGCTGGTAGTAGAACGCATGGCTTAGCGGTCAGAGCGCTTGGACGGTACCCAAGAGGCGCGGGTTCGAATCCCGCTGCGTACAAATTTTTATACGTTTTTTCTGAAATGTTTTCTCAACCTAAGTGTGGAATAACACTTTAAAAATAGTAAATATTGAAATAATAATAATTATTATTATTATTAAAATATTATTGCACATATATAAAATAAAATACTTAAAATATTTTTTATAAAAAAGTGTCTTAACACCAGGTTACTGTACTATATACCTACTATACTATAGTATTTTATATATTTTAAACAGGAAACCCGATGTTCTTGCAACGGTGCGCCGGACGCCCGCAAGTGCGCTTCTAGCTCCATCGTGCCGAAGGACTGTGCGCTCTGACCATCTACCCTCATGGGTTTTTGATACATACCCAATTTATACGTGATTTTTATATAAAATTAATGTATAAAAATATATTACGTGATTTGTTTTAATTTTGAAAAAAAATATTTTATATATTAAAAAGAAATGTTGTTTTATTTTGCTGCCGTTATGTTGGCATATAGTGTATATTCACACAAGTTTTTTACATTTTCAAATACCTAACTATAGCTACATATAAGGTTTATGATCTACAAGTAAAACAAAATTATTTAACAAATAGAAACATTCTGCCTAAAAGAAATAGAGAGTACAACTCAAACAGGTACGTCTTCACTGATTCACAATTGCATAATTTTTTTTGTAAATACTTTTTCCTGCATATCAGGGTCCTCAGAGATAACCTAGTGACAAAACACTCCATCGACTATTTTCCGCCCGAAATCGAGATTGTGTACCGAGTGGCGAACTCAACGCCGTGCTTTGTCTTGCCAAAGCTAAATATAATCATTCCCCCAACTTGGATTGGAACCAACAATCAACCACGTTTACATTCAACCAACACGATAAACTCTACTTACAAAAAATACAGTAAATACTTGCCACTTTACTCCTTAGTTATTCGATTATTCAGTAAATGCCACGATAATATTCGTATCGGAACAGAACACGTCTTCAAATATCCAAACAAATTGCATAGCAAGAAACGGTATGGGGAAATCCTTTAAAATATATTAATAAAGGTAATAATAGCATGTTAAAAAAAATATTTATATTGTCAGAGTGATTGGACATGCCATATGAAACATGACGGCCATGTCATAGTATCGTATACCCACAACATATATTATAAAAATCTATCTATATTTTTTTTTGTATACAAATCCTCCAGCAATGAAACCGTAATACTTCAACCTTGTTGTCAGTTATGTGTACATCCTACGTGACCTTGTCTGGAATGTGGTACTTGAATGTTTTCAATTATATGAAGAAAGGAAGCATTGAGGTAAACGAATCATTTTATTAGATTTATTTGTTATTTATGTATAAAAATATATGTTCAAAATATAAACATTTGCTTTTTGTATTAATAATACAAGCAAGTTTACAGCGCATTGAATTAAAAGAAAATATAATTGATCATAATTATATAGATAGTTTACTTAAGTACATAATAAAAACCAAATTTGGACAAATCTATAAATATTTCTTTAAAACTTTTATGGAAAAAAAAAATTAACATGTAAATACAATAGATTATAAGTGTTTATTACAAATATTGCCAATTTCAGCCTAATATTGGAGGTTTTTAGTGGAAATCATCCCGCATCGCAGGGTAGGACAGAAAGTACGCAGTGTCAAGACTATTGCGTACTTCGCTTTCCACCGAATTCAAGACATTGAGTATTGAGTGGTGGAATTCAACGACGCACTTTGTTACCAGAGGAAGGAAAGGAAATATTGATTAATTTTAATATAATCACAACCGATTGCGTTTACAGTCAGACGCTGTCCCACTACGCCTCGATCGACCGCAAATCATAAACATGAGAATGCTTTTATTTTATTTTTAATACTAATTTCAGTTACTTGTTCGTGCAAAATGTGGTGAGAACTACCTATCGACAATCCCAACATTTCTGTGGGCGGTTGGGTCCGCTGCGCTTGCGCAACGCCTCATATCAGTCATGTTTAGAAGATTTATGTTCAGGCGAGTGCCGTTATGGGAACTGATCGTTCAGGTACAACCGATAACGACAATATACATTAAATATATTTATTCATGCTATTTAACAAAATATATCCCTTTTCTCTATTATAAGGACCTTGATCTGATATGAAAACCTTTTTTTATAATCCATGGCAAATTTTTTTTAGCTTCACGCAGTTGTCAATTCGGTTCCCCACCGGGGGAATGATTATTTTTACAATATTTTAATTGCCTTGCTTTGGTAAGACAGAACGCGGCGTTGAGGTCCGATACTCAACACGCAATGTCTTGAATTCGGTGGAAAGCGGAGTACGGAGTGTCTTGACACTAGGTAATTTCTGTCTACCCTGCTATGCAGAATAAAAGCGTGAAGCTAAGAAAACGGCATATTACAATTATTTTTATTTAGCCATATTTCTCCAGTACGAAACACATGCCTTCCTTTCCCGTTTAGAGCCTCCTAGTGTTTGGCAGTGTGGTCTTGTATGCCTTGTAATGCTTACTTCTATACTTTTTATAAAATCGTCTCGTGTTTTCAATAAAATTTATCTACGATATTTTTTTTGTAAAACATTGCGATTAGCGTCATCCAAAGATGCCGTTATAAAATCGCTTTTTTAATTCTTACATTGTGGCCGATCGTGACGGTGGGATAGCGTCTGACTGTAAATGCGATCGGTTGTAAGTTCGATCCGCACTCGGGGAGTGATTATATTTAAATTATTTTCACTTCCTCGCTCCGGTAAGACAATGTGCGACGTTGAGTTACACCACTCAACACGCAAAATCTCAAATTCGGTGGAAAGCGAAGTACGGAGTGCCTTGACACTAGGTACTTTCTGTTTACCCTACAATGCGTGACGCGTGAAGCCAAAAAAATCCTACACGTACGTACATTTGAATCTGTCAGTTTAAAGCTAAAAGTCCGAATATCTTTGTAATTATTTTTCATTGCAGAATCTCTTGTTTATTTGGATGATTATATACAGTCTTCATTTTTGGGCCATTGTTGTGAACGTTACGAAGTTCTCCATTGAATATTGTTATATTGTAGTGAGTATTAAAGTTATAAATAACATATACGTAATATACATACGCAAATGATTTTTACGCTTTACGCTTGTACAGATTTACGCTTTTTTAAGCATACCAGGGTAGGTAGAGAGAATTGAGAGTCAAGATACTTCGCTCTTTATTCTCCGCTTTGAATTTCGCCTCGATTTGTATTACCAGAACAGGAAATTAGAAAATAATTATATTTTAAGCATTTCTCCTAGTAGGAATCAAATCCACAACCACATGTTCAATCACACTCTTTCTCATGATTTATAGGTAATATATTTGAATGTTGATAAATAAAATAAGCTGATAAACAATCAACAAAACAAAAGCTGATGAAGCAGAGTAGAAAGAGGCAACGTAGTGTCAAGACACTCCGTTGCCTCTTTCTACTCTGCTTCACAGGAGGAAGCGTGAAACTGATAAATATTAGGATTGTTATTTTAAGTAGAGTCGTGGCGTAGTGGGGCAGCGTCTGATGGTAAATGCGATCTGTTCTGGTTTCGATTCCCACTCGGGGAAATGAGTATATTTGAAATATATTCATTTGCTCGCCCTGGCAAGACAAAGCGCGGAGTTAAAATCCGCCACTCAACACGCCATGGCTGAAATCGAAGTATAGAGTGTCTTGACACTAGGTACTTCCAATCTACCCTGCTTTGCTATAGAAACGTGAAGCTAAAAATACATTTTAATTAATATTTTCAAAGTGGCTTGATTAGAAGCTCACTAAATTATCCATTTTTAAATTAACTAAAGCCCGCTAGGTGCGATTCGACACTGTATAAAGACAGTATCTTTTAAAATTAAATAACCTTCAGGATAACAGCTCTGCAGTACCGATTGAAGATGAAGAGAGCTGTAGAGTGATGCAACAGTGGATGATCTGGATGTTCTCGATTCTGCCTCTGGCTGTATACATTCAGACCAGGCCCAAGCCAGCCGCGCCGCCTCTCATGATATGGTAAAAAATATATTTTAACTTAAAAAATATAATCATGTATCAAATACTTAATACATTAATTACGTACACGTTTCATTATTTAATTACTCAAAATAGAATTTAGAGCTTTAGTTTAATTCAGTTTTTAAACGATGGCGCTTTAAAAGATACGGGTTATTGCTAAAAGGGGTATTGCTAAAAGAAGGGGTATTGCTAAAAGAAGGGCTATTGCTAAAAGAAGGGATATTGCTTAAAAAAGGGGTATTGCTAAAAGAAGGGGTATTGCTAAAAGGGGTATAGCTAAAAGATATTGATTATGTGTAATACCTCCATATGTACCTATGTTTTTTGATGATATACAATATTAGACAGTGCTACACCATGCACTGGTGAAAGAACTTATAACAAAATTGTCTCTCTCAATTTATCTAAGTATTTGGCAGATGTGTAGAATTTATTATATATATAATATAGATTATTTCATTAGCTTATTTAAAACACGCTTTTACTCTCTCACTTGTATATATTATTTTAATAGAATTAAACTTTTATGTATATGTTATGTATGTTCTGTCTTTAAACTTTTATGCTTTACTTGTTCAAATTATAAACTACGTAATATTCGTCCCAGGATAACAGCAAGTCCATGGCAGCGTAGAGAGATGGGAGCCTATGGGTACTACCTCAGCAGACCGTTCTCCTCCCTGGAGCCAACCAGAAATGTTTCCATACGACAGCAAGCGCTCACACTTAGGAAAGCGTTTAGTGACTCTAAAACTGTTATAAAAGAACCACCGAAAAAGAGGCGAAATTCTAAATCAATTTAAAGTAATAATATATATATTTTTAATATGGTTTATGGTGTTTTATTTTATATTTTCATTAACATTACTTAATTTAGCTTTTGTTATTAAAATATATATAGTATATTACATTCATCGTGCAGAAATAGAAATACTAGACGTTTAAGAAAATAATTATATTTAAACGAAAAATTTATATAAAAATATGGTATACATAATATTTTTAAAAAATATATAAAAATTTCAGCAGGATTCGAACTCGCGCCTCTTTATAACCGCTCAAGCGCTCTGACCGCTAAGCCATGCGCTCTATTACCGGCAACGTTAAAGTTCTTATACCTTTTGTTACAACTTATTTACGATGTTAAGATCTCGTAGAGAGATAATTACAAACTTCTGCTACCCAATCGTTTGGCAAGAAAGAATGCTATTTATTTTAATATTGAACTATTTTTAAAGTGTCATTCCACACTTTTTCTAACCCAAAGTGTGGAATAACACTAAAAATAATAAAAGATATGGTATAATAAATAAAGATTAAAAAATCTTAGTTATAGAGATACGTTACTCCTATGAAGTAGCTTCTACATATATATTGTCTTCTATACACATTTCCTATAATTATTAATTTAATTTTCTTTAATTACTTCCTTACAATGTTTTGTAAAACTTCTATACTTATTATTATAATTGGTAACTTAGATCTAAGATTAATATCAGAGCGAAGTTTGCAAACAATTCAATTATTTTTACTTTATGATGTAGAAATATTTTATTGATCATAAAATATAGAATTAAATTTTTATTAAACATAGTTTTAGGTAGTTATCATTTTATTCATTACAATCTAAAACTGGGTCAGGTTTGGAAACGATTTGGTGATGGAAAAAGAGCACGTGTCTTATTGTGGATGTCGTGACCGCTGGATACCATGTTTTATAATCATTCTATAATCTGCAAACACAAAGCGATGCGTTGTGCTTACCTTTAATGGTATTTAAAAACCGACACCAGTCTCTAAGCCTGGTAGGAAGACACGCGTGAGCCTAGAAAAATATAAACATAGCTCGCAATAAAACCTCCTTCCAAAACTGACAACTAAAAAAACCCAAAACGCAAACTAAAACCCAAATCGAATAACAGATGTCACTATATCAATATTAATGAATAATTAAAACGCGATGGCAAGATTCCGCGGCGCGAGTATAAAAAGGCGGTGCTGTCACCCACTGGCATACTAACCTTGCGCAGGGTGTACCGCGATCAGGAAGGCGGTTGCCCCGGGCCGGCGCTGGACATTGCACACAGTTTAGACGCGACGCCTGTAACTATCCCTCTTGGGATACGTTTTGCGCTTAATTTTTGGTAGTCGGACTTGCGTTCTGCGCGGTCCACTTTGTATCTAATTCCTAAATTAATCTATTCTAAATATTTCAGAAAATTTGAGACGGTTAGTTAAAATGGCGTCTTATTATTTATTATGTGCCATTTTACTTTTCAATTAATTGTTTTAATGAATAATCTATAAATTTCAATGTTTTTATAATTTTTGTTGAAAAACTGTCAAAAAAGCTTTTTTTTTATTTTTATCATAGCACTGTTGCAAACACAACATTATTATACAGCCACTCTTATTTTTTATTTATTAATTATAATTTTAATATTAGAAATAAAACTGATTTATTTTATATATAATCTATAATTAAAATTTAATGTCATAATTATAATAATTAAAATATATTGAAACGGTTCAAAGTAGCTATCTTTTGACACAAACACACATAAGCAACAATTATAAATATAATTAGTAAGAGTTCTAGTTCTTGACACGTAAAATAGCCGCCGAGCCTCAGTGGAAGGGGTATCCCTTTTTCCCCTTTGAGCGAATCGTATCCGCAACCAATCCCGTTTACTACACACTGTCACACAAGATATGTCTTTTCCTATGTAAAAACATTTAAATAAAAAAAATTATTGCAACTGTACTTTGTACAACTCAGCACGTAGTGACAAACGCCTCTTAACACCAATTCTACGTGAAAATATAAACATTGGGAAATTTAACTACCTAACTATAGCAACACCCGCTTAATACGCGGCAACTTTGCTTAAAACGCATATAAATATAAAAAAATACACTTATTTATTTTACCTTTTTAATATAATATTAAATGTATTTCTTTAAAAATAGTATTGAAAATCAATTCTACAAAGAAACGACTGCCTTTTCATACATTTTATTATAACAGTTGTATAAAAACAATTAATTGTTTAAACAATTTTATTCGAACAAGTCAATTTCCATGCAATACTGACATCGTTAGGTGTCCGTGTCACCTGTGGATGCTTTCTTAAGGTTCTTTACTTGGAAACTTTTGAGAGGATCGCTCTGTCGTGCCTGAAAACATAAATAATAACCATATAGTATAATATACACAATATTTAAGCGTAACGACGTTAAGTTGTGGGTTCGAAACCCACTAGGGCAATTGATTATATTTTCAATTTATTTTTATTTCTCCGTTTCGGTGAGACAAAGCGCGGCGTTGAGTTCCACACTTAGCACGCAATGTCTCAATTTTAAACCTGTCAACGGTGACACTAGGTTAACTCTGACTTACCTGCTATGCGGTATGAGGCGTGAAGCTGATATATAAATGTATTGAGAGTAATGGGACAGATTAAACCCACAAAAAATCTCGTTTATAACAAATATAAGAGATGTACTGTTCTTTAAATGATATACAGAGAGAATGATAAAGCTTGCACATATGAAAGATTATTTTTAATTTCCCCACCACCTACGGCTATGCTGCCAGCTACCATAATCAGGAGAGCGTTAAAAAACAATGGAGAATAATCTAAAATAATTTAACCTAACATACTAATTAAATATATTTAAATAAAAAATATAGTTTTTAAAAAAAATAAGTACAAAACAAACAAAACTCACTTGATACTTATGTCGTTTAGCGCTACCAAAATTGACTTGCTGTTTTTTCTTCTTCGGTGGAGCCGGTGCTTCCACATCAGGCTCTGGATCCTCACTCCGCAGAGCAGCTGGTAGAAGATACTCAGGCACATGAGCCAATTGAGGCTGGAGACGGACCGTGTGAAGTGCTTTGTCACGTTTTAAAGCTGCTAGATCTGTTGGATTTTCCTCAAAGTACCCCTGAAAGTGTTAAAATAGATGTAAATTATATTTGTTTTTATTATAGAAAAAGATAATTTCAGAAGAAATAATCAGAGAGAAGATTAGTCGTTCATCAATGTGTTATGTTCAATATTTGTCATCATATAGTATATAACATAGAGGTGTGTGGATCAATTAGGTTGAGTGTGTTACTATTTCAATGATTATATTACAAAATGTAAACAAAAATAAAAATTTTAATATATTAAAATATTTATTTTCCAGCTTCTTATATTTCCCTCCATTAAAGTAAAGTCTTATGCTTCATTCTCACTTACTAATCATTTTAATGGACACTAATCACTAGTTATTGGGCGGCGGAACTCAACGCCGTTTTGTTTAGAAACGAAATAAAAATAAATAATTGCTTCAAAGAAATATCGAAGCTATCTATCGCATTAATAGCAGATATACTCTGACCCACTGCACCACGAAACTCTTAAACTGAATAATAAAAAAAAAACATTAAAATACCTGTAATTTCTTACAATTGAGCAGTTCCTGCTTGATTTCCTTCAAGCGAGCCTCCCGCACAGCAATGCGCGTGACGGCGCGCCACGCGTCCCGCGACCTGTAGCGGAAGCCTTCCACTTCGTCTAAGGCAAATTCATATTTTCTGTAAAATAAAATTCATTATAAAATACATAAAGCATTGTGATTTCCATCACCACTAGGGGGAATGATTATATTTAAATTATTATCACTTTCTCGCTCTGGTGAGACAGAAGCGCGGCGTTGAGTTCCGCAACTCACACGCAATATCTCGAATTCGGCGGAAAGCGGAGTACGGAGTGTCTTGACTCTCTTACAATAAGTTAGACTTTGAGATATTGTTAGTGACAGAGAGACGAAGGGCAGAACTTAATGTGTATCTTCCTTACCAGGACTAGGAAATTAAAGTAACTATCCAGTCAAAGAGAATTGAACCCATAACCAATCAAAATTTCATTGGATGTACAAATTATCCATCATGGTACAGTATAAAGTGTCTGACATTACATGCAAAGATCATAGGTTCGATATCCACTTGGGGGAAAGATTAAATTTAAATTATTTTCTAAAAATACTCACTGTATAACCCTTTGTCCGTTAAATCCCTTAGACAAATGTTCTTCTACAGAATACATTAATGGTTTTTCTCTTATTGACACAAAAGACAACACTGACCCCTAAAAAAAATTAGATAAAATCTTTTTAATCATCTCAATGTTATTAAAATAATTCTAAAACTAATTTCACATCCAATGCAGGATGTGTACCTTGAACCCTTACCTGATTGTTACCCCTTGCGGTGCGTCCAGCACGGTGCACATAGGAATTGATATCTAATGGGAAATCAAAGTTGATCACATTGGACACATGCTGGAAGTCAATACCACGGGACACACCTGATTCTTTGTCTTTTCTACGCTTTGATTTTTGCTAAAACAAAAGGTAATTAATATTTTAAAAGTGTATAAAAATTTTCAAACATCAGCTCTCTTGTACCTATGTGTACGAATTAACTGTACATTATTATTAAGAGCCATCAAAATGTATGAAAATTTAATTACAAAGAATTTCCCTATTTTGATAAAGTGTGTGGAATAATACTTTAAAGACTCCTAAAATTACATTTTGTGTTAAAATTAATATTTTATTATACTGTTCTAGTCTATTTATATAATAAAAAATCAAATTGGTAAAAAAAAAACATTCTTTTTTAATTTTTATAACGGACAGACAGATAGGGGAAAAAGTATAATAATTTCAAATAAAACTACTACAAGGACTACAAGGTCGGTTGTGGCGCAGTGGGACAGCGTCTGACTGTAAGCGACCGGTTGTGGGTTCGATCCCCACTCGGGGAGTGATTATATTTAAATTATTTTCACTTCCTCGCTCTGGTAAAAAAGACAAAGTACGGCGTTGACCACTCAACACAAACACAAGACAAAGTACGGCGTTCCACCACTCAACGCGCAATGTCTCAAATTCGGTGGAAAGAGTGTCTTGACACTAAGTACTTTCAGTCTACCCAGCTATGTGGGATAAAAGTGTGAAGCAAAAAAAAAATAACCTCTACATATTATGTCTCACTTTTTTTTTCTCTCCTATTTCTTCCCCATTCAACAGTCCACCGTCAGGTTTCTCCAAAGCTTTTTCATCAGAGGCAACTATGATCTGATATTTTCCTCTGTTAAACTGTTCCACGGACAAACACCTGACAGCCGCTGGTAGTTCAGAGTTGAGGACACAGGAACCAATCTTGAACTGTTCTAGATATAATTTTAACCTATAAAAATATGAAAATTAATATAATTTAATTCTACACATTTCATATGTTCTTACATTCCATATCCATTGATTTTCACACATTTGCAATACTACTGAATAGTAGAAACCGATTTGCAACAGTATTGGGTCAAATGAAAGTAACATATAGACTAGATACATTTGAAACTAAATAAATATATGAAATTAAATATATATAAACTTTACAGATACAGATAACATAAAAGAAAACTGATATAAATTGTATGCAACTATAGTGATATTGCTTTAAACAAAGAAACTTTGATAAAGAAATGTTCGGATTAAAACACAAAAATATTTAAATATTCAGTAATTAATACTAAATACTCAATAAGAGATTATAAATTTTACTTACTTATAACACCTGTCAACAGTTCTAACAAAAATTATACTTTTGCCTCTTATCAAGTTTAATTTCAAAAGTGCGTATAAAATGGCAGCCTTATCATCTTCTTCGGCAAACAGATGATAATGCTGTAACTGTGATGATGGAGCTAATTCTGGTTCTTCAAGTTTTAATGTCACTGGATTTCTTAGGACTATCTTTTTGAGACTCAGTACATCATCTGATAGAGTAGCGGAGGCAAGCACTGCTTGGTATATTTTAGGTAAGTGTCTGTAAAATGTATAAAAATGTGTAAAATTACATATTTGATCAAATATAGAATAAAACTGTATAGAAATCATTTCTCGAAAAAATTAACAAAGAAACAGTGCTTTTGTAATTAAATCTACTTTTATATAATTTCATGGGTTCTGTTAATGTACTATATAAACTATTACAAGTTAATTTTCACCACAAATGTACAATTACAGTTCAAATATTTTAATAATATTTAATTTATGTATAAACAAAATATATATCCATATTTACCCAAGCAATTCTTTTATTTCATCTTCATAACCAAAGGAAAATACTAAATCAGCTTCGTCAACAACTAGGACTGCTAAATCTTCTTTCAGCCTCACACTACTTGCTTTCAAGTGAGCAAGTGCTCTTGAGGGTGTTGCAACTACAATATCAGGTTTATCTGCTAGTAAAGATTTTTGAATTTGCATGTCACCACTTGATGAAATGTCTATACATCTGACTTCTCTTGCACATTTTAGTGTTAAGTTGTTAATTACTGATGCTATCTGAAAATAGATTATTGTTATATGTATAATTTTTCATTTATTTGGATTGAGAGATCCCCATACAGAATTACAAGAAGGAAAAGACCAAAAAAAACAAATATGTAAGCTACCAATATTCATAATATTATTATTCATACCTGTCCACATAATTCTTTACTAGGTGATAATATAAGAGCTCTGATACATTGGTGTGTGCTCGAGTTTTTTAAGTTCAATATTTTTTGTATCACTGGTATTGTAAATGCTGCCGTTTTCCCTGATCCTGTTCTGGCTCTCATGAGCACATCTTTGCCCTCCAATAGAAGAGGTATAGCGGTTTCTTGAATTAACGTAGGATTTGACCATCCAAGTTGTGATATTGCCTAAAATTAGCTATATAAAATTTAGATGCCTTGGCTATTTATCAAGTACACGCCTATTTTTTAAGATTTAAATATTGACATTATTAAGAATTTAAATCTACTACACTACCTACAAGCCGTACCTTTAGTATTCGATCATCTAATTCCATTTCGTGGAACATAACCTTATTTTCCTCACCCATCTTTAACCAATTTATTTTTATTGCTATATTCTTTTATTATAGACACAATTTCTTAAAGGCAATTATATATATATTAATGTCACTTATTTAAGCACGTGTTCAAAATGAATAACAATAAGTAAGCAAACTACGCAGATGCAATGCGGTACAACATAAAGATTATCAAAACTTGACATTTCATGTCAATTTTATATTTAATCTGTAAAATAGAATTTTATTTGTTCTTAAGCTATTAAGTTTCTTAAATTAATAACGGTTACATTTAGGAAACATATCTTTGATTATAAAGCCGCAGACACATACAATATATAATTAGAATATTAGTATGCATATATAGCATGTTGTAATTCAATAATTTAATGTCATTCCTTGTATTTAAATAGTAACGAAATATCATAGATTTAAGATAAACATTTGTAATTACTTACAGTATGAAATAATTTAAAAGAAACTTAAAATTATCATAATACAGTTCAAAAATTAATTTATAAATTAATTATTATATCTGGCAATAAATCTTTTAATATATAACTTTTATTTTTATGGTAACCCATTCAAATGGCCGAGTTGATTCTGCATTGCTCTATTATTATTTTCGACTGCGAAATATATTAAGTATTTCAAATAGTTTAGCAACGTATAAATTTTTGTTTTTTGCATTTTAATATTTCTAAATTCTTATACAATGGCACATTGCTGACACGCAACCACGATGTTTAACCGCGGATGCGTTACGGACCGCAGTTCATTGCCTTATGTAAAACTGGTAATGGTGTTTCTTCCGTGAGTGACCGAAATATACAGTGACTTATGTGTATAGTTTATTTGTTAATGTGACTAGTGATTAAAGGGTAAAAATGTCTAATTCAACTGCCCAAGTCTTGATGAAGAAGGGTAAACGAGGTGCAGCTGCATATATCCATGCGGACTGCGCGAGCGGCTCACCTCAACACCTCGGCCCACTTCTTGACGTCTTGCTGAACCCTAGCAAGGCAATTGACGAGTGGGAGACGATAGACTGGTGTCGTTGGCTTCTAGCGGGTGGGAGAACACCTGACGAATTCGCCGCTGTTGGTAAGTTTAATCCAATTATAACTGTACTCTTTTTATTGTATGTCGCAGTTCTTTGTAGGTTATGAGCAATAAACTGATGATGATGCAGATTTTCTATTACGCTGAACTGCTATTTGTCGAAATACTACGACGACCACCATTCAAAATAATATATTTAAATTCTAGTTAGTTTTAGTTCAGAAGTTTTGTATTTTGGCTACAGGAGATCTTTCAGGCCTTTTAGTAAAAATATTTAACTAAATGAATAGTATTAAAGAACATTATAATTTTATATGACACCTAAATGTCATGCCCTCTATTACTCATATGTTAAACTTTTTTGACTGCAAAAAAGACAAATAGTTTTACTTTTACATGTTGAGGCTCCCATTTCTAAAATAGTTATAAAAGATGATTCACCATATTTGTCTTGTATCAGATAATTATATAACCTATCTTAGGTCACTCATGGCTGGTATCCAAACAAGGCTGTGTCCTTATTGTTTAAAAGGCAATAAACATGTGCAAATACTATTGGCTGAATGTTCTATGCAAATACACTTGCACCATTGTGACAAACATATGACTTGCCAATAAGCCATGTATGACGACTTAAGTATTAAAAAAACTTTTAATTCATAATAATTAGTTCCTATAAATACATTGTGGCACGGTGGTACTGCATCTGTCTGACAATTACTTTGGTTGTGAGTTTGATCTCACTCAGATTATATTTCAAATTAATAATTCTGTGCTCTGGTATGTCAAAGAGCGGCATTGAGTTTGCCATACAACTACTTTAACATACAACATCTTGATTCTGGGTGGAAAAGCAGTCAGTGGAGCGTGTTGACCCTAGTTGTACACTGAATAAGCATAAGTATTTATAAAAACGAGAAGGTAAAGGCCATTTGTAATATACAGTTTTGTTTTTATTGTGGGCATCTTAAGTTTTTTATTGATTTCGATCTTAAATTTTAAACATCTAAACTCTTTAATATATTCTAATTATTAATATATTAATCTTAATCTTTCCTTCATCACAATGCCACAGAACAGATGTTGGCCGACCTTGTAGTAGTGAATCATGTACAATACTTCATGTTAATTATTTGATCGTAGGACAATTTTATCTGACAATATGTCCAGTATGATTGTGTTAAAATTATGTTCTACAGATTAGGTTTTTAATTAATTTAATATTTAAAAAATATGTCATTATATTTTTTAATAAGATTAATTTAAGATATTATTGTTATAATGATATTGAGACCATTATGGTGCAATATGACAGTGTCTGTAAACATGATTGGTTGTGGGTTTGATTCCCACTTAAAGAAATTAGTATGTTTCTTATTTTTTTTTCTCTGCGCTGGTCCAACAAAGCATGATGTTGAGTCGACACTTGCCACTTAATACTCAACACTCAAATATCCCAATTTCAGGCTGAAACAGTCAACCAGGTGTCATAGTATGATACTAGATTTTTTTCTAACTACCCCGCTATTCAGAATAAAAATGATAGACATAAAAAAATATGTATAGATGTAAGGAATTCTATGTCCTATATGAATGCAATTTTAAAAATATTTATTGTATTACATTTAATTTATAAACCAATTGATTGATATAGTTTAAACAGTTTGTATGGCATTGTCTAAATTTACAATTACATTTTAGGTGGTTTAAAATTAAAATATTATCAATTTCAAATTATTTATATATTTATGCACTTTTCTGAATGCTTGTTAAATTAATTCAATTCTTCCAAGACCTTTTGCATCTCATTAGAGGTTAAAAGAATTATGCATATACACTTAAGATTTCTTTGTAAAATAAGCTAATATATAAAGAATCTATTTAATTTAAAACATTTTAAAAGGACATCACTTAATAGAACAATGTTAGAGGTCACAGTGGGATATTAATGAATTGTTAGCATGGGGATTGTGGGTTCAATTTTCACTCAGGGGGTACGGTTATATTAAAATTATTTTTATTTTCCTGCTTCAGTATGATAAAGTGTAGCAAATTTTAGTGTTCCTCATTTCCCTAATATTGTATGACATAAAGAACTTTATTCCAAGATCTGTTTGCTTTTTTCAAACATTTATATCACTTTTATCCCGTATAGCAGGATAGACAGAAAGTACCTAGTGTCAAGACACTCCGTACTGCGCTTTCTACCGCAGTCGAGACATTTTGTGTTGAATGTTTAGTACAAATATTGAATATTTGATTATATCTTAGAGGCTTGTCGTGGTGCAGTGGGACAGCGTCTGACCATAAAATATTTAAATTTTCTCGGTAAGACAAAGCGCGGCCTTGAGTTTCGCCACTCAACAGCAGTGTCTCGATTTTGGCAGAAAGCGGTGTGCGGAGTGCGGAGCATTGGGTACTTTCTGTCTATCCTGCTATGTTGGATAAAAGCGTAAAAGTTTAATATTATTAAATGCATATGATTTTAAACAGTTTAGAAGGACTTTACTGTGAACACGAAGGTTTTAGGTTTGATTCTTACTTGAAACATTTATATTCGAGTTACTTTTTTATAAACAGAAGAATCAGTCAGTGTAGTTCAGAGTACTCACAGAAAGATAAAAAAATATATATTATCATTTTTATTTAACATAGCTAAAAAGGATAAAAAATGAGATATGATATTAAAATAATCAATTTTTTTTTGTACATAACCTTTTAGCACCGCTTACTCCATTATCTGTTCAACTTGTATAGAATGAGTACAATTAAGTCATTCGTTTTTATAGCACTTGTAACAGGGTCAAGTTGATCAACTACTGTGTAAAAATGTAAAGCTATGCTTATATTAACAATTTAATGAGGTGTTTATTAGATAATTTTATGGCGCCATGGGAAATAAAAACTATCGTGAAGTAAACTTTATTGACGTCCATCCAGACGATGATGGGAATTGGTATACGTATATTTGTTGTGTATGTAATGGTTGTGGGGTAGATTTCTATTTGGGGCATATTGTTTTTTTATTGTTACATATAGATTCGTTATCGTTACCTGGATAGACTGCGTGCGGCGTTAAATTCTGTCGCCTATAATATTGTGCGTATTATCAGTAAAAATTATGCTATATTATTACATTATTTATAATTTAATTATAAATAATCGAGAAAAGTAAATAACAAATTTCTCTAGTTAACACTTTAGTACTTGCTAGTCGCCTCGTTGAAGCGTAATACACGCGTTGCTGTAGCAACGTATATGCAAGTGGATGTGGAACATGGTAGTACGATTTAATAAGCTTTCTGCACTTCTTCTCCATATAAGCTTTAAATATGCCGAATTTTTATGCTCTTTTCTCCCTTATAAGGACAAAGCGAGTTAAATATGTTATTTGTTGTATTAAAGTTATCAAAAAGGGGAACTACATTGATGATGAATACGTTGATATTATAATTACTTACATAACCTAGACTTGAAATTTATTCTTTTCTGCAACTGTCCGTGGTCACATTCGTCTATCAGTTGATACAAACAATAATTATATGAATACTGATATAATTATATCAATTCTCATTCCCATTGATTAAAATAAAAAAACGACACACGAAACGACACCTCAGTCTACTTGTGACCGCGGACTACAGCAAAGTGTTCGAAAATGAATTTTCGAATACCAAAATATACACGATTAATCCGTTTAAAATAGTTTCATTTAAAATGTGTTAAAATTGCCAAAAACAATAATCTCATTCTTTTAAAGAAGAGACAAAGAAAATAAAATTTTAATACTCAGTTATAACAATGTAATTTTAAAACTTTTCATGACGTCAGTGTGCATCGTCAAGATCACGGTCTCGAAGGAATGACCTCACTCGTAAGAGATCAAAACAAAACATCTTGAACATATCTCGGGTCGGGTTCCGGAAACCGCAAACAATGAACCTAACCGCGAGTTTTCTTGTGGGGCCTACTTGACCCCAAGAGATAGGTTTCATGCTACTGTGGCTGTATAGATAACACTGAGTGGTAAAGGAGTGTTGTTTATACAAATTGTTTAATAATGCTGTTTCTTCAAATGATTATGAACGATTATGGCTTTTCTCGGGTCGGTTTTTATTTGTTTTTACAATTTATGACTGTATACGCTATGGTTATGAGTTCAATTTCATGGTATAACAAAACGCAGCGTTGAGTTTCGCCGCTTAAACACAATATATAGAGTTTATAGACACTAGGTTGTTTCTGCATACACTAAGCGGGAAAAGCGTAAGGCTGGCATATAGGACTAAGTATATACGTATATATTTTATAGTAAATTAAATTATTTATTGAACAATATTTTTCATAATGTTGGAGGCATTATTTTTAATTAATTTTGTGATATTTCTTTAGTAGTGTTTTTTTTTATAATATTCGATATTTTAATAAAGCTTTTTATTGTATTTTTCCAATTAGGTCTATTATGCCGACTAATTTCAAAAAAGGAGGTTATCAGTTTGTAAGTATTTATATTAAATAGTTAGAATTTAATAATATTTGAGAAAGATGACACTTTTAGGCTTACAAGAACGTGTGCCTAATTTTGTAAATGTAGATTTGTATGTTTATCTACGGATTTATATATACATATATATATATATATATATATATATATATATATATATATATATATATAATACTATAAATGGCATATCAGTCCGGCCTTTATTTATTTGTATAATCTAAAGCAACTACGTGCAGATGTACACGTTTTAGCTGCATCTTAGTATGGCGCTGTCTCAAGAAATGTATTGAATTTGTGATACTTTTCATTCATTGTGTTACAATGATAATTCTTTTTTAGCTTCACGCTTTTATCACGCATAGCAGGATAAACAAAAAGTACCTCAAGTCAAGTCACTCCGTACTTCGCTTTCCGCCGAATTCGAGACATTTCGTGTTGAGTGGTGGAACTGCGTCGCATTTTATCCTACCACAGCAAGGAAGTGAAATTAATTTAAATATAATGAATTGAATCGGTAATCGAATACACAACCGATCGCGTTTACAGTCGGACGCTGTCCCACTGCGCCACGACCGGCCTCAAATAAACCGATCATTTATACTCGTAGCTGGAAGTCTAAAATATATATAACCTTAGCAACGTGTATGTCACTTTTTACTTAAGTATATGACAAACGCACTGTAGTGTTTGTAGTATTTAATGTATTAAACAAAAATTCCGTGGCAAAGCAAAGTGGCAAAGCAAAGTGGGAATCGAACCACGACCAACTGTTCTTACAGTCAGAAACGGTCACAATGCGTGTGATGTGTAACTTTGCTTAATCTCATATCCCTGTGTCCGCCTGAATTTCGTAAAAAGGTATTTTTCCTACTTACTAAGATTAACAGTATTTGCAATTTGAAAGCCACACTCGGATTGACTTGTTAAGAAGCGGGTTGGGTGGCAGCCGTCTCGTAAATACAGGTGTCGTTGCACGTAAATTGCGCAGCGATAAATCTCGCTCGTTCTACAACAGAATATAATTAGTTCACCTAGGACGTCTATAGAACTTGCAACTATGTTGCCACACGATACGATCGTATGTTGAGCGTTAAAAACGTTATGTATTAAATATTTAACAATGTTATACGCTTTTAGTTGTAGTTTAGTATTATTTTTTTTTACTTACTTACTAATATTATCTTTGATATTCGCGGTTTTTGACATGTTTCAAACTTGAAATTATTTTAAATGGATCAATCGCGTACATTTTGGTATTTGAAAACATATTTTTATTTACAGTAGTGCGTGGAAACAGGTAGTCTCTACGTAATATACGTCGTTGATCCGTTTAAAATAGTTTTTTTTAAAATTATTTATTACGATCACACAGTTTTTCAATGATTTATTCTTTAATTATTTTTTTAGCTTCACGCTTTTATCCCGCATAACAGGGTAGACAGAAAGTACCTAGTTTCAAGACAATCCGTACTTCGCTCTCCACGGAATTCGAGATTTTGCGTGTTGAGTGTTGGAACTCAACCCCGCACTTTGTCTTTTACCAGAGTGAGAAAGTGAAAATAATTTAAATATAATCACTCTCCCGAGTGGGGATCGATCCTACAACGTATCGTGTTTACAGTCAGACGCTGTCCCACTGCGCCACGACCGGCCTCATTTATTAATACTTTACATTCTTTAATACTTTATAGTTTTATATCCGTTGTCACAGGTAGATATGTAAGTCAAAATATGCTAACTATGACCGCAGAATATTGTAGTGTTGGAAACGTAAGAATTTACTAGTGGTATTTTTGAATACCAAAAATTTCAGCAGATTGTACCCAGATACTAAACTCTGGTTTCCCCATTTTTTTTTAATTAAAAATTATAACATTGTAATTACCGTGCGTTTGATATTTGTATGTAATTAAGCAACGAGTGACAGTTTTACCCGCGGAATGCTCATAATGCTTGCAGTGGACAAGCAATGCTGAAACTATACAAAATTACCATTAAGTGATTTGTCACTAACTTCACTCGTTAACACTTTTGATTTTCCCGATTTTAATACATTGTAGAGAAAACTATTTAAAACGGATTAATCGCGTATGTTTTGGTATTCGAAAATACAATTTTTGATAACATGACGTTTTCGAAACACTTTACGTGGTCACAGGTATACTTAATCTGTGTATATAAAACATAACTCGACTTATACCACATGGTGGG